>CM065172.1:10587830-11891997 GCA_033026295.1 Channa striata | reverse complement strand
CAGTCCCAGTCATCTTCTCAGAGTGGTGGCCAGCCGCCCAGAGAGCAACCATTGCCCCCTGCCCCAATGTCCATGCCTCACATCAAGCCCCCACCGACCACGCCCATTCCTCAGATACCCAACCCACAGTCCCACAAACACCCACCCCACGTGTCTGCACCCCCATTCCCTCAGATGCCTTCAAACCTGCCTCCACCTCCAGCTCTGAAGCCCCTCAGCTCCTTATCCACCCACCATCCTCCATCGGCACACCCACCACCCCTACAGCTCATGCCACAGGGGCAGCAGCTCCAGCCACCTCCAGCCCAGCCTCCAGTTCTCACCCAGTCCCAGAGTCTCCCACCATCAGCCAGCCTCCAGCCTCCACCAGCTCCTCCACTACCTCCCTCTGCAGCAGCCTCACATCCCAATGGTCCCCCTCAGCCACCCTTCTCCTCTCATCCTTTCACTACAGTTCTACCTCCAACTGGCCCTCCCCCACCCCCATCAAACTCTATGCCTGGCTTACAACCTCCATCCTCCACCCAGTCCTCCTCCATCTCCATGCCACTCCCTGCCTCAGTCACTTGTCCTGGCCCAGGCCCAGCACTCCCACCTGTGCATATCAAAGAGGAGCCTCTGGATGAATCAGAAGAGCCAGAGAGCCCCCCACCCCCACAGAGAAGTCCCTCACCAGAACCTACAGTCGTCAACACTCCAAGCCATGCCAGCCAATCAGCACGGTATGTGTACAAAAACTGTATTCTACCTGGCACTCTCTGGAAAAGAAAAAAAACAACATACATCTGCACAAGTTATTTATCAGTTGTTGAGCTGCTTACTGCCTTGTCAGGGAATGCTGATTAGCTCCCTAACACCTCCAACAACAAAGAGTCTCTACCTTCAGGTCTAAGGACTTTGATGTAGGCAACAAATCAAATGTCCTCAGTAAAACGGGCATCCAAGGCCACTATTCGCCTGAGGGGCTGATGGCTAGGTATTATGGGGGATCGAGAGCAGAGAGATTAATTACAGTGAGATGCAAGTGAACTGAGGCATCTGAATAAAAGTTTCTGTATTTGTCTTGTGCTTAACTGGCTGTTAGTCTGCCAATGAATGTCAATGAGAATCTTAATACATACTCAGTGTAGCAGCAAAATTGAATGCCAGGAGAGTTTGTTTCCTTTTGAATAATGGACCATTGTAAGCTAATACAAGCTGTCTTTTCATCTGACAGGACATTGCCCTGCATTACAGCATGCTAAATTAAACATGAATATATAATTGCTCCAGCCGTTTTGTCTATTTGTAACGAGTGTTAATTTATAACGTGAACATCAGTTTGTATCGAAGTAATTGTTTATTGTGTGTTTTCTCCGTCATAGGTTCTACAAGCACCTGGACCGGGGTTACAACTCATGTGCTAGGACAGATTTGTACTTCACTCCCCTGGCTTCATCTAAACTGGCCAAGAAACGAGAGGAAGCTCTGGAGAAAGCCAAGAGGGAAGCAGAACAAAAAGCAAGGGAGGAGAAGGAGAGGGAGAGGGAGAGGGAAAAGGAACGAGAAAGGGAGCGGGAACGGGAAAAGGAAGCCGAGCGAGCTGCGGTGAGTGGTTTTGTTTGTCACAGTTTTGTTTGGCAGCGGTCACATTTTCTCTCTGAAATCGTACTAAATGTGGTGTTCCCCACTTTACAGAAAGCTTCCAGTTCCTCTCATGAAGGCAGAATGGGTGAACCTCAGATGGCTGGCCCTGCCCATATGCGCCCCCCTTTCGACGGCCCCCCCACTACAATTGCAGCTGTACCTCCATACATTGGCCCCGACACCCCTGCCCTGCGCACCCTCAGTGAGTACGCCCGACCCCACGTCATGTCCCCCACCAATCGAAACCACCCCTTCTTTGTGTCCCTCAACCCTGCAGACCCGCTGCTGGCGTATCACATGCCCAGCTTGTACAACGCCGACCCGGCCATGCGGGAGCGCGAGCTGCGGGAGCGGGAGATGCGTGAGAGGGAGATTCGTGAGAGGGAGCTGAGGGAAAGAATGAAACCTGGATTTGAGGTTAAACCTCCAGAGATGGACTCACTCCACCCTTCCACAAACCCCATGGAGCACTTTGCCCGGCATGGAGCCATCACATTGCCCCCAATGGCTGGGCCTCACCCTTTTGCCTCCTTCCATCCGGGTCTGAACCCATTAGAGCGTGAGCGGCTAGCTCTTGCTGGGCCCCAGCTGCGGCCAGAAATGAGCTACCCAGAGAGGTTGGCTGCAGAGAGACTCCATGCAGAAAGGATGGCCACAGTTGCCAACGACCCCATTGCCCGTCTTCAGATGTTCAACGTTACGCCACACCACCACCAGCACTCGCATATTCACTCCCATCTCCACCTCCACCAGCAAGATCCCCTTCACCAAGGTAAACGAAAGCCCTGCTTGTATTAATAAATAATATATATGTTAAAGTTGCACTGTACAACTAATAAGATTATAAAACATTTGAACAGTTTAATTTCAAAACATTGTGGGAAAATCAAATATTGCTCATTTGGCAAACATAGTGGTGGTTTAAATTGTGAGAGCAACACTTTGTCAGATTAGTTTGATTCTAAAAATTAATCCTCTGCTCTCAAACTGTATTAAAAATATTCCTTATATTTCATATTCAGGATATCTGTGATTGTACATTGACCTGCTATATACAGTTTGTCCAATTTTTGTAAATTGATGTGTGAATGTTTTGCTTAATTTTCGGAATGTTTAGTTGTTTACAGTTTGTTGAACTGTAAAATAATGTTAATTAAGATTACAGTAATTAAAATAAGTTAGGTATATGTTATCAGCTCAGTGGCAGGCAAAAGATATGTATAAATACATAGTATACAAATATATTCTATTTACAATGTCACAGTTGTTGGGCTTCCAGTATTATGAAGTCCAGATCTTTAACATGTTATAATGAAGATCTGATTAACAGCATCAAAGGTTTAAACCGATGCCAGGATCAGATTTTTAGAGTCACTAAGAAAGTGTTTAAACAGTGTTTGAACAAAAATGTAAAAGAGTAGAAAGCATATGTTTATAAACCTTTAGATGATGGGATTGATTATGATAAATTAAAAAATAAGCAACTGAAAAAGATCACATGGAACTTTCCAGGAAGTACACAGTATTAAGTTAAGTGTCTTTATTAATATACAGTAGAAGGCATTAGTCTGTGTTTTGAATCAAGTTGTCTGATGATTAATTTAGTTATAATACTTCTCTCATCACAGTAAAGAGTGAACAAACGGGACCTAATGGTAGTAATAATTTGGGAACTTGAAATTTTATCTTCCAGTTGATTCACTGTACAGCAGTGAAACAGCGCTGACTTATCAGATTGGATTAATTACTATTGATTACTATTATATTCTGCTATAGCCAACAGAAGCTGTACAGCAGCTAAACATAGTCAAGTGGTCCCTGCACTCTTTGGATCAACCTTGAGAGAAGTAATATTGTGTTATGTTTGTGTATCACTAATGCCTGTAGCATGCTCTGGCTGTGATACACTGTCTTGAAATGAGTGTACCCTGACCCTAAGACTCTGACACCCAGAAGGTGGTGGTGAATGTCTTGTGTGTCCTCCAGGTTCGGGGGCCCATCCACTGGCAGTAGATCCCCTGGCTGCTGGACCTCACCTGGCCCGCTTCCCTTACCCACCCGGCGCCATCCCCAACCCCCTCCTTGGCCAGCCGCCACATGAACATGAGATGCTGCGCCACCCAGTCTTCGGTAACTATATCAGCTCCTATTAACAATAATGTCAGATCCAGTCGACCAGTTGCAGCCAGATTGCCAAATGTTCTGTATGTGCCTCCTCCAGGTACTCCATACCCGCGGGACCTACCAGGAGGTCTTCCACCGCCAATGTCTGCAGCTCACCAGCTTCAGGCCATGCACGCACAGTCAGCTGAGCTCCAGAGGTTGGCCATGGAGCAGCAATGGCTCCATGGGCACCATCACATGCATGGAGGACCACTGCCTGGCCAGGAGGACTACTACAGGTCAGATAATGGACTAAGCAATGTTCAGATAAACTAAGCAGGCGCCTTTATTTTCCCTTATTAACAGTTCTTTTTTTAATATGTGTTTTTCAGCCGGCTTAAGAAGGAGAGTGATAAGCAGCTGTAACCAGCCGAGGGAGGCAGCAACTGACAGGTGCAGGACACAGGAAGTTGTTACAGAGAGGTCTTGCAGAGGATCTTCACGTTCCTCTGAACACATTCAGTTTGGAAGGCCTGAGTGGATCATGGATGAGAAATCTTCTGATGTTTGTTCCTGTCAAGGACGTTTTTTTTTTTTTGTTTTTGTCTTTAATTTTTTTAATTATTATTTTTCAAGACATTGACTTTCTTTGGTATATAGCCAGTAGTGACAACGTCCTCAAGACTTCTGCATGACAAGCTTCCCTGACGTTTTTTTGTAGGTGCTAGAACAAGACACTGTGCTTATCAACAAAAAAAAAAAAAAAACACAAGACCGGTCAGGCCATTTATGGAAAAATAACAAGTGCTATCTTAAAGTCAACATTTATTTTAATACATTGTTGGAGGTTTTTTCATAATTTTAAGAGAAGCTACAGCATGGTGTTTTTGAGTCTGTAAATAGTATATATAAACATATAATTATTATTATAATTATTATTATTACTAGGTGTGGACTCCAAACCAAGTCGTTTCAACCTCCAGTATAATTGTTTTGAAGCATTATCCCTTGTTTCAGAGGGGAGCACCATGGCATTATATGAGCAGTTTCTTAGAGAGAAAGAGAGTTGCGGTTCAGTTGTGACGTTCCTCTGACATTGCTGTGCTGATTTAGTCCCGAATACACTCTGTAAACCATAAACCTGTCACACCCACCACATCCATTCATCACACACCTTTCTACAAGCAGCAGGTTGTCAGAATGTGTAAACTCAACGTGTTGAGTTAATGATGTGAAACACTTGAAGAGGTGACACAGTAGTCACCGAGGCTTCTGTGGAGTGCACACTGAAGTCATGGATTGAAAAGAAAAAGTTTGCACTGAAAGAGCATCCTCGAGCTTCGTCCCGCTGGATTCACGGTTTTGCTTAAAATCAATATAAATCAAGAAAATGAAGTAATACTTCATTAGTTTCTTGTTTTTACAGAGAATGATTTCAATGGTTTTAAAAATATATGGACAGCAGAAACATATTTGGCAAAACTGAAGAACACTTTTCTTTTTAATATTAGGACCTGAATTTGAACTTTGATCAGTAAAGAGGAGCCCAACAGGACTTCAAAGATTGTTTCCAGTGTGTGAATGGTTGTGAGTCATCGTCAACTATGTTGTGGTGTCGCCCTTTCATACCTGGTGAAGTCACCTGTAGTTTGTTGCAGGGCTCATGTCCATCGGAGCCATCCTCCAACTAGGCTGTAATAATGTTCACTGTGACACTAGAGGGGGCCTGCTGACACGTGACCACCAGGAAGAAGGGGGTCGATGTTTTTTGTCTGTGTATGTGTGTTTTACTCACACATGTCTTTGCCTTGGTTCCTTAGGGATGCACACGTCCTTCTGGGTCTCTCTGTGTTTGTGTGTGCCACTGACTGTTACAAGTAGTGTTGACCTGTCATACCAGTGCACATGAACCCAAGTTGTTTTTTTTGTTTGTTTTTTTTTAATAACCGTGACAGAAGATCTGCATTTATTCCATGCACTAAGACTGTTGAACTGTTGTGGACATATTGAAAACCGTGGCTTTAGAAAAACATTTTTTTTAATTTAAACCAAATGAAGAAACCTGCATTGTACTTGCATTTAAAGTGACCATATCTTTTCTCTTGGGGCACTATAATTTAGATTCAGTTGCTTGAAGTCATCAAATGTGTTCTGCCATTTTTTAAATTCCAAACAAGTCCTGACAACTCCCTGTCACTCTGTTCTGCCATCTCCAATTCCTGTCTCTCTTCAAATGACATTCATCATCACCATCCTCATCATCTTTGCCTCATTTCCTCACAATTTCCTTGCCTTTTACTCCCTCTTTTTGTGTCTCCAAAACCTTTGATGTTAAGTGTTGTCAATGGTTTAGCTTCTTGTTTCAAAGCGGCAATAGCAGAATGTAAATTCTGACTGCTAAGATTTATATATATACTGGTATCTTGAAGCTTATTGTATATATGAGTAGTCGCCATGGGATGACACAATGTAAACAAAAAGTAGAAATAATAAGAAAAATTGTGAGTCCTGTGTTCTCTCCATTTGAGTATTTTGTAATTTTTTTGAAAAATTTGTGGAATTAAAATAAACAACTAAGTTACACCACAAGATGCACTTTCATCTTTTTGTGCCTGCTGTTACATCTGTGAATTGTTTATTTCTTTGTAAACAAATTTGTCCGTGTGCTGAGGTAGAGCAGACTAATGCCTAACGGCCATGAGACCCAGTAATCCTGTTTTAAGAGATTTCCCAAAGCTCAGTTGCAGTATCGTAGAACCAAAGAACAGAAGCAAAACATACTCCTAATTCCTTCTTTTTTACGTTTGTGATATGTATTCACCAGCTGAGCAGAGAGGTACCCTTTCTTATTTTTATTATAGAGTTTTTTTGCTTCACACGAGGAATGTGGTACAGAATAATTCAGGCATTCCTATTTCATATTTTTTCAGTCTTCCATTTTCTCAGCTTCACAAATACTGAGCTTTAAGAGATCACCCCAGCAGCAGGTAGTGAATCTCTGAGCTGAATATTGCACTGCTATGGTATAATAACATCAAAGCTGGGCTAAGCCAGAAGGAACACCTACTCAGCCTGAGATGCCTTTCTATCACCGGCGCGGGGCTGTCATTTCATCCTGTGTGTGGGGAGTGATAGACCAGCAATCTGTGATGGTGTGCCGCAGCGATGGCTGTCATTTTGAGAGGGAGCCATTATTCTACTGCTGCTCTCTGAAATGATGCCCTGTCCTCAGGAAAATCGAGGTTCCTTGGATGCTCTATCCTGGGGCTGTCATGTGACGGAGGTGCTGCTTGTTGTTGCTGGCTCACCTCACTTCCCCATAAGACACAACAAGACGTACGGAGCCGAGCAGCACTGGCTGGTTGAATAATTCATCCCTCCTCCTCCACACCAATGGAGTGACTGTGACTTGTGTCAACTCAAATCCTCCTCATAATATTGTCTGTACCCCTCAGGCAGGCACGCAGGGATACATAGTCTCAAAAAATCTGCTCGCTCTCTCGCTCGCTCTCTCTCTGAATAGCAATATGTCTTGTGCTGCTCTTGCAGTATTATTGTGTCTCTTGCAGCAGGTCTCGGACATAGAGCCCCCTCGTCCCCATCCTCCTGCTTTTCTTTCGCTCCACTGGTCCTGCCTGCTGCAGAGTGTGATGCTCAGTGGCAGACGGTGGCCTACATGCTATTAGTGTGTTCAGACGGAAGGTAGCTCTGCGGCAGCCCTGTTTTCAAAAAAGAGCTGACACAGAAAGCAAACCGGCTATATAAAGTATCTGTATTAGATACACAAGACATAATGGAATACAAGTCATTTTATGTCTGGTGTTCTCCTTAAACCACCCTGCTTGTTTTATTTGCCTGCAGTAGTAATAAAACCGTAATGTTTTCTCTTACTGATATTTTTTGGATTTCTTCCTCATCTGGAAATGACATTCAGCCATTTACAGAACAGCCAACCTGTGGTTATGTAAAAAACTCCACTCAATAAATTGAGCACAGCTGTAGGAATGAGATGTATGCAAATAGAGGTAATTAAACACATCTAAAATGCAAATAAACCAGCCTTGAATACACATAGCGCATTTTATTTAAAATGAGGTTCATCCCTGCGTTTCAGCAAGCGGAATATTTATGTGAATGAAGCACCCGTCCTTTTCCAAGGAAAGGTTAAAGTGAGGCTTACGTGCACCTGTGAGAGTCTGCTATGGCTCAGTACTTAGGTTGTCATCTTGCAGCTTCGCGCACTTGTCATGTAAAGTCAGAGTAAAGGTCCTACAGCAGACATTACCTCTGCATCACAAAGAGAAGGACGCCGTTTTAAAATCTCCAGATTACTGACCTCAAAGTTTGCCCAGTACGTTTTCACCACTTCGTCCTCTTTCCCCGTTCATAAGGCTGCCGGCTTCATCTAAAGTTGAATCACACCTTCAAGTCAGTGTAGTAAAAAACGTGCAAACAGTCTTTGTGGCGTGGGAGTTGAAAAGTTTACTCTGATTTTTAAAAGGAAAGTGAAGAGAAAAGGATGCAGATCTTTGTGCTTGGCATGTCGAAATGCATGGAGAGACGTGCCAGGAAATTTCCCCTGGTCTGGAGATCTCTTTTGGCAAACATGTCAGACTTTTCAAGCTCCATTATTCAGTCAAGACAACACACCTGTTTATTGTTATGTGAAAAAAAAAGTGGTTAAAGGAACCAATCAAAGTCTAGTTTTGAGGTGCTTCACTTGAGTCTGTTTTATGCTTTTACCTCCACACCAGCATGTTTCAGAGAGAAACATTGTGCACTTCACTCTACTAGATGACTTTATCAGCCACGGTTACATATAAATTACTTTTTCAGATTGGGACACACAGTCTACAACATCATATATTTACATTAACATACAATATAATCTGTTTATAAAATACGATTCATTGTCTTATATTCAATACAAATTTAAAACTTACAACATTTACATATCACTTACATAAACTCTATTAGTAGTCCAGTATTATAATCATAAAATAAAATAACATTACAACATAACTGACCTTGGCTTTTGTGATTAAATGATATATACAGACTACAGTATTATTGATCATTTTTATTCAGTAATATAAGAACTTCTTCCCCCACTGCTTTATACCTTTGCCACATTTGTAAGTATTTTACTTGCATGTAGGTGTAGTTATTTTTCAAACCAAAATTGCATACAAAACATACAATCATCTCATAACAAACGTATAATTACGTTACATTATGTTCACCTGCAACACAAATTACACAATATAATCTTTAGAAATATTCCACTGATTCAAGTGCAGTTTCATGCTGGTTCATTTTTTAACCTTTATGTTTTTGCTGCTGCATTTTCCTCACTAATTGTTGGTTTGTGGGTTGAGTTGGAGTTCTCATTTTGTTTTCAAGAAATAACTACTCTGAGCACGAGAGCACTGAACTCTAAATTACATCATGGCCGCACACCAGTAAAAGGATTTTTTTTTTTTAAAGGAACTAGGTGGAGAAGGGGATTTTACTGTAGAGCTGCATACCACAGCGTAACATTTCTTGTCCAAGAGTCAGCTGCCATTTTAAACAACCTCGCGGCTTCGTCCCTGCATGTGTACTGTAATGACTTTCGCAGTGCGTGTGCCTGCGTCGGTTTATCTCTCTCTGTTTGTGTTGCTGCCCGCTGTGTCTGAGGCCTGAGCTGCAGCTCTCATGCTTCTAATGATATCCTGCTCTCACATTCCTGTCATAGCCGTTCTGGATTCCCCCTTGTCTACACCAGTAGATCAACTCAGTGCAGCCAATGGCCCGACCCAAGCATTCCACACACACACACACACACACACACACACACACACCCTGCATCTCACTCTCCCTTTCCTTTCTGTCTCCATTGTCTTGAGTTAGATTTCAGGGCTGTAGCCAGAGTTGCAGGAATTCTTTGTTTAACAAAGCGTGCCAGGTTTGGTTCCTTGCTGGCAGAGAGGACAGACAATGCAAGGCTCACATGCTAGACTTTCAGGCTCCTCTTTAATGTGTTGTCATAAAACATGCAGCTGGCAGAGACTTAACGTTCAGTGGGACTGTGTGTTTCTGCAGCGGGCTGAACCCTGGGTACTGCCCTTCCAACTGTCCTCGTATGTGCTCCTTACTGCGGCGTCTGTGTCACTGTCACAGACACACAGACCGGACATCTCAACTCCTTCACCTCACAACATTTCAGTGGAAAATCTGAAAAAAATAAGCAGACTACCTGGGCTCCACTGTGCAGAAATGTCCTCTGCTGTCATCTCTAACTACTAGGCCAGTGGAAGTGTGCCGTGTACTCTTTGCAGTGCACTCCTTCAAATGTATTTTCTCTTGAAACTAAGACTTCAGGCTGTCGTATGTTTACTTGTCCTCTGCTTACAGGAAAAATAAATCCAGAACAAATTTAAGAAACAGGCTGCATACTGTCATGTGGCTAACCCCAACCCTTTTAATGTGAACTCATGTGGGTTTCATAACATTTTATAACTCAAAAACAGATTTGTTTTAGCCTTCCATTTACAAATAAATTCCCCTTAACCTCCTTAAACCAAAAAGTATATAATAAATCCCAAACCAGCTTGCACAGACACTGGGCTTATGTTAAAATTCAGGCGTGGCTCTATGAACTTTATTCCAAAAAATGTGCATGTGACTGAGGCTTTAGAGAGAAATAAGGCTCTTGACTTTTTTTTATCTTTGTACCTGTGTTAACAGTCACATTACTTTGATAACTTTTCTTCTAAACCTCAAACACCTCGGAGCTAGTAAATAAATATAATTTTAAATGTTGCTTGGAAAAAAAAAACCCATTGTGTTAAAGTAATTATTCTTCTAATCCTGTTTACCTCTTCAGCTGAACACATACTGTATGTGTTAGTTGTGTAAGTGTTTTGGTTTCAGCAATCACAGCCTGCACACTAGTTCAGAAAGCACTTTCCCCATGTGGTCTGAGGTGCCGAACAGGGAGCAGCAACATGGTGACATGTCCCCTCTGGAGGAAAGTGCATTGTCGTCACTGTTGTGTACTGATGTCTCTGCCATCCTGACCTTGATGCATAATGATCTCAGAGTCTTGATGCTAAATACATGCTCCTCATTCTCATTAGAGATGTAATAATTATTTTCATTACAGGCATTCAGTTAAACCCTGTTTTGTGCAGAATTCTACTTATAAGAAACTTTAATTACTTGAAGATTTGATTTAATTTGCTTTCTGTAAATAAGCCAGTTTTGATAACTGATAATTTTGCCAGTGACTGCGTGGGCTGTTTTTTTCCAATTCATTTTGTGACTTCATTTGGGTGATTAGAACACCAGATATGATTTGTGGTTGAAATGCCAACATCTTTAGCTGACTGACCTGATACCGTGTGCTGTAGGTCAGCAGCCTCACACAGTCTCCCATCATGAAGAAAACCCAGCTTTGACCCAGGCCTGTCATACTTGCTGGGGTCTTTTTATAAAGCCTGCCAGTCTCAGGATAGCAACAGCACCAGAGCTAAATAAATCACAGGCAGTAAATGGATTCTACTCCTCAGCAATTTCCTCAGCTCTCATCAGTCTGTGGGCTACGACTGATAACGTGCAGCCAGTCGCCTTGTGCCTTGGAGTAACCTGGTACTGGTTTTCTCTGCACTGTGATGGCAGCTCAGTCTCGCCTCCTGTTGTTCTAAGGACTTGGACAGTAGAGGAAAAGGTGGACTGTGGGGCAGCCAGAGGCTTAAAGGTGTAACTGGTGCTGCCATGTTGAGATGGGGGCATCCTGACCTTGTGTTTGTGTAATGGACGGTGATAGATGGCACTGCCAGAGCGCTCACCCGCTGCGCCGTGGGACTGTCCACTTGCCCTGACGCAGATGGATTGGTCTTTGTTTTTACCCTCACCTCCACTGTGTAATTAATCTTCAGTGCGAGTCCACGGCAGAAAGTCCACTGCAACAGTGGCCTGCCGGGCGATAAACTCACCAGCAGGCGTGTGGAGGTACAGTAGTTTCCAAGGCCCTGAGGACAAGCACCACCTAGGAGATGATAAAAGAAGATGTTTAAATGCATGCAGCTCCAGGTCTCCTCGCTCACCTCGATTATCAAACGAAGAGGTTAGAGAGGCACAATATTTGTCCCTGCTCCACACTACAATTCATCTTAGATGAAAATAGCTGTAATAGACCCTCTGCCATCACATATTTTACACTGAGCCTTGGTTTCTCTCTACCTACTGCTTCATATATACCACATTTTCTGCTCCATTCCACAAGATAATAAGGATCTGGGCTGTAACAGCTTAAAGCAAATGAATATATCTGTGCTGATGCTAGTTTTCCCACTCTCTACAAATGTATTAGTATAAAGACTGCAAATTAGCCCGTTTACATCAATACATGTTCAACAATTCACCCACCTCTAAAACATAGACAAATCAACGCATTTAAAAGATGGTAATATTTTCTGATTATGACACAGTAAAAACCCTGCATGAATGACTCATTATTTCCTTTACAGCACTAGGTGTCAGCCTGTCGAGCTATATTATAAAACTGCATGTATTTATGCAAATATAACAAAATGACTTGGCAGTAAACAGTTGATGTCTCTATAATGATACAAGTGAATGTTCTTTTGAATATCACTGCAGGCAGTGTTTGTGATTTGAGTATAAAATCCTCCTTCGGGTGCAGTAGTGGGCTGCTAATCAGAGGCTGTAGTTAATCCCTTGGTTGTGGAGCTTTTCACCAGCTGAGTGCAGTGACGTTATGGACAAACCGAAGCCCCCTTGAGATGGAACTAAGAAGCAAATCCAGACGAGCCTTAAGATGAGTCAAACAGAGAGAAAATGGAAGCAATCTCTACGCTGTATTTTGAAAGGGAGGCCAACATAGAAGTGAACTTTAATACTGTGCAGAGGGAGTGGTCAGTTTAATGAGGTGATGTGAAGCCTGGAAATGAATAGTGTTGTGATATCCTGCAGCACTGCAAATAGAAGCACTGGGAGCCATTGAGCTCTGGAGCCTGAGGCGCAGGACTGCAGAGCAAACAGGCAGTGTTAGTTCACTAAATGATGCAGAATGGATGCTAGATAATCACCACACTGCACATAAACCCTCCTTTAGAGGCACCTTGTAGGAAATACTGAAGACATCTCCAGGAGTCTGTAGATCATTTAACATTCCACATAAATCATCTCATTATAGGATACAAATAAAAGACAAAAGATCTACAATAAGAATCAGACTGAATCAGATTAAATTAAATTTGATGACAAGACGTGTCTCTGAATAAAGCTCCTGCAAACAGAGAAGACACATGAGCTGGATGCACACCGCTCATCACGATTATCTGTGTTCATGTTGAACATTTCTCTGGAGCAGACCCTGGGGTGATTGTGGAGCGGTGCACGGTTCAGTCGAACCCTCCTCCCTCCCTGTAAGCCCTCCACTCCGGTGGCTGGCTGCAGATTTAATGGGCTTAGCAGCTGTTGAGGAAAAGCAGTGAGGGCTTGTGGCATATGCTCTGGTTAGAACAAAGAGCAGCGAGCGCAGCCTACGAGCTGAACACAGTCATGCCACAGGGGCTGCAGTCGACCATTAAACCGTTTTACAGCATGTGCTCATTCAGTTTATTTGATTGAGTTTTTGTTGATGGGTTTTCCTGGGCTTTGTGCTCTATTATGAGCTATTTGTTCATTTTTTCCTGCTTATGCTAGAGGTTTATTTATTTTGAGGTATTTCTGTTTACAGGGCAGCATTTGCTTTACATTGTGAGGTTTAACATTGAGGGTTTGAGCAGCTAGTTCATGAAATGACAGCAGAGGACAGGGTATTTGAAAGGTTCTTGAAAAGGCACTTGACAAGGCTGCCCTCTTCAGGGAGTGCTGCAGCCTCTCCAGCACATCTGCTTTCACTGTGCTTCACGATGCTGCTGGATGCTGGTGCAGAGAGTCCTCTAGTGGAAACACACGCAAATGGTTGCGTGTGGGAGAGTTAATCTATTATTTAATACAACATGCATCTGTTCGGCATATGCATCATAAATGTTCATTGTATATTTTTTTAAGTTTATTTATAAAATAAGATCTTAAAATAAGATCTTTTTTGCAAGCTGACGAACACTGGTGAACTATATTCAAGTGCTTGGAGCATTTTATTTGATTTGGCACAGTGCTGCTCTTGCTGCCTGCAAATGTGATCCGATTATTAGCTGAAAACTAATTAACTCTGGCAAATATGTGACCGAGTACACTCAGATTGTTTTTGTTGAGCAAATTAGTGGCAAAAGTTCCCTCCTAATGCTTCTCTGCTTTAAATATTGCATCTAGTGTGTCCTGTGCACCTTTTCTACATATGAAATATATCTACTCTATGCAGCCTGGTTATTCTTACACAGGCTCATGTAAGTTTTATTGCACTTTGTGCAGTCACTCTGTGCATATATGAGCTTCAACAGGCAGCATGTGTAAACAGTGATAAGGATGTGTTTGTGCAGTGTGTGTGTGCGTGTGTGTGTTTTGCTGGGTTTCCTAACTGTTAGCAAACACGTTGTGGTGCCATGTTCTCCCACTCACTGCCGACAGAAACAGCTCGGTGACTGTGTGGGAGTGAAGTGTGGCAGGTTCGCTAACTGTCTTTGCTCGTAACAGCAGCTACAGTATGAGCTCTCTAAATCAAGAAGCTGCTTCTCGTGTACTTGTGTGTGTGTGTGTGTGCGTGTGTAGGTGTGTATAAATAAAAGTAGGTAGTAAAAGCTGTCTCTGGCATTACCAACATGCCCTCATTAAAGGAAAAAATGTACTTGCACTGGCTGTGCTGCAGGGAGGCAGAAATGTTTGAACAAACCAAACGGGCTTCAGTAGAACAAACTGAGCTGGTAAACTGTTAACATTGTGAGAGAGATAAGAGAAGGCAGCCTGTGAAGGGGAAGGAAGGAAAATCAGACCAAGCAAGAGGCCACAGGGTGAACAAAGGCTTATCAAGTGTAATCTGCACCAGTGTTGCATGTCAGTCTCATCATGGCCGACCTCGTCTCCAGCGCTGCTCTAAGCGTGACCCTCCGTCCTGACTTGGTTGAACGGACCCGTCACACTCTCTTTGTCTGCGAGCCTCTCGCCCTCTCACCATCCATCCAGCAGCATTGGCTTTGTGTGCGCCTCACTTACTCCACAATGTAACAACATGAAGCGCGGCTCATGAAAAAAATAGGTTACATGGAAAAAAAAGCGCCTCGAACAAAGAAGGCCACGCTTGTTGTAAGTTGTTACAATAAGCTGCAGTGTTGTATTTCACAAAATCAAAACTGCTAGGATTGCCACCTACAGTTTTAGGGTGTGGGTGAGTATAAGACAAGGTTGAATAACAGGAGCAAAAACTGAACAAAACTGCAAAGCCATAACTTTTCTAAAACAGCAATTTATTTTTGTATCTAACCACAATTCACACCAAACAAAATTAATACATACAAAAACTAAAATAACAATGATAATATTTAGCAAATAGCCTTGAAAACAAAGTTGTTAATATTCAGTATTTTTGGATTTCTTAACAAATACTACAAAGCCCAAAACAATTTGAGCAAAGGTTAATGTGGATCTGACGTGAGCTGTTTTGGTTCAGTCAGACAGTTCATGTGGGGTCGAGTCAATACAAACTACAGCCCTCGGTGCAACAGTTTGACTCATTCATGTGTGGAACAACATATATCGACCGACTTGTTAATGTAATACATTGTTGGTTGGTTGTAATGGTGATGATGATGATGATGATGATGATGATTATGATGATGATGATAGAAATGTAAACTAGGACCAGATTTGTTCTTTACTTCTTTTAATCAATACAACATTTATGCAGCAAGAACAGAATAAACAATATAATGACACCTGACACCATAGCAGAATCAATTCAGATATATATTCAGAAATTCAGTATATAGATTTTGGCTAGAGGTGGAATATTAATCTAAAATGCATTATGGTATGAGGTATAATTCATAAAACATAATTTCTTTATTCTGACTTTGAGTGCCCATTTCAAAAGCCTCTTCTTGTGAAAAGGTCTGTGTTGTAGAAAATCAAACCCATGACCCACGCACTGATATCTATTAGTGTCTGGATATTGTCTACAGTACATAACCTATTTAAAATTATAGTCCAACATTCCACCGTTCAGTTTTGTTTAACACTGATCAAGAGAGATTTCTAACTACAGGAGATGTGCAGGCAGCCATACAGACCCTGAGTTTAATGTAGTAATTGTCCAAATGTACATGAGCTGCTGCATGTCTGTCTACTCAGGACTTAGTTATCTTGTTATGCCCAACTGAGCATGTTCTTTAATGTTCTACTACTAAAACATGTGGTTGTGGGGTTCACACTTTGAGTAGCAAATGAATTAGCATTATGGACAGGACAGGACAACAGGACTTTTTATTTGCAGCCCTCGACAGATTAATAATCCTATGACGGATTTTAGTTTATTCATACAGCAAAGTGCAGAACTGGAACAGGAAAAGTGGGAACTGTAGATGCACACAGCAGATGCACAGTCAGTGCTTTATATATTCATGGTTGTACATGATAAGACACTGGCGAGCAAACAACAAATATCATATTGCCTTTTCCTTTGGCTATTTTTGTGCAGCCAGTTGTAATCAGGGATGTTTGTGAGCTCAAGTGTTGTTGTGGCCTGATTTTAGTGAAGGTGTCAGCAGGTGGCCAGAGGAATATCAGTAGCATTTTTATTTCTTTAAACTTCAACCCTAAACAAAAGCCCTGCATTTGTTTAGGAAGCGTCCGCAGCTTTAAGCTTTCCAGCCAACATTTAAAATCTCTCCACCCTGCAATTTTTGTTTAATTGTATAGTCAGTATTTTTTAAGAGAGTGTAGCACTTTAAAACCTCTGTGTGGCAACAACCTGTGGGTGTGACTTAGCTGTATATATTCAAAACATATTTTTGTAGGCATGGGGAAAATTTTTGTAGTTCTATCTCATTAGTTACAGCCTGTAACTAATGAGATAATTTCTGAATATTTTGAGTTACTTTGAGTTATTAAGTCAAAATAGTGAGAAACTATCTCACTATTTTGACTCAGTAACTAAAAATATTGAAAAAGGATACAAAAAAATTTCCAGTTAGTCAAACTTTTGAAATACAGGATGTTGATTCCCCAGCAGCGGAAACAGCTCTCCATAGTCTTCTTAAAATAAAGCGGAAATTCACAACTTAACTCTTCACAATAAAAGCAATTCATCATATTATAAAATTTAAGAAAAGGAAAAGATAAAAAAACAATTAGTAATGCAGACTAAATCTGCCATCAATCCGATAGTTGTATGCATATTTATGTGGAAAAATGTTCCTGTTACCTTGAAACATGGTGGAGAACAGGTAGTTTCCTCCTCTGCGCCTCGATGGAAACACAGCGGCCATTTTTAAAGACTCAACCGTTTACAGTTTACAGTTGGTAAGTCTACTACTACTCTTTCGGCTTTTCCCATCAGGGGTCGCCACAGCGAATCATCCTTTTCCACTTCACTCTATCCTGGGCATCTTCCTCTCTGACACCAGCTAACCTCATGTCCTCTGTTAGAACATCCACATATCTCCTCCTTGGTCGTCCTCTCGTCCTCTTACCTGGCAGCTCCATCTCTAACATCCTTCTACCAATATATTCACTATCCCTCCTCTGCACATGTCCAAACCATCTCAATCTGGCCTCTCTGACCTTGTTGCTAACACAGGCAACATGCGCTGTCCCTCTGATGAACTCGTTCCTTATTCTGTCCAACCTTGTCACTCCTAAGGAGAACCTCAACATCTTCATCTCTGCTGCTTCCATCTCTGCCTCTTGTCTCTTTCTCACTGCTACTGTCTCTAACCCATAGAGCAGAGCTGGTCTCACCACTGTCCTGTACACCTTTCCTTTGAGTCTTGCTGACAGTCTTCTGTCACACAACACTCCTGAAACTTTCCTCCACCCATTCCAACCCGCCTGCACTCGCCTCTTCACCTCTTTTCCACACTCCCATCACACTGAACTGTTGACCCCAAGTACTTAAACTCCTGCACCTTCTTCACCTCAGGCCCCTGTAACCTCACGCTTCTACCTGGATCCCTCTCGTTTACACACATGTATTCTGTCTTGTTACGACTGACTTTCATGCCTCTTCTTTCCAGAGCAAACCTCCACCTCTCCAGCTGTTCCTCCACCTGCTCTCTACTCTCACTGCAAATCAAAATGTCAGTTTACAGTTGGTAAGTGACTTTGACAAAGAAGTTTAGACCATTTACTTGTTACAAGTCCCATAACAATTAGAGTCCAACAAAGAGGAGAATGGACCTGAGAGCTGTAAAGTCCACGGTCACCGTAGTGTTTGGATGAGCCACGTTAGGACATTAAATTAATTAACTTCAGCGTGTTTTGTTCTCAGTGAGGTTTCAACGTACAGCAAAACCAACCAACAAACGAGTTTACTTCGACATAAACACGCCAAAAACATTTTAATTAACTTGCTCTCCTTGATAGAAACATACCCAATGTTGGATATGAATAGAAAAAAGTGTAACCTCAGAAAATACCACACAGTTAACCAGTCAACACTGAAAATCACTCCTAATTTGTTGCAAAGATGTTCTCATGATCTTGGAAAAGAACAATTTTCATCAACAATTGTGATGATCGGTGTCACTTTTATCAATTTTAACTCACTAATGATAATGGTTCTGAAATAAATACTGGGATTTAACCTAGGCTGATGACTTAACCTAGTGTTATATTCAAAATTTACTCTACATATATAAAATTATCTGTACATATATATTAAATGCATTTTTACATATCTTCATATTTATTGTATTTTATCTATAAATCATTATTGCCAAAAATACCTAGTTTCTCCTCTAACCCTCATTATGTAGTTAGTATATGACAAGCATTGTTCTGTTCTGATTTGAAAATGAAAGTATTATAGATTCTGAAGCCTTGATATAATGATCACATTTAACCTTTATTACTTCAACATCATTATTAAAAATTTAACCAGTGTTTCATTTGAATTTTCTCTCGGTCAGCCAAAAGACATTTTCCTCGAGGACCTAAGCATTCATATAGGTTACAGTTTGTTATAGTTTAGATTTTATTGTTGTACATTTTACTATGTTTGAATCCATAAGAATTGTTGACTCATGTATCTGTTTTCAAAGCTTTCGATTCAATTTTTAGTTTAACTTTATTTATATAGTAACAATTCACAATAAAGTCATCTCAAGGCACTTTACATAATAAAGTTGATACAGATATGTGGAGGAAAGTGTCTCAGTGCATCAGGACGTGGGTCCCCCAGGAGTCTGAGCCTATAGCAGCAGGACTAGAACCAACTATAAGCTTTAAAAAAGAGGAAGGTTTTGAGCCTAGTCTTAGAAGTAGAGAGGGTGTCTGTTCCCAGATCAGAGCATTTCCTGAATGTGTGTAGGCCTCTCTGCACAGTCTCTGTGAAAACTGCAGGTGTGACACCTGCTTTTTTCCACAAGGTGGGGCTGTAACCAAACATACACTTTTGGTTTGTTGATGCTCGTTGCAGTTCAGTATAAAGAGGAACTAGGAAACAGTCAAACCAGGATTATTGTAGACATTAGGTGGTGCTAGTGATTTTGGCTTTGCAAAGATGTACTAAACAGCTAAATTTGGATGTTTCAGACATGAATACGCATACAATCTCAACATTTTTAAATGTTCCTGTTAATCTCTCATTTATGAAACTTGTGGTCAAGTTTCATTGCTCATTGTATAGAACTCTGATTCGAGTTGATAGGATTATAATTGAAGCTCAGAAAAGTTCACTTCAGTAGGCCTATTACTTCATCTCAGTCCTTTCTGTATGAATGAAATAGCTTTCACACCATTGAAAGTTATCATTTATTTGTCTCAAGGAAACTGTAACAGGGTTCCCCTGATTTTCAGTCATATGTCTTTTTGCTAAATCAGAATATTCGCCACTATGTTGGAAAAGGACTATAGTTGTTTACACAAAGATTAGATTTTGGGAGGGTGTTGACTAAAATGTGTGTCTGCATGTTAATATGTGTATATGGGGAATGTGGTCGTTTTTGACGTTCATTCGATTTAAAATGAATGAGGTGGCCAAAACATTAGAACCAACTCTTATTGTCATGCACTTCAGTATGACTCCGCTGCCCACTGTAACCTCACTGATACACACAGTTTCAACCTAAAGGAGAAATTAGAACCTTGTAAAAGTAGAATTCATGGCAGATATAAGTGAGGTTACTAAAGTCTTTGGTCACACACATAATGCTGAACATGCTGAAAGACTAAGAACTAGATCCATATTTTGCTTTATTAGATCTGGTCTTCAGTGCTAAAAGAATGGAGATTACTTTTTCATCCTTTCTGTTTTTAATGAGTTCTTTTTATTTTACAGTGTCTTACTGGCCGTCAGAGATGGTATGTAACTACATACATTTACTAAACACTAATTGCTCACAGCATCAACACCTGCTATTTTTAACATAATAGCTAATGTATTATTATGGATAAACTACCTTTCAGCACAAATAGTGGTTAAAATGAGCTCCACTAACAGTGACCATTGACACTTAGTTTTTTGAATAACTGCACATGCTATAGTAATCAGTACTATTTAAAAAAATGGTGGCTTAGTGAAGTACTTTTACTTTTATGCTTTACGTAAAATGTAGGTTAGTACAATTTAGGTTTTACTTTCACTTGAGTAAAAGATTTGAAGTGGCATATAATATTTGCACTTTTATTAAAGTATTGTTTGTGTACTTCTACCCTCTCTGTAAAGGATGCTGTATGGATTAACCAACTCTCTGCAGTTAAAGTGGTTGAAATCATCTCCATCATTACTGACTGTTGTTTTACACTCAGGATTGTAGGATTAAAGGTCTTTGTTCATCCTTAGTTAATATACATAGTTTTTTTCATCTTATAGGATCTGTCAAATTTGAACTAAATTTGGACACTTATTAACAGCATCAAAGGAAGCATTTTTTAAAATACATTGCCTTTTTGTGGAGTACTTGTGCATGTACTTTCACTTTAAAAACTTGAGTATTTTGAAGGGTACGTGAGTATTAGAGTTTTTGTACTTTTACCGTCCCATCATACTAGCCGTCATATTTTTTGTACCACTAATATGACTCCAAACTCTAAAGTTAGTAATTTAAAAAAACATTTAGTTCCACTTCTAAAGCAAATTCCATGTTTAATTATTTGACACCAAATGCTAAGTTTAATTTATCTGCTAAAAATAAATGTTTGGGATTAAATCTAAATGCAGTGGTGCTAATCCAGTGAAAATTTATGATTTATGATTTATTTATTTCTCGTTAGTTTTTGTTAATAGAAGCAATTGTTCTGCTTTGGTGAGGACTTCTGCCGGCCCTCACCTTGAGTTCACTTTCATGGCAGTTTGGTTCTGTATGACAATAGCCTGCAACATCTCTACCGTTTCCAAAAAAACACTGAGGATGAATTGTCTTAAGCCTTGAATGAGCTCAGCGGTTCCCTACACAACAGTAGAACCAAACGACAGACCAATTATCAGTATCTCCAGGATTTAGTGGATGATTGTTTTGGCCAAAAATCTCAAGTTTTCCATCAGCTTTTTTAAGAATGCCAGGCCTATCAAGTTGAAATGTTGTGCAGAATGATCGGTTGAACTAATTGTTGCAATTGCAATTGCAACCCTGCATATTCATGGAGGGACTGAATCATGAATGTCTTCTGCCCTCTCTGTAACAGCTAAAAACTTTAACAAATATCAGTACACAAAGTAAAGTAAAAGATGAAATAGAAATATATTCAAGCTACTTCAGGTACTCTCTCTTCTAACTTGATCCTAATTACTGTTCTTCAGTGTACTCATACATTACTCTAATAATGGCCTGTGGCATTGTTCCACTGCTAACAAGAGGCATGTAGAACGTAGAACTGGCAACAATCCTGGTCTTTTTTCATAATATGATGTTATTGATACAGGGAACAGTTTTCTTTCCCCTCTTTTACATAATTCATAGATCTGGTGATAATAACTTACTGTTTTGTAGTATTTTCCCAATTAGCAGCTTAGGGCTGTGGATATGATTTGTGCTTTTGCGGGTGTCGGCGTGTTGTGCACAAACCCACTTGTTCTTGTATGTAGTTTTGTGTGCGTGTGCGTCATTGTGTAATTTTAGCTCTTTTTTTATGTCAGCGTATGCATTCACGCAGCCATACATTTTTGTGTGTGCTCGTGTGTGAACAAGTGTGTACTTGTGTTTTGCGGGTGATGTTGGCTTCCTGAGGCTGATCACCACCCTCTTCCCAGTGTCTTGTTTTTGCCCGTCTCTCCGCCTGTGTGGAAGTTGTGTGGGCACCCTCTGGATTGCCTCACCGCCGAAGCATGCCGGACCCTGTTATCCAGCTATCCATCTGTGTTATTGATTTTCTTCCCTCTTTGTAGAGTTTCATCTTTCCTCCACTTTTCTGTAGAGCGATGGAGAGGGAGGGAGTGCAAGAGGGAAAGGAGGGGCAAGCATGGGGGCAGAGAAGAGATCTGAGAGCTGGTAGAAGGGGGGGATAAGGGATGGAGCATTGGAGGCGCAGAGCAGCAGTGGGGCTTCAGAGGGTAGAGGTGTAAGAGGTTGGGGGGCACTCAGCCTGGGCTATGGATGAGCAGTGAGAAAGAGAGAGG
The DNA here is from genome assembly GCA_033026295.1 of Channa striata. Classification (NCBI taxonomy): domain Eukaryota; kingdom Metazoa; phylum Chordata; class Actinopteri; order Anabantiformes; family Channidae; genus Channa; species Channa striata. The sequence continues at coordinate 11,869,547 of CM065172.1, read as the reverse complement.
CACTCTTGAAGTGTTGGAGCTTTTTTCTCTCTCTCCGTTTCTCTCCGTTCTCATGGGATCGCCCCCACCCCCACCCCCCGCGCCCCCCTCCTCATCCTTTTCTCTTTCCTCCTCCATCCTGCTCCGAGGCGCCTCTGGTACACACGCTCCACTCGCCACCCCCTCCTCCTTCTCCTCTGCCTCTCGCTCCGTCCGCCTGCCTGCCGTCTCTCCTTCCCGGGGGGCTCGGCCAGTGCTGGCGGCGCAGCCGTGATTTGCAGGAGATTTGTCTAAGTGAGAAGCAATTAGTGTGCCTAAGCACCACTAATGTATGCATGCTGGGGCCGCCGCCACCCCTCCTTCTTGGTGGTGCCAAGGCCAGACGAGGCCAGGGCACCTTTGGCATTCTCTCTGTCCCTGTCTCCCTTTTCAGTTTTCATCTGGTTCTGTCACCTTGCTCTGACTCTCCTTCAGATGACCCGGTGTTCTTTGATTCTTAAATAATTATTTGACCGCTGGTGTTGTTTTAAAATTCACCGTATGACTTCATTGCAAATCTTCAGTCATATTCAGCTGTGTACTTTACTCTCTCTAGGTTGAAAGCTTCTCTAAATGTCCCAGGGTAGACTGGGGTTGTGAACTTAAATGTCATTGAAGCGGATAGTGGTGACTTCTGTCCCTCATCTTCTCCCACATATGTTTCCATTGTAGATTTGAAGGAGGCTTCAGTACGCCTGGAAATTTAAGTCTGTGTGTGCTGGTGAGTGGTAGCATAATTTGAGTGTGCTAAACCATCCACACACTAGAATATACACTCATGCACACGCACATACACCGTAAACACACATGCACAACAAAGTGGAACAGTGGTGGGTGGCAGGATTCCCTTTGAAACCTGCGGTGCAGAAAGGCTTGTTTGCAGGCAGGCATGCATTATGGGCGTTCTTCATGGTGCGACTCCCCAGCTACTTGAAGATGAACTTTGCCCTTTTCTACACGTTCGCTCTCTCTTACTCAGACAAAAACAAGATTAAGTCTGCTCGTCTTTGCGCTGACTGCCTTCCAAACGGGAGCCGTGGGTGGTTTTGGAGCAAGGTGCTCGTTAATTAAAGATAGCCTAATTACTAGTGCTTCTTAGCCTGGCTTTTGCCGCATTGATAAGAGGATAATCCTAAAGAGAAAGGCGGAGATTGAAGTTGTACCCGGTAGACCAGACCTCCTGCTTGACTGGGCCAGGAGAAAATGCACCCACACCCTCCAAGCCTCTGTCCTGGCCCTGCTTCTTTAAAGAGGACTTGCATCCAGAGCGTATAGAATATTCAAGCAGGCTGCACTTCAGCAGCAGGCAGCCTACATAAAAGAATTCAGGACATTAGCCATTGCTTGTTGCTGAGGGATTTAAGATTTTTTTTAAAAAGCTGCATCCAAGGGTTTAAACTAAAAATGATGGTGTGTTGTAACAGTACAGCATTTTTGTTTAAACCTGTAAGGGAATTCTCTTGTCACTTTTGGATGAAAGTGATGAGCCCTGCTTCCGTCAGATTCATCCCTGAAATGTTTTTTGATTTTTGCACATTACTCAAACACATTTCAGCAGCCTGGATGTTTGCTAATTTGGTTCCTTGTTTGTTTCCATGTCATCAAACCTGTGCTCACAGCAGCCTCACCTTATTCCAGGAGCACAAACAAACACACACAAATACATACATGCTGACATGTAAATAATCACATTTCCATTCCACCTCACACTTACATGACTGAAAGGTTGCCTGACCCTACTATCATTCACGTGTCTCCAGCCCATATTTTGTCATGGGGAGTTAGCCATTAGCACTTGCATGGCTGTTCCCATATGCTGTGCCTCCACAGATCTATAATTCAAGGGTGGCAGATGTCCTTGTGCATTATTCATAAGTGCCGTTCCATGCCGGGCTAGCAAGCGAGCCAGCGGCAGAACCGTCACTAGGTGCTTGCATATAGAGGGTCTCTTCTCTGTTGACCTGCGAGTACACCTTTCCTGCAGCTCCTTCCAGCAACTGGGCCACAGAGAAAGAGTTACAAGTCGCCTTCTCAGGAAGCAGATAGCATCATGGAATTGGGAGGACACGTATATGCCGTGATGATGGTCTTCTGCTCAGTTAACAACTGTAACTGTGATTTTAGGCAGAAAAGTCCATTGTTTTTTTACAAGGCAATTCACTAGTTACAGTATGATGTGTTCTGTGGTTCTGGAAGATATTTGTCAATCTGAGGCGACATTATGTGAAGAGCATGATTATGTTCTTTGTGCTCTTCCCATGCCAGGAACAAAAGCCAGGACATCTCGGCCTTTTATTGCTTTCATTTGGAAATCGTTTTAATTGTTCCTTGTCTGGACGCGAAATAATAGATCAGTGGACCTTGTTGTACCGGAATCATTCCGTGAACATTGCCAACAAAATTGCAAAACAACACAATATTTTTTCAACTTACCATTTGTGGTATTTACCAGTGCTGATAGTTTTAGTTTTCCAGACCGAGAGATTATTTTTGGCATCAGCATATTTTTATTGATAACTTTTGACAGCAAAGCCAAAATTGTGTGCCACATTTTCTTTAAAATACATTCAGTGGTATTAATTCATTACTTTGCTGTGATGGCAGCAAAAACCCAAGACACTAATACCTCAAATTCCGATAAACTCCCTAAATATTGTACAGTATGTGCATGGTTAGAAATATTTAGATTTGACAATGCGTGTTTCTTTATAAATTAGTTTTGAAACTTCTTATCTCTCCTTATTACACATAAGACTGTATAATGCGGTATGGAATATTCTAGGTTCTTTTCATATGAAGACGAGGTCAGAGAAGAGGTTTCTGTGTGTTCGTTCATGAGTGGGCCTACACTGTAAATCACACCTACATACCTGGAGGAGACAGCAGCGTTGTGTGCTGATACCCTCAAAGACTGGGAGATAAAACACATGCACACACAAGATCACAAGCCGCCCCCAGCTCCAAGCCTGGCCGGCGCTGAACCGGCAACCTGATATCTTCTCCGGAGCCCTGTGAAGGGGGAGAGTGGGTGTGGGAGAGAGGCTTCCATAAAGTCTGTCCCGCCGGTCGGCCGTAACCTGAGATCCCAACAGACAGCCACGGTGCCGCAGTCAAGCACAGAGGAGTGTGTGTGCATGTGTTTTGAGATGAGATAGGTGACATGCTGCCACACGCTTGTTACCACGCTTGGGATCAGGCATCTGTGTTTGTGTAGATTGCAAACACACACACACCAGCAATACTTTCCAAATACACCCCCAAACTAATCTAAAATTAATTTCCACAAAGTGTTATTACATCGGTTCCTTTTAGCACTGACCCTTCCTTTCCCTGAAATTGATACACATGATGAGATGATGGCACCTTTGTCACTGAGTCACTGAGCTTTTCTCTGCTTCAGGCTTTAGACTTTTTTCCAGTGTCTCTCCCCTCTTCTCTGTCAGCTTCCAACGTGACCGACATCCAAAACATCTGAGACGGCAGCAAACAGAAAACTGCCGTCAGCTGCCATATTGCTTGCTGTTGCTGCCAGGGTGCTGCCCTTTACGGATGTGAGAGCAGCAATTGTGTGATTTGGGAGTGGGAGTGGGATTGGAGCAGGAAGATGGGTGGGGTGAGGGCTGATGGAGCTTGTCTCTGGGCTGGCAGAGGGACAGGATCCCCTTGTGCAGTTGCAGTGGGTGAGGAGGTTAACTGAGCCACAGCCGAGCCAAGACACTGCCTGGGATATTGACAGGTTGGAACCTGAGGGCTCCTGCAGGATAGGAACACACTGCCAGAGGCTTGGTTACCACCACCGCCTGCCTGCCTGGGAGGAAGGGAGGGGTATAAGAAGAAGAGAGGGATGAAGCGAGGAGCAGGGAGAAAAAAAGTCAGAATGAGCAGGTGAAGGCATGAATGTGAAATTTCCTACTTCAAAATTAGAAGAAAAAGAGGATCGTGGGAGGGTCATGACATTAGTGATTTAGGCCAGGTGTTTTGGTCTGCACTCAGCACCACAGCGTTTATACAAATACGTTATATTTAATGTTTTTCCGCGTAACAACATGTTTAGTACTTACTTACTTAGTACTACTTATTTGTTTTTGATTATGATTTTAATCTTAAATCTGTACCACAGTAACACAGCTGGAACATAAAACCAATGAGGCCGATAATAAAAACCCTAGAGTGAAATGCAAAAAAGTGAAAACAAGCTTTTACAAGTACAGCAGCAAAATTAGGCTTCAATTTGCAGACTGTAGCTCCACCATCTTTCCGTCGCTCCACCTTGCTGCTTTCGCTCGGTAAGGAGCTGAGTATATGGTCTGTGTAGTTCAGGGTCATTTTCCATGGTAACGGTGCATGAGGTCAGAAGGTGATTAGCTTAGCTGAGGAGGGTGCTGGCGGCTGTTTGTTGATTCTCTGATAGGGGTGACCTACCCCTGACCTCCACACAAATCAATACTGCCTCCTTAAACTTTCATTTGTCCTCGTTTGCACGCGCTCACCCCCAGTTGGGAGAAATTAATGGGCAGCTTTTAGTGGTAAAAAACATTTTTTTAGCTTAAATTGAATTCAGAAAGATGGGTGAAAGTATTTACATTATTGCTATAAAATGTTTTTTTTATTTGTTTTATGAAACTCTCAACAAGTGATAAAAATATAGAGATTTACTGTATCTGTATTTCATGATTACGGTACACCACGAGTTCGTTCTGACTTGAACCAGCCTGCTTTTTGTAATAAAGTTGAGGTTGGTAGATTTCCAGTCATACCGTAATTTTAGAGAATGCTCATGTGCTGTGTTTACAGAGAATCCACGTAGTGAAGGGAGTCCCTCCAACGCAGGAAAGCCTTTTGAGAAGCTCCTTCCTGTCTCTTCACCTCCTCTTCATTGCACTTTTGTTTCTTTCTCTCCTCTCACCCCCTCATTCTCACTTTCACTCTCCGTAATCCCCGGTGTGGCCTACGAGGTTACTCCTCTGTAGAACAGCAGGGCTGTGTGGGCTCATGTTTTTTTCTTGCGTATCTTGTGTATATCTCTCCATTCTTGGGTCACCCTTTTCCACTCCCCCACACAGGGGATCACCTCTCGAAAAGACACTGGGGTTGATTTAGGGGGTAGTTGCAATGAAATGTTACAGATCTCACACACTATGAGTGACATGACATGCTGTGCTGTTAGTTCCCCAAACTGACAGGTCAAAATATGGTGTATCCCTCAGAGCATCCTTATTACCGTGTATCAGACTCGAGCTTCAGTACTTTGTTGCATAGATGGCAGGAATCTGCCTCAGCAGCTCAGATTCGAAATGGTAAATCCAGCCGACATTTGCTGCCTGATGCCATACACAGCTACTGTCATAGTTTGGCAGATTTTCACAACTGATTGTATAATACCTTATGATAGGCACATTTTTTGTATCATATATGAAGCAGTGTTTTTCTTACATTACAATGGCTTATTATTCTGGAAGAATATTTTTGGTTAAATATTGGCTACATTTTGAGTGTTAGGCTCAAGCATTTCAGTTTTTGAGTATGGTGTAGCAATAGGAGGAAAGATCTGCACTTCTTGCAATTAGCACACATTTCCTGTGAGATTTCCTGAGCAAAGGTTTGCTCTGCACACAACACTATACATTACGATAGTTGATTAAAAGATTACACCAATAACACTCAAGAACTGTTTTAAATCTAAAATATTTCAATAAAACACAACACAATGGACATCTTCAAGTCTGAAGTATTTATCACACCCTATAGATGTTTTTCTAACTAGACTAACAACATTGTACCTAATGTTTGAAATTTGCTGGAATATTTTGAAATTGTAACAGTGGTAGAGATGATGGCAGGGACCATTATGATTAATAATAATAACAACTGCATTTATTTGACTCTAGTGTCAGGTCCTGGTGTCCCACGCTTAACCCTCTTTCTACTTTTTCAAGTCAAACTGTCTCTGAAGATGATCGATGTCACCAAAAATGTCTTGACAAAATCCAAAGAAGTAAATTCACTTTTCTGTCTTTACTCTAATGTAGTTATGTTCAGTCTTCTGTTTTGTTTCACTTTCTCTACATACTTTCTCTTCTTAGATTTGCTACTTATTAATCAAAATGATGCTGGCTTATATGTTCATACATTTGTGTGACAAAGATATATTCAACCTCTTCCTATAGTCCTAACAAACCCGGTTTGAAATGCATGTTATTTTTTACATGAGTGGTCATTATGGAACTACATGCACGTCTCGTTCTTCTAAGGTGTGTAAGTCGGTAGTGTGAGGCCTTTAGAAACTCATAGTATGAGTAAATATCAGTAAACAACCTCCTGAGCATTCACTACATGTGGTGCATTTTAGTCATTGTGAGATCATGTATATTATCGGCAGAGACTTTGGCTGTCGTGGCGCTGGGAGGGCTGCGTCGTGGCCGTGGCTGCGTGGATTAGCAGCACAGGAAGCGCGTCAAAGTGCTGAGATGTAACTGGAACCAGATGTCTGAGGCTACCAGCCGGGGGATTCTCACCGTGGAACAAGAGCATCAGCCAGGGGAAGTTAACTTCCCCTCGACTCTCTTGCTGTCTTTTCGGTCTGTATCTCTGAATTCTTTGTCTTTGGGTGCTTCCTTCTCTCTCTCTGTCAAAACTATTTGATGTTTCAGTAGTTTGAGGTTAAGGCAGCTGAAAGACACCCCAGCAGGGGAGGAATCAAACAGCCACAAGAGGAGAAAATGATATTTCATTTATTTTTTGTCTATCTGCACTTCTTGCATAGTCACAAAAAAGACCTATCTTTTAGTCTTATGTGGAAACCAAATACATAACAAGATGCAAAGCACATAGAAGTTATGATTACCAAAAAATACAAATATGCAATCAAGAGTCGCGTCATGAGAGTCACTGCGTGTTGCAATTGTTGGGTTAGATTGACTAGAACACGACTCAGCTCGCACAGCTTTGCTGATACGACTGCGTGTTCTCTACCAACTCTCCTTTTACTGCCCCAACTCTTTGAAGCTCTCCATCGTGGGAGATGGAGTTGGCCTGCTTTCTGTGCCTGGGAGCATTGCCTGCCCTCCTCCGCTTCACTGCCCTCTGACTTTCTCTCACATATACAGTACAGACACACACATGCACAGACACACACACACACACACACACACACTGAGACATACACTTAACTTATTCACTCATGCACAACAATCATACATGGCACGTGCACACACGATGACCCATGCGCCGCTGACGCTGTATGTGCATGAATCCAGCTGAGCCTCCAGTCTACCCAGGGCTGCTAAAGCTGCGCCTCAGTCTTACTCCAGTCTCTTTGCCATTGGCAGATTCCCTTACACAGGTCACTGTGTGACTGCAACAACAAAACACACCCTCTTGAGGTAGCAAATGCTCTATAATATCAACTTCAAGACAACAGCGAATTGTGTGGGTCTCTGAAACAGCATGATTACAGAATTAACCGTACCTTGGCTAGAGAGTGTCGAGTATGCTTGTGCGCGTAGATGCATGTCTATCATTGGCTCTACGATAAATACTCCATCAGTGTTTGGTCAGAGCTATTTTCTTTTTCTTTGCTGCTTGGAGTTGAATCGGCAAAGCCTGAGGGTCCTGGATAGTTCTGGGTGAGAGCGACTTTCAGCAGGCTGTTAGTCTTATCATTACACACATACACACACACACACACACACACACACTGTCCCCTCTGACCCAGGCCGTTTCCTGCCCCTGGCTGATCTATTGGGTGATGCCTGCCCTGTGACTGGAGAGAAAAAGAGAAAAAGAGGAGGGGAGAGAAAGTGTGTGTGCGGTGTGTGTATGTGTGCTCACAGCCTGTCCCAGCAAATCGATATCCGTCTCGTATCCGTGAGCTGTGCCTGACCCCTAGTCGACCTTGCTCAGCACTGGCGGTTGGAGTTCGCTTTTTGTTGGGGTTTGAAAACGTGAGAGGCACATTGAGTTTTACCCCCTCGCTAATAGAGGTCTCGGGCTGCGAAAGAGTGTGAAAAGTCCAGACTTAAATGTGCCAGTCTGAGAAGGCAACAACAGTATATCTGAGAAACCGTGAAATAACAGGAAACACTTGGCGTAGATGCTGATGGTTTTACAGTTGGTCAGAGTATATTTCGAAATATCAGCCCAGCATGATTATAAAACAGCAGTAACGCATCTCAGAGAAATTGTGGCTTTAAAGCTGAGAGTAGAATCCATTTTGAATTTTCAGAAAAAAGGCAGAAAAAAGTTTACCTTAGTTTTGACTTTAAATTTTTCATGGATGACCCTGTTGTGTTCTGGCAGAGATAGTAAAAGCCTTTTAGTGTGTGTGTGTGTGTGTGTGTGTGTGTGTGTGTGTGTGTGCGTGCGTGCACGTGCCGACTTTATGTGAAAGTCCAACCTAGAACTTGCCTCGACATTAGTTTGCTAGTTGGGCTCAGCCTTGCGTGTTGTTGCTGTGTGCTGATAGAGGCTCCAGCTCCTGGGCTGAGTGAGGCTGCGGGTGCTAGCTGCCGCCGGCACTAATTGAACCCTGCCGCTAAGGTAAGGGAGGGAGGAGGAGGCTGTCAGCAAGGGAGAGAAAAGAAAAAAAACCAAGCAAGAAAAAAATAGCATGGTGAGGGCGAAGTGCCCCTGGGGGGTTGGGTCCCTGCCTGCCTGCCTGCCTGTCTTTCGTTTTCCAGCTCCTTCCCCCCTCCCCGTCTAAATAGCCGTGCCGGCGCTCCAGGGCTTCCTGCGCCTTATCTGCTGATAATTGGGCACTGGAGCTCCACAGCTCGCTTATGAAATATAGATTCCTGACGGAGGGGAAGGATGGGGGGATGGAGGTAAGGTGGTGGTGGTGGTGGTGGTGGGGGTACAGGCAGAGAAAAGCCCTGGTTGTATCAGAGAGCGTGGAGCCTTGTGGGCTCCGCAGTGTTGCACTGGCTCGTTTAGCAAACACAGCCCCAATAGTTAGGGCAAAGGCCTCTGTGCCGAGCAGCCTACACTGTCACAGACAATTGAAAAACACTGCTTTGTTCCTATTGTTCATTGCACCCACAGGGTTCAAGGAGCTATAAATTGTGTGGGTGAATGCTTTTTGTATAGTTTGTCACAGAGCATGGAAATCTTCTAAGTAATTTCAAACATGTAGCAGAGAATTGCCCAATACGTAGCACTATGCTTGCCAACTTTGTAGTTGGTCCTCACAGAGTTTCACTGAGTATTTGCATATTGCATATATTTTTGCATATTCTGCATAGTTACAGTGTCATTTTACGGTGCCTTTATGAAATTCAGTATTCCTGTATGTATGAATGGAGGAGACTGTTATTTTCTTGCAGCCAGCCTGGGACGTTCTCTGCAGTCTCATGAGGGAACGTTACTGGATAACAACAAGGAGACCAAATCCCAGACAGAGCACAGAGGGAATACTCTTCCGGGTGCTCAACACACCTTTTGCCTTCAGCTTTGAGGAGGGTGTTCATTTAGATTTTCATTGAATTACTGTAATCTGAGCTATGTAAGAAATATTTCATTACTTGAATTGAAAAACAAATATGATTTTTATTAGCAAATGTTCCATAACGTGCTCAGCTGTCGTGCTTGTAGTTAGTCGGAGTGGGTGGCTCTGAGTGTCCATTTTGAAATTAAAGTGCATACATTCTTTAAAAGATCCTATTTTCAGGTTTAGGTGCATTAAGTGTTTTAGATGATCTGTAATATTGGTAGAATTACCAATCAAAATGTATCAAGTGACACATATTGAGACCAATTTGTTTTTATATTATTGCTCAGAGATAGATGCATAACAATTTACCTCAGAACTTTGTACCAGTATCTTGTGAGTTATCTCTTATTGGCACTGCATGCTGATGTGTGTTGTGTTCAAAGTAATATGTAAATGTTCTTAGCTCTAACTTAGTAAGATTACAGTTGTGACATTTGGGCAACGCTGATCACAGTGCTCAGTCAGATTATTGAGATAGAGTGAACGTCTGAAAGGGGCTTTAGTTTCACCAAACCATAGAGATCAAATCTCATAAAGAGAAGAGGACGGATGAACATTTTGCCGTGTCTCCTGTGTCAAGTTGGTTGTCTATTTCCAAATTAATTTCAAACACATTCACAGACAGCTTATGCTAATAAATGGAGAGCTACCTGCTCAACTGTGAGTGCTGGATTAGGGTGTTCGGGTGAGAAAAGCAAGTTTGAAGGTGGATTTTTTAGCATTTTATACTTGAGTTTTCAGAATATAGAATATTGAGAAGCTGTATAGCACCCAGCTCATGAGGTTTTCTTACACTTACAGGGCATGTGCATGTGAATTTAGCCAAGAATCCATCCATTTAGAATCCCTCCGATTCCTTCTCTGTAGCCTAACCTCACTTGTTTTTCACAATTTTTTAAGTTCAGCATAGAAAAGCTAATACTTTAAAGAACAGCTCCAACGTTGTGTTAACCAAAGTGAACCGTCGCCAGCTCTCTCGCTTCATGTTTTAACCCCGGGTTACCTTCATTCGTGGCACACAAACACTAGCACTGGGTGACCCATTGATTTTGGCGTGGACATGCTGGGCTCTCCCGTTTCAATTCTTTTTGACTACCAGGTGCTGTTGGTCAATAGCAATTGCAGTTCACTGCACTATGGGCCAGACAAATTCATTTCAATTACAATTAGCATGGAGACCCAGCGGCTGATTTATTGCCTTGTTTTCCTTTCTCTGTGTTCCCCTCGTACATTAATCACCCCCTCGCTGGCCTGTGTGATCCTTACTTCATCTACCTGCCAAGGCTGCCGCCCTACACTGCATTCCTGGATCCCTTCCTCCTTTCCTCCCTAACTCCTCTCCTCTTTCCTTCTGACTGCAGGGAACAGTGGATGTCCTTAACTCACACCTGCACTTAACTCAGTGTTGGACTTCTGATTGGTACTTGGTTATCATGTGGCATGCGTAGATGTTCCTGGGTGAAACAAATAAACGGTATGAACACTAGTCATTTGCTTTTAATTTGATTTTCTTACATTTGGTACGGAGGAATGCGGAATATTAAAATGTTCCCAGTCTTTCCCAACACACATGTTGGACAGACATACATAAATCAAATCCAGTGACGTCAACTGACTGGGTAAATAACATCCGGTTGAGCATGTCCATAAAATTTTTATGGCTTCTGGTCATGTGCTTTAGCCCAAACCGTAGGCTTTTTTTGTCTCGACTAGGAAATTATATTACAACTGACAAACACTCTTATCCTTCAGTTGGCATTTGGTTACCATTAGGTGGGGATTAACAGGCCTATTTTTGGTAGTCTGGAAACTGTTTGGGACAGTACAATGTCTTTCCACTCCTGTGCTGTGTCGGAGGTTGAGTCATGCAGGGCCAGACGTTTCCACTCGGACAATGTACCAATCTCTGGTGGCCACACAGTCTTGTTTATATGGCCCCGTCCACGGCCTTGTGGATCTGGAAGTGGCTTGCTTGCTTCCAGCATCTGTCCCCTTCCTTGCTCCTTCGCCCTTTGACGGTCTAACTCAAAAGCTTGGCGTGTGCTTGTGTGGGTTGGGGGGGGGGAGTAGTGACCAAGGCAGTGGTGCCTCTGTGGATTCAGAGGTCCAATAAAAACAGACAGCAGTGTGCTGCTCTGGGCAGACTAAACATCTATTCAGACAACATCCTGACTGGTGCTTCTCTGATGGGTGGGTGGTGTGCGAGCATGTGCATCTACACGTACGTGTATAAAAATGGATCCCACTTTTTTCCAGCATAATGGAAGGAAATCAAAAGATTCTGCTTACTAGTTAGCTTTGATTCTGTTCTTAGAACCAAATTGCAACTCAGATTGTGATGGAGTAGGATTGTAGAGACTCATTGTATCACTTCATCATATTCACACTGTCAGTAAAATATAAAAACCTGCATTATTCTGACTTCAGAATGCTATCAGACTTCATGCTTTAGCCTAATCCTAGCTTCTTAGTCACCCCAGCTAGATCAATGAGGAGATTCAGATGAATAAAGCTTATTTTTCATTTGTTTAACTGTGATAATAACTACACAATATTACATTTACTTTGGATAGAACTTCCTGTAACTAGTGAGTAGGAGATATGGGAGCATTATATCAGTTTTCTGATCATTTCAGCTTGGAATTACAGCCATCTATGATTTAAATGATCCTCCCCATCTGCTTCAAATAAGGTCAGATGTTACTAATCTGGGTTAGATGTATTTTACAAAGTCTTTCCAAAGTCATAAGAGTTTTTTGTTCGGCTGCGACTTTAAAAAGTGGAAGTGGGTGAGATCACCGATACATGGATCTTCATTGGGCCACTCAAGCCTTGGGAGTTAAATGTCAACCATACTGTTTGTAGGGTATTTCTGATTATTGGGGCACCTAAAAAGATAAAATTCTAATTACTTCGCCTATTTACACAAATATTTTCATGATACTAATGGTCTATAAAGCGCTAATTAGACTATAAAAATATGTTGCAATATTATATATAACACTAGAAAAATCTTGACGTAATGTGTCAGGGGGTGGGAAAATAGATTGCAATGCTATTGGCATCCTGACAGTGATCATTCTGATATTTTTTGGCCAGAAGCAGTGAATTGAGAGGTCCCCTCACTGACAATTTGCTGTGAGAAAAAGCACAGGCTGAGTGTGACAGCTCAGATAGACTGATTTAAAAATTAAAAAAGAACTCCAGCTTTTAGTTATTTCTCCTGGACCATCTACTTAGGAAGTGTTGTCCTATGCCAAGCTTTTAGACATCAAAGGTTAAGTGAAAATGAAGATTAAAAAATAATGCCATGAATAGTTTTAAGTGTCACTCAGTTTCATCAGTTCATCATTTCACCAGTTCTCGTAGATACTGCACATTTGCACATTTGTAGTTTGTGCGTGTCCATTTATGTTCAAATATTTTTTTTCCACTGACACTGCATGCATCTATGCAACCTCTAATTATTGCTTCAATTTGTTTTAATATTTTAGAAAATGATATTTGCCCCTAAAGGCTACAACACACTGGAGACTCGGCACCAGTGAGCAGTGAGTGTACAGTTTTCTTCTTGGACTAAAGCCTGAGCCAAGCCCATGTATTCAGGTAAACACAAGTTCTTTTGGATTTGGTTCCCAGTTGCATCAGAACTTTCTGGTTTGAGTTAATTATTCCGATTTTTGTTTTAGCTTTTCATGTCCTGTTCAATTTTCAGCTCCTCTAAACAGATTTCCATGTGTGGTATGTTTTCATCCTGGGAGGTTGTGTTTTCCACTGACCTTGACATGACCTGAGCAGCCTCTCTTGTTTAACACCTGGCTGCTGAGTGAGGAAGTTCAATCTTTCCCCCGTTCCCCACAGGAAGTTAGGATTCCTTGTCTACAAACAACATGGGAATCTGTAGGGTAAGCAGCGAAAGGCGGGAGACAGAGTTAAGTCTCCCATTCCTCAAACAACACAGGAAGCTGTCAGATAGAGGAGAAATTGAGAGAGAGAAATGGATGTTGTCTCTCCTGCTTTTGAAGTATTTATAAGAATCTTTCACTAACTGAACTTCCCTCTCACAGACTGGAGTTTCAGTCCAGGTAGAGCTTACCTTGCTCCCTGAAGCTTAATGTGTTTATATTTAGATAAAATTAGGGGGAAGCAAAAAGTTGACCCATAAAATGAACGTGGAGACTTGTGTCACAGTCAGGGCTTCTTTGTCAAAATGGGCAAAAACACTCTCATACTACATTGGAACAAAACAATTGGCAGCAGTATAGAACATGATAGAGAAGAATACGCCTTTATTGGCTCCTGTGCAATAATGTCTCGCACAACAGTGATTTGAACGTGTGTGTAGATTTTATCAAGTGATCAAGCTTTTTAAAATCCACATCCAATCAAACCAACCCTATATTTGTCTTAATTATTTGCCAGTTCACATAAAACCTTTTCTTCTCTCTGTCACAGAGACACATTCTCATTCATACACACACACACACACACACACACACACACACACACAGAATAACCTACCCATAGGGTTGTGTATTGGGTTTTCTTGAGGAAGTGCGGCTCCTCCAAAGCTCTGGTCAGATGAAAGGCGTAGCGCTGTATCGATCGGCACAGAGCAGAGGGTGGTGGAGGGAGTGTTGGGCTGGGGGCTGGGGGCTGGGGGGCAGAGCCTGTGGTGTCTCTGCCTGATACAGGGCTGCCAGCCAGGCGAGGAGCAAAAGGCCAGAGGGTACGAGGGGGGTGAGAGAGGAGGGCAGCGAGTTGTCGCTGTGGCCCTGTGGCTCCACCGTAACCCCCTGGCCCATCAATGGAAAACATAAAGCATATACACACACACTAACATGCATGCATGCATACACACACACACACACACACACGCCAGCACCAGGCTGTTGTTGTTGATGAGAGCTGTCAGAGAATGAAACAACATTGCTACAAGTGAGACAGAGCAAACTGACAAACATATACAAAACATTTTTCATCCTGTTGTCTTATGTTGCTTTTTGGGTTGCGTATCATTTAGAATATTTCACTAGTCCTGCAGAAATATAGATATATAGATACTTTCGTCAATACCTTACTTTGAAAAATCTATAGGTTTTTGAACAAAACCTTTTTAAAGTTCATAATATGGTTGAACTTGTCTTTGTCTGAACAACAAACATCCATACACAAAATTCTACTGTAAAACAACGAAGCTTAATTTAACAAAGGGACAGTAAACATGATCATGTATCTGACCACACATTCCACTTCCAACTTTAGCCCGACTCCTCAACAGTTGAACACTCTATCCTTTACACACCTTTTGGTCAGTACCAACAAATCACAGAGGTTAAACATCCATTTCTAGTTACGGTAAAATAATCCAAAAATTTACTTTATGACAATGTTATATTTACATAAGGCTGATTTTGTTACAGTTGAGTAACTAAATATGATGGGACGTTATTCTACCTGCTGTTATGTCTGAAACAAAGCTAAACTCAGCGCTGAAAATGTAAGGTGTGTTTATACACACTACAACGACATTAAAAATAAAGTTTCTCATAAAAATACTTAAGAAGCAAAAATAGAGAGTCATGAAAGTAGCTGACGCTGAAGATCTGCACAAGTAGAGAACATTAAGCTGTGAGTAGTCAGTCCTCCTCTACGTATTATAGTGTTGCCCTGGGCACACTATAAATGAAAACCATTTTCTGCATGGGCTATTCATATAAATAAAAGTTTAATAGTTGACAGACCATTGTTTTACATCACAAAATCCTGTCGTGAGCAGCTTCTAGCTCACATTGCTTTAGATAAGTCTTGTCCCACTGTGCTCCACTGAAAACATCGCAGCCCTCTTTGGAAACCTTTAAAGACTGAGGATGGTTTTACCTGCAAGTGCACAAGTTTGTTGAAGAAAATATCTAGAAATAGATGAGTAGAGGCCGTTACATGTATAAATTCTCCCTCCGTCTTCTCAGATTGAGTATAACACAGGACCACATGTGGACTAGAGGTGGGTGTGCCTGACCCTCAGTGCTTTGTGCCCCAGGGGAGAGATCGGCCAGGGCGGCTTGCTAATTGAAATGTGTTGGCGACTCATCGACGTCTCGACTCCAGTTTCAGGGCTATTTCGAACCACAGTGCTGATTGCTGGTTTCACATCACACAGGGAAAAAAATCAATAGTAGCTGGGAGAGCTAGAGTTTATTCTTTGCGAGCAGACATTAATGCTTTGCAGAGGAGGGTTTGATATTCATCATTTGTCACTTTGTATCTGCAGATCGGCCCAAAATGTAGAATATATCCAAATTGCTGAGACTGATAGCTGACAGCGCTTGTGAGGACTTTCCAACAAGTATTGTGCTGTGAATGTCCAGATCCAGAACAGTGCTGACAGGGGTGGCCAGGGCAAGTCATTATTTGACTTTTTCCAATTTCCCTTGAAACTTTTCTTGTGTTTCATTTTGCATGTTTTCAACAGAGAGAGAAACTCTTGACCTCTGCTAAGCACCAAAGGGGCCTCGTTATGGAAAAGTGGCTGATGTGATTTATAAGGACTTTACTCTTGTTTTCAGCACTCCACAATTTAGAACTCCCCATCTTCCCAAGACATCGCTACGCCTATACTTTTTATTCCAGTATAGACTGGCGGTTACTAAAACTTTGTAAGACAGCAAATTTTAAACAAATGTTTAGTTTGGCCCTCACCTCTTCGATCCTGCTATGCATTTAACTTAACAACACCACAGCAAAGTCTGTCTTTGTAGTGGTGGTAATGGGGGGCATTGTTTGTTGAATTCCAGGAGTCTAATTTGCTATTAAATTATGGTCATATATGGCACTGCCCATATCAGTGGGTTCTGTTCTTATTGCATTGTTTGAAATCACTAAGTCAGATCTCTTGAAGGCTAATGTAGCCTACTATCTGGGCTTTAGCTGTTGGCGCTGCTACCCTTCAAACACAGAGTGAGCCCTTTGAAAAATGGATTGCGGAAGAGATAAGAAATAATTTATGTTCCTATCACTGCCTCGCACAAATATGGTGGGGAATACTGTGCCAATAACTCCCACAAACTCAGAGAGGCACGCTATCTTTTACTGCACAAATTATTAACGGCACTGGGGAGGAAGGGGAGACGCTGTGCATTTTTTGCTAGATAGACCTGGCTCATTTCTCGTTGAAGCTATGAGTTCACCACAGAGCTTTATAATCAAAGATAAGGACTCGGAAAATGCAAAATGTGTCTAAATACAAAAATTGAAAAAACAATTGTAGAATTTTAAATTTTGTAATTTCCAGCTTAATCATAGTATGAGCAAAAGTTTCCTTTGGACAAAATAAGCATCTGTGCAATTATTATTTTCTGTGTGTGTGTGTGTGCGTGTGTGAGTGAGTGTGTGTGTTGTGCACGTCCTCTGTGTTTGCGCGTGAACAGGGAATAGAATGCATAGAGGAGGTAGTCCAAAGGGGAGTGTTGAGGGAGGATACTTGGGGTCGGGTGTCCGTTCGCCTCTGTCGGCTGGCGTTGACAGCTACAGACGCTGCTCTAAAATGAGAATCCTCTTGGGCCGCCTGCCTGCCCATCCAGCAAGAAAATAAATCCCATGTGGAAGAGCCACTGTGTGGGATCACAGACAGCCGCCTGACCCCCCAGATCCGCCGGGGGAGGCCAAGGGCGCCGGCACGACAGCATAAACCCCCCTCAGCCCCCTCCAAGGTCTAATGTTACCCTGCCTGCTTGCCAACTCTGAAATTCTGGAGTTACAGGACTGTGTTGGTCCCATACTTTTTCAGTTTAAAACTGTTTTTTGGGGAGTTTTTGTGCTCAGTGAAAGTTTAGCTTAAGGCTTAGGTTATACCACAAAAATAGCATGAAGGTCTCTCCATGTTTTCAGGGCTGTGCACTGTTAAAACTGTTTTGAAACCTAAAACAAAGGGGAAATTTAACTTTAACCTTAGTGAAAAGGGACCAGTGTGCTTGGTGATTGCACATGGTAGCCAAAAACACTGCCTGTTGAGCAATTAGAGACACATATTGAGAACAAAAAGTTTTGAAATATGATGTGTTGTTTAGGAATACCACCAGATGGAAAGTATTGACATGCCAAATTCAGTGCTTTCCAAAGACTCTTGTCAGAAATTCAGCTCTCTGATCCACATTTTTCCCCTTCTAATGCATAATGTTTCTCCATGTCTGCTAACATAGCACAGTCAAAGCCCAGAGACTATATCCCCTGAAACATTTTCTGATATTAAATTCCTCAAATTCCACCTTAGGAGAGCCAAACTCCCTCCAGTACACCTGAGAAGTTATGTCTAGATAAAATGAGAATGAGTCAGCAAAGGTAGCACCATATTATAGGAGCAAATAGACTTAATGAGTATTAACAGCTACAACAGAAGGCTGACCTGAAGCAAGAGGTGTTTTCTAGCTTTTACTGCTCTGCTTTTATCAAATGGCACAGAAATGATAAGTGGTATAAAGAGCAGAGAAAGATGAAATGGGGCTCCATAAATTAGAATGAAATTGACGGTGTCAGTTAACAATGTAGCATGGCCCAGAGTTTTCATACATTACTGCTTTCGTCATCTCTGTGAAAAGGCCAGTATCCCTAGAAATTACATCCATTTTTCCAATGCAGGTAGTTGTGTAAGCAGTAGAGAGGCTAAAGTAAGAATGTGGAGGCCGAGGTGGTTGTGCAGTTTGTGTTCCTGATCCTTTCCTAACCTTAACCAAACGTTGTAGGTGCCTAACCTTAACCATAGTTTATCTGCCATTACCACAGTCTGCCCCCAGTGTCAGCCATGCTGTAGCTGCACCGTGGTACAGTATTAATGCTTGCGTCTGCTGAATTCATCCAGTACTAAATTAAAGGGTCAACTCTCAAAATCATATTTACTTATAAAAATGTGATCGTAGTAATTGTGTGTCTTACTCTTTAATATCAAAACAATCCGCGGCACCTTTTAACAGTGAGATTTAAGATGGTCTGACATGATTTTTGGAAAGCCACATTAAACTTTTCAGTGTTGCCAGAATGCCTGAAAACAAAATTAAATACAATTTGACATTCTTGCTCTCTTTGTAATCCTCGATTTTAAACTGTGCCTCCGAAAATACACAACAGAACATTCACAACAGACTGTTTTCTAGGTTCCTTAATAGTCCACAGAAGCGAAACTTGGATTAACTTTAATTGGGTTCAATCTCCAATCTTTAGTTCAACACCTCAAGCAACTTTAACCTCTCCCCGTGCGTTTATCATCTCATTTATTGCCATGGGGAAGTTGTACCAGCCATACTGAATCTAAGAAATTCATACTCTTATTCATACTTAAATAGTTAATTACTCTCTGCCTGTCTCTGGCTATCTGGATGTGGATGGGGGAGAGAAGGAGACGCTCCTGTCTGTCTTCCTGTCTCTTTTCCAGTAGGGGCAGGCCTATATATTTTGCAGATCATGTCTGAAAGGCTGGCTCCAAGCGCTAGGGGTGGGCTCTCGCTCTCTGATGGTTTTCCAGTGAGTATTTGTCAGGTCAGACTGTGCACCGCCCGGCGGTCTCCGCTCCTCTCCCCGGGTTATTTATTACCTCTCTCCCCCGCCGGCAGCGCTGCGGCTCCGGGCCGCTGCCAACAACGGTGCAGAGGTGGGGACCGTGTTAAGGGGGTTCCCGTCGGACGATGGGGGGGGGGAAGGAATGGACGTGTTCTGCATCTCGATCATAGAAAGTGTGTCTGATTACATGAGGAAATAGACTTTCTCTGTAAACAGTAATGGTTTACAGACTGAAGCAAAGTTTTATATAAAAAGGAACATAGTAAAATACGGTGATGATAAACTAATTCAGCAGATCAGCAGAAATATTATTGTCAAATGCTTTACTACTTAATTAGTTCTGCCAAGAATGCCAATCAGGTTTGAGTTTGTCAAATGGAAACATTTGCTCTTAATATCTTTGTGGATATAATGTTTTTGTTTGTTTCAGTTTGAAGGTGTCATTTTTCTAATGTGAACTGTCATTTTATTTTTGACTTTTTAACTGACATTTAAAGAGGAAACAAAACACAACCACACATTGGTTAACAATAAAATCGTAAGTAGTCATGTTTACTATTACATATTCATGACTCAACCATCCATGCAATTTGCAATGTTCTCGCACATGGTATTCCACCAGGTCATGACTTTGACATGACATGTCTTTGAAATTGTGTTTTGTTCCGTCTGGGTATTACAGGCATGAAATAAACTAGTTCCTCACTTAAAAACGTTAATGGTATTGGTGTAAAACACAGACAATGTTATTGATTTACCAGACTAATCACATGTGAACGAACATTCAGGGATAGAGAAACTGTAAGAGGAGGAGACACCAGTGTGTTGCATTTTGAGTAACAGACTTACCTTATTGTCACTAAAATAAGTCATTCTGCTACTTCCCCCATTCTCCACCTGCATATTTGAAACCAATTACTGAATGCAGAGAATTTAGTTTTGTGGAGGTTGTTTGAAGGCTTCCTGGGAAATACAGAAAATCAACAACTAAAGCAGAATGCACCCTCATAAAGTGGATTCAGTGTTTCAAGTTCAGAGTATGAGGTACATTTTTGATTATCAGATAATCACAGCCCATGCTGTGCCCACAAAGGAGCTGCTCTAAATTGTTCCCAAATGTAACTGAACCTGGACTGATAACACAAGCAGAATTAATAGAAGTACTTAACTATTTAATATGCACTGTACTGGTTTACTAAAATATTATGCGCTGTTATTGGGGTTTCCTTTGGGGTTTTCTGTGGTGTTTTTCTTTCATTCGACATGCACAAGACTCTTCCACAATGTAGCGAAAGAAGCAATAAGCAAGAAAAGGTTAAATGGAGTAGAAAGGTTAAAAAAGGTTTCCCTATCACATTCACACAGACATTTTTAAAAAAAGACACAAAGGCTGATGGAAAAATCTACTCAGTTGACACAAACCCGTATTTGAAGATGTGAAAGTTGAAGTATCGTCACTGTACTGGTTTGGGGAACCCCTCCGTTATGAGCCACTGAATATGAGTCATGATAAAAGGATGGTAAGTGGGTGTAGGAGTGGGCATGGGTGTCCCCTTTATGACTAGTTTCATCAGGGCTGTCCTGATGGTGCAACCTCCAGCGCCCACGCAGACCTGAGGTTTCCATTGAAACATTTCGATGTGGTGAGGGCTGGTAATAAGGAACTCGCAGAGCTTCTCATCTGAAATGTAGTGTTCCACTTCCTAGAAATGGCTTTGTAAACACACGCCATAAATGTCAGCAACTCATGATTTATGTCAACGCTACTGTTGAGTGTACTCACCAACATGTGGGAAGTGACATTATTGTTTAGTTGAAAAATGTTGCCTTTTGTTTTAATTTTTCCGGCTGTGTTCTCTGTAAAGGTAATGGGTAGCTCTTGTACAAGTAATGTAAGGTCACATTTGTTTTTCTTTAGCTGTGGACTTAAAATATATTTTGGTTTCTTTCTCATCCAAAAACCCACTTCTTCCATTACATTCCCTTTAGACATCACAGCTCCTCACCTCCAAAAGGGGAAGGTCAGCCTATGGTGCGTCAGTGTCTCTGGCGAGGTAACTGGCAAGTGTTTTTGTAAACGTGTGATGTGCGTTTGCCTTCCTCGTCCTGACTGTACGCATGAAACCAGTTCTGGCTACGCTGTGGTCTCTGGTCTTCTTGTACACTGCTTCCGCCTGCGGTGTGGCATGCCTTCTTCCTGTGTGTGTGTCAGAGGCAGTTTGGACTGATTTATAGGCCCCTGACACATGGGGCTTTGGACCCCACCTCTGCTGCCAGAATGGCTATTCCATGTGTCATTGGTGGATCCACCTGGGTGGTTCTCCACTGATGGGGGTCAGATGTGGTCCTCCTCAGGAGCTCAGGGGAACATGCCCTGCAGACAGTGGGAAGAGAAACTGCTTGTAGGAAATGTGGTTCCAGGCCATTTTCACTGTAGCAGTACAGTTGATTGTTAATTTAAAAATTTCCATCCCTGTGCCTGCTTGTTACCCCAAAATAAATCGAAATACAAGTCAGATAATGCATTTCCAAAAGTTTTCATCCCTTCACTTTTGCACATGTACTGCATAGTAAATGTAATTTGAAATGTACATTTTTGAAAATACATAGAATAAAACAACACCATTTTACAAACGTTATTAATTAAAAAAAACAAAAAACTGAAGACTTGTTTAAGAACTGTGTAGAGGACCATTTAGCAGTTCTTCTTGGGCAAATCTCTTTAAAGTTTCCACACCTTACCCACCACATGCAGTTTATTCCATTGTCCTTTACAATCTCTCTCAGGCTCCATCACATTGAAACTGGCATTTTTAGGTCTACACAGATGTTATGAGGGTTTTAAATCTGGACATTGGCTGGATAACTCAAGGACAGTCTGAGACTTGTCCTGAAACCACGCCGCTAATGTTTTGGCTGAATGCTTCAGGCCGTTGTCATGCTGACAGTTGAACACCCCAGTGTCAGGTATGAGGCACTGTTGAGGAGTTTTTCTTCAGGGACTTTTCAGTATTTTTTTGCATTTATCCTTCCCTAATTTCTGGCTGTCTCCCTGTCCCTGCTGCTGATGCACCCCCATCAGGCTGCCACCACCATGCTTCACTGTAGAGATGATAGTAGCCAGTTTATTAGCAGTGCCAAGTGTAGTGCCAGACATACTGCTAGAGTTTTGCCCAAATAGCTTAATTTTGTATCCTCAGACCAAATAATCTTTTCTCTCCTGCTCTGAGTCATTTAAATCCTGTCTGACAAACTCTTAACGGGCTGTATCTTCTCTCTAACCACTCAAAGACTGTGTATTACCTGTGGGATGCTTATCCCATTCTACAAAAAATGTCTGAAGCTTTCTTAGAGTGACAGTTGGGTTCCTGGTCACCTCCTCCATTTCATCTGATGTCCCTCTTGTCCATTTACCTAGTTTGACTAAATTGCTGACTCTTGGAAGAAGCCTGTTGATTTCAAACCTCTGTTTCTGTTCAGGCCACTGTGCTCCTGGGAACATCAGGCTTTAGAAACTCTTTGTCCTTGCCAGTGATGCCTCACTACAATCCATTATCATGGAGGTCTATAGAGTTTCCTTGGACTTTGCCGCTTCTTGGCCTACATGCAGTATAAACAGGTCTTTGCCTTTTTACACTAGTGAGATCAGTTTGTCATAGGTGGCCTCCTGTCACATTCTGCTCTGATCCTAAAGAAAATTAAGCAGTTTTTGCATTGGTTTTAGTGTAACTTTGTAAATCAAGACACTTTAACCAGGGTTGCATTTAGGTTATAACCACAAGAGCACACTGGATATTAAATTGTTCCTCACAGTTGAATAGGACAAATGTGTTTTCTAAAACTAATTTATTAATCGCAGATAAACAGCTAAATAGCCCACCATTTTGAAATTACACACCTTTGGTTTTGGATCTGACCATGCATTATCACACCTGTGGGGTTAGCACAGATTACCGTTGGTCAGCAAGTCACCTAGTTTGTCTGTGCCTTTAAAGAAGTCACTAACATAAAATATAACACCTTCTCCTAAAAAATTTTTCATTGGTGTAAGGGCATACGTGTGTTTATTGTCAGTGTTTGGGTTTTACAGTGACAGCTCTACATTCATTCAAGCTGTCCTAACTGTGGCCCACAAAGCGCCACAGCAGTTGAGTAGTTTGGTGAGGCGGGAGAAAATGGTGCCACAGTAGGTGGAGTATAACAAATAGATGGTTGGATTTAGACACAACGAGAACGTAACACACCCTGTGTAGGGACCTGTGCCTGTTGTCATGGGCAGTGGCCTGTGATCCGGCTCTTTGTGTGCGTGACTGTCTGATTTATGGCTGTTGCTTCAAAAATTGTCAGAGTGATCAAGTAATACGTTTTGGACATTCTACAAATGTGAGAACATGGACTGTGAACAGTGAAGGGTGTTACTGTAGTTTACAATAAGAAGAAGTTGGTTCATTTATGGGTAGTTTTACATATAAATGTATTAAAACTTGGAAATGTTGCACTTGAAAGTGTTAGAATATCGTCAGAAATTGGAAATACGGCAAAGAGTTGTGTTGGATCCTTGGATTCAGGTACTTGGGTGGAAACGACTGTTCGCTTCCTCGTGCAAACTCATTAAGGCTGCTCCGTTTGAGCCCCGCAGCGCCGTCCGTCACAGTCCCCCCTCGTCCTCCACGGCTCTCGCCGAGCCTCCGCTGTTTAAATGGGCCAAGTTGAGAAGCGGCGGAGAGTGCAAATCTTGTTTGGTCTGGGTCTGTGAACTTCAGCGTGACTTCAACGACACACACACACACACACACACACACAGACGGGGCTTTAAAAAACTCTTTGCAAAGTTTTAACTGTATGAATGGTCCGCAGTTCCGACTAAGGCCGATCCAGCCCGAAGTTTCTAATTAACGCCATATGTCACGTCGTTTTAAGTAACGGGAGAATCGTCGCTGATTCTTTGAATTTTCGGTTATTGCCTTTATTGGCTGTGAAATTGAATCTTGGCCACGTGTAAACTCCCCACAAGTGAATCGATGTGCGTTTTTTGTCGCACGGCCGCTGCTGAATTTCGCCTCTAGTCGGTGAATATTTTTAAAAAAATCCTCTTTACTTCTCATTTCCCTAAAGGCAAAAAAAAAAAAAAAAAAAAAAAAAAAAAAGAGAGACACGACGCGCAGCTGTGACTGGTAACGATCCCCGTGGAAAACCTAATGTCCGGGGCTCAGGGCTGCCCGGCATGTCAGGCATTAACAGCGCGACTGTGATTAAATGTGGGAGGTTGGACCTGTGAGGCTGGCGGAGAGCGCTGCCGCCGCTGCGAGCTGGAAACTACTGAATGGGAATCTATCCGGCAACTTCACCAGACCGCTGTCTCACGGCGACACGGGGGCTCTGCGTAAAACCAAGCGGCGCGTCTCCAAGTCTGGGTCAGCCCAACTCACAGACGGAGAGGACGCTCAAGTTGGATCGGGCGAGCGGCTTCTCACTTGTTACCGGCGCTCGGCTCTCACTAACATGCCTGCCATCAAAAAGGAGAGGCTGGATGGAGACGACATGGCACTGACCGCCTTCAACCAGGCCGAATACCTGGCCCCTTTAAATGCCACCGCCATCCCCGTGGTGACCCCTCATCCGCCGCCCTACGAGCACATTTTCGCCCATCACCGCGCGTACTTGGGGCTCCACGACTCGGCGCTGCATCACCAGCACCTCCACCATCACACGGACGACTTGATGCTGGAGAGGTTCTCCTCCATCCCCGACTTTCAGCCCTTCTTCGACAACGGGGAGCCGTGCATCGAAGTGGAGTGCGGCGAAAACAAGGCTTTGCTTTACATCAATAAGCTGTGCCAAGGTAGTAAGGGACCCTCGATTAAATACAGGGGAGAGTGGCTCACCCCCAACGAGTTCCAGTTCGTCAGTGGACGAGAGACCGCCAAAGACTGGAAACGGAGTATTAGACACAAAGGTAAGACCGTCCGTCGGTGTGTCCGTGTTCCGTGGGTAGAAACACGCGCACTGCCACGAACGGAACACTTTTTACACGCCACTTATTTGGGGGCACAAACTTGGATCTGGTGGTTCGCTGTTGGGTTGTGGAGTGAAAGGGTTACAGCAGCCGGTGCGTAAGGACACGGATGAGAAAAGGCGCAGATCTTCCTCATTCCCTCCGAGGCTTTGACAGCGAGTTCGGGGCTGCGATCACACGCCGACCCGGGGCGTCTGGAGTAGGTCGCAGCGGGACTGAGGTGAAAAGTTAGATGTAGATGTTCGATTTGTGGCAGTTAAAATAGAGATTTTGTTTTTCCTCGCTATGGGACGAATGGTTCCGTTAAGTGCAGCTGCACTTGTGCATGGCTGTTGACACTTTATGGCATCGCATGGTAAATATGAAAGAGACTTTCTGAAAAATAACGTCTTGTTTTCCTGATTGATTGATTCCTTTCAAATGCAACTTAATGCATCACCGTGTGTCATAGCTGTTATTAGTGGAGGCGTTTGGCTGGCGTCTGTTTGACAAGAAGAGGAACAGCATCAGAACAGTGATATTGTTGCGGTATTTTAATGTTTTTTAGCACAGTGTTTTTATGGCAATAAAATCACTGTGCGCGCACCCTGTCGCCACACATGCGCGTCCACGCACCTACACACACACACACACACACACACACAGGCGTTTACTCAGGCAGAACTGACAACAGTTAAGATGTGTGTGTGGGGGTGGGTGTTGCCCCCGGGTCAAAAATTGAGCCTAATATACCCGTTCCTATAGACAGATGACAGTAGGCTGCTGTCTCTCTGACTGACCACACAAGTCAATGGGAAGACATTAAACTTCAGGGAAAAATGTAGAGAGACAGATCAAGTTTGTCTGCAGGTACTGATCCTTTTACTCATGTACTGTGTTTATTAGATGTTTTTTATGAGTTATGAGTATTTTCACCTGTACTAATAACTTTGAGTCCTGAGATAATGGACTCAAGAAAAGAAACTTACTGTGTGGTGGAGTTAACTGCCTGCAGAATTACACATATTTACTCCAAGTCTTTTGTTGGTTTGTCTGTTTCCTCAGGGAAAAGTCTGAAGACTCTTATGTCCAAAGGAATCTTACAGGTGCACCCTCCCATCTGTGATTGCCCGGGTTGTCGAATTTCATCTCCAGTGGTAAGAATCATTTTCTGTCATACTGGTTCTGCTGCCATGCTACTTTTCTCGACTTATTCAGTATAGCTTCTATTTGACTTGAGTGTAGCCTCTTTGTGGTGGAGAACTAGGGTTAAAAGATGCTGGGCTGTTAACTGCTGGTCATACATTGTTATTAGTGAAGGGTGTAACTTGTCAAAGAGCAAAATGGAATAAAGGACACCTGGGAGATAAATCAAATATTTGTGTTACATATTGTGTAGTATGTGTTTTAATAATAAGACTTTATCATTAGGCATTACAGTTAAAGTTATATTAGTAAAGTTAATTTATCAGTTTCAAGTGTTCATTATGGGCTGTCAATGTATTTTTTTATTATATGTGTATGTGTGATAGGACGACTGTCTATAGTCATATTACTTTTTTGGTATTACTGTTCGGTACCCAGTTCGATACGCATGAACCAGTGACTGGGTGCGAGTATTGTCTCTCTGTCTAACCTTGATGGCGAAGGCCTAACAGACACACAGGCACAACTTTGATTCAGCCTTTTCACTGGTGCAGAGTATCAAACAGCTTTTTATTCAGAGGCATTGAGCTGTTCAGTATGGCTGCTTGACGTTAGGTGTCATTGGTTGGGCTCTTTTGTCCCGTTGAATCAGTTTCCTCACCTGGCTGTTGAACTTTTGTTTGCCCAGTGCTTCCCTCAGGGCTCGACCAGTGGCACGAAGCCAAACCTTGAGGCCTTGCAGGTGTGTCACGATTACGGCATCGCCACTCACTGTCTGTGTGCGTGTGTGTGTCAGCTCGGAGCAGGCACACTGCCGGCTCACTGTCGCCAAATCTGTTCACACAGGTGCAGCGGGTGTGTGTGTGTGTGTGTGTTTTATCACCACGGAGCGCATCTGTCGTCGCTCCCAAGCACTAATCTTGAGGGAAGGGTGTAAGAGGCTTAGTGAGCTACTGAGCGTGGCCACTGCTGATTATTGTGTGTGAGGCACGCAAGGCAAAGGCGGTTTTGATAAGCCGGAGGTGTTTGAGTGATACAGCTAAACTGGTGACATTTTTCACAGCCAAGAACGAAGACCTGTACCCTTACAAGAAGGGTTCAGCCAAAACGAACAACTCGAGGCAGGTAGAGGCCAGGGAAGATAGATTGTAAAAATGCTCGTCTCATTTTTTATATTCGAGAAGATGAACATATTTGCTTATGCTTAGGCTCATTACAGATATCAGCATGATTGGCTTTTGGCTTGCTGGGGCTTGTACAGTTCCACTTCAATTAAAGCTGTGACAGGGTAAAACTTTGTTATTGACGTAAGCAGGCATATGAGAGCCTCAAGGTTGTTGTTGTAGTCTTTTCTCCCTCTCTCCCTTTCCCTCTATGGTGGTAAAGCCTGAAGTAGTGTAACCCACAGAGTGAATACCACTGTCACACACACTCACACACACACACACACACACACACACACACACACACACACACACACACACACACACACACACACACACACACACACACACACTCTAAGTATGTTGGCAGTTCCACGCAAGGCGGTGAGGGTTAGGCGGAGGAGGCTAGGCAGCAGGACTTGTATGGCCTGTACTGGCGTCTCCCTCTCTCCCTACTGACTTCCCTCAGGGCATGGCAGCCAGCACTCACTGATGAGCTCTCTCTCACACTCACTCTCACACACACACACACACACACACACACACACACACACACACACACACACACACACACACTATATATATATATATATGCCTGCCTACTAACACAAATAACCTCATGCAGACATTTATTTTTAAAGTTTGACGGCTGAACTTTGAGTGATCTTTTTTTGCTATAGGTATGAGCCAAATGATCATAAAACTATCCATTAACCGGTGGCAAGATGTCTCGCCTGCCTGCTCAGAACTGTTAGAAGTTAATTTGCTGTGTCGACATAGGCAAAGGCTGATTATACCGGCACAATAAAATGAACTGTGGTAAACATGCAACAGTATTTAGATAGTGTTGTTTGTCCACATTCTGAAGTTATATTAGTTTATAATTGCTTAACTGTTGATAATAATCAAGTTGGGTTACTTTTCTATTGGACCATTAATTGTGTGATGGTCAAATATCTTCTCTCTCTCTGTATCTTTTGCTTAGTCCAAAGGCCGGCTTTTGATTAATAATTACTGCTTATTTTGTGCCTGGATCTTTTTGTACAGTAGAATTGACTTTGCATTAATACCACGGTATATAGATGCAAATTGTCTTCACTCTTAGGTCTGTGTGTTTGCCTTTTGGTTTCTTAATGCAGATGTGTTAATTCGTATCTTGTTGTTATGTGTTCGTGTCTGTGATTATTTGTGCAACCGGGATCGCTGGCCGACTAGCTGTGTGTGCATGTGCGTGATTGTGTGTCTCCTCCTGGGAGAGCTGGGCTTCCTCTGCTCTGTTATTTCAGCGGAACTGGCGGAGGCCGGGAGGAAATTACACTCCCCTCCTCCGGCTCGTAAAGACCTCCTCCAATCAAGGGCTCTTCTTGCAAAGTGGAATTAAACACACACACTAACAGATCTATACACAAACACAGGCATGCACACTTTGCATATAACTTACAGTCTATCTCATTACTTTTTGATAATGTCATTTCCAATAGGGTTAATGGGAAAAACATAATTAAAATTAAAGTGCACCATATTGAGTGGAAATAATAGAAGTTGAGTTGTTATGTGCTGGAGTTGGCTTCATAGATCAGCCATCTACTGTATGCTACTTGGTAGTATGAGCTGCGTGTTTGTGGCCGTGCTTGCACGCATGTTGCTGAGGCTACGTTACCATGGTAACACGGTCGGCCATTGGCCCAGAAGTGTGCAGAACTGTGATCGTGTTCAGTGTATTTCTGCACTTTTGTGTGCCTCTCTGTGTATCAGACAAATTAGATTCAGAATGGGTCCACGGATCGATATGAATTAAAATATATAGAACGTAAAAGTTGGCTAAAGTCACTCGTGACTCGTAGTTTTATTTTAAATACTAATTATTAAAAAAAACTTTATTTTAGTCAATTAGACATTAGCTGTCACTATTGGCCATTTTAGCAAAGTGCTGTATAAATTTAAACACTGACTATATGTGTTTGATAGTACCGTCTGTCATAGTTTTGCTTCTATTCATATATTAACACACCTAGACTAATATAAATTTTCGATATAAACATGGGGATACTGGGAAGTAAAATGATTTAGTGATGTGGTTATACGCTTAGTTTTTGATTAGTATTAGTTTGTCGATAATGTAGTTGGATGTTTTTTTTTTTAGCTAGTAAATTTCCATAAACACATTGAACATATTTTTTGTACCTACAATATTCTAAAAAGCCCCAGTTTTTAGGTAGATCATATTTTTTAGAGCCATTGTTAATAAAAGAAGTACAGTTGCTTGCAAAATATCCACCCTAATAATTGACCCCAATAAATCGACCCTAAAGTGTGTGGCACTTTAATAGAAAAAGTAGTTCAGCTTTATCCTTGTGAGAGCCAAAACAACAGAAATTGTGAGTTTAATTGATCAACTACAACTTTTGCATCCACTTCCCTTGTGTTTGCCCCTGAGAAGAGACAAAAGCCCAGTCGTTACCTGTCCATAAAGCTCCCCTGTGACGACCTCAGCGGGCTTATCCAAACACACAGAGAGAGAATAAGGGAGAAGGAAGGAGAGAGAGACAAACAAGAGGGAAAGAGGAGAGCGCGAGGCGCATTGACACGCTCGACTGCACCGCCACTGACCTCCCTACGCCGCCCCAGCAGCCCCCCTAGCAGCCCCCCTTCACCCCACCCAATTCCCTCCATCTCACCGCCTCTCGCCCTCTGTGCACCTCACCCCCTCCCCCTGCCGCTTCCCCTTCCCACCCCCCCTCGCCCTGTGCCGCTCCACTGGGCTGCAACTGCCGGCTCGGCTCAGCGCGTGGGGGCCGGGAGTGCAGGAAAGAATGAACGTGTGTGTGTGTGTGTGCGGTGGGGGGACTTGGTCGCATGCCTGTCCACCCTACAGTGCTTTCTCACTTTTTTTTTGTTCTCTCACACAGCCTTGAACAACCAAGCGTTGCCTAAAGGCTATACATAAACTACACACATACACGCAGTTATCTAGATTTAGATCAAATTTAAATTGCCAAGTACGTACACCAACCAGCCACAACATTAGATCCACATGGTGGTTTTAATGTTGTGCTGTTCAGTGATCAGCAGAGGTACTCGGACCAGTCCGCAGCCCCATACAAAGCAAGCTGCGATGCATCGTGTGTTCTGACACCTGTCGACCAT
Organism: Channa striata; assembly: GCA_033026295.1. NCBI lineage: Eukaryota > Metazoa > Chordata > Actinopteri > Anabantiformes > Channidae > Channa > Channa striata. The sequence goes on along the minus strand of CM065172.1, from coordinate 11,839,042 downwards.
GGCCAACAACGTGTGGTATTAATGTTCTGGCTGGTCTTTGTATGACGAGTTGAATTTGAAGGCTGGGGCCTTGTCAGTGTCCGTTTATATGATTATCACATGATTAGGCAAATATAAGGCCTATCAGTTTCTCAGTAGTTTTGACTCTTAACATACTCCTGAAAGATCGTAGAAAACAGCTTTTATGTCACAGCTAACAGAAGGAATGGAGATTAGATTTAAGTGCTCAGTGAACTAATTAAAGCAAAACCCACCGTCATAGTTTTTTGCTTTTTGATTAGAGGAGCTAACGAGACATTTTCTACTGGCAACTACAAATCTGACTATCAGAGACATCATAAACTTTATAATTGGGTTACTGGGGAAATCCGGTTACTGCAAACCAAGTAAACACTTTAATCAAACTATTACTTTAATCTGATTATTCACAGTAATCAAGTTATAGCTGTCATGTTTGCATACTAAGCAATCTCACTCAGACTTAATAATCGGCCCTTATATTTGCACCGGCAGAAAGCTTTTCTCAGCTAAGGAGGTGATACAAAAAAGCTTAAAATTTGTCATTTGTATTTTGCCGTGAACTGGTTCCCAGGTTCACACAAACCCATCAGACAAATAGTTTGTTTTGGGCTTGTTTCCGAGCTCTTCTGTGAGCCCTGTAATGACCGCTTCACCTCCTTCTCCCAGCCTTGCTCATTTTTTTCCCTCTCTCCTTCTCTGTCGTCTCCTCATTCCCCCTCCCCCTTCCTCCTAGAGCTCGCGCCAAGACGGCCCGCCATCCTGCCTCCACACACTCACACACACACACACACACGCTGCGATGTAACGGCAGACAGGCGCGTGACTCATTAGGCATTCGTCCCCCAGGGAGATTGCTGGGGGGGCGCGTGCAAGGGAGAGAGGGAGGGAGAGAGAGCGCCGCAGCTGCAGGAATGTCACGGGCGGCTACCGCTGTGCGTGCATGTTTGTGTGTGTGGGTGTGTGCTCACTAATGCTGCTTGGAGCCAGCGGCAGGGCACTGCACCTTTCAGGAAATAACGCAAGGAGAAAGAAAAAAACACAGTTATTAGTCCTCTTTTCCACCGAGTTCTCATTTAAAACTCAAAAAAATATAGACAGAAAATATTAGATTGCTTTATACTGTGATTTCTGCTTGAATTCAATGCCTTCGCCGGCCGACGTGTCTTGTAGGTGTGATATTAGCCTGTAATCTTTTTCACAAAAACAGCATTTTGTTGCTTTTAAACCGAACCCCTGGTATAGATTTATGAATTCAGGATGCCACCCAGATGAGGTACGGAAAAACATAAGCTATGGCATTAGCTTACTCATAACATTTAGTTGCAATATTCATAATTTTCTTTAAAATATTGAAAGCTTTATCACCCATTTCTTTTGGCTCACGGTGAGCATATTGATGTATTTTTGACTTCTTGCCATTTTCAAGATTGTTTTCGATAAATTTAGTGAGCCCACATTAATAGGGTGTCTCCAGTACGTCAGTAAATCTCAGAGCACTGCACTAAATGGCATTTAACGTGGTAGGAAGTGAAAATTCTGCACATGTGCAAGTTAAAATTACAGTATTATTTTACGCCAAAATCTTTAATTCAAATCACTGCTACTGTCATTTTTCAACTGAGTTGTCCCAAAGAAGTGAAATTTGTTAAAAATTCAGAAAAGTGCAAAAAGATGAACCATTTTTAACTCATGTTAAAGGGACAAGATGTTCCAAGACATTTTACTTCACAGGTGACGTATTGACCCATTAGCCAACAGCTCTCACTAGATTTGTGTTTTAAACTATAATTTCACTAAAGTTTTGTGTCACTATAACATAATTGCAGAGAAATGCTCTGAGGTTAGTGGAATATCGAAAGCTTGTAATGACATTTCTTATAGCTCAAAACTGTTTTTCAAAACGTTAATGGTCGTGTGTGATTTGTTAAAGCCATTCTGGGGTAATTGCAATGGCTTAACTTCGCTTAAAGTAGATTATTTACACTCATTTTGTCTGAACTCTATCTGGGCTGATGTTTGCCCTTAGTGTTGGAATTCTTAGTATCCAACTTGCAGTAATGTGTCCCAGTCATGAGCTTTTCTTTTTCAGTTTCTACGGTTAGTCATAGAGCACATTGTATTGAATGGATAATTCATCCATGTCTTATTTAAATACATGAATGTAAATATAGATTATTGGTATGCTTATGATAGAGTTTCCGAATGCCGTGTTTTAATAGGGCCATTGTTATTGTCTCTCTATAATCTTAAAAGTTGGTCAGGATGCCCAAATGCATGTGTGTCTGTATTTGTAGATATGATTTTATTTTATTATTATTTTTTTGTATGTGTGTGTGTGTTAATGTGAATCACAGATATATTTCTTGGCTGCCTGACTGTCAGACAGAAAGCGTGGGAGGCGATATTCATAGAGGTGCTTTTAGTGGGACTTTTATGAGATACTTTTTCCATGGCTGAAAGGAGGTTGACCACACACAGTAAGGTTGCCTCAGCTCTCTGTGCAAGTTCGTATATGTGTGTGTGCACGCGCACAAGCCTGAGTGTTCATGCGCCCTTCGACTTTGAGCGCTCCTACGTGGGCTGCCAGGGGTGTGTTTTGCTTCGTGTTTTGTTTTGTTTCGGAGAGCCCTCCCCCGTGCTGCGGAAGTGTTGCCGGAAGAAGTGGGAGCTCACCCCCAGTTCTGCGTCAGTGCCACTAAAGAAAGGATCGGGGCTTTCCGGGAGGAGAGAAGCGGGAGGAAGGGGGGGGGGGGGTAGAAGGGAGGGGGTTGTCAGCCTGGGTATGTCACGGCCATGTGGGTGGTTGTCTGCACACACACACACACGCACGCACACACAGCCACAGTCACGACTGCTGGTAGACAAACTATTCTTGTACACACTGTATTGCTGGCATGTTTCAAGTAGAATCCCCCACACTGGAGGGAAATTCTAAGGTCCAAGAACAGGTGTGTGTGAGTGGTGCACATGTATCTGTGTTTTTTTTTTCCCCTGCTGATGTGAGGAGGGCAAAAAAGAGATTTGAAGAAGAAGAATTTGGATTCCACAGATGTGTTTGTCTAACAGATGTACCTACGGTTATATCCACAGTGGGTCTCGTTTTGTGGGTCTGTTCTGAGGTGACGTGGGTTTAGCTCCTGTTTCTGTCATCTAGTGCTCTGTCAGAGCCTCAGCACCAACATCCCACAGCAAGGCCTTCCGTGGAAGTAGCAAAAGTATCAGGAAGTGATCCACTGTCCTCAAACGCTGGAGCAGAACTTGTAGAAAGCTTCAAGAAGAAAGGAGGAAGAACCTCTATTCCGGCAAGGAAGGAAAAAAGAGAAGGGAGAGAAACGTGCAGAACTCTGTGGCCTGCTCATCCTGGGGGATGTTTTCATCTTTCGATGTCCCCCCCTCCCCACTCTTTTTAATGTCTGCCATTTGAGAGACTCCAGAGGGGCTGCACCTGTTTGCCTCTTGGCTAGCGGCCCCCAAATCCCTCCTCCTGCCCCCGCCTGCCACTCATGTTGCCGCGCCTCCTGGGATGGAAGGAGTGAGCGAAGGGGGGAGCAGGGAGGAGTGGTGGAGAGTGGGTTTCGTGTGGTGGAAGGGATAGCTGGAGGGTATAAGGCGTCTGGGAGTAACAGCAGAGATGTAGGCACAGACAGAGGGAGGGAAGGGAATATAGTTTCCAATCCAAGTCCACTCTCCCTCTTTGGACAAACCTTACTTCTGTGGAGCTTTCTCGCATGTTTTGATTCACTCCATTCTCTTTCATTTTTGCACATTTTTTTCACCTTTTTACTCTCCCTCATACGCTCTCCCTCTCTTCCCTATTAACTAAGTTTTCTCAACCTACTGTTTCTTCTCCAGTTTTCTCCCCAGTCTCAACTAAATAAACCACTGACATGACATCATGTCAGTTCCTAATCTTATATAGCAATGTTTGTATTACATAAAAATGCATAGTATTATATTAATCGATATATTAATTCATTATAAAAAAATTCAGTCTTAATACTTTTAGCCACCTATTTATATTTTTCTGCTTGCTAAGCAGATGTTGTGTACATTTAATAATTACGCATTATGTTCACTTATAACAGCAGACTCAATATGTAGATGCATTTAATCAAGTTGCAATTTCCAGTTTTTGAAAATAATTGAACTACGTTCGTGTGGTTGCGCCTGTGGACGCAGCCCCTGGGGTGTGTGAACACTTGGTTGGGAATCACTGAAGTAATAGTGCCAGAGCACAGAATAAATAATCAGTACTTCAAGTTAGAAATAAGAAACTTTTACTTTGGAATCCTGACTGATTCTGGCTTTACATTTAAAGAGAAAACTCGACAATGTGCGGAAGAAAGATGCAAATGGACAAAATAAGACACTGAAGCTTTTGGGGGCAGTATCCTAATGTTTAGCAGTTAAAAGTCTAGGAATAGTGAGGCTTGTTGATAAAGTGTCTTCATTTTTGCCATTCTGTGCAGAACCGTGGGCGCTTAGCTGAGAAACGCACCATTCCCCTTCCTCCCAACCGGGTGCCCAAGAAGGAGCTGGCCTCCATCTTCAGCAGTGACGACAGTGAGGGCAGTGAGCGAGCCAGTGGGGATCATGCCCACATCAAGCAGGAGGATGAGCTGCATTACAGTATCATGAGAAAGAGGTGAGGCTTCCACTATGTCTGTTTCATAACAAACACCAGTTAATATCGATAGTTTTAATAAAAAAAAAAAAAAAAAAAAAAAAAAGTACTTTATATGTTTCCATTTCCCCTGACGTACAGTGTTGAAATTGCGTAGGCTCCTTACTGTGCCCAAACAGAGCATTAAAAGGTTTGTAGTGAAAACAACATCCTGGCCTTTGAGGTGTTACTTTTGTTAAAAAATATAATATTAAGTCTTTGTTTTGTTTGTTGCTCTTTGCTTCATCTTCATTTCTTGTCCAAAAGGAGATGGACAAAACTTTTTAAAAAATGGTAACTCAGACCTGTATGTACCAAAAAGTGCTTTTAGGATAATTTTGACGTGTTAAAGGCTAATTTTGAGACTATAGACCCGTGTTTCAAAAATTCATGGCTTTATGCTTTTGTATGACTAATAGAAGGATGTGTGCTCAGCTCTGAAAGTGTTAATTGGTTTGATGGTTGCGTTTTGTTGCTGCTGCCAAATCGGTGTATCTGTCTTGACTTGATTTTGAAAGACCTGAGTCACCACTGTGTGCTTCATCCCATCCTGTGCTTTACTTGTGTACTTTTTCTGCTTGAGAACGTTTTGAAATCACAAAAAATAACTACCTTTAAAATCGGCATTTATATTGATGTGTGTTTTCTTGCTGCTCATTGAATAAACTGAAAAGCTTAGTAGGGTTGTCTACATATATTTTATACCTGTGTGAGGGTCTCAAGTCAGTGGAACTTACAGATTTGGAAAGATACCCTGACATTGCTATAAAAAATAGCAAAAGCTACCTAAAGTATTTTAGCTATATTAAAATGGTGTTTTCTTTCGTACTTGTTAATTTTGTCAAATAAAGAGAAAAGGAAAATATTTAACATGTTTGTGTTGTTTTGGTATTGGCACAGTTTTTTTTTGTAGTTGGCCTAAAACCAGAATTATAATGCAAGGGGTATGTATTAGGAATCTGTCATAGCTTCCATACCCCTTTCCCACAAGCTCCTGTTCTTACTACAACTGGGACTATGGAGCCGTACCACACATGCTCACAATGCAAACCATGTTTTTGTTTGAGTGAGCGTTGTGAAAAACTAAATGTAATAAAACAGTACATGTTAAGTGCTTGAAAACATTACATACCTTCGATATATGAAAAAAAGCACCCTGATTATTTATCTGCCATCTGTGCGATTGGTGCATAAGAGCTGCAAACAGTCCACCTGGGCACACATTTTTGGCCTGCACGCAGTCAACCATAGAGAGTCCGTCCAGACCACGGTAGGCTAGGGAAATGGGGAAATTTATGTCATAGATGCTCATAAGGACATGTGGGCATGGAAAGCATGAAGTCGCCTTTAGATTATACAATATTTAGGATATACAATGTTTTATTCATTAATTTATACATGTTGCATATTAGTGTGACCTAGCAAGTGGTGGATTAGATGGTCAGAACTGCAGATTTCCAGAATGCAGGATAGAGAAGAGTGCTGAGGAGTATACACACAAAACTGTATTTGTTCTTTTTGTTTGCTCGTTTCACAGTCAGTACTTAACCATGAGAAATAAAAACAAAATCTGATTTTTAATTTGAAATGAAAATGATATGGTTGTTGTGAATACTTGGTATGTACATAAATAGATGTGTATGATTCAGAAAGCAAACAGGCTATGCGCAGATATAACGCAGAAGCTGTTCATTGATTAACCTCAGAAAGTCCCTAGCTGCATTATAAGCAGCTTGTGCAACCTCATTACAGGAGGGGATGTTTTTCATGTCTTGAGACTTGCGTGTGACACGGCGGACAGCACAGCAACTGTGAAGCTTTAAATGGATCTGCTAACCTCATTTAAGAGGGCTTCCCCTCCCCCTGACACTTGTGCCACTGGCGTGTTAAGATGATAATGAATTTAAGGAACACTTATGACTAATATTTCAGGCTTTTACCCTTTGAAAGGCGACGGTCTCGCTGGAGCCGCAGCTCCGGTCTGTCCTGGGCATCCGTCTCAGCCCTGCTTTATCCCCCAATGAGGGTCTGGACGAACGGGATAATGGGATGTCCAATCACGGAAATGTGATTTCCATTGAGCGCAGCTTCGTAAGTGAGTCGTAGAATGGTCTTGACAAATTGGATTAGGCCAATGGTTGTGAAAAATACAGGGTGTCCGTGCACATGTGTGAGTGTATCTGTGTGTCTCATCCACACATCATCAGGACTGATGGCAGCACCATATCATCCTAACCCGCCTACTCTGAGTGCACTTCATGTGTCAGTGCATGTGTCAGTGATGTATGTTCACTCTGTCTGCATCCCGATGCCACAAATTAACTCTAGGTGCTCTTTAGACTCCGGTCCAATTTCCAGTGCATAGGTGAATATACACTAATCAGCCACACGCAGTAGTGGTGGACAATGTCATCGTGGACACTCTGACCGGTCTGTGGCTACGCAGCCCCATATGCAACAAGCTGCGATGCACTGCTTGATCTGACACCTGTCGGATCAACAGCATTCAAATGTGTTCACCCCAGCTGGTATTAATGTTTTGGCTGTGTAGGTAAATTTCAGTTGGTGTAACATTAAAGAGTAGATTGAAGAGCGTTTAGGGGTTTAGTCTCTCATTGCTTGTGTTTGTAGCTTATCAGTGTCACCTGTATGTCTGTGTACTCTGTTTTTAACCTGATTAATATAAATAGTTGTAATTACTTGACTGGGTGCTCCATAGATCTGAACAGGCGCTGAGCATCTGGAGACAGAAGTGCAGTTAAGCCACTGATCCACCCAGATAGTCTTTATCACACAAAGCTGTGCAAGTGTGGCTCCTGTTTTTTTATGTTTGTATTAGTGGTGCAGATGATTTAGATCTGATTATTAATAATGATTAATTGATTTAATCTTAGACACAGGGCTGTTTGATGACAGTAACATGTGATTTTATTATCTTATCGAAGGGTAAAAACAAAGCTAATTTGGTTGTAGATAACAAGGCTTTGATTTAAAAGTGCTGACTAAGAGTGGAGGTAATTACCCGGCAACCACAGTGGATTTTAGAAGTTACACGTGCTGACGTTTACCTCACACCTAGACCCTGTAGAGAAAAAAAATCCACTTTTTCTTATTTTAATATGGCACGATAGCTTTTGCCACTTGATTTCTTACATACACTAATGCTTCAATTTAAAATCAGAGATAGAATTTGTGCTTTATTGCAATCTGAGAAGGTGTAAGTAGAAAGAGGGACACTAGTACAAATACCTTTACACCTTTACCACAGCCCGACAAAGTGAGAAGAGCTGAATGAAACAAGCACCATTCTGAATTCAGCATAACACAATAATGCGTTGTTTTTGACCTGGCACACTATATTTAAATCATTAAGGGCTTAATTTTTTAGAGGCGATTTTATATTCTTAAACTGTAGTTGGGTTAATTGTTTCGTTTTGTTTTGTTTGTTGTTTTCATCCACTCAAATGTTTGATGCTGTGATAATGTTTTGTTCATGCTGATAAAAAGCTGGCTAGTGAAATTAGAAGCAAAGTGAAGATGCTGAGATTCTTAAAATTTTAGAAAAACCACAGTGTTTCCTGTCCCTCTGTATGTGGAGGAACTCATTAACACAGACGCTGGACTCAATCTGCGCAGGAACCACAGAGAAAGACACTGATGCTGACTTAGCTACTGTATGTCTATTGCATTGTGACATTTTGTCCTCTAGCTTTATTGAACAACTGTCTCATTGCCTTTTGCCAGTAAGGGGTCATGGACAGTGTGAAATTACTGGAAATGTCTCTCCCCTAAAGCACTAATTAGTGAGCTTGGAGGTTTTATAGCTTTCTAGAGGAGCTTTCCGCTTCAAGAATTTTTGGCCTTGTTTACAAGCGTTCACCACGGCAACAGAGTCACAGCTATTTAGTAGTTGATTGGGCGTTGGCTAGCAGAAGGATGTGCATTGTTTCCACATAGAAAAGTGTTTGTCTTTTTTGTCCTTTAAGTTACTGTCAAAACAAGATTAGAGAGAAGGTCATTTGTCTTGCAGCAATTTACTCTTGAGATTTGGTTTTGGCTTGAAGCACGAGGTTCATTATTTCCACGTGTAAAGAACACAATGTTTGCTATTGAGTTTGTGTTGTCACACATCATGTTCAAATCAGCTTAAGTTAAAAATTTTGGACTTTGCTGTTCATATAATACTGTCTAGATATCCTTAGTCTAAATACTCCTTACGAATTTCTTCCTGAATAAAAAAAAAAAATCACAGAAATTTTAAGTAATAGCTCATACAGCTTTAGCCTGTAGAGAAATTAATATCAACCGTGAAACTTGCACCGTGTGCATGGCTCAGTGCAGGAGAATCTAAGTGAAGATGGTTGACTTACCATATACAGTATTCGCTTTTGATTTTACTTTTCTTTTCTCCCTTGGCTGCCTTATCGACCTCGTGTCAGCTTGTACAGTGGAGGAACAACAAGGAGAAGTGAATCTGGGCTGCTCTTACTTATTTATGTATCTATTTCTGTATTTATTCATTACCCCCTGTGCTTGCAGGATTCCCAGTTGCAAGTTGCCCTTCGATCCAACTGTGGGTAGGATGATAATTGTGTTTCCGTTGCTCACAGGAATCAGACAAAACATAAAATGTATACGGAAAATATCCATATTGCTTTTTGTGACCTATAGCTTTTATTCCTAAATAAAAGGCTTGCGTCATACAGTATTTTATTTTCTGTGAAACACTAGATTTAGTCATGCCCTCTTTTTTTTCAGAATTTTCCCAACATCTCTACCTTACTGTGGCGTGGATGTTGAATATTACATATTGCCTGGTAGTATTTGAATGTTGCTATGGGCCACCTGTGCAGGTTAGAATGGGCTGTGTGTTCGGCCTGTCTTGTGAGCAGAGCAGGCTACACAGTGAACCCACAAGTACCAGATGTTACAAAGCGACCTCCCTCACTGTCTTCTGTCGTCAGTGTTCCTTCCTCTCTCTCTCCCTCTCTCTTTTTTTCTTTTTTCCTCCACTCCTCCACCTTCACATCCCTGCTGTCTGTCTGTCAGCACTTTCCCAGTGGTGGTGTGAGACATGGCGTCAAGGTGCCTGGGCTGCCAGCTTGTGCCAGCTCACACTGTGACCTCCAGCCCTGCCACCTCAGCTCCACATGCCAATGCCACAGCAGGCCACTGCTGGGCATTTATACTGAATTGACTTCTTGTGCCAGGAGAAGAATCTTTTCATGTTGTTCAGAAGACTCTGAATAGTAATTCCTGTTTTATTTGTTTAATGGGGAGCATAACCTCAACAAAAGAAAGCTCTCAAGCAAGACTGGAAATCCCTGAATTCCCAAGTAAACATTTCAGTGACATGTAATAAAAAATTTAATTTATGGTATATTAGAAAATGGGTACCATGGACAATTAGGCTCTGCATTATTATGATGCATGACAAAAAAAGCTGTTTAAACGATCACAAAATCTAAACTGTGTCTAGAGCATTGAGCATCAAACCTTTTCAGTATCAAAACTTTTTTTTCTTGGCTTGATTTTTCTTTGAACAGGCATTTGTGGATTTTACCCAAGGAAATGCTGTTCCTCTGGGTAAATTTTGTGCTATTGAACAGATGTAATTATATTTACACCAACTTTAAAAGCAAGCCTTAGCAGAAGTATAAATACTTATACCAAGTAGTATCCGTGATGGACTTGGAGTATTAACCCATATTAACTCCGTGTCTGGGTCAGTGTGTCTGTCCTGTGGCCCGGGGATGAAGGGGCAGTATTGAGCAGTTTAGGGGATGAGCTGTGGTTGAGATGATTGTCTCCGGCATGTACCTGGGTGATAAGAAAGAGGCTCACGTCCTCCTTAGCTGTCAGGCCAAACAGCCACATTGCAACCCCCCTCCATTCTCTCCGAGGCACCGTCCTTCTCCAGCTAACCCCTGCCTTAGGAGCTCCTTAGGGAGCGCTGACTCAGGTGACTGGGTTTTAAACGCCATCCCCACCCCCAGCTCCATCTTCCAGGGCTTGAATATGACCTTGCCTCCACACACATAAATAGAGTGGGAGGCGGTTGAGGGAGGGCAGAGGTGGGTGGGGATAGGGTTAGGCTCTCATTAGCCCAAGCTGAGGCGGGACAGCTCAGGAAAAGTGCACTAATTACCCCACTAACAATGTCCTTGCTGTTCATGGCTTAGAGCGGCCACTTTGCCAGGGGATAATAACCCCATCAACTCTCAGAGCGTTCAGGATGGCATTATCATGATCACTTTGAATAATGGACAGTACGGTGTTAAAGCACAGCTGGGCAATTGATAGATTTGGCTGCAGTTTCTCACAGTAAGTGTGTAACTCCAGTGTGTGTGATGTGTGTTTTGTAAGAGTCTCTGGGTGATGGAGACACACTATTATGACTTCAAGCACAATTAAGAAACCTTCCCTGCATCTCGTTTTCTGCTTAAAGGAAACCACTGGGCTCTCAGACTTGGATAGCTACTAATTTTAGCAAGTTAAATTCCAAAAAAGAAGTCTGTCATTAGCCTAAAAAGTTTGCAGTCGTAGTCCAATCAAGCATCTACTTGCTTAGCAACCGGTGGTGACTGTTTTGTCTGAAACTGTTTTTTGAGTCATGGGTTCTCTGTGACTGAAAGGTGACTGGTGAAGCCAGCATGGCCAGCATTAGGCCCCAGCATACGCTCCCCTTCATCTTTTCTGTTAGCGTGTGGAAAACAGCTTGGCGACCGACAGCCTGACATTACAGCAGGAGCCTGTAATCATGGGACTGTAAAAACCCAAATCCAGAAGCCGCAAACAGTGTGGCCTCGTCATAGTGGTGGCAGCTAAGAACTGTTCACCGCTTCTGTCCCATAAACTGTGCTTGCCGTGTCATACCAGACCCCATTCAAAGATGATTCTGCTTTCAATAAAGTTGCCAGTTAGACGTATAAACAAGATTCCTGCTGACACAAGAGCATGCTTAAACCATCACACTGGATGTCTAAATACTACATGTTTTAACGTTTAATTTCTGCTTAAAATCACAGTAGACATGGTCTTTATTCTTCTTTTGGGTTTTCCAATGCTCTTCCATGTCACAGTCATTTAAGAGTAAATGATATTTAGAGCATAAGCTGTGAAAATACTCAACCTTGTACCTCCTACCACACAAGCTGTTTGCCATTACACTGTGACACTTGTACTGTATGGCTGCTTTGCTCCCCTCAAACACTAAGCACCTATTTCCCATCATTATGGCATTTAAAGCGATCAGGGTGGTAATCAGATTGCCAGTGAAATACCTCCATGACACAGTTGTGTTGGGGAGGCTAGAAAGGCGGCTGGTAGAGCATTTGGAAGGACGGAGTTGCTCCAAGCAGATCTCGGCATAATCTGTAGATGCTCCTCCTTGGGGTGCTGAAGGGCAGGACAGGCTGAGAGGCTCTTGTGGACAGTTTTGTGGTGAAGGACCTGCTGTTGAAGTCTAGACATGACAACAGAAATAAAAAGTCAGTCTTTTTTCTATTGTCAGTGCCATAAAGTACAGATTGCATTGTTTTTTTAAGGACAATATTCCAAATAAGTCAATAGAACATGTTTAAGGCTTGATTGATATTTAGTTTTATCTAAAAAAATGTATTGTGTTTCATTTCACATTGTTTAACTGATGTTTCCTCTAAAACAACTGTTGGCGGCTGCAGTTTAAAAAGAGCCATAATCAAGTTGTAAGCAGCTAAACTACTTATGAGTTGTGAATATGGTCGTTAATACATCTTAGGATGGAAGATGAGCAGGGATGAGACCCAAAAGTGCTGGATGCGGTAGTCTGTCAGAGTGTATTACACACCTCCGAGCTAAAAGCCAGTTGACAGGACGGGCACTTGTAGCTGCTGAGTCTGTGGAGGTATGCATTTCAGTGAGGGCAGGTCCGTCTGGATGGAGGATTTGGTAAAGAGTGTGTGAAATGGCATGAATTGCTGCTTTGTCACGTTGGGATGCGTTTTGTGTTTGAGGCAGCTTTTCAATGTGTTTATCTCCTTCTCTGTGGCTGTGTGTTACAGTCGTGACAGTGACCTTTCTACAATCATCTCTAACCTGCACCACACCAGACAGCACGGCATGCCCGAGGGCCAGTCAGCCACAGACCACAACACCGGCACTGGACACACAGGTAGGCCCCTCACTGATGCTGTGTGAGATTGTTTGTGCATTTAAGCGTTTGCCATTTTGGTTGTGAAAGTACAGGATATCATCTTTATTTTTCTTTCCTATTCTTTTTTTCCCCATTTCTTTTCTTTTTTTCTTGCTGATGATCAATCTGCCATTACATTTCCAGTAACATATGTAAACGTTCCATTACCCATTTAATTTACTGTAATTTGTGTGATTATGGGAATTTAACATAAGCTTATTACTCATTCCTGAAGGTCGCTCTCAAGTTGATTATCCAATGTTCTCACCCACATTCTCTGCTGCACTCCAGATTTTAGTTAAACCCACTGTTTTAAATTACCTCTGAATAAATAGCTTTGTTTGCTATTAATCCAGTTTCATATGAGCCGAAGAACCATGGTGTGTGTGCTCTAAGCTAAGAGCTTTTCCTCAGCTTACAGACAGAACACAGACACCATTTAATCACAGCAATTTGTCAAGTAGCTAATATGAGGAGATTGTACAGCCGTCAAAGACATATGGTTTGTAAAGGGCCGTGGTGGAGGTCACTCTTCAGCAATCAACTTACTGTGCTCGACCTTTGTACCACAGTGAGTTCTACCTATTTTTATGTTTGTGCAGTGGGCAGTGTAGTATTTTACAGCAAGTTATAACTGATGCTAGACAAACTTCACAAGCAACCAAAAACACACTTGATCAGATTTTGATTTTGCAGGCTCCTAGAATATGAATTTGATGAGGAGGTCTTTTTAAATGCTCTACCAATAGAGTGTAGTTGTGTAAGTGTAAGTACTTTTTCTAATATCTATACTGACTTTTGACTGTGCAAATACTGTAAATTTTGAAATACCTGTCATAAAAGTAATCAGCTGAAAAATAATAAGCAACGAGTTGCCTTTAATCGGTGAAGAACATACCTTTGCTCCACTGCTGCCTGGGGTTCAACCCTGTCCCGTCTTATCCCATTAACACAGCAAGTGGCATAATCAGCCCAGAAGAACACTTCCAGACCTTCTCTCTGTGTGCTCATCTCTTCTGTCTGCAAGATTATTTGTCCATACGGTGCCTGTGAGTTCTGATCAGCCACCCCTGCCAGAGTCTTAGACCCTAGTTTGAGATAGATTTCCACCAAAATTCCGGCCTAATAATCCTCTAAACATAATGAAGAAATCAGACCCCTGAGTACTTGTCTTAATTGAGGACGACAGTAGGAGGGTGGAGGTGCTGACGGAAGAGGGGGTGAACACAGGGTGGCCTACGCCAGAGGGGGTCCAAGACTCTGAAATCCGTCCGTTTGAGCATTAAAGGGAGATTTAACAGGCTGCCTAAGCGGCTCTGTGCGTGTCTGTAAACAAGTCCAATCCGATCAGCCACTGGCTCTAATTCTGTCTGCCAGTGAAATTAGACACACACATTCACAAACACACAATTACACACAAATAACAAGAAGTTACACAGATGCGTGCCCACACAAAATAAACACAGGTTCAGATTTGCATCCAAATACATAGGTGGGAGTAATGTGTATAAAGTTTTACAGTAGTGGATTATTTGACTTAGAGATGGATGAGGTAGTAAACACAGCTTTCTGTCTATGATATTGTGTTTTCTCTGCACTGCCGGTAACTCGTCTGTTTGACTTCCCCTTCAAAAGTGTTTAGCATCTCTCAATAAACTGTGGAGAGAGAGAGAGAGAGACCAGGAAAAAGTAAGAAAAGAAATTCAGGAAAAAGGAAAGAAAATAGGAAAATCTTAAATAAAGAGATTCAGGGATGGAAGAAATAGAGAAAGAGAGATGAATGAGTTCAGTGGCAGTATCAGGGAAGGGCAGGCAGCAGCTATGGCGGCGGACGGCTGTGTGTATGTGTGAATGTGTGTGGGGCAGGAGGAAAAGGAAACAGTCTTGCCGGGTCGTCTCTGCGCCGGAGTGGGCCGTTAATTAAATCTGAGGGACAGACAGGAGGGCTGCCTCCTCCTTCTCCTCTCCATCCCTCCCTCTGTCCCTCATTCGCTCTCTCACTCTCCTGCCACTGGCTATTCGGAGGCTCGGAGAGAGGTGGAGGGGGAGAGTGGGGGGCGGGGATTGGGGGAGTGCAGGGGCGCCGACGCTGAGAGTCTGGCTGCCTGTGGAGACTGTAAACCGTGGCTCTGCGGTCAGGCTGGAGCCTCAAACAGGCAGATAAGGTGTTTTTGGACCGCCACTCTCGCTCTCCCCTGCTCCCTGCACTCAGACTCCCAGAGGCAGTTACAGCCTTTTGGTGTGTGTGTGTGTGTGTGTGTGTGTGTGTGTGTGTGTGTGTGTGTGGTTGGGGGTTGTAGCTGTCGTTTGGGTGTGTTTGTGCATGTGCACCTTTGTGTGTGTGGTTTTAAATACTGGGTTTTAGATGTTTGCGTGCGTGTGAATCTGCAGCCCAGTGAGTTAGTGACTTTGTTTTTCAAACAGATGGTGAGTGAGGATTACTTTTAAACAATAACAAGCTAGTGATTACATAATTAGCATAGAAAGGCAATCATAAACAAAAGTAAACACCCCAGGATTTCTGATATTAGCACTGTTATACAGACGCAAAAAAGTGAAATGTGGGTTATAAATATTTTAAAGCATCCCACTGCTTAATAGGGTTATAATTGTCCTGCTATAACAAAATCGCTTCTCAGGGTTTAGGTGCATAAAGACACACTTACGCTTCTGTCAAGAGATAAAATTCACAGATGATAAAAATGACTAGTTGATGATTTTTCCTGCCTTTCAGAGCAATTAAAGGAATCAAAAAAGTTTAAATCTAAGAAGTTGTTTTTTGTGTTTTATATATCCATGTCTGTGTTAAACTGTCGTCTTGTCTTCTTTTGTTCGTTAAACTGCTTGTCTTTTTATTCCTTGTATTTGGAGAGATACAATGCTGAGATTTGAGTAAAATCATGTCACTCTTATCTAATTAACAGCAGCGTTACATTTTTAGTATTGATATTGGTAAACATGGTGATGTTACTTGCACTATACTTCAGTTATACAATGTATATATGATGAACAGACTGAGTTTAAACTGACTGGGATGAAACAGGCAGTGTTAGAAGAAGAAAATGGACAAATTGAGACAAAAGATAGCACAACCAAATGGTACATTAAAAATGATGTGATCTTCCAAGATCTTCCTCATTAGAAATCAAATCTTTTATTGTGTAATGCAAATTATGGGAAAGCCAGGGACACCTGTTTGCTCTGCGCGGTTTGTGTCCATTGATTTTCTGTGGATTGTCTTTAAAAAAATTTACAGAAAGGGATTTTGCCATTACAATTAACACAAAGTATTGACAAATTTATACTGTTCACAGCAGTGTAGCTACTGATGAATTTATTAATTCTTGTGCATTTTCAACAACAATACAAAAGCCTGTATTAACAGCTAGTACATTTCTTTTTAATACAACCAAACTGCATTATAGGGAACACGTGTGTCACAAATTTTCACTTGAAGGCCAGTTTTGTTTCTCACTTATGTTCCTACTTATGTTTGTTTAGATGTGTTCTTCTGTCTTTACCTCTTTTAATTTATCTCTTCCTGTTGGAAAGCAAATGAGACAGATTATAGAACGGTGTAACACTGTGTGTACAATTGCATGTTTTAGCAGTGGCACATCCTCCCCTCAGCGTGAGCAGAAGCGCCTCTCTCCCATCTTCATCACCCACCCTCAAACCTTCCCCATCCTCCTCTTTCCCAGCTGCATCGGCCCGTAAGCCAATCAATGACAGGGCTTTCAGGGCCGGCGGAGGCCCCGGTGCACGGAGGGGGGATCAATAAGTTATTAGCACCATTCTGTCAGCTGTAATGTGGAGATTGATCGGGGGCTGCGGCTGGCGGCCCACCCTACTTCCCTGCCTGTCACTCCCCCCCTCGCTATGCCCAACCTGCCCCCCCCCGCCCAGCCTGATAAAGATGACAGATTAACGAAGTAAGAGAGGAATTAAGGAGTCTGGCTGTCTGAGCTGTCAGCGCGCTCCATGGGATGGAGAGAGGAGAAGAGAAGGACTAAAGTTTGAGGGAGGAGAGGAAATCAGAGAGAAAGAGAAATGCTGCCCCTGCGTGATGGTTCGCCCTGGTGGTGTCACATGAAAGAGAAGTGGTTTGGTCCTGCTGTTTCTTTTTTTTTCCTCAATCTGTCCTCCTGCTCTCATCCCTCCTTTCTCCCTCACTGGCGAAACTGCAGATGGGGAGGAGGCTAAAGTATGGTGCGTTTAGGTCAACTCCTTAAAAACTTTGGCATGGACTGTGATTTTACCAGAAATGGCACACATGATAGCAGCTAATGCTGTTTAAACTTCATTATTGCCCTATTTTGACAGTTCAAATCACACGCCTGAAGCTAAAAATAAACTCCTGACTCCATAGCTGCTAATTCCTCAGCAATATTAACAAGCAGGTGATGGGGAAAGGCCCGGGGTGGCAAACTTGACTTTAGCCGTGTTATTGGGAGTAAAAGGGTGAGCATAGATGCTAGCAGAGCTCAGGGTTCAGCATTAAAAGGGAGCGCCGGTGCTCTAAGAAGCCCCATTTAATTGGCTTTAAAAGCTTTCCGCCCTCAAATCTCTGGCCCTCGGGCACTCACTCTGGAGACGCAGTGTCTTGAGTGAGGCCGGCACAAGAGACGACTCAAGTGTGTGTGTTTGATCATGAGTGGCTCTAGGTGTGGGTTTAAGCATGTGTGTGTGTGTGTGTGTGTGTGTTTGGTAGGAGACGGGGTTTAACTAATGGGGGTTCTTTCTTGCTTTGTTAATATTCCACTAATAGGATAGATGGAGACCTTTAGTTTTGCTCCTTGAAAGGACCGGTGAAAGAAATGTACCGAGTAGGATTTAAAAATGAGAAAAAAAAAACAGAATGAGAGATCATAAAGGACGCAACTGAAAAAGGAGGAATTGTGAGAGACATGTAGTGTATGTGTGCGTGCGTGCACTTGTCCATTAGTACTCCCCCTTCCCCCACTGTCTCTTTAGGGTGGTGGAGGGAGTGGATCTCCTCAGGACCTGAGAGGCAACATCAAACACTGGATCATTAGTGAACCTCCTCCCTCTCCCTCTGTCTTCCTTTCTTGTTTGCTGACTTGCCCTCTCATCAACACTAGGGCTCCTTCAGCATCCTCCGAGTCCCGTCTAAATCTCTTTCTGTCTCATTTCCCTCCCTGTCTATCTGTGTCTTGTTATGGATAGGAGAGGACAGGAGTTTGATAATGGTTTAAGAGTTAAAGGTCAGACTCTACTCTGTCTTCACTGTCTGTCTGTCGCTACAGTAACATCACTTCATGACAGGAATCGCCAAATGTTGTTTGCCTCGTATTGCTATGAAATTACATTGTCCCCCCCCTTCATTGTTTCTCTATGCTGTTTACACATGCTGTGCAAATGATGAAAAATTGCTTTGTTGGAAAAGAGCGACAGAGGGAGAGTGGAACAATTCTCCTTGAGGGAGAAAAAAAAAAAAAAGCTCACCCCATCCCTAAAAATACGCACAGAGCAGTGAGAGAGAAAGCGAGGAGAAAGAAAAAGAACAGCAGCAGTTGCTGCTGTGGCTTGGCTGTCTGCGTGGAGGGAGAAACTGAGTTAGAGAAAAAGCAGAGGTGCCTGCGATAGAAACACAGAGGAAAAGAAAGAGAGAGAGCAATGACAAAACAGCTTTTTCCTTCCTGCGGGCGTTGTGTGCGATGTACTCTGCATCCCCTCCCTCTCTGATTAGGCCCATATTGATTTGAGGTGTGTTTGAGGGTGGTGGAGGTGAGGTGATAGGGCGGAAAAGAAGAGCAGGATGAGATGGGAGGAAAGGAGGCGGCGGCGGCGGCGACGGTAGGGGTTCTGTAATTGTACACTAGATGCTCTTTTTGGTGGCAGGGGAGAAGGTAGGGGAGAACAGGGGAGGAGAGCGTTAATGGGAGGAGAGAGAACTCCTGATGGGAGGAAGGTTCAAATGCACCCAGATAAACGGAAAGAGAAAGAGAAGGAAGCGGATGGAGAAATGAGACAAGAAGATCAGAAGTGCATGTAGGAGGAAGGAGGAGACATGAGAAGGGAGTAGCTGAGGTACAAAAACTATAAATATACAAATGATTATATACATAATATAGAATGACAGGAATTTCTCAAGTTCAGTAAGAGACTTTTGTGCCTACATCTGGAAAAAGACTGAGGACTGAAAGAGAAAAAACATCTTCACTTGTGGACAGATTGTTGGATGGAGATATCGGAGGAGACGGAGGAGACAGAGCCATCCTCCCCCAAATAGACAATGACGCACGCACGTGAATGAGACGGGCAGATCTGTCATCTGCGGCCATGCAGGCCCCCTCTCATCTCTGACAAAACAGGCACATCTCCAGACTCCCATCGCTTGCTTCTCTCACTCGGTTTCTCTCTTTCTCTCCACCTAGCTGTGTTTTTTCATTTTGGTTTCCTTTTCACTTGCTTTCTTCTAACCATTTCCTAAGCAACCAGCATACAGTACACACAGGTAGATGCAGAGCGACAATCTCAATCATTTGTTCTTTTTTATACTGAGTGTCTTTTCCACCTTGGTGTGTGTGTTTTACAGATGATCTTCTAGGCAAGAGAAGAAGCTTCTCACCCAACAGCATCAGTGAGTGTCCCTCTGAAAGCAAGAAGTCCCGAAGCGTATCCCCCAAAGGTAAGCTATGCAGAGCATTTTTATGACATTTTAAGGACATCACAAATGGGCTTGGACTTGAATTTTCATAGAGAAAACAGGTGAAGTTTGTAGGAAGGAAGACATGGTGACTGAATGTTCTCGTGTAGGATGAAGGATAGAAGCTGCAGGGCGAAGAAGGAGGAGAGAGGAGGTGTGTTCATTTAGCTCAACATGTTAGGGTGAAGAATACACGTGTCTCACATAACGGAATGCACTGTCATGCCATCTCTTTATAAACCCCTTCCTCTCTCCTATGCTCTCACAGTTTGGATATTCGCAATCATACGTTAGCGGAATTCAGCAAATGGTCAGTAAACCAAAATTACCAAAGCATAGTATTTTCTCTCTAACCGCTAATGATATGGAGCCAAGCGGATGGTTTCAGTTGTGTCTGCTGAGTCTTGTCTTCTCTAATAATATGGATTTTTTTGAGCACCACAAAAAAGACAATTTGAGAAATTACTTAAGAGTAACTGCAGGGCAACTTTTCTTTCCATGTGCTATGTCTGAAATACTCGCTTTGAGAAGCAAAGAAGAATTGTCATCAGAATTGTCCTATATCACACAAGTGGTCCAGATGATAAATGGTAATAAGGCTAAACTGACCAATAAACAGCGAACAGAGCCTGGGTTACTGACTGACTGTCGGATTTTCATCCAAACCCAACACATACAGTAACATAATATCCAAATTATGTTGGATAATTTCCCTTTTAGACAGAATAACATTAATTTTGACCTGAAACCCAGCGTACACACTTCATTGCTTTCTTTTCATTTGCTCTCTATACGTATTAATAACGTGCACCGACAAAGCACAAAATCTCAATAGCAATGCCCTCTGTAGCACTGCAATCTGGTCACTATCCTGTATTATTAATATCTTCCTCATGTGGTGTGTAACCAGGCGCCCAGCATGGAGCCTGTGCAGTCATTGGGCATGTCCCTCTGGGCTCTTGAAAAAGACTTCCTGACTGATGCATTATACAGCAGGCAAAACCAAGGGCAGCTCATCACACATCCAGTCTCTTCTCTGCAGACACACAAACATGCACGCACACGTCTTCGGGATAAGGATGTGAGTGATCAATCATTAGTCGATTAAAAATACATATTAACTAATAATGATAACTTTTTCATATACGATATTTGAAAGTAGGACCAAATGGTTCTACTTGGTTTTTAACAAGTGACGTGTGTTTGCTGAGCACCTTGTTGGGCTGCTGTTCATTGCTTGTTTACATGAAATGAGGATTTCTGTGCTCACTGTGGGCGTCTTGTTGATGAACGCTGCAGCAGAAGGTTGTTTTCTGGTGGCCGCTCAGTTAAGTTAACGAACTATCTGAAGCTCATGCCAGTAACCAAACTGCTACTCTTTACGGCAGCACAGTGTCGTTGAAAGCTATTTCCCCCCTCAAGAAGTGTTTCTTGTTACATCAATCTGCTCTAATATTTGTTAAAATTGTGAAAACAGCTTTGATAAAAAATAATTGTATTTCATTAACTAACAGTTAGCTGATTAATTAACTATTAATAGTTACTGTTCGACGTGTTTCATGTTGAAAACCATTTGGGGGTCAGATGGAGCTGTGTGGAGCACAGCTTGAGCCGGTTGTTGACTTTTGGCCTCTGGGTGAACTTTGACCGACAGCCGCCCTACGTGGAGCCTCCTGCTTCTTGCATGTGTGGAGAAGAACTCAACTGGCCATTATAGTCTTACTTAGACAAACGCCAGCTTCTGAAAGATACACGGCTTTGTGGGGATGTGTGTTTGTGTTAATGTCTGTTTATCAGTGTGAGTATATGTTTCCTTTTAGGGTAAATGAGGCTGGTGTGTTCTTATTTTGACTTTGTGTTCTAGTATATTTAGGAGGATGTGTGGTTAGGGTTGGCTTTATAGCGGACATCGCCTGCACACATATGCCCTATAAATATATATACTATTTGTTTGATTGTTGTACATTTGCATAAGGGAAATACAAAGAAGACAGTTTGTATATGAGCACGTGTGTGCAGCTCGCTGTCCGGAGAAGTGCTTTTAAGCCATTTCCAAACACTGCTGATCCTGTGATTTAACCTTGAGCTCAGTCCACGCTCAGACCCTGACTCTGCACCCGTACGTGTTTCCTCACGTTACATCTTCTTGCTTCCAGGTTTGGCACAAAACACTATCAATTAATGACTAAAACAGGTGGAGAAATAGATTAAGAGTCAGACTGAGAGAGCAGTGTATGGACGGAGCCAGAGAGATTGGACGCTGCTGTTTAAATGATGTCTGTTTTTCTTTCAGCCGCAAAGTCGGCATCCCCTGCTGTTTACAGAGCAAGAAAACTTTAGACAGGCATAGACTAGTTGCGCGCACACACAAACACACATGTACACTTGAGGACCTTGGGTGGATTAGCTGAAGCTTGGCGGCAGAGACAGAGATGCTTGCGTGCCTGCTTCCTCTCCCCACCACCACCACCACCACCACCACCTCTGCTCCTCAGTGCCACTCCTGCTCGCCTGCCCGGGGCCAGGCTCAGGTTTCAATAAGAAGGAGGGTGGTAAAAATAACCCCTGCTCGCCTCTGCCGCTCCCTCCTCCTCTTTACCTCTTTCTCCCTCGTCTAATTCCCTAATCACCTCTCCACATCCCCCCACCACCCATACCTTAGATCATGTTACCATTGACAGAGAGAGAGAGAGGGGTCAGAGAGGGAGATTAAGTGTGGGGACTGACAGCTAGATAGATATTATACACCACATCGTCTTCACAACGTCTTAAAGCACAGCACAACAGCACTAGATGCACGTACACACACGTACAGTGGTAGAAGTTGTGCCTTTTCCTTTTTCTTTTGTGTATGTTTTTATTGTTAGAGAATACAGAATGTAAACAGATAAAATGCAGCATTGCAAGCAAGGCTACTTTCTAACCTTTTGCTCCACGCCACTGTTAGCACGGGTACTACTATGCTTCAGTTCGTGTTAGGGTCAGGCTCCGACCATTAACAATGCATGGCAGTGTGCGTATATCTTTCTCTGAAAAGGTTTCCAGTCTGTTATTACTGTCTTCTTAATGAGTGATCTGCGTTCAACCATGTCTGTATGTTAATGAGCATAGTAATAAACAAAAAAATGCATTGGTACTGAATATACAGCGGGCAATGAGTCATGAATGTACTATATTTTGCCTTATAGGGCATAATAGAATTTAATGCAGATACTTCTCATGTGGACAAACATGAAACTGACAGTAAACTTGTGGCTAATAGCAAATCTGTGTGACCTGTGACTCCTGACTGCCATTTTGAGTTACCGGTAGCTTAAAGCATTCACCGCATTTATTAAACATGAACTTGAAGCAAATTCCTCACAACCACTGACACTGAGATATCTCTGGAGGAATACAGAATAAATTAAGTTATTAAAAATAATAATTAATTTAATCATGTGCCTAAAACTAGTTCCGGGTTCATTAGTTTAGTTGGTGAGTTGATGAGTTGGATAGTGGCAGTCAATGATTGTTGGTCATAATTTAAATTTCTCTTGCCTCTCTTCAGAAAACTCCCAGAGCCCAGTGGTAGAGGCAGGCGGCAGCCACGGCCACATGAGCCCTGAGGAGCACTACAGGCGCATGATGTCAGCGCTCAGCGAGCAAGGGTCCTTTGAGGAGCAGCAGCAACGCCTCTACCAACTGGCGAGCAGTATGGGTCTGCCTAGCCAAGGTCAGTCCACAGGCTCACGCTTAGTTTGTACATTATTTATGTCGGGTTATCATAATCACCACCACATATACACTACCAGTCAAAAGTTTGGACACACCTTCTCATGTCTGTATGACTTCTGCACAACACGACTGATGGTCCCAACCCCATTAAGGCAAGAAATTCAATAGATGAACCCTGACAGGTCACACATGTGAAATAAAAACCATTTCATGCTGCTCATAAAGCTCATCAGATGAATGCCAAGAGTGTGCAAATTCACACTTTTTTCTTCACTACATAATTCCATATGTGTTCATTTGTAGTTTTGATTCCTTCAGTGAGAATCTACAATGTAAATAGACATGAAAATGAAGGAAGACTATTAAATGAGAAGTTGTGTCCAAACTTTTGACTGGTAGTGTAGATCATCATTTTGGTTTTCAAATATTCGCAGTGCATTCATTTTGTCACATCATATACCACACTGTGCAGTTGATTATTAAATACTTAGTGCTGTCTCATAGTCTACCAGAAGGAATTGAATCAAAAACATCTAGAGGTGCTTTTCCTTTAGTTTTTCCTTTATTTTGAAGTAAAGAGTAACATTAGAGAATTATTTTGATATAACTTGAGATTTACTTCAAACTAAAAGTTTCCTCTGGAAGCACTTCACCAGCTTCTATAAAAAAAACACCTTTTCCATCACCTGTCACCAAGTCACTGTATTGTAGTGCTACTTGGTAACCCAAGGGTGTAGCACTGTGTTCAGGGTACCGTGTTAAGATGTGTGGCTCACTGCTGCCATTGTAAAACCAAAGCTATGGAGATGGGTGACGCTTCTATTTGCTTGCCCACCCAGTCTCAAAGTGTCACTCTGAGTGATTTCTGATCACTACGGCCCTCCGTTGTTAACAACAGCCACAAGTCTTCACACGCATCAACGCCACGATTGATCCGGGAGCTCTCATTGGCTGCCTGCCAACCCTCTAAATCTCCTTACCCGCTCAAAACCACCAGTGTGTCCCATTTTTTTCTACAAACACATAAAATTTACTGGTTTTAGCTAGAGTGAAATGTACTTTGATAGGGAAAAAGAAAATGAAAAAGGTTGCCTCATTTGGATTTTATAAGTTGGCATTACAGTCTTTTCATTGCGCCTGCTGTTAAACTTTAACAATTTTCTCACATTTTTTGTATCGAATGTAGCATTAAGTCTTACCCGTCTTTATGAGCTCTTTCACAGTAGCATAAATCCAATCGATGCCCTGGCTGAATTGTGGTTTGAGCTACTCTTATTTTTATTTGATTAGTAATGATTTTTAATTGCTTGCTGCAAATCTAGGGGGCGAAGCCTATAAATGCTTTAATTGCCTTTTCCGCATATCTTAGAGGAGTTAGAGGCACGGTGCAGTGCATTGTGGGGGTTTTATTGCCCAAGGTGCAGTCTGATCGCTGGCTTCCTTTCCCAGAAGCCTTGCTGGTATATGGCAGATGCTCTGGCGCAATACAGATACACTGGCTCTATTTTATCACTTCTACATTCCCAATCATTTGATGATTACACGTAATCCTTTATTCTGCACATATGCATATCTCATCCAAGCTGCACCTAAAAGCTTCCTACGTGCTGAAGAAGAGAAAAGACACTTGCAATAGAAGTAAAGAATAAGCTGATGCAAGAAATGGTTGAAGGAAATAAGAGAGGAGTTTGGATGAGGGAAGATTCAGTAAACAACTTAGCAAGAAAATTAAGAAAATAAAAACCTGCATCTAGGTTTACTGTTTATTAAGGTCACGCACTTACATAAAACTACCCTTTTCAAACATAACTTCACAGTAAGGATTCTGTATAGCAGTGTGTGTTTATATATACCGTTGCGTTTATGCGTGTCAGGAAATAGAAACAGATGAAGAGCCACGGCCATCACAGATTTTCCCAACACTCCCTGATAGCCAAGCCTTTGCTGGGCTAATATTTCTTTCTTTCACACCAGACAACTTCCTCCTTATATCCACTGACTGTTTACAGGTGGATACAGAAAACTTCATACCACTTCCTCCACAGCTTTCGTTTCTCCAATTAACAGTTTTTAATGTAACTCGCACTCTGAGATAAACAGTCTAGGAGTGACCACAGGACAGCTGTTTTGTCTTTTGAGCGGCAGACACAAATCACTTCAGCAAGAGACCTTTGACATTGACCTGTTTTTTGTTGGGGCCCCTATGACCCCCTCCTCCGTCCCCTCTGGGTCGCCACCACCACCATCTCGCCTATACATTTTCCTCTGAAGCACTGCTTTTATACCCCTCCCCTCTTCCTCCAGTTCCTTTTCCTTACCCCCTCCTCCAACTCTTCCTTTAGCCTAAGTCCCTGCAGAGCATCCTTTCATGTGTTTGAAGTGTAGGGCACAGAAAATAAAAGTGTGTGTGTGCGTGAAATAGGCGGGGGTGAGGAGGAACTCTGTGTGCATGTGTGTGAATAGTGTAGGTGCAAGGTGTTGTTTGAGAGGCTCTCCCTGGACCTGATGGGCAAAAGAAGAGTTGGGAAAGCGGGAGATGAAATTGGGGGTGGAGGTAGAGGGGTGGCAGGGTTGTAGAAATGACCAGAAGGGCTTTCCCTCCCTCTCATATGATGAAAGGAGAAAGCAAGAAAGTGGGAGAGAGAGAAAAGAAAAGAAAAAGAGAGGTGGGGGTAGAGATCCAGATGAAAGTGAAGGGAGGGGTGGGATGGAAGGGGTGGTGTTCTGTTTTGTCTCATGCAGTTTAGTGTGATTTGAAACACTGAGCTCACAGCACAACATCACTTTATCATCATTCCGAAAAGCTGGGAAACTCCTTAAAGTAGAGACAAGTCCAACACATTCAGTGCAACAAACATCACACAAATTTACTGCTCGCCACTATAATTATTGAATAACTCTTTCTGAAAAGATACTTAATTTTCTGGTGCATGGTGTGCTTTAGTGGATGGATGTTGGCTTTTGTGTACCTGCCAGTCTACCAAATCCATCATGAGGCCGACCAAGCTGTATCAGCAAAGGGTTTTTTGCATTCTCACACCAAGGAAAGCCCAGCTTAACCAAGGGGATTTAGGCCCAACTCCAGGAATGATGGCAAGAAAAAAATGGGATAGCACAAAGGAGGGATAAGCAGGATGGGTCCGAGTGGTAAACTGGGACCCCCCCCCCAAAAAAAACACATGCAAAGGAGGAGATGTGTGTCAGTCTGTTTGTGTGTCCTCAGTTAGGAGTCTAATTTGCAGTCAAAGGGACTCTCCCCTTGTGTTACAGCAGCTGCAACATGAAGAGTTTTTGAGGGGGAAATTCTGAATCTGAGCACTCACCACACACACACACACACACACACACATAGACACACAGTGGTAGAGCCCCAGGTGACCTTGCTACTCTCAGTTCACATGAAAGAGAATTAGAGAGACAGGGAGAGAGAGCAATATGGACCAAGAGTGGAAGTACAACTTTACAAACATGGATGTATAAGAAAAGAAGGGAAGAAAATTTTGAGAGAGAAATCTTTAAAATTAATTTAAAGGTTGAGGCCTCCATGACCCATCTTATAATCTAATGAAGCTTTTTTAACATAATATCTTAAGAAGCTAGACAAAAATAAAATTATTACTGTTATTAAGGTCTGAATCTAAAAGTCAGTCCTCTTTTTTGTCATGTTGTGGCTCGGTATAGACACGACACCTTGAGCTCAGCTGCATTGATTTTTTTTTTACAAACATGTAAAATCTTTTGTGAATGTCTCTAAACATCACGGAATTGCAAAAGCAAATTGCAGACTCCCCCTTTAGTAGAGACAGTCGTACAAAAGGTGTGATTGTGACCACAGTGAACTCATGGAGGTCATCTTCTCCAACCTGTCACCCCTGCACCATGTATACAAGTGCATAACAGACTCTTTGTGTGTGTGTGTGTGTGTGTGAGTGTGTGTGAGTGTGAGTGCATGCTTTGGGGCTCTAGTTCCCTCTGATCCCTCCCTTATCTCTCACTGCCCCCCGTCCCCCCCTACACACATACACACACACACACACACACCCTCGTCTGCCGCCAGCCGAGTCTCCTGTGGCCTGGCGCAGCAAACAGATCGATACACCGGAGCTAGGCCGCATTAATATCTGTCGCTTCACCCCCCCCTCCCCTCTCCGGCGCCTGCTCAACTGCTTCAGCACACACATTTACACACACACAAACACACAGTCAGGCGCACACCCACAAGCACCTAAATCACACAGACACACAAACACACATCACACCCGTACCGGCGGCGGAAATGGCCCCTAGCTCCCGAGGGATCTGTCTAATTAAAAAAAGAGGGGAGGGAGAGGAGGGAGAGGAGGGAGAGGAGGGAGGGGAGGCAGGAGGCGGATAAGAGCAGAGAGAGGATGGATAGATTGAGGCAGCGAGAGAGAGAGAGAGGGAGAGAGGGAGAAGAGACGGCAAGATGGATTTTTCTCTCATTAGAAGCCATGTCTCCTGGTGTGGCCTGGCCTGGCTGATAATGATGAGGCCTCTTCTCCTACAAGGGCAGGAGAGAACCAGGGTAGCTGGAAAAAGGGGGTGTAGAAAGAGATGTAATGAGGAGAGTGGTAGAGGGCAGAAGGTGGAGAGAAAAAGGGCAGCAGAAATAGAGGGAGAAAGTGTGATGGTGGTGGCAGAGGTGGGGAGGGGTAAAAATGTTTTGTACCTGATGTGTTAAGTTGCTTTTTGCCCGCTCGTATAAAAACACGCCAGCCTTTATTTGTTTAAAAAAAAAAACACACGTGCCATAATTTTTCATTCCATCTTTCTTGCCATTTCACTTTTTTATTCTTCCACCACCCTTACTTCCTTTCATTTGCTTAAAACTGGTCACCTCAGTTCCAAAGCATCATGGATGGATTTGAATGCTATTTTCAAATTTCACGCACCTCTGCAAAAATGTCTGTTTATGTTAAGTGTGCCTGTGCTTGTGTCTGCGTACACGGGTGTAAGATTGGGATTTGGAAATGTATCACAATCATCTTCAGTATTAATGTAGAATGAGCTGGTTGAAGTTTTTTAAATGACTTATTGGATATTTTTATGAGGCTGTATGCTTTACTTCTGCTATTTTTCTCAAAACCTAAAATGTTTACGCTTACAGGTAATGTACGACACACTTAATAGAAGCCATAAACTATTTTGAAAATAAAATGTATGGTCATTGAGATTTTCTGTCAAATATGCATAGGAGCTGGATGTTAAATTTGTTTTCATCTTCCCTCTCTCATGCCTCTCCTGTGCCTTATTTCCTGTGTCCTGTCTTTCCTGTTTGCTTCATCTATTAATCCTATCTCCCTCTGCTGTGCCTCTCTTCTTTTTTCACCACATTCAGAGATGCTGCGTGCTCGGCAGGAGGCGTTGGCTGCAGCAGTGAGGAATCCAGTGGCCTTAGAAGCTCACCTGTCCTCAGCGGGCAGCTCCTCCTCATCCAGCCAGAGACGCAAGCAGGGTCTGCCGCAGCACCGGGACGCACATTACACTGACAGGTAAGAAGCAGGTGCAGACACACTCAAACTTTGTACCCAAATCTGCCCGTGCTGGCATAGCTTAGCTGCTAAGGCAACCGTGGCCAGCTTCTAACACCAGCATTAATAAAACCCAACAACCATATCTCCACACAGACAGACATGCTGCATAATTGGCCAGAATTGATGAAAAGATATAAATGTAGCAATCACCCTAAAAAGACGCTCCGATTTTTTTGGGGAAAAAAAAAACATCTCATATCACATCCGGTTCGCACATCGTGGCACTTTGTATTCTTCCACACTCTCCTAGTAACATCAAGATGATCTGGTTTACTTTTTGGTTTTTCCAGTGTGCTGCACTGCACATTCTTGTTTGTGTGTAAGTGAGAATTACCTACATCTCCACATACATTGCTAAACTAGGATCCAATAACCTCTTGGCTACCACTGTGGAGCTGCACGCCTGCATCCCCAGCTCTTCCTCCCTCCTCTCACCCCCAGCACTGGCCCCTGTGCCTCCCAAACAAAGCCGGGGGCAGCGGGAGTGGGCGGGTAATTGCTTGTCGATTATTTATGTGGCGCGGGGAGAGGCGGGGGATCGATAATGGGCCGGCGGTGCAGCAGCGGGGTGTGTGTGTGTGTATCTCGGTGTGTATGTGAGACACAGGGAGGAGAGGGATGCTGAGGGGTAGGGATGGGGATATAAGCAGGAAGCAGAGTGGCCAAGCGCTGTGTGGTGCAGCTGTGGGAGGCTGTGGGGGTGTATATTTGGTGTGTGTATGTGTGTTTGCATTTGTGTATTGCAGTGAGAATGGGGGTTTATTGTTTGCGTGCGTGTGTTTGTTCCATTTTTCATGCTGCCAGACTGCATGTGTGCTCATCTATGTGGATTGAATTTGGGTTTGTTTGTGTGAATATGTCTGCTAATTTGTGTGTGTGTGTGTGTGTGAGAGAGAGAGAGAGAGACAGAGAGGCCAGTGGTGCAGTGTGAGTGTAGTCAGTGAGCCGCTGCTGTTCTCTGACAGCACACAGAGTAATTAACCACACAGGACTGGGGAGAGTTAACTAGGCCTCACTCTCCCTCCCTCCATCCCTCTCTACCTTCCCATCTCCTTATTAACCCTTTCAATCTTTCAGTATATTTTTGGTGTAAAGAAAACAAAAGCAGGGTAAATGAAGTAAGGTGCCATTTTCATGCATCAAGTTTAGAGGAGATAGTGCAGAGTTACACAAAAATATGTGTAATGTCACGCCAAGTTCTGAGGCTGTATAATTATATTTTTGGCCAGGTCACTCATTTACTTTTTTTGTAAATCTTAATGGTATCACGGAAGTTTTCTTTTAGACAGTGGTGTCCTTTTAAGCTTGTGGCAACAGTTGCACGAAATACCTGTAATGTTTTATTATGAATATATACACGTTCTCTGACATAAAAATACATAGAACTTTAAAATTAGAAAGAGACATGTGAATGGACTGAGTGCAAAGTGAATAGAAAATAGAAGTAATTGGTGAGTAACAGAAAAAAGTGAGCTAGAATGAAATGAGCCAAGACCGAAGGAGTGAGTTAGAGACAGAAGCTCTCTCCCTCTCTAACTCGCTCCATGGCTCACCTTTCCATCGACCCCTCATCATTGATTATCTGGGGCCCATTAGGGCCCATTGTTAAAAACAAATCATTAGGGCCGCTCGATGGGCTTAGAACCCGGCGCTCCATTTGTCTGGCCTTAAATGGCACTAAGCTCACCAAGCATCTGCAAGGCAAATACAGAAGGGATAGAGAAAGAGAAAGACAGGAAGTGGAAAACATTGGAGCTTAAACGGGGATGAAGAGAAGGAAGAAAAAGAGAAGAATAGAGGAGATGGTGAAGGGACGAAGTGACTGGGAGAGAGATATGAACCAAAATAGGGAGTAAGGAGATCGAGAGAGTGCGAGATAAGGGGAGGGAGGGGAGGCACGTAGGGAGCCTCATCCATTTTAATGAGCTTCCTGTGTAAATGTGTTCCTGCGGAGAAGGAGCCGAAGGCGGCCGCACGGCGCTCCTAATCCCCCCCATGCTCCCGTCATTAAGGGCAGCCCTGTCACACACACACACACACACACACGCTGCCTGGGCCTCTGTGGGATGGGACCGCTGTCGCCACTCTGACAGGTCGTTGCACACCAGTGAATTCCGAGGAGCCCCTGGCCTCACTGCCGGCAATAACAGAGAGGGAGAGGGAGCGAGAACATCCAGTGGTATAGTTTGTGTGATTATGAGCCCATGTTGCATTTGTGAATCTGCCTATTTTCAGTCTCATGCAAAAACTAGGTGAGTGTTTGTGTGTCTTCTTTTTATAGCATGTTAGTGGTTTGCCTACAAAACACACAGATAGGCGCGTACTTATTTCATGTACACACACACACACACACACACACACAGCCCCAGAGCAAAACAACTAATGTCTGCCACTCCTCCCTCAAAATTGCCTCCTATAAAAGAAGGAAGAGAAGGAGAGATGGAGGAAGGGAGTGTCAGACGCACACTCTGCTTCCCTCTGTGTGTCTCTCTTACTCCCCGTGATTAGGCCTAATTATGGTGGCGCAGACGCCTGGCAGCCCCAGTCATGCAGCTTTAATTGACCGTTATTCATCTGCGGTCTAACGCAAGGCAAAGGGTAGGCGGAGGATAGAGAGGGAAGAAA
The DNA here is from genome assembly GCA_033026295.1 of Channa striata. Classification (NCBI taxonomy): domain Eukaryota; kingdom Metazoa; phylum Chordata; class Actinopteri; order Anabantiformes; family Channidae; genus Channa; species Channa striata. Next base: position 11,807,618 of record CM065172.1, on the reverse strand, counting down.
GAGAGGGAATATTGGGGCTGGGGTGGGGGGGTGGCATGCGGGAGCCGTGGTGAGGGTGGAGGGGAGTTTTGCGGGCGCCTTAGCATAGCCTTGTGGAACTGCGTGTCGCGAGGCTAATTGCTAGCCTCGAGGGATTAGGCCAGGTGATTACACACTGGACGGTGTAATTACATAAGCAGCAGCTAGCGGGGCCCCGGCTCGCAGCTCAGGGGTCACGCGCCGCAGCCCTCACCCAAGATTAATTGGAGCTGCCACTGGAGTGCAAGGTACCGCCGGAGAGAACGGTTATACGATTAGCATTAACATTTCAGCGGCGGAGGCAATCGATGAATGGCTTTCACCCCCCCAACACACACACACACACACACCACCGCCACTGCCTCAGTACTGGCTCCAACCCCCCCATCACATCTCTTTGCTCTTGTATGCACGCCCTCCCTTCTTGCAGTTGCTCTCTCCTTTTCCCCTCACCATTTAGTGAGGCGGGAGACATGCAGGCGCTAGCTAATTTGAACACGGTTGCAAAACAATATTTGCGGTTGCATGCATCCCAGTGTTGGTTTTGATTTTGTTGTTTTCCTCAGCTTGTTTCTCATGTATGCTTTTGTGTGGCGGCAGTCACACGGAGCTGAGCCCTGATTGGTGTGATAGCAGCAGCTCAGAGAGAGAGAGAGAGAGAGAGAAATGAAAGACAGGAGAGAGAAGAGGAAAGGTGTTGGTAGGAAGCTAGAAAGTGAGCTCAGAAAATGCCTCGGAAACAGCTGTGGTTTGAAACATCTACATGATGGATCAGTCTCACGCACCTTCCAAGGGTCAAGGTGCAGATTCCTGACTTCAAAACCAGATCCTTGTGACCATGAAGATGCCACATAATAAGGGGGGGCAGAACGACAGAATATTACAGTAAAAAAGTGGTGAGAATAACTTTAAGAAACAGAAAAAAGACAAAGAAGGACTTAGACAGGATCAGATGGAATGATCATGGGTGTAGAGAAAAATACATAGGTGAGAAATAAGGTAGACAAAAAGATAGGAGTGAACAAGACAGAATATCAGAGGTCAGAAGAAGTAGAGACTGTGGTAAAGAAGAGGGGAAAAAAAAGATGGGTAAGACAGAAGAAGAGACTGAGAGAGGGAGAGAAAGGTGAGAGGCGCCTTTCCCCCTCAAGGAGGACAAAAGACGAAGCCAATAATGGAGAGGTCTTTTCAGAAGCCGAGGCTGGAGGACACTCCATCTTTTCACCAGTTTCAATGCAGCCTAGAGAGCAAGAGGGATAGAGGGAGGGAAATGGGGATAAGGGTGTAAAAGAGGGAGAGAAGAGAGGGGAGGGATGAGTGTTAATTAGAAGGTCCTTCAGCCTGTGGCCCCGGTCAAGACGCAGGGGCCGCCCCAGCTGTCGGAGCATGACACACTGGCATTGTGCATTCGGCCCTCATTATGTGTGTGGGTTTAGAGCTGTGTGTGTTTCTGTGTATGTGTGAGGCAACATGGGAAGGAGAGGCTCTAGTCCAGGGTACAGCAATGGCCAGCGGCGCTTGCTGTGGCATGACAAGACTGATGAGGCACTGGGGCGACACCGGAGTGCTACTGATGATAAAACTACATCATATAATACATCGGTGTAGCAGCATGCATAGATGCGCAAAGAGAGGGCTGTGCGAGGAAAAAAACGCAATGTCGGGAGCCAAACATTATAAATCCTTCCGAACTAAAGCCTCTTGTCATTGATATTCATTCGGGAATTTAATGCCTTTTTTTGTGTGTCCACAGAGAACTGTCACACCCTCCACCACTACTGTCCCCTCCAACTGCCCCACACATCGCCTTAGCACCACACCTGCGGCCCCCATTCCTGGGCATGCCATCCGCTCTTTGCCAGGCCCCTGGTGAGTCATGACGCTAAGGCTAAGTCACACTAGTGTACATTAAAAATGTCACATTTGCTTTGACGCACAATTGCCAGAAGATAAAATTTCTAGAAAGTATAGTGGTATAATATTTAAGAAATCATTTTAAAGTAAACGGACAAAACCAGCAGCTCATGGAGAATTGTTTCTTTTGCAGGTTATGGTTTTCTCCAACCAGCTCAAGCTGAGATCTTTGCACGGCAACAAGAGATACTGAGGAAGCAGAATCTGGCTAGGTGTGTGTGTTTCAATGTGTATTAACAGTGATAAAGAAAAACAGGTATAATAATAACAATAATGACAGCTAAATGTACATAAGTGTTTCTTGATGTGAGTTTGTCGCATAGGAGGTTAAACGTTTAGCCTTTGCATTAAAGTTCTTGTATGTTCTGCCAGACTGGAGATGTCAGCAGAGCTACTGAGACAGAAGGAGTTGGAAAGTATTCACCAGCGACAGCAGCAGCAGCAGCAGCAGCAGCAGCAGCGTCTTCTAGGTTCTGACCCTCTGGGAGGTCTACCACCCGGCCTGCCCCCTGATCATCCAGCCCTGCGGAGCCTTCACGACATTCCAGAGGGCCATCCGTTTCGTGAGGAACTGGCTCGCCGCTCAAATGCAATGCTGGTGCTTCGCCACGGAGCTGCCACGCCGCTTCTAACCCTCAACCACCAGCAGCAACAACCAAGAGCATCTTCCACACCCAAAGACAGCCAGTCGCATGGCTCCGCTGCTGGGCCCGACGCTGAATCCAGGAAGGCCCCCCACAGGGCCCCCCAGACACAGCCCCGTGCTGGAGATCACACAAAAGGAAGAGCAGAGAGAGGAAGGGAGGAAGCCAGGGAAGTTCAAGATGAGGAGATGAAGGACACAGACAGTGAGTCAGAGCTGTGCGAGGAGAGGCAGGAGTACACTGTTGCCAAATCAAGCAGCAAACCCAGGGACAGGGAGAGAGATGGGGGTAAAGAGACTGGCAGCAAGGGAGCGTGTGACAGTGCCAAGGAGACTGGAGAAAGCTCAGGAAGGCTAAGCGCCCCTTGTAGCTCAGCAGGTACAGAGTCGCCCAGTCGCCACCTCTTTACCCCTGGAGTGGGCAAGGCTGACATCAAGTACCACCTACCTCCTGGGTTCCTTCCACCGCTGCCGGCTCTTCACGCACAGGCGTTGCCCTTTGGATTCCCCTACGCCAACCCTTATTTTCACACAGGTAAGACACGCACACAGATCAGCAACAACATGTGGTATTAATGTTCTGGCCGAGCGGTGTACGGCCGAAACTCGACATGTGATACCCATTAGCATCACATTTTGTGTACGTGTCTCTAATATGGAGACCTCTCCCAGTTAGGGCCCTACCTCTGACCCCAGTATGACCTTTTCACACCAGCAGCACAGCCACGTGGGCACAAAGGAGAAGGGGGGTTGTTTGCTCACACACATTATCCTACTTTGTCTTTTCGCAGTCAGTCAGAATCTCAGCCTTATTAACAGCAGCTTTGTCGCTTGTATTTTTAGCAGAGTGACCTAATTTTTTTTTTTGGTCCTGTGGCAGGTCTTTTCATGGATGGGGAGGACTCAGCGACAGCAAACCCTGTGGAGGACTTTAGCAAGTGGAGTGTGGAGGACGTGTGTGGATTCATAAGCAGCCTGACCGGATGTGCAGAATACACACAGGTGAAGACCTAAGGAGAGAGAGGGGAAAGAGAGAGAAAGATGAGGGGATGGAGACAAGGGGCAGGCTGACTGCTAACCATAGAAAAATAGTGACCAAGAAATAATTAATTGTGCAACAACTTCGTATTTTCCAGGGAATTTTATTATACTTAGAAAGAAGCACTAAACAGCTTTTTTAGATTTACTGCGAGTGTGTGGATGTGTGAATGGTCATGTTCACAACTGCAGCCATATTTGTGGGTTTTGTGTGAATGAAATGTTATTTGTGTGCATACCCATATTCACATTCCAAAATGAGACATCCAGCATTTAAGAAAAATGAGCCAATCTTACCTTCATTTCTGTCATTCACAAAATTTATAATGTCGGAAAGTATTTTAACAAGACATAGAAAATAATAACCCATGTGATGACATTTGTTGAGAAAGGAGTCTGAAAACTTTGTGTTAGAGATGGGGACCAAAAACCGATCCATGCCCAATTTTCTTAGTACCTTCAGATTAAGTTTTGCACGGAATTTAACCGTCTTATCTTACCCACTGCCTGGAACACATTTGCAAACATGTAGGACTGAAGCAAGTAACATGACACTGATGTGCTGTATCAAAAAAAATATATTATAAATAAAAAAATATATATATATATATAAAAATATTATATATATATATTATATATATATTAAATATATATTATACAAAGACATGTTGATTATTAGTTAGTGCATCCTGGATATGTCACATTTTGGAATAGAGCCACTCGGGGTTAGATGAATGAGTGAATGTGTAGGCTTGTGTGTTGAGCGTGTTTCTGTGCGTATGTCGGGGCTGTGGCTGAAGCAGCTGTGTCTCTGTCAGGTGTTTCGGGAGCAGGCCATTGATGGAGAGACATTACCGCTGCTCACTGAGGAGCATCTGCTCAACACCATGGGACTCAAGCTGGGGCCTGCGCTCAAGATCCGCTCACAGGTACACACACCACAGTGCTGTGAGTGTGTTTTACATGTGGTCAAGTCTGGGTGTGTGTGAACGTGCATTTCTGTCTTAAGGCCTGAGACAAACAGCTAGTTTAGCACAGTCGATTCCCTTAAACTAGCCTGCCCCTTAGACTGCAGCCCCTCTTGTTCTCTCTCTATTTAAAATACTGTATCCAGCATTAATCGCTTACACACCACTCAACAGGCTGCACTGACAGTCACATGGTCTCTTCTCGTCCCTTCAGGTGGCGCGCCGTGTTGGCAGGCTATTCTATATGACTGGATTCCCTCTAGCATTTCCATTTCCGCCTTCTGCTGCTCTGCGCCCCCAAGAACGGGATCGAGACGCCCTGACGACGTCATCCGACACCCCTTTGCCCCTTTCTCTTTCCCTGCCTCACAGACCCACTTCTAGCAGCAGCTCGTCTCCTTACAGTGGTCCCACCCCAGGATGCTCATCTCCCAAGCAGGAAAACGGTAACGGCTCCACAGTGGTGGGACGATGCGAGGCCAAGTCTCCTTTGTAGGACTAAAGAGACGGGTGAGGAGAGCAGACCTGCCTCATACTGACCTGAGACCTAAGTGATGGGATGAGGCAGGGGGTAACTGGAATCGGGGATTGACTTCTGCTACCTTGTGACATTTACTCTGAAATTTCTAGGGAAATATTGGACTTTATTAATAAACAACTGGATCATATGGATCATATCCAGCAAAACAATCAGCTTTGAAGTTCCTCTGCAGTGGCTGTAGCTGTGCAGAACCCAAAGAAAATGGGATGGAAGGGAGACACGTGAAGCAGAAGAGAAAGAGGAGGAAAAGGAGACAGCTGGTCATAGACAGCCTGCCAAAAAAAGGAGTGAAGAGCTGCCACAAATGCGACATTCTTGCAAGTCAGACAGTCAGACGCTAGCGGAAACTCTTCCTTCCTTCCTGGGCTGGAGGAAGCTCTGCTCGCTCGCTCGCTTTCTCTTGTCTCTCCCTCTCTCTGACTACCCTCGCCACAGAACGTAGGAATTAAATAGAGATGCCTCTTCCCTTTTTTCTCTCCCTCCCTTGTCCTCGCCCGTTTCCCAAGGCCTAACATCAGAGTGGAGTCGTCTTTCTTTTTGAGGCAGTAGTCGACGCATATACCGAGCAGCACCAGATCTGACCAGCTCCCTCTTATCACTGCAACTATGCATTCCACTGTCCTGATACCAAAGATGACCGGATGTGTGGAATTGGAAACATTTCACAATGTGTCTGCTTCTTTTTGCATTAATGGTTCCAGTTAGCAACTGGTTCCACAGGGGAATGCTAGGCTAGTGCCTCACATGACGTATAAGCGGCGACACAGGAAGAACTGACATACAAAGGTTGAAAATTGTTGGTGAAATGGAGAAGCCTCTATAGTGTGTATGGCTTATGTCATTGTACGCTTGTGTTGACTACTGTGGGAGGTGAAAAACATGCAAAATTGTACAGAATCATACGTAAGATGAAAATATCCTGAAGGTTACATACGTGGTACTTTTACTTTTTGTTAAATGTAGTTGCACGAATAAGTTTCTTTACTGAAAAATGTGACTTGCTGAACTTTGGTGGTACTTTGGTTCACTTTGATTTGTTCTGCCATTTTTTAAAAAAAGTGTAATATTAAAAGATGCTCCAATCTTGAATGCTACTTCAGCATATAAATGAGGAAAATATTTATAGGACTTTTGATGTAGTAGATAAAGCAGATTATGATATGTATTATAATTAGCTCTTAAGATGGATTCCAAAGATACTTTTACTTGGTTTTCTCTTGGTTGCAGGGAAAAGAAAAGGCACAAAGCTCTTATTGCAAATGTTTTAAATTTGTTATGGATTTTTTTTTAAACTACGCAAGCAATTAATAAAAAAAACTGTCTCTAGATTACCCTTCAAAAGTTTTGTCTTCATCATATTTTTCTATTCACCACACAGGTGAAATAAATCCTGAGGAAATTCTGCTCCTGTCTCTTCTCTCATTTGTGTGCCTGCGTCAGACAACATAAATTGTCTTTTCAGGTGTTTGCGGTTCTTCTGCAAAAACATGCAGGAGGGAGTTTGTGGTCTTCTGCCGTGTGTGAGTAAGTGAGAAGGGGAGGTGACCCATTGGGGGTGGGGAGGCACAGTTGAGGTCAACAGCAGCTGTCAGAGTGTGACGTTCAGCCGCAGGCCAAGGCCTCCCTGCTTTTTGGGATAAACCTGACACTCCTTATACAACCACATACATAAAGGACCAGAACCGGGAACAGTCTCTGCCGACGCATTCCTCCTTCAAAGAGTTTACACTGAAGCAGTTTGCTTTGCACACTCTACTGGGACTTCCCCTCCTCCTTTTAGGCTGGGCCTCTATACTAAAAGCTTCTGCATTCATTGTCAACGGCAACAAATGTGCCAATACAAATTTCTCAAATTAAATCCCCCTCACTTCTGTGCACCACTGAACGTGCGCTAGAACTGTTCCCTCTACAAAGGCCAGTGTAAGCTTGAGTTTAGTGGTCGAGAAAGAAACAGGATAAGTTGAGTAGAAAAGCCACGTATGAGCATGTGAATATACAGGAAAAAAAAAAAAAAAAAGACAGTGGTCTGGGTTGGGGGGTGGCGGTGGGAGGCTGAGGAATTGGCACAGAAACAGACCAGCCTGTGTTGCTGCTCTACCACCTGGGCAGACAGTCTTGGCACAGCATCAGACACCACCCTGCCAGCCTGGCACAGCACTGCTGCCTCGGGGCTCAACACCCGCCTCTCTGTTCCCCTCCTCTTGGCCGGCTCAGCCAGGCTCGGCCCGGCTCAGCAAGACTCCAAATAGCCCGTCCTCAAAGCCTGAGGGTGCCTACAGGTGTGCACATGTACAGAGGACACAAATGACTTATTTCAGGTGCACTTGTGCATCAAGCAGCACGTACACACTTCAATTCATTAAATAAAGAACCAGCTCAATTTTTTTTTTACAGTTTTAATGTTTAATAAAAATTACATTAAACATTTTTCACTGTACACAAGATATTAAACATTTAAAAGAAATTAGAAACAAGTCCAGTATTATTATAGGTCTATATGTTTTGTTTTCCATAGATCTTAGTCGTCATCGGACAACTCCAGGTCCTCCACAAGATCCTCATCTCCTTCTGCCAGCTTTATCAGAGCAGACGAGGACAGAGGCTGAGGAGCCTTGGATGCCTCTTCATCATCATCATCATCATCACCTGCAATACAGACAAAAAGAACTTAGTTACTTCATGCATTCTCTGGCTGTTGAAAACTATCACTGATTAAATTTGAAGAATTCCTGTGCATGAGTTGCAGCTCACTGAGTGAGGTAGGGACACCCTGAGTGGTAGCAGGTTTTGTATAGGTGTGCACAATAATCCTTTATGTCCCCATATAAATAAGTTTGCACTGGGGCTTTACCACAGTGAGGTGATGATTGATATAGATTTTATACGACTTACGGATCGCAGATCTGTAAAGACAACTACCACGTTTATTATCCCATAAACACTTTTTTTCTTGAAAATTAAAACAAAGGATAAGCCAACAGTATACTCCCTTTAAGAGACTAGGTTTCACCGACCTGAATCTCCACCTTCCATGCCCTCGTCACTGCTCATGTCAGACAAATCTTCAAGGTCATCGTCATCATCAGAGCTGCAGCTAGCCTTCTTACCTAAAGAGACAGTAACAATCATTACACTGAACTGAATTTGGTCTAGTGTCACATTCTGCAGACATTTTTAACTGTGTTGGTGAATCGTTGACGTCTTTGGAGACGCCTATATGTGGGCCAGGTATCAGTGCAGCTGGAAGTGTCTATTTCCTCCTGAGATGGAAGTGAGAGTCGATTACAGACACTGCTGCTGCTGCACAAACACCCATGACAGTTTACTACCGGCAATTTCAGACATCTTATGCTCACGGCCTAAATATAGCAAATGGAGATAGCAGGCAGGTTCCACAGCTATGATGATGATGGGAAAGTGAGTGTGTGTGACTGTGTGTGTATGGGCTGAAAAGACGTTGGGAGTTTGTCTGAAATTATGTTGTGCTATCCTCAGAGTACAGCGTGTAGTCATGGACAACTGGGGTCCGTGGGCTTTGAAGTTGAGATGTGATGAGAGGCTGGGGCGTGGAGGGGAGAGAGAAGCAAAAAAGCTACTTCCTCTGTCTGCTACACTGTCAACACACACACACACACACACACACACACACACACACACACGTACCTCTTCTATTAAAACATTAAGGTATATCCCTTCCTATGTGAATTTAAGATGACGAACTCTCCTAGTTTTTGTTGCTCACATGGAGGTAACCCATAGTTTAGCAGTACCTTTGAGACTGCCCTCATATGACCTGGAAGACTTATTGACCCCCCTCTTCCCCTCCACACACGCACCAATCTAAATCATCCACCCCCTCCTCTCACACTCCCCCTCTTTCCGGGAGAGTGTGAGACCACAAAGAGTTCTGGTGAGCTGCCCAAAAGATTTTGGCTTTTCAAGACTGGACGACAAGAAGGTGGGTGTGCATTTGTGTGCTATCATCAAGATCTGTGTGTGCGTGTGTGTTTGCACGTGTTGCGAGGACATGTGGAGGCAGCTGGTTAAAGCCCTCAGAGGCAGTAACAGAGAGCAAGAAGGCTAGAATGAAAAAGGAAGAAAGAGAGAAAGAGGGAGGAGCAGGAGCGGCCACCGCTGGCTCTTCCACTAGGCTGGTTTGAATTAGGAACCCCTGCTGGGATCCAAGTCTGTACTTCCTGTCGGGGGTTTCACTGCATGTGCGGGGGGGTTAAGGAAAGATGAACGAGAAGGAGGGAGGGAGCGGGGGACAGACAGCGAAAGGCGGAGGCCCGCTATTTGCCGGCAGCTGCCCATCCGTTTGTGGGGACTCTCCCTACAATGAAGTCCAGATGAACCCCCCCAAAAATAAAAAAAAAAATCCCCTGCCGCCTACTTCTTTGGTCTGAGACCTTGCAGAAGGCTTTTTTCTGCGTTGAGTGTGTCTGAGTTTAAAGTTGTAAAATCGGGTTTGCAGCTGCCTGTGACCTGTTGACGACCCCAAGAGGATGAGACACTTAAGGTTAGAGGATGAATGAGCTGATGGCTCCTCTGAGCAGGGAGAGAACTAAACTCATAAGATGAGATTTTCTCTTAAGTCTGACTTGAGATTTCGGTTTCAGTTCCTCTGAAATATCTTCTGTGGACATTTTAATACCTCCGTGTCGTGTAGTACCGCTTCACAGGTCATCTGCCTCATGTAGCCAAATCAAAATAATAGGGACTGCCCCAGTAACAAAGATAACACTGAAAAAAAATCAGTTAACTGTCATCACCTCTTCACTAAAGTTTGTGAGAGGCAGAGCAGGCTGTAAACAAACACAGCCCCCTAGAGGACAAAGAGAGCAGTACATAAATGTGTTACCACCGGGGTGAAGTGCCTCCTTTGCAGTTTTAATGTCAAATGTGTTTGAGAGTTAATCTACCTTTGATTTTGAACCCTGCATTATCATCATCATCATCGTCGTCATCCCCTGACTCGCTATCAGACTGAAACAGATCCTTGAACTCCTTCTTGTCCTCTGCCTTCTTCTCTTGAATCTTCTTGCGCTTGATCTCAGGGAGATCCAGATCCTCCATCTTTACAAAACACAAAAACAGCAGGGTCAAAATACAAGCATGCTTTGATGATGATGATAATAATAATAATAATAATTTAGCCACACATATTTCTCAATGACATAAAAATGTCATGTGTTTAGTCCTGGAACGCATCGGACAAAGCTAAAAGTGATTCATGACGACTTTAGCGAGATGTCAGTATTGGTTGGATAGTTACCCTCTCTTTGCCGGAGATCTCCAGCTGGATCTCCTTCTCCCTCAGTTTCTTCCACTGGCTGTAGTACCTGCTGAGAGGTGTACCCTCCTCCTGGACCTGTTTCTCCCAAGCCACCTAACAGAGGACACAGTAATTCAAACATTAGCTGAACATTTTAAATCAATCAAATCCACGTGCTGGCTTTGGCTTTTGTGTTTGCATGTTCCCCCCGTGCTTGTGGCTTTTCTCCCACAGTCCAAAGACATGCATGTTAGGTTAATTGGTGACTCCAAGTTAAGTCTGTGTGTCTCTCTGTATTGGCCCTGAGACACCCAGCCTCTTGCCCCATGAGGATGTACAGGATAAGTGGTTACAGATAATGGCTGCATGTGTGGATGGATGGATGGATAGATAGATAAATATTTAGGGTGGTAGTTATATCCAATAGCCTTTCAGCAGGTTCATTCAGGCGCTAAAACAACCTGCGTACATGTGGGTTTTAACCGCAAGTTCACATCAATTAATCAGGAGAAAAAGAGGAGGAAACACAGGAGCCTGCAATAGTCAGAAGATGTGGAAAACTTAAGATGCCTGAAAGCAAAGACCAGCAGATTTTCAGCTTTCCCCTTAAGGTCTTTATGGATGATATTGATTAGGCCCAATCACATTATCTGACCAACAAATCCAATAAAGCAGACAGACCACTGCCTCCTGTGCCTGTTAGCTTAACACATTTACCACCATTTGCTGTGTGGCTATTAGGATGGGTGACATGTATTAAAAAAAACAGATAGGTTAAAGTGAGAAATGAAAAGCCAATTCGGAATTCAGCCTAGACAAATAAACACAAAAAAATTCACAGGAGAGGAAAAGACGAGGCACACAAGAGTGTGACCTGGATAGAGGCAGGGCATCGTTAATTAGGCTAGCTCTCAGTTTGGGTGACATGTCAGCAGGGGGCTGGTGACCAGAGGGGGGCCGTGGCCTTTTCCACAGCAGCAGCGGCAGGGTCGTCCCCTCTCCTTCGCCTGTGGTGACACCTCTACTGCTGCCGTGATGCCAGAGAGTGGATGCCATGGCGACAGCCTCTGCTGGGCAGAAAGCTGTGGTGACACGGGCTGGCAGAGCCATGCAGTCCGTCTGCTGTACTTTGTTAATAAAGATGTGTGTGTGTGTGTGTACATATGCACACATTTTTCTCTTCTAAATTACACAAGACCATCCTCTTTAATATTTAAGAATGTCTAAGGTTGAAATTAATCAGCAGTACACATCAAGAATCTTAGCAACAGCAAAGCCACAAGAAAGCATGTTTGCATGCACAGGTAGTAAAACAAGAGAGCAAGTCAACACAGAAATGTGTTTCACACACTAATTTCTGCTCATTAAGGCAGAGGTGCCCCAGGTTGTAAAAGCCCTAAGATCTTCCAAAGACCACTGGGTCATTCCAAGCCAGGCTGTGTCTCCATTATCAGTTGCTACATGCAGGTTCACCAGTCCTGACTGCCTTTACCTCAACTGCACTGGAGCCCCAAATGAAAGTTTCTAGTTTTATCTTCACCATGAAATAATTATCCCTCTGCTTCCTTAGGATTCTTCATAATAACATTTAGATAAGACTCCTACTACCTACTAGTGTGATTGCCCTTTCTTCATGCCACCGTACAAAGTTAACACAAATCAGAGTATTTTGGGAAACATTTACCAAAAATTTCTCCATCAAGAAAAAAAAAACAAACAAAAAAAACAAACAGGTCACACCTTTTGGAGTTGTGCATATTTTCAATTGTTGTGGGACGAAAAGTAGGGTCTACAGCACGGAAAAACCAGCTAATCCACGTATGAGAAAAAAACCAGGTAAGTCATTCTCTATACGAGAATAGCTGAAAATAAATCTTTTTTGATTTAAGTAATTTATTCAGACTAAAAATCAATTAGAAATTAAACAACTAAAACCTAATATTTTAATTTTGGTTTATATGTTGGACCAAATTCAACATAAAACAGTAAAGTGAACAAATGTTACATTCACCTGACGAGTACTTGTAGCTGATTGCGCAATATTTCAACGTAGTCTGACTTTTGATGTGTGATTAATATCTTCAATGCTTCAGATAACGGATGCTGAAACACACCATGTAGTTTAGAATTATTTATGTTTTAGTGAAAACAAGGTGAACTAATAGGGACCTTCCATCAAATGATCACGAACTGTTTCACTGTAATAAAACTGCAATAAATAGAAAAACTAATAAAACAGATAATGTCATATGAAACGGTGGATGATAATACTGTAATTAGCACCTATTAAAAAGGTATAATTTATTGCCAACTGAAATAATTATACTGCACTACGACCCATGAGATATTACTAAATCTTGAAGAAAAATGACTTCACACAGGTTTTTCCACTCAGCCAAGATACATTTTGAAAATCACTGCAAACTTTTAAAATGATGCCTGATTTCTCTTTGCATTTTATCATATTTTACTTGAATTCAGTCTCACTTCACTTTTATATTCTCTATTAGCAAAACAAGACATAAATGAGGAGGTGAAATGAGGACTCTGGAAAGGCAGCCTGTAAATGTAGGACAAGACTGTGCTTTCTCTTCCACCATCTTCTTCACAGACACACACTTGCTCACCACAGCAGTGGCATCGGCCACTCCGAAGGCGGCCTTCTGTCTCCGTCCTGTGATGTGGCTGCTGTTCTCCTGTACCTTCTCCAGCAGCTGGCGCACCGGCTTGCAGTAATTGGCCACTTTGCATTCCTTCAGGAACGCTTTCAGCTGCAGCGACACAGAGGGGGAGTACGAGAAAGAAGGAACCAGTGTAAGCAGGGAAGGGTTTGTGGTCGTTTCCCCTAAGAGGAACAGATTCAGCCCCACAAGAACTGACTCATCTATTCAGAGAATTTAACCTCTGTGAATGATTTTCTGTGTCACTAAAACCTCTTTTAAGTTTATATACAATCAATACAATTCTTTACAACTTAAGTGTTGAAAAGTTCTTTGTATACAAGAGATAAAGTTATTTCATTTCACATCACTCCTTGTGTTACCTGAATGATGGTGGGTAGGGCGAGCTCTGGGAAGCCAATGGAGCTGGCCTGGGTGTGAAAGTATTCCAGTATCAGGTCATAGAGCTGGTCAATCAACCCATCCTGAAATTTAGTGCACAATAGAGACAAAAGAAAGAATTTTACTTGTTACAAAGGAATCTTGCTGACAGCTGCTTTCCTTCAGACCCACAAACCTCAGATATTTTGACCCCACTGCTGGTTGTTTTCAGGTTTAGCAAGAAGCAATAAGTTTGTTGGTCCCATTAAAGCCTTTTTCACATGTGAACTCTGGAGAAATTAGCCTACATCGTCACTGTAGAATATCCGCTTTATTTCAGTGCGCAGTTGGCAAGCACAGGAGGAATAACTTGACAGAAAACAGCTGTTTAGAGCATATTGAAACTGTGCGTTTTTAAAAAAATGTTTCACATTGGCAGTCAAGAGAGAGAAACTGCATCAACACACTGATTTGTTGACTTATATAATACAGACACTGCAATAAGGAGAATATCTCACTTGGTCATTTGCTTTCCCACATACAACCCCTCCGGACAAAGTCTGAGAATTACTGAATCGTCTGAAATGGGCTTAAGACTGTGGATGACTTTCTACACAGCTAGTTGCATCAATGACAAACTGCGCCAGAGAAATAAAGGACACGTGAAACCTTTATTAGTGGCTCCAATTGGCGTGACAATTTGTAGCCTTTTTTAAATCTTGTTCATGTTGTATTAATACAATAAAAGTCAATTAACCACAAAATGACCCAAATAGGCTATCGCATTGCCCCAGCCACCGAAACGTTTTAGTGTCACACACATCTGTGGTTTTTATTTTTGAGTCTATTGTGAGTTTGTGAAGCACTGGTTTGTGATAGTTCCTCAGACGTATTGTCACAATATCCAAATTATAACTCTGATACCAATACCTGCCTAAATATCTCAATACTGATACAGATACCAGAAAACTAGAACATCAGTAAAGCAATGGCATAATGAATGAAAGAACGTGCAACGCAAAGAAAATTATGAATTTTGAAAAACCCTATCAAAAAAAAAAAAACAAAAACAAACAAAAAAACCCTATAAAACATAAATAATGTGTGCATGTCCCAATTGAAAAAACTGATTGTGCATGCCATAATTTCAATTACCATTAAGTGTGAATTTATTATTAACTTGTATGGTTAAAAATTATGAACACCTGATTATTTAGCAACAAGTTATAATTAAGTTAATGTGACTAATGGGAATGTTCGCATGTAGAGATGTTGGCTATATCTGCAAGTTTGCTAAAAAGATAAAGTCAAATTAGATTGTATCTTTTTCCTTAATAGCCTCACTAAACTGATGACACAGATTAGTTTGTTTGGCTCCTTTTCGGCGAGATGGGTGTACCGTGGTTATGTTGTTCGTTACATTCACTAACCTGTTGCTCTTAAAGTCAGAATAACCTTTAATGAGGTTATTTGGCAACTTGGACGTGTTGACTCCTTCGCTTTGGCACCAGTTTGTGCCACTTTTTACACACGGGATATGTCGTGCCCGTCAACTCACCTTAAATGTCAGCTCCGTAAAGTGAAGTAATGACACATTATGCGTTGTGCTTTTTCAACAAAAGCATATGATTGGGAAGGGCTCTTCTATTTGCAGCCATGTCTCTGATTCGCAATAAGAGCTGCCTGCCTGCAGTAACTGATGACAGGCATGCGCATTATATCTGCAGACATGCAGTGGAAGCAGAGCACTGCTCACACACACACACACACACCCCTCCACTAGCACACTTCAACCCAAATGAGGAACAATGGCTCAGGTTAAAAAACACTGTCATTCGCAAAGTACCGATCCTAACACTATGTGGTTTAGAACTGTTTAAATAGCAGGGTATTGCAATAGCTTTGCAGTATTAATATACACGACAAAACTGGACCCAAAGTAACAGCAGAGAGCAGCGAAAACCGCCCGAATGATTACAGCATGGGGGTTAATCTCAGATGAGATGTTCTGTAATCCTCTTGCCGTACTGAGTGTAGCAACTTAGTGCTAGTTTTAAAATGCCAACATGGTCTTTTCAGTGCTGTCGTCAACCCCTTTATGCATGCACACAGAGCAGCAGACAACAACACAAAAAAAAACCCCATAAGTCCTAAATTCTACCCTCACTAGTGGAGGACACAGTAATACGTACCTTGTAGGCTTTCTCCATCAAGTTAACCTTGCTCAGTTTCAGGATGACAGCAAAGTTGATTGGCTTCTTGCTCATTCGTCCAGGCTTTTTGTTGAAGTCCACTTGCTGGAAGATCTATGAACAAATACATTTGTTAGAGTACAGAACAGTGGATCTGGAAACCAAAGCAAATAAAGATAAACAACATTTTTTTCCTGTATTGTTATTGTGGTATGATTTCCATCTTCAAGAACCTGTCCCCATAATTAAATCAAGACAAAGCTATTGTGAAAACTAAACACTTAAAAGTGAAGCTGATGGCCTTTAGCTAAAGGAAAAAAGTTAATACTGGTCAAAGAGGAAATTCTTTATGAAATTTGTTTTTGCTCCTACAGTTCTAAGTCACATATCACATGGTTCATTTTGTTTACTGTGGTGTTTGGGGACGCTTACAACAACAACAACAAAAAAATAATAGTAATAATAAATGATTAAAAGTTAAAAGTTTTGTAAGGAATGTTTTACATTAGAACAAATTATATAATTTTGAGAAAATATATTTATTTTATGTAATAAGAGTAGGTTATCGCTTTACTCCACAAGATGCAGCTGCAGCAGTGTAGCAATTCAGCACACAAAGGAGAATGAAGGCAAATGAACACAAGAAGTTTGTTTTTAAAAGGTTTAATGTACTGTATGTAATTGTTTTACTACAACTCTGACCACTACAGGTTTTTTTTTTTTTTTTAATTGCACGATGAACTCTTTACTGATGACTCATTCGTGATGCGCTTTCAAAAATGATGTTGGAAATGAATGTTGTTTTACAAAGTTATTTTTACTTCTATGTTCCTCTGTAGACTCTACAGTCCTCCATCCAGGATCGCACCCCAAATCTGTGTTTTGTGGTTTTGTTTTTTACCCTTTAACAGAAGTTGCTTCGTTTTAAAAAGGCCCCTGCATGTCACTGCCATATTTGTTTTGGCATAGTAACAACCAAGACTTTCTGTTCATGCAGGATATGCAGATTTGCCTACTTAAAACTTCCAGTCGCCAGGTGTGTGCTCCCTCCAGACTGTCTGCGACTAGAACTCCCTTACAGTGTTTAAGTGTGAACTGTCTAGACTTTTGAAAGCCTTTAGGAGTGTCTCCACTGCTACTCAGACCAGCAGTGTCTGCCAGTGTCTCTCATCAGCTTAACTGTGCAGTAGACAGATGAGGATTTTACTGCCCAAGAACACTTCAGTTCTTGTATCGGGACTCGCTATCGACAAGTCCTCAAATGTAAATACTCTGGGAGAAAGTGTTTTCAGGACATCCCCACTACAATGATCACATGAGAAGACACCAAACCTGGAGCTTTACATTCCATATTATCACTACTGAGACAGTGAGTGTGTGTCTATCTATCTATCTATCTATCTATCTATCTATGTGTGTGTGTATATATATATAGATATATATATAGAGAGAGATATATAGTCATACAGCATAACATTAGTGACTGTGCTGAACAAAATCTGAAAGTCTAACAACACATACAGTGATGACCTACTTAACAGGTTTGTTTTTCATAATAAAAATTTTGTGTGACAAATTAATTGGACTGGCTGTGCTCTCTGTCGCCAGCATTGTTGTTGTGTTATCGCACAGTCATGAATTTTGGAGCCACTTGCTTAGTTATGAAACTAAGTGCAAGTAGTGAGGGATTTGTTTAGTGCCTGATACAAACCAAACGTTAAACTTGAGCCATAGATTCTAACTTTAAACTTTCAGGCACTGTGGGGAACCTGAGGCTGGGAGTTATTATTTAAAATGTTAATTTAAAGCTTAAACTAAGGAACATTTTTTAATTGATGCTCATTTTTTGTAACTCGGTACATTCTTGGAATCAGCTCAAATTTTTACATTTCTGCTTTTATTTTGCTATTTATAAATCTTATGTATACATTGCTAAGTTCAGCTCAATTGACATCAAATACTAATTTTAAGTATGACTCTCTACCTAAATTGTTGTTGAAATTGTGTTTTTTCCTTGTATATGGCCCAGTGTGGTCTCTCAGCATTTAGATTTTTATGAATTCTAGTCAAGCAAAATTTGCTTACCCTACTGGCAGATTTTGATTATACTTAAGTATATTTTTCTTGTTTGTAATGGGGCTGCTTCTCTAGTGTACATTTCCATTATAGCCTGTGAAAGTACATTCTAGCTAACGTGTGGGCTTTTTTGTCTTCAAGCTTTAGCTTTCACATCTGCCCACAATGCGCAAGTAAATTTCAGTCTTACATTTGTGTATCTAGCTATTTCTGACTCCCTGTATTGCTGTGTATTTCTGTGCGTTAATGTGTATGTGTGTGCGTGTGTGGTCGTTAATGTGCTCAGTGTGCGAAGCAGAGCAACGCTCCTGGCCGGTGCTGTCTCTACAAACATAGGATGTGGTGGCGGTCTGCGGGGGAGCCAGGGGGAAGTGGGAAAGCATGGGCCAACCCTGCTGCATGTGCGCGTGCACACACACACACGGCTACTGAAGCAGGAAGCTCCAAATCATACACCCCCCTCGGAGATGCGAGAACACACACAGGCACAGAGACATAGGAGGAAGGGGCTGCTTTTGCTGCTCTAATTAAAACAGTAGCAGCGTACCTCAGCTTGCCTTAAACAAGGGGAACAGTAATGGAGAAAAAAAAAAAAAAACAGGAAATATCATGCGTCACAAATAAACACGGCTTGCTGTTGGGGGTTAGGGAAAGGGGGAGGGGGCTCTGAACGTGTGTGCGGAGAAAAAGAGGTGGGGAGTGGGCCATAGGCAGAGAGGATGTGGTCTGCACAGCATGTTAGGACCAGAGTGTAAACCACAACTGTGCCTTTATCGCCTCGGTCAAACTGCTGCATGTGCACACACAGACGCAAACTTACCTACCTACAAACACACACATACACACACACACAAACACACACACTCAGTGACCACTCCCAGCGGGCCGAGCAAGTCGCTGCCGCCAGCACATTGCTCTCTTCCGGGAAACCACAACACCGCCTCACAGTGTGCACAAACACATTCTCCACACAAAAGAGACACTATCACGTGCTTAACACCTGACCTGAAAATGTTGTCAGTTGGTGACCTGTGATTCGTCTGATAACAAAGGTGTCTCTTTCTCTCAAACAAACACAGATCTACCCTTCGATGCATTTCCTCCTGAGCTCCTTCAGTTGTGGCCGTTGAGACCAAAACGTATTTCATATGCCACTGACGTTTTTCCACAGCAAACCACTGACGGAACATTTCATCACATCTACCTTTGCACTCTTTCCATCTGTGACTGAGACAATCAACTGGCTGTTCTCTGTTTGTCAAACATTTTAATTCTTAATTTGTTCAAGTAGTGTTTTTGTGTGAAATACTTCAAATCAGACTTCTAGAAACTTGTGTTTTTATTTAACTCTCGAGCTGCACTGGTCCTTTCAATCCCAACAATGTCTCCTGGAGATCAACATCAAGTCTTACCTCCAAGAGGAATGGAAGAACTGGTGCAAATGTGTTGGTGCTGCTAGACAACAGGGTGAGTGCTCTGCAACAATGCATTCTCAGCGGGTAATATCTTGGTGTTGGCACCAATCTGTTCAGAAACAAAAAACAGTGGTCAATGTCTCCACCTGCTGTTGGTGAACTGTATTAGAACATGGTGGAATAACAGAACTAACTGATAAAACGTGAATGTATGCAAAGTTAATGCCAAACAGAATACTTAACTGTCTGGCCACAATTACTGGGAAAATGTATATCAACAAATGAAAGCAATCTAGCTAATTGAACATTGAGGTGCCTGTACATAGTTGTAGAAAATTAACTGCTTAACTATTTCCTAAACTTTGCTACTTTACCAATATTTGAGGATTTATTATATCTGTATTAAATTTAAAAAACCTCACAATAGGTGCTGCAGGTACTTTTGAGGCAATAAAATACACTAAAGAGTTGCAGGGAACACTGCTGGCAAGAAATAGTTTGTGTCACATTGACTGTGTTTACATGTACTTCAGTAACTGTGATACTTGGAGAACTGAGCTTTCTTAGGTAATTGTGGAATGGTGTTTACATGCACTCAAAAAAAAAAACTTGGTTACTGGAAATCTGTGTTTACATGCATCAGAAGAGTAACCGGATTTCTCTTCCACTTCTGACTTATTTTGAAAGCCTGGCACACAAATTTTAACTGTATAGTGACAGAAAAACTAAGCTTTTTGAGTTCTTTTTTGTATTTGTGGTGCAGCAGAGCAACACCACAGGAGTAAGAATAGGGATAAATAGGGGAGACACGTGCACCTGACTTGCAAGGGGAACGATTCCTATTTAAAAAAAAAAAGTTTTAGACTTATTTAGACTTGCACGATCCTCTGTGTTTTTTCAGATGGACTTTAAACAGGCGATGCAGCAACAGTAATTATCTCTCCCTCATCCATTCAGATGCTTGTTCCTCTCTGCAGCCTTTAGATACACATCTATCTGGGTAAATCAGGTTTCCCCAATTCTCTACCCTGATTTTGGAAACAAAATGCCATTTGTTTATGGAATCAGAGAAAAGAATCTAAGAAAGCAGACTTTAACCTGGTTTCTTGAATCTATGTAAACACATGGATTAAAAAAAACAAAAGAATGAGAAAAAAACCCCACCTGGTTAATCATTAATGGCTAGTCATTAAGTCATTTTCTTATTTGATGGCTGACGACATTTTGTTTAGAGCTGAAATAACTGGTGGATTAATTAACCTGATGAACAAAACAAGATCTGCCTCTATTTGGATTGCAATCAATTCACTGCTGTAATTGTAATATTTTTTCAAGCAAAATTGTTAACCAAACTCCTTTATTTTGTGGTTTGCCAAATCAAACCATTTTAAGGCAACTCTATGTCAAAGTAATTGGCCTTTAAAAACAAACAAACAAACAACCTTTTAAGCAATTGAGAAAATTATAAAGAGATTAATCGATAATAAAAACAACTAGTATAAAATTTAATCTAAAAATCACCCAAGCAAACAAATTCGTGTCTATGTAAGAAAAGCATAATTATAACAGAAGTCTGTTGGCTTAATCTAAAGGCAGATAGCTTCATGTTACAAACTACAGTTAACATTCACTTAGAAGAAAAAAAAAAAAACACACACACACACACACACTTCTTGGTATATTGACACTATAATAATGTTTATAGTCCAAGGACTTTAATGACACTGCATTTAATATACTCACTTTATGGTGCCAATTATGACCTGGCAGAGTGGATAGATGAGAGGCTGGAGAACATCACTGGGGTGCAGTGTGCTGAGGACTCGACACCAGAGGTACAGGCAGTGGATATACTGCCAGTTATAAACTGACTGATATGTTTCCTAACCAGCAAAGACAGGCAGAATTAGTGTCTGAACACCAATGCTTAAAAGAACTAACAATCTCGATAAGAACCAGAATGAGTGAATATTCAATTATGTGCTAATATGTGCAATGAATAACAAGAAATTATCATCATCATCCAGTGTCTC
Source organism: Channa striata (assembly GCA_033026295.1). Lineage (NCBI taxonomy): Eukaryota > Metazoa > Chordata > Actinopteri > Anabantiformes > Channidae > Channa > Channa striata. The sequence continues at coordinate 11,786,464 of CM065172.1, read as the reverse complement.
CTCTAGAACCATTTACAGGCATAGTGGCAAGTGTAGATTAGTAGCAGTTTGGAGCACACACAGAAAATGCGGTTATTTCTTTCTTGTGAAGCACTTTTAATAAATACTATTAAAAGGTCACGTAAAACAGGCTGAGTATTAATGAGATGTTTTCATTGCATGAGAATAATTTCTCCTGTATGTCTTACTTGGGGCCTCAATTAAAGCCCCTCTGTGATGTCTATCTTGAAACGAGCGGTTTATGCTGATGGTCTATATGACAGAATTTTTTTACCAATCAAGATTATATCAGTTATGAAAGACAATGTATAACTGTCATTTTATGTAATGGCCATTTTAAGTATTACCAAAATAAATAAATAAATAAATAAATAAATAAATAAATAAATAAAAAGGAAAATGTTTAACACATCTATATTTAAAACTTTGTTTAAATTTCTTAAAAAAACAAACAAATCCAAAAGCAACAAGATGGAACTTACCATGGCTAGTCTTATATTAGATTCAAATATCCCATCAATATAATTTACTTTTGTGTGGACTTTGTTTAAGATTTCGGAGAATGCTCACTCTACCCGCGAGAGGTTGAAAGAAATCGATTGGTGATGAACCACTAGGTCATATAGGCATGGCAGAGGGTCTTGCCATACTTGTGCTACAGCAGGGGGACTACTGACTGTGAACATTAACATAATGTGGCTTTTGTTCAAGCTTTATATTAGATGTTTAAATGACACCAACCTTCTTCTTCATGGTCATGGCATTCCTAAGGTGGATGGCTAGCTGTCTGACATAGATGAAGGCATGCTGATAGGTAGCCTGCGTGTCCAGGGAGTACATCTCTGTTAGAGTTCGCTGCATGAAGTTGATCATAGGAAGCGCATTGGGAGATGTGAACTTGCAGTTTTGCACGTAGGAAATGTACATTTGCTGCAGAGGAAGAAAAAAACAACATAAGTGAAATCAAAATGCTCTAGAGAACACAACTATGCACCGGTTATGCAGGCTTAAAGTGGTTAAATTGCTGAAGACGAAATAAAAAAATTTTTTATGAAAAACAAATATTTAGAAGTTCAAAGTTGTGTGTGGCATGATCTGAACAAAGTACTTCCAGAAAAGATGTCCATTTTAAATCCAGGTGTGTACTTCGTGTTAGTCTGCATTTAGCTCACCTTGAGAATAAGATTAAGATATGTTTCCTGCTTGTGTCTGCAGATTTTGTTGAGTGCTAGGAAAGCAAGAACCCGACTTGTTTCCTCCCCTGTGCTCCACTGCTTCATTAGTTGCTATATACAAAAATGAGAGGATTGCAAAAAAGATACATTATTATTTCTATTTTACAGTAAATAATTAAGCATCACACAATACACCTTCCTATGGGGATCCAAGCCTTACCTTAACCAGGTGACGGCACTGTTTGGGTAGGCAAAGGTAATATGGTATAAGTTGGTTGGCATGCCGCAGAACAGCGCTGATGACTGTAGCCTCTGTTAGACAGGATAGCAGCTACAAGTAGAGAAAAAAATAGCAGCTGTGTTAAAGGAAAGACCAATTAATACAGGAACTTTTCAGGGTGCAAGAGGATGGTGATATCAAAATACTGTCAACTGCTTTGCATCAAAAATATTCTGCATCTACTGTACATCATGACATCTACTTCACAGAAATAAATGAGACATAAATTAAAGTGAGAAAACAACAGCAACAACAGCCATAAGATCAGCAAAACAAACCTGAACTAATCCACTGAGATACATCTTGATATCTAACTGAACCTTCTGCCACTTTGGACTAGATGACGGGAGCACCAACCTGAGAACATCACAGAGGTAACAAAGTGAGTATGTATACCATATTTTTCATATGTAACCTTTTATTGATTTAAGAGATGTGATCAACAGGTAAAACATCCACCCTATACCTTTTCTGGTGTTTGTCTGGCTTCAGGTTGAGCATCCTCTGTAGGGCCACATAAACATCTCTCATACAAAACAAGACCAAGGCGTTGAACACTGTATCCAGGACAGGAAAACACAAGTGCAAGTCTTTTAAAAAGTGCCTACAGTACGTCTTGTTAAAGTATAACTTTAAAACATATTATAGTAAATGTAATAGGCCAGGAAAGCATTGTGACACACCGTATGTTTGTTTTGAATGCTGTTTTTTTATATTGATGTTAAATTTCACAGCATTGTACAAGGGTGGGGATTATTTAGCCTGGTCTCATGACTATTCTTGTAACAGGCAAATTCAAAATACAATAATCGTATAATGTTTTCAGAGAAACTAACATGTACTGTTCAGCTCATGTAGTTTGTATTAGGACTTCTATGTTGGCCTACACTTTTTTTAGTTAGATGGCACAGAATGAAACATTAGAGCCTAGATGTAAACATGAGATCCTACCTGAACTGTCGGCCACTTTGTATCTACACTGGCTCCCTCCTTCACCCTTAGTTGTAGCGACAGCGGCCTTAAAGGCTTGGGTCACTTCTCTGAAGAGGCGGGATGTGGGTTCCTTCTTCATTGCAGCTTTCCAGTCTTCAATCATTTTGTCTGTGACTTTGATAGTCTCCACAGCCCTCTTGGATTTAACTGAGCCTTTTTGATTTTCCTCATCATCTTCTTCTTCTCCAGAACTGGCTTCCTAAATGTCAAACACGCCGAGTTTAACAGGAGAACCAGCAACCTTTAACTCATACAACCCAGCACCTGGCCTACCTCCAGTTTGGATGGCAATCTGTGGTACTTTTTCTCATCTTCATCATCAGAGCTGTCAGTGTCATCGAAGTTTAAAAGCGTTTGGTCATTATCTTGCAGAAATTTGTAGAACTCTGGATCTTTGTTCTTTAACCTGGACAGCTGCTCCTTATGCTCAGATGCTTTACCTTTCTTCTTATCGGCACTATAAAGGAAAAAAATGGTAAACTTTATTCAAGAGATTTGATTTATAATCATCAGAGTAAACTGTATCAAAACACTTACGTCTTTAAAGTTGCAGAAATTAAATCTTTCTGTTTGTTCTTCTTCTTTATTCCATTTTGTTTGGGTGTGTCATCTTCAGACTCACCCTCATCTGAAGAGTTAAAACCTGACAACAGGAACTCGTCCAAACTGAGGTCTCCTAATTTTCTACAAAAAAAAGACAAAAGTCCAAAAGATAAAATAACGTGAACAACATGTGGGGGAAGAGTACATATGATACGTGATCCTCACCGTGTAGAGCATCAATTAAAACGTTACTGCTTGGCTGGTTATATAACCAGCTGCAAATACTGCGTTTAATATTCATGTGAACGCGTGTTTAACAAACAAAACAGTGAACATGTGGCTGACAAACTGTTAGCAACTACCAGCAACCAATACCAAGCTAGCAACCATAGCACGAATAGCTAAAGCACATTAGCACAGCTTATTAGCTAACGAAAACGAGTCGGATTAACCCCTCAAACTCACAAAGTGGACAGAAAACACATTAGCGTTTTGAAACAACAAGAACCTTCAGTTGAACAAGGGTCTAAACAAATTCTTGTAAAGCAAATAGTTCCATACCTTTTCTGCTCCGCTGCCATGCTGGATCCAAAACGTGACAAACCTCGTTACCCACAATGCCTTGGTGCAAAGCGACAGAGTTGGTTTTATGTTTCTCGGGTCCTCCGCTGCAACGCTAACAGCGTTCATAATTTTTTTTTAATAAAAGAAGGACCATTTTGTGTATAGAACAATATAAACATATTTTACCTTACATTGCAGTAATTCGTGAAAGGTTTAAATTTGCATTTTATTAACGCATGTTGAATGAAAAATAGACAGTCGGCGAGCACGACAACCCAGAAATTTCAGTCAGTTCTGTGTGTACAAGAACAAGGTGTTTTGATGCCGCACGTGAGGTTGGAAATAAACACTTAGCTTAGCTGGACCCATGGGACACAGTCAACCTAACACCCGTTAAAGCGAGGTGCCTGGTTTCAATATTGTTACATTAAACAACCATAAAGCTGGGCAAGATTACGAACAGAAAGAAACCACTGCTGTCATATCGGCACCGACGACGGCTTGTGGTGAGTGCTGCTTATATTTTCTATTATCCGGCAGAGCTAAGGTGCTAAACCTAGCTAATCAAATCAGGCGATACCGTTAATTGTACCAGCATTAATGAGCATTGGCCTTTTTTTATATTGTAATGGTAAAATGATAAATATGCAGTTTTCACAAGATTATTGGGGTCTATGCATTGTTTATCACCAGTTTATGTTAATCGTAGTTTGTTAGGTTTGTTAGATTTATTTAATTCCGGGTGAACCGGGGAGGGGGGGGTCTGATTATGACCAATCGAGGCGCTTCTATGTTCGACCCCCGCTTTTCCGGCTAGAATACAAGAACTTATCGAACAAACTTCCGGGCTCTGATCATACGAAGTAGCGCTTAAGGTCGTACGTGTCACGTCAGATTTTAAACAACAGTCCCCTAACTCACTCTTAGAGGTTGACAGTTGCATTTTAAAAATAGTCTGTGTATGTGTCACGAGTGCGTGTTTTCCCCCACGGCTTCAGATTTTTACAGCATGCGCAGCATTATTACCGGCACGATCAGCTCCACCTTAACAAACCGATGTCAGTTTTCATGCAGTTTTTTTTTTTGCATTGACGTCAACCCCATACGGCACATAACAGAGGCTTCCTTCATGTTTCGTATGACTGAGTTAGAATATGGACAGATAGCCTGACAGTGGCACTAGTTTTAAACCAATCTGACTGCGACAATTGCAGTTTTTACCCACAGTCACTTCGAGGAAGACACTGTGTCCAAGGGGAAACCGCAGCACGACCACCGGTAACGAAATGACACGTTCAATCCTTCTAAAGCCGCTGCTGCTGCAGCTGCAGCTGACAGCTACTGTTATATATAATAGGTGGAGTGGGGGTTGGGGTGTCCTCAGGTCAAACAAAAAAGCTGATACATGAATAGAGACATGCTTGGTTCTTAATGAGGTTGCAGTGCATTATTTGTGCATGTTTGTGAGGAAGCCAGGAGCCTTGTCTGCATGTAAGCCACGGCTTTAAACCACACATAGAGAGAGAAGCTGTAAGCTGTGGATGAACAGAAAAAATGCTTAACTCTGTAGCAGTTGTGTTGTCACGTCTGCCCCAACCTCTTTTGTATTCACGTCTCAATTTGCAGCATTGTCTCATGTTATTCCCCTGGGCACCTGAGCAGATTGTTCCCTCACAGAGTAACATGGTCAGTGTGTTTCTGTTGTCGACTATTGTGTTTTGGAAAACGGGAACCAAAGCTAGTAACTAGGCAGCTGTGCTGAAATTTAAGATGGTCCTTAGTGGGACAGTGCTGAGTATTTAGCTGAAATAGTGACTATGAAGAGATGACAACCATTATTTGAAGCACTGTTACTCAGTGAATGGGGTTTTTGACGGAAGAATCATGTTAATTAACGTTACAAGAGTGTCAGTCTTGAGTGTTGTGTGTTTTATCATTACCTACCATTCAATGTCTGTAATTCTAGAGTTGGGCTTATTTGTTATAATTGCCTTAAGCTTGTATTATTTTCTCAGAGAAATTTATTTATCTCTACAAAATAAAACGTTTATGTAAAAAAGAAAAAAGGTCAATAAAAATGTAAATTTGGCAAGACTAATTTGAAATTTTATAGTTTATATGGAAGGTCTTAGCAATTTACACTCTAACACCATCCTTTGCTCAATAGTCTATTTTTCTACCCTTTAAAAGTAATGATTGCGGAGTTTGCCTCACACAGTAGTCTGTCTTAGTGCATCCTAAACAATCATAAGACAACAACTTATAAGGTGCCACGTGATAATGGTTATGCAACGCTCTGAAGTGTGTTCTCCATCCAAAAGCAGGGCGGATGAGACTACAAAGGAAAAGGCTAACTCAGGCTACATCCTTCTCTCCTCCCACACTGCCTACCCGAGGCTGCAGCTGGAGTGAGGTGGTGGGTTCACGGCTAATTCTGGTGCAGTTAAACTCACTAGTCGATAATCTTTGCAATTAGACAAATTAAAATTAATTCAACAAATGAGGATCCTAGTTTTATGAAGACCATCCTTCCTCTCTCTTTGGTCATAATGCCTTCAGATCTAATCAGTCTTGACTATGAATGTCAAATAATCAGGCCAGCCAACCTATCACACTTTGCAGTTGTGCTGAGATTTCTCTCCTGGTGGTAGACTTCTTGTCATAGCTGTCAGGGTGGGTACTGTAACACTGATAATACGCGTAATGATTGCTCAGGACACCTGTCATAACAACTGCACGGCTGTTGAAGAACTGCACTCTTGCAGATAGAAGGCTTTTCCGATGACGAGATGTTTTTATTGGCTAATGAAATTGTCATTAGCTGACATACAAATTTTTTTGCATGTTTCAGTTGCCCAGAGTGTGGCCCAGGCAAGAGCCAGCGACTGCCACATCAGGCACCATGATGGAGGGGGGCATGCAGCTGCTCAACCGTGATGGCCACAGCATCTCACACAACTCAAAGCGACACTATCACGACTCCTTCGTGTCCATGAACAGGATGCGACAGCGCGGCCTGCTTTGTGACATTGTTCTCCATGTCTCCAATAAAGAAATCAAGGCACACAAAGTGGTGTTGGCATCCTGCAGCCCCTACTTCCACGCTATGTTTACCAGTAAGTTAAGACCATGTTGACTAAGTTATGTGATTTATTTCTTTTAACACCTCTGTTTGACTTTTTGTTTTGATTTCTTAAATTCATGACGTTTGTCATGTTAAATGCCTCAAGCTGTTCAAGTTCTTATGTGATACTGGATGTTATTCTTCGCTGTTGCTCATAGTTTAATGACACAACAATTTGCGTGTGCAGCATCCACAGCCTCATCCTTTTAGCATCAGTGCTTCCTTCCTTCTCTTCCTGTCTGGGGGACAGGTGGTTTGCTGAGGTGTGTGTGTCTCAGATTTCCTCCTAGTGTTAGACTTTAGTGTGGGTACAGTTTGTCTTCAGGCATTCATTTGTCTGACTCTGAGACTCAGCTGCCAGGCTTCCTCTCATCTAACCCAGTCTCTAATTTTCCATTTAAACAGAATCTGCTCAACTTTCATTATTATATAAGAGTAAAACATGACCCCTCTGAAGATACTGTGTTTACAATTTCTCCTAATCAATAGGAAATTAAACATTTGACTACTGAAGTTGGACCAACTTGACGAAGACTGCAGAAACATGTTTGTTGGGCAAGATGGTATACATTCAGGAATTTTAAACAGTTCCATGGTAAAAACAACTGATTAAATGGACAGCAACAAATGAGCTGTGTTAACATTTGGCAGGGGCACTGTATACAGAAGGAGCTGCTATGTGTCTGCATGATAAACCAGGCAGATCTATCAGTCAGAGATTTACTTCTCATAATTTGTAGAAAAAATGTTACTGCTCATGTTTGTGCAGATGAGATGTCTGAAAGTCGGCAGACCCATGTGACCCTTCATGACATCGACCCTCAGGCTTTGGAGCAGCTCGTCCAGTATGCTTACACAGCTGAGATTGTGGTCGGGGAAGGCAATGTGCAGGTAGGGTAGAAGGATACTGCCTTAAAGATGAATCCTGAAGTTAGACTTTAAATTTGACACCTACGTTTCCACCTGTAATTGCTCCCTTTCTAGACTTTGCTTCCAGCAGCAAGCCTCCTACAGCTCAATGGAGTGCGGGATGCCTGCTGCAAGTTCCTTCTCAGCCAACTGGACCCCTCCAACTGCCTGGGCATCAGAGGCTTTGCTGACACACACTCATGCAGTGATCTGCTCAAGTCAGCACACAAGTACGTCTTGCAGCACTTTGTGGAGGTGTCTAAGACAGAAGAGTTCATGCTGCTCCCACTGAAACAGGTAGGGGTGATGGTTTTTCTGTCTACTACAGAGGCGTCTGCCAACTGCTGCTTTTAAAGAAAGAAGTGCCATATTAATGGTGGGAAATAAACAGGTGCTGTTAAATTTGTCTTTTGGAAATTGCCTCCTTGCTATCCATGCAGAAATATTTTACTATATTTTGTCATCAACGAAAAGTTGGGTATAAAAAACCTTAATGTAAAACTCAATGCCTAGTGAACAAAACATTTTCTGATGTGTAGTCTCAACTGTTGCAGAAGAAAGTGGCCATGAGCATCATGCCATTCATTCATTAGAAAACGTCTCTTCTTCTTCTTCTTCTTCTTCTTCTTCTTCTTCTTCTTCTTCTTCTTCTTCTTCTTCTTCTTCTTCTTCTTCTTCTTCTTCTTCTTCTTCTTCTTCTTCTTCTTCTTCTTCTTCTTCTTCTTCTTCTTCTTCTTCTTCTTCTTCCTCCTTTGATCCTGCATCAGTGTCTCAAATTTTTATCACTTTTATTACCTTATCTTGATGCCATACACTCTTGATGTGGCATATGAACTTAGGAAAACTATATAGTTATCAGCTGGCTTGGCAGTCGCAACACTGTGGTTTCTGTCCCAGAAGTGGTAATTAGGTAAAGACTGTGACATTTTCACAGCTGCTCGGTTTTTAGTGCTGACAGCATTCCTTACTTCTCAATTGGCATTTATTTTTTGGGGTCCTGCTGTCTTTTGTTTTCAGTTTCTCAGCAGGTGATGTGTTCTTCCAGTCAGGAGTGGGATGAGTTCATATAAGCAAAAGGAGAAATTACTTCTTTAATGAAATGGTTCAAACTAAGCTAAAGTGTCATTGAAAAGAAGTAAGAATCTCCTATCTGTGTCAATTTGTTATTGTCTTCCCATGCTTCTAAGGAACTGTCCCAACGGCACAAAAGATTGTGCTTTAAGAGAATAAACCCTCTCTATCTGTGACTTTTAAAGACCTGAGTCTAAAGCTGCAATGTGAGTGTGTGGGCACAGTCCTTTAAAAACAATGAAAGTTAAGTGGCATAAAGGCAGATTAAAAATAGACCATTTTCTTTTTTCATTTCTTCTGCCTTACTCTGTCCTTTGGTTTACCACCCTATTCTGTCTGCAGTTGTTCAGTGTCTGTCATAAATGTGTACCAGATCTGGATTTATGCACTGGCTGCAATGTAGGAGTCTGAGCTCACAGAGATGTGAAATATGCCCCATGTTTCTTTGTTCTGAGAAGGAAGTGGCAGGGCATGGCAGGATGGGTTGTCTGCCTTAGTGATGCTTCACTTCACTGATGTAGCCTTACATGTTTACACATGTAAGGCTACATCTTATACCTTATGATACAACAACAAAGGACGGGTGCATCTTTATTATTGTGTGCACAATGACATCTTAAATAATAAGTAGCAGAAACATTTTTTATTACCATACCTCTTATTCATGCTGCTGGACCATAGACAGCGAATGCACTCCGAAATACATAATTTTCTTCGCCTAGCACGGACAGACTCCCTCCTCCCCCAAACACACACACAAATTTGCTTTAGCTTGAGTAAATGGGTTGCAGTATGTGCATGCAGAGGTAAGAGGGACTGCAGGGTGGGGCAGTGGCAATAGCAGTATTTTTTTGTGCGCCTGTGTGTGACTGTGGATTAGTGTAGGCTGTTCCTGGGAGGCTGCTAACTGCTGCCCTGATCTGACCAGGCAGGGCAGCAGCTGGCTGCTCTGGCCCCACCCATCCCTAGCAGCTTTGGGTTGAACTGGGAACACTGCCAGCCAGCCGTTCTGACTGCAGCACTCGTGGCACAGACACACACATGTTTATCTCTCTATACTTATGAGGACACTCATTGACATGATGCAATCCTAGTTCCTTACCCAAACCATAACTTTCACAACTAAATGCCTAACCTTAACCCTTCCCTCAACCCTAAAACCCAGTCTTGACCCTCAAAAACCCCTTTGAAGTTCTAGGGCACCAAAATGTCTTCACAACAATGAAACAAAATTCATTCACAGTAGGTTATAAAGACACGCTCCTGCACACACAGTCATAACTTAAATATATTACAGAACCGCTATACATACAGAGGCCTTAATATAACACACAGGGCTTCATGTGTGGAAGCTCAAAGTGAAAGTAGTGCCTACGATTTTGTTCTGCTTTGTTTTTAATTTGGTTTTCCTTCCCTTTGATCAGTGTCATTTTAAAACAAATTAATATGTCTATAGCCTCTGTTTCCTGAGGGAGAGGAACGAGGTACAACCCTAGTGTGGGACATCACACCCTTGTGTGGCCTTCTTAAAGACCCCTTTATTCATGCCGTTAGGCCTGGAAACCAGTTGTCCCCTCAGCTTAAAAGCTTAAGAGCAGTATAGTGTAGTACATTGTTGCAGTACGATCCATGTAAACCCGTAAAGTAGCAGAAGCTCTGGAGCTCAAAGACCATAGAGCTATAAGCTGCGGAGATAACCTTCAGTACTTTCAGCTGCATTTGGCCATAAGGTAACCTTCAGTACTTTCAGCTGCATTTGGTCATAAGGTAACCTTCAAACCATCAGCACCAAACTGGGTACATCACCAACTCGCTTAACAGACGCTAAATCGAGAAGTGCTGTTTTATATGGATGCAGCCTCCACTCCCTCACAAGAGGCCCAACCCTAAATAGAAGATCTGCACCTATGTTTGGAAAACTTGGACTGTGAGAGGCTCTGAGTGACAGGAAATGAACACTGTGTCATAGCAACAGACAATGAGACAGTTTTAACAGAGGAAGAGAGTGACTCTCAGAGGAGCATCTGTTGACACCACCTTGCAAGACAAGACACTGTCTATCGGAGAACCCCGGCATAACAGCCAGGTGTACTCGCCGTGGTAGAAAAGCTGGCATCCAGGTTGGGGGTCATCACCAGACTCCTGTGGAGGTGGTATGACGCACACAGACGGTGAAAATGACCCCAGCATTTAAACACTCACATGTCCCAATTGAAATTGAGTGAGGCCGTAATGAAAAGCGGCAAGTTTGTGTTTCAACAGACATGCTAGGCTGGTGACAGAAGAAATCTCTAAAACGAGAGGGTCAGCAAGCTTTTTATGAACATTCACAGAGAAACACAGAGACTGAACGTGAAACAGAACAAGCGCTTTTTGTCTCATAGTCTCTTCTCTGGAGCTCGCTACCGCCAGAGAATGGCCTCATTGGACCCAAAGGGTTTATTTTGTTTGCTGTGTTCAGAACACATTATGTACGGTTGGGGGCTGGTCCCCTGAACGGAAGATGGCACCCAATGAGCCTTGACATTTTCTTAGCCTGCTGGGGGGCTGGCGACTAAACTAACTAAGTTTCTCTGATGCTTGACGGTACAGGGAGAAAAAGGAAGTGTGATCCCAGCTGAACGATGTAGTGGTGGCGGTCTCTTGAGTGCATGGCACAGCCTCATGCTCGTCGTCTTGATAGAATGTGTATGTCACCGTAGATGTCAAGCATGTCATCGTCATGTTCAGCGGTCAACGCTAGCTTATTCTATATGCTCGATGAACGACTGTGGTCTTTGCCAGCACCCTTTCCACAAATGTGATCCGTCGTTCCAAGATTGAGCACCGGAGCTGGCAACAAAGTGCACACAACTGAAGCTCAGTCAACGCTCTCCCACTGTGGAGATGGGGCAGGCAGTGTGCTGGACTTTCTCATGCAAAGAGAATCTGCATCCCTGAGGACAGGGTCAGATAGTGGACTTTGTCTTCTCCATGCTTGCAGACGTGCTCAAAGCAGTTAGTGGAGTTAGCACAGCTAAACAACATCTAACACACTCAAGATGCTGGTAAGTAAGAAAGAACATTGCACTTGAAATCAGAGCTCCGTGGGTAGACAACTCATCAGCTGAGGCTGTTGCTGCTCACACCAGCAAGAACAGTTAAACTAATTTCTGTTAAACATCAAGTTCTGATGACTGAAGAGAGAGCAAAATAGCAGTACTTAGTTAACGTGAAAACGGAAGGTGTTCCTAGTGATGTCAAGACTTTAAGAACCTAGGGGACTGGGGTTTTATATGTGCAGGCAGGGCTGCAGGTATGTCACCACAGATCGTCAGCCTTTACGGTGTGAATAATGGTGTATTCAGCAAGGCCACACAAAGGTGAGATGTCCCAAACTAGTGTTGTTCCAAGTGAATCTACTGTAACGGAACAGCAGTAGTGATCCTGTCACATGTGACAATACTACAAAGCTAAGATGATTTGCTGAAATAAACAAATCAGGGGGGAATAGAATCTATGCTAATTCATTTTATTTCCATTATCTATAACTGCATATCCAGTATATCCCAGCTGTTTTTACAGTCACAGCTGAGTTCTTAAATTGGAGAAAGTTGGTCTTTTAAATCCATATTTAAAACGTATCTGCTTTTTCCTTTCCATGCAGGTCCTGGATCTGATCTCTAGTGATAACCTCAATGTGCCATCTGAAGAGGAAGTGTACCGAGCCGTGTTGAGCTGGGTAAAACATGATATAGATGGACGCAGGCAACATGTACCTTGGGTAAGTTTCTTCCACTCTCGCCTGATGTTTTTTCTCTGCGTTTTCTAAACTCCATCTAATCATCCCTCTGTCCCTGTCAGCTGATGAAGTGTGTACGGCTTCCACTGCTGAGACGTGACTTTCTGATGAGCAATGTGGATACAGAGCTGCTTGTGCGTCATCACTCGGAGTGCAAGGATCTGCTGATTGAAGCTCTCAAGTATCACCTGATGCCTGAGCAGAGGGGAGTCCTCAGCAACAGTCGAACGCGCCCACGGCGTTGCGAAGGCGCAAGCCCTGTTCTCTTCGCCGTTGGTCAGTGTGCCCCTGAAGGTACCCACCAGGGTACACTTAGGCTATACGTCAAACAGAAGCTTCTCTTATCGCTTGTGAACTGTACAACATTAGCGTTTATACAACTGAAAATTACTACTTTTTATAAATTTAGAGTCTGGGGGACTTTGTAGTATAGTCACATTGCTTAAATTTTCTTTAGTTTTATGCACGTGTTGCAGTGGTATGACTTTTGATTTAAGTCTATCCAAATTAAGTTTGAATAAAACAAACATTAAATGCCACTTCCTGCTATTTTTATGTCCTATCGTATTTTTTATTCGATTTGAGTCATTGGTAGTATAATGATACTTTGATCTTACATTGAACCTGAAGTCAGTGTCGGTCTGAGCCAAAATGACTCCTGCAATATTGAACACTTCAGATAAAATTGTAGCACTTATTGTAATTTGACATTTAAATTACAGCTTAATGCTAAAAGGATTTATCACCATGCTGTGTGTGACGTGTGTCCCAGGTGGTGGAAGCCTGTTTGCCATTCATGGAGATTGCGAGGCGTATGATACCAGGACAGACCGCTGGCACATGGTGGCATCCATGTCCACTCGACGGGCACGGGTGGGTGTGGCAGCCATAGGCAACAGGCTCTATGCTGTTGGAGGGTGAGTGATGACAAGCATGGTGTTGAACAATGACCATAAAACTACTCAAACTAACTTTTTATCTTGCTCAAGTACAGAGGGAACTTTGGCAGGCCAAACGTGGCTGATTTACTTCTAAATCATCCTTTTGATAAACTTATCCCTTTCCTTTATTCAGAATGCCTGCTCATATTTCCATTTGCTCAGGTATGATGGCACATCAGACCTAGCAACTGTGGAGTCCTACGACCCCATCACTAACTCCTGGCAACCAGAGGTTTCCATGGGAACACGCCGTAGTTGTTTGGGTGTAGCAGTCTTGCATGGCCTGCTTTATGCTGCTGGAGGTTATGATGGAGCTTCCTGCCTCAATAGGTATACATATACTGAAATGGTGGTGATGAGTGCTGAAAATCTTACTACAGCGTCGTATCCTGTTGTCATTTTTGTGTTTTTGATATTGTTTATTGTCTTGTTACATCAAAAAAAGGGTTCAGTGAAAGTAGTGATTGTATTTAATAAAAATACATCTTTTACCCCTCTTTTAGTGCCGAGCGTTACGATCCACTGACCAGCACATGGACCTCAATTGCTGCCATGAGCACTCGTAGGAGATATGTCAGAGTAGCAACTCTAGGTAGGAACTTGCCAAAAAAAAATTTTCACGAACATGCTGTTCTGGAGTTTATTATGCTTTACTGTTTGAGATCTGGATGGTGTTGCTACCTTGGTATTTCTAAGCTAATATTTACATTCCAAATGTTTACTCCCTTTTCCCCTCCAGATGGCAGCTTGTATGCGGTGGGGGGTTATGACAGCTCCTCACATCTTGCAACAGTGGAGAAATATGACCCCCAGGTAAAATGCATGCATTTTCCTGCCAAAATTAGATCAACTGCCAAAATTCCTGCCAAAACTAGATCAACTACGTTAGATGAATCTATGAACATGTGACTAACGATCAGTCTCTGGATTTAATGAGCAGAGCAACACATGGACGGCCATTGCCAACATGCTGAGTCGGCGGAGTAGTGCTGGAGTGGCTGTGCTGGATGGCATGCTGTACGTCGCAGGAGGCAATGACGGCACCAGCTGCTTGAACTCAGTGGAGCGGTTCAACCCCAAGACCAACACCTGGGAGGGAGTGGCCCCCATGAACATACGCAGGTATGTTCTAAAGCCAGGATTCATTTTAGTAATAACAGAACAGAAAAAGATAAAAATGTGCCATCAGGTCTACACACTGGTCCATATTTGTTTTACTTATGCTTTAGACTTTATTTAAGACAAATCTCTTGGTCAGAGATACATTTATCCTTTAAATAATTTTTGTCAGTAAAAGATTTTAAAACTTATGGTACAGCATTAACATATTATTGTAGTGTTTCAACAGCATATTTGGAGGGGTGATGTGTTTCTTTTTGCTATTCTATTTTTGTACCTTTGTACATTTTTGAGAGAGAGAATGATAGATGGGCTGGATCCAGGAAATTGAATTAAATGAGACACACCTTAACCAACTGAACAATCAGGATGACCTGGTTCTATTCACACGGCAAAAGTTCAAATCACAATCATTAAAGGTGAAATGAATGAACCTCAAATGCAGTCTGCATTTTTGTTAAGCCCCATCTAGCTTTTGCCATTTTTTTGATGCTTAATTACCAACATGTAGTTTGGTTTGGTGGGGAATGCACCAAACCCCAAGGATGCCTTAACTAAGATTGGGAAAAAAATCTATTTTGAAAAAAAAAAATCAATAACACTGTGGTGCTGTCTTAATTGAGCTTGTCAGAAGTGTGCTCCTGCTATGATTGTTTTGCTTTGTTGAAAATTATTGCTCTTCAAGGCTTAGAATTTGGGTTTGGGTATGCCATTTGGGTTTCTTCCTTACTGCATAAATCTTCTTAAAGCATAAACACCAAAGGACGTATTTTCCATTGTGCTGTTTCTTAAAAATGAAATGTGTCTTACAGGAGATTATCAAATCAGGCACACATACACTTTTACACTGACTTTTGTAGTGCTGTGGTTGTAGTTTGTGATCTTTATTTTTTTTTTTTTACTTTATCTGACCCTCTCATTTTAATTCATTTATATCTTTTAGTCTTGCACCGGACATTTATTTTGTTCTTGATCTGGACCAGCATTGCGCGTTGGTCATTTTTGACCAGAGCAGGAAGGAGCTACAGTTTCTGCAACTTAATGTTTCAGACTATTATTTAATCACGGAAACAAATTGGTATGTGCACCAGACTAGGGTTAGCATACTACCTGAAAATGTCCTGCTATTCTAGTCGCTTTAAGTGACTAAGTCTGTTATAGACACAGTTTCTTGTGTGTGAAACAGTGTACTGAAGGGACAGAGAAAACTGACAACAGTAGACTGTGCAACCCTATAAATAATCCATGTATTATTCAGATTTGTGGCTTTCAGGGTTTTTCTTACCAGGATCCATTTACATAGTCGGTGTGTTAAACACTGTTTTTTTTTTTCTTCTTCTTCTTCTCTTTCCAGGAGCACTCATGATCTTGTAGCTATGGATGGCTGGCTATACGCAGTGGGAGGCAATGATGGCAGCTCCAGTCTGAACTCCATTGAAAAATACAACCCACGCAGCAACAAATGGGTTGCAGCCTCCTGCATGTTCACGCGGCGCAGTAGTGTGGGTGTGGCAGTGCTGGAGCTGCTCAACTTCCCACCGCCCTCCTCGCCCACCCTCTCAGTGTCCTCCACCAGCCTTTGACACGGGGTCACTGCTTGGCTGACCTCAGCCTCTGCTGCTACAGCCCAGACTGGCTCTGGAAAAAGACGCAACTGCTCAGTTTGAGAACTGGAGGCGGTTGAGGACTGGGTGAAGAGGTAAAAAGGAGAGAGGGGAAAAAAGAGGAAGATGAAAGGTAAGACTGAGGCTCCTGGGTCGATTCATTTATAGTACAATCAGAAATTAGCGGCACCCTTGGTAAAGATTGGCCTGGCTTGGTTTAAGAATGTGTACTGTAATTATTCATTGTCACAAATCACCAAGTAATGCAACAAGATTGCTTAAACATCCACACATTTTTAACTTATTACATTTTTTGGCTCAAACCCATGTTGCACCACTTTACCACGTTTGCCATTAATTCTGAACTGCACTATCTGATCTGGATGCCTGAGTTTCCACTGTACAGCTCCACCATACCAGCTCCCACTCTTAAAGATATTCAAAGATAATTCCTGGATAAATATATATAAACCTTGACCACTGTGGTCTTTCCTGTACTCCTTAATATAATTTTTTCCTACCACTCTAGTGTTTGACACACTCATGAGATGTGGTGGACACTTAGCTATTCTGTATGATTGGAAGTGTTTTTGTTTTGATGTTGTCTGTCTGCAAGATATTTATTTTATATATATATTATATATATAATATATATATATATTTGTGTAATGTTTGATTGGTTATACCGTGCATGTTTACGTATTGGCATCGACTCCCAGCAGGAGGATAAAATGTAGTGCTGCTATGTCACAGTAGGTGGCAGTAACAGGCAATGTAATATATCTTTACCACACTGCAAGACAGCATGGGCACCAATAACGTAGAAAAACTACATCCTCTGTGTAAATGTTAATGGGTTCCTATTCTTTTCTTTTTTTTTTATAAAAACAGAGAATAACTATGTATTTATAAAATGTATAAATTCTAATATGTTCTGTTTTGAAATACTTAGAGAAGGAAACAGACCAGACCTTATTTAAGATTGTTTAATATATTTATTTGTGTGTATGATGTGCATATTGTCAAAAGAAATGACAAAGGGAATGTCAAAGTGTCACAGGTAGTTGTTCATTCTGTGAGCATTTGGAGTCTCACCTTTTTAAGAGGACTTGTTGCATTTGATATGCAACATGTCATTTGGATTTTGGGACGTTTCTTCACTGCCACAAGCATGCCACATGACACTGTACATTATATCTGCTACAGCTGTGTAAAAGGCTTTGGTTCCTGCAAAACAACAGATGAGGGTAAAAGTATTGGTACTCTTTCACATCAAAACCTATTTTCTCCCTAAAATAATTTGGAACTGACAATGATAATTGGCTACAATTTCAAATGATTTGTAAAAAATACTAGCACCCTAAACCCAATATGTTTTATACTTTGTTGCTCCCGTGCATCCAGGTTAAATCATGCCAATTGGACATCTTTCTTCTTGGTTAGAAACATTTCAATACTTATCCAAGCTGCTTCTTAAGACTGAGGAATATTAGGGGGGGAAAATGTGCATACTCGGTGCACACGATAACACTAAACAGCCCAAAGGCCTAATCAGCCATTATAACAGTTGGAATACCTTATGTACCTCGTGAAGATAGTAGTTTGTCCTAAAATATTAATTCAATCCCTTTATTTGTATAACTTCAACAACTGCCAACACTGTGATCTTTCTTTCCCCAGCTATTTGTTTTATAATATGATAAACCATAGGCATGTATTTGTGCATGACCACTTTAAAGTTCAACATTGAAAAACTGAAAATGGTTTTGATAATGTGTAAGAGTATAAGTACACAAGAGAATCTATATTGTATTTAATTATAAGAAAGAATGTGTCCATGAATTACTTAAATTTTGGTCTTTAATCGTACTTCAGTTATTTAAAAAAGACAGAAATTGATGTAATTCTTGGTCTTATGCCAGCTTAAGATGACATTGAGGCAGCAGTTACTAATTTACATTAAGTATATTTTACATTGAGTATACCAATACACTACTTGGTGCTGTCACATTCCCTTCTACGCTTATGTCAAGTGTGGAATCTTGCTATATTACCTCACTGTTGAAATGGATTAAAGTCTGTTACAAAAGAGGTAACCAGAAACAAATGTATAAATAACCATAACTTATCTGGCTTAAGTGATTTGGAAATGTCACCTCTGAACATGCATTTTAAATGTAAATTAATTCCTTTGGGCCTTCAATAAGGGTCAGTACCTGGTTTCAATTCATGTGTAGTGCAGTGATTTCATTCCAAACTTCTAAGAAGTTGCCTTTTTTCCTTATTTTGAAGGATTTTGTTTATCCACTTCTGTTTATGTAAAACTACCTTCTTTCATATGCGTTAGAGCGGACCCAGTAGAATATGGGCTGTGAAAATGTTGTTATCCTGTAAAGTTGATGTAAGCCAGGGAGAGGCTTTAAGAGAAAGGTGCACACAACCACATAAGATTTTGGCCTCCACTCTGCTGAGTGAACTGTAAATACTAAAAGGATTTCTCAAGTTATCTTAAATGCATTTGTGCAATTTCAACCTAACTGTAGCTTTTTTTGGTTTGTGTTTGATGTGGTAATAATTGTTTATTTATGTTTGTTATTTATGAAGAACTTTAAAATATAAAATTTTGCACTATTAAGAAATGGAGCAATACTATACACTGTAAAAAAATAAATAAAGCTGTTTTCACATGTGCTAACTGTGCTGCTAAGTTTGAAGAAATCAAAACCATATCCTGTAACCGAAAGGCAGTAGTTGTATTCCTGCATCTACAAATACGTAACAGTACTTTTTCACTGGTAAGAGAAGCAGCTACATGGCCAGTGAAAATACATACCTACACACACACACACACACACACACACACACACACACACACACACACACACACACACACACACACACACACACACACACACACTAAAGGTTGTGTGGCTAACAGTGTTGCTAGGCTTACTGTCCACTGTTGCTTCCCAACATACTCTTCTTTCACAGTGATCTAAGCAGACAGCTGAACACTCTCACTTTACCCTTCTTGACCTCAGTCACATGGCATTCACACCTGTGGCTGCTTCTATACACACTCGAACCTGTGAACTACCACTTTCCCAAAATACATAGAAATTAAATACATATAGGTTCAAATAAGAGATTTACTGAGTTAACAATGAACTCTACATTAAAAAAACTTACTAGCCTTAGTGGTAGTTCTTTTCCACCCAAAATCTTCTATCAAACAAAAACCTTACGACTTAAAAGGCCCTTGTAGGTCCTCTCTTCATAAAGAGAAGCATGAATAGTTACATGCTGACAAATTGTTCTGACAAGTTTTATGGCAGTTAAATACACAGCCTCTGGCAGAGAAATGGAGCTTCACTGACTGTGAATAGCACAGAACTACAGCACTTAGCCACATGTTGCTATCCATTTAAACATACAGTTTGATAGCAAAAATGTGTTTTAAGTAGTATAAATATCTGCGCTGTGCAAACATTTTGCTCTTATATTTTACATAGTCACTAACTTGTTGTAGGTATATTCCCCTTTGGATCCCAGAATGAAAAGATACTCGACAGTAATGACCGCTATTGCAGATTCAAGTAAAACAAACAAAACTGTTTTCACAGAAAACAAACTACCAAACAGATGCATATCAAGCCTGCAAAAATTACATATTTCAAACTGCACAGATTTGGGACAAAGTTATGCTTAAATGCATGTGTTTGTGTGTATAAATATAGACGTTTAATTTGTGCGTTGGCTGTTGAGTTTGTGCGTGATTGCTAAAGCTGTGAATCACTTCCGCTGCTATAAAGATACTAATGAGTTTACAACCTGTTCGATGAATGTCCTGGAAGAGCTGCTGCAGCTGTGGGGTCAATTCTTTCATACTATATCTTCTTAACAATCCTGCCGCTAGAGCCTCCCGACATTCCCCTTCGTCCACCAGACATGGCCCTTATCAGGTTGTGAAGATGCTGTCACCCTCTCTGGAAGGACTGTGTCAAATGCCGCA
The DNA here is from genome assembly GCA_033026295.1 of Channa striata. Lineage (NCBI taxonomy): Eukaryota > Metazoa > Chordata > Actinopteri > Anabantiformes > Channidae > Channa > Channa striata. Next base: position 11,766,348 of record CM065172.1, on the reverse strand, counting down.
GTGCACAGGTTATGAGAAGTCAAACATATTTTCGTTCTTGAGATAAGAACAGGACTGCAATGGAAAATCTGTCAATCCTATTGAAACTATTTATGACTAAACAGCTCATGGAGATGTGTTGAGAAGTCACAAGATTGTTGGCTTCTCCACACTGGGTGGACAAATTAACACAACCACCTTAAAGTACAGTCAGTTAGCAGCTGCTATGGATGACTAATTCAAGGGCAGCTATTCGATTCGATTCAATTCAACTCAACTCAACTTTTATTTGTATAGCGGCATCTGTGCGCTGGAAGACACACAGTTCCAAAGCTGAGGACACCTGAACAAAGGGACAGAGAGGGTGAAGCACAGCCACGGGGAAAAGAAGACACAGAGTCAAAGTCATACAGTGGTGACATATAAATGTTGAGTGAGAGGAGAGGGGTGAGGGAAAAGAGGAGGAAATTGTCTCAGTGCATCAGGGACGTGGGTCCCCCAGCAGTCCAAGACTATAGCAGCAGGACTATAACTATCTATAAGTTTTATCAAAGCCTAGTCTTAAAAGTAAAGTAAAGTGTCTGCTTCCCGTATCTGGACTGGGAGCTGGTTCCACAGGAGAGGAGTTTGATAGCTGAAGGCTCTGCCTCCCATTCTACTTTTTTGAAATTCTGGGAACCGAAAGTAGGCCTGCACTCTGAGACCGAAGTGGTCTAATGATGGAGCTTGACCGTTTAGAGCTTTATAGGTAAGAAGAAGGGTTTTAAATTCTATTCCACATTTAATGGGAAGCCAATGAAGAGAAGCTAATGAAGGTGAAATGTGATCTCTCTTACCAATCCCAGTCAGTAATCTTGCTGCAGCATTTTGGATTAAGGCTTTTTAGAGAGTTACTGAGGCAGCCTGAAAGTAGAGATCAGTAGTCAAATCTAGAAGTAACAAATGCATGGACCAGGTTTTCAGCATTGCTTTGAGACAGGATGCTCCTAATTTTGACAATGTTCCTTTAGGGGGAAGAAGGCCATTCTTAGAGATTTGTTTTATGTGTGAGGTAAATGGCAAATCCTGGTCAAAAATGACTCGTAGTCAAAAACTGATTCCTTGCAGTAGTACTGGGGGCCAGAGTTATGTCATAAAGTAACAATATGGTTGGACAACATTTTTGTGACACTTTCAGGCCCAAACACAATAACTTTTTTGTTATTTTTAACAGTTTTATCTGATTTTAGAAGAAGGAAATCATACTTCATCCAGTCCCTTTTGTCTTTTAGACATGCTTGTAGTTTAATTGATTAGTTAAATCTGGTTTCATTGAAAGATATAACTGGGTGTCATCGATGTAGCATGGAGTGTTATATATAGTGTTATATAGAGGGTAAAAATTATTAGTCCTAACACAGAACCTTGTGGAACTCCATAACTGACCTTTGTGTGCATGGATGATTCATTATTAACATGAACAAACTGGAATCTATCTGTTAGATAACAGCTGGATTTAAAAAAAGGTTTTTTTAAGTAGCGGTTTGATTACAGCTACCTTATAGGCCCTCTGTACATATCCTGTTTCTAAACAAGTCAGTCATATTATTTTAAAACTCAAATAATATAGTTTCTCAGCTTGAAAACTGGTTGTCAAATCACTCTTACAAAACCACATTTCTAAAAGACTTTCAAATAAATGTCTGTCTGGGACCTTAAAGAAGAGCAAAGACTATTTCCAAGCAACTCATAAATCTTGTTCAACATGTTGTCATAACAACTTCCCCATATATGTCATTCCACAGAAGTGAAGCTTCCAGGAAGGAAAATATCAATATAATGCACATCTATGTCATCATGCAAATTTATTACCTCTGAAAACAAAGAACCCTATGTTTGGTCATTCTACTACTTCGCTATAATTTGTAAACTTTTGGTATGTGTCCAAAGCAGGCGTCTGCTGAATTTAGAAACTGAGAAATTTGTTCAGACGTTGACAGAACTTGTCTTCAAAGCAAGGCTGGGGTTCAATTAAGAATCCTTTATAGACATCCTGCGTGAGAACTTTGTCACATCACGTTCCCCGTCGGACACCTAACGTTGGGGGCTTGATACCCAGGCTCCGTTTTAGTGGTCTGAGGTGTGACTTTAGCACCGCTACACCCACTCACTGTGTCTGGATAAACACAAGCAAGTGACCTCTCAGGGAGAGCCAAAGTTCAACCCACCCACCACACATGGAGGGAATTACATTATGAAAATAGAATTCAGCTTTTATCTTCTGCACAGAAGTCATAATCTAACAGAACTGTTTTAATCTTTAAATCTAATCTCAAATTAAGTATTATTTACACCGATAAGACTGCATTTGTTCTTTGGTAAGCAGTGAGAGGCCCAGTGAGATGTTGTTTTGTTAGGAATAAAAGACTGAAACAGATTCTTCAATTTTAATGGGAAACTATGTGGGCTATTGTTAGGAAACTGTTTTTATAGTATTGGGGAAAAATGAATGAGTTTTTTGTTTTTCTAGACTTAGTGTTGCTTCTGGCAAAGCACCTGGTATTTCCCTTCCCGTTAGGCAGAATGACACAAACCTCGGGACGTGAGTAAGACTAAAGTGGCAAACACTCAGTCCCTTAAAGCTTCCTAATTTGTACAATGCAGCATTAGTTGTCAGTTAAAGGTTGGGACAAATAACCTGCTCTCACTGACTGAGAAGGCAAGGCTGTCCTTCCTCTAAAGTACAACTGATATTTACACCAAAACTGACCTGTGAAGAAAGACAAAATGGAACTCTAATTGACTTTACATTTCTTACACACTTCACTGAACACTGCACGAGAAAGGTCGTCCTTGGTTGTAGAGGGGAGGGGTTAAAACATGTTCAGCCCGTGAGACAGCGCTCATTAAAAATCAGAACCACTGAATGAGTAAATGGAGACAAATGTGTTTTAGCACTTTTGGGAAAGAAATGTACAATCAGGACATAGGACTTCACAACCGTGGCTTCACACTAAATGCACCTGCTGTGTTTCTTTATGCTGTGACAAAGGTGTTGCTGCAATAATGAAAATAAAACTGGATTTTATGTATTAAACTGACTCATTTATGTGGCCACTGCAGATAAACCTGCCATTTGTAAAGTCAACAGTAATGAATATTTCTTACTACCTGACAACTGTAATCTTGTTCAAGACTAGATGATGCACCTTGCCTGAAACTTGTAACTGAAACTGGACTGACCTCACGGCAAAAAATCCCACATTGCTTTTTCATCTTGGCTGTCTTCCTTATATCGAAAGAAGGCTTCAGAGGAGAAATGAGTCACAGTGCTGGCTGCGTGTGTAATCACGTTTATCTTCCTGCTTTTCCATGATGATCCACATCCAGACCGGGGAGGAACATTTGCGTAAAAATAAATGACCGATTCAGTTGTGTGAAACACAGTGTAATTACACTGAATTTTCATGAAAATGATCAGATTAATTTCAATTTATGGAACTCCACAAAAGAGATACAGAAGCTCCCTTTTTGAGTAAATAATTACAAAATACTCAAATGATAGTATTTTCATCTCTCTTTCATTCAAATCTGCATGTTTTCCTTTTGAATAACAATCCAATTTTATTTTCCACTGCGTCTTTATGTAAATGGTAATATGAATCATTGTTTCCATTATTTTTCACAGTGACCATAAAAAAAGTCCACAGCAGGATGGATTCTTTCTTTCCAGCATTTGGTAGCTCTCCTATTTGTAATCCTGGGAATACAGTATGTGGGCATTACTGACTTGGGGTCTGGTTAGCTCAGTTGGTAGAGCATACAGACGGCAGCAGGTTTTAATCCCACCCGACCAGGTGTGGCCCCAGTCTTGATCCCCCATGCCCAGATAAAAATGGGGGGGTTGTGGCAGGAGGATCATCCGGCGTAAAATAACCTGCCAAATCAACGTGCAGATCATTCTGCTGTGGCGACCCCTGAAGGGATACGCCAAAAGCTGTTGATATTTGACTGACTGACGTTCCAGCCAGCAACAGCGCTGATTTCTAGTTACTTTAAATTTATGTAAAGTAAATAAACTAAAAAGGATGTTAATGTTCTTGTTAATTAGTTGTAATATAACAAGTTAATTAACACAACCTTTAAAGTTTGGCCTGTTTTAAATGTGGCTACAAACTGGAATGATATGATCTCAGGAAACATTTATTGAAGAAAGGATACATTCAGTATCGTCCCATTGAATATTAAAACAAGCCAAACTATGGTAGCGCTTGAATATGCCACAGTGAATTTTGGTGGCCCCACCTTCAGTCTAACATGTCCCCACTTGTTGCAGGGTAGGTGTTTTATGCGATGCCTGCTACATACTAATTTTGCATCCCTGAGAACAAATGCCTGTCAGAGCCAAACATGCACGTGGAGGAAATTTACTCAGTAAAATATAGGCAAGATGCAACACATTTCTCTTTACTTAGTATCACTCTAGAAACGTGATACCATAAATTTTCTTTTGCTCTACATCTCCTCATCCACCTGCCAATGTATTTCATATTCAGGGATTAACCCAGTAATTCTAATTGATTTCATTAGATTACTCGACTTTAACATGAGCTCTGGTCCCCGTTAAACAACAGCAGAACACCGTCTTGGAGGCTTGACGTGATAAAAGATCTACAGTTGTTTTTTTAACACTCTGATGGCTGTTGATGCCTCAGGTGCATCTGTTTTAACAAGCCGGTTGAACGAGTTGGCAGGACCTGACTGCAAGCAGCACCCGTTTTATTTTACAGCTCCAGGTGAGCAGCTCACCACACTCAATGACCCAATCAAAGAGCAAACACAAGATCGCCATGAGTGTTTGACTAGTGTGTCTGAGTGATAAGACCACTTGTCACCGACTAGTGAATGAGAAAACCCCTTGAAAATGAAAAGGGCAGGGTGAGCCATGAATGTTGTAATACAAGTACACATTATTATTCATGCAAATGCTTAAAGGCCTAAGTGGGAAAATAAAAATGCTAATTTGATGGAGGAGGATTAACTTCACAATTACTCTAAGAAGCTACGTTGTTTTAAATAACGGGGAACTACAGACTAGTCCTCAACCATTTTGCTAGTTTTACGTTTCAGTTGGCCAATATCTGTGTAGAAACACCTTACATGCAAATAAGATATGTTTGCATACGCTTTTGAATACTGAAGCATATTCCCTACTTTCCCATTCCACAGATACATGAATTCACTACAAATTATGACTAAATATAAATATTCCTTAAAAAAGGGAACACAGCAATTGTCATAATTTATACGCTCACCTTTTAAATTTAAATATAACAGTGATGTTTGCCTATGCTTAAGGTGCACTAAGTTTGCTTTTCAAATTACCAGAAAACCAAAACAATTTGAAGTTTCAAAATGACCGTGACGCTTTTAAAGTATAAATAAATGACTTAAGTCTTCAAACATGTGTGGGCATGTCAATGCAAGCTCCTACGTCTTCACTTTTGATTGACACGCACCATCCAGTGTTTTAATGACCATTCACTGCAGCAATGACCCAACAATAAGCACCATTTGGCTCCTGGAAGGTGTGAAAATGCACACTTCTCCCTGAAGCTCCTTTGTTGTGAGGCAGACTGATCTAACAGACAGGGGCAACTCACAGAAGGTCCCACTGATTATTCACCACACACACACACACACACACACACACACACACACACACACACACACAGAGGCAGTCAACCCAAAACTCCACCCCTTTCACATAGACACACTCTTACAGGTCTGACTATACAGTTTACACCCTGCCCACTGCTCCCTCAGTACAAGACTGACTTCAGCAGCGAGCACACGGCACTCTTGGATTACACTCATTTGTCACACAACTACAGTTTGTCTACGAGCAGCGCAGGGGCCCCACAGAGATCCGCAGCATGGGGAGCAGCATGTCATGTTTCCCCCAGCACAATTTCAGATTCTCAGCAAGAGTTTCATTCGCAGAAACAGGTGAGTGAGAAGTTTCCAGCTTATGTATTTATTTTTCCGTACTTGTGTCAGTGTGTCTGCTTTACAGAAAGCACATGGCTGACTGCTGTTTATTATTTTGGAGTGTGGAAGAGATTATTAGCATTTCTCAGTGTTTGAGCAGAGGGGTTATACAGAGGCTGTGAATTTTACGGGGGCAGGCTCAGGGTCATATTGTAATACCTGATAGTCCCGGAGTCGTGCCTTGCTGGTGCCTGTCTGGCCAACAGTGTCAATGATACAGTTACCATTTGCCTCCTCTTTGCATTTCTGTGAAGATGATCTGCCAGCTGTCAGTGAATCTGGTTTCCCTCCAAAATCAGGACCTGACCCCAATTCATTATTACGATAGCACATAAGCAATTCTATTTTTTTAATGATCACATCAGGTTTATGACTCTTGACGGAGCAGTAAATAGCTTGTACCGATCTACCATGTAGTGTTTGATGTGCACAGGGTAGAGGCTTTCAAATAAAAAGAGACAGCGAAACCCTCCAAAAAGGTTTCAAACCCCAACGGCTCAGGCTTGAACACTGATACACATTCTAAGTTAACAATACAGTCAGTGTTCGTCTTTCTTATGCACCCTACAAACCCTTTGTGTCAGTGAGTCAGGCGAGGCTCAGGTATTCCCCACAGAGAAGGGGAGTTAGTGGTGCTGAATGCCTCAGCAGTGACTTGGAGAATGTTGGGCATGCAAATCCATTACCTGTCCATTACCTACATTCCTAGTTCACTTTACAACTGCAGGTTGCATCGGTGTGCATGATTTCTATATTTCACTTTCTATTTGAAAAAAATTAAAAAGCATGAGTGGAACAGCATTATTAGCCCTAATCAATGATTGCTGCTTGACATGGACTTCCTGATTAGAAAGACTGATTCTCACCCCAACAACAAAAGCCTGCGTTGTTGCACCGAGGACACTGGCATGCATATGTGCAGATAAGCAGATAAACCACCAGCTGATATTATTAAAGCTGTCCCAGACTCTTATCATTGCAGTGAGGGAGCTTCCTCGCAAAGATGTGACACTAAGGGTAACAGATGAGGGTCACGCAAAACAAAGAGGGACATTGAATGTGGATTTTCCTATGCATATCAACACAAAACCTTATTGTTCTTATCATTTAAATGGCTGGCATTGATGGAAGAGGATGGAGTGGCTCTGCTTAATTTATGTGACACAAAACATAAGCCATCGTGAAAATTCTATTTTATCAGTATGTCAAGAATCAGTTTAATTACTATAGAAAAAGAGGAAACACAATTCTAGATTTGAAATGCAAAACAAGGAGAGAAAAGACTGTTGTATTTAGGTTACTCTCCGTGTGACAACTCCCTTAAATGGGACATGTTCTTTCTGGACACTGCTGTCCCGAAGTTAACAAAAAAACATGGAATCAACGGTAAATAATGGAGGGTAACTGGGAGTTTCTTTTCTCTTGAGCAGCAGTCGCCTGTTTCGAAAGAAGAATCCCCAAGAGGGCCAGGAAAAGTCCAACAGTATCATCAATATTCTCTGTACTGTCACCCCCAGGAAGGTAAGAAACTCCATCAGATTTTGCTTGATGATGATAACATGATAATTTGCATACCAAACAAAACAACCCTCCCATAAATGTCAGTCATTTCATGTCTAAACTTTACTACCATTGCAGGAAATGTCCCCTAAAGACCTGCAGACAATAGAGAACATAAAATGGGATCCCCCATTTGCTTATGACCCAGTCAGCGGCTGGAAGAAAAGCAGCATCAATGTGAAGAATTATGGACGGATGATTCACAGCTCCAAAGTTCGTTTCCGGTTCGTTCACTGCCAGGTGAGCTCAACAATTTACTTTTGAAAGGCTCCGTTGTGAAACAGCGGAAGAGCAAGTATAAAAGTAAACAAATTGAATATGACACAGTCCTTATATCTCTTCTCATGACCAGACCTATGACACATCGTTCCAGTCCTCCTAAAAAATAAACAAATAAATTATCAGGAGTTAACATGATGTTGCTCTTCAGCCACGAAACACACTGAAACTCACTGAAACTCACTGCTGACACTGACGTGGTGGCTGGCTGTGAATAATCCAATCGGTTTTCCACAGAGCGGACCGCGGCCTGTGTTTAGACATGCTTGCTTCTGCTGCAGTTGTGAAATGTCTCACAGAGAAAACCTCAGGGTAGAGAGAGTTCTGATCCCAGATACTGATAGAGGACGTGCCGGCTCCTCACCGTGGGAACCGCTATTTGTCAGTGCTGTGACACAACAGTTCTGTTAAAAACATAAGTAAAGATTGATTCAAAGGGATGGCGTCACATGACAAAAGAACACACTGTATATCATGAGAGAAGACAATACCACAGAGGAAACATGTATTGCCTAAGTGCTGACAAAAGCCACCCATGAACCCTTTAATAAAGAGAGGAATGAAAAAAGCAGCAACTCTAAATCACATCATGTGGTTGTGACAGAGGAACTTCCTTTCTGAGAATCCCTACCCAGGCTACTAAATCAGAACATTTGCTGTAGGTGGTCCATGAATCAGTTGATGATACAAGAACAAGATGTTTTAAGATGAAATCAGACAGAACTCTCATAGATTTAAAGAACAATTAGTCTTAAGTTTGTGGTGGTAAAATATGACTATGTCCTCACCAGGAAAGACAGAGTACGTTCGTCTCCAAACATGTGCCAGCAAAGTTTAATTTCATTGAAAATACAAGGAAACGTTTATTGACTGTTAACACTTATCTCCACAGGATGTACATGACTGCTACCTGGATCTTTTTCAGACACACCTTCATTTCGTGTCCAACAACACAACTGGACTGACGTACCAAGTGAGTTTTTTTTAATCCAGAAAACACAGAAACATCAATCACGTCTCTTCTGCTGAATTTCTCCGTATCAGCATTTATGATAGTTTTGATACTGCTGTGGGGCAGATTTTTATGTCGTCATACGTTTTGACATGTGTGCCCTGTCAACCAGCAGTAAACAGAAATCACGATCATGGCTTTTCATCTGTCTCATAAAGTGTGAGCAGTCATTAATCATTATTTTACTGTCTGTTGAGACCTCATCTCCATGTCAAAGAGAGACAGCTAAGCACCTGTTTAAAGTATTACTCAGAATATAGATGACGACAGATGAAACGTAGACTTGACTACATCATTGCCCTACAAGGGTAAACTCAGTCATGGTGATTATTTTTTTAATTATTTAATTTGCTGCTACATTGTCGGCTCAAACAGAGCAGAACAGCAAAGTAGAGGCTAGTAAATGAATGAGGGCATGTTTTTGTGTAAAGCAGCCTGCTTCAACTTTTAATTGTTTTGCGTGCAGGGAACTCTTCCATTGAAAGAACTCACCATCTGCAACCTGCAACAGAACTGCAACCACAGCCAACCTCAGGAATTCGCCTTTCAAATAAATGGTAAGTTTGACCTAGAAAGGATGCAAGTGGTTGTTGGCACTGGGCACTTAAATGCCATCGTCTGTTTGGATTTTTATAAGACGTGTTAAAGGTAGCTAATTAATCCGTCGCTCAGACTAGAATTCAGCAGGATGATGACAACTTAGTGGCTGACTTCAAAAAGGAAGCTGTAGATGAATTAGGTCCAGAGACAGTCTTGGCCTTTGGCTCATATTTATCTGGCGGTGGTCTTCTAACAGCAAGAAACCGCATGCTATTTCCTATGCTGTCACATTCCAATGATTCAAAGGTGCCACAACCCTCTTCACCTCCACTCAACCCCGAGACTAACTAGAGTTGGGCCCCAATGCAGCCATGGTCAGGGGGCCAAACCCGCCTCCGAGGCCCTGCTTGTTAGACAACAGGTGCACTTCAGTCAGCCCAGCTGTCATGCTACCGCTCTGAGAATTATCTAATGCATATCTCAAAAGCTGCATAGGTTAATATTTGATTGAAATGCAAATTGCAACTGCAGCTTTTAACTCCAAAGGACCAAAACAATATGAAACATGGCTTTATTAGCTAGAAAAGGATTCAGTCAAGTCATAGGTTTTTGCACATGAGTTAAGTCAATCCCACCCATGAAGGTTACAACGTTTCTGTGTTTATGTATCCTTATCATTACTATCTTCCTGAAATCTGAAACATATCTGCTGGCACAAAATCGACACTCTTTGATGTTGCATTCTCATATTTCACGTTGCATTGCCAAGGTGAAGCTTGTTATGGTGTAACATGGCATCTCAATTATTGGACACTGCTCAGTGTTAACTTTTATCAGTCAGTTTCTCTGTGAGACTTCTCTGCTCGCTGTACTTAAACATGAATAAGTTTTTAGTGTCCAGTTTGGTTAAAGGTAATGCAAACAAAGCTGTAAAAATCCTCTTTCAGATTGTTCAAATTTAAATGGCTAGGAGAAAGTTAAATTAATAATAGTTTATTACTACAGTTAATGACTAAGCCTGAATGAGAAAAAGTCTGATTATGTGCTTCCAGTCCCAAGGGTTTTCACATCACTCGTGCTTGAACTGTGGAAAAGAAATTAGTTGAACTACGGTCAAGGTTCATGATTAAGAGTTATAATGAAGAGAAAGCGAACAACTGAGTCCAGTTGAGCTGCTTTTTTTAAGAAGAAGTCAGTGGGTACAGTACTCAGCCATGGGGCTTGGGTCTGTTCTTGTTATCTCTGGTATGTGTGGGACTGATAGATAGAGGGAGATTCCAGCTCTCTTCATCCCAGGTCCTGCTCATTCCTCCTGGGTTTGCAGAGTGTGGGAGGGAGAATCTGCTATGATTAGATTAAATTAGATTAAATGCCATATGAATCAGGTCAGGCGGGATTTTTAGCAGTGTGCATTACATGTGGTTTACTGTTATGAATGTGTTTTATCATTTATTCTAAAGAGCTAAGGACTTCTTTAATTATTCCGTACTATAGCAGTGGTGGCACTTTCCCTTTTTCACTGTTTGTCCTCTGCACCCTGCAGGCGTCAGCCTCAACCCAATCATTGTCTACTGTGCCAGCCAAGAGGAACTGGACCTATGGTTTGGCCTCCTCAAAGAAAACATTGAAGCCAATGGCGGCACTGCAATTGCACCTGAAAACTACACCAGAGTGAGAGTAAGTAACGGCATTCAAACATTCAATGCTATCTTGCCCAAAACATAACCTAAGGTCCATTATATAAAGCGCCATAAAAACCGAGCTTATACTGGAAGAATGATTAACATCCTTCCTTTTCAAATTCAAACAAGCTTGTGTGTGGTCATCTTTTAATCCACCTGGCAGATTAGCCAATAAAACGCTTTGACTTCAACCACATCTGATGAAACAGGATGTGTGTGAGCACGCAGATTTGATGAGTCAAGTAGGTCACTGCTGGCTCTCCCTGAGGTCTGAAAACTAGGGAGTGGCTTTGACCATATCACATCGTAATAAACTCTTACATCTGTACAGGGTTAAATGGTGACTCCACACCTTACAGGAAACATGTGAATCTACATGTGTCCTAACTGAAAAAAAATAACCAAACTCATGATGCCTTTACACCGTAAAGCCTTTTCAAGGAATAAACATAGTGACATTCTAACATGTTTAAATTTGATTGAGTGCAGAACTTTGTTCATATTTACGTTGTTGATGATTCTCTCTGACTTCCAGGATAAGAGTGCTGACGGCAGAGAGGAGCTGAGGAACTCCATTAACAGAGAGCCCATCTATGAGTGGGAGGGCTCTCAGCGGGACAGCCTGGGCCCCATCGCCTATGTAACCAAAGTTCGACTGCAGCACCTGCCCTGTCAGGTATGACAACATTGCTGCTCATCAAGACAGAATCATAATATTAGTTTCACAGAAATTACACACACACTCTCAGATCTTGCCTATTTATGGAAATATACAGCACAGTAGACTGTACTCCCTTGTGCTTTCAACTTCTTGGAATTTTTCACACGATGAATAAAAACAGGATAGCATCAGCCCTAAATGACTCACATAGCATTCAAATTGTGCAATACATGCACATATACACACATTACCTCAACATAATGCAAAGAGTGCGTGAAACAGGTGGAGATCATATTTTGGCAAAAGGTATTTCTCACACACATATAGCTCCACTGTCTTTATTTTCTTCTTAAGGTGTAACAGTGTCAGACACCTGCAACCAAATCCCGAAAGATATGACTTCTTCCTAACCAAATATGACATGAACACAAACAAATAATCCTGATACAGCTTCACATATGAGCCAATAAAAACATGGTAGTCATGACACGGCTTGCATGGATAGCTGTAATTAATTCTCTGTGGGAAATAGCGGCAGTCTTATTGAAGTGTATGAGATTTAGGGCCAGGGTGTGTGAGAGGCATTTGCCGGCTCACGCAGTGACTCGACTCACCTCACAGCTGGAATGTCAGCTGTCTGTCCAGACACACCCTCTGAGCCAGAGAGGAAACATAAACTTTCAGTCTGCTAACTGGTTTGACAGAAGACCTAACTGGCATTTAAACAGTTTCTTTCAACAGAGTATTAAAGGATAACACTGGTGTTTATTTTATTATTCTCCAGGTCTCACGGTCGCCTCGATGCATTGTATTATTCATAGTCTTTGCACGGGCAAATGAACTTGATTACGCTGCCTTACTCATGTACCTTCATACCAAAAAGCATTTAATGCCATTCTGTTTTGTAGACTATAAAGGATTTAAAAAATCCAGAGACAGTGTTGGACAGTTTGTAGTTTGACTTGCTGCAAGTTTCTCTTTGAAAGAGGAAGAAATTAATGAAAATTACTCCCTGAACTCTTGTGATGTATCTTCCCATTCCTATTTAGGACAGAAAAGCATACGAGAAAATGGAACTGAAAACTGAATAACTAAATATTGACCCATTAACCAAAATGAAACACATCTACAATATCTATAAAGATCATTACAATAACAACTATATTCTTATGTCCACAGGAACAGAGTGACAGACTACTGGTCATGTACACATCAACGCTGATCATCCTGTCTGAAGAGAACGATGGGCTCTTCTATAAGGTACCACTGACGTCACTGACTTCATATCACAACCTGTGTGCGTCCAGTTTTTCCATTGTTTCCATTAGAGATTTGATTTGATTTGAGTCATTATGATTGCAGGGAAAGCTTCCGCTCAACATGATAACCGTGACCACACCCTGCCAAGAAATCAAGCCCAACACCTTTATGATTGAAGGTAAATACACTGAATAAGTGAGCTGCTCTGCACACTGGCATTCAAATAAGCATGTTAAAGGGATTATAATGAGGGTACATTCTTATGCATGTTTAAGCTAAGCGGCCCGTTCCATGAATCCGCTCACGTCACAGAGTGTAACCCTGCATGAATGAGTTGGTTTTATCCCCAGTGAATGACAAACTGACTAAAGCACATTCCAGCGAGCGACCGGACCAAATGACAGCCTTTGTTCACCCCCTCTTCTCTACTTAGGGAAGTTGATCAACCCCATAGTGGTGTCGTGTGTGGACAGGACCGAGTTCTGCGAATGGATCCAGCATTTTAAAGCTGCTGACGTGCCTGTTGTCAGCCCCCCGCCCCCTGTGTATGACATCATCTACACCCCAACGCACAAGGAGGTGAGACACACCCTTCTTTATTTCACGAGCCAAAAACAATCTCACTGTTTGCAGCTGCTGATGAGCCACAACTACTGGGCTGCACCTGGTTTGTGAACCTGGGGGTGGAGTAAAATTAAGTATGAGGAAAAGGACAAAGGAGACAGATGATAGAGCCCTACCTTTTGTGTAAATTAATATGCTGCAAAACGATGAAATGATTTATAACTACATCAACTATTGCCACTTAATTACCCCCAAAAAAAAGCATGAAAAGTGAGCAAGTGAGCAAATGTCTACATCCCTGCTTGGTCAAATATTTAAATGAATAATATCCTTCTTGTGTGTGATGATCCCTAGGCTCCACAGTTTGACAGGTGGAGTGGAAACAGCCAAGGTCGCACTGAGTCCCTGAAGTTCAGTCAGTCAGAAAGTGGACGTGGGTCACACAATCTTCAGTTACCGATGCCTGAGGACAACCCTCTCTCCCCGGGGTACACCGAACCTCTCTGTGTAAGTCAGCAGTGGCCTGCTTCTCGAGTTTAAGTATACTTGAGCTATTAAACTGAAGCAAACCTGCAACACAAAAATATCTGCACAAACCTGTGGTATGAGTTATCTGTACGTGGCTAGAGAACTGTTTGTTTTGGTGGAGCTGAGGGGAGCACGTTCACAGTTAATAATTAAGTGAGGTCCAGAGACAAAGCCTCTCCGGTTACAGCTACAAAGGTGTAGGTAATAATCTTCAGCCTTTGCTGTGAAAAACCATTACAAAGTCAGTATTTTCATAACCCATCATAAAAGCTGATTCGGCAGTGAAAAGCTTGCTTGTTAATTTCAGGCTCTTTAAGAAGTACTGAAGCATTCTGTGTTATCAGGACTCCCCCACGAGAGGGGCTATGTAGGCCAGCTGCCCATCCAATTAGCTTAAAGTGGAGAGGGCTCTGTGCCCAGAAGACAGGTTTTTGTAGCTGAACCATTCTCTCCCAATTAAATTCAGGGAGACTCTTCTTCCCCCTCTGAAAAGCACAAAATGATGAAGGACATGGTGTAGAGAGGAGACAGTTTTCATTATTTGCTTTAGTAGGAGTCCCTGTAAAATCCATGATGCCACATGTAAATTTCGACGTCTTGCTGATTTTTTCTCCCTGGCTGTGTTTGTTGTCCCTACAGTACATCTCCAGCCGTCCCTCCTCCACTGAGACTACCCGCCTGGGCAGCAGGACCAACAGCGTCTCATCCCACACCAGAGCTGAGCGTGACCTGCTGCGCTACTCCTCCCCGCAGCGAAGCTCCTACCTCCAACCCGCGGAGAGTTCTGTGGTGTCTCAGATCTACAGCACACCCTACTCTGCTCTGCATCGTGTCAGCCCGCAGCGGCTGGACAAGGCCCCGCTCGTCAAGGTAATTCAGTCTGGCCTCTTAACTTGATAACCAAATATTCCCCACGAGACTGTTGACTTATTTTACATGTCATGTGTGCAGAGACTAAAATAGACACAAGTATCAGGCTGAGAGTGTTAACAAAGTGGATAATTGTGGCATTTATGCAGAATTAAACTTGAAAGATCAATGCATTTGATGGTGCAAGGAATTAAATTTCCATTATAGTTTATAAACAAAAACTAAGCCAACGACCAGAAAACATTTACTTATGGGGTGGCATTACAACATTACTGGCGGTGAAAAGTGCAGCTTTCTTACTGTTTCTGATTGCAACACCTTGTTGTCACACCAGCACCGGTGAAGATCACAATCATCATGGTTTTAGCCCTTAGTCATCTGATCCTAAATCCCAAATCTAAGTGCAGCTTATATAATTGCCTCATGTGAACCTGAAGAGCGTGGGAGAGAGAGACAGAGATAGATATCGAGATAGAAACAAAGAGATAAAGGAAGAGCTGGGATCTGATTTTCCTCTCTGCTTAGCGCCTTGAACTAATACCCAGATCTCTTTGAACTTTCTATGGTCAGTCTAACAGCTGGAGCACCCCTCAGACATCGCTCAACTACCCCCTGAACGCCCCACAGCGACACTCAGATATGTGTGCCACCCGGCAACCCTTGTCACCCCTGTACGATGAGCCCTGCAGTCCCGAAATCTACTCCCTAGATGAGGCCAGGCCAGTGGTAAGTGGGTCAAAGATACTGGATCCATAAGTTCAGTTTACACCTGCACAGCCTGTCTGATTTTAAGCAGTGTGCACACAAACACACATACCCAGACAGAGGCTTGTTTAACAAATTATATTTGATTGTACAGAAAAAACCCAAGTAGGAATATTTCTTTTACCAGAGGTTTTTCATCATAGTTCAGTTCTCATTATCAAAGATCTATTTGACTACCAGGTGAAACTATTCTGTGTTTTTCATCTCAATTCCTCTCCTGATCTGGTAGTTGCAGAGCTGGCAAGAGCAAATTGAGCACCACCACCATCAGGAGGACCCTCAGCTCCCACCCTCGTACTTCCAGCTCCGTACGCCTCCTATGAGCAGACGCTGCAGGAGAAGTCTGGTACTGACCAACTCCCAGGGACACGCCATGGGCCTGGAAATGGACACTCCTGAAAGCCAAGCAGAGCAGAGAGCCGAAGCGGTGTCCAGGCTAAAGCTTCTGCCCATGCCCGGCCAAGTGCACGAGCAGGTGAGAAGTACAGAAATGCTCAAATCCCACGCCACTTCAGTTTCTGGTATGCTGTGGTGAACGTGCATCAGTGTTGTGTTGTGTGGGAGCTTAGCAAGTGTTAGACTTGTTCCGCAGGTGATATTTAAACAGGTGCCGCACATGAAACGTATCGGAAACACTAGAAAGTTTATTATAGTTGATCGCAGGAAGTAACTTTCTTTTGTTTTCACATCTGCTGACAGATGCTCCCCCCGATGAGCTCTGCGAGGAATGTTTCTCAGATGTCGTACAGTTACTCATCAGGTAAGAACTGAAGGCATGTAGTCATACACCTGATGAAACACTCGTCTGCCTATATATGGTAGAGTTAAACTATGCTGTTCAACAAATGACCTTCTGCTTTCAGTTTTGGCCGACTTTCATCTTATCTAGTAAAACAAATCAAAACAAGTGCATATTTTTAGGACATGGATAGATAGTGTTGTGTAGAAGTGTAAAATATATTTTAAGAAACAATGGGCACTCTTTCAAATTTCAGCTGTGGATTGCTGCATCATATTCCATTACAAGTTTGAGTTATGAAAGTCAACACCATCAGCTGCCCTCCTAAAGGCTACCAAGGACAGAGAACATTGCTCACACTCCATTATGGCTTAAATTAAACAATGCAGTCACCTTGGATTGATTGAACTCTTGGGTTTGTCAGCAAGTAGACTGAAAAAGGCTAAGAGTTAAAAGTGCAGGAAATGTGCAAATGTGCCAATGAAATGGAGCTTAGTGCAGCTCGAAATGCCGTCTGTGCAAAATGTCCCATGTGGGGAAGCCCAGTGTAAGAGAACACTGTTCCACAGCCGGACTGACGCTGTGACTGACAGAATCCAACTGGACTGCACACATATCTCCAAGCTCTTTAATCGCACAGAAAAACAAGAGTGGAATTTACGTGGCGTAGGCAGATTCATTCTCAAACGTTACAACCTAGTCATTTATCTGTCATTCGGCAGATAGTATGTGACTACTACAAAGAGCACACACAACGAGTAAAGGTGGTGCACCAGTGGCATCTTAAACTACTGGTTTTACAGTAAGCTTAATATGTACAGACAACGCCAAACACACCATAGGTATTTTGGGACCATGTCCAAGTTCAGGCAGTCAGATGAGGTGAGGTTTTGTCTTTCATCGTTTGAAACTAAAAGCCTGGGAATCTTCTCTCACTTCCACAGATCACAACTCATACCTCGAACCCACAGAACCAGATGACCAGGAAATGGACTATGACAACATTTGGGAGTACGACTGCAATACCGGTATGATTCAGCCAACGTCTGGAATTTCAACACACTGGACGGGATTAGACTTTGGGGCCAGAGGCCTTGATGCCATGGCAACCCAGCAGAGATGGTCATAAAACAAAACAATAGCTCGGCATTTGTCTGGACGTGTGCAAACAACAGATCGCTATCAGAGGGATTATAAAAGCCAACTACAACAGCCTTTGTTGCTCCTGCTGTGTACAGTATGAACCAACACATCCCCAAAACTATATTGTTATACGTCGGACAGCCGAGCAGCAGAGCGAGGAGTGCAAGTATGAAAAGACGAAACATTTTTAAAGTGATCCAAGACAGATTAAAGGTGTCTGTTTGACATGTTGCATTCGAGAGAGAAAAGTGTAAATATATATATATATATATATTTTGTGTATATATTCTGCCTAGTTTTAATATTATTTTTACACATTGCTCTAAATTTTTCATATGCAGTGAAAGAACCTGCATTTTTTAATATAAGCATTTGCTAACATGCTGCCCAGTTTACTGTTTTATTATTTGTTTCTACTAAAAGCTATACACAGCATTCCATCAGGGCTTGTTATAGTAAAGAATCTTTTTTTGTAAATGATGTGTATTTATTATTTTACTACGCTACAATTTCAAGACAAATAGATGTGGCTTTAACTGACTGCCTTAAAGGTGCTAATATTACTGTCACTGTGGCAGATTAGTGATACCTGTTTGGCTTCATTTTTTCATATTTGTTTGAGGTGTTTATTTATATTTGGAAATAAAACTGCAAAAATATTCCACAATTGTATTGTTGTTTTAACTTATTCCAATGATTACATTCACATTTACATTTAGTCATTTGTTCATCTTGACACTGTCATATGAAAACAAAAATCAACAATACCAACATCAACAATAACAAAATCAACTGTCAAGATCATATTTAAGTTGTAAAAAGTTAAGGTGACAAACCATAACAAACACAGTTTACCATCATCTTTCTATATCATCTTTGTGGGCTGTGTTGAAATTACCTCAACACTGCCACCTGCTGGAGTAAAAAAAAGGTGGATTTAGATTCTTACATTTACATTTGAAAAATGATTTAATCTGAACTCTTAAATAAGATTATTAACATGTTGATTAAGACTACAATTTTTAATGTTATTTACAGAGTTTATGAGAAGTGTATAATTTACTAGTTTACAGAGCCATGAGGCTGCAGTTCAACTTCTTATTTGAACCTTTGTTGCCCTCTGGTGTGTGAAACTTTACACTTTAAGGTCTGGACTTTTAGAATTGCAGACACTGCACAACAATCATAGGTGCATTTTACTCCAGGTAAACTTACAAAGCACCAAAAAATACCATACAGTTATTTATTAACAATCAGACCAATAAGACAACCATGTCGAAATTTAATTATTAATTAATACTGGCACAGATAACAGTCCCTTAAATGGATTACACTTTAGATAATTATGCTTTGTTCAACCATCGTTTTTGGAAAACAATTGGATAATATGTTATAAAATTATTATATTATATTAATTATATTATACACAATGTTATAATATATTGAATTATGACTATTAGAAATATTTTAGTCAAAAAATGATCTGCTACATACAGGTAATGTAAAGGAAACATACAGGCTCAAACAGCACCATTCGTAATTCTTTATCTCAAGATAATCCATTTATCAGGTCCATCTAACATCTCGACCGTGTACAGTATACAGAATAACATAACTTTAATCTTTCTTCAGTACATGCCCAAACATTATTTTCAAATGTCTAAAGTCTATCTAAAGCCTTACCTCTGATAAATATACCTGTTTCCTGTTGAATTTGGTCTTTTGTATTTCATATGAATGCTTGCAGACATTACTGTATATGTAAAAATGTCAGCCAAATTAAATTGTTAAAAAAAAAAATTAATTTCTGTCATTCAATTTCTATTATATAAAGAACATTTAAGTGAACAAATCAATAATATTGCAAATTTGTTGTGCTAACAACATACAAAAAATGTAAATTTAAAATCTTGAGAGGAGGTCCCATCAAGAATCGGGAGTGATGTCGCTGTGGGTCTCTTTTCACTGTCAGCTGTTTCCATATTGACATACTTACGCAGGTATCGGATGGCAGATAGAGCACTTACATTTGCCAACAGAACTGTGAGGGAATACACAGGTTTTGTTTTATTTTATTATTAAGTTTGTTTTTTTAATTTACATTCATGCTACATATTAAAATACATACCAGCTTTCCAGGCATCTCCAACTTGAGGGTTTGTAGTCTTCAGAACCCATGAAGCGAATGCAATACAAACCAGACACATATCGGACTGTCTGAGAGGAAGAAGGGAGGCATCCAACCCTTCAAAGATAGTTGCAAAATATAATAAAAATATCATTATTGTTCATAAAATGCAAGGCACAATGACCCCAAAAGGAGTCCAACGGGAAGTCAGGGCTATTAATTGGGATTA
This sequence comes from Channa striata, assembly GCA_033026295.1. NCBI lineage: Eukaryota > Metazoa > Chordata > Actinopteri > Anabantiformes > Channidae > Channa > Channa striata. The sequence continues at coordinate 11,746,379 of CM065172.1, read as the reverse complement.
ACACACTAACAGCTGAACACAAGCCCTAAGTAATGCAGTGGGGCTTCTGTTCTGTCACGCATGTGACCCGGTCAAATCTCATTCCTGCAAAAATAAAGACTGCTTAAAGATGTTTGTGACTAAAACTCTGTAAAGGATAATCTTAAAGATAATACGCAATATTGGACGTCATAGTGGGTGGACTGACTCTGTCTATCATTGCTTAACAACAGGGATAAAGACTGCACAAGGGGAGCTATTTTCACTTCCCTTCACGTCCAAACATAAATTAAAGTGATCTGCTGGCAGCTTAGTGAGCACACTCATTGAGGGAAGTCAAGTTATCACGTACAACCATTCCTCTTGATGCATGCCACTACGTGCCTACAGTCTACTCAGTGTCCTCTGGCAGCTAAGACAGTCCGTCCCGGTCATGACTGTAACAGCTGACTGAGTGGATAGGACATCTAAGGCTGCAACTGCTCACATGTGGGGAGTATGAGGCAAAGAGGCAAACTATTGCTGAATTACATCCGTTTAACAGTGGTGGAAAATATACTGGTTTAAACTATTTTTATATAATAAAAGAGAGAGTACTATCTGGATGCCTCTGTGGTATTAGAGATGTTCTTTTCTTTGAGTTTTTTAATTAATACTTCTTTAGAAAATGATAGATAGGATGGTTATGGGCCCAGCACACTCTGCTGCACCACTCTGCTGTGACTCACCCCAGATGGGACTTGAACCCACAATCCCTGGCTTAGGAGGCCAGTGCCTTATCCATTAGGCCACTGGGGCCATAAATCACACTTTAAAACTTATTTACATCAGTCACTTATCTCCAATACATTAACTGGAAGCCAAAATATCAAAGGAGATGAATATGTATGCAACCACTGATTTACTATTTTATATATTTTTTCATTGTATTAAAATAAAATATTAAAACTCCTGAGGGGCTGAATACTTTTTAGAGGCAATGTAGCAGCACTTCCTCATTCTGGGACAGCATTTATTAGGATAAGTGCATATATCCAATCATAATTTCCAGATGACTGTCTCCATGCAAAGTATGGATAAATGCAAATTCAACATTTGCAAACGCCAAATGTTTTGAATCTAGTCGCTTTAGAAGCTTGGAACTTATGTTGTAGCACTACTACAACAATGTCCCACACCGTCTAAAATAGTATTTAACGTGATGCAGCAGAACCATATTTTGTCTTTTTTCTTTAACAAATCCTGTTGGCACCATAACCTGCAATGCAAAACCAACAGTTCAGCTGGTTATTACATTGCATTATGCTTGTGTTGTATTGAGTAAGCAAAAAAGTTCTGGTAAGCTCACATCTGTTGTCTCCAGCCTTAACTAACTCAAGTGATGCCATTTTATTTCTGCTTTATCTCCAAGGATTTGCAAGTCAATTTCAATACAGCTTGTTTTACCACGCTAACTAATATAGCAGAGGTTCAATTTTTATTCTCATCTTTGGTGCTGCACTGTGTAAAGTTAGACTTACTTGGATTGGAAAGAGCTGTCTGTAAGTCCTCATATCTGAAAGGCTGCTGTGCTAGTTGTCTGGAGATCCTGTCCTCCAGGTGGCAGAGTAGTGGATCAGGAAATACAAAGTCCTGATTTCCGAGAGCATTGTTGGGACAAACTGTCCTTCGAAGTGATCTGTCACTTTGCCCCACAGGTACAAGACACAAAGGGTTTGAGATAGGATGAGTAGATCCGGTAAATTTAATATTCCTGAAGGAGAAAGTTTCTTTCCAGAAGAAATTCTGTTTGAGGTCACTATCTGTGAAGAAATTCTCATAAACGTCTACAGACATCTTGGAGGCACTTGGCTTGCGGCTGAACCTTGTCACCACCTTTATGCAGTTGTCTTCTTCATCGGATTCCGCAGAAGAATCATCAGAAGAAGAGGATGGAAAGAAATATTCATAAGCCTCAGGAAACTGCAGATTTCTATTAGCTGACCGAGAAGAGGAAAATATAGGAACCAACTCAACCTCCGTCTGATCTTCTGCTGAGATGAGAGGGCTGAAAAAACTTTTGGTATCAAACTCTGAGAAAAAATGATCGTAGGTTTCAGGGAGAGAATTTCCATCGATGGAAAAGTTGCTTGTGTTTTCTGTCGTTGACTGGCTTGGAATTGGCTGCTTTCCACCAAAGAAGTATTGAAATATATCCATGAGAGAGGTTGTGTAGCTGCCTGTCAAAGAGGAAGGTGAAGAGTCTTTGTCCTTGTTTTCCTTAATGACATGTTCATCAGCAGGAGTCTCTACCTTTTCCAATTTCTCCACATCTAAGGCTGGTAATGTTTGGTGTTTCCATGTGGAACTGAAAGACTCTGATTCCAGCGCGTGTAAATTGTGAACACTGATATTTTTGGAAATCTTTCGGAGGCACTTTTGAGCACTTCCAGAGAGGACAGGTTGAGAAGTGACCCCCACAGAGGTCAACATCATATTTTCAGGGTAAACATCAGTGCCAAGGCTCACAGGGACCGGTTCACTCTCCCACATTACACTCCTTGAAGAGGAAGAATCGGGTGCAATGGCAGAAGCTAAACTTGACCGTACAGAATCAGGAACTGTCAACGAGGACTCATCCACTTGTGTAAAAAAGCCTGAATCAGTTGCAGCAAACATGTCTGTCTCCTCGTTTTCCCATAAAGTTTGGAGGGAGCTGGGCGGAGCGTCTTTTTCCATCATCCGTAGACCCAAAATGTCATTGATTGTCAGCTTCTCCATCTCACTCCAGAAAGAAGATATGGAAAACACTGAATGTTGTGAATCCAGGGCTTCTTTAGGTACGTCTGTGATGACGTCTTCTGTTCCACTCGATAAATCACTTCTCAATTCGTTTGAGTCATTAAATACATTTTGCATTTTAGGTGCAAATATAGCTTCTTCTTCCGTGTGCTTTGCCAAGATTAGGGTTTGTATTTCTCCTGGACCACAAAGCTCGTGTTGGCTGACGGACGGACTACTTTCAGACATATCTGTGATGTTGTCATTTGAGACGGACAGGACAGAGTCAGTGTCCAGTGTACAGCAGGATGACACTAATGTGAACTCCGAGGGGCTCCTACTATTAACAGCCATTATTTGGGTTGACTCTGACTGAGCTCTCTGATCTGTTGTGTTTTTCTCTGATAAAATATCTGATTTGGATATAATCTGAGCCTCCAGTGGACGTTCTTTTGCTGTACTGAATTATTCTGATCCAAGGTGGAAGAACTGTTAAACATGGAGTTTTTATTAGGGGAAAAATGACTAAGATTATTGGCTAATTCAGCGCTGGCCACTTTGCTGGACATCTCGTCTGAGGGTAGACAGGCTCTGGTTGTAGATTGCTGGTGTTTGACATTGTGATCGTCAGCACTGATCGTACCAGTTGCAGACAGAGAAAAGTGAGTCTTTCCTGCTGCTGAGCCATATCGATCTGTGTCAACTTCCAGCTGTTGTCGGTGCTCAGTGTCTCTTTGACACACTGTGTGATTGTCCCCACAAGAATCCCCCCCCTCTGCAGCTCGGACTGACTTGGCAACGGATAGTTTGTCACATTGGATGACATCGACAGCAGGATCATTTGAGTCTGCACTTGGTAAAATACTGAGAGGTATCGATTTGAACTCTGCTGTACAACATTTTAGATTTTGTTCATTTTCACAACCAATGAAAGAATGATTCACTTTATTAGACGGGTGGAGATTCCCTGCAGGAGCTTCTTCTCTTTTACTGTTTCCGCTTCCGTTGGCCATGTCTGACTTAACAGTTAGACTGGCATAACGTGAATGTGGCAAACCACAGTATTTGTCAAGTCCGGGTAATTCGTCTACTTGTAATTTGATGGTTGATGCGTCATTAAAGCCATCATCATGTTGGTTCAGTGGGGTTACTGACGGACTATTGTTATATGCATGAATTTCAGCTGAGCCTGAACCTGTACAGATTCCCTGTGTAAGGAATTTGTATTGACTGTCACATGGAGGATCGTAGCTGGGTAGATCATTTACTTTCATCTCATCAGCAGATGTCCGCCCTGGGCCATTGCTTGTGACTGAATATAAAGGGGACATCACGTTTGTTTGCGGCTTACGTGAATGAAGTAAATCGACATCCTTAGATGAACACAGTCCTGCTTCTCCTCGCCATGTATACTGCTCGTCCTCTGAGTCCTGAGTCCTCCCTCCATGCCCAGTCTCAGCTGGCTCAGCGCTGAGTCGTCTCTTCTTCCTTCTCTTTCTTTTGATGGAGGCAGATGGAGACGATTCTTGGCTCTGTGTTTTGTTCATGCTTGTTGGGTCTGAATGTGGAACATTAGGCTTTTCATCTTCCTTCCATTTGACACTCGTCAGCATTTCGGGAGTTAACTGACTTCTTGACAAATCATGTGCTCCTGTCTCTACCTCTGTCGCCTTGTCTGGACGAGGTTTTGTTTTGGAGCAGACAACCCTTACCAGTGAGTCACGAACCTGATTCTCTTGTGTTACCTCATTTGCTCTGGCTTCTGTGCAGGCTTCCTCCCAGATAAATAAATCCGTTTCAGGGTAAGCTGATTTGTTAGTCTTGGGCACTGAGTTACTGCCTGCATGTTCAGGAGAAATGTTGAAAACGAGCTCAGGTTTTTTTCTCGTGTTTATGTTGCTAATGGTGTCGACGGCCCTCGACAGCCCTTTGCCAACTGCTGTTTCACCCCTGGCAGACCGAGAGTTTAACTTGGGGGTGTTTTCTGGCCAAGATGTGCTGCTGCTGGCTTGTTTCCCATCACTACACTGCTGTTCCTCTTCTACTGCCCCTCTGTTTTTTCCAGCTTTCACTTTGCTTGGACCAGCAAACCTCTCAGCCTCTGTGAGATTTTTCAGCCTTTCAAAGAATATATTGACAGACTGCAGGTGTAAATCCTCCTCACTGCCTGAAAGGATGTTCTCCATTCCACTAACACCGTGCTTACTGAGAAACTGCTCCACAGGAGGGCCCTCACAGTCTGGGGGGCCGTCGAGCGAGTGGTCAGCATCTGACAAATGCGTTGTTAGGCTGACTTTCTGAACTCTGTTAGCAAGCACGGACTCAGTCTCATCAAGGTCACTCATCCCTGAGCTGTCCACACCTGCTAGTGAGGGAGGAAGCAGGTTGCACTCTTCGCACTCTGCAAAGAAGCACTGCCAGTCACGGTCAGAGATCTCCACGCTGTATTCAAAGTCATCCATTCTGACTTAGCAGGTGCAATATGACCCTGAAAAAACAATCAATATAACATAAACACAATGACTAGTAACCGTATTTATATTTCTTTCAGATGATTTTAGTATCATCAAGTTTTTCTCACATTGCAAAAAAACATGCATGAATATATAATCCAAAACTGGCATCAAGAGATTAATAAAAGTATTCATGCAATCGAGGCAAAGGTATGATCAATTGAACTGTGTATGAATTTGGAACATAATTTTCAAAATAATATAAATCAAACATAAATGTATAATATTTCTAGCAATGCGATGTCATGCAACACAATTTAATAGTTTTGTCTTCAAGAAAAACTAGCCAGTAACTGGAAACTACAGTACTACTACTAATTATATTTAGAAGGATGAAAACAAGAATTATTAATAATTTCCACACTTCTAGCCCTGTGCATATGTGCATATCGATCTGTTTTCCTACCTGGTTTCAGCTGTATCCTGGACTTGAGAAGGTGAAGGTCTAGGAAGGAGGGATTCTTCGCAGCACCATGCTGTATGTCCTCTGGTCGCATTCTTTGCACGAGCACACATCACAGAAAGCCCCATGATTGGATAAATATAGAGCGGTGCTTCTGAACACGTAATGCATGCGGTTCTCTTACAGCAGCCGTCCATCCCCAGCAGAGGCATAATGTTTCTGAACTTTAAATAGACTGTGTACCAGCAAACTGCTCCACAGGATGCACAGTATTTTTACTTTTAGCATTGTTTTACTTGAGAAATTCTTTTCACAATCTACTATAAAAGCTGGGTTTATGTGTGAATAAATGTTTGCTTTGGGCTTTTCATATTAATGGGATTTCACCAAATTTATGACAAAAAGCCCAGTAGCAGTGATATCCCTGGTAGCTGCTGTTGGCCCCAAGAACAGTCTCTGCAGATACAGAGATCATGTGAGGTGTGTGTGAGTCACCTGATGCCTGACTGGTGTGATGTCATGGAGCAAAAGTGGATCTGAATCTTTCCGATCCTGTCTTTCCAAATGCTACGGTGGAGCCAGAACCACGGGGACAAGACACTGGAGCATGTGAATCTCATGTGACTCACCTGGAATCAAATGATGAAAAAACACAGAGCAAAAAAACATGTTTAAATGAAGAAGTTAAAAGAAGAAAATGTTTGCATATTCTCAGGTTTGAGGTTTTCATGGAGAAGGAACAGAATAAAACACTGCAGTAGATTTAACAAAGTAACTGAACTTTTGTGGGGAAACTATATTATGGTTTTTACAAAAATGTCTGGTGGGGGTATTGAAATTTACTAAGGTTTTTTGATGAATAATACTCCCAGGTTTTGAAAAATCTATTCCCCCAATATTGTTTCATTATTATATATAATATTGTCCGTGAATTTCTGACTTTATGGTAAATTATCAAGTCTCAACCATAAATATTAGTATGTTATCAAAAAGGGTTCTTCCATACAGCAATATTTAATTTGCAAGTTTAAAGCTTTAGAGGTTAATTAGACTTGAGAAGTCTTTCTGAAGTATTAGCAGCTCAATAAAAATGATTCTATAGTTGAAAGTTCCTCATTTCTGATTTCTTGTTTTACTATATTTCTCCTCCTCCTGTTTGCTTTACATTAACAATTCCATCGTCCTAATATTTACATTTGCTTTGTCAGTTACATTTAGGAGCAGCCCAAATACCCTCAAGCAGATGAAATCATGACACAGATGTCACGTTAAAACCAGGGCTTATTTTCTTCTAGAATGTAAATTCTACAACCGTTAGGAGGGTGGCTTATCTGAGCAGAGCCCGGGCTGTGTTTACAGCTATCAGTAAGACTTTAGTAAAGACAAAGAGGTTATCAGCCATCCTTGCTGTCAAAATGTCAGTGATGATACTCAAGGCATCAAGATAACCTATCAGACCTGATCTCATTATCAGCAGGTAAACTGTACTTAACAGATCCTGAATGTGGCCTAATTGCAGTTGAATGTATTGAATAATAATGATGGTGTCCCATTGTTATCTGAGAACAAAAACTTTGGTTTTCCTGCTTAAGTAGATGGCCATTTCATGAATAAAACTCTCAATTTTGTACACTCTTGAGCCTAAGAGTGTAAAGATCACAGAATTTTTAAAAGTATGAATGTTGGAATATACTTGCATTTGCAACGATCATCAAAATCAACCAAGCAACATCCCCAAGATTTTCATTCACAGTGTTTCCTTCACATTCAGGATTTGCATCTCACACTTTCACAGGCTGCAGCTACAGCCCTCATTTGCCTAATTTTCATGGCTATAGATATTTATGAGAAAACAGACCCTCTAATTAGCCAAACCACAGCCTGGGCTGTGTGCCCAAGAGGGTCCTCTCAATTCATCAGCTGTGGGGACAAGGGAGACAAGCCAGGGCCTGTGTAGTGACTGCACCTGGGGCAGCGGGCCGTTTGGACATGGGTGGGATACTGTTTCCATCAACAGGATTAGGCTCTTATGAGTCACTTCTTGGAGTTAAGATTGGAATCTGCTCGGGCTGTTTCACAGTGGCTAATGCGACAGAATTTCACCCTAATTGTTTACCACGTCAGCCCCGGCAACTCAACGTCAATTAAACAAAGCCCAGTAAACAGACACATTCAGCGCCCTCTCGGTGACACGCTGTTTAAACAGAGAGGAGCCTGTGTATGGTCCCGTTACCAAGCGTCCTTGGCTGGTGGCATCTTTTGTGTCGAACAGGGTGCAAAGTCCTAATTATGGCAAAGTAAAGGGTAGAAAAACAGAAAACGCTAGACAAAGATTCCTATTTTGAATGTTTGTAGACTGTTTAGAAAGCATACAGGCCATTTAGCCATTTACAAAAGTGCCACACAGGACGGGGTCGACTACTGAGATAAGTATCAGTGTAAAAGGACAGACTAATGAATAAAACTATACTAGTTAAAAATATGTAATTAATTACTCAGACTTAGTTTATTGTCCGTGTTTCTGAGAGGTAGATTGAACTGGATGGAGCATAGCGTCTCTCTTTTTCAGTAATAAATGTTCCACTACGACAGCCAGGGGTTGAAGGTATGTTGATCACACAAAAATATATATTTTCTAATAAACTGTTATGGTGTTTTGCATTAGTGCCACATTTTTAAAGATGGAAACTGACGCTCATCAACTTCTTACTGTACAATAAATTAGCTGGCTCTCTGTCTGCCCCAACCCTTAATCCTGACCCCAAGCAAAACGACCATAAGAGTTTACGCATTTCTTTATAAATTAAGTTTAAAGTTTAAAGGAGAAAAACTGAAGGTTTATATCTTCCTCCAGGAACAGTTTGCTTTCACAGGCCTGATATGTTTTAAGAACTATTGTTTCAAAATGTCATAACCTAAGCCTAATTTAGCTGGTGTGTGTGCCACACACACGCTGTAAGTCACACAAATGACTTACTTGTCTCTCTGTGGACTGAATGTTTCATTATCATACGCGTCTTTGTGGACTGTAATATCATTATACCAACACTATTAATGTCATAAGAACAACATAAAATTTGTTTTAAAACACTCTTTAGGAGCCGAGGAGCCTGGTCTGGGACCCGGTGCTCAGCAGCGAGCGCCTGCGGGCTCTCTGGAGGATTTGCATGTGACAATAGTGAGACAAGCATCACTGTCCTCACCTGACATGTCAAAGACAACACAGTAGAATGAGCGCTGGAGGTGTGTGGGGATCACAGCAGACCTCAGACTGCAGGCCTGCTTTTAGGGAACGCGACTCCGTCCATGCAGTTCCTCGTGGTAACCAGAAGATGGCGACATCCACCGTTTGTCACCAACCTGTCGGAGGCCTGGTGGAGGTAGGACATCTGACTTTCAATTAAATCATCTGTAAAAGGCACAAGAGTTAGAAATATTCTTTTACTGAAGAAAAGTAAAAATGTAAAAAAAAAACATTTCACACAGTATAAGGGATTTTCACTTTTGAGCCTCATAAAAACTCTTTTAGTTATTGTGTGGAGATTGTGTTTGGCTGACACATCTTTTATACTCTTGTTAGTTTAGTTTTACCCTTTAGGCCATGTCAAATCTTCTTTTATCATTTTTATTGCTGTACTTTGGGAGCTCATTTTATCCACCCAGCTTTGACCTGAACTGAGGTCTGATGATCCAAAACAACTGCAAATACCTGTGCAGGTGTGCACAGCTTGTGAACTGCAAATTTGTAGCTGTCAGTTGACATAAAGGAGCGAAATGTACAGGAATAATCAGTAAAATTATGTTTAAGTGTAGACTAAATCAAATATAGCTAAGTTCCAGTGGCCTTCTTTAAAAAAGGCAAAGTCAGGGCTGCAAATTTATAGCAAATGCCACAAGTTTACAGGAAAAAAGCGTAGCATTAGAGTCTTGATTCAACTCAATTAGAAAGCAACCAATACATGTATATGATTTTTTTTACTTTACTAAAAATGTGTCGTTATAATAACATATAGCTCCAAGCAACGCTGACAAGACTTTTAGTTCCATTCCCGTTGCTTCCTTCCCCTTCATCTTGAGGCCCACAACCACATCATTACACATTAGCTCGTGTCATAGTAACTTTAGACTTCCAGACAGTGAGTTGAATTCTTCTTTCAGTTTTCAGCCTTGAAGCACTTTGGATCACTGCACGTAAAACAATTTGGCTCATTTTGACACTGGATCCTTTGAAGTAAAACAGCTGAAGTGATTGTAAAGTGAGCTGAGTGAGACCTACACATTAGCGAAGCTGAACAGTACGCCATTAAAGCGGCCGACACATGACATCAGCTCTGTGCCCGAGGTGCGGGGTGACCCTGGCTGACTCTGGTCTGTCTGTCCTGACCACATACGCTCCTGCAGGCCTCGTCTGTTGGGTTAATTAGTGAAAGGCTGAGCACTGTTCACTTCCCTGGCTTTGAACAACAGCTTTTGATGCTAAAATGACAGTATTAATATGTTTGATTTTGTGCAGACTGAATCAAATCTATGTTCAACTTGCATTAGCTCTGATTTGCTGTTTATTTTCTTGCCCCACCTCCTCATGGTTTGAATAGAATTGGTTCAAGTTATTGTGAAGCCTCTTGCCAACAAATGTTTAGAGTTAGAGTTTTTGAATAAGATTTTTCTCATAGGCTCTCGAATCTGGACTGAAAGTGGCGGAAAAAAAACTCAGTGTGAAGATCTGAACTTCTTCTTCTTCTTGTTATAATTAATCATTCCCAGTTTTTCTTGTTGTTACATTTTCCTGTCTAAAGCTTATCCTAACTATATTTTCTCTGCTCCTGTAATCCTTAACAGGGGCAGTAAAAATGTTCACAAATGTAAAACTAAAGTGCGGCTTCAAACCTTTTACATGCTAATCTCTGTGTTCATTAAGCTTTCTGCATGTTGGCGTGAGATAAATAAAAAGTCCCGGTTTGTTTCACCCTGCCAGGTTTGTGCTCACTCTCCTTGGAGAATACTCTCTCTTCCTTCTGTGCACTGTGCACTCCCGAAAAGCTGTTTATTCTGAGTTAACCATAGAGTGAGACATGTGAGCAATCTTTCTTCTCACAGCAGACTCGTAGGTTAATAAGTTATCTGAGGACAAAGAGCTGACGAGCCCACCACCACAAAGCGAGCGATGGCCTTCCTTCCTTTGGCCTTGGTCACTGGGGTTATCAGTGACGGGGGAACAATAGGAAGTGGTAAGACCAATCACATCACAGTGCTGTCTCTCACCTTTCGCATGCCTCCACATAGTTCTGCAGGCTGCTGCTGGTCATCACAGGTGATACACTTAGGCGGCTTCTCTGTCACCACTTGTCATGTAGCAAAAAACAACTCTTTGACCTCTCATTTATATCCACCGCTCATTGCCTCAGGTGGAAAACTATCATGGCCTGGTGGGAATATTTCTTTTAAGCAGATGCATGACTCACCAACAGACATTGAAAACTACTGGAAGTGACAGCAAACCCAGCAGAACCATGATCTGCAAATATTTCACAAGCCACTTATTTTCATTTCTTAGTTTTAATTATTTGCAAAAAGCAGAAGTAAATTGACTCGAGGACTGCACTTGGATACAACGTTTATGTGTGGAGACCTAAAATGATGACTAAAAAAAGGGATGCATTGCATTCTCTTTAACAAAGTGCAATACTAAATGCTTCTTAAATAACATATGAGAAATAATTATACAAAATATATACAATGTACCACACTTTTTGCACCATGAGTACTTTTACTTTTGACACTCCTGGTTTTATTTACTTTTATTTATGGTTGTAATTCATTTATTTTATGTGAAAACAGTGACAGTGTGAAGGATGTGAACCTGCAGAGAGTTAATTCTTGACTCTGCTCAGCTTTACCTAAAATCATCGTCTGGTGAGCTGAAACAATGAGTTTCAACTCATTGTTTAGATGTTCAGCTGGCAACTTTACTGTTATGGTTCACCTTTACTGCTAGTATAATGTTGTCTTAGACTCAAGCAAACCGAATATAATATTGAAAATGGGTGAAATCCTGCAGAACATTACTTGCGTAGCACCGTGGTGAACACAGTAAAAGATTTAGCAATTACAATTACATTGTTATGCTATATATCATATTTTTTGGACTATTGGAATTAAAAACTGAAACACATATACTCAAGTACCCAAAGTGTGCAGCCTTCAATAGTTGCCAGGATTGACACATTTGCATGGAGAACTATGAATGACTCACCTTGAGGTTTTGTTGTTATTTTTAGACTTTGAGAATAATCTTCATTGTCAAAAGGTTAAGTGTGTTAGCGGGGCCTTAAAGGTCAAGCAGGGATAAAGGTATCTGATGTCGGTTTGTTTCTACTTTATTTTCTGGGTTTTACATTATGTACACATCACACTTATTCAGGGGCCAGTGTAGCACCATGAAGTAACAGTAGTGTTATCTTTAGATTTGAGCTGTCACATGATTATGAAATCAGTTTCAGGGTGTCTCCTTTCCAGTAAGGAAAAGGTGTACAACACAGGTTGCAACCTTGTCAAAAGCAGCCGGTAAATCACAGCTGGGCTGCACACGGCCCTGCAGTGCACACCCTCGGGTCTGGAGTCTGCACACACCAAGTGTGACTCAAATGTCTGTGCGAGTGTGGTGCCCTCGGTGCCCTCTGGATCTGAGTCAGCTGGCTGGTGAGAGTGGGTGTGCAGAGGGCATGGGCAGTCCCCTGAATAACCTCAACCTGAGCCTCTGTGTAAATGAGCAGAATGACTGTGAGAAGGCACAAGTCCCTCCTTCGGCAACAAAAAAACAACCACATATTTCCTCCTTCAAATCTCCAGCTTGTTTGCTTCCTGCTGATGCGGATCACCCACCACGTTAAAACGACTCTCCTTCGAAACCACTCAGCGCGCAGGGTTATCAACGGCTGACAACGGAGCCTCAGCAGTGAGGTGAACTGTAGAGCCTACCTCCCTGGTTTGTTTGACCACAGCTGGTTGTTTGCCGCCAGACATTTGTTAATGATGCGTCTCTTCGAAGCTGAATGGCACATTCTTGAGCTGACACTTCAGATGTTTTTAGCTCATTTGCCATTGAGATCCAGAATGCTGCGGATCAAGTAGGACTGAAAGGCACCTAAATTAACACAACCAGTTAGTCAATGCTGGCCTTTGCCACCCCAGAGTGTGGAAGAATTTGCATTGAGTCCGCACCATTCACGCTACAATACGATGGGTCCCTGACAAGTGCTCCGGGGCTCATCTGGGTCTCAGAGAGTGCAGCTCTCCAAGGAAAAAGACTCTTCACTTTTATGATGCCAGGGGCCAAATGGAGACCTAGGTAACAAGGGGCAAGTTAAAGCGCATTTGCTTGGAAGTTGCATTAACAGAAAGTGTAATAAGTAAGATTTAGTTGTTGTGTTGCCCCTGCTTAATGAGGCACAACAGAAAGCAAAGGTCAGAGGTCGGCATTACCGATGCTGCCAGAAAACACAACAAAGATGCATCCACAAAATAGGCCCAGTAGAAAGAAAAGTAAAATGGCCTGTTATATTCCGTTACTCCAGATAAACAGAGAAAAACAAGCTACTTGTTTCGTGTTTTATGGTTGTTATTAAATAAATTAGAGTTGAATTGTTTTAATTAGATTTAAATATTAAAACTTGGAGGATTTTTTTACTCCGCTCCACTATGTGAAGGTATGAATGCAGTGATTGACATTAATAATCTAAGTGAAGCCATTCATGAAATATTACAAGTTATTATACTGCAGAAGATGTCAGCATATACAGTATACTTGGGGAGGAGGAGGAAATCCTCACACCTAAATAATTTTACTTAATAAGCATTCTTTGTCATGGTTATCTAAAACATTGTAATGAAAAGGTTTCAAGACAGATGTGACAAACAGATTATTATAAACATGAGATTCAGAATATTTTTGAACTAAAAGGCAGCTCAGAAGAACGTTCTGAATGGGTTTTGTTTTTCAAAGTTCCTTTAATAAAGTGCACTACCAAATTTCTGGAATATCATTTGAACGTACAGTTATAAGTCTGGTTTGGGTTTGATTTAATAGCCACAGAATGCAGAAATGCATTTACTGCAGCCTGATACATGACTTGTTTTACTCTCTATATATATTTGAAAAAAAAGTGTTAAGAGAACCACAGGTTTGTGTCACGTTACTTACTAATTTATGTCAGACACTGTTATCTATCGTGGTGCTTTCAGGAACTTGTGATTCTTCAGTTCACTGGAAGAGCGTTTATTCTGAACTGAATGGATTATGACCTAGTTCACAGTCAGAAGATAGAAAAAAAAAAGTTGTTGGGCTTTCATATTGAAATTAGTTATTTCCTGTAAGGCTGAAAAAGAAGAAGCCAGGAGAAAGAAAGCTGTCAGATTCTAACTGCTCCACTGCTGCTGGCTGTTACACAGTGGGCTGGAACAGTGTTGCAATGCTGGTCCACACCTATACGAATGCAAAAAATATTCTGCAGTTTCTCAGAAATGTGCAGTCTTACTATTTAAATGCTGCCATCAAGTCCAGAAGAACACACTTCATGTTGCAAAATCTAATCTAATCTTTACGCTGTGTGTTATTAACATTCTGTCAGTTGCGGAAACTGTGTTATGTTTCCCAACTGAAGCACTTTTGCATTGAGTAATGTTGTGTACAATAAGTTTCTTGGAGTAATTATACTGGGAAAAGCCACAAAGGCTCTCGAGGGGTCACAATGCATGTTTTCAGTTGTGTGGGCACTTTTGACTCAAGGAGCTGGGGTGATGGGTGGCTGGTAGAGGCCAACAAAGACCATATATTTCAACAACTCCACGTACTTTACAATTTTAATCAAAGTACCCAGTGCATGGCATGCTGTTGGAAGCCTGGGAAAATGCCAGCTTGTCTTGAGAACTTCCAAACAATCACTCCCTCTCCTCCTCTACTCTCTCTGAGCTCCTGCTGTGTTGTAATATAACCTTAGGAGGGGGCAACAGGGCTGTTAGAGGTTAGTGCTGTCAGTGGGTACATTATAGCAGGAGCTGCTGGACAGCCACACAATATTACTAAATACTAGCTGTCGTCTTGAGGTTGCTGAGGTGAACTGCTCGGTTTTGGCAGGTGGGGAGCCGGGTGGGGCTCAGGCTTTCACAGTAGGTTCTGGTTGATTAAAAGTGTTTCAACACAGTTGTGACCGGTGGTACCCAACTGCTTGCCATGAGGAAACTAACAGCATCATATATTACATTGATCAGCCGGGGCTGGGAGTGTTCCCACAACAATCAGAACATGAGAAGGAGAGCATGTGGTGACGGAGATTTAAAGGGTGAGGGTTTTTTTAATATAGTCCCACTGAAAGGATAAAGACAGTCTCTGTCGGCTTTTACTAGGTTTATGACCACAAGCTTGGAGGTAACATTTACATCCATCGTCAGAATATAACTTAAGTGTATTACAAGCTATTGTAATGTAATTTCTTGTTCCAGTGTCTAAAGGGATGCGTTGTGGTGTCCATGATATTAGCAGACAGAGGAGCATGTTGCCACTATTTACAGTTCATTTTTGATTTGTGATGTAATTCCTGTTAAAATTGGTTGGGTTCATTAATTTATTCAAAATGATGAATCAGTGTGGTATAAGGAGAGAAATACTGTTTGAATAGGACAAAACCAGACAGAAGAAAGTGTATCTTACATAAAAGATGGAATATAATACAATTACAGTGTATGTTTCATAATCTTTGGTTGTTTAAGCCCTATTAAATGCAGTATTAACCTAAAGAGCATACAGCATACAAAATTATGTTCAAGAGTTTTTCTCTCAACAAGTATGTTTTGCTTCTTATGTGCAGCTGAGCTGGACTAATAAATAATGTAACACAATAACAGGTAGAATTCTGGAAAAAACTTTATTTCTTTTATAATTTGTCTTTAGAAGGATATATACCAGGTCTTCCTCTGGTCTAAAATTCTTAAACTGGAGGATTTTGTAAATTTAATGTAAACTTAACACAAAGTTACTTGGGGCATACACATAGAATCATAGCATGCAGATCACATAATAAAAAAATAATACAACCAGCGATGTGTCAACTGGATTTAAAAAAAAATTCAGGTCTTTAATACTTACATTTAGATATTTACATTTACATTTCTTAGTCTGTACAACTTGAATCCCTAAAAGCTGAAGAAAGATGAAATGAGTCTTCATATCTTCAGTGCTCACTTTTCGTTCACTATAATAAATGATGCAAAGCTTAAACAATTTGTTCAAAATATTTCCTCTATCCAGTTCTTTTACCTGACAGTGACGTAAAGCAACTGGTTTATGCGTTAATTCAAACCCAGCTGGCTTTGACAGGGTCACTGACACACATTGGACAGGACTGACTGGTTCTATTGTCTGTTGCAGCAGAGCTATTGTCCTCCTGTCCAGTAGGCTGTCCTGGTCTCCAGAGACTGAATGAGCCTACTGACCTGGCCAGAACAAATGCTTTTATTCACAACAATCAGAACAACTGTGCACACCTTTACCTGTTACTCTACTGGGGTTTTTCCATTCACAGACAAGTATTCAAAATGAGACTTTATTACCCAGACCAACAGGTTGTGTCTTTCAAACATGGTCAAACTAACAGCGATGTAAAGGATCTTCATTCTTCCCTGTCCCTGTCAGTTTAAGCAAACTGTGAACAGGTAAGAACACACAAATACAGACACTCTTTCCATCAAGCAATGAACATGGTATTTGCATGAGAAGTGAACCTTATCAGACCACTTTATGAGTTTATGGCATAGAAAACAATGAATGTCAGTTGCACACTTGTTTAACCTTTGTTGCTCCATTGGTAGCAAATGAGAAAACATGTCACTTTGCAGTCATATGTGATTTCCCACACATGTACATGTACTGCCGGCTAAGTATTTCATTAGCAGCAATATAACTAAATGCACATCAAGTAGTAGCACATGAAAATGACTAGAACATGAAACAAATTCCAGTTGTAGCATGAACTTAAGTACATCTTATGGCCAAAAATCAAGCTTTTGCAAAAACACCCAGTTTTCGTTTCCAGTGAAAGACCTGTCCCTTTAGACCTTCAGGCCTTTTTCTCAGTATTTCCACATTCCCTCCCTGTCTGTCCACAGAGGAAGTGACCTGTCGCTGTAGCACAAAGGACTGCCACCTAATAAAGTTAGAGGGAGATAGGAAAAAGAAAGCAAAGAGATGAGCGTGTGAAAACAGTCAAGGAGAACGGTGGTTTTACGGCTGCATGTTAACTGGAGTAATTTAAAAAAGAATCCTATGTCCCTGGAGGGCTGAAAGAGACAGGAGAGAACTGAAAGCAAAAGGAAGAGGGATGTGCCACTGTAAAACAGCTGCTCTTCACTTTTACCCACTGGCTCTCTAAACAAAGACAGACAGAGAGGTGAAATTTGCACATGGAAAAGTCATTATATGCATATGATGCTGAAAAGCATAGGACATCCTCACAGGAAGAGATAAAGTCGAGGTAAAACATTAATGCTTTGCCAGGGATTCAGTGGTGATTCAATGTGTCACGTTGTCTACCCTCTTGTATTTCGAGTGTGAGAAAGCTAAAGGGTTGAAGCACTCGATCATTTTCCAAAATGCAGAAACAAGCACTAAACAGCAATCATTTTCAAAGATGGAAACAAACACGTGTCTGTATCTCTGTCTTTGTCATTTTAAGGTCTCTCTCCAGCCCCACAGCTCAGGAAATTTTAAGCCTGGGCAGACCGTCTTTCTCTTGGTTGTGTTCGATGAGCCTCCTGCTGGAAGTTGAGCCCTAAGACAAAGCCCTGTTTACACTAATGGCCCACTAGGCCTTTTGCCACAGAAACAAATAGCAGTGGGGGGAAGTCAATAGAATTTAACATTTTGACATTTTTCTTCCAGCTCTCAAAACCAATATTGACCCAGGTCCCCTGCATGGGTGTCTTTAGTCCAGGACCTTGGCATACAAATCAAGCCAATGCAGCCAGAACCACAGGCAGCCAGTCGAGGGGCGAGGGCCAACAATAGCCTGCCCAGGATGGGGCTCTCCCACTGGCTAGGCAGAGTGGCCACTGTCCCTGTCTCAAGCTGGTCCACAGAGGCCTGATGTATGAAAGAACTCATGCTATCCTGCCCACTTTAATGATTCCATCTGAGAGGGCCAATTGTGTCTGTACTCCAGACCCTGCTGGTGAGTGAGGTGGACAAGTAGAAAGGACAGTGGGGGCGCTCACATGTGCAGAACAACCCCATAGCGGGCTGGTACTTCTCAAAGGCCAGATTACAATCAATTAGAGCCTAATGAGCGGGAAGCTGGACTTGTAACCTGTTGCAGCAGGGTAGTTGTTTAGAAAGCTCCCAGTTGGCAGACACATCAATAACCTCTGAAATAGCTCCAGACTGAAAGCAAGACGCAGCAGGAAGTGCCTGAATGTGTGGCTGTCTGAATCTGAGTCCCGCTTCTGTCCCTTCGCCCAACCCGACTGTGTTTTGCTGTGGTTGTAGGCAGGGGGAATGGGAACAAGAACACAGAGGAGCACAGCATGTTAGTAGAAAACATACTTTGTATTGTAGATTTTTTTTTTTACAGTTGGATTCTTCTTTTAGTTCTTCGGACATGATAATAAGGCTTATGGTGGCAGGTGGTGACCCAGCAGCTCATGCTGAGACAGCAAATAAAAAAACCATCCCAGGCATTCATAAACATAGCAATCAACAGGTTGTATTCTCCTTCCGAGCATGTCTATGTGTGTGTGTGTGTGTGTGTGTGTGTGAGCATGCTGGCTTCCTTGCATATGTGCTTTGACTGTAAAAGAAGGATGTTGGTTTCCACCAGCAGATAGAGCGAGCATGTGTTACAGCCCAGCAGGGCAGCTTGTCCTCGGGCCGCTCTCACCTGTGGAGCCCTTCTTTCTAAGGAGCAGCTTTTTTTTTACATGGCAGGTTGGCCCACAGTGGGGGATGAGGAGATGGTCATATATGAGAAGGTGAAACAGCAGGGGTAAAAGCGATATTCTGGCCCGAGGTAAAATCAGGAGGAGTTTGAGTGGTGGGGGCAAGTGAAAGCACAGCCTATAAACTGCTCTCCAAGCGGCTTGAGACCACATACTCGTGTTTTCAATACCAGATTGTTTCTGGAGAAACCACTTGTCTGCAGAAACTCAAACCCTAACTCAGGAACTAGTAGTAGTACAATTTGATATGTACCATATATTAGGTTATTTTGCAGGTATTCAAACTGTAAACTGCATTACTGTAAACTGCAGACCTTTTCATGAGGCTCTTTGCTTACATACAAAAGTTTGTTTTAATGGTTTTTATGGCGCATCTGGTGCAACAGGCTGTGTTGAATAATAAAATGTGCGGTTTCCTCCCATTTGCAATCCTCACTGTAGGGCCTTTGTTTTGTCATGCATTACTAACATCTTCCTGAACACGCTTCTTGTGTCTCACTTACTGTCAATCATGTTTTTTTTTAAATATGACCACAGTCATTTCCTAACCTTAAACAAGTAGTAATTTGAATCCTCACCACAGTCTTTCCCTAAGTCTTTTTTCCGTCTAAACTCATCCAAACCTAAACAGTGTACCCCACTGATTTAACGTTTCATTTCTGCAACAGTTGGACTCAAGATGACCATTATAAAAAAGTATCATAATCAATTGCCAAAGCTCACATTACCCACAGGCATGTTGACCACTGTAAGTCTGGGGTGGGTGTGTTATGGTAGCACAACAGACTAGACTAGACTGCAGAGGTAAGCTGAACTCTTTCTAAGAGCCAGTCCATACTTACACCCATAGTGAACTGAATGTTCACGTACCAGAAGAGTAAATCTGCTGCACATTTCACATATCAAAGGTTTTTAACGTTTGTTTCAACGTCCTGGAAACGGTTAGATTGAAGCACTTTTTCACATTGTTCAGTCAAACCCAACCAACAAAGGAATGCTTCTTTGTATTGATGCTACTATCCAGCGTCGGCATCATGTTTTGCAGTGAGCATGTATGGAATGTGTTCATACATGCTCACTGCACATCCCAGCTGTAGTATGAATAGTAGCATGTGCTGTCCCTGTCCCCATCCATCTCTGGACAGAGCAGGTGGACATAGTCCTGACCCAACCAGCTCTGACTCAAGAGACATGACATGAGGTCAGCGTCATGTGCCTATATGAGTTTTTTAGGTAGCATAGATAAATAAATACATGTTATTTAGTTTGGAGGAGCTCCTCTGCAAATTACATCTGCGAAACATGCGGCTAACATTGTCAGCTGTAAATAGCACTGGTCTTTGACCAAATCCTTGCTTGACATTTTATAAGCTCTGCAACTCATGCATATGACATGACAAATGATCTTGTATTTTAGTATTGTCTCAGGTACTGCATGCCTCTGGACAGACTCTACCTGTCCCTCTACACGACAACAAACAACCTATAATTCCCCTCAATATGGATATGTTTGCATGGACATATTTGCTCACTGTGATTGCCAGCTTTCTGCCAGTCCCTTCTGGTGAGAGCGTGAGCAAACATTTGCCTCTCCCCCCCAAACCTGCTGTAAACCACTGAAAGACACAAGACAAAAGGAGGGGAAAAGAGCAGTCAGAAAGGCAAAGAGAAGTGGAGTGAGGTTTGGTAACATCAGAGTTCAAAGTGAGAACGCAAATCAACCATTTTTACTGCCACTGCAACAGATACCACAAAAAAAGCCTTTCCACAAACACACACAAAATACTAGAGATAGATGAAGATGGGTTGTGGGTTTTGTAGCTCTCCACCTTCCTGTGCCTCCTCTCTGTGGACTCTTCTCATTCATAAAGGATGACAGCATGTGGGATGAAGTCCTGGCCCACTGTGAGTGTTGCCCCCAGGGAAATGTCACACAAAACCAGATTCTAACACCTGACACCTTACTGTGAATGACCCTCTAAGGAGTGGATGTCCTCCTCACAAAGGCCTAATCAACTGAACCTTTTAGTCACTCACCTTTGAGATGATGTAATCCATCTGTCTCCTCTTTTCGAGAACTGACTTTTTAACATTTTAACCATTTAGGAAGAGAGCTAAACTATTTCACATACAGAATTTAAGGTCAAAACTACATTTAGATGAGAACAGGACTTGCAGTTTACTGCTGTTGTAAGAGAACAGATCAAGTATTTTACTACCCATCTTGTTTCAGCTTAACAGTTCATCTGGACTCAAAGGGTTTTCTTAATCTACAAACAAAAAAATATTAACTACATTAAAAGAGGATGCAATATTAGTCAGATGGAAACTTAAACCATGTTTCCCATCCCAAAATACTGCATCATGAGAAAGCACCTGCTTGCACAACACAAAACACACAGTGCCCAGGAAACAGCTGCCCACCTATTGTTGTCTGGAGTTTTTGGTTTATGGACGTGAACCTCTCAACAAAGCCTTGGCCATGCGGAAGACAATAGCCTAAGTAGGAGGCAGAGTGTAGAGCATGCATTGTTCAATGAAGTGCAATGTCAAGCATTTACTTGTTTTTATTGGGCAGTCAAGTGGATGGCGCAGCTCTGTTGATAGCTATAATAAAAGAGGAGGGAAGATTCTTTCACACTCTCATACTATTACAGACAGTGTGGATGTAGATGTAGAATTTATGCATAAAAAGGCAGTGGTGTCCATTAAGGTGCTGTTTTAGTTAGGAAAATATGTTCAAGCACATCACGGGTTTGCCTCACGATCGCTGCAATGAGAACTAAAAACTGGGGCTGAGTTATTACTCCCAGTTGCTGTTGTTGAAGTGTCTTAGAGCAAGACACTGACCCCCAAGTTACCACTGCTCTGTGTGTCTCGTTCTTGTAAGATTATTTGGATAAAAGCATCCACCAAATGACTTCATGTAAAAACTGCTTCATTATCTCACTGGTAATTTAAACAGGTTGCTAACATCGGCTCAGCCACCGCTGTTGTTTAAATGCCAGAATCTTCCCAACACAAACAGACAAATGTGATGCTGGGAAAAAAAGGA
This sequence comes from Channa striata, assembly GCA_033026295.1. Taxonomy (NCBI): domain Eukaryota; kingdom Metazoa; phylum Chordata; class Actinopteri; order Anabantiformes; family Channidae; genus Channa; species Channa striata. The sequence continues at coordinate 11,724,685 of CM065172.1, read as the reverse complement.
ATCGGTGCTTGTGTGTCTTTACTGTTGCATCTTGCCAATAAGACTATGATCAGTCTAATAATCCTTATTGTGTCCCAAGCAAAGCTGTGCATGCAGAGAAAAGCCTGTGCTGGTCTCTACCTGTTATTAAACCGCTTAACTTAATCCCACAAGAGGAATATTTATTTACATTCAGTGGATGCAGATTTGATGGCAGAACAATGATTTCAGCCCTACTGCTCCATAATACATGTTCTGTGACATGTAATAGCATGTGTGTCTCTTAACCTTTTTAAGGTAAGCGAGCTGAGGATGCTGCAGCTGGATGTTGTGTCAGTAAAGCATTACTCTGTCCTGTACTGAGGGAGGCACTGTTGGATTTGCTGGATCATCCGGAGGCATTTCACTAACTCAGTTTTGATCAAAATACAGCAGCTGAGAAACAGATCTCGTGATTAACCTGAAACACATGAACGGCCTTGAGTCGTGCAGTGTTTAAAAATAAAAATTCATGAAGACAAACTCATGAATGTGAATATTGGTATCAACGGTTCTTCACTACCTTGATATTTATTAAAATGCAACAAAATACAGTGTACTTTGAAAATCGAAGCTTTTACGTCCATTCAGCCCTAGATTAAATGTGTTTTCAGTCACAAACCTGGAATACAAATATCTCACAATGCTTATTTTTGCACACAATGAAGAAACTGATCTGCTAATCCAGTGCCACAGGTGCACAAATACCTGTGTAAGCAGGGTTAATGCTGATAAAAGCCCCTGGAAGAAGAAAAAAGGAACAAGAAAAAGTTCCCACACTTTGACTGTTTTGTTTCTCTGTCTGTGTCCTTTGAATTTTTTTCGGTCCTGCCAAAATATAAAGCAGTGTGCCAGTCATGAATGAAAAAAAAAAAACATTGGGGAGGGCAAAAGAATAGACTAGAGAAAAACTAACATTGACTCGTGTAACTCACCTGTTGGTGAGAGTTTTTGTTTGGTATTCATTCAGACAGCGGGTGGCTGGGCCGGCCCCTCCCTGAGGCAGCGCTGATTCCCAGGTAGAGAGAAGAGACATGGGAGGAGAGTTCCCACCACGCTCCCTAACCGTTCTCACCGCAGCTCATTGGTTGAGCGTTGCCTCATCGCTGAAACGTGACACTCTTCCAGCAGCGCAGGCAGGTGTATGAGGCTGCAGGGCACAAGGAGCTTGTGTGTGTGTGTGTGTGTGTGTGTGTGTGCCAAACATGAGAACAAAGAGACGTGTGAGTAGGAAGAGGAGGGCGATGAGCAAGTTTCACTCAGGGTTGTCATACCTTCAGACTCTCGAAGTATCACTCATATGTGAGGCGTCGTCAAGCAGCTGGTGTGTGTGTGTTTGGGAGCTTTCACCTCACCTTTGTGCTGAGCAGCTGCTCCACCAACCTGGAGACAGGTGTCCACAAACAGTGGATATTTTGCCAATACATAGGCAAATAAGCCTCGTAAACCAAATGATGATGGTTTTCACTTGACTCACAATCACTGTTGTTCTATAAGGGAGCTGGAAAGGAAATTGGTCTCTTTTTCTATTTCATGATGTTTTTACTCACTAAGCTGTTATTGTTGACCATCAAAAACATAATTCTGAGCTCTGCTTGCTGTCATGAAATCTATTTTGAAGCCTTATGACTTTTTCATTTTTCATTATTTCCTATTTGTTCAATGAAAAGTTACAACAACAGTTATATGCTGCCATATAGAAATGATAACAAAGTGCTCAGATATTTTATTATTTGACTGTTTAATATAGACAGCAAATATTTTTCAAATAATATTAAAATGCCTGTGCAGTCAGATACCACTATTCTTATGCATGGCGAGAGAATGAGGAAACTTTTTGATTGACAGTTGACAGTAAGTTAAGCTAAAGTCCAAATTCTGAAATGTGAAGTTTGTCATGTAGGTCAGTGCAGTTGGTCCAGTTTTGATCAGGATAAATTAAGAGGCTGACACACACAGATGAACCCCTTAACTCTGTTAATTCTTTTTGAAATGAAATATGACATTTGGATCGGTTGAAATTTTTAGTAATATTTCTTTTTTCCCCCTTTAAAAAAACCCTGCGACTGCAAGACGTGAGGTTCAACAAGTCAGCCGTGCATTATCTCAGCTGCGGCTGTTTCTGAATGGAGAACAGGTAAACCAAGATATGAGTGAACTTGCTTTGCACCTGGGAGCGTCATGAACTCCTGGGTAGCTTCCTGAAGTCAGCTCTTATCACAGGATATCACTTCAACAGTGCACAGTGACAGCTGACTTCCTGGTGTGGGTTTTGACAAAGCGTGGTTCTCATGCTTGGCACTGGCAGGTCCCCACCTGGAGACATGTTTACTGTCATCTTACTCTGACTGACACGGAGCAATAAAAGCGGAATGTTTAACCATCCACTGTCTGCTTTCCTCACTCAAGATAAATACTTTGACAAAAGAGTTGGAAACCATTTGTGTTCTTATATGTGCGACCAGTGGAAACCTGGTTGCAGTGAAAATGTAACACAAGAAGTGAAAAATAAATGTCAAATGACAGATTGTATTAAGTTACTGAATGAAATAGAAGCTAGCCCAGATTTGACATTTGAACATACACCCAACTGAGCTGTCAACGAACAAAATGTGTTTGTTTTTTATTTTATAACAGATGGTTGTCATTTCTTCTAGACACTCTATCCTCCCTGCTCACTGCAAGATGCATGTTTTAGCAGGTTTAACATGGAGAGCTCTTGAATTTTAATTTAATAAAGATCCGTAACATTAAAAAACAAAACATGCAAAATCCATCAAAACAGCTGTGAAACGTTGAACTCCACTGTTTATCTTTTACAAGACTTATATGCATGTATGTGTGGGTGTGTGAATTAACAATTGAATGTGTCTGTGTGTGTGTGTGTGTGGGAGGGCGGGTGCCTCTGGCTTCTGCCTCTGTCTGTTAATGTGTGTCAGTCTGCAAGCGAGGCAGTGAGCCCGGCTGTGTGCCTGCTGGAACCACACGTGTGTGTGTTTGTGTCTGTGTGTGTGTGTGTGTGTGTGTGTGTGTGTGTGTGTGTGTGTGTGTGTGTGTGTGTGTGCGGCCGCTGATGGGACCTGTCACTATCAGGTCCACACATCTCTGGCACTGTCTGTGTTGACACTCTGCCCGAGGGGGAACGAGTCTGCAGAGGTTGAGGAGAGCAGTGGTTTCCCACGGCTGCTGCTCTCAGCCCCGGCCCTGCCTCTACATTCCAGGGCTGCCAGCACTCTGTAAATGTTTGGACAGCCTTGAACAAATAACACACCTTGAAAGGCACAAGCGCAGTCTCTCTCTCCCTCTTTGCACACCCTTTCTCTCCATGCGTCTCCTTAAGCACATATCACTAACACCCCCAACCAGCCTTAACCACAAATCTTCCTCTCACTGCCACCCGCCTGGCACTCTCAAGCCTTCCCAGCTTCACTCTGGTGCACAAATAAACACAGACCTGCACTGGGTTACTATTGTGCACGTGCATATACAAGCATGTAGACACGCCCCTGTGTATACGTAAATACGTGCACATGCCATATTTTTGATTTCTATAAAGGTATAAATGGTTTCTGGTTTCTAGCCTCCATGTTTATAATATTCATGTCAAAAGATTTTGACAATATCTTTTTCAGGGCTCTGATCTGTGAACCATGACATTACTGCGCTGAGTCACCAAAGTCAGACATTTTTGACTCCTACATGTAGAGCTTTTAAAATACAGACTTGTGTCATTTGATCTAAATTACAGATATAGTTGCTAAATGCAGGGAGACTGAGGTGCACTGGTGTTGTAAGATTTCTGCCCAATTCTTTGGCACATTTAGTAGTTTTCATGAGAGGATGCCTGTCAGATCTTCAGCCCAGTGTCCCAGGAATAATGAATATTTGCATATTGGATAATTCTGTAGTTGACATCAATACTACAGTTATTAGCCAATAGAGTGATGTAGGGAGGAACGAGGAGGTTTGTTTGGCCACAGTGCACACAATGAATCTCACTTTCATGTGGGAGAGTTTGTGCCCATTGAATTTCGTCCTTTTAATACAGTACGTTCCAGACCCTATCCATTCTATAAGCCTCATTTGCGTGAACAACTGAAGCCCTTCCCTTAGACATCGTGAAAAGCATCAAAAGTTTGGTACGTCATGTCACTTTTCACCTGTTGGCAGGAGAAAATTTAACGTCTTCTTTAATGATCTTAATTATCTGATCCTATAGGGAAGAAAACCTTCCCTGAAGCAGAAGAAAGCATGTAGGTTTAATAACCCCAAAATGTAGCTAGGTGCTTGAGCACATAACACCAAAAAAGTGTAGCATGCAGATGCTTGAATGATACCCCCAAAAACACACACACACACACACACACTCACACACAAAGTGTTTACTTGGCCTCCTAACCACACAGTGACTTCCTGCCAATGAGGGGTTGTGAGCATGATGACAGTTCTCAAGCTCTGTTTAATGAGCTCCTAATCATATAACAAAAACACGCAAGAAATAATGTCCACTTCCTTACAAAAGCCTTCATAATGTGCAGTGGTGACACTGTGAATCAAAACATCCATTCCATTAGGAGAAATGTCTGCATAATGCAGCCAGTTGTCAGCCAGGCCCTCCCTCATACAGTATGTGAACAGCACATTCACTGGGCATCAGGCTCGATGAGCAATAACATGGAGGGATAATAGCAAGGCTGACCCAGTATGAATTCCCACACAGCCACCCACACGTGCACCCTGATGTCTGCCAGCAGCTGTGGAATCTGGAGTTCCTTGTTCATAGTAAATCCCATGAAACATAACGCGGGACAACTTCCACTGCACTCCTCGGGCTGCGGCCACTCAAACGTGGCTCTGTTTTCATTGCCGGGAGGCCTCGGGGTACATATTTCTGTAATTTGGCTTTTATGCTCAGCAGTTTTGCAGCTGTGATGACATTTGGGTGTCGCCCCCCTGTTTCTCACGGTCTTACTGCCAACGCTGCTCCGGCCGCTGGTCGTCAGCCAAGCCCGAGGTCTGCATGTCAGCCCACACTTCTTGTGTACACATGCACACTGAAAGAAGGTGCTTTTCAAAAAAATATTCCTGGCAGTCGAGTTTTAAACCACAGAGGGCTTTTTTTTTTCTCAGGGTCAGTTTTCCAAACTGTAGCTCAGAGGGAAGCAGAGTGTCAGAATTACAGCCCATACAGAAGTCAGCATGTTCACGTAGTTCTGTGCGTTCACAGGCATTCTTTGTTTTGTGCTTTGCAGGTGCCTCGGATGATTCTGGGGGCTTTTGTAGCCGTGATAATGATGACGTTTTCATCTCGGACACGTGTCAGTTGTAAACTTATGGAAACATGTCGTTTTCTTTTGAGTTGACAGATGATTACTGACACATGATCTGCCCTCCCAAAAATCAAATCAGTCAGTCACTTCGTGGCGGGATTTGCTTTGCCAAACGTTGAAATTAAAACTCAAACCTAAAACAGACATGCCAACCGCCTTCTGGTGTTGAGTGCAAAATATATACTGTGTTACTCCACAGATAATCACTTTTGTGTCTTGTCTTCCTCTATAAACAGGCAGGACAAGTGAGCAGAGAGGGAGCAGTTTTGGGTCTTACAGGGTGATAATAGCAGGAGTTCCCCACGGTCACTCCCATCTGCTTGTTATCAGCTGTCCTCCCGGAAACCTTGGTCCAACTGCTGCCCATTACACCAGGAATGCATTTTTGGGTCAGATGCCAGGAGTGTGGTGGCACATTAATAACTGAGTTACCACTGGCCGGACCAAATCCTTCCCATGCCCCTCTGCTACCCCCTCCCTTAACCGCCCACACTGACAGCAGCTGCCGAACACCCAGTTTCCCAGAGTCGAGGATCAGGGAGTGTGTCAGCATGTGTGTGTGGGTGTGTGTGTGTCAGGGTGGGGAGTTTATGGGGTCATGGTATCTGATTAATTGGTCAGATATGCATACCAATGGTTCCTGTTTTGTCTAATCGCCTGACACAGCTGGGCGTTTATGTCTGAGCATAACGCTTGAAATTTTCTTTTATCAGCTTCATGGGGCAGTTGGTCTGCAGAATATCTATCAATCAATCAGTGAATTAACTGGCTGATAGATTTTTCCTTTAAAATATTCAGTCTATATGAGACTATATGAGTCTTTTAAACTTATTTTATTTTTCTATTTAAATATTTCTCACACAGATGCAGAATAAACAGGCAGTGTAAGAAACTGAACTACACAAACTGTCGAAGGAAATCCTTCTACACCAAACTGACGAGATGTGATTGACGAGATGTGGCTGTGAATAAAACGGAACATTTAGAGCCACTGCTCGTGATTCACTTCCTGGCTCTGCACCATCAAAGGTGGCAGAAGCTCTGAAGTGCCTTTGAAATGTCCAAGGAACAAAAATAATTACTCTCATTTTTGTTTCTTTTTAGTGATGCAGTATGAACTCTGAGCTTGAATATACACCACAGATGTTAGAAGTTCACGTATTTTCTCTGATCAATTCAAGGCGAAACATTTTCGTCATTGTTTGAACTGGCTTGATTGGCCCAGTTTAAGGACTCCACTCATGTTGTATGAGCTAGAGGGCGTGTTACAAGGCCCCAAAGCTTGTGGACAGCAGTTTTTCTTTACATAATGCCTCAACATATTCAGACAGCAAGCACCTGGGTGGATCGTTTTGGCCCTAATGATATGCTCGGACAACAAAACAACCCAAAAGGTACTTGAGAAAGTTTTTTGGAGCCTGGGCCTAATTACAACATGGGACAATAAAATCAAACCTCCCTACACTTAATTGGTTTCTTTTCTTTCATGGTCCTATACATGGGCATTCAATCATGAGATGCAGGCAAACAAAACCCTTGCTCTCTCCTTGACCCAAAACACTCCTCTAATTGCCACTGCATGATCAGCCACAGCTGTGAGTGGACTATCCTATATATGTTCCACACAGCACTATAAGATTAACATACAATGGTACATCAGTGGGAAAAACATTCAAAAGAATGTAATTATTTCTGTACTTAAGCATTTAGGGCTTATTATCTGAAGCTTTATTTTGCTATTATATTATCTGAAGCTTAACACTGATTGTACATATGTAGGTGTCAGATATTGGCTAAAAAGACAATGAGTGCAAAACGTGTCATATGGCAGAAAAAATGGTTGGTATGTTTTATGTGACCACTTCCCTGATGCAGTAACTCAAGCACTGCGAGCAGATATGCTTGACGAGCAGTTTCATTTTTGGACCAGCAACTATCTGTGAAAAGTTGAACAAATGTACCGGATTTCCGTGCCTACGAGGTCAGTGAGTTAGAGAAGTATGTCACTATGTTGTCACTGGCAGTGTCCTCTTATGTCCTCTAGTTTCTGTCTGTCTGTGGTTTTGCGTAATGGTTAAGTGTTACTTAGACTTCATGTTGATGCCAGGGTCATGACCCAGCATTCACAAATGTGATTTCTACAAATCACCCATATGCCAAAGAAGGGCTTCACCAGCAAGAAGATAGAACATGTGCAGACGGACGTGGGCAAAGAAACAAGATGACTTATGTAGAATGTGGTCGACTGCTGGCTATTAACAAACACACCAGGACAGCTTAAAGCACTTCTATCTCAGTGGAGCTGAATGAAAGACATAACTGGGAAAAAAATGATTTGCATCGGAGAATCTATGAGAAGGCACGCAACACTTGATCACCCATTCAGATGGGATGAATACCATTCACAGACAGACAGACAAGTAGACGAGCTGTTAGTGGTTGTGTGTTTGTGTGTGCGTGTGCGTCTCAGACACATTGAAGCCACCGTGTGGGACCCTCTTTTCACTCGCTTCCTCTTGCACGGCTGCTTCTAATCTCTGACCCCCATGCATTCAGAGTCCATCAAATAGATGAGTTGCTGCACAGGCAGCCATGCACCGCTGGGGGGAGAATCATGGGAAACACTCTCTTAATTGTCCCTCGGACCTTTTTAAAGAATATTAAGCTGCATTAGCCAACTATGAGCCTTTCTTCGCGGGGCTTTCTTCTAGAGAGGGCTACACTCACAGCCCACTCATCCAACAGGCCATTAAACGTGACAGGTCTTTGTGAAGAACAGAGAGACAAACTCCCAGGAAAGTGCAGCTAGCAAACCCCGGCTCAAAAGAAAGGGGAGGCTAACGGGTTAGCCAGCCATGCGTCTGGTTTGGATCAAGTGCTCTGCGCTGCCTGACTCACCCCACCACCCTCAGATCTATTAGGGGCTATTAAGCGTCCGGGTGGGGAGAGTCTACACCGTTAGCCATAACTTTGGCACCACTGATCCAAACAGACCCACTAAAGGAGGATTATTACTTCTTCAGTGATGTCATCGCTGCACTCCTATGCATCCTCCTCATGCACAGCACGCTTTGTGTGGTGGAAAACACCTAAAGAATTGAAACAATGCTTAGTTTTCAGTGGCTTTGTTTTTAGTAATAAAAGGCCAGTTCAAAGAAATTTTAAACAAAGATCAAATGATCCTTGCAGCCATGTAGACAGTTTTTCTTTAATGTGTGTAGAATTTCGTGTACATGTCATCCATTCAGCCTGAGGTTAACCACGTTTGGTGCACAGACCTATGTGAGCAGAGTTCAACAAATCTTAACTTTCCATGCACCCACGCTCTGTTTGATGCACGGCGGACGTCCACTATCACATACACAGATGTCTGTCTGTGTTATTGTCAACACCGCAGCCTTCAGTTTTTTAATGCGTTATATTTCTTATAGACTTTTTTTTTTTATTAATCTGGACTTAAAGCAGACTTAAAGCCACTGTTGCCTTTGTTCACTCCTGTAAAAGGTGAACGACTTCATCAAATTCAAACTGTGTTAATGTGACAAGAACTTTTACAAGTTTTAACTGTCAACGCATTTCTTGATTTGTTGGAAGTGATTTGCATTATTCCAGGTCCCTGACCCAGTTGATCTCTGGGGGCATTGCCGTATTGTCCATCACACTGGCCACATCAGGAAGACTTTATGAGCCTGGATGGTGAGGGCTATGTGTTAAGGTCGGTGTTAAGCTGCTGCGCCCTTGTTGCGCTCAGGCTTGAAGCTGCCTTGTAGCTCTGAGTGACACCAGGGGATTTAGAGGGAACGACTATGCATTCAGAAAGGCTTCACTTTAATTTAAGAGGTCAAGTCGCCTTTGAGGAAAGACGTTTGTTTTAGCAGATGAGACCAAAAAAACATAGAAGGACAGCTACATAAGACTCTGTTGAGGACAACAATGTATGAGTTGACTGGATTCATGAGAATAAAGTTTAAAAGCTATGCTGACTATATGCTCAGTAATATTTACTTGCACCTTTACAAATGTTAAAGTTCAGTTGCTGTGTCTCGATGGCTCACTGTGACCTTTTGACATCATCACCATTAAAGACCATCACAAACGTGCTTTCCTTATTGGGCCCTGAAAGTGGCATATGTTACATGCAACGGGCCATCCATTAATCAGAAACATTTAGCTGCTAAATAGGCAGATCTAGGATGAGAGAGCCGAGAGACCCCCACCACCACCCCCCGTCACCCAACCAACCAACCAACCAACACAGTTCATATCAGCCCACTCAAAGGGGATTCATCACCTTGTCATTCCGAAATAATGAAAAGCTATGAGGCTGAACTTTAGTGTGGGCTGATGGGCTTGGGATGAATGTGTGTCTGTGATGCAGAGGGAGTGAGCACCGGCGGTCAGGAATAGGCGGGGCCTTCTTGTTGGTGACACAAAGCCGTCGCTGTGCAATCAGCTCGGTGTAAAATCACCGCTCTGTGGCCCTCACAAAGGCTCACAAAGGCAGGGGGCTGGTGGCTGGGGCGGGAGTGCGGCGACACAGCTGTGAGCAGAGCCTACACATCCAGGCTCAATATGGGCCCTCCTCACATCTGTAGCAGCTTGGCCCCTGCTTCCGCCAGATCCCGGGACAATGGAGGCACTTTGCAGACCTCTTTGTTGCAAAGTTTTTCAGAGTTCCTTTTAGCCCAAATCTTAAATATTTCATTAGGCCTCCTTCGCCCTTCTCCTTTTCTTTCACTAACGTTTTAAAGAGGATCGCCAGGACCTCTACTCTTTAACCCTCCTGTGCTTTAGTAATGACATGAAGACAACAAAAGGTTTCTTCTAAAACAGTTTAGGACCAACTGTTACTGAAAAACAAGCACTGTTTAAAATGAAACATTGGAAAAGCCATGTGCTGTGTTATGTTTCAAATTTCAAATTTAATAAACTTCAAGAATCTGTTAATAAAATGCTATGTCTTTATGATATTAACAGTTTACTTTGCTAAATGCACTTTATGTAAACATGCTGTGATTTTCATGCAGGCTAAAGATTAACTGAATTTATGTTGTTGCTTTTATGTTGTGTGTAATTTTTTTATTGAATGAATTTTGAATTCCAGAGAATGAATTTTATTTAAAATTATGTAATTGTATAAATAAATATAAAGAAAGGACAACTTACCTTTCGAAAGATAAAATTGTAATTCAGTGGAGCACTATGTGCTGCTTCTCCCAAACTAAACGTTTGTTTTAGCTATATTTTCTATCCACATACATTAACACATACATGTGTCAGTTAATAAGATGTCTAACTTTTTGAAAGGCCTCAGGAATTCATTTATATGGTTTAATTGTTCTTAATAAAGTCAACAGCAGTTATTACTTTGTTGAATGAACATCTTAAAGAGTGTTTGACTATATTGCAACTGATAATAAAAGTTCAAATATGTTCATGACATATGGTCACATTAGCAGCACTGACTGTCATTCCTGAGAGTTAGCTCCGTATAGCAGGGCCACACATAAATGCCGTTTATGGAAGAGGTGACCAAACACTCCTATCCAAATATTAAATGCTTGTTAATAACTTTTCCGGCCTTGCAGCAGAACTCCTGTCACAATGGATAAAAAGGGTTGAAAAGGATTTGTCTTTATGCTTTATGCTTAAACTGGCGTGATAGGAGTGAGTGACAAAAAGATGCCATTGTTAGATAAAGGGCAGGGGGGGTGTTGATTCATCAAACGCTTTAAGAGACCCTAATGAATAATTCAGTGTTATCATTCAACTTGATGCTCGATTATTATGTTTTTTCTTCTTTCTTCACAAGTGAGGGACCCCAACACACAGGGGGGCATCATGCAGGGGCACCTAGGGGGAAGTAATGTGCACACAAGGACAAAACAAGAAAGGCTGCAGTGCAGTCACTCCGCTGTCAGCTTGATAAATATAATGTGTCACCAATTAAAAACTCATTGCAATTCTTTAATTCAGCCAAGGCCTTGTTAACTGCTGCCTGGCAGGGAGGCTGCCCTAGTAGCCACGGCCTCTCCGACCAGCACCGCCATAATGGAGGCCCCTGCTTTCCCATCTTTTTAAAACCATGGCCTTTCCCTTTGGCATGTAAATAAGACATTCATTCGGCAGCACTTTTCTGATAGAAAAAAATGACCATCGATGTCTTTGATTTTCATCTTTTTTTGCCTGGGAAAACAAAGAATTCTATAGTTTCAGATTTTGATTCAAAAAAACCCTTTTTGGGCCTTTCTTCGGAGGAATTGTCATGGTAATCGTGTTGACTCAACTTTGTGCAACGAGGCTATACAACGCATATGAACCCTAGCAGGAGTCCATTACAGAAATACCATTTAGCAAGCTGTTTCTGTGAGAAAGTCAAACGTTTAAGGGTCTTTTTTGTGCAAGACGGGGACAAGGGTCTCAGAGAAGCCGCAGGAGTTCTTTGGAAACTTCAGTGCAACTAAAGGCCTCTCAGGTCTGAGATACTTCCCAGCTGAAGTCAACAGTGTTAAAAATGCAGAAAAGCAGGTTTTCTCAAACAGTGTTTGACTTCTTGTCAACCATGACTGCTGCTCTATTTAACAACTTTCTTTGACTGACACTGGTTAAGTGGATGTCACAAACCCTTAGAAACAGATGTACCTTCATGCGAGTAAAATTTTTGCAAAATGTTCTTTTAAAGAATTCCACATTCTTACAAATAAACTCCTACAAATAACACTGCAAACAGTTCCTCTCGGCCAAACAACAGAATTCATAATTACAGAATAGAATAAGAAATCTTTCTATTGCCAGGCACAGTTCAGTACACTTAACAGTACTGGGAATTTGTCTTGGTGTCAGGGGCAAACACAAAACATGAAACAATCCACAGAACAAAAAGTTGGAAATGTGTGACACAACCTGAAATATGTAAATAAATAGTACAAAACAATAAAATTAAAAATAAGATAAGTGAATGTACAATGTGAGGTAGTAGTATAACTTGGAAAGTTAGAGTAACTGTCTGTAAGTTGGGGGGGGTTGTTATCTGGGGGGAATTTGGCCACTGTTTACTGGTCTTAATGGACCGGAGCCTGTTGCCAGAGAGGAGGGGCTGAGGTGCTGCAGTACACTGGCACTTATCTGACTGTACACTGGGTCAATAAGATTTAGGCACAGAAACTACTTGTTTAAGGAAAAAACACTGGCTTGGCTTAAAATGACCACTTAATTATGGTCAGATAACAGTTGTGAATATGATTATATTAATCACCATTTGATTATTATACAGGAAAGATGCAGAATAGCTAAGTATGTGTTTAATTTTAAAGGATTTAAGTCTGGTAACCTAGTCTGAAATGTGCGTGCAAGGGTATTAGTTAGGCTAAGGGGGATAAAGGTCTTAAGAGTTCACAAAGGGAGAGTCTGCTTCTCTTTCCAGGTGTGTGCAGTGTTTATTGAGCAACACTTTGAGTCAGATTGTTAAGTTTCTTTTTCCTGACAGGAACTTTTGTCTGACAGGAAAGAATTAAGATTTGGAAACTTTTCTCAGTAGTGAAATATAGAAAACCAGGATCCTGGTGCTTATATTTCCCAGTCCCTCAGTATCCCTCATCAAGCCAATTTGGACAGAAATGCTGGAATCCAAAAATTCATCCTATTTACTGCACTAAATGAGCCGGTTGATCCTGAAAACATTAAAGGCCAGGGTGGAAAATAAAAAGAAAAAAATAATGACATCTGAATGAATGCAAACTCTCCCTCTTCAGCCCCCTGTAACCCCCAGCCCCCTCTCCTCGTCTCTGCCCGCTCATTATCCCTGTCACACAGGACCAGAGCCCACTTGGCACAGCCTTGTGGACTTAATTGAATTAGACATACCCGCTTGTTTAGGCATTGTGTGGTGGCATGAGAATCTCAGAGCCATCTCCATGAAGCCAGAAGAAAAGCAAAGCATCGGCAACACTTGTCGGCAGATCTGAGACTTGGACATTCTCAGAGATGGAAGGGCTGGTGTGAAACCAAGGACCACCAGTCTCCCATTGTGCCCCAGCTCAGCGCCAAGGGCAGAGTGGGACTCCTCCAGGGGTGTCGCTTCACTTAACCTAAAGATGTGGCAAAATCCCAGAATCCAACCAACTCTAAAAAAACTCTTATACTGGGGGTAGGTTCATTAAAACCCAGAATGTAGGAGGAATCTTCATCCTGAGCAATTCCATCAATTCTTTTTCAATTTAAAAGTAGCTTCTACATCAAATCTGCACTTTTTCCATCTTTCGTACAGCCAGTGAGTAAAACATGAGATGACAGATATTGCCCCAGTGTTAGATGCAGCTCGGATTGTGGTTCGCTTTGAAATTGTCAGAAATCTCTGGGCCTGCAACATGAAGAAAAATCAGGGTAAGAGAAACAAGACTGAATTCCTCTCAAGGGGTTGATGTGGGCTCTGTGGGACGGATGTTTGCAAAAACAGGTTTTGTTTTTCGAATACTGCTCACCAAAACATATTTGCAGCATATCATTATGTTCTATAACCTGTGTCAGACATCTGCTATTGCACTCAGCTTCTTCTAAAACTATTCAGAGTCAGTCTCTTTAGTTTTTCTCTTTCCTTTAAGATGGCAAGAAACCGCTTCTAGTGGGATTTCCTTCTTTGATTCACCCAGATCGGGTCTAAATGGAAGTGCTACGGGGGAATGCCTAGGCACTGTCACTACCTAACGTCAACTCCCTAACCCCAGGGGTCAGGGCCAGATTGACACCATAACCCACCGCCCTGATCCTCCTTCAGCCTCTTTAGAAGTGCGCCCAGCCGGCAGTAATACGGCCCGCACTTTATTCATTTGGAGATCAGCCAAGCTGAAAAGATAAGCTCTGAATAATTGGAGCTCACAGACCACAGAGAATCTGATGGGATCTTCGAGTCTTTAACTCTTTCTGTCTCTCTGCACACCCTCTTATAACCGGAGGACACCCCTTGTTAGATTCAGGCAGCCAGATGGGTGAGAGAGAAGTGGGATGATCTGTGGTGCTATAGAGAGAGGGATGACACTGGCTGTAGGGACCTGTCACTCACGTGCGGTGGGAGTGAATATGGAGCTTAATGAATCTTCCACAGCCACCAGTGGACAACACGCAGCTCTGTGCGGACACCAGACAGCCAGACAGCACAACATCCTACCTCCTTTTCACTCTTTGTCTTTGCCTCTCACAGCCTCAATCTGGCAAAGTCTCCGAGACAATATTTTGTGTAGTTTCCAGCAGTTATTTTGATTGTGGTCCAATCTGGCACACTGATGAATGACGAGTAAAAGTGCTTAGTGTTAAAGACATTTAAAACCAAAAAAGTAAAATAATATTTTTCACACAAAGACCCATTGACTTGCTGTGTCATATAAATATCCTCTGGAGGTGGGAGATAACCTGTTAATAGAGCAGTCAAATCTCTGTGGGAGGTGGGACACTAGAAACAATACCATCAAAATGAGGCAGTTTGCTACTGTGGCTGTTGTAGTTAATCATCCCTCTGTCAAATTAGGGACACCACAGCAGATAGGCAGGGCATTTTCAGCTGCACTGTGCAACAAAGGCCGAGCAATGGGGAGGCTGCAGCTCTGCTGGTAATGTCAGGTCCCAGGTCAGCTTGGTCCGGAGCCAGTGGAAGCCCACGCTGCGCTTTGCCTGTCTGGTCTTGTCATAACAGAGCACTTTTACTGTATGAGGCCAAGAGAAAAGACAAGAGCAACTGCAGCCTCCTGAAGACAAACAGAACAACAGGACCACACAGTCGTTTCTCATTAACAGCGGAGGCTGTTGTGGTTTGGTGCTTTCGTTCTTCTCGTTCGCATGTTCTAACATGAACCCACTTGGAGTGGCACCAAAAGCTCTTGTCTCTTAAATGACTGTGCCAGAGGGCTGGGAGAGTTACTTCCCAAATGAAGTCTGTTGCAGATTGTGCGTTGCTTGTCCGCGCTCGCTTTGATGAACTAAACAGCCATTATTAAATGAAATGTAATATACATGCATTTGTTAGTATAATGATTAAGAAAAAACTGTTATGAAATATATGAGCATTAGTACAAAATATAAGCATTAGTCCATCCTCCTAATGATTACTGATGTGATCATTGTGTAACAGATGTGTCCACGAGCCATGCAGCAGAAGTGTTTATTCTGGAGCCTTTGTTGGCATCTGCTTTAACAGAGACCAGGCACTATAAAACATAATAATCCTGATTATTATAATAACATCAGACTCAGCACGTGACCTTGAACCAAACCAAATGGCATGACAACCTTGGACATATCTCCAGCCATCAAGTCAAGCAAAATATTTTCTCTGCCCAATCACAAGGGCACATTGCTTCCTGTCCTGGAGACAGTGTCACCCAGTGGCTCCTTGTTTTCTCCAAACCTTGTTTCCTGTGTTACAGGGCATTTTTATAGAGATAAAAACCTACATTCTTGCATGCAGTTCTCACACATGCCATATTAAAAAAAGGAAAGACACAGCTGGGAATATTAGCGTAACGGGAAATTAGAATATGTGAATGTGAATAACAGGCTTTTTACTACCTGACTGATCGTCTGTGGCCCAAACAGAAACATTCTGATAAGAAAGATCACACTTTATTTCTTGTTAATCACAATTACAGAAGTAGACTATACAGCTGACCTGCAATAAATATTTAGTTGCCGTTTCATATATTGCTAAATTATGAAGAACTAAACAGAAATACCATTTCTCACCGTAGTGTAGGACGGTTATGAATAAAATTGTCATAGACAAAATTATTTTTTTGCCTCTTTAACACAGTTCTTTATCTCCATCAACAGTCTGTCGTGGAGTGATGAATAGACTATGTACAGCCAACTCAAGTGGTCCAATATTGTAAATTAATGGTGGTTTGTAATTCTCTTCATTTAAACAAAGGGCAAACGAATAAAAAGCCATTAAGATGACATGTGAATTGGCAAACAAACTGTTTAATTTGTGTCTGCAGTGTGAGTGGGGCCTTCCATCCGTGGGCCAGGGGGCAACCCAAATTTACATCTGATTGGAGTTTAATGGCCCATGGCCACCTTTACTGCACAGTCACCATGGTGACCAAGCTTTTCTCAAGATTTTCAACAGGCTAAAATGTCCTTTTTTTGTCCATTTGAAATGTGTCATGCGAGCCAAATGGGGCTGGGGCTTGTATGTATCAATTTGTTTCTGTTGCGGGGCCCACACTACCCCTGCAATGAATATATGGGCCATTGAATCGTGAAGCACAATGGCCACAGCTGATGCGGTTGCCACAGAGACACGCCCACACAAAGGGTCGGAATGATGACATATGGTCCAAACCTGCCCAGTCGGTGGACCCCCAATAGACTGACTGCATTGACAGACAAAACCCCACGTTAGCCATTTATCCGTGCCTACTCATTTCATGGTAAGATAAACTTTTTATAAAGTTTCCACAGCCCATGCACAAGAAGTAAACGGCTGGTGAAAAAGCCACCATGTAAAGTGGGGGGAATTCATCATTAAGTGATTAACAAAGGCTTCTTTACCACCTGCTTCTACATTAATACGGACATTAAAGGCCTCTCTTTTTGTTTAAGGTGAAAGAGGGAAGATGCAGTCAAGAAGCATTAACTTAAAGAGATAATTGAAGGACACATGTCAGTGGTTTCAACATCCATGACACTTTTTTTTCTGTCCCTGCAAGCACTATTCAGCTATTTGTTATCAGAATAAAACATATTCATATTTGAGTTTGTTTTTATGTGTAATACTTGTTTGTGGGTGGTTTCTATTTCAACTAAAATTACAATACAGAATGTAAACATAAATGAAATGTATTTATTTTTATTTACTCAGTGAACTTCACATGTGGACAATAACTGATTGTGTGTGGCAGAGTTTTTTTCCCCTATAATATGTCTGAGTATGTGTGCGTGTGAAATTGGATGCGCCAATTACAATTTATTAAAGACCTGGTGCCTCTAAGTTAAAAGACAAAGACAATCAGAACTAGAATCAACACAGACCTGCCAATTGTTTGAAGGAATTCCCTCAGAGAACTTGTGTGAGGTCTTCTTTAATTTCACAAAGAGTTGGTGTGTTTCATTACTCACCACTGAAATATGTGATGATGTCATTACAAGCTTTCTATGGTGGGAGGGCTATTATAGTCTGTACGGGGGCAACCACTCACTTAAAGCAGTGCAGACGATCAACTTTTTACAGAAACACTGAAGGTGATTCGTTGTTTGGTACAGACATGTGAAGCTTTTAGGTAAAACTTGATAAGACTTGATAAAGACATGCAAACATAATGTAAAGGTTATATGTATTTATATCTATGTAAATAAGTTCAATTCATTGTATTTCATATTTTAGTGACTATTTTAGCTGGTTAGTCATGGATGGTCTGTTGGTCATTGCTTTTGTCCAGATGGGAAACATCTGGTTATCTTTTTAATTTTTATCCAAAACCACTGTCTGAATATCTACAAGATGCAGTGGCACATTTCTTACAGACTTTTCCTCTACTTTGTTACCATAACAATAAAGTAAAATCCCTTAAAGATAAAATATGCAACAAAAACTAGCACTGACATGGGACTTTGCATCAGTCCCTCAGCCCAGCCCTCCCTCTCCATGCAGGGCCTGTCAGGTATTTGCTATTATGAAATCCGAATGAATATGAAAGTTACAAAACAAGCACAAACAATTGATATTTTCTGACTGACATTAATTACACATGGTGTTCTCAGTGTTAAAATACAGATCACTGAGTGCACAGTGTACTATAGAGGATGTCACGAAGTGCAACCACAAAACACTCACATACACATTCACACAATACAATACAACACAATACAACCACGTGTGTACTCTGGAGAAAACAGGTCAAACCAAAGTGTCACTTGTTGTCAGCTAAGGTGACGGGCTGTTAGTGAGACCCGGAAGGAGATCTCACATGGTGTGATTCTGAGATGACAGGTCCTTCTGGCTATGACCTGTCTATTCCCTGATGTCAGCCCAGCCATCAGCCTGGCTGTCCGCTGCATGGATGCCTCCATTGACTGCTGTCAAAGAGAGGGACCTGGAGGAGAACATTACCCTAGGAGGTCAGAGACCTCCAGGTGACCCAGTGAAGCCGCCTTTTTTAAAAAAATGGAGTGAACAAGCAGTGTATGGAGCAGACCTGTGTTCAGCTTATGCTTCGCACTTCAATCTGGAGCTGGCAAATCAGAAACAGTGGGTAAATACATTGTGGAATTTCAAATGCCACACAAGTTTAATGAACCAGCCTTTGAGTGTGAAGCTGCTGTCCAATTTATGTTGGGCATTTCCCTTGATGAGCCTGATCCTTGACTTGTATGACAAGAATATGATTCTGCACAAAATCTATGTTGCACAACTCCCAACAAGCCCACATGCAAACAAAACATCCTTTCTGTGATCACATGAGCTCACAGTCAGATTCCCACACATGTGCATGAGTGCACAGACCCCACCCTTCAGCCCCACACTGCACAACATTATGCAGAGCTGCCTTGAATTCACACAGAGATCTAAAAATACCTGCAAGGGAGGAAATCCCCGCATTCTGCAGCGAAGGACCTGCACTACAAAGACATCCAAACAATAAGCCTCTCCCGCCTCGGAATCATCCCAGACAATATAGGAAGACTGAGGCATCAGAGAGTTGTTTTTCCCGGATGGACTGTTGTGTCTAGGAGTGGAAATCTTTGACCACCGCCGCTGACTCATGGCAGCTGGCCATATGTGAAAGAATGGGCTGCACCATGGGATAAACACAAATTGGGAAATCAACCTGTGGCCACGATGGCAGAGACATGTCCACTGAGTGCCAAAGGATGGTAAAGGCATGAGGGAGTGGGCAGCAGTGGAGGGTGGGTTACAGAACTGTGTGTCTGTTATCAAGCTGCACTTTAATAAAGAGACTAGTTCATGACAGCAACAGTTGAGACATCCAGCAGGTGGTTATTCTATCAGCCAACTTTGTTATTGTCAGACAATGGCCATGGGTCATAACACATCAAAAATGTTCCTATAATGTGACTAAAGAAATACTGCAATGGCAGTAACCATTACAGTGATAACATCATTGTTTGGTTGTCCGCTTTTTACCCACTTCATGCAAGGTTAACAAACCTGGTTTAGGTTGTAGCAGTCATTCTATTAAGTTGGTAAAAGGTGATGAAAATATGCAGCATGCATATGCCATTTGCATTTACATTTAGTCATTTTGCAAAGAGACATCAAAGCTATCTGCTATCAGAAGAAGTTTCCGTTTCATGAGCTTTAAGTACAAGACAGACCAGAAAAGGGTTTTTTTAGTGCAAAGGAAGAAGTGGAAGAAGTTCTGTTTTTTAATATTGAAAGCGAGGTTGCTGAGGGTGCAGAGTTTGGCAGCTCATTCCACCATCGCGGGATCACCGAGCTAAAGAGTTTTCCTTGGTATCTTCTGTTTTGCGCTGGGACCAACAGACGTCGTTGTACATACTGTAATTACCTCATCCCGAAAGAGTTGAACAATCTCTGTGTCGTGGTAAGAATTGTTTTGTTTGTTGTGATTACAGACTCCTGTGTAGTTCACTTGAAAAATGTTATCTTTTGCAAAATAAAAATGTGTAATGTCTAAATGTACAGAGGACCTTGCTGGTTAACAAGCACGTCACGTTAACAAGTTAATCAGACTGAGTCACCTACGTGGCTGGAGGCTCTCTCCCACTCTCTGTCTGTCCGTGGGCACTGCAGGCACCAGGTCACAGTCTCAGGAACAGAGATCCCTCATTTAGACAACAGGGTTTAATGACTCGCAAAACTGTTATTTGCTGACAGCTTGATGGGCGCTGGCATTGTCAGACCCAAAGGATGAAGATAACAATATGAGCTTTTAATTAGCAGTTAGTCTGTGGAGGAATTCCTGTTCTTTTGTTACATGAAGTCAAAACAGTCTAAGACACATTCATTTATTGAATCTAGCTGATTTGATTTGTAATTTGATATGTACACAGTGGTATAAAGTTTACGGCATGTGTGTTTAGCTTTAGGCTTTTACTCCTTCTTCTTTAAGTTCTTCTGGAAAACTACACCGTGTCTTTATTTCATTTTTTACAAGTCCCAAGTTTTGAAACATGAAAACCATACACTATTTTCATTTATAACCAGCTGTTTCAGGTAGTTTCTTGCGTTTGGCACTGACTGGACTCACCCACGTGGAATGTGAAACTCAGGGTGGAATGAGAATCAAATAACGCAAAACCATCTGCTTGACTGACACTTTAGCAAAGACAATGAGACAGAGTGATTTGTCAATGGGTAAAAATCAACACAAAGAGCTATTGATTGACAGGACAGAAAGGGGCCAGAGGACAATGAGAGTGGCTGTGGGATCTCGCCAAAGTGATCAATACTCCAGTTCTGCATGAGGAAGCCAACCCACTCTGTGTTTATACAGTCAGACACAGAGCAAAGATCAGCTATTGTACAGCCGGACTGGGGCTGTCAGTCAGAACACGGCAACACCGCAGGGGGTAGCTGAGCATCTCGCACACAATCAGCCATAAACTCCAGTGTTCACATCCGCCCCAGACTGTTCTCAGACCTCACAGTGGTTAGAGGCTCTCAGAAACATATGACTGCACTCACAGGTGTCACTTTATCAGCATTTTCTTTAAAATGTCAGTGCAGGCAAATTTACATAAAATAGTTGTTGTGAGATCTGTTATGACATTTATTAGAGATGTTTATCTGTGAAAGTTAAAGAGGGGGAGGGGGGGATGCTGGGAAAACATGCTAGTGCTGCTTAAAATGACATTTTAGTTGTTCAGTGTCCCTGTCTGCCTGGATTATTAACAAAGCATGTAGAAAAACTATTTCTGTAAAAGGATGACACACTGATTAGTAAATACAATTAGTGCACTGGATGAATGCACTAATTTATACAGTGAATGCATTAATAGTGTCACTGAATGAACAACACGCACGTCCACGTCTGAACATGAGAAGCAAAAAGAACATAGACCATGAGAGAAATATTGATTAGACCCGATCTGAAGTGAAATGGCTGTTTTTGTTAAATGCATAAATGCAGTACCGATCAAAAAACTAAACCCATAAACTGTATACTTAAGGTATTGATCCACCCGTCTGTATGGCAAAAAGGGGTTTTCACAAAACCGGTTAACCGTGTTTGTTGATGGTTCTGGAAATTAATGTTGTGGGTGAATGTCACTAAAAAACATTTGCCTCCTTTATGTTGGGAGACAAATACAATCACTATCTGGTCGATGAGAAAATGTGCACACTGTTTAAACCAGCTCCTTTGACAAGTCAGTCACATGGGCACGAGAAGAACAAACGCAGCATCGTTCTTAAACATTCCACATAAAGTGAGAGCGTCTGTGAGAGACACACGACCAGACACTCACAGAGGGTGGGATTCCTTTATGAATGGGCTACGGCTGAGAATAACATGTGAGACAGCGTCCGATGTTCGTGTTTGCCCCGTGCTAATCTTATCATGGGTCCATGTATTCATCATGAGGCCCAGTCTCTTTAGGTCTGAAGAGCAGCACATGGCTGGAGATGAGTGGTTGTGCAGGACGAGCGATCCATCCTGGAGCGGTCATCGGACAGAAAGACACAAGCAGAGGCAGCTGTTTACCTTCTGTCAGACTGTTGTTAAGTGCCATTAAAAGCTGTTTGTTATATCAGTGGAGATTAGAGTGTGACTGATGAGTGCAGGGGAGTTTAAAAGTCCTAATAGATGATGTGTTAGAAAATTTCCTCCTAGGCCAGTTGTAATATGTAAACTAACCAATGATTTCTTAACAATATACAAAAGCTGAACTAAATCTGTCTCCTGCTCTCAGGAAGTTGCTCAACACGTACTGGGGGCCGTTGGTATTTTATCTGATTTCTATTTAATTTAAGATCAATATGTCAATAAGCACTATGGGACAACTCAGCAGCTTAATGGAATTAAAATACTTTTACTTGTGATATTATTTTTTAAGGAGGCACAGCTTAAATAGATCACGCTGAAACTTCAGACATTCAAGATGTTTTACTAGAACCTTGTGTCCCAGTGGGATTGTAAAAAATGAAAATTAGACCTTCCTGAGCTGCAGTTTCCATATTCTGTTTTAATGACGTTTGACTAATGTCTTCTGGGAGTCTGGCAAGAAACCATTTGTTTTGTGTGTTCATGTGTGTGTTCGTGTGTGTGTGTGTGTACCCAGCTGCATACTCGGGCTCTCGTTGCCCGTTCTCTGAGCGCATTTGTTTGGAGTGAGCCAGTGCTCTTATTGACACTTGTCTCCCCTGCCTCCTGCATGACAATCCAGGCAATAAAACCACGAGTGGAGCACACACTGTTCAACAGTTACCATTAGAAAACAAGAGCAAAGAGGGTGAGTGTTTACCTTCCCAGGGCATAAAAAAAGAGGAGGAGAGGAAGGAAGAATGAAAGAAACAAAAGACAAGGGCTTATCTCATAACCCACTTTACTGCATGCAGTGCAAACACACACACACACAAACACTCATCGCCCACATTACATTTTCAGTGTCTGCTTAGCATTTTCCATGGACATCCATATGTGGGGAAGCTTCATAATATAGAAAGGAAGAAAACAAGCCGACTACGGGAATGATAGGGGAAGGAAGAGGTCAACATTTAAAAAGGTGATGGCACCTTTTCAAATCCTGGTAACATCTGCTTGAAGGATTTGCCCCAGTGTCCACATACAGACACACACACAAAGCACAGCAAATATGAGATGGGACCAGACACCAGGACATCCTGTTTAGGGGACAATGCCCCCTCCCTCCAGTGCTAAGGTGATAATGCTCTCGCAACAGCAAGGCTGTCACCATCACGCTTAGTCTCAGCACAGTGGGATGACTGATCAGGAAAGGAAGGTTTTCATCACTTCCCAAAGTAGAACATCCTTTTGTCAAATATGCTCATATGTATTTCATTTGCTAAATATAATACGGTGACTCAGTGTTTCCTTGAGCTTCTACTGATGTGATGAGAAGATGTCTGGGATGCTAACTTGGCATTTTTCTGACATAAAGTGTGGGAGAGAAAGGCTGAAAAGAACGATAAAACAAAATGAAACCGAGCATGTGGGTTCTGTAAGACTTGAAAAGATTTGGCAGAAATTTACTGGAACTTGTGAAAAGGGATGGCACAACGTCTGACACTTAGTCAGACATTGTCCAACAACAGATGGAGATCAAATGGCACAGACATAATTTAGACAAAAGGTTCAACAATCACGAATGTGGATGAATTTCACGATCATGGAAGAAATCAAGAATTACAGACACTAATTCTTTATTGTTAAAAAGTGGTTTAATATTTAGTGTTCAGTGTTATGGCGTGCATAACCAAAAAGTAACTGTTCCACTGTTCAGATAGTTATGGAAAAATCGCTGCTCTATTCAATGTTGCTCGCTAGAACCACATTAGTCAAATGTGACTGGAAGTTTAAAATTACAGCACTGAGTCGTCTTTGTGCTGTGGACAGAGTTAACTCCTTAAAGGCCGACTTCACTAAATTTCAAATCGTTGTCAGTGGTTGAAGTGTATAAATGTACATTAATGCTTTTAAACATCCCTCTAACTTACTATATTGAAATCTGCTTCTAGACGTGGAACTGACATGACACCACCCAGAGGAGCTTTTCATCATTTCGAGTTCACATGATGTCGTCTGCGGGAGCTCTGAAAAGCAGGTTGGCCATGATTACAATCTCCATAGTAAGAGCAACCAGATGACATAATCGGAACTAAAAGGTTGCTCCAAGTGATGTCATCTGGAGGCATTATTTAGCTAAAAGTAGAGAGATATTTCCATATAGGGAAGTTAAAGGGAAGTTTAATGGCATTTATTGACATGCACTAACAAAACTGGAAAAAATACAAAGGAAGTTTAAAATCAGTGAAGGTGTCCTTTAAGTTTTCCAAAATGTCACAGTGGTTACTGTATGATCACACTAGCAATGAATGATATTATCTCCTAGTTAAGACAACAAAAAGCAAATTTTCCCTCTTGTCATTTATAATAAAACTAACCTACAGCATGTGGCTTTTTGTAGCTAGTTTCCTTTCAGCGTTTGGCATATTTAAATGCGAGACAAAAGCAGAGTGCAGAGAGTTAAAAGGGGGGAATCTCAGTAAGTCTCCTTCCTTTAAACAGGATTAGAGACCAACAAAACCACCCAGCAATGGCAGGAAAATATATATATCTTGCAGGATCAATCAGTAAATTAGGTCAAAGTTTCTTTCTCACACTATCGGCAAACCACACAATGCAAATAGGTCTAGTAAGTGCTTTGCTTCCAACTACCACACACCACACACAAGTAGAGAGGAAGAGGGTGAAACACGCTTACACATAACTAACAGACTCAGACAGTGGCATCGTGAAAAGACTTCTGAGTCAGAAATCATTGTGCATGATGTTCTCAAGTGTCAAACCGGGGACAAGTCAGGGCATGTGGTAAGACTCAGGCTGAGCGTCTCTCACACACAGGCACATGCAGGCAGGCACAGACACACACACACACATCCCGGGGGTTTCATACACTAGGTGGTGATATTGAGTTAGAATTTATATTAAATTGGCACTGAGTATGTAACAGTATATATTCTAGCTTGTGAGATTTTGTATATTTCCAATATTCTAATCTGTGTCACAAAGGCAGTACAATGATTTTACATCTATTACAAAACATCTCTCACTGTAGTGACTTGCCTAAAATAAACTGAATAATGAGTCATGTTTAGCCATTATTTATTAAATATATGTGAGTTCCTATAGAATGAACTTGAACACACTAAATTAAGACACCATTGCTTGAGTATTTATTGGTGAGACTAGTGCCGCTGAACTCTGAACCAGAGCTAAAAATGAGCAGCAGCTGCCAATGTTGGGGGCAAAGACAGGGATGACCCCCTCAATACATAATAAATATAAAGCTTCCAATTTAAAGGCAGGGTTCCTTCAAGGCCACCTAGGAGCCTGCAGGATGACCTGTAGCACTGTCAACAAGATGCTTCACTTTCTCCTGAGGAATCTGCACCAGTTGCTAAGGCCATAAGCCACAGGCTTCATGCCTTGAAACTGGAGAAGCTGCTGAAAAGCCAAATCTGGCCTCAGAAATACGTTCTGTAGACAAGCAGCGAGGATCAACGGAGCCCACGCGGCACCCGCTCCCTGTGATATTTGATCAGACTTGACGCATCCCTTAGCGTCTGCACACCCCGCCTCACCTTCTCTGTGTGCACACACCCAACACCTCACACCCAGTCCCCGGGATAAGTGGTCCCATGCTATAAATACACACAGTATAGAAGCTTAGAGGGAGCCACAAAAAAAGTGGGAGGAGGAGGGCGACATGGCCGAAGGGTTACAGGCTACATGCTAAAACATAAAACATGAACACCTGTCAATAAGGTTTCTGTAACATAATCACTCTGCTTAACCTTTAATGTTGTATAATTTGCCCTGGTGCCCATAAGAACATACACCTGGAGACTGGCCACGACTGGGTCACACACATGTTGGAGGCATTCTGTACTTTTCTTGAGTTTCAACACCTTCTTTTTATCTCATCCACCCCTCGGAGCCTGTTTCCCCATCCTTATCTGCCTCCCTCTCTGAGTCACAAGGAAACAGGTGCGAGGAGAAGTGCCCAGTGCACAGAGCCTGACACACATATATACATGTCAGTGATGCCCGTTCCAGCCCCACCGCTCCCTTTCCAAACCTGTGCACAGAGCATGCCGAACATTTCCTTCTGTCCTTACAACTGCATCATTTTCAAACTGAGGAGGGAATAATGTCATCCATGAGGCCTGAGAGAGTCCACAACCACAGGCAATGGCTTGGCCTACTTCCTGTATTCACTTTGAAAGCAGACAAAGCTCCACGATGAAGCCATGTCATTGAGGGAATCTGTTCATTGACATTTTGAGAATGATCATAAGAGTGATGTTTGAACTGTAGCTTATACATCCTCTGGCAAACATAAAGTAACAAAGTAACATTTATTAAGTGAAAGTGAATGAGCAAAGCCTTTAGCTGACTTCCTTATCTCAGCTGACTTTTATAAAGGGTTGACAGGCAGGAAGAATCAACATGGGCTTAGAATTACTGTCTGTTCACTAATAATTTTAGGAGGTAGAGAGAGCACCCGCTGCGTGGAACACTCCCTGAAACTGGCCGTGGTGGATCCTGTCCACAAAGAGGACATGGTGCTTTCTAAACCAGGCCCCAATAGTGATTCTGAATTTGGAGGGAAAGGTGATGTTAAACGGTTTGCCGGCAACGTTTTGTGCGCGCTCCTCCATTCAGTCGCTAATGAGAATGATAATTTGTGGCTCCTCTGATGACCCCTACCCCCATCAATGGCGACTTCTCCCAGGGGACGTGATAGCGCAGATCCCCGAGGGACCTTCAGTCCTCTATAGGAATCCTTTTCATCCCCAGAGAGGGATTCCCGCCTGTTGGCTTTCACATACTGCTGGTGATCCACGTTTCCCCAACACCTGCGCAACAGCTTATTCATCTTCAATGTGACATGTCATGTTGCTCATATCCTCCATAATGTTGTTGTTGTTGTTGTTGTTGTTGTTACAGCTGTTTAACACGTGCATTTGCTCGTGTTTCTTGTGTCTGCATGTTTCTCAGCGCGGAGCAGGCGCAGCAGCTTTAACCTGATTTGCAAACACGCTCCCTTCCCCAAAAAAAACCTGAATGGACTCAGTCAACTTCTCCCGGGAGCGTATGACGCCGTCCCCGAGTCCCCCACGCGTGTGTGTTCGCCTCCTCACCTCCGCAGCGCGGCTGCACGACCCGTCCTGCCAGCGGGGATTTACTGACTGGCGCTGTGCCCGGCCGCAGGCAGACTAGTTCGCTCGGTTCTCACGACCTCAGCTACACAAAAGCATCTCTGAACTATTAAGTCAGACACGAAGGCAGTCGAGGCGACCGCAGAACCCACACACGCTGCCAACTGGTGTTTCAGTTTGCGTCCCTGCAGAAGGAAGCTGCCGAACGTCACCGGTGGGGTTTCAGAACGCCGTTTAGAGACGGTGTCATCTGCGGGGCACTGGCACTGAACCGGGTGAAAGTGAGAACGCAACTACAGGAGTTAACAAGACTAACTGCTGAAGAAAGATTGTTATCATTAATAACTCACGAATGCAAAAAAAAAAGAAAAGAAAAACACCCGTCACATGTCATGTAGGCGAAGTTACAGTATAAAGACGTGGACTTTTATAGACTGTTTTGTCAACACCTTCAGCTGTTAGATGGATGCAAATGCCTTGACATCTTCCTTTCAAAATGTTCGAAATGTTTGTTTTTCTTTAATCGGGCTGTTAATAATTATTGTGTCGTTTGCACGTTTGGTCAACACAGAGTATTTGTTTCACCCGATTTTAAATAAGAACCTCTAAACACAGATTTGATTTTATTTTTTCCGGTGGATGAGCTCTATTTGTGCACACGCCTTTTTAGAGTTTGCAACTTCAGTGTTTTGGAGAAGCCACAGACGTTTGCTTTTTCATATGTAATGATGGGTAAAGTTGAGAAATCCTCTAGAAGCGAGTTACTTTTGGCCTGCGGCTGCCGTGCGCACCCACGTCGCGACGGTGGAGAATTTAAATGTTCAGGGGTCTGACCGGTGGCAGGCAGGTTGTAACCTAAGCTGGAGTGAAGGGGTCTGCTGACTGCAAGTGGCTGACACAACATCACAGAAACACTGCCAACACTGTGTCCCAGCCCCCCCATCCCCTCATCGCAGGAATATTATTTTACAGTCAGAGCTAAACAGACAGAAAGGGGAAAAGGTAGAAAGTGAAGCCGTGGGGGAAACACCTGTCCAGATGTAAGACTGCAAAAGAGTGTGAGAGGCAAAAAAAAAAAAAAAGGTGGTTTTGGAAATAACCTGCAACAGATGTATTTTTCTATGCCGACTGTTGTCAGGTTCCCCGGCCATAAAAAACAAAGTCTAACCGAGTTCCCTCGTTTTCTTCTTTATTGAGGTGTAGGCCACTGGGAGTGGAATTGAACAATTGACACACAAAAGGAAGCGCGGAACCTTCCATATTCTCTTTTCACTGAAGCAATCTGTTAGTGACATTAACCCCCGAGCGCATTTCCCAGGCTCATATAGGGTTTAAGGCTTCTTAAAGCTCCCGCTGCATACGGGATGAGACTCTTTTCAAACTTTTAATTACCTTTATGGCAATAGAAAGCTACCCCCCAGCCACCCAGCCATTGTCCCCACGACCACTCTCTGTTGAGCCAGATGTAAAAAGCTCCCGCCAAACTGGTGACAATGTGGCCACTTAAACTTTAATAAGCTGTATTAATTGATATTTAGGTTCCTATTAGGAACACGGTTAAATTTTAGAAGCTTGGTTTTGGATGTTAATAAATCATGTAAAGGTAAATTCGACTAACTTTCTATCGATGTGGCCTTCAAAACTAACTTTTACGCAAGGCCAACAACAACAGAAAATGAGACATTATAAAATATAAAAAGTACAACTTACATGATAGAAAGAGACTGTAGACAATAAACTAATTTCTCAAAATTGTTTTATTAAAACAAAGGGTTATCACCCAACTTCGGTTTTTCTTTTCAACACAGAAGAACAAAAAATATAAAACACAACTTTGGTATAACAATCAATAACAACTCTGTACAAAACTAAAACCTTTTCATAAAAAGTACTTCATCACAAAAAATCCTATAAATCTTTCTGCATTTACAGCATATTTATTCCCGACCTCCAAATGTTGGAATCAGACAATAAATTATAAACCATATGCCATTTAAGGCAAACTCTGTTCCATAAAACGAAACAACAAAAACTGCTGGGGGAGTGTTATGGGTGATTTTGCGGCCCAAAAGTCACAAGCTTAACATCCACAACAGTTGTGTGCAGTCAGTTTAATGTATAAGTCGGAAAAGTAATGCAAACTGGATTCACGTGAGTCTTTAGTCCCTTAAACTACCAGGGCCGCCACACAGGCTCGCTGCTCTCTGAGCCGGTGCTGACCCCCACCGGGCTGACCGCCTGAGACCCCCCGGAGAAAGATGTCATGCCGTGGACTGGAGAAGCTGCAGTCGGCGCTGAGCTGCCGTGCACCGGACTGGCGTTAACAGCGACGGGCACTCCTGCGTTTGCGTAAAGGGGGATGACAGGGGCCGTGGCAGAGGCAAATGCCGGGTTGGGGATCAAAAAAGCGAACTGTCCGTCGGATGCGGGCACCAGCTGGAAGCCACCAAAGACCTTGGGGGAGACGGCCTCAGCAGGACTGAGCTTAGAGCCCATGGCGGCGCCGCTGATGGGCAGAGTGGATGGAAGCTGCACATGGAGAGGCTGGGCCAGGTGCGTCTGCTGGGATGGGGCCTGCTGCGGGTAGTTCAGAGACATCATCTGGCTCATGCAGCTGGACAGGTGGTTGAGGAGCCTCGACCTCACCTCCGTGTTCACCCCCTCCGAGGTGGACAGGAACCGGGTCACCTCGTTCATGCACTCGTTGAATCCGGCTCTGTATTTGCTCAGGACGGTGGCATCTGCCGAGAGCGCTGCTGGGGGAAAGAGAGAAGACGGACATTAGTGACACACATCTGGATTTATGATTTCTTTCAAGGACTTCATCGACACTCAAGAGTCGTTGTGACTTTTCTAATAAATGCATAAACTTACCGCTCAATTGTACGCGTTGCAGGTTCCTCAAGTGCTTCACTGTCATCTCTAGGATATCAGCTTTTTCCAACTTCGAGTGTCTGGAGCTCTGCAGGAGGTGACACGGCAAGTTAAACTCTGTTCAAAGTCCTTTGAATTTCCTTTGAAGACTTTAAACTGTAAAATAAACACGAAAATTCTTCTCAACTTACATCTTTCTTAAGTGCGTCCAGGATGAGCGTCTTCAGCTGCCCGAGGCTTTCATTAATTCTGGCTCTGCGGCGTTTTTCCATGATAGGTTTTGATGACTGTAAAGAGTAAACACGTTTGCATAAATTTCCCGCTTCCGGAACCACAGAAGTCACAACTCACAAAATAAATGCCACGTTATTGTACAGTAAAGATCAATCATACCTTTCTATGCTCGCTTGCGTTTTTCGGCTTGTCCGGTGTGTGCGATCCGCTCGCAGGAGCCCCGGCGATAGGGGATGCCGTCTGCTTCTCCATCGTGTCAGCTGGCATTATCAAACCAGGGAAAGTGGAGCGGAATAAATCCTTTACGAGAACGCGCCGTAAAAATCAAAAAGTAAAACGATGTGTGTCACTTTGCAGAAGGTCTCAGGGACGCCTGACAGTCGCTGCTCACCGATCGGTTTGCGTTAAAGCGCTCCTTATCGCTTGGCTGTCATCCGACCAGTGGAACGTGCGAGGCGAGTCTCCGCTTCAGCCGCCGACACACGACGCCGCGGTACTTATACGCGGCTCGCCTGCTCCCAGTTCGTGTGAAACCTTCTCTGCATTCTTTCCCACACTCGCCTCAGCCAATAGCAGAGAGGACTCACCCATCGGGCGCGGGGCAGACCGCTGATTGGACAACACGCCCCGCGGGCCGTCAGTCACGCGCTGCTCAATCAGCCCTGTGGGGACAAACAACAAAGCGGAGCGAGCGGCGGCGGCCGAGCCGGGCCGAGCCGGGCCGGGCTGTGAAGTTATGAGGGGGGGGGGCTACGAGGGGCCATGATGGATGATCGCTCCCAACTCTGCTCCTCAGAATTGCTGCGCTGCTGGCTGCGCGCAAGAATGCAGAGTCTGCACGGGCAAAATGAAAACTTTTATTTATAATAATGTAAATCACGTCATTGTTTTCCGGATGTACGTGCATTCATGTTTTTTTTTTTGTTTATTTTTTTTTTACAGGAGAACAATCCGGAAAACATGTTGGTGGCGTAATGTGGTGCGTAAAGGTGCCAATACCCAAAGGAAAGCTATGATTCCACCTGAATTTGTGTGACACTTTCTCAAAGTTGGAAACACCTGCTGCCATTTTCACAACACGGTTTTTTTAATTTCAAATGCAAACATTTTTCTCCTATGAAAACAAATCGCCGTGTTTTTTAAGGCTCCTCTCGCACCGAGGAGAAGACATCTGTTGTGGCACGCGAGGCGGTTTTGCAGCAGCACGCACCAAGCCAATGGCATGCGACCGCTTTATGCAAATGAGGCAAGGCCTTCTCTGATTGGCTGCGCGAGCGGCTCCGTGTCAATCATCCTGGCGCGGGAGCAGCTCAAAGGAGAGGAGGAAGGGGGAGGGTGAGGAGGAAGAAGGGGGGGCACATCTGTCCGCGTGCCATTCACGCACAGGCTCCTCCGCTCTGTGCGGAGCACGTGCCAAAACTCGCAGATTACAGGCTGAAGATCGAGGAGCGTGTGACGATATATGAAGCTAGAATAGAACAAGTACATCATGCGTGACACTTAGGCTGCGTGGGAAAACAGCAGCAGCAGCTAATTTATATACGAATTATATCATAACAAGCGCCCAATTACACTTCATGTATGTGTTTTATGAACATCACAGCAGATAAACGGGAGATAAAATGCCGAGATAAAATGTTAGTAATAATGTAGCAAAATGTAGTTTTCTTAAATACCGATTATGCTTTTGAGTCAACGCGTATCCGTTTTTAAAATCACATCTGATTATGGACTCGTCCTTTGGGCCAAGGTGTGTGTGTGTGTGTGTGTGTGTGTGTTGAAAGAAAGCGTGAGGCTGTAGGAAGGAAAAGAGCACCATCTGCCGTCTCCTTCTGTGTACGACAGTGAACCAATTTAACAGGAAATAAATCTTCAAATATACTCGAGGTTTAAGCCTTTATGAAGCAATTTAATTACAGCACACACGTATCCCTAATGTAATATAAGCATGAATATTTAGGAATAGTGTTAGAATTGTGTTTTTGGATGTTGTGCATGGGGTGTAATAATCCTCTTTTCACCAAATGTGCACTTCAAGAATCTTCCTAGTTTATTGCATTTATTCTTCCTAAAAGATTAAAAAAATAAATCCCGAGCATGTGCCGTTATTTTCCGAGCTTTTGAAAGTCCATGAACGAGTTATAGGCCTAGATTAGACCTTTATGGGGGACATGTGCTACCACAAGGTGGCACACCTATAGTAACCAAGCATGCATTAAAATAAGTAATATATCATACTATGATAATGAAATCATATGATATGATTAATATAAGATAAAGAATAGTTGTTTATGGCTAGTATGATTTTTTATTGTCTTTCTTATAATAACAGTTAGGTCAAGCAACTATCACATTTCCTATTATGTATGTTATCTAAAAGCTCAGAAATAATAACAGAAAAGGAAAGAAGAAAAAACACAGTGAGCGGATGGAAAAGAAAAAAGTTATAGTATATGATGTAAAATGTAAAGGGAAGAGTACATAGACACAAATATCTTTACATAATATTGCATTTTTGTTATTACATAATACATTTTTTACATCCCAGGACAAATGAGCATATATTTACATCCTTGACATACACAGTGGGATGTATGCACGACTGCCTGTACATGTGTAATTTACACAGTATACTGCATGTATGCAAGCGTATGTGTATGTGTGTTTTAAAACCTTATGTGAATCACTGCAGCACTGCAATACCATAATTGTGACAAAAATAAAATCAGACATCTTTAATGTTACTTTATTCCTGATCTGCATAATCACCCTCTTAAAGAATTAACACCAATGTCTATATGTAAGAAGAGCAAAATTACAATTTTTACTTAAACACAAAGACGTGTGTTTAAAGGCATCATCAGTAATTTGTTGTAAATTGGCTCCAACATGCACAAACACTAAAAACACGAACTGCACGTACGCGTTGACACAACAGGTGACCGGCTACAATAGAAAGGAAAACTTTGAGTGAGTGAAGAGCAAATGTTCGTGTTATTTCAGTGGGTGTACTGCAATTATAGCAGCATTGCAAAGTCTAACAAGGAAGTGCAGATGTCACTGTAATCTGAAAACCGATGACAAAGTCTGTGATTCTTTTTCAGCTAGTAGTCTATTGAAACAAGCCAAATGTAATAAAATTGTGCTAAGCCCTGATTCAGGCCAGTCCCTGGTGGAGTATCAGTCATTGTTCACTAGCTCATGTCCCCCCATGGGTGAGCTGTGCTGAGGCATGCTAGGCACTTGTTTACCCAGGATTCTTAAGGGCCAGCTGTGTGTGCTTGGGCTCACAAATCGCTTTTATTTGCTTTCAGATTGGCCCAAATGATGCAGATCTAATTCTACAGAGCTCCGCACAGATTACACAACTGCTCTTGCAGCAGTGAGGCTAATGTGATTTCGGTTTAATATTTCTGTAGAGGTTGAGCAGCACCTATTGAAGTCACAACAACCGAGTCTGACAACTCTTGGTATTTCAAACCTTATCCATCTTTAATACCCTTCGCCATTCCTGCATTTTAAAGATCTGGGCTCAGACAACAAAGAGTACAAGAATTCCCCTTCAACCAAAAGAAAGTTTTTGAGTGACTCCACCATTAGAGCATCTTTAGAACTGGTGCCGGCACTGCTCACCAGAGGAATGTAGAGAATAGAAATCACTGCTGTTTTTAAGATACAATCAACATTCACCGGACAAGAGCCAAAGGCACTTGCTTTTTGACTTAGCTTTATGAGGTGGAGGTCTGCAGGAGGAGATGTCGGGGGAGATGAAAGGGCTGAAAAGGAGGGACAAGCTGTGTTTGCAGATTTAGCAGAGTTCAGTAGTCCGTTGTCCAGATCTGGTGAATGCTCAGCAGCTCCCTTTGACTGCTGCCTGCTTAATTTGTTGTTGTACAATAAGCCTACGCTCTTCTCCAAATCCATGTGCAGAATGCAGAAGGAGAGTCAATTATATCTGTATTAGCTGGTGTTGGCTGGGAAATCCCTTTATACACACTCCCCAATCAACATGTATTTACCACCATGAATCCCCAACTCTGAACAGTCTCAGTGTCTGTTTGGGTGGCTTTTACTTTGTTTCAGATCCTGTTTTATAAAAGAAAAGCAGGAAAGTGATAAAATGTGAGGCTACTAAACCTTTATTTAAAAAAACCTTAGTGTTCATTAGAAATTTGGCTAAAAAGTTGTAACTGTTGGGTGTGTGGCAGAATTACAATTAGGTCTTTTTGTGTAATGTAAAGTGGTAGAATGTAATTAAATATATTTATTCAGGAACTGAAGACATTTTTTTATCTTACAAAATACATTCCACTATATATCACAGTGCTTTGGACAACAGAGCCACCTCCAAAAAGTCTGAGACTTACTATATGATCCATGTAGTTTCAAATTCCAACTGAAACATTTGTAAAGAAAAGTAAGAGATTATATCAATGTACTGCATGTCACCATAAAAAACTGTGAAGAAACTATATGTCTTATTTTTACTATTAGTACTATTTGAGACCACTATTTGACTTCTTTAGCACACCACTGGAAGAGCTTATTGTTTTGTAGGCCAAGCTGGAAGTTAGCATCTCCCTTGTTCCCTAAAGAAAAAACAGTTTAGGTTTATCTTATAAACAAAAGTTTATGATACATGTTTTGTTCAGTGAAATCATCTTCACATCTGAACGTCCCTTATATGATTTTTTAAGCCAAAAACAATCACCAGAAGTAAAAAGCTACTGTTGGGCAATTAATGAACTACACAAGCATCGAAGGACTTCAATCTCATCAGATTGGAATTTGATTCAATGAACTTGCAACTTCTATAAAAGTGTTTCTTCTAACACTAATCTGACACAGCTACTGATCACAAGTTATAAAGTGAAGAAGGCTGTAAAGCAGAGTGGTGGTGGACACATAAGCCTCTTCATTTGGTGTGTTGATGTTCAATTTTCCTGACAATCTTGGTAGTCTTGTTTAGCCATTTGTTAAAAAAGACACATAAACGCTGAAAATGCTTTTGACTCTGAGAATAAAACTTAAAACACTCTGGGCCTTGTGTTAACAAAGACCTTATTTGTCCCCCCGACTTCACAAAGAAGGACGTGGAAATGCAAAGATCCTAAATGATTCCTGCGTTTTAGGACTCATTTTAAGGCTCTTCATTCAGTCTTTCTGCAATTGTATAATTTTTGTTACATTTTGTGTTAACATTGTCAAACTTGTAGTTATACCTCTGATTAATGGTGTTTGGTCAAATGTCCCAAAAGAAGCACTGTGACACTAAACTGTGTGAGGCACTGGTACCAACCGGGGTGACATGTGACAATGACAGTGCCAGTGTTAAACAGCTTTAAACCCCTGGGATGATGATTTCACTTGTTAGCATTTTTAAGCTTTTTAACCAGTAATATAGTTTCAAAATTTTGGGTGCCTTAAATAAAAATTAGTGGTTCACTCCATTTTGTGCTGTAGCTATTTTTTAAAATTTATGTCAGGTTT
The DNA here is from genome assembly GCA_033026295.1 of Channa striata. NCBI lineage: Eukaryota > Metazoa > Chordata > Actinopteri > Anabantiformes > Channidae > Channa > Channa striata. The sequence continues at coordinate 11,688,862 of CM065172.1, read as the reverse complement.
TTGTGAGATCTTTTTATTTTAAGCTTTTTTAATCTTATGCAAATGGGACAAATGGGATTTTTTTTTTTTGTTCATTGAGGCAATATTACTTTTTAGACAGACTAAAACACTTACAATGATGTACCTAGTCATCAGATTTTTTGTTAAGTTAGAATATAAACACTCATCAGGTTGTTTCACACTTAAAGGACATAACACTGTCCGTTCTGTGGTATCTAAAGTGATCACAGTATTTTTTCACATCTGAGGAACACTGTACAGGCAGTTTAGTACCATCCCATCAGCATGACTTTTACAACATGGTAGATCATATTTTAGCAGAGTAAAGGATCTGAATACGTCCTCAACTAATGGTGAAAAGTGAAGCCAGATACATGATGGCAATCAGGACACAAGCGTTTGTCGCTCTGTTTCTAAATCAGAGAGGACAGCAGGACTTCAGAGAGCCCGTTAGTACTGGTTAGTGCTGTGAGGCATCAGAAACAAGCAGAGCCCGAGTCCCAACACCAGCAGATCTAAGCTTCTAAGTGAAAGGACACCTGTGGCTACACCCCCCACCCCCTCCCACTTTAAGTAGAGGGATTTGCAGAATACTAAAAACACAGGGCTGATGGTTCATTATGGAATCTAATAAAACTAGATATTGAAGAATTAAGGTTAACACATATTTGTTTAAATATGTGCTCTTTTCATGCAGACATTGGCAAAAGATCTGAAGGGATTTTCCCATGCCAAGACGAGATATTTCATGTTGCTAGGGATTTCTTAAATTTGGGAGTGGCCAGATGTATTAATTTAAAACACATGCACACATGTGCACACACACACACCAGCTGTGCTGGTATTAATTCATTTATTTTCCTGTTCAACTATTCAGTGTTTGATGTATTACCAAAACTGCAGGATGCTTTATAAGAGGTTAGAATTTGAATAAATTAATATGAATTTGGAAATATTTCTCATGGCATTACAGGGGTGGGTGCATTCAGTCAAAGGCTTCAAAGCTTCATGTTTTCACCACAAATGTAAGAGAAAGTGGTGTTTTTCATGCACTTGCACTTTATTCTTCTTTAATCTCATTACTCCCTTGGCTGTTTTCATACCTGCAAAAAAAAAAAAAAAAGCCTGAGATCAATTATATTTACCTCACTTTTCAAGCAGTGTGTTGTCATTTTGCCATCTGCAGACCAGCATGTCCAGTACAATGTGGTGTATTCACAGAGGCTCTTTGGCTTTCTGAACAGAGAGAGACCCTTTTCTCTTGCTTCTCGCCCCGATTCAGGGCTTTCTTCTCCCTTTTAAGTGGGCTGTTGATGAGGTTAGTCTAATCAGATTAAGTCAACTCACATTGGTCTGTGCAGTTTGTTTTCCTTCCAAAGGCGTCCTGACATCTCCTATACTTTTTCTTTATCCTCCTCTTTGCACTTTTCATCTAGGCTTCCACCCAAAAAAACCTTTTCAGCAGAGGTCCCAATGGACTCCTTTATAAACCACAGTTCCCCAATGATATAGGTTATTTAGAATGGGTCACTAGGCTGCAATACATGGGAAAGGCCTTTAAAGTTGTGCAGTGACGCATTTGGACATTTCCACTGATGTCTGCAAGAATGCCAGAGATTAGGTAAACACAAAGCGCTAAATCAAATTTTGGAAATTGCTGGAACCTTTAATTTGATTCCTAAATAAATGTTTGAGGGCTGTTTTGTAAACTACAAGACTAACGCAATCACTACTTTTAACTGGACACTTGGATGAGAGAAGTGTTTTCATGGCCAACTTGCTAAATAGTTTTTAAGTGAATTAAAGACCATTTTATTGTTTAGGTTTCACAAGATGGATCTTGTGATCGTTTGGATCATCCCATTAGTTTTATTGTTTAAGGGGTGAAATCCTAACAATCTCTAAAAGACTATGATTATTGTTCATATTTAGGTATTTTTGGTTAGGATATCCCAAAAGCAACATCACTGAAATAGATGTACAGGTAATTGTTTTAATATTTCACAAGATAAGTCATGTCACGAACAACATAAAGAGCCACGTAGGCAGGAAAATATTTTAAACGATTAAAATTAAGTGGTGTAAAAAAATGTATAATGAATTAATTAATTATAACTTTGTCTTTCTTTAAAAAGACATCTTAATAATTCATGTTTAAACAGACCTTGTGTCTGAACCATTAAAGGAGACAAAGAGGAGGTTCTTGATATGACAGTGAAATCAATTATTTTTCTTCAATGTTGATTTGATTAATACTCACACATGCTCAGTTAGGAATATACCCCCCACCTGTGACTGTAAAATCTCTGAGGCTCTCATCAATAGTGTGCCGTAACTTGATTCCCCCACAAATAACAGCCTGACAAAGACAATGAGCACAATGAGTACAGAGGAGGTCTTTTAAGATGACTTCAGAGCCCCCCTGAGAAAAGACATGGCAGCCCATTGACTGAATGGGGGGATGTAGAACAATTTCAAGCTAATGGATCTGAGAGACTGTCCACATAATTACATTACAGCATTTCACAAGCCCTTTGAGCTCCACACTTTCGGCTTGGGCACACCCCAGCACTTCATCCATATCATCGCTCCGCATTGGAATGTGCTATGACAGATATGGCCCTCTTGGCTACTTTTGAACAAGGTTCCTCTCCATGGGACGGGCAACCCCCTCATCACTCTGCATACAAGTTCTTGGATTTAAAACAGAGGGTGGGCACTGTGAAGACAAAGGATCAAAGGTGGAGGGCACAGACAACCTAAAAATGTACTTGCTTGAGTGCAACAATATGCATATTTCCCTGCTGACCTTGATTTGTCCTAGTCATTTTTCTTACTGGACGACTTCATGACAGATTCTACAGTTAATCTTACAGAGTAGTCAATAGACACAAAAAGCTAAAGGGTGTGAAAGAGGTTGTTGTTTGTTTGTCTTTTTGATGATGTAACTATTTTAGCGTCAGTCAGGCTCACAAATATGTATTTTCTAAGAAGCATTAAGGCAATGTTATGATTGATAATTTATAAAACTAGTTCAAAAACTAGATTTGCTCTTCTATTACATTTTTGTCTCTGTTTAAAGTCACTTCTTACTTTGACAATCAAAAACACTATTTAAAGACCTAATTCCAGCCTGGTCCCAGTGGATCATGCACATGGTGGCAGTATTCATTTTAATAACCTTCATAATTTTTAGCATTCTATTATTAGGATTAAAAAAACAAAAAAATACATACAAATAAAAAATGGGTTGTTTAAAAAGCAAGAGGTTCTGCAGAGTTTTACATTTCAGCTGTCAAATTTCAAACGTCTAGTTTAGTTTGTTAAACTTATCTTTTTAACATAATTACTTCAGTGAACTCTAAGCAGAGTTGGACAAAAGTTACATATTAACTTGATTTAATGAGAAAATTTAGTTTATTGCACAAAATTTTTATTGATTTTTTTTTTTACCATCTGTTTTCTTTTTATTTTGGAGAAATCAATTTATTATATATTTTTTGCTTGCAACTGTCAAAAAAGTAGAAATATGGGAGAAAAGGTATCTTTCTTTACATCAAATGTCAGTGTAGTTGCAAATAACCACTATAGGCTGAACACAGTCAGGCAGAAAATCAACTTTATTTTCTCTTTAAACTTAAATTGAGCTTGTGTCCAATTCGTTTTAGCCAAACCAAACACGTACAAAAGGGAACAGGATTTCTCACTGACTGTGGTAAATGCTGTTGAATAAGTTAAACAGGAGAATACAGAGTAGAAAAAGGCACATTTGTCACTGCATTAACATACAAACTCCTCAATCCGTTCTGATTCATAAAGAACCTCTTCAAACCTTCACAGACGAAATTATTCAACTTTGGACTGATGTTTTTCTCAGCTTTTGACCGAAAGCGTAAATTCCAAACAAAAGTCACCGTCAATCTATGTCTGCAGACCAAGTGGAAAATCTCTCAAACTAATAAAATACAAAGCACCAATTTTGAGATTTCTCCCCTTGATAGCCATATTAAAAGGTGCCATTGATCTTTTTGTTCAGTTTTGTTTGTTGAAGAAATGCTTTGCACTCTGGTTTTTCTGGACAAAAAATGACTCCTTTTGTGATAGAGCAAAATCAATGCAAATTAATCCTTTATTCATTTCACCCTGAATAAAAGTCTTTGCACTTTTGTTCGGGGCCCAAGAGCTAAACAGAATCATAAGAAAGGTGGAGAATGTGAACATTTATTGGCCAGTGGAAGAGAGAGATGACCCTGCCCTTGGGTGACAAAAGATTCCTTTATGGTGTTGGTGTGAACCCATGAGACAGGAGTATTCCACTCTGACTGACCAGCACCACAGGAGCTCCAACACGTGCAAAAAAAAAGTGGCCCAGCAAAACCAACTCTTTTTTTTTTTTACAATCAATAAAGGAGGTTAGAGAACCAAAAGAATAAACAACAACACACACACACACAAAAAATCATTGCCCGTTCTTAGCAGAAATCTTCAGAGGCAGAGAACAACAGGCTACAGGGCGTGATACAGACCAAGTCATTATTAACATTAACTGAAGAAAACACCTAAAATTACCTTTTAAATTACATTTTCTATTTAGGAAAATGAGATACACAAATTATGTTGCAGGTTAATGTACTGTGTGTTAACGTCCTTTACAGGGGAACACCAAGCCAGTATCAAAGAATAGTGGCAACGATGACCTGTGTCACCTCAGAACAACTTTGTCTGAGTAAAAAATCTTCATCTGAACACATCACAAAGGCTACAGCCAACAGCCAACAAGCACGAGTTCCCTGCACCTGTTTGAGAGGAAGGGAAAGCTGAAGACCTGGGAAGAAACCCAGAAACAAATGAGCACTTGCTCAGGATTTTTACACACTCTCGTTCACTCCAAATATTTTATAGCTGTTTCTAATCAAGAATATTTCTGATTTGAAGTTACAAAAGTCACTGTAAATGTTGTCAGCTTGCAATCTCTCATATTATATTGCTCCTATGTATTGATTCACTGAACTGAAGAGCCCATCAGAGTGGTCTCCCTCACTGACGGGACCACCTGCTATGCAACATGCATGCTGAATCGTCTGAAAAGCTGCCAATGGGGGTCCGACTAATGCCGAAGATGTGGGACACACTGTCACAATTGACAGATAGTCACCAATGGCCCAAAAGTGCCCAGTGTCCTCCCGTCACCTTGGTTAGTCATGGTCCTCACGTAGTCTGCTTTTGGAGTGTAGGAGAGTTTTTGGATTTTAATCAAAGAATTTATTGATTATATAGGAAAATAGTTTTTGTCAGGGGGGTTAAAGACATTTGGAAAGTAGAAAGCAGGAGTCAAACCATCCCTTCATGAACAGCATCTTTACTAAATGATCAAAAGCCCTGATGAGTTCCTCCAGTTTATCAACACACCGAATCTCCACATAACCTGAACCTAGCACCACAAACCAGTCCACAAAAAGATTTCCCTAGATTAAAGCTAATATAAGCTAAATCTTCGGGGCAGCACCTTGCGTGGCAGCTCAGCTGTCACCAGGGTGTTAATGGATGAGTGAAAAGCAACACAGTAAACTGCCTCAGGAACTGATAAGGCACAAATATCCTATATAACTGCACGCCATTTATGTGAAAAAAAGTTGTATACGCCTTTTGACTCTGTGGGGAGCTACACAAAATGTAATATAGCTGCAATAGTGTGTTTGGGTGGGAGACAAAGGCATAAAGTGTATGAAGTTTGAAAAAGCAAACATCTGCAGCCCACCCATCTCTGTTTGAGGCTAGTGACACTGTAATCTTCAAATTTAGTGTGGTTGCATGAGTTGCATTGTTGGTAATGTGGGAGCCGTGTTTTGACAGGAACAAACAAAGCTTTTATACTTTAGCTGGAGAATCAGCTGCAGATTGCAGTTTTCGAAAACCAGATTGTCTGCAGAGAACGTTAATGTCAGTTTGAGTTTTTTAATGTTCTCAAGAAAATAGGACTGGATTTTAGTATTAGGTTGATATTAAATTCTCTGTTTGCTTAATTACCAATAAAAAACGGAAAGATTTTACATAAAACAACTGAAAGGTTAGAGCAAGATATGCAAAGATTGACCCTGTATGTCACAGGTTTTTGCTGAGACTGAGCACATTCCTGCGCTAGACCATTCACTGCAATGATTTGATATTTAGGGTAAAGTGCCAACCATTATTAATGTGAAAATCCTTACTAAATTAATTTGGTTGTCACAAAAAGACCAGGACTGAGGGCCAGGGGCGTAAAGCGTTTCCACGTTTGTGGTCACCTCAAACATCATCCCATCATCAAAGTCCCCTCTAAACCCCAAACACCACCGCCTCTCTCGCTCCCTATGATGTGGAGACACACACACTTCACAGTACGCACACTCCCTTTAACTTTTAGTTTGGGCCAAACATTGCGGAGGAGACGATTTGTCTTTGAAAACACTATGAATTAATCACATCAAAAGGGCAGGAAACAAAAGCAGAGGCTGGCAGCATCAGACAAACACTCCCATTAGTCACTTTCTTTCACATGTATCACATCGCGGCTGAAGGAGGGGCTGTTTACTCTGGAATATCTCACACTGTAAAGGCAAAGAGAACCTACTGCCCGGCCTATTCAACAAGCTCAGAAACAAGCCAACTACTGTGTAGTCAATTACAATAAAGCCAGATCAAAGTGCCCAAAATGGATTTCTGTTCCATAATGCACCATGTGGCACAACCTGTTTCTTTACACAGCCCACATGCTCAGTATTCCCACACTCTCACCCGGCTCAAACTCACCATTGCTAAGGTCTAAAAAGTTTGATTTTCAGCTTGTGCTTCTCTTCCTTGTCCCAGCCCCCTGCCTGTTGCTGACCCAGCCAGCAGAACCCCCCACCCACCCACACACACACACACACACACACACACACCTTGTCCCTCTGTGGCCCCCATCAACTCTGGGAAGAAGAGGCCCATGCTGGAGCTACGGCTGGGGCTCATTAGCAGCGCCCACCTGGAGGCTGGCCGGGGGCTAACAGGGGTCCGCAGAGGCCAAGGCCTTGATCTGTTGGCCGTGAGCAGCAGTGTGACACGGAGCAGGGACTGAACTGCTGCAGCGGTGCCCGGCGCAGTGCACTGTCACATATACAGTGCATGCTCCAACAGTTCTGAGTTGATCGAGCTTAATCTGTTTCATTGTTCCCTCAGCAGAGGTTCACATCTCTTCTCTCAGGAACCATGTTACTCATTCCAAGACTTACAAGTAAGGTTCATAATTTTTTGCGTTGATGATATAAGCACAAATAAAACATTCTGTAAAACAATTATGGAAAACCAGTGACTTCACCTCTTCATTAACAAATCTCACCCTCTGTGTTTGTGGGGGGAGTTGTTTGCTGTGATTAAGTGTTTACTTGTGTCAGTTGTTGGTGGGGGGTGATGCTGAGGTATGCTGGTGAGTTTGTGTGTAATACTGCTCGGGTCTGGAACCCCTGTGGTTAGACGCCCCGGGTCTGGGAAACACAAAGGGATTCCACTAAAGGAACTGCAAGTGTCCTGAGTCATGTGGCTCCAGTCACACAGACTGCATCCAGCAGACCACTTCACAGTATCCAAACAACCGCCTCTTCAATGGAATTTAGTGTTGGAGATACAAACATGAGCAAAGGGAATTTTTCAAATAGTTTCACATAATACTGTGTCTTTTTGGAGAATAGGTCCCAGTTTCCTGATTTATTGGATGGATCCCTCTGCTTTGTTAAAAACACAATTACAAAAATAACAGAAGGAGCCTCACGTCCACAAAGCGCATGACATGCTGTTTACATAGAATGCCTTTGTCTTAAGCCAGTCCATTTTGAAAACACTTCAAAGATGTTTACGGGATGTTCATAAAAAAATTCCATTCAATCCATTATCATACTCTATTCAGGACACTGTACAATGCATGGAACAAGTGTGAATATGTCTGAAGACAAAAGTTTTGTTCACTCATTTAACCTTTATTGACTTAGCAAAATTAGTTTCCATTGATCATATGGCCTGACATTTGCGTTGAAGGTGTGAGGACATTGTGGTTTTATTTAGCTTGCAAATACAGCAGCTGTGGCCCTCGGGCTCTCTACTCCCTCATACACTGGAGGGTGTAAGGGTCACCGCTTGGACCTATGCATTAAACCCATTACTAGTAGATATATGCAGTGTCAAATCATCTTGAATCTGAATCTGAAAGTAAACCTTTATTTACCATTAAGCATATACTGTTCTCTGTGCTCAGTATTTCCGATGAATGGGAACCCTTTTTAAAATAGTTATAGTGAAGATTTTGTTTGTCAGATCAAAGGGTTTGGCTTGATGGTGCTGAATGTGGACAATGGATTGGTCATGATGACTGGTAAATCTCAGTTACGGACCACCACATCAAGGACAATTAGCATTAGCCTGACTCTCCAGGCTCACCCCTTAAGAAGGATGAAAAAAGTGACCTGCTGACTAAGCGCATTCCACCTGCAGCCTGCAGTTCAAAGGGCTCCCATGATGGTCACTCTCTGTACCTCTCTGCTCCACCGGCATCCAGCCACCACCTGCCCTGGGGCAAAGCTCACCCTCCTCCAACAACCAGTGCTACAACATCCCAGCTCATTCTCGACACATCCAACTGCTCTGACGGCCAACTGAGGCGCTACCTGCCGACTAAGTGCCTCAGGTGATGTTTGAATGGGCTTCACTTCACAATTAGCTACACCTCTCCCCCCTCGGAGAGGAGCCGTGAGGGAGGCAACATATGGCCGGCTCAGATGAATTCTCCTACTGTTTCAAAAGACTCTCAGAAGCCTTCAGGGTGATCGGAACTTCACGCTCCTCTTTATTAGATTAAATCTAATAATCTCTCAGTAACGAGACTTTAAATCTAAAGCGGTAAAACACTGGGCCCCAGGGTTCACTCACACACTGCGCATGCTGTTTTACATTCAACACTTTATTTTATGACTGCAAGTAAGAGTTAATGCCCCTCATCAACTTTCCCCTCATCAACAACCAAAGAAGAAGATTTGTTGATAGAGACATAAATTCCATTAATGTGAGTTTATTGGATTGAAGCGTGGTAACTAAAAAGCGTGGCACATCCTAAAAGAGTTAATGTGACTGATAAAAGACACGATAAAAGAATAAAAAGCGTCTACATCTACGTGAAATTATCAGTATATTGCTCTAATTTCAAAACTGTAACAGCTGAGACTTGGGATTGTGACTACAAAGACGTGACTGACCAGAGAATCAATGTTTTAAGCAGCAAACTTTTGCCAAACTAACTAATAACTAACTAACTTTATTTGGCAAAGCAAATATAGAACAGTCGCTCCTGAAATGCCATTAATCCCTCGTTGTATTGCTGTGCACTTCACCCTTCCTCTATCAGATGTTGTGAGTCAAAGTTGAGCCACTGTGACCGTCTTGTAAATTGTTAATGGTGTTTTCAGCCAACAGGCAGTTTGGGTAATAATTTTACCATTTAGATTAATCTATTCTTCCAAATAAATATGTCTGAAACTCAATGTTTGTAAATCAAGATACATTTTCAAAGTTAATCATATAGTTCACAATCACTAATCTAATAATGTTTGCTTGCTTGACAGACCTGCTTGACTGAATTAGCTCACATGTCCATACCGTAGACAGCCTTGGTTTTCTAAAAACAATTTTAAGCAAGTCAGTCAGACGCATCACATGCCCTGAATTGGCATTTACTTGCGACCGGTGATCAGTCAACGGTACATGATGAGTTTTCCAGTGGAGATACAACACAGAGCAGCCTGGTCCACGTTAACATCCTCTTGAATAAAATTTGTCACCAATAACTGGAGACATCAATATTACACTTACACTTAGTTAAACTTACAATCCTCCAGACCCAGTAATGTTAATCCAGGATCTATCAATATAACGGAATATAAAGGCTTTACGTCTTTATTAAATATGCTCTAATTTGAAGCAGAACTAACCAAAGATTTCTGGTTGCTGATCAGATTAAAAGCATTTCATTCTCCCAGTGAAGAGTGGCTCCGATTGTGAAGAAGCACCACTGGAGAACAAATATGTTATCTGGGGCGTTTTTGAAAGTGTATCATACTTAATGATCAGAGGGAAGAAGACTCATGGTCAAGCTGTTATGGTTTGTGCAAAACTAAATGTTCTGTGTGTATAGGGCCTCATGCAACTGCCTACTTTGACTAATTTCAAATTCCACCTCTGTTTCTTGGTTAAAACTAGCTTTTCTTTGGGATAATGCTCAAGATCTTAGCATATAATTTGGTGACCACAGTAGTAATAACCACAGTCATGGCCGTGTTGGTCAATAAATTGGTCCATCTACCACTTGGTAAATACTTTGACAACTAGTGGCTGGATGAAGATGTGATTTTGTGACATAAATTCTACCACACTGACCTTTACTATTGCTCCACAATGAGATTTTTGATTGTAAGTACTAATTATTGGATAGATTATCATAACATTTGGGGCAGGCCTTCATGGTCATATTCACCCTGCGATGAACTTTAATAATTCAAGCTACAGGATGCAACTTATGCTGGTGCTAGTATAATTCGACACAAACCAAAAGTATGTGTTTGCCAAACCAAACCAAACAGCCATTTGCCAGCACTGGATTGTCAGGGCGTCTATCAGCCTGGTCTGTACAGTGTGTCTCACACTGTCTGTGCTAATTAAACCCCTGCTGGTGGATTTTTGTCCAATTCAAAGCTAAACTGAGATGACATCTGCTAAATATTAGATAATACCAGGTAAATACTGTAACGGTAAGCATGTTAGCATAGGCATTGGTCTGCACCACTGCACCCGCCGTACGACCTCACAGAGACTCCAGTATGAATGTAGACTTTAACTATAGCAAGGACAGTTCGTGTGAAAATATACAGTAGGACCCAAGCTGGGCTAACGGAGCCCAAAAATTTACTAAATAAACTATAGTTTATATTTTAGTTTGTGCCATATCACTCAGCTCTTTGTACTGTGTCTTTGCATTGTTTGAAGCTACAAGTAAAGTCTAATATAGTCTTTTGAATTGTGTTCATGTTGCTTATAAGCATAACACTACTTGCGCCTAATAAAATAATCATGTCAATCAATAATCAACTCCATGTTTCACAATACAGGAAATGACAAAAGAAAGACTTTTTGTGGCGTGTGGTGTCTTTCTATAGTAGCGATTTGGCAGTCCACAACTTGTCCCTGACATGCGGATGAGAAAGACCCTGGTTACCTTTCCTGGGAATTATGTTTGAGTTCTTAATGAAACCAGGACTCCCGCTGGACTGTTGATCAGGCAGATGCTTTTCTCTGAGCTGCAGAACCAAGCATCAGGCCTGTCTCTTGCTCACCAGGGACTCAGTTCATTCATTCACTGTAATTCATGGCCAATCCCAACACGGTCTGTCCTCTAATTTCATTTGGAGCTGAAGCAGAGGAGGCAGGAAGGAACCCCAGCGATAAAATATATTAAACCACCATATCAAATCCATCCTGAGCACAAACCCACATGATATTATATTATACATGATATTTGATCGTGTTTTATCATGTCAGTTGTTTGTGGAGGTTCTCTGTTGTAACACTCGGCTTTGTCCTAAAGGTGTATGTTTGGTAGGAGCTGGAGATACAATTCTCTTATCTAAAAGGCGTCTTTACTTATGACTGAAACTGGAGAGTCGCCAGAGTTTAAATTCTGTGGAGTTGTTAGCCGATTTTGAAGATGTTGGGTCTGAAACACGATGTATGATGTATGTTAAATTGGATTGTGCTTCACTAAACAAATGAAGTGGTCTAAGACATCACTTTCAGTTCAGCCATTCACATGTTTACCTGATGGCCAGTTTTCAACAACCTGCAAAGTTTGAATCCTGGTCACTTTGAACAGAAGAAGCCTTTAAAACATGAAATATCTATCTAAAGCCACAGTCACGCTACAGTTGGTTTAATTTGAGCCCTTCTTCATGTCATCACGGTCTACATCTATTAAGTGTTCATATAATAGTAATAACCTCATAACTCCTTAGATATTTATATTGCAGATCCTTTTTATGTGCCCCCAAAGAATGTCTTGAAAGAGGAGTTAACTTTGAGGTTAGGTCTTAACGGAAAAGAAACAAATCGGAGGAGATACACTTTGCTTAGACGAGAAGGCCATGTGACATACCATGTGACAGCATCATTATAATCAAGTCTGACGGTAAAATATGCAGCTGCAGCCAGGAGGAGGTTGGTGTAGCATAAAAACCAGGAACAAGGGGAAGCAAAAAGACTTTTTGCCAAGTACAAAACAACACCACAAGTGCCTCTAAAGTTTGTTTGGACTGATTTATGCTAAGTTGAGTTAAACCCTGAATTTAGCTTCTTGTTTTACTTCTATCTATAAACTATCTAAATCATTTATCTATAAGTGTGTTTCTGCAAATTTGTTAACCTTTCCCCTCTGGTGGAATTTAATCAAAGAGTACAAATGTTAATCTCATATTTTTGGTAGAAAATTATGTTCTCGCTAATGTAACCCATATAGCTGTAGTTACACCGAAGGTAGACAGGAACTCCACACACTATAGTGACAACGTGTCATGAGAGAACATTGTTCTTTATACAATATGAAACTCAACTAATTTAAAAAGATTATCCTTCAAAAAGGTGAAAAAGTGGTGTAACATTGTTTTAAAGGTGTCAAAAGTATTGGCATTACAATACTGCAAAGGAATACTGATTTCATTTGTGGCTTCAGATGGAAACAAGTCTATTTTGGTTTACCGCGACAAAACAAGTTGGAAAAAAAATGACATTCCAGTCTAGAGACAACCAACTCCTCCTCACCAGGAAGAAGGACCAAAACACAGTTTCTCGGCTTGACGGTGTCTCTTTCGACCTTATGCCAGACAGCCGACTGAAAATGCCAGGAATGCTAGACTGCTACTCGATAGGAGACCATGTTCCACTTATTGGCTACTGGTGGGCAAAGGTGCAGGGACAATGTCCAAGATGAGTTCCCACACAATAGGAACAAGGCATTTATGACTCCTAAGCCACTGAAAAAATGAGAGGTTCACATTCAGGACTCAGTGTCTTGTACTCCCACTGACACACCGGGAGTGATGTTGCTCTCGGCCCCTCACATTTTTGGGCCATGTCTGAAAAGGTCTCCCTTGAATCCAACCAGGCTGTTCAATTGCCAGTGATTTAAATGGCCAGCTATTAGCTGTCTCAGCCATTGTCTCTCGGCCGATCTCCCGGCCTTATGACACTTTTAATTACTAGTTTCACCAGCGCCCATCACACAGGAGCCAGCTGATTTCTGGCTTAGTAGTTTACTAGTCTGCACAAAATTACTAGTGAAAACCCAGGCAACCAAAATGAAAAATGTTGCTTTACTTGCACTAAGAAGAGATGTTGTGAAAATAAAGTACTGCCTTAAGAACAAGAGTGGACAAAGCAACAACACACTGCACTGATCTATTATTGGAGAGGAACGAGTAAAAACAAAAAAAAATTATATAACCTCATCTATTGTGTGTCATATGTAAGCAACTGATTGTTTCTCATAAAAAAAACTTACTCTGCAAAAATACTAACTAAGTATGATGAAATGAAAAATGGACAGCACTGATGTTGAACTCCTTATAGCTCATTTGAGGAGTTTCTCGATCTGGGTTCAAGACATTTGCCTCAGTGCTGGGATGAATTACACATTACAGATCACACTCTACAGGTAAAAGTCAAATGTGATGAAATATCAAAAATATTATGCACTTATTCACAAAAACTTATTTCAAACTCAAGTGTTTACTTGACTCCGGGCTCAGACGGTCTGCAGTCATGCCCCAGTCCCAGAGTGCCACCTACTGGTGTCCCCTCAGAGAAGCTCTGGCCTCATCCAACACATGATTAAAGGCTCTCAGGTATAACAAGTTTTATCTGGATTTACTTTTGTTCTTTGTCTTCTGGGGAAAGATATGTAATATTCTAATTTATTGTATTTTGGAATGTTAATTTAAAACGTTCATGTGTGCATTATCTAATTCCATTAATACCATAAAAATCACAGATGTTTTCGTTCTGTTCAATGGGCTTTGTAATTAGCTGCATCAGTTAGTAAAAGCCTCATTTACTTGCTCATTATGCATTCATACTTGCAATTAGAAGCAATAATTTACCAAAACCTTTTCCCGCACCACCCATTTCCTCACTTGTGTCCATTGTGCTTTTGGCCCGCTGCTATTTGAACCCCATATACAGGCCTTTCCCAATCACACCCACCTTCCACTTTGAGGTTTACTTACGGCAGGATGAGGGAGAAAACAGGGTCCTTTAACAAGTGGGCCCCATTCTCTTGTTCACATGGAGAAGTTTACCCACATCTGTCTCAGCACCTAACCCCTGGAAGAGAAGGGGTCAGTGCCAAGGCCAGAGGTCACCACTTGTCCCATTGTGAGCTAGAACCAACATGAACCCCCATGGAACACTACGGTCAGCGGGAAACAGTGCCCGGTTGGTTTTTAAGGCCACGGTTGTGTGAGCTGAACAGGAGTTGTGCTTTGAGGCGGCTTGCCGCACCGAAGCGTTTGAAAGGGACTCTTCAGGTTTCTTAATTAAGTAAAGAACAAATAGTTGTCCCGCTTTGTCACGTCTTCTCTGCATCGTCAATAGCATGGAGACAAATAGAAAACAAAGCTGCAGTTGGAGAATTTGCAGGTGTGCATGGATGCATGTGAAGCTACTGGAGGAAGTATCACCCGGCAAAAAAAAGTTTATGTGGCACTCGAGGGGGAGGTCTGTGTGAGAACAGGAGCGTCACAACAGATCTGACAAAACAGGCGGTCAGGTCGGGCCAGGCCTGCCGGAGTGACACAGCAGTGTTCGACCAAATGATATAAAAAAACAGCAGTCTCACACCATTTTCCTGGTACTCTCCCTTTCTCTTGCATGCTTTCTTTCATTCTTATCAGCAAGTCGCCATCCATAATTGACCTGATTCCCAGATTTCTGTCCCCCTGGCCACCCTTGCCGTAGCATAAAAGTGGGCAGCATAGGTGGCAGCGGATGGCCGGGCTGAAGGAAAAAAGAACGTAAAAGAAAGTATTCTTCTAATGTCCTGAAAGAAAAAGGAAAAATCAGCATAATGGCTGCGCTCCCCTACCACACATTCACTCCCTCACTCTCCCACTCCCATCCGCATCCAGCTCTTGATTAACCTTCTCTCTCACTCCCCCTTTCCCACCCACTCACATTCACACATACACATGGACACAAAGTGCTTCGGAGGCCCCCTGACAGATGGGGTTTTGGGGGGTTCCTCTGAACAAATGGCACCCTGGTTTAGTGTGGTGTTGTCAGGGTTTGAATTGATCCCTGGGACTACAGAGGCTTCTCTCTGCCAGTGTGTCACAATGGCAACAAGTGTGTAGAGCTGGGAGCAAGCTTGTACAGGCATGGGACCAATACCTCATGAATGATAGCTTAGCAAATGGCCCTCCATTCATTGGCTTTCATTGTAGGGCCATCTCTCGTTTTCTTTCATACTCTACTCAAAAAACTTGCCCAGCTTCGTTAGTTTTATTGGGTTTGATTGGTTTGAGATTGTGAAACGTGTTGGTTTTTGTGTGATTTTGTATGTGTGAAGGGTGTGGGGCGGGGGAGTGCTGGCGGTGTTTGGGAAGGGGGGGTATTTTTTTACATTTTTGCTTGTTAAACTGATGGGCTTTGTGGTCTCACGGTATGGTCCATGCGGTGATGTAAAGCTATCTGTCATTGGCCAAAGCCTGACAATGTGATTCAGTTTTATATGAATAGTGCTTCTGGGAGGTCGTGATGTTTTTCACTCGGTGAGATAAACACCATGTGTGCAATTTTCACAGCTTTCCATAAATTCAAGCGGCAACACAGCAAAGCGGCTCTCACGCGCTTACAATGGCTGTATATCCTTCCTTTTCAACGCCTTCGCTCCTGGGAATTCCTTAAATCGCATCACTGCTGCGAATAACATCACGTTCGGAAAAGGTATAAACTCCCGTGCATTTGAGTTTGTCTTTTTTGTTTTTAAGTCGTATAGTTGCTTAATGTAGCCTCGTATATCAGTATAATGAGCCTCTGTCTCTTTGAGCAGATAAAGCCTGGTTGAAAGTCCACTGTGACCCCTCAGCTGACCCTGGGTAGCAATTTACAGGCTCATGAACAATTGTCCCATTGGTAGATAACAACGGCATCATCCCTCCAGCCTCATTTCATCACTGTCACTTCACCTCTGCTTGGCTAATGTTTCACTAGTCGCAGTTTTTTTTTTTTTTTTTTTTTTTTGCTCCTCGGTCCTCATGAGAAGGGGGAGAAGGAAAAGGAGCAGGGAAGGCTTGGTAAATCACAAAAGGAAAACGGGGGGCGATCAATTGATTAGTAAACAAACAGGGTTGACAGGCAGCGGCAGAGCAGAAGGGACACAGGGAGGAGAGGCTCCTTATCTTCCACATGTGACATCTCCATCCATCATGGCTCATTATTAGCTGCTTTCAAGAGGTGGTAATGGGACTCATAACCAGTCTGCTGTCAAAACTGCCATCATGGAGGATGGTCACAGTAACCACTGTTTTCTACTCCAAGGATTTCAAGTACTTCTTAATTCATTTATTTAGCAATAACTTCCCCCCCACAGATACAGACACCCATGCTTTTAGATATTTTTGTAAACCACAGGACGAGCACGGGTCCAGACACAACCCCACTTGTCCTGTGGTTTGGGTAACTTCTAGAAACAGGTTTTCAACAATTATGGTCAAAATCAAATTGTCACAGGCTAATTTCTCTTTGACCCCTAATACCAATATAATATATTTTACATTTAGCAGACGCTTTTATCCAAAGTAACTTACAGATTAATTTGGTACACATACACACATGTGATGGTGATGGCTGCCGCACAGGGTTCTCATCTGGCCGACTAGGGGTTTGGTGACTTGCCCAAGGACACTTGACAGGCAGCAGGGAGGGACCAGGGATCAAACCACTGAACCTGTGTCTGTATAATGTAATATTTTTTTGAGGGGGATGCTCCCAGAGGAAGAAAAGCTGTATTGTCAGGCTCAACTGTACTGGTTAAAATGAATAAACAGAACTTTATGTCAGTGTCCATTTAATTGTTATATTAAAACTGATGCAGTGAGCAGATGTATTTATTTAAATTCTATTTAACTACTTGAGAATCTTAGAATTGAATATTTTATTGGTTCCACGTATTTCCCATTTGTAAAACTTGTATTGGTAAATGCTGCATGATGAAAGTGTCCAAAATTAGCATTTGTCCAAATGTCAAAATGTGAAAGTTCAAGGGATTAATAGCCTCTTTCCTCATTCTTTTGTAACTTTTTGAGAATTTTACATTTCAAAGTGTTCATCAGATGCAGCTGTATTTCAAGATGGATTACCAACTTAATGCTGCCAGTGTGAAAAATGGGGATGTGCTGGACATTAGTACACAACACAGCACCTTCTTGATGAAATAGCTCTGAAATTGGCAGGATTCATATATTGTTTCGGCTTCATAGGGAATAATTATATGTGGGAATACTTACCCTGACAGGTAAGTGAAAAGGTTACATTGCAAAAGTTTGAACTCTGGCACCAGCTACTATCAGCCTAAACTTGTTTAACAAGTGGGCCACAGCCCGCACTATAGGTTTGGGTCAGAGGGTACGGATCATATCCATACCTGGGTCCTTTGCTCATGTGTCATCCTCTCTACATGGCAATGGCCAGTAAATTGCAATATGTTTGGATTTTGGAGGAAGAGGTGGGGGGGGGATGTGGATTAGAGGGAAGGTCTGCATATTAAGAAAACATGGAGGGGAGAACAGACAACTCAAAAGGCTTTTGAATGAGAATCAATTAATTTTCATTTACCTCCATTAGCACTGGTTAGGGATTTGCATCTGTGAAACCATTGGCGAACTGGCAATGGCCTTTTTAGTTTAGGGAGAGAGCCACATTAAGCTAATGATGGGGGGCAGAGGCAGAGACAAAGGGCTGTATGTGTGGGAGGGGAGGTCTGGCCGTCCTCTCCTCTCATTAGCACCACAGTGCCCTGCACTGCTGTCACACAGCGAGCCCTCACAAGCAGATCATTAACCACTAGCTGGGACCTGAAAAATATGCAGCCTTGCAATTTTTTTGTTTTTTTTTTTAAATGGGAATTCACATCTACGGAGGTGCTTTTAGGATGATCAGGTTTTAGTATGACGGAGAAAATGTTGTCTTAATGTTCTCACAGCCCTTTTAAACGGGCTGTTAAAGTGATTTTTATGTAATTTAGTAGGTTGTTTAATATCACAGTCACATTACACTGGTGCCACATTAGAGTGCCCCTAAACAAGGCGCTGACCACTGAGCCTGTTACTGTGCCTCACTGAGCCTGAAGCAATAAATGTACCTGAAGAGAGAGACACCAAAAACAACAGAACGCAGGTCGCATGCACTTAATTTTTTGCCCACTAATGTACATTGTGTACAGTATTGTACTGTTTACTCTGCATTTGTCTTTAATGGCTGTGGATAATCCATAAACATTTAATGAAGCTCCATCATAACATCAAACTAATGTGTGTTTCTTGACAGACAGTTACATGTGAACAGATACAGAATTACCAGCAGGGACATGGCTAATTTACACTCTCAGACTGAATATTATATAAGGCGGCTTGCAAGAACAGCAAAGACCATAAACCCCTGATAAACACATGTGTTGTATATTTGCACATGTTTAGTAAGGTAAGCATTTCAAACCAACTCCCTCTTGGAAGATATTCTTCAGGTCTCTGGAGCTCTTCACTGGAGGGATGAACAACATCCTGCATTCCTGTTTCCTCTCATAATTTTTTTTTAACTGGTTACCTCTTTTTATCTACTCTGAATATATATAAAATTGCAGACAGGGAATTCAGTAATTAAGTTGAAAAAAATTGGTTACTGTGTCAGTCCAGGTAGTAGTGATCTATCCCGATCGAAATGCCTTAATTGCTTGTAAAAAGAAGGATCAAAACAGGTTAAGACAACACCACTCAGACTGCACACATGCAGTTTCACGCCAAATGTCTACGAATTAAATTTTCTCCCCTGTGTTTCTTTTTAGGAAAAAGCTGCACATCTGTTAAAATTCAATCAGAATTAGACAGAGGAGTTTGCTCCTGTTATTGCAGCATAATGGCACAGAGGCTTGTCTCCACTTGTTGGGAGGAACCCAGACAGTATGAAATGGAGCGGAAGCTATGAGCAGAGAAGAGGATGAAAGACAAAACAGGAGAAGGGGGCAGACAGGGTCACAGATGTGACATTACACCAACAATAGGAGCAGCGGGGGTAAACTGTGTAGACATCCCATCTTGGGCAAAGCTGTCTCCCAGCTGTTTGGTTCACCTGTCTATTAAAAGGGAACATATTTCTTCTTGTCTCTTTAATGAAAGACGGATTTATTGGGCCTACAAGAAGGAGGCATTAAAGTGGGCAGTAAATCAGTTTTCCTCTAATATTAAGACTCTCCACAAACACCAGGATAAATCAGAAAAGATTATAAATAATAATCACCCCATGCTAATGCATAAACTAACTTTTAGTAGCAATCTGGGAAGTTTGTGTTTTTTTACGACCACTTGGTGTGGACATTACAGCCCAGACAGATATTAGAGTGACCTCCAGCCCTTTCCTGTACTCAGTCGGTCCCTCTGTAAAACAAAGCGGACATGACAAGAGAAGAGGGGAAAAATCAGATGGCTTAATTGTTCCTTGACAATTAGACCATCACTCAAGAGAACACTGAGTTGCCCAGCAAAAGCAGCAAAGGGAGGAGGTGGCTAAAGAAAGGGATGAAAGAAAAGGGCACTAAAACACCCGCTGAGAGAGAGGGAGTGAGAGGGAAAGAGGGAGAGGGCCCGGCCATTGAGGGCCCGACAGGGCAAAAGGAGCAGAGAGCAGTTTACAATACTGTACAATGCTGTTCTGCACCATTAAGTGGCATGGAGGGCAGGGCCAGGACAATTGGGCTTCTGTCCCTGAGGAGTAGAGCAGCAGCTCCAGAGGAGTCCTCCTTTTCAGCCCATATGGTTAAGGCTGCCTTACAGGATGCTCCTCTTGCCGTGGTCGCATGCTCAGCATCTGGACACCTTAGGTCCACCGTCTCTCCGCTGCAGCTTTAGGAGGGGGGGTACAGGTTTCCGTAGTAACGCTGCAGTGATACACAAGGATTCGGGGCAGCACTCAAGAGATTAGGGAGAGGAAGTACTTCTGGACGGAATGAAATCCCAATTTGATTGGATTTAGAGTCAGAGAAATCACACAGCACATACCCCAGCAGAACTGAAGAACAGGGAGGGAGTAAGAGAAACCAAATCCACAATTAGTCACATGCTGACAACATACTTGACTCACTCTGAAGAAGCCGCAGACTAATTTGCTTCCATCTAAGCAGCCTGCAAATATAATGACACATTTCAGAGGTAATAAGCAGAATATTTCACAAAAGGTTTTTCCATTTTTTTTAAACTTCCAAAATAGTCTGCACATCTTCATCATTGCAGATTTCTTTGCTTTGTCCTTTGCCTCTGCAGATCTCTACACATTTTTGCAAAACTGGACTGTGTCCAACACGGAAACTTTCTGCTTTTTTCAAGGAACCAAATGCTTCTAAACACAAGCAGATGAATGTCCAAACCTATTACGTTACTTTAACTAGTGTATTTTGCTCCATGTTCAGACCAACTGTGACTCCTGTCCCTTCTGGACCAGTGACAAAGACCTGTCAGAATGATGGATTATAAAGTTGCTGCCTGAATTTCAAATAACTTATCTCCTGTCCATAATGAAACACAGCCACGAACCCTGCAACAGAGAAGTATATATTTAAATGCCAAGCAACCAAGAGAGAAAAGA
This sequence comes from Channa striata, assembly GCA_033026295.1. Classification (NCBI taxonomy): domain Eukaryota; kingdom Metazoa; phylum Chordata; class Actinopteri; order Anabantiformes; family Channidae; genus Channa; species Channa striata. The sequence goes on along the minus strand of CM065172.1, from coordinate 11,667,907 downwards.
AACAGAGGAGGGTCTGGAGAAGAAGAATCTTAACAAATGTTTACCCTCTTTCTGTTGCCAAGTTGTGGAGCAATAACCTACCGTAGCGAAAGGCTGCGCCTGATCCTGGAAGAAAGGCTTCAGCCTTTGGGGTCAGGGGTCACTAACTCTGCCATTGTCTCTGACAGCGCAAGCACACTCCAGCTTTTCTCTGGCTTTCAAAGGCATGTGATGGGGGTGGAAAAATAGGCCTGAAAACACTGGGTCAGATCCAGGGGCTTTATGGTAGCTGCGGAAAAAAGATTTGGACCCCAAAGGTTAAATGAAGAGCGAAAGGGCCCTTCTGTCCAATTACCGAGGGACAAATGCTCTCTGTGACCCGTCAGGGTCAAAGTTCAGTGGAGCCATTGGCTGCGGCACACTCTGGCTTTTTGTGGCCCAGATGAGATGAACCTCCACCATGTTTATTTAAGTGACACCCTGACCAATAGTAAAAGTATAAATAATTCGGGGGTGGGGGGTGACGGTGAGCCACCTCTCATCCGAATTAATTTATGGACCAGGGCTGTGGCACACAACACTTACACTCACTTGAGCAGCCCATAATATCTTTCAAAGGCACAACGTAGACATCTAAAAAAAAAAAGGTTTAGAATTGGACATTAGGAAATTTTGAAATATGTTTGAACTTCAAACTTATAAAGAATTGTTTACATTGTTTCCAGTGGTTTCAGATATGCATTCCGGGAAAACGAAAGTTATGCAAAGTTACTGAATGATGAATGATGAAGAACAGAACCTGCTGTCAGCTTGCTCTTCTTAGTGCACTCAGCCAAGCCGGCTAGCGGTCCTCCTAATTATGTGCCCATCTCAGTCTCAGGCGGCACTTGTGGTGTTAATACCTGCTGATACAAAGACCCACTGAAGCAGCATGGTGAGAGTGTCCCATATCCGGACATTGCTGGATTAGACTGTTCCTGAACCACTTCCTCCTGAGTCCATGGGCTGCCAGGGATTAAGCCAGTGAATTTAATCATCTTGCAAGGTTAACAAGCAAAGTACAATTATATTGCAAGATATTGTCAGCCAAAGTGCATTCTTTGTCCAGCGTCTTCCATGACAGTGGGTCCTCTGCATCACGCAAAAACAATAAACGTTGCACCCAGTGTTTGGATGGGTGACTTTAGGGACACTAAGATTAAAGCTGAGCTACTTGTGATTACATATGTTTAAGATGAATTATTGTCTACTCGTCATCAGCTGTGCATTTGGTTTAAATTCGTAATGTTCATGAAGAAGCAGCATTTAAAGACCAAAAATTCTCAACACTTGAAAGTTACTGACCCTCTAAATTAGTTATACAGGACCTGTAAAACAAAAAAATTTAATCACATTTATACACAAAGTCCAGTAAATCCTGCCTGGCACTGTCACCACTACAAAATGAACCCTGAGAACAATCCATCAAAGCCTTCAGATGCAGCCGCCTGGAACAAACTGAGGACTATGAAAGCTTTAAATCTTTTCCTCTACAGAATCCATTTAGCATGGCTCTGCCACACTCCACCAGGGGGGTGCTTTGGTTGGACACCAGGCATGGTACCGCAGGGATAAACTGTGTGTGTATGTCCTGGCTTGTGTTTCCTGCTTGTGTGTGTGTGTGTGTGTGTGTGTGTGTGTTGTGGGTGTAGAGGATTGTCCTCCCTCTGGGACTCCACTCTGCAGGTCCCCTCCATCCGTCATGAGCCAGCATAAGCCTGTTGGACACACATCGGAGTGGTGAAGCGGAGTCGCTGAGAGTAAGCCACGCTCCCAAGGTCTTACAGCCCCTTAGGAGAAGCAGGATGATCTTTAATCAGGGATCAGGAAGCCAGGATGCAGCTGGAGGTCCAGAAGAGCCACAAATACCCATGAGCTCACAGGCCGTCCACCATGAGCCAGGACACAGATGCAGCCTTAGGTCAGATCTAGCACTCCCTGCATTGCAGGAGTCGCTGCAAGGTCTTCATCACCTCGATCCTCCTGTCACACATGAGGCTTTTATTAGTTTCCTGCTCTTCGTTCTCCCGTTATAAATTGTGTGTCACAATAGATGATCATGAACAATAAATCAAACATTGTTGTTGGTGGAAAATCTTTAAGTGAACTAGCTTTTACTCTTATCGCTTGAGAAGGTGCCAAGACAATGGGATGCATTATGGTGGACATGGTGGACATAAAGGACATGAGATGCTGAAACTTTCAGTATGCGAAATTTAATGTTGTATGTTTTTTCTGTGCCAAGCAGCTTTAACCAGGAGCTGCTCACCACATGCACACCACACCCACAAATACTACTGCCATCCTGGGGAATGCCCCCCACCCTCTTCCATCACCCACCCCAAGGATTAGCCCCCTACCCCCACTCCTCCATGCACTACCATCCCCTTTTGCCCTATTATCATATTTGATCCACAACTAAACCCCCTTTACGTATTTCACCTCCCACATGCACCACCAGCAAGGCATGCCCCCTTTTCTTTGGCCACTCTCTGGGAAAAGAAGAGGAGGATGAAGAGGCAGGGGCTTTCATGAGGAACAATCTGCCAGGGAGACGAAGAATGAGCGGGCACTCAATTAAGGGCTGCCCATTGAGCCTGCGGAGTGAGCCTGAATGCGGGCCCCTCCAAAGGAATGGAGTCCCATGAATAGATTGTGGGCCTTCATGAAATATTAAAGAGTGGAGGGATTTCCCACAATATTTGTACACCTCCCTTTGTGGGGATTTCTCCCTCCATTGAGCCTGAAACTGTTAACACATCCGCTCTGAAGCATGGCCCACAGACTGTGCTAAAGAGCCCCACGGTCCAGGCATCAAACACTCCCCACCCTCACCTCTCTCTCTCTCTCCCTCTCTCCCCGTTGCCCCGTCTGTCACTTTCTCTTTGTCTTTCTCTCCCCATCTCTCGCTCCACCTTGTTCTCTCTCTGCCCATGAGCTATTCATAGCGGGGATTACAGCAGTTTTAATGACCACCTGTCCTTGCTCCGGCACTGTATTGTGCCAGGCCAGGCCAAGCAGCACCCATCCCCAGGTATTAAAGGGTCATAGCTCAAACTGGTGACCCTTGATTCCGCCAGCACAAGCCTGACAGCCAAAGCCACCCACACAGGTAACAAGAACAGCCGCATTCCGTGATGGTCACTGTGATCTTGCCCAAAATCCTGTGGGTGACAAAAACAAAGAGTTAAAAGGCCGAACCATGAACCACAGTGACCTTAGCTTCACTTTATAGACTTGCTTGTTTGTATAAAACACTGCAGTGTTGCTCTGAATTCTGACGCCGTAAGCATCTCCTCCCACCATACTCATCATCACACTTTCCCTTTTTTGTCCTTGCCGTTTCATCTCGCTTCCTCTGCCTCTGTCTCTCTCTCTATCTCACACACACACACACACACACACACACACACACAGTCACACACTGGGATCAGGTTAAGTAGAGCTATACAGAGAGCAAGGGCTATGTGGTTAAGTAGGTGGTTAAAGGTGGAATTAGCATCAGAATGAACACATATTCCCGCTGTGAGTCAACATTAGTTCATGTCAGAATTGAGGGGTCGAGGATAGGCCAAAATCCAAAGCTCTTGCTACCAGTGACAGGTGTACTTGTTTTGTCGGATGACTCCTAGGTTGGAGCCCCACGTGTGCTGAGGGTGAATGAGCGTTAGTGGATCTAAGTTCACAGGTTGGTTCTACATGAAAGTGACATGAAAGTCCAATTTCTATTTCGATTGCTATTTTTATTTGATGCATTGGTTTACAATATACTATCTTTATATCCATGAAGAGAATTTTTAATTTTCAGCAATAAGAAACTTGAAAACTGCATATGCCACTGGATATACCGTATGTACTTGTCTGGCTTTTTGTATTTGCTAATTGTGTGTCTGTATCTATGTCTGCTGGGTTTAAGGAGCCATTGTGTCAATATACATATTATATTGTCGGTTTTATTTGACGCCAACTCTACTACGTTGTCCTGCAGTGAAAGATGACACATTTGGTGTCTTTAACATCCTTTAAGTCATAAGGACCAGAACACAAACATCCCACCCCCTGCACCACACTGTGGAGGTTCTGAGCAGCTCCTTCAGCACAGGACTGTTACACCCCCAGTGCAGGAAGGAACGCAACCGTCAGTCATTCCTCCCCACAGCCATCAGATTATACAATACATCACTGCAGTGACACCCAGTGTATTTTATTGATGTGCAATAGACAGAGATCTGCAATATTTACCTGTTACATTTGTAAATATGCAGAATACGAGATATTCTTTGTTTTTAATACATTGTTTGCACAGTTATATATAGTTTTTTTTACAGTTCTTTTATCCCTATGGCTGCTGTAACACAAGAATTCTCCCACTGTGGGATGAATAAAGTCGTATCTTATCTTTATCTTATCTTAAGGACAATTGCAAGTTCAGGGCATTTGCTGTAGTCATGGGCAACACCGGCTATTCCTGATAGATCCTGATTAGTTGAGCTTACTTGAAAAAAACATGCAAACCGATTGCCGATTAAATTTAAATAGGAATTGTATTTCTACTCACGGTTACAAGTGTAGTACACTTAAAATTTAGTTTACACAACTAAAAAAAACGTTACTTCAAAATGTACTTATGGTTAACTCATAACTCAGTATGGAGGAAACATATGAAGTTAGGTTCACCGTGGGCTGTTTTTCAAATGACACACTTATCTAAGTTGGGCCAAATAACACGACATACTTCAACTTCCGTTGACCGTCAACTTCCAACTAGCCGTAGCTTTAACAACAGTCTAATTCACTTGCTTTAAACAGGCAAACTCGTTGCCCTAAAAAGATCAAGTCAGGATTGCTTGTAAAACTTCAGTATTTCAAACATCTAACATCCATGACTTTCTACTTTGGTCACATTTTCTTCAGTCATGGTTTATTAATAACGCCCCTCCCCTCAAATTGAATGAAGGTGCTCTAATATTGTAACCATACAACACTGTACCACAATATGATGGTATTACATACTATACTACTAGGTAGGTAGATAGCCCTTCAATCTAAGACTTGTTTTGTCAATTAGCTGTCTAGTGCTCAGATCAGTCTCACTTGATGTAAAATGTTCTTTAAACTGTACTGCATAAACATGATACATATTTTATTTACAGCAATGCACTTTTGAAAATGGAATTCTCCATCTGTACTTAGCAAATGCCGGCAGAGGATTTTCCAAGAACAGAAAAAAGTCAATGGTCAGTTGCCCTGAGATTATGAATTGCAACAGAATGTGTTGACCCTATTAATATATACCATTATAACTTTGTTTATACTTTCCTAAAAGTTTTCAGATTTAGCACCATTTTGTGATTAATGCCTCCCACTGGTGAAGTTGTTTCATTGGCTCATTTGTTGCAACTTTACTTGATTGTTTTAAGTTAACGTCACTAAAAAACAATGAGTAAAGAGTTTTCATTTTCACCCTGCAATTACCTCAGACTTGGTAAAAACTGGTAAGATGTGCATTTTTAAAAAACTGATTAAAGTTAACTTAAAAAAATCTAAATATCACTATTTTATTTTTTCAGTGATTATTAGGTTCAGGTAAAACCATCAGTATGTGCATGGCCTGATATCACTAGAAATAAAATGTTTTTGTTTTTTTTTTGTCCCATAATCTGAGTGACCATTATCAATTTCCAGCATCACATTTACACCAGTGAAATCATTTAGAGGAGAGTCAGCAAACAGCATGTGGCAGCATGAAGCTCTGCTGCCCCCTCCAGCAGAGTCCCAGCTGTGGAGCAAGTTGGGGAGCAGACCCCTTGGTTTGACCTCCATATGCTGAGATCTGGGGTCCAGACTGTCAGTGTAGCTTCGGCACATGGAGGGCAGTTGGAGAGCACATGAGGAAGAGGCTGGTTCTATGGTGGGGTCGGGGAGGTGGCAGCCGCTCCACCAGCATTGTACCAGGAGGACAAGAGCTGAGCAGGACCCAGCAGGAGAGTGGGGGGCCTATTCTAAAGAGCGATCAACTGGAGCTCCTTTTCTCACACCCTGCTCACTTTACCCTGCCCTATACCCCCCTCGCCCCTTCCTTGGCAGATTAATACACAGGCTGAAATGTGATTTTCTTGTGCTGTTTTTATGAAACTCCACCCCCCCCCACCCCCATCCCACTAACCTATTCTCCACTGGAATAAAATTGAGCCATGCCACTTTGTTTTTCAATCATCTTGTTCACATCAAAGTCACTCATGAGAGGATGGCAAAAAGGAGGAAGGGGCCAGGGACGAGACAAATCTCTTGGTCGTTTCCTTCACACAATGCTTCTCATTTGAATTCCCCCATATATTGCTGATCACCATTCTGAATGGTGCCCCTGATGAAGTGTTGTTTTTGTGGTTCCTCAGATGAATTCCAAAGACCCCAGGGATACATTTTCTTCTTTTTGTCTTTGACTTCAAAGTTATCTGGAACGGGACGTGTTGGAATGAAGAAAATGAGAGGTCAGCAGGTCCAATGTTGGATGCTGTTTACCAACCTTCTCACCAAGGCAAGGACCATGAAAATGGAGTCACCGTGAAGTGTATCACAAAACAGACGACAAGCACCAAGGTGTTTCCTGGGCAGAAATTTTATTATGTGCATAAAACTTAAACAGTTTTAATTAAAATTAAATACCTTCGTTCCCATTATTGCTTAATTTATGAGTTACATCCCACAGTGAAACAAAATATGAAAATGATCACACCTACATATCTTGCGTAAATTTTTACGCTTGTGTGGGGTTAAGATTGGCATAAATCGAATGCAATTTCTGCATACAATTTAATACTAAAATTCTCCTGCAGACCAATTGTGCTGCATTTACAAATACGATATTGTTTATTGAGATAGGCATGTATACTGATTATAAAGGAAAAAGAATAATGCGTTGCAGTGCAATGAGCATTTTACACCACATCTCAAACACATGAAGCACATGTTAGTGTCAGCAGAATTTTCTCAGTGCCTAAACTGTGATTCATGACTCATTCTGCAGCGGTACAGTGTCAGTCTGCTGCCCTCTGCTGCTAGAATGCAGAAATACTTCAATAACACAAATCTGAACCAAATGTCATAGAAAAAGTAACTAGACTTTGCTGTATAAAGTAAAATTACTTTTCCTATAATTTTGCAATTTTTTAGCAGAACTGGGTAATCGATGTAATTTAATGAGTTATTAGTGATGCTCCATGATGCCACACATGCTGTCTAATGATGTCTAATAGGCCTCTACATTACTTTGACTTCCACATCTTCCCTTTACACCTGGGCTGTGCTAGGACGTCTATTATAAAGCTGTGCAATTTGTTTAATTAGTTAGAACTGTTGTGTCACATATCTAACTCATAGAGGCACTAACACACATCTAAAATATTCTTTAAACATTCATAAACAGTTTAAGCTGTTGTTTGGTCACACGTTCTTTACTTCATATCGCCTTACGGGTTTAACGGAATAGCTGTTGTGGCAATGTGTGTGTGTGTGTGTGTGTGTGTGGGAGGGGGTGTCATCTTAAGATAATGGAAGCAGGTGTGACATTTACCTAAAATGTCTCAAGTCTAGCCACTGTTCAGTGATAAATTATTTATTGAGAAATTACTTATTCTGGTATAATTGGAAAAAGATGCCACATAAAGTGGTGTAAAAAATCATTTATAAATTACTAATATTTGCATTATAGATGTCATACAAAATATAAACATAATATCTATTAATTAATTTTACACAGATATTCAAAATTCAGACAACTGAATTTAGTTTGTCCAAAGCGACTAACAGAGTAATTTAGTACACACATACACAGTGGGGATGGCTGCCACGCAGGGTGCCCATCACCCACTGGGAGCAACTGGGGGTTCAGTGTCTTGCCCAAGGACACTTTGACATGTAGCATCGAACCACTGACCCTGTGGTGCTTGGACAACTGCCTTACAAATAACACCATTATTTTCCCTAACTTATTTAATACAGTTTATACTCAAACTTTAATTACATGAAATTGAACCTAACTATACTACGTGTCCCTTTGTTGCTGCTATTTTATATAAAGTAAATTATTATCTCATATTTTAGAGTACAGGATCCTTTTGGCTTATACTAGTTTTTTGGTCAACTAAAAAAGTTTATGATGTATGTTTATTTTATTCTAAAGATCGTGGTATAAAGTGGGACTTATCACATTGAGTCAAATGTGAATTTAGCTAAAATGGCTTTCGGTCTTTCGTCCGTCTCATGTCTCACTCAGTGGTCCTCCCCTGCTCTGCTGTTTTCCTTCTGACCCTGTTTGCAGGCACTCAGACGCTGGAAGATACCAACACCCTTAGTCCTCCCCTAATCTGCATCCTAATGTGAGATGGTATCTTCCATCCTCTAATGGACTGAAGTCATGTTGTGTCTGTGATCAGCGGCGGGTTTTTGGAGAACAGGCAGGGAAAGCGTTCGAACCCCGGGTCGAATTCAGCTGAGTGTGCCTGTCTTTCTCCTCCATGTCCACACGATGGCGTTGGAGAGTTTAAAAAGAAATCACTGGACGCAAATTGTGGGTAAGACTCCAAGACTTGGCATCAGTTAGCTTAGAACCATGGGTTGCGTTTTCTTTGGTAATGATTTCACAGTGTTGCCAGAGCTAAAAAAACAAAACAAAACTCTGTTATAGTCCCAAAACACACTCATAAGAGTAATAAAAATATGAGTTTGTGTGGAGTCAAAGTCCAAGTCTTTATGAGCTAGTTATTAGCAGTTAGCAATAGGAATTACTAATAGTGAAAAGGCATCATGGCTGGCTGTTAGCATTAGCGATTAACATAAGCTACTGAATAGCTATTTAATATTTAATAGATGGTCAACTTAAATCAATAAAGTAGGGCAAAAAGTTCTAGTTGATCTAGACCAGCTCAGTAATGTGTTTGGTGCAGTTAAATATGGTTTTGTTTATGTAAGATGGAGTGAAAGTGGACAATAGGAACATAGAGATGCAATGAAAAAAAACATGTTTGTGCTTGGAGAAATACATAGATGGACCTGAAGGTTTATTCTGTCAGCAGGTTTATGCAGATAACATGGCTAGTGAGACTTTTTTGTAATAAACACTCATGCAGTTAAAGAAAGATCAAGTGCATATTTCAACCTGTGCATGTTTGAAAAGAGTTGGATTATACCGGATTTTATTCGTACTGAAGAGAAAGCATATCAATATTGAATATGTTTAATTTTGTTTACAAAACACTGCTTCCATAAAACTTCTGAAAACTTTTAAAAGTGTGTTCATTTTAAAACAAGCAATCTGAAATGTGTTTTGTAATACAGAAGTTTACACGGGGGAGGAGAGAAGACGTCCTTGGAAAGAAAAAAATTCAAGTAAGGACATGAAACGATGATTATTCAGGCAAAGCTGGTATTTGGCAGTGCCCTTATCATACAAATACAATCTGACCTCAGTCACACAAATCATACCAGTTGAGAGAAGCTCGTTGAGTAAGAGAGAAATCATATGTCAGCAACATGTCACAAATGTCACTGCTATCATTATTCTCAACTGTTGTTTGGAAAAAGGCGCGAGCGTGCTGAGAGCATTTTGCATAACAGCTTTAAATGAAGAGCACATGTGGCTGCAGGTTGATCTGGAGTGAGGAAACAAGTTAAACCTGGTCAAACAGGAAGCTTGGCACTTTGACACTGTCCAGTAATGATTTGAATAAGATGCTAAAAATCACTTTAGATGTGAAGTGAAAACAGACGGCCTTTGTAAAAGTTCAAAACTGTCCATGTCAGTGTGAAACTATTAAAGGATGAGTTGAGGCTTCTGACCTCTGTGTGGATCATGACCATCATTTATGTAAAAACGAAGTTGTCAGCATGCAATCTGTCACTGAGGAATTCCTGTTGACTTTATCTTAGCAAAGATCATATTTGGCAATTGATAGTTGGGTGCACCTTAAACCTGACACTGAAACACTTTGTCTCCACAATGAAGGAAAGTATCGATTCATAATTGATGACCATTTTTTGATGAGATTTTTTATAGCAAACTTTAACAGTTTATATATAATATTTATATAAAAACATTCATGAGATTAACAACACGTCAAACACAAAAGAACAAATGCAGGGCTAAACAGCAATCACATGAAGATTGATCTTTCTATAAATTAGGAGTATAATAACCTCACTTTGACATGGGTTGTAAAGCCAGACTGGCACAGGACTGGTCGACAGGCTTTCATGTGGAATGCCAGAAAGGGATGCATTGCATTGGAGCCACGGGTCAGTGGCATTGTGAACTGAACAGGAATCACAACTATTTATTACCTAAGAGAGCGCCACACCTAACGTGGAATTCAGCCAACAAACACCAATAGGGGATTAATAATACCAATTTGTCGTGTCTGTTTTTTGTGGCCACACATGCAATACGTAAGCCCCTTACCGTAACCTTAACCCTCACCACTGAACGCCTATCCCTAACCAAAACCTAATTCTAACCCTGACCCAAAAACCCAGTCTTGACCCTCAAAAGGCCTTTTGAAGTTGTGTGCTCCAGCTAAAATGTCCTCACAACACCAGAATGTCCTCACGACAATAATATGGAAACAAAAATTGTCCACTGAAGGCTATAAAGTCGTGCCCCCGTGCACACACACATACTCACACACACACTTTTTAGGTGAGTATTGTGTTGTAGGTTTTGTGCACAACATTTTGGGCTTCAGAGTCCTTCACTCAGCCCTTCATGTTTTGACTCTGATGTGGACTTTTTGTTGGTCTGAACAACCTTCACATCAGATGTTGTTTGGCTTGTCACTAATAGAAGGAAGTCAGGTTTCCTGTAATTCAAGGATTAAGCCGAGGTCTGGGAGTGGTGCCTCAAATGACTACTATATGTCAAGGAGTGGGCTGTGGTCGGCTGCATACGCTTGTGTTCAGACAGAAGCCACAGCACATGTCTGTCATTCCCTTTTATCACCGATCGCAGCTTTGCAGGTGCCCTAGTAATGAGAGATGTTCACACCTCATCAGTGTCAATAGACATTTATTTTCTGCACGTAAATGTAATTCCCTTATTCGGTGACCACAAGTGTTTCATCTGATTACACTCCAAACAAACGTGAATAAGCAAACAAACAAAAAAACGTTTTTGAGATGGTTACTTAGCCAAGTTGTGTTACGCAATTATTTGTTAGTTTATACAACACTGATTATTATGTTACTATAATCCCACAGTAAATGGGTGCTTACAACTATTTATATTTATCTTATCATATGAATTACTAAATAGATATTTATTATTTATGTATATTTATTAGTAATAGTTATAAAAATGACCTCATAATTCAATATTTTATCTTGAGTTTGAAATTATGTCTCACTGACACCCTGCTAAATTTTCACAATTTCATTTGTGTTTTGTCTCTTTACAAAGATGACGGGAAAAAACTTTTTTTTCACATAAGACATGTTGATAAGTCACACAAAATAAGTCGTTCAACTGGGAACTACTGAGGTTTAAGCAACAGAGCTGCCTCGTCTTCAGGATTCTGGTACTGTACGGCCCGGCTCACTGCCACTAGCTAAAGACAATTGTGACTTCAATGTCCGGTTTGAAAAACATCAATCTTACAGGTTTAATGGAAACATAGTATGATCAACCTAAAGCATAACTAGGAATCTGTATCGCTGCAGTGGATTGAAACCAATAACTTAATTTTTAGGCAATCAGCTACCAGGACAGAAATCCATCCAGCCACTGAAGTAGTAAGACAAAAGAGGCCAAATGAGTAAAACCCTCAAAGCCCAGAGAAACGAAAAATAGAAGCACCTGGACGTCACTCATCTCACAAGGATCATGTTTCCACAACCTCAACAAGATTTGACGATTCACAGCCTCATAGTTAGACACATGTTTCAGCCTTTCCACCTTCTCTTCTTGAAGAAAAAAAAAGAGAAGCAAAGGTGTTGAGCCACTCGATCTGATAAGAGCAGTTGGCGTTCTGCGCTACTGCTGCTGTGCAGTCACCAATTATGCATAAAAGGCATTTATGGTATGACTGAAGCAAAGTTCCTTATGGTAACGAGTTGAAAAGTCAGTGTTTTTTCCTTCCAAGTGCTTATCCTGACTCCTGGCAAAAATCTCTGTGTGCAGAACTAGTCTGGAGAGCAGCATACACATTTTTGCAACTGTTAAATTATTGATGCATACCTTATATCCATATATAGCGTCACATATTACAGTTTTCATGTCAAGCTGTAAAGTAAGTAAAATGTTTCCTTTGGAAAGTTACTGAGCCCTTTCTAGAGTTAAAATGTTTAAGATGATAAGTAGTTACTAATTATTTACAGAATAACATTATGCCTGCTTGAATGCTGATATTTACACTACTGGATTTCAATGCACAAGTAATTAGAAATGTTTGAGATGTAAAAAGAGTAGACTGAACAAACCTTCAACATACTCAACCCCAGCGTATTATAATCAACACTCTGTCAACGTTCTTTTTAAAGTATTACTATCAAATTAACAGCAGAATTCAATGTTCAACCAATAAAATGCAAGATAGAACTTATCGTTTTAAATGATTGCATTCATTTATAACATGGCATCATTTTTACAGTAGATTTCGATACAGATTTGTTGATTTGATTGTGGCAATAATCCACAATGATGCAACATAGGAAAATACACATACAGCTGCACATGTCAGCTTCGTCATAATTATATAACTGAATGTGAAATATTAAGCATTTATGATGTATGTTTGTTATACAAATTATCTGATTCATATTTAAATATCTCTCCCGTGATTTTCACCTTGTTGCAAGTCTATTAAAAATCATCAGAGAACATCAAGGACAATCCTTGAAACCGTAATAAACTGAAGTGCTGTTTGAGGCGGTTTTAGGCTGCGACTCTTCATTTCTTTTGTTGTCGTCACCATCATTCATGATCTGTGTTTTTGGCAGTTTTGCTGCATTCTTCTTTAGTCTCAGATAGCTTTAGCTGTACAGATTGTGTTTTGCCTGGCGCCTTACTTTGCTCATATGGCATCAGACAATAAATCTAGCTCTTTGTGAAAGAAAGGACAGTGGGCTGTCCAGTTCCCTTTTGTCATTTTGAAAATCCTGACAGTCATTCCTGAGAACTGTGCATGACTTACTTTAAACAGAGTCATAAAAAGTAACTTATTAATTCATGACATCAACATCCTGTAATCAGCTGTAACATGTTCAGAATGTTTTTGACCAACTGCCTTCTGTTAAATAAGTTAAGTTTTCAGAGGTCTGAAACTTAACTTGCCCTTATTGTTCATATCACCATTCACCAATTTATGATATTTTCACCATGTTATCCTTGCTTTTCATATGTCAATCATTATCTTCTGGTGCATTGTCCTACATGCTTATTTATTCTAGCACTTTACCACTGAGTTTAAATCGGAAATTATCTGTGAAAACAATGTAGTAGTATGTGCAGTTCAAGGGAGAGCAGGTTGTTAAAAGTAATATTTTGAATCACTGCATCATTTAAGTAAAAAGCCTCAAATAGTCGGGAGCAGAAGTGGTAGATGTACAACATCTCAATACTAAAAGTGCAAGTATTTGCCCATACTAATACACCACTACAAGCAGAAGTACCACTTCAAACTCTCTACTCAAGCTGAAGTACAAGAGTACATCCTTTAAATCTTACTTACAGTACAAATCGACAACTACCGAGAAAATAAAGTTGAAATCGAACCGAAATATATACTGTTGATAATATGTATATATGTCTGAGCTTTTATGCACTGGCAGGTGAATAACATATAATAACGCATCATCATTTATTTGAAAAAAGTAGCTATATAATATTTCCTGCTGAAATGTAGTGGAGTAAAAGTTAAAACAGCCTAAAATAAGTCGAGTAGCTGTGGACAACTCTGGACTTGAGTTCAGTACTAATGTACTTAGCTACTTACAACCTCTGTGCAGGAATTTAAACACATTTCAGCATGTTGCAATGTCACTATACGAGAATTCAAGTAAAAGAGCAAAGTACATTTTTGATGTTTTGCGTAATGATTCTCAATAAACTTCAAATAATTATACTAGAAAATAAAGAAAATGTTAGATAGACTTAGTGTCAAAATTGTATTGACATTTATTTGTAAAAATCTGATATTTGCATAGCTTTCAATGTGAACAACTGCCTACACTTGTATGTTATGTCAAAACAGATATTCAGTGTAACTCCAATTAATATCCTCTCATTGATAACAGGATCAACCCAAAATGCTCTCCACTCCTTGCCAAAGATGTAGTTGCTTTTCCACAGGTTGCACACTTTTTGAAATCTATGTTTCCCTATCAGTTTATGGGAGACAGACTGTCTGGTGAGAGCAGGTGATCATTATCTTCCATTCTCAGCGGACAGACAGGCCTGCTGTTCATGCCTCACTGTATGTGGGTGGTATGCTGGGCTCTGATCCCTGCAAGTGCTGGAAATACCCAGCGATCATGTACCTTTGAGCTGATACTGCGGGTTGAGCAGTAATACACAAAAAAAAAAAAATCAAATCAACGCATGTAGGTGTAAGTGTATGTTTGTGTGTGTCCATATTGTTTCTCTTACATTTCACTATAAGGGAGAAAACTCTTAACACAAAATACAGCAAAAATGAGTTTGTAATTTCACAGTTTATAAGTTAACATATTTGCAAGCATTTAGAGTAAGTAAAATCAGCATGTTTCCTATTAGATATATGTGTTTCACGTTGATACACCTGAAGTGTGTAGCTTTCTTTGATGTAATACCTGAATTTACATCATAAACAAATTGAATTTAGTTTATGAATAAATGTGTAAAGGTGCTTTCCATTGGAAATAACACTGACATGTCTTCATCTGTTATAAATGGCTCCTAGAATTATTAAAAATAAATAAATGACTGAAAGTTGGACATAAAATGCAGACTTTGATCGTGTCACTTCAAAGTGTGTGCAGACTATTTGGATTGAACACAATGCTGTGACCCCTGGTTCAACCCAAACAGACATCACAGTGGGACAAGCAGTGTGAGAAACTCCGTGAGATGAAAGAGGATGGGAACGGGACCTGTGGGAGGAGTCTTTGCACCTGCGGACGATCCGAGCGCCGCCGCGCAGTGTCTCACCGCGGCAGGACGCACAAGCGGACACCTGAGCCATGGACAGAGAGGAGGAGAAAGCCGCCGCCGACCAAGGAGTGCAACTCCTGGACATCAGCTCCAACTCGCCCCCTGCTGAGCCGAAATGTGGGGAGGAGAAACCGCCGTATTCGTACGTGGCGCTCATCGCCATGGCCATCAAAGACGGTCCTGACAGGAGACAAACCCTGAGCGGGATTTACGACTACATCGTCTCCAAGTTCCCGTACTACGAGAGGAATAAAAAGGGCTGGCAGAACAGCATCAGGCACAACCTGTCTCTCAATGAGTGTTTCGTCAAAGTGCCCAGAGACGGCGTAGGGGACAGGAAAGGCAACTTCTGGATGCTGGACCCCGCGTTTGAGGACATGTTCGAAAGGGGGAACTACCGGCGGCGGAGGCGTGTGCGGAGGCCGTACAGACCCCCAAGTGTGCCGTACCTGAACCCGGTGGACTACGCCGAGCAGTTTTACCTGCAGCCCTACGTGAGCAGCTCCTGGGGTCTGCGCCAGCCCACCTCGTCCCAGCAGACCGCATACCTTCCGGGCCCGGTCATCGGTGCGCACACCTGCGGCGTGTCCCCCGGCGGGCCGGTGAGCTCCTACTGCCCGTCCGCCCACTTCCACCACCACCCTCAGTACGGGGCTTACCACCGGCACCCGTCCGTGCTGGTCCCACACAACGGGGCTTCCTACGGCGGGGCGAGCCAGCCGATGAGCCCCGAGGGAGGCGGCGTTTCCGCGCCGTACCAGCAGCTCGGCTCCTACGCGAGGCAAGCGGAGGCGCAGCTCGTCCCGTCGTACGATCAGTAGCGTTTGACTTCGGGAGACCACGGCAGCCAGTTCACGGACTCAGAGTTCACCTGTTTCATCATTTCAGTTCGGCTGCCATGGGTCTGGCAGTCTGAAAAGTTGGTTAATAAAGTAAACTGCAAACGTTTTTGTTAACATAAGGGTAACTTCATCATTTCAAATACCAAGAAATTGGCCTAACGCTACTGTTACTGCTCAATGCGTTTTACTCCAGAAATGTCACTGATAAAGTGTAAACTGCAGGAGGAGAGATGGTTTAAGTCTGAGACTTAATTTTTGCATTATTTTGTGACCCGATTGAACTTTTTCTTTTTTATGTTTTATTAATTGCATACGGGCGAGTTATTAATAGGCCTAAATAAAATTGTAACTATATTATTATTATTTATTTTATTTCTCGGGGTTTAACCAATACTTGGAGCTGCTATGCAGCAGTATGTGACACTGAAGCACTGATCAGTTTTCGATTATGAATGTTTCTTCGATGTGCTATGCATCCTGTTTGTTAAAATAAAATATTATTTTTTTGCATTTTAATGTCTTGTTTATTGACTTGAATCTTGCATTATGATGTTAATCAGAAATCAGTCTACTCCCCACAATGAGCCCTTAACGTATTTTGATGCCACTAGGCCTACATGTAGACCTACTTCTATATTCTAATTAACATTTTAAATGCACTTAAACCAGGGTATTTCTAACTTTGTATTGCTGTTTTTACTTATGCAAGGTAAAAGTTCTATAGGGTATAACTAAACAATTTACTCATGTTTTAGAGGGAAAACACTCAGACAGAATTATATTTATTAGTTCAATGCTTTCAGTTCAGAATCTTGCCTCATCATGGCGCGTTCAATTCATATCGTGTCGAGTATGTACTTACCAAAATCTTTCAGGAAAAGGGCTTTATGTCAGTCTTCAACATGTAATTTCGAGTTTTAAATGTAGGGAATAGCTATGACATCTCCCACTTCATGGAAATAACGGCATATATAACAAAAAATCATTAACAGAATGGCTGAAAATGCAACACGTAACAGTTAGTTTAAATATTTATTTAAGATAAACGCTAATGCAGTACACTCAGGTAATGTTGTAGGAGCTACACACTGACTGTTCATTTTAATGAACAAAATTAATGCAACAAAAGCAGCGTTAACTGACTTTTAAAAACTTTCTGTTTAGTTGGATCAGTGAGTGGATTCTCCCCATCACGTGCGTTACGTGAATGCGACATTCACGTTGACAGGACAGTTCCCGCTTCACGACGACAGTTATAAATCCTACTGATTTCAAAAGTACCACTTAAAAACTCTGAAAATTGCAGCCACACGTTTTAGTTTTACACGATAGCTTGGAGAATGGTACGTTCCACAGGACGGCGTGCGCACGGAGGTCGGAACGTGTCCGTGCAGATACGTAGCTTCCGTTTCCGGTACGGGGCGTGTACAAAAGAATCGCTTGCCGCGTGTGAAACCATCAGAACACTAACGTTTATTTCGCATGTTGTGTTGACGTATTCACGGTATTTCTCTGAGTATGGAGGCGTTTAACCAGATTGTGGAGGAATATCCTGAATTGATGTACGGCGGTGTTGGATTTACGGCATTTGTCGCCGGTGGAGCGCTGATCTACAGAATTGCTACCAGGTAATGTTAACGTAGAGTTAACTTCATGGCTTTGCACCGCCGACTTTTTAGCGATGGGTTAACTTAACGGTGGAAGGAGTTAGCGCACTTTGCATCGGATTATTAAAATATGACTCTTAAGAACGACTGCAGCAAATAATTACAACGTGAATATGTCCAGTATTTGCCCGAGGGTGGTCCATTGATCCACGCTATCCTGATCGCTGGCTGTGCTAGCAATGACGCTAACTGTTCACTAGCTTTAACTTTTAAGAGAATTTGGGGAATTTGTTGCATTGTGTCCGTTGTCTGCAACGGAAGATTGCAAACTAGCTATAAAATAATAGTCTGGAGTCTCTTCATCCACCTTACTGTTCCCTCTCGATACCACTGTCGGAATCATTTGAACTCCAGCAAGGCATCAGCTGATTATAATAAATAATAGTGTGATGTTGTATCATGTTAAACACTCCATCTTTACAGAAAGAAACCGAGCCATGTACCGGTGAACTGCTGGTTCTGTAATGAAAACACAGTGGTTCCTTATGGGAATAGGAATTGCTGGGACTGTCCTAACTGCGACCAATACAATGGCTTCCAGGAGGTACGTGGGACAGGAGCATGTTGCCTATAAACTATTTTCTTGGCATCTCCGTAAATTCCAGTGCAGTACTGCTTTCTCTTAATATTTTGGTTATTTCTGTGTCTTTTAATTTTTTTTGTTAATGAATTTGTTGATTTGTCTTGTTTTCAGAATGGCGATTACAACAAAGTAATACCAGCTCAGCACAAGGCACATTTAAACCATGGAGTATCTGGAAATGTTCCCTCATCAGAGATCTCTAAAACACCGCAGTGGGTTAACTGTGAGATCCTGCTATGCAGAAAATGCAATAACAATCAGACTGCAAAGATCAAACAGTTGGCATCATTTATCCCACGGGATGATGTATGTATTTAGCTTTTTACCATTCACTGTAGTGCACCAGATGTTGATTCACCGATCAGTGCTCAAGTTGTTTTTTTTTCATTGCAGGAGAACTATGATGAGGAAATTGAAGCCTATAAGCACCACCTGGAGCAGACCTATAAGTTATGCAAGCTGTGCCAGACAGCAGTGGAGTACTACTTAAAATATCAAAATCGTCAGCTACGTACTGTTCTCTTAAGCCATCAGCTTCGACGCTCAAGAGACTCAGTCTACAACTCTGCAAAGGTTAGTAAAGCCAAAAGTGCAAAACACCAAAAACTTGACAAGCTGTCTCTTTACATTATTTGGTCAGCAACTTGCAAAAAAATCCTGCAGGGTTGTGTTTAACAAGGTAATAATCAAAAAAAGTCTGCTACCTAGGTCAGCGTAGCCAGGTATCAGCTGACAGGCATAAGTGCCTGAACTGTGCATCACCACATATGAAGCTGGATCAAGACACTGAGTTAACTTAATGTAGTTCATTGTTTACTATCAGTGTCAAAACTTTACTGTTGCTGTGCAAAGGTCTAGTCAACTGAAATCCTAAAGACTGTTTCCATCTTGTAGTTAGTTGGTGTTTACGAGACATGAAAATACCAACTTACTGTGACAAGGGCAGAGAGGGAATTGGGGATAGAGAGAGAGAGGGAAGAAGACAGAAATGGAGAAAGTTGGTAAGAAAAAAAATAAAAGGAGACTAAATTAAGAACAGATTGTTTGTTTGTTTATTTGTTTGAATATATTTAACTATGATATCGCTGTTGCCTGAATGTGTAATTTGTGCTGTGCTAGGTTTTATCATAATTTAGCTTGTTTGCATTGAATAATGCAGAAGGAAAGAAACATTAACTTTCCTAATAAATCACAAAATATTTAAAAAAATGAACCTCTGGACCTCTAACATGCATCTGTTTAGAACTGAACTGATATGCTAAGGTTGACACAGTTAGTTTTCAATCAGCTTTGTTAAACAGCACCATTTATGCCAGGCTTAGAAATAGATCTACATTTTGAAGAAAAGCTTAAATTCACAAATAAAAAAACTTGTTTTTCTAAAGGTGTTGAACATGTACTCCTTGGATTGCAGAATTAAATCATATATGGAATAGACAGAATTTTGAGTTTCTTCCTTTACACCAGTAGCAATTACCCTCCTTAAATATACATTATTGCTTTTAGACAGCTCAAGTTTTAGTCTTACATTGTACATCCAAAATAAAACTGCCAGAACTTACAATGGAAATGTTTTTTTTCTCTTCACAGAGCTCCTATGCACTGTCGTCTCCCATGGGGGTCATAGTGTTAAGGGCCATCGCATTCCTAATTTGTGCTTTCCTAGCCAGTACAACTTTCTGTCAATTGCTGGATCAACCTGCTTTGCCTAATGACCCACAAACATTAGGTGGTGCCGCCACACCTCCAAAACCTAAACCTTACAATGAATCAGCCCCAAAAAATGAAAGCAGTGAAAACATGCCTGTGTGGCAGGGTCTTCTGGAGCTCTTCCCAGACAATGTCATAGAAAATGCAAAACTTGCTTGGCAGTATGGAAAGGCCAACCAGCTGGCTGTAGTCTCTGCTGGCCTGTTGACTTGTCTCATTGCTGTCTTCTTAGCAGGACCTGCAAGGTAATTAGACACCACTTATTGTCTTTTTTTTTTGTCATATGGGTTTCATTCAAAAGGAAAAAAATCAAGTAAGTTCCTGTGTTGCTCCATTTTTAGGTTGAGGAGAATTGATGCTGTAGCCGCCGTCCTGTGGTTCGTTATTCTGTGCCTCTACCTGGCCGAGGCCTACTTAACTGGAGCTTCAGGCTGCATGGACAAAGCCAAGTACAGTACCATCGCCTTGTGTTGCCTAGTCAGCTTTGCCGCTGCTGTGGCAACTCGCAAACCCCTGGGTCCACAAAGAGGCAGATGTCGAAGGTCAGAATCTGAGCAGTAATGTTCAATTTGTGTTTCAAACGTTAGAGGATTCTGTTCATTTTGAGCCAGATGAACATTCATTGGTCTCTGATTTCCAAGTGTTTTCAGTTTTATTTTCTTGTTCTTTAAGGGAACAAGGAATGTGCCAAGTTAAAACTACTGTCCATTTTTTAAAATCATAGCTCTCCTGTTTATTCTTTTGTATAAATAACTGTAAGGTTATGACATGTGAATGGCAAACTTAAAGCATATGAGTGTGTATGTTTCTAAGGTGAGGAATAGATCAATTGAAGTTAAGTACATCAAAACCTCACTTTGAGCATGTACACGGTATGAATCTGCCATTTATACACACAAACAAACACTAATAACATTACTAGTAATAATAATTATACCTCTTGAAGACTTAAGTACACTGTACATAATGTGTTTGTGGCAATTTTCAAATTCCATCTAATATGAATAATACTACTTTCTAATTTCTTGTCAACTATAATTGTGATGGACTGTAATTTTTAAAACCTCTAGCACTAAATTAGGTTTCTGCATCTCCCCTCAAAGCATTTTGAAAGTTTTCTTACTTATTAACATTATTGTTTATCTGGATTGAAAGTCATTGACTAACAACAGCTTAGACCCGTCGAGCAACACTAATCATGTGATTTTATTGTTTTGAATGATCACATCACCTCATGTGCTCATTGAGTCCTTTTGAAGCCACTATTTGTTGATGATTGATTTCTGCAGCGTGAAACAACTGAGCAGTTAACTAAGTAGAGCTGGAAGGTTTTCACATACATAATACGTGGTCATATTTGACTGGTCAATAACTGAAGTGGGCTGTCATCTGGACATCCACTGCAATCAAAGTCTGCATCTTGAATAATTTGTTTATGAGAAGAATGTTAAAATATAGCAAGATGCTGTACTCACACTGGTGCTAAAAGCCGATGCTTACCAAGCCTCCTTACGGCTACCAGGCTGATTGTTTGCTTGACATTTACTAGAGGGAATCAGTAGTACAGTAGAAGTGCAGTTATTAAGCAAGAATTATGCTGAATTTACAACTCAAACTCATAAGAAATGATGTAGTTTGTATTGTCACCACATTTCATTCAACATTTTTATTTATTTATTTATTTATCTTCAAAAGTCAGTGTGGCGTTTTATTTCCCTGGGGCCATATGTGACACAAAAACATCCCTACTTTACCTCCTGCAGGTGCAACGCCGTCCTTTTATTACATGTTCCATTTTAGGTGCACTCCAAAACCTGCCCTGTAAGATGCTGGGTGGCTGTGGTCCTTTTAAGACCCTATGTAGCAAATGGCACACTGACATACTCAAATGGAGTGCACTTATTGCAAAGTTTAACACAAAGAGCTGCTGTGCAAAATGGAAAAAGTAAGGCCCACACATGATGATTGCATATTGCACTGTCAACAATTACAAAACATACCAACAGTGTCCTGTCAAACTGTAAAGGGTTTCTAACAAGGGACTAATGCTGCAGCTTCTACAGAAGAACTGAGTTTCTTTCCACGTGAAGCCCACGCACAAAGAGTAATGAAAGTGGGATGTCTGGGATTTTCATGTCGCTGATGAAACATGGCCTTGCTTTGGTATTTTCTGGCTTTCCTTCTGTGGCTGCAACTACTCCAGCTTGTTCGTAAGCATAGCTAATACACATGCGAGCATCTCCAAGGAAACTGTGACAGCAGACAACACTCTCGTAACTCCAGACAACTGCTAGTGTTCCCATTTAACAAAAATATTTAATTTGATAAATTACCCAGTCCTACCGCTGAAAGAAATACATTTAACACATTAATTTGCTTAATCACTTTCTATTTAAACTGTTTGCCAATATTACTTAGCATTTTGATGTATTAAAACACTGACGCTTTTTGAACGTACTAACATTTCAAATATGTATATAATATTTTTTTGTTATTGTTTTGAAATATACTGAGTGAAGGGTGATTTTTGGACAGCAACGTAAACAGGTATAGACAGTACTGGTATAGTGTGCATTTTTAGGTTGTATTTGAACTGTGGAATTGAAATTGTGTGTTGTTGTCTTGATGCATTGATGTTAAGACCAGCACGTTTGGTGCAGAATATCTGTGATGCCAAATGTCACACCAGAGATGCTGTTGTAATTTATGAAGAATCCATTGCATTTCAAGTATTCAGACGTTGTCACTTAACTTTCTTAGAAAGAGAGAAGGCAATTGAGAGCTTTGACAGGCTTTAAATTCAAGTTAACTAATGGCTTTACTCAGAGAAATCAGCTTTTTGGGGTTTAAATTCACTAAAACAAAACTGGTTACTGGACATTTGCGTAATCCGGTGTCTCTAATCTCCTAAACCAGTTTTTGAAGCCAGGTTACACTTTTTACATGATTAGTAAGAACCTGGTTGCGTG
This sequence comes from Channa striata, assembly GCA_033026295.1. Classification (NCBI taxonomy): domain Eukaryota; kingdom Metazoa; phylum Chordata; class Actinopteri; order Anabantiformes; family Channidae; genus Channa; species Channa striata. The sequence goes on along the minus strand of CM065172.1, from coordinate 11,644,940 downwards.
TAGTAACTGTGTTTTGCTTTAATTAGTTGCATGTGAAGAACAGAACTCACCATGTCCCATTGGCCGTTGCTTGCAAATATTCTGCCTAAAGCTGTGTCCCCATTTTCTTACCTTCAAGCTGAGAAAACGAAATTCAGCCAAACAGCAGGTCAGATGTAAATGTGTCAAATTTCACTATCTCCTGCCTTGCAAAAACTCTGGTGCCAGGTCAGACTCAGACAACAAGAGTCGGGTCAGCGAAGAAAACAGATTTACGTTTAGAACTTGGCCTATGGCTAACATTATCTTTATAGGCAGCTGTACTGGTTTAATGTAAAATCTGCACACAGACGCAATTGATATGTCCAGTTTCAACAGGAATAGAGGATATCTCTCCTAGCTTCCATCTTCAATTTAAGTTTTAGAGAAATAAGCAATTCTCCTGTTTGATTAGCTTGGCAATTAGCATCGCACAGTAATCACAGTTCATTCTGCTTAAGGTGCCTCAAAATTATCTAGGTCACCAAAAAACTAGTGAAGTTGATTATGTGACAGACCTATGACTTTTCGCATTTTTGAATGGTGAACTTAAAAATTGTGTGCGTGTGTATACAGTCTATAAGAAACAGCCTAAGTGTATTATCTTTGCCAACATTTATACTCTGCTGAAATGTGTGTGTGTTCACTGTAAACCTTTAGCGTGCATGTTTCTGTCATGTTATATGGATGTCAAGATGGATAAATGACTTTCTGTGTGGTTTTTAGACATGTTTTTATCTACCTGAAACTAGAAGACTGTTGACTTTTTGTGTCAAAGATTTAAATGTAGAAGCACTACCATCGCCACAGACATTTTGTGGTCTCATAATAGCTACAGCTACAGGAATAAGTTTTACTAATAAATATTATTAGACAGTTTACCGCACTGCTATAGTAATCCAACATGTAGCTGAAATGTAATTGTGTCATATCTAAATGTTGTCAAGGTGGGTGTTGCAGAGACACTACAGTAAAGTAAACTGCATTAGAGGTAAATTAAATTTTATCTTAGTACTTTTACTTAATTAGCCAGTTTTCCAAGCCACAGTATAAATAAGCTAAAAAAAAGTCAACTTCAAAGGTCAGTTTTGAAAGGTTTCCTGCAACACACCTAATGAAACACATGTTTATGTGTGTAATGGGTATTAAAATGCTGAAATTGGGTGTAACGGAGGCTTGGGGTTCAGCACCTTTTTGTAGGAATGCTTGCTGTACATGGAATGTAATAAACAACTGGTGAAAGGATGTGCCTTCTGTTTTGTTTTTCATCAGCAGAAACAGTTGCCCATTTGATGTGTGATGTTTCTTTGTTTTTTAAAATGTCACTTGAAAATACAAAGTTTGACTGCCACTGACTACAACGTATTTTGGCACATATCATGGACGCACCATGGATTGTATGTTGTGGAAAGTCATAGCTGATCCATGTTGCTGGGCAGCAGCGTGTTGTCGAACAACTGCTGCGGCATTTTGTTAATGAAGTGCTAAAAGGAAATCAGAGCTGGGTGATATGAAACTTGAGCATTTACTTCATTTCACACCCCACCACCACCTGACGTTTGTGTGGGAGTGAATCGCATTTAAAGACTTTCTTTACACGTTTTGTTAGTTTTTTCTTCTTTTGTACTGCTTTATATTTAGTATTGGTACTTTTTGACTCTTGGTGTATTTTTGTAGACCATTACATTGCCCTTGTGTTGCAGATACCTTGCAGGCAACTCTGCGGTGCCCTCCTTCAGCTACCAGCCTCCTTTGCTCTCTCCAGACCTGGCTGACTCCTTTGTCCCCACTCCACCCCCCAACCTCTCCAAGCTCATCAACCGCCAACGCAGTCCTTGCAAGTGCAGCGATTCCCCCTCCTCTCTGCCTGGGCGCCTCAGCAGAGCCCTCTGCCTTGGCACCATCCTTACCTTCAAAAGGACAGGTAATTAATTCAAAAAGATTGTGTTTGAGTTGATAGATGTACTGGAGGATGTTTTGGAATAACCTAAAGATTCACTGCATTGTCAATTAGCTGCCTAACTATGCAAAAGAATAGTTAAAAACTCAGTCAGGATAATTGAATTAAGTGTCTTGACTAATAGCAAGTCAGTATTTTTATCAGGGACAAATGTTAGCCCACTTGTGCCAGCAGGCCTTGTTACCTGGCAGGTTTAATCTTGAGTTGTTTCTTGCATGTAGAGAAGATTCACTGATAAGATTTTGCATTACCTTTTCATTCAGTTTCTTTTTTCTTGGTCAATGCCAAACTTGTGAAAAGCTCACTGTTCTCTAAAACTTACAATAGATTTGTGTTAGTAGAAAGGAATGTTACAAGAACTGAGATGATTATATTTAGTATTTAATTTGCATGCACAAAACTGTGAAGGAGACAGTTTTTAACGGACCTAACAGTTAATTCATGTTTGACACTGCTGTGGTAAAATTGTTTCAGCTGTTTTGTTGGTCAGAAGTTCGGTCAGTTTATCCATTTATCTTGAATTGTAGATGTTTCTATGAATGTTTCTATTCTATAATTTCACGTCATCAAAATATTCTGTAATTATTATAATAAGTGAGTTATCCAGTTCCCATCTTTTATTCATAGTTTACATTTGCATTTAGATTTGAGTTGCTTTGTCCATATAAGAGTTATTTCTTAAACTATTAAGCTAAAAATGGTCATTAAAATACATAGTTCCAACATTGTTGTCTTGTTGGCACTAGAGGGCAGAAAATCATCCGTCAGATCAGCAACCATGGGTCAACTGGTGGGAAATTAGATGTAATTTGTATTTTCTTCTGGGTAATTTAATTATGCAGGTTTAGGGAAACCCTGCTTTGGTGAATAGTGTGAATGTGTATTGCAAAAACATTAAAAGTATAATTTTTTTCTCCTTCTTTCTAGATTCTGGCTACCTGTTTAGTGGAAGTAGACCAGCCTCACAATACAAAGACTCCCCACCCTCAGGTATGAAAACACTTGCTGATTTGTAAGCTCACCTCAATTAGTCCCTAACCCCTTTAGAGCTTTTAATTTTCCGTGTTTCCTGCTTTTTTTCGGCACAGATTATTTTTCTTTGAAGTCTGGCAGTCACCACTCCTCTCCAAGCCCCTCTCCACCTCCTTCTGTTGCTGGGTCAGTAACATCGAGTTCAGGTTCCGCCAGACAGCGCCGTCCCCTCATTAGCCCTGCTCGCTTCAACATCTGCAGCCAGAAACTTCAACTGTTCTCATCTATGGCTGACCACAAGCGCTCGCCTCCACCTATCTCTTCATTATATTCTACTGTAGAGCCAGGTTCTCCCACGTACAGTGGCTGCTTTTCACCTGACATATCACCATTTCAGAGCCAAAATGGTAAGTACACAGTGTTTAAAATTAAATGCATGGGGACAACATGCATTGCCGTAACAACTGATATTAATGTCAGAGTTAAGTTAACCAATGCCTAAACTTTTGGCTATAAAGAGGGAGAATTTTTAATTGATTAAATACATGTCTGCATATGTATGGCTTCATGATTTACGTGGTTTCATTGCTTTGCAGATTTGAATGTGATAGACAGCAGCGAGATTGCTAAGGAAGATCAAAGTGAGAGAGGCAGCTCTTCTGGGTCCTCTTCATGCCCAGTTGGCACTACGACACAGGGACCTGAAAACCCCCCTCCATCGAAAGGTGAGTAGTCTGACTCACATGATAAGCCTAGTGATTTTTCTGTATGTTTTATTATCGTCACAAAAATCCCATTAGGCTCTAGAACTAACAATGTATTGCACCAATACCCTAATGTCTGCAATCAGTCCTCTGTATGGCACAGAGAGAAGGAGGGAGACAAAGCCGAGGAAATGTTTGAAGCGTTCGTAGTTATATTTTTTGATCGACTTTGACACTGCCTTGATCCCATTTCAAGGCATATTTACAATGAAATCAGTAGTTTATGTCAAAAAATAAACCATTAGTCCATTATTCAGGGGCGTTTCACTTTAGCTGTGTGTGCTCCTGCACAATGAATGCAGACTTCTGTAGACGAGACAAACGAAGCTCAACACGCCAAAGAGTAAAAATACTATGTACAAATTGGAGAACAGCTAATATGTCAAATAAGTCCATGGACAGAGGAACTGACACTGAACCTACCTGTGCCTGGTTTATTGGAGCAATTCATGTGATGCCTTTCCATTTAAAAAGAGAAAAGGAAAAAGTGGTTAATTATGAAACGTGAATGTAATAGGATTGTAACATGTAATGCAACCTTGAATAGAACGGCAGTGGACGAAAAAGTAGAGATATTTGCTCCAAATGTAGTGGAGTAAAAGTGAAAGTAGCTAGAATTAAATCTACTTAGGTAAAGTACAGATGTGAAAAAATACAGTAACGAAGTATTTGTACTTCGTTACCTTCCACCACTGAACTTAAGAAATGCAAAAATCTGTTGCACTTGTAATATTTTGGTCTTTGAACAGGCATGTATTTCTATAGTACTGTTATATTTCCAAATATAAGGTTAACAAAAATTGGTGAATTATAATTATACCTAATGATCTCAAGGGAAATACACAACATTAAGGAAACTAATTTTAAACAAGTAATCTCTTAATGAGAAATGTATATGAAATGTATTAATTTTAAACACATTATTTATTTATTTCGTTTAACTAATTTGATGTAATTATTTTTTTTCTTCAGGTTTCATGAAGCAGCTTATCTTACCAGTGCTTTTAATCGTGAGCCTGACTACGAACCTGTTGTTCACCTGCATCTGTGTGTACTACTGGACATGAACTGTTGATGGTCTGTCACCTTGTGTGTGCGTGTGTGTGTGACCTACACTGAGTGACTCAGACTGTGGCTATTGACAACCATGTCATATTTGTAGAGCTGCAGTACTTTCAGAAATGCCAGAAAACATGAAATACCCAACAGTTGCATATACTTTGCTGTTGGATTGGAGCTCAAAATGTAGGGTGAAATGAAATATGTCTTTGTGGTTCATGGCTGCTTAAAAATATTTTGGCTTTCGTGGATCTGCTCTTGTATGGTCTTTTGGTCTGTCACTGCTCCAGTTCCATGAAAGCAGGTGCTTGCGTGTTAGATTTAAATGCTCGGTGGGGTTTTAAATCCATCTGTGGAATGTGCAATAAACACGTGCTGCTCCGTCGATGCTACTTAGAAACAGAGGGGCATGCCTGTTTACCGTAAATACTAATATAAATGCTAATATTCAGAACATAAATCAAATAATGGCAAGAGATTTCAATGCACAAACATTAAAGGTGATTGTTGGTTTGGACTGTATTTTTAAAAAAAAAAAACACACCAGTTATTAAGTATAAAAGCTCGGTTGGTAAATCAGTGTCATTTTGCAGCATTAATACAATGGTATCCCAGCATACTGTGTCATGCTTGTCATTCTACGGGGACCAAACTGCAGGACCTTTGGAATTTGGGGGGGTTACACCAGAGACATGTCTCTGCCCATTTATGACTGCTACTGTGCTAAATAAAGGTCCTGACAACTTTGGGAATACAGAACCCTGATTTTGATGAGGATTATATTGCCAATCCCAACTGTTAAAAAACTAGTGTTAACCAACAGTAGCCAAAAAGAGAGAGAGAACATAGAGCAGCATGCTTTATTTGTGGCAGTTTTGCATTTTTGAAACGTGTACAGATTTTCACTTTTGTAATATAATATTTTCACAGCACTGGTTTTCGCCATTGTTTTATGTATTGTTTCTACATATATTCAGCAGTCAATAAGTGGTCTGTCAGGTTCTTATTTTTTTATACAGTTTACAATCAACATTTTCTATATCACAGTTATTTATACAGTATGTCAAGTGTTGCATGTCCCAATCTTTACTGCAGAAACAACTAACCACTTCATCATACCATTTTATTTTCTGTCAACTATTACCAATACTCAAAGGCTCGTTTGTAAGGGGCACCACCCCTCAGGTCAAGTGCAATATTGTAATATTTTTTATCTGGGAAATCAAAGAAAAAAGTAAAGTAAAATAATGTAAATTATAGTGGTGCAAACATTTACATTCCCTTTGATAAATTAAATAATTTCTCATGAAGGAACGTTAGCACTAGCTGATCGTAGATTAAATATTATGTTGATGGAAAAAAATCTTTGTTCTAATGTTTAATAATCGAAGGGGATGTGAACTTTTGCACCAAACTATGATGTGCTGAATTTACACAGGACATTTCTTATACTCTAAGGTTAAATTGCAAACATTTTTGCACTGGATTTTTGGAATTGTATTTTCATTTTTGTGTTTGGCTGTGTTGTGTGTTTGATATGTAACTTGAAATTCTATTAGAACTAAGGAGCACAGATGTCACTATACCATGATAACAGTTCAAACATCTGTAGTATTTCAAACTGGTTACAGTCAGCTTGTTTTCTTTCTTATGTAAAGTAATTTTTGTGTCTTTATTTTGAAATAGAAAATGTGCTGTTGTGAATGACCGTGCTTTGAAAAGAATCATTTTGTTGAGTTGCATGGTTTTGTCTCAGTGTAGTTAATTCTTTTGTTGTAATTTTAAAGTGCTCCTTGTCTTATTTTGAACCAAAATATGAATTCACGAAGATTATTTAAACTAAGTTTTTGAGAAACTCAAATTTGCTACTGATAGACAGTTCTCAGTAATTTGGAGTTCTAAGGGGGTGAGTTTAAAACTAAAACTATTATAATGGTTTTCTTACTGCTGTAACTTCTCAACATACTGGACGCAGACTTGTGTATTTGTACCTGATGTGTATAACCTGGTGTATGTTAATTTTTTCTTTGAAAACTAATTGGTTTGAAAGATCATGTTGAAATGTGAACATTTTTTTCACCAATGCAGAAGAGTCCTGAAAGGGACAAACCTAATCATTTTTCAGTTAAAGATGTATTAGATGTCTTTTTAAATTTGTTTAAATTTTTGGATAACTAAAGTATATTTTGCTTTTTTCTTGACATCAAGACTGTCATAAATTTCTCATGTGAATCAATATTTTCAGTTGTGGTTTTAAGAGGTGGTAATCCATTAATGTAAAGATTTGTCACTCAAAACCTCTTATCTCTGTATAATTATAATTAACAATCTTGGCTTGTTTTGTCTGGACCAATGCCTTTTTTTATGTATTTATTCATTGAAAAAAATATATTTCTAGGTCATGTGTGAGCTAGATTAATGTTATAATAATGCTCAGCTTGGATAAACTCGCCCCCTTCTGGCACAAACATAGCATTGAGCTTCCAGACCGTCTCTGTTGTTGGGGTCTTCTTTAGAAGACATTTTAGTCTAATGGCTTCCTAAGTAAGTCTGAAGCTTTATTTAAGCGTCTCCATAACAATGATAACATGACACTTTTTATTTTCAACTGTTGGCATGTGCCAAAGTTTGAACACCCTTAACTTTTCAAATACTGAAAAGTTCAAAATTAACATTAAATAAAAGGGCAACAAAGCAAATAACTGAGATTCTAAGAATCAATGTGATTCCCACGAAGGAGGAGAGGTTATATAAAGCTTGAAACTTCCGCCATCCAAAGTGCCAGCTCAAAGGAACTGGAAGTCATGCCAAGATCCAAGGAAAAACTATAACTGCATGTCTGCTAGACAGAAATAGAAATTAGACAAATGTTCATCTTTGTGGCAGCCAGTTGCATAGCAAAAAAAAAAAAAGAAGCATAAATGAATGACAAAATATCAATTCCTGGATGTAAATGTCACTTATCACGAATTTGAAAAGAGGCTGTGTCAACAACGTGGAGCAGACGACATAAGTGAAAACATTTGTGGTTACATGTTAAATGCGCTCTGTACGCGACAGGCTAAAAATATCTCTGTGTAATATATAGAACTAAGTCTTCTGCAGGTACAGGCAAAATCTGCCAAAGGAACAGTTGCTGACTTGAGGTGTCCAGACTGTTGAAACAATCAAAGTATTTTGATCTTCATAAAATTAAATGTAACATTTGAAAAAGCTTTATTTTTGATGTGTGTTAGCTGCAGGAGGTTAAGAGTGAACGCTGAGCTCTTCTGCCTTTTATTCTAAGGTAGTTGTCAGTTACATTTGCTACTTCCTGTTTTGTTTGCTCGATTACAGCATCCCCCTCTTCTCTACTTTCAGAGGAGCTGTTTTCTTACTACAACAATCACCAAGTTGTTTCTCTGAAAGGGCAGAAAGCCTTTGTGTAAGATGCCACGTACCAAACAATCATGATTATGATAAAACATTTGTCATGAAAATACTTCACTAAATTGTTATCATGTAAATGTACACCACATATTGCTGTGAGGATCATTTTGATTGTTCTGATTAATTTTTACTTTTCCTAAAAATCATTTTAATTTGTCCTAAACTATAGGACAAATTACCAATGTCACATGATAGTAATTATAGTAAATTATATTTATATTGAGCACACTTTCAAAGTGAAGAGTTCAGTACAAATTTAATAATTTACAAAAAAAAATACAACTGAAATGCCAAAAAGTTATAAATACATAGAAAATTAGTTCTAATGGGTTTTAAAACGCAATGTAAAAGGTACATTGTGTTTAGCTTTACTCGTTTCAGACAAGTCAGACCAAATTTTGCAATGACTCCATCACCTTAGTGTATAAGTCTGGAACTTGAAGAAGACATCAGCTGGCTAAAATCAGATAGGTCAGAATTTTAAAGTTAATCTAAAGGATTATGTAACCAGCAGAGGGAATCCAGAGTCACGGAACTATGCTGGACTACAAGCAACATTAAACAATCAGTACTGAATAAGTGAATAAGCTAAAACCAACATACTTATCAAATAATGTGTTCTTATTACAACGTGTTTCATACATGTCAATTTGGAATGTGCATCAACACACAAATTCTCCCACTGCTGCTCACATCAGAGCATAGCTGTGTTGATGGAGCAGCACCTAATTTACTTACTAACCCACACACACCCACACACACACACACACACACACACACACACACCTGATTCTCATCCTCTCAGCCAGGGTCCTTTTATGGCGTGCCCCATCATCCCCCTGAAGCCCTGTTATCTGCGTCCTATCTCATACTTCCTAATATTTCAGAAGTACTTCATGCATTTCTTTGGACTGTTAAAGCTGCTTTCACACGCTCATCTCTCCCAAAGTTTGATTTGCCGACTTATGGGACCATCTCAAAGATAGCAAATGTTGGATGGCAGCTACGATCCTCCTCACATCCAACCACTTGCTAACAATCTTCTTTTCTGGGATTCTGAACATTGCTCAGTTACAGAATCTAATATAAAGCAGGCAGCATTATTGTCCTACACCCAAGGTTATTTTGAAGCCATTTGTTTATTAGTATGAATGTAAAAATGATTCATAGTTTCAAATAAGGAGGCTGAAGGGATGATCAGTTCCACTCAGATCATGGGAAACCAGCAGCCCGATACCCTAAACGCATAAAACAAGGGTATCGGGAATTAAAAATCTCTCCCTACACCTACCAGCTCTTCTAAAACTGTCTCCTTAACGCACCGCGTGCTTTGTTTAATGCGTAATACCATTCTGTCGTTCACCTTCACGCACTACTGTAATTGCTTTTTGTTCTCTGGCACTGCTTTTGAAATTGTTTTTAATTTAATAATAATTTTATAATTAATTTAATAATTTTTGGTATTGTTCTTTTTTTTCCTGTGATGAACAAGCTACTTCTTGAGAAGTTTCATCAACCGGTGGATTACACAATTCAGCAAGAGAATAGCAGTACAGGAAAGGTGTAGTCAAAAGAAGATTTGGACTAAAATTGACCAAAAGGCACAAAACTATTTTTCTCTCTGGCACTCAGGGAATGAACGGACCTTATTTATGACGAAAAGCACACACATCATCATAAAGACACTATTAATATTTGTTCACTAATTGTGAGTAAATGTATGACGTTAAATTGTTTTCATGCACTTAAAGTTAGTGACTGTAATGATGTTACAGCTGATTTCCAGTTACATTGTTGACTATGACTCATTTAATTACTACATTAAACAGTTAAAGTCCGATTACACCCCCCCGGCCACGAAGTGCATGCAGTAAAGTAGTGGGGTATTTAGGAGTTTAAATCAAAAGCACGTGTCCTTTGAATCAGACACATTCGACAAAAGGCTCCACTCTGCAGCTTGTTTACTGTCAAGGTCTTTCTGGTTCACATCGAAAATAGTTCAGAGTGTTCAGGGGTGCAGGGGAGGGAAGCAGGTTCATACTTTCAGTCTGCAGCTCTGGCCAAAAGTTTCTCTTCTGCACAGTCACTTCCTGTTTTCACCAGCTGGTCTGAAGTGTACTCACAAACACATATTGTGTTTTTCAGAACACATGAAATGTGTCTGTCAGATCTTATGTGCTCGTGCTGGCAGTGGCCTCCAAGACGTCGTTCCACAGGAAACCATTTTAAAGAGTCAAGAGTACAAATGCAGACACCTGCAAACCAAAGTGACAAATAAACACAAGGAGTTACCTGTTATGCATGCGTCTAAGACATAATGCAGCATAAATAGCAAATTAAATTGTTTTGTTTTTTTGCATCAATTACCTGAAAGTAAATAACTGTAATGTCATGCTGTTGATGTTGGCCCCTGCATTTCCCCTTTTTGCAGCTCTACTACTGTGGTTTATGTTCCACTTCCATGAGAGTAGTGTTATTGTTCAAGCCACAGTTGTCACAGGTCTTCTGGTTACCCTATGGGAATCTAAAAAAGGAAGGCCGGTTTCCCTTTGACAAGTTTCTGTTTGGTAAATAAGAGTTGGTATAAAAGTTTTGAAAAATATTTTATTTAACTTAAGCGTAATCTGAAGATTTCAACTCTCAAAATATTTAAAATTTTTACCGGTTAATGTTTAGGAAAGTGATTTTCTTAAAAACTGTGTATTTCTTAATTTTTGTTTGTAAATGCATATTGACACCTAAATAACTGTGTGTTTTGTGAGGTTCAACATGTTCATATTTACAATGTAATCTTCTTTTATTAATACATTTAATAACATAGCACAGTCACATTGGATTGACAAGTGAGTGACACTACAGGGCAAGGAGATATAATTAACATGCGTTTGAATTAACAAGAATTTTGACGGACACTTCTGGTCTATTTGGGGTGACAGTGTGTTAGACTTGTGAAAGTCGCAGTGGTGGAAGCAAAAAAAAGCAGATTGTGTCTTTGCCACTGAAACTTTTTTATCTGTTACTGCGACAGAAGAAGTTTGATTAAAAAATTAGAGTGTCCTCAAGAGGAGAGTAAGTGACGGCAACTGGGCTGTGGAAACAATTATTTTTATTAGTCCATAAAAACTGGTGACAGTTGGTGTTCTTATTTCCCCAGGGTGACAATGAAATTGTACTTTTACTACATTACTTTTGTTTATAAGCTAATAGTTACTTTACAAATAATGATTTTATCATGAAAATTTTGGATGAGTTTTAAATAACTCATTTTTTTTGAACCGACAAATAGTTTTCTTTTGATAACTAGGGGACATTTTGCTCACACACATACTGTGTGTACTTTGACTTAAAGTTACACTTTTCCCTGATATATTTCCACCACAGCCTTGAATGGCACTGACAGCTGTGCAGACCAATAACTTCTCAAATGCTAATTTTTGGAGTCTTCTCATTTATTTTATTAATAGCTGAATACCAACAGGCTGCTGGAGCAGGCCGTTTAAAAGTCTCATGCTGCCACTAGTTTCACAACCAAATGTTGCATATTGTAGCTTTATATGAGCTTCATAACAAGACATTCATGCACAGCAGTGTTTTTATCATGACAAACTGTCCCCTGTAATGTGGGTGTCTGCCAGTGTCTCCTCCTGCACATGTCAAAGTTGCCCATGGAACCATGTGTGTCCCGTCCACATTTCGAAGAGACACTGATAGAAGTAAAGCTGGTGTCCCCCCGGCTGCGCCATTGACAGACGTTGAGAGCAGCCAGTCACAGGACAGCAACGTCTGAGCCAATCCCATCCGTCGCGGAGGGCGGGAACTCCCCGTCCCCCGGCGGAGCTGAGGAGGCAGAGCGCAGCCGCTCAGTCCGGCTCCGGGAAGTCTCTGCATGAATGACAGCTCCGCACAAGAACCGCCGCAGGGAGACACGTCGCCGTTTGCTGCGGATTTCTTTTCTCATTCTCAGAGCGGAGCGGAACTCGCCGCCGCCGCCGCCGCCGCCGCCGGAGCGCGACGCGTCGCCCCGTGATGCTCGAACCTCCATCTTCGCGGGGATCAAAGCACGAAGCGATGACCGGCGTGTGAGCGGACGGGCTGCGCCAACAGGTTGGAGGCGCCACGATACTGCCGAGCTACAAGTTGTGTTCCGGCAGTTCTGTTCCTGGCTTTTCTGTCTTATTTCACATTTTGTGTATGTTCTATGAATATGTTGTATTTATAGACTCCGCAGGCTGCGGGCTACATGCATCAGCTCATGCAGCACAAGTTTCCACTCACCACAATCAATAGTGTTGAATTTCTTTGAGTCAAACTGTCGGAAAATCTATGGTTTCGTGGTTACACAGTGAGCTGAATAGGTTTTCAGGAAGTAAGACTTCACACTTCCAAATAATCAGTATGTCTTTTTATATATATATATATATATATATTGTAATTTCCTTGCAGTGTGTCTTTACCTTAGGTGACCCCTGACAAGCAGTTGGGCTTCTCGAGCATTTAGTCAGTTTGGTGGAGATGCATTAAGTCTACATGTCACATGTAATAAACTGCAGGTTATGATACTGATGTCTTACTTAATCCAGTTCCTCATTCAGTTTGTTTTCTCATCTGCACTGAATCAAACACTGTTGGCGTGGCAGAGTGGAGATGGAGGAAGGACGTTCGAGCACAGCCTCCAACCTCAGGAGATCTCCTGATTGTCATGTCATTCGTGCACAACTTCCACGTCCTTCCTGATTTTTAAGAATGCAACTTTCTGAAGGCATATCATTCAGGGTTTTAGGAAACCGACAACAAGCCCAGCGATGTACACACATGTTAATAATGGCCGGTTTCTCTCTGTGCTTGTGTTCGGGTGGGCAGCAGAGGAGCTGACGGTAAATGAGAGGCCGTCATCATGCCCCCGGGGAAGTATGGGATGCAGGAGGAATGGGAGAACGAGGGGAACCACCAGATTTTGATGGATTTCCTGCTGCCTACTGGGATCTTCCTCAAATTTCCTGTATCTCGAAATGACACCATCAAAACTATCAAAAAGGTACAACCCCCCCCCTACATCCCCCATGTGTTCTGCAAAATTCAACAGTTGCTTGATGACGAAGCCGATAATAAGTTGCATATTATCTGTTATACTCAGGATTTCTGATCCTCATTTCGATTGTAATTTATCAGCTGAGGCACACACCCTACAGCTGGGATGACCATAGGTTCAAAATGTTATTTACAATATTCACTCAATAGGCTTTTAAACAAATTGGATGACTTAATATTTCTGTTTGACTTTAAAGTAATTAAAACACCTCATAGACTCAACAATGCTTATTCCTCCTTTTGATTTATCTCGAAATTTTGACGCAGCCGAGAGGGAGGTAGAGCTTTCCTTTTTTTGTATACACGGCCAGCTCTCTGCTGGAGCAGATCTGCTGCTAAATGTGAATGTGCGGATGAATGTGCCAGTTTCTATGCCAACAGTTCTGTCACTTCAGTCTGTGTTTGATTTAGCTCTGTTAAGTAATGATACTCTTGGAAGCTGTAAAGATGATTAAGAGATTAAATGTCTTTCAGTTGGGCTAATTCATAAGAATTTTAGAAAAATGTTCAAAAACTGTTCAGGTCACTTCTTGTGCAGTAGGTTATTAATTCATCTCGATAAATTCGGTAGAGAAATCACGTTGATTATATACAAGATATTCGTCAGCAGCACTTTTCTTTACAGGCACTAGTGACTGATTGGGATGTTTCAATAAAGCCTCCTTTTACATTTCCACTTAGCCAAACTATTACAAACTGTATGCTTCGGGTTGTAAACACTGTGCGTTAATGTTCTTTCTTGTTTCAGATGGTTTGGAAAAACGCCAGAAGTGAGGCCCTGTTCAATGCACTGGGTGATCCCGACGCATACGTCTTCACCTGCATTAACCAGACTGCAGAGAGGGAGGAACTAGAGGAGGAATCGAGGCGGATAAGAGATGTGCGACCCTTCATGCATGTTCTGAGGCTGGTGGCGAGGGAGGGAGACCGAGTGGAGAAACTCACCAACACCCAAATCAGCCTGCTGATTGGCAAAGGTCAGCAGCCTCCTTTTCTGCTAGAGCTGAGCTACTGTTGAGAGACGCAGTGGTTCCACAGAGGCTCTTGGTGGTCTGTGGTTGCTGTGCAGTTAGTTTTAAATACGAAGCAGTCTTTGTCATCATCAACAATAAGATGAAGTTTCTCAGAGGCCTGGCTCCAGTCCTTTGGAACACTGCCTCTAAGCATCTCAGCGATTCAGACACAGTCACTGATTCATATTTTAAACATATTAATGAGAACTTTCCAATTTTATCTACAAAGATATTTCCATTCATTTTATTCAAAGTCTGATGTTGTCTTTATGTGAACAGTTTCTCACGTAGACCCACTCTGTGGTGACTGATGGAGTCATTTACTTCACAGTTTTTAATTGAAAAGGAAACTGTGCCAGCAGTTTCTAGGAGTAGTTAATGCTATACAGGTTGAGTGAAGAAATGTTTGGCTCTTTCTATAAATATATGTATAATAACCATCATCCACTTTTCTTCAAGCTCGGAAGGAAAATTCTTTTCTTAATGTCAGGAAGAACATTTTGGTTGGCTCTGTTTTTTCTTGACCATTCCATGACCCATCAAAACAAAGTACTTATGTACTCAGACTTAGTGTTAGTGGATTTTTTCCAGACCATTAGCAAATTAGCAAACTTGAGTGAAAAAGAAGGAACTCTAAGCCACCTAGTGCACATTACAAATTTCCAGTTAGTGTGTACGTGTGTGGGTTTTGTTTTACACTTGATTGCCCATTTTCCAGGTCTGCATGAGTTTGAAGCCCAGAAGAACCACGAGGTGGATGAGTTTCGGACTAAGATGCGAACGTTTTGTGAAGAGAAGGCTCAGGAGCGACAAATGTTGCCATGGCACCAGTGGATGGAGTACAGCTTCCCATGTGACCTGGAGCCATGCAGCTCTCCGCCACAGTGTGGGAATGCAAAGGCAAAAACCACCAGAAAGATTCTGATCAACATCAAGTTTGAGGCTAGTGATGTGAGTTGATCTGTCAGTGTAGTGTTTATGAGTCATATTTGTAACAAGACTGTTAAGATAAATCAAATCAAGCATTATGTTTTGATGGGGCAGCAGCAGGGAACTGCACCAAGAGCACAACAGCTTTGATTGGAAAAAACATTCAACTAAGGTGTAGATAAATTGTGGAGGACGATTTTAAGTAAATGTGATCACCTTTGGAAATCCCCCACCAACGCCACAAACACCATCTTCAAAACATCATTCAAGAACCAGATCCACAGACATGAAATCTTTATTCAGCACAACTTTCTGTTAAGCTGAGGCTTTTATTTGAAATATGTTGTGTCTCCCAGGAAAGCTTCATGCTTCAGCAGGATCCGCAGGACCTCCCGGTGGTTCTGATGAGGAGTGCCCTGAAGAAGAAGGCCACCGTCTTTCGCTCAGTGCGACAGGAGCCTGAGGACTACACATTACAGGTCGCAGGGAGGTGGGAGTTCATTTATGGGAAACACCCGCTGTCCCAGTTCAAAGTGAGTGACTGTTTTGTTTGGAAGTAAAGTACCTTTATTATCTTTAATCTTCACATTTAATTGCTTCAGACACTGTTTTCCTCCCGGGAGTCAATGACTCGGTGTCTGAAATCCTAGTGGAATTCACTTGGTATTTTAACTGTGATTGACCAAAAATATAAACATCTAACTCAATTTGAAAACAAAGCTGAATTTAGTGCATATATAAAACAATACTTCATAAGTAATCACCCAATAATGTCACCAGGAAGTAAAGCAGCATTTTCTGCAACAATTACAGTTTTATGTCTTTAATAACAGGTTCGAATCAACTTTGCATATTTCGACATTTTGATTTGCCTCCATTCTCTCCACCAAAAGCCATTGCATTTATCTTACATTTTACCCTGACAATCAAAAGGTCTGCTGCTCAGAAGCATCGATGCAGCATGATGCTGCCTCCAAAACCCTTCACAGGTGTAATGGGGAGCTTGTTTTCATTGTTTTTCTCTGATTTGTGCCCAGCAGTGATTGGTATGATAAGCAAAATAATCCACTTTGGTGTCATCACGTTACAAATACCTCTCTCACTTTGATTGAGAAGGGTTCATGTTATGTGAATAATGTTCCTGACAGTCACTTTCTTTTCAATGAAGATATGACTCATTAGGGTTTTCTACTGTCCATATGATTCACAATTAAAGCCAGACAGTTCATTGCTTTCTCATTCCATGACTGACCTAACTCGGAAATATTCAGCACCTTTTCTTTTGTTCTTCCCTTTCTTTCCATAAACGTGTTTCAAATCTCCTTTTTTTATGTAGTTATTTTACCAAACAAAGAACAGCCTTTAATCTTCGGTGCAGGTGCATATATACCCATGCGACAAGTCGCGTGTTGCTGACAGTCAGTGAAAACTTATGCAATGTGTTATGAAATTGCTTACAAAATCAAACTGTTAAAACTTATGTAATTATTTTTCTTTTTATTTAGATACGTGTGATAATGTTGAAAACAGTAGGGACAATTTTGCAGCCACAAGAGCAGTTGTTTTCACAGTGGATACAGATGACTTTCTATTCTGTTGTTTGTAAGTTTTGCCTTGTGCAGGTGGTCCATGATGGCAAATTACTTGTCAGATCAGGAGTGGGGTGAGTCTAGATTTTGGTGGCAGGAGACTCCACTGTTGATTTTGAAACTCCAGCTACCTGCAAGGGTGACTCATATCTGTCTAGCAGCACTGCAGAAAGGAACTGCATCCATCCACACATAATGAGATTTTAGCTGCATTAACCTACAGCAAATGAACAGCCTCCAGGACTTTACCAGTGCTATCAGAACACTGGAGAGTATCTCTGGGCGAACTGACTGATGTTTGTGCCAGTAAAAAAAAAAAAACAACTCTTCTTCTGTCCCCTCATTATGTCTCTCTCTTTCTTTGTATTCCAGTATATTTTCTCATGTTTAAGAAATAACCAAAACCCTCATCTGATCATGGTTCACCACTCCACCATCAGCAAGTATCAGGAGGAGCATGGCAGAATGTGCAGCCAGGTTTTCAAGAGCCGCTCCCTGTCCAGACCTCCTCCGCTGCCCCTGAAGAAGGTTAGTTATGACAGCGGAGGTCATCTTTCACAGAGCTGCACTCTTTCTGCAGACTTTGGCACACTCGAAACATGCCGTGCGACATAATGTGGATGATTTCAACTATTGCTTATGTTTAGTAAAACTGAGCTTATATATTGACGACTTCGGAACTGAATTGGCAAAATTACAACTGATGTTTGATTTTTGGCTTTTAATCCTAAGTGAATCAAACAAACATGTCAGAAATGTGAGCTACATTTTTACAATTTTATACCAGGTCCAAACCTTGTTCCCCTTTGTGCTGTGTTTTGAAAGGGTCTGTTGTTGTTTATCAGCGTTACTGAACAGGAAACTGACTTTACACTTCAATGAATGGCAGAAAATGACTTTTTATGAAAAGATTGTGAGTGAAACGTTTCCTCTACTCTTACTCCTTTCTACAGCAAAATACCTCCTCTCTGTGGTCCATCAATGAGCCTTTCTACATTCACCTGCTGCAGGGCAGCCGAGTCAATGCAGACGAAGGAATGAAGGTTGGTGTGGTGTGGTGTGAAGGTTGCGTGGGTTTTTCTCACTTTGTTGCTCAATGAAATGTGGCATTCAGTTGTTTACCAATATCTCATTTTCAGTTGTAGGAACAGCGGGGTTGACATGTAAATGACGGGGGGGTCACATGGTCCAGACCACACGTTTCCCATAATTCATCAAGGCGGTTGGTTAAAACTTCAAAACAGGAAGTGGGGAGGGCCTATCTGGTTTTTACGTCTCATTCTGAGGCCTAGATTCTAAGAAAAAAAGAGACACTTCATGCTGTCTCTCCCTCTCTCACTTTCTGTGCACTTCGTTTTAAAAGTGATGCACACATTTTTTTACCATTGCAGACATTTGCTATTTTGCGCCTATGTTTATTAAAAGTGAGATGTTTCTCTGTACAAACGTAGACATGTCCATTTATACCCCAGACTACTTTTTTATGTCTTCATTGTTGTCTTCGATTACTTTGTTTTTTAACCAATTTGACAAACAAGAATAGGGTGACGATACAATTAGGACACTTTTATTGTGCGTCGTGTTTAGATGTAGATTCATAATGTTTAAATGCACATCCGGCCGCTGCCTTACAACATATCATGACTCATGGCAAATTTGTCCTGTCACATAATTATCAATCATGTTTGTAGGTGACAGGCCGAGATGTAAGAACATACCAAGGGGAACACAGACTGTCTTGATTTGGCCAAAGGCTCGAGCTTATTTGTCATACATTGCTGAGTTTTGATCTTGGGGTTGTATAATTTGCGATGATGATCTAGTGAGATCTTAAATTTATTTTGACCTGTTTATGTTGAGTATGTGTAAACCATTTGACTCATAGTCTCAGTGACACAGGAAACTTTGAATCATCTAGTGAACTCTCTACATCTTCCACAAACAATCTCCCTCTCAGATGTGCTAAACACTTCCAGACCACATGTCATGCATTCATCTCATCACCACTCTGAATGTGTTTCCCCTCCAGCTTGTGGTGCAGGCTGGTCTGTTCCATGGCAGCGAACTACTCTGTAAGGTGGTATCAAGCTCTGAGGTGGGAGTGTGCTCTGAGCCGACTTGGGATCAAAAGCTGGAGTTTGACATAAACGTGGCTGATCTGCCACGCATGAGCCGCCTGTGCTTCGCACTCTATGCTGTCATTGAGAAAGCCAAGAAGCCCCGAGGCACCAAAAAGAAGAATAAGAAAGCGGTGAGTCCCAAGAACTCATGTCGTTTTTCACTCTTAAGTTTACAACTTGAGATTGACCAGGCGAGTCTTTGGGCGGGCGGGTGTGAATTTGTTAGCAAGCGCAAACACAACTGTTTCCTCTCTGGTGTGTAGTGCGTGTAGTCTGTACGTGGGTGTGTTTTGCTGTTTGCTGTGTCTGGTTGTGCAACTGCGTTCAGTGGCATGGCTGCGGTTAACATATCATCCGTTTCAGCCCTTTTATCTGTACATCACTCCAAGGAAGGAAGGAACGATTTCAAGGAATTCTAAATTCATCTTCACAGTCACCATTTGTTGTTACAGTACTCACCCCACTGTACATTTTATCTGCTCATTTTCCCCTCAACTTAAAGCTTACAGGTACTTATTACGTTGGCGACAACAGTTAGGGCTGAGCCATACAAAGATATATATGTCATTATGATAGATGAACATCTACTGTTGCATATTATGCTCTGTCCTTTATTTAGCTGCATCACAAATCCCACTCCTTTTGGCAGTATGAGGGTAATCTTAAGTCCACAGGACGCAGCAGTGTAGCAACACAAACACACATAGAGGAAAGCGAAGGTAACTGAATGAAAGTAGTTTGTGTTTTTTAAAAGATTTAATTTATGAACTTGAGAAAGTGAAGAGGAATGAAACAATCAATTCTGACGAAAAGTTGCAGAGAAAGTGGCAGAGCCTCCAGCCAGTGCACTATTGCGCCCAAAACACACAAACCTTAATCCCACCCACTCAAGAAGCAAATTTGTGAAATAGTTAATTAAAAAATGCTCTAAAGAGGAAAATTATTACATATAAATAAGTATATTATTTTCATGTATGTAATTAAAACTGTAATAAGAAATTCCTTCCAGTGTGGTAATTTCACTGAATATATGAAACAAACTTTATAATGATATATGTCATTTTTGGGATATAAAGTTTCATATTGCACAGCCCTATCAACAATAGATACATCTGGATTTAATTTTAGCTTAGATCAGGGGTCTCAAACTCAATTTACTTGGGGGCCGCTGGAGGCAATGTCGGGGTGAGGCTGGGCCGCATCAGGTTTCCACAAGAAAAACTTTTAAATAATTTTAATCTTCTCAAATGTCTTTAATTTTTATTTTTAACACAAAATAATATGAAAAAAATAAATAAACAAATTAGAAGAAAATTAATAAGAAATTAATAAGAAAATCAATCAGTAATAAGTAAATAAAATAATAATAATTATTATAATAATTAGGATTCAAATGTCTGTATTAACAGTTCTTTAAGCTTTCTTTAAGCTGTCGCGTTGAAGTTTCAATCAAGTGTTTAGCCGACGCACAAAGAACGACATTTCCTCAATATACGTCATTTCCGCAATGTACGTCATTTCCGTTCCGTGCCGTTCATAACAAACTCGCGGGCCGCACTAACATTAAACTTTAATAATAAGGTGGGGGCCACAAACTATCATCATGATCTAAGCCGCGAGTCTGAGACCCCTGGCTTAGATCATCATTGATGCTATACAGTATATCTGTGTTTGAGAAGTTGTGTAAATTCTTTAAAGTATAATTGACCAAGTTTGTGGAACCTCAAGTTATTACAAGTAAAGCTGGTATGAGAACATCAGTACAATGAGTCTGGGATCTGACAATTATTAATAAAATCAGACCTGAACTGTAAGAAGAGTAATGCACTTGTATTAAAGTGCATTACTCAAAGTGCAGCTAGTTATAACTATTTTAATTATAAATTTATTATTTTCTTTTGTGCTACTTCAGTCCTTTTTTTGAATATTTTTTGATTTTGGACAGCTGTTTATACTTTTATGAAATCAATAAAAAGTATAATTAGTTGCAGTTGTAACATGTATTAATTAAAATATTGTTGTGCCAATATTAGTAATATGAATAATACACTAAAGATAGTGTGTTCACAGATTCGTCATTGTCTTGCTATTTATTTTTAATTCCTGTTTTATGATAATTATACCTGTATTGCTCCTCTGTGAGGCTGCTTTGATAAGAACCTTCACCCCCCCCGCTCACTGTACATTACGAAGTACAGTACAACAAATTCCCCTTTTTTGAGTTGGTTGAGTTGAACCTCTTGTTTTGAACGACTGCTGCAGCTGTGAGCAGCATATCTGGCAAACATTTTAACATGGCAGCCAGGTGTGTTTTATAGCCACTGAGACCACTTCTGCTTTTTGAGCACTTCTCTCTTCTTTTGCCCGGAAGAGAAGTCCTGCAACCAGAAAGACAGACGGAAGTTGAGTTATTTTAACCCGTCTTGTTTATGTGAACCACCTCTTTTTTTAGCTGGTGCTTTCAGCTGAAATGTGTTTAATTTGTTTTTAACACGTTCGATGGTCAACTTTTTTGCGGTCCTCTGCCGGGAACTTATTTCCATTTTTACAGTTTTACATTCCAACCTCAGCTATTTGAGGCCTTATAAAAATACCAATGCTTGCATGTATTTTTTTAACCACAAGCTGCTAGGTTATTTGGTTATTTGCTTTATAGTTAGTTTTTTGGCATAGTAAATAAAAAAATATAAGTTGAATCAAACTCGTAGGCCTCTGGCAGAAGACCCGAGCTTGAAGGAATGAGTGAGACTGCCCTGAAATAGGGGCGTGTGGGGAAATTATCTTTTTTAATGTATATCTGCTTTTATGACATGCAATTCTTATATATAATGAAGCACTTGTTATTCATAATTCACAGTATTTATGATTTTTTTATACAATTACTTTATCTTTTAAGAGTTTCATATTACAGATATGAATCTTTTGGATGATGCGAATAAGAGCAGATTGATATTAAGCAGATATACAGATGTAATCTGACTTGACCTATACATTAAAATGATTTTGTAATGAACACGCAAACTTGAATGACTCGATCTTAAATGTTGATTAGTTTAGGGAGTTTTTTGCTGCTTGCACTAATGCAAAAAAAGCTAATTAACAAATCTAATTCTTGCTGTCCCATGCAGGATTGTCCTATAGCCTGGGTGAACACCATGGTGTTTGACTACAAGGACCAGCTTAAGACTGGGGAGTACCTCTTGTCCACCTGGCCATCAGTTCCTGGTACTTTCAGCTTCGTTGCTTCTGACACTTACACCTCTTTAGAAACAACGCACATGTTCACAACCTCCTCCACAATGCCTGGCAGCACATAGCAGGGGCTGAAAAATCCCAACTGACACATGGCACTGTGAAAACCCCACACATTTACACATTATGGGTTTACTATTGCAATAAACACAGGCCTTTGTAAATGTGAAAATGAGTGTTGGTGCCATTAGCCTTTCCTATAGAGGGTCTATGTGTTTGTTCACTGTGGCAGTAAGGAAAAATGATTTTATCTTTCACTGCGGTTTGTAATAACAGTCATTTAAATATGCCCCGCCACTTTTAGGGAAAGTGGAAACATTTGGAAATGTGCTCACTAAGTGGATAAAAGCACCTATAAAAAAACACATTTAATGAATAACATTTTTATCACAGATGACAGAGGTGACCTGTTGAACCCGATGGGAACAGTCGAAAAGAACCCCAACATCGATAGTGCTGCGGGTCTTCTTATTCGTTACCCTAACATCCGGCCATATCCTCTCTATTACCCGCCACTTGAAAAGGTAATTGTTCTCAAAAGGCTATATTTGAGTACATACTAAAATGTGTATTATTCTTAGTAAAATACAATTCCAACTGTCCATAGATAAGTGACCTGGAGAGAAATGGTGATATAACATTTCCCAGTAAAGACGACGTAAGACTCTCTACATCTCCCATTTTAAACTTTTCACACAGTAAAAAGTAAAAAAACTTCAACTTTTACTTGCTGACCAAATATTTTTATCATTCTGTTGTCTGGGTATTTCTGTCTTTCTAGTATATGAAGCTAAAAGAAATAATGGACAGCAAAAACTACACAGAGTTTTTCGAGGATGAGAAGGAACTCTTGTGGAGGCTCCGTACTGAAGTACGCAACCATTTTCCTGAAAGTCTGTCCAAGCTTCTCCTCATCACTAAATGGAGTAAACGCGAGGACGTGGTTCAGGTATGAAGTTATCTAACGCTGCAGATTTTTATTTTCATGTACACCATGTAATACACCTGCAAAATGTCCAAACAGACTTAACCTACTTTTCTACGAGCCACAGGTTTCAGGTTGGCAGTAATTACTCGCCTTTTTCTAACGTGCATTATCATCACATCATCATTGCTGAACAGCCACTAAGGCTGTAGCCGGGAAATTTTTTCATTGTAGTTCTAATCAGTAGATTTAGTCGACTAAAATTGTCTCATATCATTTTCATCATGGGAGTCCATGATGACAAATTTTGTTCAATTAATAGGTCTAAACATTTATCCAACACATGAAAGAAACCCACAGATTTTGGGATTTTTGCTTTGTAATAAAAACTTTGACAATGTGATAAATCGTAGGGGAAGTTGCTATTTATCTATTTATGGTTTAAAGCACTACCAATACCCAAAAAAAAATAACCATTTGATTCTCCTTAGATGGTGAGTTTACTGAGGAACTGGCCGGACCTCCCTGCCATCCATGCTTTGGAGCTCTTAGACTACAGCTTTCCTGATCCAGCGGTCCGATCTTTCACTATCAGATGCCTCAGAAAGCTCAGGTATACGAATATTTGCTTGTACTTACAACAATCAGCAATACTGAGTGGATTTACATCAGAACGAACTTTGTACTTAACTCAGGTCCAGTTTTTTAGCTCATAGATGTACACTCAGCCATAATGTGGGGGTCACCATGGGCTCTCAGTCTCTGGCTAATCATGATCAATCCATTTCCTCCCATGTTTGACCCCTATCCATTAAACAATATTAACACCACTAGGTGATGTTAGTTATAATTACTGTATACTGTATCTACCAGATGTTTGGCACTTTAATCAGTTGTAAAAAACTTTCTCTGCACACAGCGATGATGAATTGCTACAGTACTTAATCCAGCTGGTCCAGGTCCTGAAGTATGAGTCCTACCTAGACTGTGACCTCGCCACTTTCTTGCTGGAGAGGGCTTTGTCCAACAGGAGGATAGGACACTTTCTGTTTTGGCATCTCAGGTTAGAAACTGTCCAGCATTAAAAAAACATGTTTGTCTGTAGTCTTTTGTGTATTTGACGGGAGAATTTATGTTTATTCTAGGTCCGAGATTCATGTTTCATCTGTGAGTTTGCGTTTTGGCCTGATTCTGGAAGCCTATTGCAGGGGAAACATCTACCACATGAGGCTCCTCACTAAACAGGTACTCACCCACCTATGCATTCTGACATCAAGCTCTGAAGGTGCTTGTTAACTTTACTTATGGTTGCATCTAAATCTTATCCTCTGCCACACAGAACGAGGCTCTCGGCAAGATGAAGGCCCTCAGTGATTTTGTTAAGTCGGGCTCCCAGAAGATGACAGTGGAGGACCTGAAGTTGTGCATCAAACAGGAGTCCTACCTGGAGGCACTGTCAGAACTGCTGTCACCTCTCAACCCCAGCATCATCCTCTCTCAGATCTGGTTAGTGTGAGACACAGTAAAAACACACACATGCTGTAGGATAATTGTTTTTGACTGATACATTGTTCACCCTTTGAGTTTATGTTACACAATTAAGCAATACATTTATTATACATATTGTGAATTTTTCATTTTATTGTTACAGTATTAATAAAAGTAATATTCTGTCATACATTATATTCTGTAGTTTTTTAGCCTGTTTATGGCACCATATTCAAAAGAAATGTTGTAGTTTTTTGTTCTAATGGTGTCCTAAGATAAACATGTGTTTAAATTGGTGCATTTACTGTTACAGTGCAGATAAGTGCAGATTTATGGACTCCAAGATGAAGCCACTCTGGCTGCTGTATAAGAACCCCGGGACTCAAGGAGACATGGTCGGCATTATCTTCAAGAATGGAGATGGTAGGAAAATTATCGGACACAAACATACAAAGCATCGCTATGTTTGAAAAAAGAATTACAAGGATAGGAGTCATATAGAACATTGAATTGTGGTTTCATTTGTGTGGGGTTTTTTTCTTTGTTTTTACATTTTTTTTACTTAACACTTTCAGATCTACGTCAAGATATGTTGACCCTCCAAATGATCCAGCTCATGGAGAATTTATGGAAAAAAGAAGGCCTTGATCTCAGGTACTGTAGCAGCTGTTGGTTATTTTTATAAAGGAGATCCTCTACAGCAACCTAATACAGTCACTTTTCATCTACACTCACAGGATGATCCCTTATGGCTGTTTGTCCACTGGGAACAAGATGGGGCTCATTGAAGTAGTGAAGAACTCTGACACAATCGCCAATATCCAGCGCAACAGCAGTAACAGTGCCGCCACCGCTGCCTTCAACAAGGACGCCCTGCTCAACTGGCTCAAGTCTAAGAATCCTGAGTGAGTTTAATGAACTGCTTTGCCATAATGGTAATGCTTGTCTCTGTAGATGACAGAGGCCAAAGGGCAAGCAAAGGTGACCAAATGTCCCCTTCCCCAGCTTCACATAAATGAATCCTGAAGGGGTCCAGGCTCAACTCTGCTACGTCCTAAATACGTTTGTTGTACTAGCTCCAGTGAACTCCAGAAGTGGTGTTCAGTTGCAACTGAACTTTCTTGTAATTCCTGAAGACATTTCAGATGTAATATGAAAGGCCTCTTCACTTCTGACCAACCGGCTAGATAGGCAGGCCCATAATTCTGTGGAGCTGCATCACAAGTCACTTTGATGTTCAACTGTTGGGAGTAACATGTTTTAGGGTGTGAAGGACTGTGCAACTGCCTCAGGAGTGATGAAAAAACTGCATAATAGGTGTTTGATAAGTGGTTTCATAGTTCACCCCCAGTCTTACATAAATTAGTTTGTTAACGCCGTGATTGGACCACAGGTCTTACCTGTCCAGAATGTGGACATTGCTCTCCTCAGTGGCTTCACCCTTGTCTTTCAGATGCTGGGTTTGAAATGCACCAGGATGTGGTGTTTATTGGTGGCATGTGGTGTAAGGTTTGTTTAAATGGTTTTAAAGGACACTTGCCAAAAGTGTAATGATTAAGTGAAAGAGCCACAGCAGAAAAGAGGGGGGAGGCCAGAGGCATTGTTCTATGCCATCCAATAATATTAAAAAAACAAAATAAAGCGATGGTGCTGTATTATCCCCTACACTTGAATTCAGTCGTATCACTAATGAAGTGCTTTGCAAGGTGTGTGTGTACATATGTGTACATTTTATATATATATATGTGTGTGTGTGTGTGTGTGTGTGTGTGTGTGTTTACATAGTATAGGGAGTGGAAACACTGGAAGTGTGAAATACCTAATTTGTCAGGTGTGGCTGGACAAGCTCTGTGGTATCTCCACCACACTTTTTAACTCCCCAAATTCACATTAACATCATATAAAGCATGATTCTCTGTTATAGAATAATTCATAAGAAGATATAAGACATTCTAATTTATTATTAATGTATTTATTAGGAATTCTAACTCCTTTTGTTGGTGAAGGACATTGTTTAAAAAGGAATATTAAATCTTATTTAAATCATTATTATTTTTTAAAAATATTTAAATGATAAATGTGTACAGATCTAATAATGCTAAATTGTTGGTTAAATTAAATCGTTTTTAGATAAATTATTTAAAAATGAACAAACACTGTAGGTAAATGCTCTCTTGATATGTGTGGTCTAAATTGTTTGCTTATATATTTCCTGTGTGTAGCATTTTAAGAAGGTGAAAGACCAAGACAAAGAGCATAGATGACCAAAGCTGTAGCAACATTAAATGAGAGTAGATTTTTATTTGGTGCCAGACAGTCTGAAGGTCTTGTCTATTCTAAAAGCTCCTTGAAGAGAGAGAACCATTCAGTGTAATGAATAAGCCTTTGTACATTATGTTGGCAAGACAGACCCAGCTGACTGCACGACAGAACAGAAAGGTAATTAGCTTGAAATGCTGCAGCGCCTGAAAAAGAGAAAAGGAGAAAATTAAGCTTAACGCTGCGAACCCTGTGCACATGCAGATCATGTAAAGGCGTCACAGACGTTGAGAGCTGAACATTAATCAGCCACAGAATCTCCTCTATGAATATTGCATGTTAGTGAGAAAACAATGCGTCATAACTCTGTATGTGTGTGTGTCTGTGTGGTCGCTAGATATGCAAACTATAGGAGGAAGATAGGAGAATTGTAAATGTACTGCAGTAAACAAAAGTCGCTCACCCTTCATTTCCTTCTTTCTGATTTTTTTTGTCACCAGGGACAAACTTGATCAAGCAATAGAAGAGTTCACGCTGTCCTGTGCTGGCTACTGTGTAGCTACATATGTCTTGGGCATTGGAGATCGTCACAATGACAATATCATGATCAGGGAAACTGGACAGGTGGGGTTTTACTGTTGTCATATTTTATAGAGAAGTTATGACACTGAATCTGCCACAAGGGGGCAATTAGAGAGCGGAAAAGCTCATATTTAACTTAATTTTATTTTTACTCTGCTTCCAGAGAAGGTAGAATTCCAAAAACTGAATACATAAACAAAAGTTCCCTAAAAAGTATCCTACTACAAATAGAAGCACCACTTCAATTTCTTTAGTAAACCGGAAGTATTAACTACATGCTGTAATTTTTTTGTGTTAACATTAAACCATAAATACTAAATGCTTATGTATTTCAAAAGCCTTCATACTTAAATACTCATTCCATGTATTAAAAGTGTGGCTAAGTTTAAATATGTTAGGTACACCCAAGATTTCAGAAATGACATTTACTTAGTTACTTTCCACCACTGTCTACATCATAATCCCGTTTGTAGTAACACGTACTACAAATGCCAAAAGCAATAGTAAAGGTATTGTCCCTAAAATGAATAATGCTGATTGGTTTCTGAGTTTCCATTTACTGTAGCTTTGATAATGCTTAGCAGTCACATTTAATTCCACTGAATATTTCATATACATTTTGGGAGTGAAATCCTTTGGTGAATTCCTTTAGCAATAAGTGAATACTCAAGACTCAAATTTTATTTTGAACCTTGCTTCTCAGCTGTTCCACATTGACTTTGGGCATTTCCTGGGCAACTTCAAGCGGAAACTTGGGATCAACAGGGAGCGTGTGCCTTTCATCTTGACTTATGACTTTGTCCATGTGATTCAACAAGGAAGGACAAACAACAGTGAGAAGTTTGAGAGGTAAAATGTGTTTGTATCTACTGATCTAGGATTCAGTTCATATGTTTGAACCTGTGGTTGATGATTGAATCCATGTCCTCAGGTTCAGGGAGTACTGTGAGCGGGCCTATAAAATCCTGTGTCGGAATGGGACACTGTTCGTCAACCTCTTTGCTATGATGAAGGCAGCAGGACTACCAGAGCTCACCTCCTTCAAAGACATCCAGTATCTAAAGGTATGTAACTATTCTGCTGCTGATGCTGCTGCTGCTGCTAATGAGAGTGTTAATAATGCTGACAATGATTTGGTGTCTTGTTTTTAAAAGGACTCTTTAGCTTTGGGCAAATCAGAGGATGAGGCCCTGAAGAATTTTAAAGTAAAGTTCAATGAAGCTCTGCGAGAGAGCTGGAAGACCAAGGTCAACTGGATGATGCACTCATTGGCCAAAGATAACAGACCATGAAGAGCATTGAACCAATAAAACCTAAGGACCAGCATTTTAACTTATGGAGACAAAAGGGAAGCAAACACAATCAAATATTTTACTTTATTCATGGCATTTAAAAAACTCTGAAAATGTTTACATCTGACGGGCCTGCCTGTGCCAAATAACAACTAAATGGAGGTATCCAAGGAAAACAAGATGAGTGTCACGCATCATATTAACAATGTTGTTTTCACAATGAGGGAATTGTGCCACACCCGTCTTTCTCCCGTCAAACACTGGAATACCTTTGCCTTCAGGATTTATCAAGCCAGTTAATGTGATTTGATCTGTTGAAGTTGCTACTTGAAAACCACCTTCTTATGCAAAGGTGTGATGAATCACTGAAACAGAAGCGGAGACTGAAACTTCATCTCGCCAACTGCATTACTCAGCAGAGTGTAAACTGCAAATAAACTTTACGATGGCTGTATATGATACTGTTTAGTCAGTGTACTATAACGGAGTACAATAACAGTGGCAGCAGTTTCAACTCAATCTTTTGATGGTTTACAATACTCTGTGGCTGTCATTTCTTCACATTTCAACTGCAACTGTGCAATTTCTTTTTTAATTTAATGTGTTTTATTTAATTGGGTAAAATACTTGTACAAAGTCATGAAGGATATTTTTAAAGATGCAGATTATTTTCTATTTCCTTGAAGTGCACTGCCAGTACACAGGAAGCATTCAACATTTACAATTTGTTATTAGCTAAGAAAATATCCAGCTAACACATACCAAACATTTTAATGTTAAAAAAAATAGTTTGGCATTTTAAACAGTTATTTAAGATTATATTATATTTGTCCATGAACTGAAGCTAGAGCCAGCAGCTGGTTAGCTTAGCACAAGCCTTGAAACCAGTTGAAACAGCTCACCTGGTTCAGTCCAAAGGGAAGAAAATCTGACAACTAGCATTTCTAAAAATGTAGACAAATGTAAACATATTTCTTTTGTGAGCTTAACAGGTGCTGATAGGCAGATGGTTTCTCCCGTTGTGCTAAGCTTAACTCCTGGCTTCAGTTTCATGTTTTATAGGTAGATATGAGAGTGGTTTAGATTTTCTCAAAAGAAATATACTGAAAGTTCATAAATATAATTATTCCCATCATTTCCCAAGAAACAGATTCTTGGTGAAAATAACAGATAACATATTGAATATAAGCTTCAGTGTGATCCAAATAATACAGTAGACTCATATAAGCCATATACTTGGATGTGTTTCTCAAAATGTTCACAAGGTCCTTATGAAGGTGTGAATCTGTCTGTGTGTGTGTGTGTGTGTGTGTGCGTGCGTGTGTGTTGTTTTTTAATATTAATAAGTTATGCACTGTGGTCCAATGCAGTTTTAAATAATGTGCCAGGTGCCAAGAAAGACATTCCATGCTTATAGTGTCCAACGCATCTATATTTTGACACACCCAATGCTGTGACATGCAAAATGATGTTTGGTTTATTGTTATTGTTAGTGTTGACATATGTTGGATGATTTAGTTTTACAGTGTGTTCCCCTTACATGCTGTCAGTCCTGCAAGGAAGACTTGAATAAGCAAAGATAAAATGCTTTATAGCCTTTTTATTTTGCATTCTGTTGAAAATTATCTCTACTGTTTGTACAAGTCTCTATTCAATGATGGCTTTTACAGAGGAGTAAGTGTAGCTGTAGATTACACAGCATAAATACCTTAAACTACTGAAATATATACCGGGGTATAAACTTTATGTTTCATGAATGACTCTTGGTAAGGGGTCAGCTAAGCATTGCAGTTTTAAGCCGAGAGGAGTGGATCTGGGATTCTCTAGCAAAGTAAAATACTGTATACTGCTGTTGCCTTTTGAATTGATTTTAATTAATAAATTGTGTCAAAGGGTGCAAAGAATCTAAGGCTCAGACCTTATTTACAGGTTTGCGATTAAAACAGGGAAATAATCTCGTCAAATGATGTTTGATGTAAACTATCTTTATCTGCATTCTGTTGTTACATTTGCTTCACTTTCTGTTGGAACGGAAAAATAAACTCAGCAGCTCGCGCTGTTTGAGGCTTTTTGGGATCTAACCATATGTTAGCTTAAATTTCCACTATTTAGCCTAAAAAGGGATTATCAATATTAAAAACAATATTTGAAGAAAGTGGTCCCTTGTACAAATCCACGGGAGTTCACTCTTCACAAAAATATTTTTCCAGTCTTTTAAACTATATACAAATCTACGTTGGAAACAAGAGCTCACAGGACGGCAATTTAGGAAAACATGCAAATAGACAAAACACAGATTAAATTTGAAAAACAATTTCATCAATTTGACAACACAAACAAATTGAGGAGCACAGATGACAAAAATAATGTTTCCAGGAGCAAGAAAAAAAGAACACCCTAATTTTGTAATTTGGTTGTGCTGTGGCTTTTTGCAGCGTGTTTCTTCATGCTGCACCTGTGTTGTCAAATTGTTAAAGTGTGTTTTAAAATTTGATTGTGTTTTATCTAATTGCAGAGTTTTGGTTTGTTTGTTTGTTTCTTGTTTTAGTGAGCCCCATTCCTAGAAAAGATGGGATTTAGTTTAAAATGTAAATAAAAGAAAATGCTATTATTTTTAAATAATTTGAAAGCAGTTTTTGCTTGAAAATAGTACAAAGACATATTGAATGCTGAAACATTTTTAAATATTTAATTTTTGTGCCAAAAAACATCTCAAAAAAGGTTTTGTTAGAAGCAAATGTTTCTACATCCTTTTAAACAGTGTCACACATTTTCCGGAAAAGTTAGTTTATAGAACAGTTAAGCAAACAGTTAAACAGAATTTTTTTAAAAATATATTATTAATCAGTACGTAGAGGTTACAATAGCCCAATTTTTTACAGTTTGCACAAGTGTCTAGCACAAGTGTGTTAACACTAGTGTGTTAAACCAGTTTCTTCCATTTTTTGTATCAATTAAATCATCTACATCAAACTAGGGGCAGGAAATTATAATATATTGTAAAAGAACTAAATCTGAAACTAACCCTTATTTTCATTACCTCTACATCACATATTTAAAAACAATTGATTATTGTTTAAAATAACTAAAAAGAAAATCGTCAAGAACATTTAGTTAATCGTCAATAGTATTGTCTCATGTTAGGAATAATCACCAAATCATTTTAGTCCATAAACCACCGATTGGCATCTGGATAAATCGTGAAATCATGAATTAAACGTGTCCAACAAGTAAAATTTACCGTGGGGCTTGAAGTGAGTTGAATCTAGTTTGCTGCCCAACTTTACCAAAACTGTAAATACTTGTATTTTTTTAATAACAAATAAACGCAGTGAAACTAAGTCAGTGAACTCACATCAGCTGTCCTGGAAACGTGGCCCCTGCCTCAGCCACTTGCTCGCCCCCCCGATGCGCCGCTGGCCGCGCCGCTGGCGCCTCCCGCGGCCACCACCGGTACTAAACAACCAGCAGGACTCGCTGCGTTGTGTCAGTCCGCCGTCGCTGTGCCGACTGGAGGGATGTGACCCCGGAACAGGACGCCCTCCTTACAACAACACACCATTCAAACAGAGCACAGAAGAAAGAAAAGCTGGACCAGGAGGGGTAAGCTCTAACCTCTGGCTTTTTTTTTGACGAAGCTCATATTGTCACGGGTGTTAGAAACGATCCATGTGTTCGGATCCCGGCGTTCACACTTCTGGCAGAGCAGCGGTACCTGGCGTTTGCACCCATAGGAACTTCATTCAGGCTTTTGTCTCGGGCATGCTAGCGAGCTAGCTGGTCTGGTTAGCATTGGCTGCTTTGCCAAGGGTAGGGCGGGTTTGTCGGTGACTAAATTAAATGTTTGCCGAGCTTAAAATAAAGGCGGCTTGTAATTCAAGAGTAATGCCCGTACAGATTTTCCACGACGGATATTGTTTCCGATCCGTATCGAAAACGCGTTGAGGGCTCGTTGCTTGCTAGCAAGAGCGCTGGTACAGTTTGAACAGTCTGTGTCCCGCAACATATTAACTAGATTTGTTCATCGTCTCTATCTCGGAAAATATCAGTTTTTACCTTTTAGTTTTTTTGCTTTTCGCCTTGTTGCATTTTTTTGCTTGGCGTTATTTGTATTTCAGAGTTTGTCCTTGTAGAAACTCATCAAAACTGGTTAATAACCTAGATGCAAAACTATCATCTCAGCTAACGATAGGCAGACGTTACGTGTTCCCATGGCGACGGCGTTAACATTAGTTTTATTATACAGCAACATCGAGACGGTTCTTTTTTTTTTATTGCCAAGAGGAAATTTGGATGACTACAGGCACGATGAAGCTTACAGGAAAGTACAAATTACAGAGGCAATTGTTCCACTCCCCATCACTTCACACTCAGCCAAGACAATATCTAATCTTGGGAAACATGTAAAATACTTTACATTAAACCTAAAATCTGATGGGCATCAGGTCACTTTCATGCAAATTGGTTTTGATGTCAAGTTTGCTTTGCACATAGCTGCTTCATCTGCTTTCTATTTTTGGATCCTGCCACCCCTGGATGCATTGTGCCACCCTGCCTTTTACAGTCGTCCCTCCCGCCCAATGCCGGATAGCTGACAAAACTTCGAGTGCTGAAGCTGGCAGGGCGTTGATGACCCGCAGCCAGTGGGTGTCAGGGCCCGGCCACTCGTGAACCAGAATATGTCAAGCCTGCATTAGTTTGCACATTCCCCTAGCTGACTGGATTTTGGAGTGTGATTAGGACCCCTGGCCTCGCCTCCCTCTCTTCCTCACCTCCTCACTCTCAGGGCAGGTGCTCTTTGCTGGCTCCACGACCCCACTGAGGCCTGAAGGGACCTCATCAGCTGTCTGCGATTAGTGCTGTGGAGGGAGGGCTTGTACATCTCGCAACCTTCTGCTCTGTGTCTGGCACAAGCACTTGTCAGGCTGTCAGCATTAACCCGGCCACATAGCAGGCTGTTGTGGCCTCACACTATGATACAAGATCTGCTCGCATCCATTTGTAGCTTATGCACTAAGTTCAAATTACAGATAATTAAAGACAAACACCAGGCTGTTTCAAATGTCTTAAAGAAGCAAACTTGAAATCATGTCTGTCCTATTTGCACTCCTATGCCTGGTGTGCATGGAATCCCGCACAGTTGCATTGCCTTGCATTGTTTCATGTGAAGAGATCATGTAACAGTTTACGAATGAGAATATTATGCCCTGCCTTAACGTTGCTGCTTTTGAAATCCTGCAGCTACGCCCCCATGGGACCAGCTTAAAGCTGCAGCTTCTGTTTCAATTCCTTTGACAGACTCTTGAGGAGTGGGCAAAGATGATCTGTGATTGCCTAACAGATTTAATTATGCTATAACGTATGGTCTGTGAAAATAAATGTTAGCAAAATCTGGTTTTCTGAATCTTCATGTAAAGAGTTTGGCTGAAAATTGTTTTATTTTCACACAAGGCCTTAATTAAATTGTATGGGTGTTTTATCTACTAAAAGTATAACAGACCTAAATAAGTTAAACAAATTGTCTATCATAAACTAGATGAATATATAAACTATCTGGGAAACTCTTCCCACTCTAACAAAAATTAGCACATGTAGAAACCTATAGCCTGTGCCTGTATGATACAGTTGAACAGAGTTTGAGTACATGCCTCATGTGGTCATAACAACACATGACCTACATATCAATCACTTTTCACAATACAGTTCATCCCCATTGTCCCCAAATACTGCAGCCATTGTTGTGGGCACTTTACGTGTGAGGAGATGGTTCACACGTAAGCAGCATGCACACATCCCAGTCCGAGCCATGCAGTGTCTGTTCCTCTGGCTCACACTGTTTGAAAACCGTGTCCTGGCTCTTCCCAGAAGAAGTCAGAAATAGTTTTCACTTTACGTTTATGTTTCTGTGTATTTGTTTTTAACGATGTCGTAGGCCTGAACTTACTATAAAAATTATAAGGCTTGAAAGCAATGGGCAGAAATTTGTACATTTGGCAATAAACTGTCAAAAATTCTAAAGTAGACAAAAGTACCAAATCTTGATGGGTTACTTTGTTTAAAATGTATTTGCTGCTTTCCTTAATATATCGTCTTTGGGTCCTGACATGTTGCTTTGACAAAAACGTATTTGAGGACTTGAGGACATCCTCTGCTCTGAGGCTAAACCCCTTGAGCCCCAGGGGGTTAGTAGCTCTCCGTAACACTATAGCATGTTGTTAGTGGATGATTTTATGACATCTGTTTTAACTTGTTCTGTAAAACACATGTAAGCTTACCCATAGTTGGATTGAGATGTTTTTAATAATTAAATGCTTTTTGATCAGTCTGTGATTTAAATAATTGTTAGTTGCAGCCATTTTGTTTCTTTTCAGTAAAACTTGATCCTTACAGGTATTTCTTTAATGAAAAACCATCATAAAAAGAAAATAATAAATTCTGCCCTGAAGCTTGTAACCAGAGAATATTTTGTATAAAAATTACTAAAGGTGTTTCATCCTTTAAATAGCAGTTTGATGCACTCCTCACAAAGCTCAGATAAACAATACCACCCAAAGGTCTCATAACTAATTTTGGTTTATTGTTTACACTATTATCTTGTTAGAAAAAAGTGGGTTTCAGGGCATGTTTAGTTGTCAGTAGAAGGGTGTGTACATGTCTTTATTCCCTTGTGTAGATACATTTTGTTTCAGTGCCATTGTTTTAAGACCTTTTTGCATTTGTGGGGACATTTTTGCTGGTCCACAAAACTTTAAAGGCTTTTTGAGGGTCAAGACTGTGTTTTAGGGTCAGGGTTAGAACTAGGTTTATGTTAGGGTTAGGAATTCAGTTGTGATTGTTAGGGTTAGGGAAAGATGCTAGGGATGTTGTTATATCATTATATCACTATATCACTATATCACTTCCTCCTCACAAGTATAGAGAGACATAGGTTTGTGTGTGTGTGTGTGTGTGTGTGTGTGTGTGTGTGTGTGTGTGTGTGTGTGTGTGTGTGTGTGTGTGTGTGTGTGTGTGTGTGTGTGTGTGTGTGTGTGTGTGTGTGTGTGTGTGTGTGTGTGTGTGTGTGTGTGTGTGTGTGTGTGTGTGTGTGTGTGTGTGTGTGTGTGTGTGTGTGTGTGTGTGTGTGTGTGTGTGTGTGTGTGTGTGTGTGTGTGTGCCTGCTTTTGTGCAGCTGTTCTACAGAACCAGGCCAGGTTAGTGGGAGCTCAGCTGGCAGCCACACCAGGCTCATAGCCTACTTAAGTTTCTCACACATTTGCTTGGGATGTTGGAGTTTACGATTGAATTCAAGCTATTTTTCCTTCTCACTTTTTCCTCTCTGCAAAAGCTATTGGTTTCTCAGGATCCACTTTCATGTGCACCCAAACTCCTTCACCAAACATGGCTTCTTTCTGTGTTTTTCTGCTTGTTCGAGGGGTTTGATTTGTAAAACAAAATGTTAGCTACTGATGGCAGAGCCACTAACAAGCTCAATAAGTGAACCAGGCCATGTGTCAGTGGACTAGTGCACTGTGGCAATGTCTGTCCGTCCGTCCTGACCCTTAGCAAATGTGAGGGCCTATCACATTGCAAACTGTAATCCCTGGCAGGAGACCCTCATTGCTCTGTGTGGCCCCACTCACTGTGTCGAAATAGTTTTGAGAAGATTTGTCCATGTTTCTGCCATGCATCATTACAAACTAAATACCTTTTGGAAATCTTCAGTGGCAATTTATTTATGGTCAATAAAAAATTATAACAACAACAAAGAGAACATATATTTCATATCAGTTATGTCTCCTACCGTTTTCAGGTTTTCTCAGTTCACCTGCTGTGGGTTAGTGAGCTCATAGGGCTTGATGCCTCTGCTCAGCCCAACATCACAACACTGACCCAGCACGGCCAGAGAGGGGGGATTAGACCTAGATAGACATTAAAGAAAGCCTTTGATTACGTCTGGAATATTAGCAGCATGTGTCTGAGGCTGGCTGAGCATCCCACAAGGGATTAGTGTTGAGCCTGCCCTCCCCTAAAACCTAACACCAGGCACACACAAAGGACTCTGACAGAATCCTTAGTGGTCCTTGAAATGATGTAAGTCCCTAAAGATCATGTACATTAGAATAATATTGGAATGATCCTTGTATGATTAAAACAGCAAGTATTCCTGTCAAAACATTCATAGATTTTAGTTTTGTTATATACAGTATCATGCAGATGTCAGTCCGACATCAGTTCCTTTATGACCACTGTTATTCTAATTTTAGATATAGTTGCATTAGCTTAGCACGGGGTTGTACCACCTTTTTATGATTTGCATGCCGATGAAAACATTTGGAGAAGTTTTTGCATTGTTTTTGCAACTAAAAAAAATGTATTGCGCTATAATAAGAAATGAAACATTCCAACTGTAAGTGCAGGCCTCAGCACCCTATTTACATCCAAATGATTCCAAAGTGGTGACTCATTTGTTTGTACATGATTGTGCTTCATTAATTCTCAAGATGAGCATTACACATCAGATAAATAGATACGCAGATTAATAAATAATGATAAATTGAGAAACAATGAAGTACAGATATTTATTTTGCATGCATACATTTAAGCAAAAACAATACATAAATGAATGTGACTATATTTAGGTTCAGTCACAACTGTGTACCTTGTTTGTCCAAATCAATCCAAATAGTTTTATTCGTGTCCTGTCTTTGTCCATCACAATATTCAAGGGATTTGAGGTCAGAAACTTAATGTCTCAGAATAATCCTAATTTTCATAAGCAAATTCCTGCCTCTGGGCTAACCAAGCTTCTAAAGTGTGAGAATTTACAGCTTTTCTATAGTTTGTAGCCAGCTTTGTACGGTTTGAGCGACTGTGGCGCAGTTGGTACAATGGTTGACCACCAGTCCTACAGTTGTTGGTTCGATCTCTGGCTCCTGCAGTCACATGTCGAAGTTTCATTGAGCAAGACAATGAACCCCCACTTAGTTGCTCCCGGTCAGCATCAGCCAGCTACATACCTGCTCCCCCGTCGGTGTATGAATGTTTGTGTGAGTGTGAATGGGTAGATAAGAAATTACATCAGGTAGAAAAGCACATTTAGCCTTTTAAAGGAATACTTTACAGGTTTGAATTGTTTCTGGAACATGTTAAGATGACACCCCTCACTTGATTTGAATTTCATTCATTCTTAAGTTTTTATTTTTTTTGCTTATAATTAAATGAATATTTATCATACATTTCATTACATCTTTAGACAATTAAATAGCAGCGCTCCAATATAAGATGCTTAATGTCCTCTCAAGTAAGGCCGATTGAATTGAAGCCCCAGTTTATTTATAAACTCTAGCCCTTTGTAATTGCCTACGTATGAGACGTCACGTATATTCCCATTCATATCCCAGATGAATAAGTCATTATGTTAATATATCTAGGAGTTCTGAAAGCAATATATAAACAATTAACAATTTAGAGTTTTCCACATTTTTATTAATCCTCACCTTCTGACAAAAACACATCTGCTTTAAAAAATTATTTATTTACTAATTAATTAAAATTTTTAAATAAAAGTTTCCTTTAGGAATATAACATTTCTCCTTGAAATCTATATTGTATCTTCTTTGGTATCAGTTTTATTAGTTTTTATAAATACCTAAACATTTGTAAGTCTACTCTATCATCAAATTTTGAATAGTCGATTAAGAAACAGACGGTTTGAGTGCTCCCAAGGAAAACATTCTTATTACATTAATTAATTATTTATATTCTGTAAAATGCATGAATGAATTTGATCATTGTGAGTTTTACAGCCTTCTCCCCTGAACATCTTACGTATTAAAACATGCTGCCTTGGATGCCATTTTGTCTCAGCAGGATTGTGTGGATAAAACTTCCTGTTTATTACATGCACAGTGGTAATCACTGTTGTCATACTAGTCACGCATTATCAGAAGTGTAATGATCCAGTTTTGCAGCTCCTCAGAAGAAATGGCAAAATCCACAATTGTAGCTGACTCAGTTCCCTTTTCCATTTTCCTTCTAAGTGACTCACAAATATGTAATGAACATAGAAGAACATCACTGATTACCCTCACTTGCAGTTCCATTTTGTTTCTACTTCCCACCGAGACTTTCTTTATAGGCTTTTGTGTATAATGTTTGTTCTTCCTATAGCAGATATCACTATGAGAGTAGGATAAGATTAAACAAATTTTCAGTCTAGTAAAAAACTAATTGCAAGAACCCAGGCAGAAATGATACTAAATTTGGCCAGTTTTCATACTTCAAAAGCAAACATCAGAGGATCAGAAATGCCTCAGCCATGAAAGCAGTAGCCCTATTTATACTGAGGATGAATGTGGAATATATTGGCCTTTTGTGCAGTAGCAGACATAAAATGTTTACGTTGTCAAGTCTTAAAATATTCCTGAATATTAATGGATCTTTGTTTTCTGTTATTTTATGTCCTGAAAAATCTCTTGACAAAACAACACCTTTTGGCAATTAAATAAATCCTGTTCTTCAGTCACTCTTGTCACTCAAACACAGTGACCGTTTTATTCTTACTGTGCTTCTGAAGCGGCCTGATTTGTGCTCTTGGTTTCCAGTCATGCTTCGTATTGTGCATCGTCTTATTGGTAGGTCTCTCAGCCTGGAGTCTCAGCTCTCTCCCATTTGACTGAAGCAAGGAGCTTGGAGACGTGATCAAACGTGTCAGTGCTGCTGATCTGAAGCTGTTGCCACCCTTCACCCACATCCTCTCCCCATCACTACCCCCACCCAAAAGACACACCGGCAGCAGCAGTCCCTTGAAGGTGCTCTGAGCATCTGAACTGACACCGCCGAGCTCTCTCTCTCGTCTTTTTCATGTCTGTCGTGCTTTGAGTCTTGAGCGGCTCTCCAATTAAACTACGTCAAATGCTCAGGTTGAAGTGAATAACTAATGTATTTAGCTGCTCCTCATTTAGTGTCCCGCAACCACGTTGTGTTTCTAAAAACAGACGCGAGGACAAAGTCAAGTGTTGGCTGCTTGCAGTTAACAGCCACCCAAAAGGTTGTTGAAATTATAAAGACTTAACCAGAAGCATGCTCTCCAGCTGCTCAGATCTGGTTGAATCCACACACTCACAGTGGCACCTAAACGTCTGCCAATAGCCAACGGTGCACCATTCATCCTCCACCCCTGGGCACTGGGAAGAGGGGGACGGAAAGCCAGCTCCTCAATTAAATATAACCCCACATCAAACGGCCTGCCAACGTGCATTACTTGTCCTTTGTATTGATAAGAAGCCAAAATAAATTGCACGAGCTATCATCATTTTTTGCTCCCCAAGGGTTTTTATTAAAGTCTAATAAGTCAATCTAATAAATCTTATTTTTTTACCTAGATTCATCCCTTTTAAAACTGTATTTGCTCCTTTCTATGAATAATTTTTTCTGCCTGTTTAGGATTTATAATTAGAAATTTAGAATACCAATCTGGTCTGTGCGCTTCATCTTGTTGGTGCATTACAACACTGTGACAGCAGCCGACCTTGATGTGTGTGTTTTCGTGCTATCACAGCGGAACCTATCCCTTTTCTGTCATCCACATTAGCTTTGGCAGTTCCTTTTATTGCCTGCTTTTCCCTCCCCATTTCTCCCCCCTTTGCCTATATTTTGCATCTCTGCAGACTTGACAGCGAAAGTAGGTCATTAGTTAGATGCTGAATAAGAGATGTATGGAGAAGACAGGGACTAGATCTGTGTGCAAACTGCCATGCAGAATTAATGACAGCTATTCATGATATTAAGTGCCAGAGTTGAGACGAGGCCCTTGACTTCTAATATCACCAATTTTTAATTATATCACACAGACAATCTGTATTGTTTACTTTACTAGTAAAACATCTTAGAGAACACCTGAGAATTGAAAATGATATTTTTAATAACATATCACTGTATCAGCTCATTGCCAGTTAGATTATGTTATTGAAAGTGTTTTACTCCTGATGACACGTGAGTGTTGTAACATGGATTTGTTTGTCTCACCAGAGCCACAGGAGCAGGGGGGATGAACCGAGAGGAGGCCCCGGGGAAGTCTCCTGAAGACATGTACATCCAACAGAAAGTGCGTGTCCTGCTAATGCTAAAGAAAATGGGATCAAATGTAAGCATAGTGTCTCAACACCACACAAACCATTCTTCTGACATTTTTATATTGGGCATCCACATTAAAAAATAGTAATAATAACAATTTAGTGCTGCCTGTTGTTTAAATCTAAATACGTTTATTCAGCAAACTGGCATATCATCATCTCCTGAAATCTGCACGCAGTAAGTCCTCCTACATTGCCAGTCAACACCAGTAAACGTCATTACCATCCTAAAATGTGTCACTGCTCAGATGGGTTCTTAAAGAAAGAAAGAAAGAAAACACTTTGGGGGGTTTCATGTCTGCCACACCAAAATCCATTCACAATAAATAAACTCCCCTATACAAGATAATTGGCACATAGGGCAGACTTTTCTTAAGATTAAATTAAAATTTGTTATTGAAAAAAAAAATCAAAATTTGTTGGTGGATGGCTGCATGGAAATTGACATTTTCATTGTTCCAGGTTGGGACGAATACTAACAAAGCAAATTTTAAATCAAAGAACATTCCACATATGCTCGTCTGATTAAGCATGTCGACATCAGACAGGACAGATACTAACTCCACAGAATTTCTCTTCAGCTCAGATAGTGAGTAAATCTGACTAATGAATTCTTGTCTGAATGCCACGCTTGACAACGTGGAGGTGTCAGCAGAGATAATTATTTTGGCCCCTCTTATGGAAATAAAACCGACTGCATTATAATTGGTTACAGAGGTACAAAAGCACATAGATGTATTCTTGTCCTGCTCTAATATTTAAAAAATACAGAACGTTTAATGGTTTTCTATACAGCGTAAATTTTAAACCAATTTGAAGAAGAGACCAATAATTTATAGTTCACCCACTCATCTGATTTTAATAGCAGGAAAAATTAGTAATACTTGATCTGGCAGCACAATAGTCAGACAACTGACACAGCAACTCTCAGAAATAAAATGACATTAAAACAATCATTGTAAGCATGGTGGTTTAAAGGTAAAATACTCTCATGGTATAGTAATTGTCTTTAGCTTTAGTGCTATAAATGTTTTTTTATAATGTTGAAGTCAACTAAATGTTGAAGTCAACTAAAAGCACTCCCAAAGCAACTAACCACAGTTCTCAAAAACCCATTAAAAATAGAAATTATGATTGGTAACACAGCAGTTAAATGACATTTTCCCAAACAATCTGAAAAAGCTTTCCCTTGAAATTTGGCAAAACAGATATTCCTGATTGATTGCAGAGTGAGAGTTGTACGAAAACACAAAGAAAGCAGAAAAGTAAGCAACTAACACATGTAGAAAATCTAAATATTTGGGATTTGAAATACTGCACAAGTGCTTCTTATTTTAAAATTTTATCAAAATTACCAGCATCAGGAAAACTTTGGCTGTGCCTGAAAGCATCTCCTACTGACTATATAGTGCTCTCAAAAAATCACACAAGTAGTGGACGTGGCGTGTACAATGCAATGCTCCCTGTTTTAGAGCGAAGAAAATTAACTTTGTTTAGTTCAGAAGGCTGTTAGTGAAAATGTGAAACTGGTTGGTAAATGTCTGAAATGTCAGTTGACTGCTCTCTGTTCAGTGAACGACTCACATAGGGAGGTAGGGAATGAGTAAGTAGATATTGAATTCAGATGCATCCCTAAGTCTTAGATATGATCTTGTTTTGAAACTAGGAATTTGACAGTTTTTGTTTGTTTGCTTGTTTTTATTTTTTCCCAGCTCACGCCAAGTGAAGAGGCGTTTCTCCGAAATTATGCAGGTGTGGTCCACAGTCAGATGAGCCAGCTACCACAGCACAACATAGACCAGGGTAAGGCACACTCACAATGCACTTATCCATCCGCGTGCTAGAGTTTCAAGTGATTTATTTGTGCTTGTTTGAACTTTCAAATGTGATTGTGACATTTTCAGTGCACCTTTTTGGCTGTGTTTTT
Organism: Channa striata; assembly: GCA_033026295.1. Taxonomy (NCBI): domain Eukaryota; kingdom Metazoa; phylum Chordata; class Actinopteri; order Anabantiformes; family Channidae; genus Channa; species Channa striata. Next base: position 11,602,160 of record CM065172.1, on the reverse strand, counting down.
TTTTTATATATATATGTACATGTATATTTTTTTGCGGTAGTGGAATACAACGTGTTTATGACAACGACTTAAAACAAAACCAGTATACAACAATGTGAACCCACAAACACCACCCTCGCATGTCATAGATGTGCCGCTGCACCCAAACTGAAAACAAGGGAAGATCCCTCTGCACATATCTCACCTCTAGATTTCGAACCCCAGCAGGCCTAACGCATTCCCTGACTCTGCATTGAGCCAACCAGCGGCCCACCAGCACTGAGATTACTCACACTGCAAACAGTGTGGCTGACTGGATTCAAATGACTCATCTTAACACGAATGCACTGCAAGCAGCATTTCCCACAGAATTCGATTCTACTTGTGGCTGACGACCGGGGGGTGAGAGGGTGGGGGTTCCATGCAAATATTTGTTGCATGGTATTTGTTCGTGGCACCATGTTAACAGCCTACTGGCTTTGGCACTCTGTATTGTTGAGCAGCTACTCGCTTCGGGCTACTGAAGGTCCTGATTCACTCTCTTTTGAGAGTTTTGGGACCACAGAGATACTTGGACCCCTCTGGTTGTTCTGAGTTGCTACAAATTAATACCTCTCATTGTATATATGTACAATCTTTTGGCACAGGCAGCAGTGTTTAAGCCTGTTTCTCCTCCATCATGCAAGAGGTGAACCAACATGTTTTATTTGTCTTGTCAACAGCTGATCAGAATTGCTGTTTGAGATTTTAAGCAGCGAATAAGCAGTCTACAGGGGTGGTAGAGTGAGGAGAAATAGTCCTCTAGATAACTGATCACGACGTCGCTATTCCCTAGCACAGGTTGAATAACGGGTAGCCACATAAACTTGAGTGGCTGTACATATACCCGGCGGCCCACCCAACTACTTTGCATGTGCAGGAAACACTGGCTACTTTCACCACTACTTCCTACAAGACGTTCAGATAGCGGTCCGCGTTCAAACAGTGTGTGTTTGCATGTTGAAGCAAATCCTGTGCTGTTGGACCATGTTTAAGTCCTTGCAGATAAAAGTCCTGCTGACGGGCCACCAGAGGGCGCTGTCGAGCTGCCTTTAAGTGTCCTTTAGTCCTTGATGGTTTCACAAGTGGGTGCTATTTTCAAAGAAATGCACAAAGAGACGGGCATTGCAGTTTCCTGAGGAATCAGCAGCAAACTGTTACAAATGATTGTTTTGTTTTTTAATATAATTATAACTTACAAATTAAGTCCAAACAAGGCTGTCAGAGAGGAAGCCCCCCCTCCCCCCTGCTGGGGCTCACATCTGCGTATTTCCTGTATGATGTGAGATCCTGTCCTAGTCCTCCAGGGGAGCTTGAAGTTGGGAAAATTGCCTGTGATGCATTACCTATGGGAAATATTGTGTCTCCTTGTCTGTGTCCTTTTGCTACAAGGGAACAGTCAGTGTTGGTGATTGATGAATATGTTAATTTCTGTGTTGAATTCAATTTATGATTGCACAGGCTATTAAGAAAGAAAGTATAAAAAAAACACATTAACTTTTTACACATTAACATTTGTCCTTCACTTTTTTATTTTTCATTCCTGGTGTTTTAACCTGCAGGGTACAAAACTATTTCACTACGTCCTTATTTTGCCATAGAATAATAATTGCATTCTTGCAATCTAATAGTGGGTCATTGAATCGCAGACACTGTAGCGTTCATTATTATGGTGAGTTTTTTAATGAGGCAGCAGGGTGTAAAGCATTGCATCACATGGGTCACAAATGTTAAAACATAAGCCATACACATATGACATCAGAACAGATTCTTTTTAAGTTAATAATTTCTCTTTAAATGAACAAGAGTCTGTCAGTTTGTTTTGTTTCTTACCCTTTAATAGAAACAGATCTCCGAGTTTTTACTGTGTGAGTACTGCTAGCACAAGCCTCATTAAAAATGCATCAATATGGCTGCTGAAAGGTGCGCAGAGTATGCATTATACATCACAAAAAAACTAAACACTTAGTGTAATTTGGCAGCTGGCCATTTCGTCAGTGTGCCAGTAAATTATCTGTGGTTTGTATCTTGTCTAAGGCGTTATGATTAGGCATTTAAAGATCGCTGCGAGTTGATCACGTTTAAATATTCAGCACTGAAGGGGAGCGGTTAGTAGGTGCATTCGCAATCCTTTGAGGTGGTGCGAAGAGGTTCAGTTACATCAAGAGGAAAGTTCTCTATTTGATCTTATTTAGATGCGGTAATAAAGGGTGAAACAGATGAAAGGAAATCTTTTATTGCCTTGCAAAATGGACAATCATTGTATCATTGTGCCTGTTAAAATACAATTTTGCCAGCACCTGTCCTTCAGACAACCAATGACAGACTTGGAATTTTACATTAAATATATGCAAAGATAATTGTGTTAGTTCTGTTCATACATGGTAAACAGGGTATTTTTAATCGACTGATTAGTTGTTTTAATTGTTCTAGACAAATGTTTGAAATCTGCCAGTGGGGTGTAACGATTCCTCAGGTTGTGATTCATCCTGTTTTTTGCTAGGACTTGGCAAAGATGTTTTCAGCCACCTTCTTCCTTCGATAGAAACAGTTTAATATTGTTTTGACTGTCATAAAAACACAGTTTTCTACCATTGCTGCTTATCTAACTATTTAAAGAATAATAACCTACAGTGGATGACTCACAACATTCATCTTGCCAAGTGATGGCATTTAGGCTGCTTTAAAAGATTTAAAAATCTTTTGCCACCCCCATATAATAGGCACAGTACAAGAGTTGCAAAATTGGAAAATCATGTACGGGACCACCACGTGCACTCTACCACCTCTCCATACAGGTCACATAAGAGACCTAAGACATGTGTTCCTCTCGAGTATCAAACTAAACCCATTCGGCCCCAGTTTTTACTCCATGGATATAAAACTGGGCATAATTTGAATGTGCTGATTCAGGATGCTGTGAGACCGGTGTCCTCAGGAGGTCTCAGCACGGAGCGTGTCAGACACCACTTTGTTGGTCGAATGGCGTGGGGCACAGAGGGCGCTGTCGGACACACTCTCATATGGATTATTGTAAATGCAGGCAGAGAAGTATTCAGGAAACTATCAAATAGTGCCAGAGTGTTAGCACTAAAAGCTAATGTGACAAGTGGATAACATTACTGTTGTCACTGTAGTGTCTTTTATTAATAAGAAAAATTGGTAGGTGCTACAGTCCGATCTGCCAGAAAATGTTGTCATCCTTCATCACGTCTGATCTTGCCGATTGACTACAGATTCGAAATGTTGTCCAAACCCTGAATCACTCCCTTATTTGGCACTTAGCTGCGCTTTCAGTTTTTTTCCGTGTGAAAAACAAGAGGAAACCAGCTTGGGGGTTATCACTCATAGAGTGTTTCTTTGAACACTATGGGTCACTGAATTAGCATTTTAGATCATGTTAATTGGCTGATTACCATATGTGCAAATACAGAATTTTGTTTTGCAATTTTAATCAGGCCAAAGAGGACTTCTTTGCCAAAGGCTCTAAAAGCTGTGAATGTTTTCTTTCTTTTTAATTCACATTTTACGCTGAGAATACCGTGATGTAGCTGAATTTGGTTGCACAGAGGAACAGAAGAGGGTCGTAGGCGAGCGTGACTTTACATGCTACGTTTAAATGCTGTTATTATGATTGGACATTAAGTGTGAACTCATAAAGTAAGACTTGGGGTTTGGAGAGCTCTGTTTCAGTGCGCCTAAAAATGCGCTCTGAGTTTTCTGTGGCAAAATAGTTGCGGCATAATATGAAGAATACAATACTATTGTCTTCTCAGACAGGCTGTTATTCTTCCTCATTTAACTCTGTTATTTAGGGCTTTTTATAACTGACATCATGTCATTTTAGACAATACAGTTTGTCAGAGCCGCAAATAAAGCCAGTCGTCTCAGGACTTGTTATTCTGTCTGACTTGACAGGGAAAGTTTACTCCTCCTAGGAGGACGTCTGAGGGCCTCACCAAATGAGGAGATGAGGAGGGGTTACTATAGCAACCTCAGTTGTCCCAGGAAAACTGAGCTTTCCTCTGGGCTTTGGTGTTGTTGCAAGGTGCTGCATCACTAGATTTGAGCAGATGTCATTAGGGAGCCTGAAGGCAAGCTGGAGTGCTAATTATACAGCCACAGTGTGATATCCCAATCTCTCTGTCAGTTCCATCCCGTTTCACAGAAATATGGCTTCTCTCATTTTAGATATTACCACAGCTTTAAACAATCAATACATGATCTTCTTCCTGTGTTATCACACAACCCTCAAACCTGCCTTTTCAAGTGAAAGCCATGTGACACAGAGCAAGGAATCGTCTGTGTTTGGCTGATCCAGGGCAGAGTGGTATTGATTCTTACTTTATCCAGTTCTTTAGTGCGGCATGAATCAGAGGCAGACACTTTATAAACCGCCATGTCTGCGTGGCTCAGCTCTCTGAAGATTGACTTTCTCCTTAAAGTGGCAATATGCAACTTAAGCTGGCGCTTGCACGAGACTCGACATCGATCCATTCCGTTGTACCCAGCCCCCCCCCCCGCTCTGCTGACCCGTTGAGCTCCACCACACTCTCCACAGCCTGATGACACTGTTGACACCTGTGAACCTCGCTCAAAAATTTTGAGTATTTGCATTGTTGCATGTGCCGTTCAATGACTTCACAGGAGGCGTCGACGGCACCTTTTCCATAATAATAAAAACTTCTGAACATATTTTTGCCAAAAACATATTTAAATATTTAGCGCTGAATTCTGGGGTACTGAATTAGGCAATTTTGAAATAGCCAAAATGTTTAAGCATATATATTTTGAATTCTTGAAAAGAAAATCTCACATTTATTAAATCAAGTATTTTCTGTTGCGTGAACTAATTTTCAATCTTGATAATTCTCTGAAATATTTCAGAATTAATTAAAGAAATTGTTAAATTTTAAGTCTTCCATTTTTATGTGATAGTTAGACGTGTTTTGACTGTTAAACATTTGGCTGACACTTTTTATTCTTCCTGTGGAAAAGGATTTTACTTTGTTTAAAGTGTTTCTACGTTCTCACCTTTTTAATGAACCAGAATTTGTTCAAATACCTGAACTGCCAAAAAGGAGGTGTAAATTATCATCCATAAACAATGTAGCAGTAATAGGAGGTGAAGAGCTCTGACCCTATACTTTATAGGAAATGAAAGGGTTTTAAAATGGACCTACTGTGTTTGCTGATGTACATGAACATGATGAACATGTTGAGCTGGACCATACATTCCTGTTTTGCTGCTTTCGTTTGGGTGGTGGGGGGAGTCCTCTCAGCTGACTCTGGACAGATTGTGACCTCAAATGCAGCTCTGCCTCCCAACTCTGCTTCATCACTGCAACACTGGAGTCGTCATACACATGGTGTCTTCAAACAAAATCTTACGTTGGGTTAATTTCAGTTTCCTATTCCAAGAGAGTAGAACTTTATTAATTTTTATTACGTTTTCTGAAGAACATATTGAGTTATATTTAAAAATATCATAATAGATCTTTTTTCTTGCTAAAATCAAACTATATTAAATTAACAGTGGAATAGAACAGAAAAGCAACACATACTCACATTTGAGAATCCAGATCTGTCCATTTCTGTTTGGTCACTTATGAGATATTGATCATTGTGCAACATTAGTTGATCATCAGCCAGTTATTTTGTATCTGTAAGGATCTTCTTTTCCTGTAAAACTGTTTATGTGATACATATGAAGGTTTTATTTATTTTAAAGTATTTATGGAGGACACATCAGATGGCATGCCTGTTGTTGCTGTAATTCATGTAATCTGGCATCTGGAACAGCTCTGTTTACCCTGTTGTGTATGATGAGGAGGGGGTCTGTGCATAGTGGAGGGAGGGGCCAGTAAACAACCAGACGCTGAGCTTCATCGAAACAAACCAAAGGCTGTTTGCTCATAGGCTTGCAGCAGCCTGCCATCCGCTTATGCAGTCAGATTTTTATCTGTTGCTAGGCAACAGCTTTGAGGGACCTGAAGTTTTTATCAAGCTAGCTAGAGCTTGTTTGTGAGCGTATGTGTATTTTTGACAGGGTGAGGTCCGAACATGGCTCTCGGGTAGAACAGACATAGCCCATCCTTCTACTAGGGTCTGCAGACGTATTTTAAAAGCATTTCTCCTGGTCATTCCGCTCAAGTTGTACACAACACCACGAAGTGACTCACACTGCCCTTTTCTGTTAGAAGTTTGTGTTCTTGCAGATACGCACACCAAAACATAATCTTGAAAAGCAGCGCTATTCAGCAGTATTATAATACAGGTCGCTTTTTTTTTTTTTTACGGTATTATGTAATTGTCTCCTACTCAAGCATCATTATCTCTAGTTGCTGTCTCGAAGCAAATGATATTTATCTTATTAACTGAAGTATAACAGTGTTTTATTTCCATTATATACATATATATTTGTCATTCTGTAGTTTCCTCTCCTGGTGTTTGCTTTTGCCTCTGGGCTTTTTCTTAGGCAAAATCAAATTTCGTAGGCCACTGAACTCCCATGGGAAGATGAAGTTGAAAGTTCATATTAAAGGGAATCCCCCCTAAAAGTACGACCTCAATGCAGCCCAGAAACCATAGACCTAGCAAAATGAACACAAAGTTCTTTGTTTGGAGGGCCTGTACTGTTTGAGGAAAAGGTCCATACTTTGTGCCAAATACACGTGGAAGATCCCAAACCTGGCCTACTTTAATACCTTGACAATAATTACTTTAAATCCATTTAGTATTTAAGGGGTGCAGTAAGGGAGGCTTTTTATAGTACACCTGCATGAGGATTCAAGTTTTCTCGATTATCTGCAAAGCTGAGAATCATTGTGTCAGTGATGCTTATTTGACTGTTTGTCTCATGTTTTTATTTTTAGCATAATACACAATCAAACTCACTGTTGGCAACAACACCTGGTAGTCACCTGACTTGTCTATATAAAGATGCTTTTTAATTTAGGATTTGAGGGGACTGCATATCTTTCTGTATTTGCTTCATTTCATTCCATTAGCCAGAAGCAATACTTCACTAGGCTGCTGAGTGTGACAGTGCAAGATTTTAATACTTTCCTGCTTTTTAACTCTGTTCCTGTGTTTTATGGTTGTGTGTGTGTGTGTTGAGACCAAATTTCTCAAATTAAAAGGAGTCTTTGCCAGAAAACGATACAAGGATTTTTGTATATTTAAGACACTGAAAGAGCTTTGTGTAATTTTATTTAACCTTACTCAAATTGGAAAACGCATCTTCATTTATCAGCACAAAAAAAAAAACTGTCTCAGCAGGTGTAGGCAGACTCAAACGGTTTGATGAGTCAGTTGGCAACACACTAATGAATGATTCCTTGTTAAACAAAAGCCAGTTGACAAAGTCCTTTTGTTTAGCTGGCAGGAGCCATTAGTTGACTCAACCCAGATGAAGCTCTAATTATCAGTTAGTCCTCATTAATTAAGTAAAAGGAAAATCTGCATTACAGGAGTAGAACGATATCAGACGCTGTGTATTGTTGATCATTTTACTCTCTTTTCTTCAGGCCTATTGATTCTGTTTATGTAGCTTAGCGACAGCTTATGGTCATCAGCTGGGATCATATAATTTAGTTTTGTTCTCTCAGACAGTTCTTTGCATCAAAAAATGAAGCTGCAACAGCAAGTGTGACCATGACAGAGCAGTCACTCAGTGTTTACAGCTTGTCTCATCAGGATGCTGTGATGGCAGGGGGTGGCTTTCCAAAGCATGTGAACAAAAACGTATTAAATGAAATTACCTGCATGCACCAAAAGCATTTCCACCACGCCGTATTCCCTCCTGGCCTTATAGTCCCAGCTGACAGGACTTAAAGGATACTGACAGTATCCCAAAGCTTTTTTAGAAAATGTTTTTCAGGGCACATTTGGGGGCAGCTGTAGCTCAGTACCTCAGTCGTCTATGTACCACAGTGTCAGTGGTTAGATCCCCGGTCACTCCTGGCTACGTGTAGAAGCGTCATTGGCCAGTGTTGATGTTTTTCACCAGTGGATAGTTGAAAACACATTAAAACCTTTCTGGAATCCAATCAATAAAAGGATCACTCAGTCAAACTTAGAATGGAATTTTGTATAAATGCAGTTAGGATCAATGCTCAAAGAGCAGCGTTCACAATATCATAAAATATCTTGATCTCCTTTTTGAGGTTAAAGTTTATATACACCTTCACAAAATATGCATGTTCACACTGTAGGATTCAGTACACATCTCCCTTCTGAACAGAAAAACGACTGTCTGGACCTGTAGTGTTTTTATTTGTACAGATGGACACTGTGTCTTTATAGATTTGGAAATTTCTCCATAAACAATAACCCAGACTTGCAAAAGGCTCCTTTTTGTTTTTTGTTTTTTTTTTTTTTTGTTTTTTTTTTTTCTTGGCTGATTTTCTAAAGCCTTCCTTCAGCTATAATGTCTTTCAGTGTTACAGTTAAGCATGGTTCATACTAGCTGCTTAACCTCTGCACCCAGACCATGGACGGACACACGCTTATGTTCATGCTAGTATGAGTTCCTCATATGCTCCCTCCAAAACATCTCCTGTGCATGTTGCAATTAAAAGAACAGCATAAAAAAGTGAAAAACTAAAACTGTAACAGCTGTGCAGTGTCAACGAGGTTCCGGTGAAGATTACGTACCTTCTATGTGTGAAACATGCCGCTAGTTCAGCAGGGCTGTGGACAGTCCGTGTGACCACTATTTTTGGCCTGGTGCGGTCATCTGTAGAGAGTCTGTCTGGACGCTCACAGACTGTCAATTAGATGTCACCAAGAAATTTGTATTTGTAGCACATGTCTGACATTCTGCTGTGGATTCTCAGGTGCAGAGGACGTCGTCATGGCGTTCTCACGGTCAGAGACGGAGGATCGGCGGCAGTGACCCTTGGCCCCACCATCCCACCACACTCCACTGCATCCCATCCCACTCCAATCCATCCTCTCCCCTCACGCCTTGCACGTGATCCACAACAACACAAAATCCACAAACGCGACACCGATGAGCTCAGGAGAGGAGGGACACCTGTAATGGACAGAGGGGGAGGGAAAGAGACACCAGGAGGTGGCTGCCTCACTCTCCCTGACTCCTCCTCACACCAGCTGCCACACCATTACCTGATGCACTCAAGTGGGTCACTGTGGGTTGAGTTCGTGAAAAAACTCATAGATTGGGTGGGTGAATATCAAATGTAGTGTTCTTTGTTTGTCTTTCTGTGGGAGGTTTGGATTTATTTCGTATTATCTTGTCTGTTTTGAGACGTTAGGCAGTGTTACATATTAAATCTGCTGCGGTCACCGGAGGAATGGACCAGTCAGCCGCTGATTGAAGCAAAGAGAAATATAGTTTTGGTCAAGCAGCGCGTGTGATGATTGATCGTGTTAGGGGAGAGATTTTAATTATTTCTACTTGTTTCGTAAAGGCTTTTGTATTCTGATTCTGTCACACCAGGCGCCTCATTTATAAACATTTTGTGTGTGCGTGAATGATGTATTTGCCATCTCCTACGCAGCTTGGGATTTAGAGATACAGATTTGTCCACACATCTAAGAAGCAGAGTAATAAAACACTATCACAAACATATCGGCATATGGAAGAAGGTGTATTAATGCATTTGTCAGCAGCTTATCTTGTGAGGCAGAACACTGTTGCAGTAGTTGTACTTGTTGATTTAATACTGTACATTAATAACAGCCTAAATATATCTTTATATCTGCGTACAGCTTTTTAACATTACAGCATGTTAAGAAGCTTTACCATAAAATCTAAAGTCTTGACTGTTCTCAGACATTTAGTGTTAATTAATGTCCGATTATCGCCAGGTTCATCACCTCATAGCATCGCTTAAGTAGTTGTACAACTTACACCAGACCCACTTATCAAGCGTATTACAGTGAGCTCCAGTAACCTCTGACAATCTCCGGTTGTTCTGTTTTACCAGTTGATATTTAGGAATAATTTGGCCGCCTGACCTCGTGGCCCTCGCTGCTGCCATGACGCGTTGATTTGCTGTTAAAACAACAATCGAGTCAGTGTGGCTCCGCTTCTTTCTTGTTGAAACTTCCAGTCCGACTTCTCCGTTCTCTTGTACAAATACGAGAATGTCGAGCAGATTGATGTGTTTATCAGCACTCGCAACAGGCCTGTCATTAGCCATTCATGTTTAATTACCAGAGTTAAGAGAGCAGAATAATTAGGCTCGTAACATAATCAATGGGATTTATAAATGGAAAAAGTGCATTAGGATAAGGATCATTTTTAGCTCTCTCGTGACAGATCTCTGCACAGTTTTATAAATGAGGCTCCGATTGTTGTTCTGCTGCTTTATTTTGAACCATAGGCTGTTGAGGGTGCGACAGTGTGTTTCTCACGCGGAGAGAATTAAAGACACTAGCAGGCGTGATCACATGAAACACAGGTGTACACATTCTCCCCAAATCATTTCTGGGTTTGTTTTGGGTTATTGTAACATTTAAATCCTTTCTTTTAATTGTACAGATACTTGGGAAAATACAATAATGAATTGATTGTGCCAACTGTAATTTTTGTTGTTTTTTTTTTAAATCTGTAAGATAAAATTAACATTGATTAAGTTGGTCAGCAACGTGCTGTAGTTTTAATTTATTGTTTATTGAATTGACATTTGCTCCAACACATCCTTAGAGAAGGAGAACTGGTAGACGATGAAAACCTCCCATGAGTCACTCTTTAATATCCGCAGCAGTGGCTCTTTTTTCTTTACACTAAGAATCATACGAACTCTAATTTTTAAACTACCTGTAACTAAACACATGAAGCTAAACATAAGAACTGTGTGCTATTTCTGACTGTACTGTATCTCTTGCACTATTATCAGTGGGATATTTGCAAAAAATACATCTTGATTTTTAGCGCAGAGATTCTATGTTTGGTTCAGTGGATAAATGAAAACTTTGTAACCATGTTTTTATTCTTTGATTTTAAAACTCTTAATTGACTCAACTGGAATCACTCAAATGAATATTTGTTAACAACTGACATGTTTTTCTAGTGACATGCTCAATATTTAATGTGTTTTAAGTACAGTTTATTAACTTGTATAACAAAAATATTTGTGGTGTTTTAAAGCCAAGCATGTCTGCCTCGTGGTTTACAATATTCATTTAAGTGGAGGATCTTTATAGCCTCTCCACATTGACCGATGTTTGTACATTCTTGACATTTGTGGAAGCTACTATCTCCTTTAAAATGTTTTAGAAAAAAAATACATTTTGTATGGGTAAGTGTAATCCATTATATCTTGTTGGCAGTAACTTCTATGTGAATGTCCTCAACAATCGTCGCAATGTAAACAGCCAACAGATCCCTCGCGCTGCCCGCCTATGACAAAGATATTTGTCTTTTTATGTTTACTTTTATTTTAAATCATTCTTTATTTGCCTATGCATTGTTGTTGTTTTTTCTTTAAAATGTGTCTTACTGTACATTTTAACTATGAGGGTTGATCGACAGCCTTTGTTCAAGTTGTGAATGAATTTGTGAGTGTGTGAGAGAGAGAGAACTCATCCCTGTACCTGCTACCTGTTTAATTTTCAGCATGCTGAGTTTGAGTAGGATCGATGGATGTTTTTACTGTGATGACCAGACTTTGCTTAATTGTCCTTTTTTTGTGCGTGATGCTTTTGTATTTTTTTTCCTCTCAGTCGACATTGATTAGTTGGTTTTGTAAGGCTGCAGACCATGTCTTGACTTAATGCTTCCAAATTCTATAGCAACCGAACCATTAAAAGAAAATTTGAACATTGAAAAGTTAGTTTTCCTTCTTTTGTTAGTAGTTAAGTTGAACCTCGTCACACATGCAAACACACAGATGATAAATACTGTATGTATTTGTGCTAAAAAGTTTATTCTTGACCTTGAAGTCCATTCATGGTCCATTTTTAATAGATATAACTTTAAAAGTTTGAAGTGTGTGTGCGATTCAAGTATGTACAAAGAGCAGCCTTTCAGCTTCCAGAGGCTCTTTATAAGAGATGTGTGTAACGTCTGAGCCGCTGTAAAACCGCGTTAATAAAAAAGCCTTTACCTTCTTACCCAACAGCAACCGGTGACAGTCCTCCTATATTTTCCTGTCAGGTGTTTATTGAGGCACATTATGGTTGGGTTCTCTGTGATCAGCACGTAGGAAATAGTGCTCCAGTGCTAATGATGAACATCTGTTCGCTGTTCCCAGGCCTTCGTTCACACATGGATAAGGATCCTGGGACATACATGCAGCAGGCTCTGGGAATAACTCACCAGCTGTTGGCTAATTTTTCAGTGTTCATGCACCATTTTAGACTGTAGATGTCATTTTGCTGACATTTAAACATCTGTTTCTCTACGGAACAAGTCGAACACTTGTTCTGGTTTCGGCTGAGCTTTCACACACTGTCTCTAACAATTGGTATGAGGATACATATAAACAGCTCATTTGTATGGATTTAAGTTGAAATATCCTTTATCAGAAAACAGATTTTGTGTTTAAGGCCATCTAAACATAAGCTCTAATACAGAAGGAGGAAGATCGGTGCCTGGCTGGCAGACATGTGGGAGCACCACATCTCTCTCCCTACAACCACATAAGCTCCCTCTCTCACTGTACACGTGAGGCTTGACATTGTGTTTATGTGTCACACAGATCAGACCCGGAGCTCGGCACACAGCAGCTGATAAGTGCCACCAGCGCTATCATGTTATGCAACACAGTGTGTGTGTGAGTGTGTGTGTGTCAGGCCAGCGTGCTGTAGCTCCTCTTTCCTGAGTGTCTACACACAGAGGGCTACAGGAATACACGGGACATTTTCCTGTTTAATACATACTTAGTTTGAAGTTCCTCATGCAAACTGTATGTCTGAGGATCACACAACGTCCGTGCTCACTCTCTGAAACTGCACTTGTCTCACACAAGCTGCAAATGGCTAATTACCATAAAGATTCAGAGCATCTTTTAGTCTTCACCATCTTATTGACTATATAAATAATTGGTTATTCAAACATACTTGGGCAGTTAAACTTTATATTTGATTAACAGAAAATTGTATGTTTCATGTTTGAAGTAAGGGTGCAGATATTATATAGCCAGAAGACATCACACACTGACGGTGCAGACAGAGGGCTTAAAGCAAAGAAATGACAGAGTGAAAGTAGAAATAAAGAAAAAATCTCTCAGATTCTATGACAAATTATAAGTTAATGAAGGCTGAGAAAGGGGGTCTTACCACTCATAATAAAGTCTTACATGACCAGCTTCAGCTGCTGCAGGAAAAACTGTCAAAGGAACAAGCTCTAGAGGATAAGATCAGCGTAGAAAGAGAACAACATACGCAGAAAATCATATTGAGAGTCTCCACGACAAACTCCAGGATAAAAAGGTTCTGGCAATCAGATGTGAGTCACTAAGAAGAGAAAATAACCTGAGCCAATATAACGTCACACAGTAAATAAATCCTTCATAACAACCTGGACAAGGATGATGCTTTGGGTCCAAAGTGTGAGGATGAAAAAAGACGAATTCAGCAGACGACATGATGCCCTGAAAGAAGAGATCTGAGCAGCTGGTGAAAACCTCTGGGAAAGCAAAGTGCAATTCATTGTCAAACACAAAGATCTCACAAATTTAATGCTGCACCATTTGTTCATGCTTGTACTTATTAAATGTTCCAAATTCCATAAGAACCAGGGGTAATTCTGTCAGTGGGTAAATTAGGATTTTTAGAGGGGGGCTTGTCTTGTCAGGGATCTCTCACATTTTATCATTTGAATCCATTTAAGAAGTGAGAGAAATTTTGATCTGAGTGAAACAAACCTTTTATAACATTTGAGAGAATAAAGTTAGTTTCTTGAAACTGTGGCCCTAAAAATAGTAAAATACACTACTGATGCTGAAGTGTATATTATATTTATATTCAGGCCGTGCATCGTCTAAAGATGGAAATGTGTGATTGTTGTAGAATGTTTTCCTTTACCCTCTGTAAATGATGTGTAATGGGGACCAACAGAGCCCAAACTAATTACAGTTAAACACAGATAATTTACCGTCTCCAGTTCTCCTGACTTAATTGTCGGTTTGGGGAATGCACACAAATAAAACGATTGTAAAACGAGCTCATGTACAGGGTCCCCCTGAGCTGAAATTCAAGCCATGGTACCTCACCACAGTTCATGCGACATTTAAACACAAACTGTGGACGTAAGCCTGCTGTGAGGCCATCCTGAACAATTCACTATCTGACACGACTAATTAAGTGCTAACTGCTGCGCAGCACCCTGCTGTGATCCCCGAGGCCTCAGTGGATTCACAGCACACACACACTAACCTCAGATAAAGTTTTGGTCCACTAAGAGCTCCCAGACAAGCTTCCATATTCCTTATCATCAAGGGCGCAGATTTCCTGACAATGTACATATTAGTGTTTTTTCAATCTTAAAACTTTATCAGGGGTTTTTGAAGAAGAAAATAAACACCCACTCATTGGCAACATTTTCCAACTTAAAAGAGAAATGTTCTGTAAAAACAGACTCATTCCATACGCAGCCTGCCGGACACAATTCCTGGGTGAGGGATTTGATGTATATGTTGTTACAGGTTTGTTCTGTTTTTTTAGTTATTTCACTCACAAATTCATCCTCAATCCAAGGTTATTACATGCAGCATATTTCTCTGCAAGACAAATATGGTTTTGGGAATATGATGGGCTCCTACAGCATTTTGTTGTTGTATATTCAGCTTTTCTTTCTTCTTTTTGGCAGGCAAATAAAAAAACTCATAAATCATTTACGATTGCGTGCAGATTTCAGTCCACTGAAACTCGGTGCCTCTCCAAACCCGATGATGTTTTATTTCTTAAGCTAAATAAACATATTACAATCTCCAGAAATGCACATATCTGAAAACCCGACGTGCAGAATGTTTGAGGCCTTACGGAAGTTTGAGGTCTTACGAGTCTCTATTAGCAGCATGACCACCTCCCACGCCATAAATCTGAGAGGACGGATATAACTTGAGAGTCCAAATGAATGTGATCAGCTCTACCTTTCATCTTCAAAGTGCAAAATGAGCCAAAAGTGTAAGTGAGGCAACTTCACGAGCGAGGGAGGTGCCTCACCCTCCCTCTGCATGACTCAACGTTATTAGGCAGAGCCGGGAGGAATCCGGAGAAGAGGAGGGAGAGGCATGCAGGCAGCGAGGGCGCATGCTGTGGAGTAATGAAGCACTGCACAATCACTTAGAGCCCATCACAAAGCTCTGCAGATACACGCTAGTCCACCCTAAACCTCATGACTAATAGATGAGACTGGCTCCCAGTTCTTTCAGCTTCCAAAACTCTTATCACAAAGGGAATACACCTACTTTTATATCAGACGCTGAGCTTTAATGTTTTTTTTTTTGTCCCCTTTTTTTGACCTATAATCCTTCTAAAACAACTTTGGTCAGTTTTTCACTTGCACACAATATAAATTTATATTCTATTTTCAGAGTTTGTTGACAAATGAGAGATAGAATAGATCACACTAAATATGGACAGAGGTTGGCCATGGGCCTCAGTTACATCACTGTAGTGGGTTTCAAATATAAATGAATTTAATAAAAAGTGATTTCTCTACTTGTAGACTGTAGAGAAGACTGACTGGCTTTAAAATGGAGGTAAACAGGTTTATCTCCTGCCGCTCCTGCAGACTTTCAAATCACTTGCACTATAATAATCCAGACAGCTGGATATAAAATTTAGCTTCAGTTGCTGTATCAGTCAAATAGTAAAAAGATTTGGAAAATAACTATACATACAAATAGATACACTGACACAGTGGGGATATGTTGATATTTAACGCCTGAATATGTTGATGTCTTCAGTGGACTTTTTTCCGGATGTGTCTAGGTTAATGTTAGACACAAACTGTGGTCTACTTAATTACACACAATGAATTGTGTGTGAGTCATTGTCGTCTCTTCTAAACTTAACCCGACAAGTTTCACGTCAGCCGGAATTCAAAACAAAGTTCTGTGAGATCGGATGTTTGAATTAAACATTATTATTATGAAAACCTCTTAGTCATGAAAAACATCAGAGAAAACATCTGGTCCACCAGATTTATTCAGCAACATGTGAGTTTGCTCCTGTTTTACAGTCATTTCCTTCTCTGATTTATAAAAGCAAATACCCCGTGTAAAACACATCAGCCAGCAGCTAACAGACAGTATCTGTTGCAACAAAGATCTGTAATTTCCACTCAGTTTCGCAGCTGAGTGCCATGGCACGCTGCTCCCCTGAAGGCGTTCTGACTGCAGCCATCTGCTGCAGCTCTTTCTAGCTGTGATATCACTTTGACAGAAGCTTATTTCCACAATAAACTCTCAAGACCAACATACCTGTCCACCTCCAGGATTCCCACTGCATTGCTCCTCCACTGAGACATTAATAGGATACAGTGTGTAGGCCACGTTTATGAAAATGCCATCTCTGGTTTTTGCTGATGACATGTGTAAAGAAGAGAAGAATATCTACACTATTTGCTCTAGAGAACAAACATCACTGGACTCTTATAAGTATAACAACAGTAAATTTGAAACACACATATTCAAAAAGACTGTTTTTTATTAATCAGGCATTTTCACACATGTACAATATCATTTTTCATTTCCATCTGAACTGTTGAACGTCTAGGTGCTTTGACTGTGTTGCTATAATTTGACAGGTGCTGTAGAGACAAATTCATTGTTTCTGTGTGCAGATATAAACAGACTAAATGTCACAATATGTAATAACTATTTATGAATCATACGCACAAGTTTCCGCTGTAGCCTTAGAATATCAAACCGGGCCTTTTGCTGGCTGTCATAACAAACAGAATCTGGCTGTGCCATCAGGCCATAAGTATGCATCGTGTTGACTGAAATAAGCATGAGTGACTGCTGTTGCTGCAGGAACAGATTATACTTAGACTGTGTTCAGAGGAGATCCAGCTACAACAACAACACAAGTGCTGCAGCCAACTGCAATGGTGTCTCCAACGTAAAAGGAAGTCTCAGTACAAATTTAGTTTTTGTCTTGCATGTCATCTTGGTAAAGTTTGTCCTTCTCTTCAGTGGAAGTACCTGTGTGTCCGGATTTTTTCTGGTTCGTGATAGAAAAACCAGCCACCTGATAAAACCTCCCTGCTTTCTTTTCGATTTAATTCACCCACTGCAGAAGGACTTCAAAAAGCTGAATCTTAAAGCGGTAGAATTCCTCCCTGAGGAGACTGGGGGGGAGAAGAGAAAGATGCATAGCCAGCAGCCGCGCTGGCATTGATTAATGAAACAGACTCCGAACTCTCAAGTTCAAAGCTGTATTTATTACTGTCTTTTCAGTTGAGCAGATGATGGAGGCTCTGAAAGCTTAAACTATTTAATCTGTTTGGAGACTGTGCATTTGTATGAATCATTTCCCCAACTGAAACTAATTTGAAAATGGATGAACAGTTAATTGATCCGCTACCAAGTGAGTTCATTAAAAGCAGGATAATAGGTGTTTTTGGGGCTGAGATGTTTGTGGACTTTGACCACAGATAAATAATTGGAGCAGCGAAGCCGGTGGCAGCCTCCTACTGAATGCTGGGAATGCGTAGAATGACTCAGCGTTCTCGGCAGGAGTTGGCGGAGTGGACGTTCATCATGCCAATAGTACGTTCAGTCACCAGCCTATGGGAAGCTGACGTCTGCTCTGACACCAACTACTGACTCTCTCTGCAGGCAGAGCAGAAACATAACCGACCTTCTTCTGCCTCGGGGTCAAAACGATCTGAGGTAAGCAGGAAGTATTTAGTGGATCTGGTTGAAACGTAAACCATGATTATGTCTAAATTAACGCTGGATGTCTCGCTGGAATTCACTCCAGCCTCAGCAGCAAGGCCAGATTAACCTCGAACTGGACCCCGGGGGTAAAAATAAACCGTGGGTTGGCTCCATCGTATTTTGCCTTCAGTGCCGCTCAAGTCAAATGAGTTTTATTTAAACCCAATGTCACAGATCTAAATTTTGTATCAGGGGTTGTACAATCTGTGTAGCACCATCTGTCACTGGATCATCAACTCAAATACTCCCCAAAAGTCACTGAACGAAGAACAAAATGCTCATGTGTATCTACACCGGAACACAGTCCTACAACAGGTTTGCTGCGTCATTTTCATCACATCATGAAAAAAGCAATGAGTAAATAAGATACTGACAGAAGGGGGAAACCAGGCGAACGTTTGGGCACCTCATGTGAAATGCAGTAAATGGAAACACAAGTTAAATCCCCTTATATCTTCTGTAAAGGCACTATACATTAAACAGTCGCTGGCGCCCCTAAAAACCCGAGGCCCTTTATGACAGCTGGAAGCCATAAGGTGGTGTGGGGGGCCTTCATACCCCCCTCCCCTTGGAGTCTAGGATCACCAGCACTGTAGACAGGGTTATTTACGGGAAAGCCTCCCTAAAGTCATTTTAGAGTTAGAGCTGGGGAAAATAATCATCAGTTCTTAATCTGTTATTGTAGCTGACTTAATGTGAGCCTTCAGCACCCGGAAAAGAAAAAGGAAAGTCTTACAAAGTTGGGATCTTTTTAGCACCAAACTCCTGCTTTGTGCTACTATCCCTCTGCTGCAGCTCACAAAGACACTGTCTGCGGAAGCACAAAGCGAGAATTTCACACTGAAATGGCTGTAAATTTAGACGACACCCACTTGATGTGACTAACTCAGCCTGCTTGAGTCTCACATTAGCCTTGGCTGCACTTGAAAAATGCATTTCTACACCAAACACTGACTCCCCCATCACTTAAATTGCTTTAGAAAGCGCTCTCTTTGCAGCTACGAGCAACAGGAACAAATACAGAGACCAATACCAGCGTTAGTGCACACACAGACATGTCAGGACGACAAGGGAAAAACTGAGTATTACCACTTTACTGGTTTAATTTCTTAATGATCTTTTTCGGTTTTCAGCTGCCCCTCTTCATGAACACCAAAGGTCAGGGTCGTCTTCAGAACGGACCCTCAAGCATAGGGACTGTGTGCAGACACAGAGGGCAGACGCTGCAGCCTGTGGAGCTGCTTGCCAGAATGCCTTCGTTGACCTCCACGTAAGAATTTACAAATGCATTCGTCAATACTAATTCTCGGATGCTTTATTGGCATGAATGGATGAGAGCCGACGCTGCCAAAGCATTTCAGTACATCACTTTACTGATACCGCTGCACAGTAATGACACAACCTGATCTTATGCAACACTAATTGATGAGTGACACAGCGGCAGCTCTAGGCAGCTGCGCCTGTTGTGATGATGATGCAAATGAACAAACCATCCTCACAAACACACCTTTTATTCTCTCACAATACAGTGGAGGTGCATCCGACGCCTTCATCTGGCCACATGTGTTGTTGCCATGGCAACGGTAAATGGTTTAGTCGATATGTGCTGCGCCCTGAGATCAGGTCTTGACCCTAATTGAGAATAGAGAAGTCAGTGATTCTTTCTCGGTCCACGCGGCCTTTCCACTTGAATGGAGCATCCATGGTCTCCCAGCTCTCCCTGTGACAACCGTATCCTCAGGACCTCCACTTAAAATTAGAGAGCAGCTGTCCCAGGATTATCTTATCCTGAGACAGATTCCTCGAATACCCGGGACAGACTTAACCAGAGGGCGATACAGAGTGGAGAAATGGAGCTGGGAGCCAATTTTAGCGGTGGGTAAACGCCTATTTTGAGCGCTGCCAGAGTTTATGCTCCCATGTGAATCTGCCAAAGCGATGGCATTGTACTCAACCTTCCCTCTGAAAGCGTCTATTTTTAGGTTAACGTTACACTGAGGGTTAGGTTTAGGTCAGACACTGTGCAAAGCTATTTTATATCTGTGTGTCGGAGGATGTGTGTAATATAGTGGTGAAAGCTTTTTCCATTTCTAATTTTGACGTTTTTAATTAGAAGCTTCACTTGGTGGTTTGAAACCAGTCAAAGATTAGTTGTTTGTGTTTTTCAAAGACAGTTTTAACAATTCAAAAATCAACAGCTCAAATGCTGAAGAGATTTTCAAGAGGAGTTTGCAAAGATTGGACATGTGGGTTTATAATCTGCACTTTGTGTTCCATACAGAGCCCCACTGAGAGCTGTGACAACTTATTTAGAGAATCATCCCACAAGGCTGGGCAGATGAACTATGGAAACTATACCCAAACCTCTCATGGGGGTAAACACATCGAATGCTTTCCACCTACTGATGTCCCCGAGCAGGAATCCCATCTCATCCAGGAGGCTGGTGCCTTACCTGTACAGTGAACTATGTGTTTTTAACTAAACAAAATTATTCATTCACACCTATTTCTGCATGTTCTTATAGGGAGATGCAGGACGAGAGACATGCCATTCATCTCAATCTGAGCTCCAGCTGTACAAATGTGGCAGCACGATGAGCACACAGTGTTTAATGAGACTGTGTGAGGCTGCCGTTAGTGCAGGGAGAGGTGCTGGATTATTGATGCCTTCGAGCTTCTCTGCTGGGCTCATTTCTGAATGTCTCCTCGGGGAAGAGGTGTGCTCACTCACCTCTAGCCTGGGTGTCAGCCCCGTATGAATAATCTTCTCCCCCCTGCTGACACTGCAGCTAGCAGCCAGCAGCTACGCATTTTAATATGGAGACAAGTCAGGGAGAAAGAGAGGAGGGAGAAGGGAGTGGGAGACAAAAGACGAGCAGTGTGTGTGTTTAGAAATGTGCCTGCGAGAGTGTGTGTGACTGAGTGATTTTGTGTTGAAGGAAAAGATAGAAAGAAGTGAAATAGAGGGGAAGAAGGGGAGCAATGAGAGGAGAGATGAGGTCTAGTGAGTTGAAAATCAATAATTAAAAGGTCGTGTGGGAAGTGGGAGAGAGAAGGAGAGAAGGTCCTTCTCTCTACATATTACTTTAATTCTCCATTTACATGCAGCTGCCAAAATCTCCTGCCTCCTCAACATGTGACATGTGTCAAATTGACATGCTTCAGTAATACCCTGTAACTGGTAAACAATATATACAGTAATGTGCACATGCATTATATTAAACACGCAGGAATGGGGAATGTTTGCAGCTATTTAAAACAGAAGTTGTTAAATCAACATGTTTCATCCATGTTCCATTGGTTGATTATGTGTATTTAAAAATGAATTTATGTGCCACTGATTAAAACATATCTTTGGTGATATTCTTTTTATTTGATTTTGTCAACAAACTCCACAAAAGACAGGTTTTCTTTACTTCAGTATTTACAGATCGAGGAATCTCAGCACCATTTGACTTATCAAGGATGAACAATTTTTAAACAATCCAAGTAATTAACTAATACAGGAGGGAGGGCTTTGTGTGTGTGTGTGTGTGTGTGTGTGTGTGTGTGTGTGTGTGTGTGTGTGTGTCCTACTCAGTGAGATCCAAATTACACTTTTAACCAGCAGACTGAGGACAATTTTGGTAAGTGAAGACATTTTGGCTGGTCCACACAACTTCAAAGGGCTTCTTGAGGGTCAAGACTGGGTTTTAGGCTCAGGGTTAGAATTAGGTTTTGGTTAGATGACCAACGAGTGTGTGTGTGTTTGAGTGTGTAAAATAACTCAAACTATACTAAATAGTTTGTTTCAGCTATGAATTCATGCACAAATGGGGTTTTTGCAGCACCAGCAAAGTGTATAGTTGTTAGAAAGATCACAATTACATAATAATATATAAACCAATTTTCCTCAAAGCATCTACGTCCTTCTTGATGTTTTAAACAGTAGCATGTTAAAGCTTAGATTTTTGGTCCTAATAACAGTACTGATAAAATCATAGCAGCTCAGAAGCCACTAATGTTTTAAAAAGTTAAAAAGCAGTAACCAGCTCTCGGATATAGGGCGGCTGCAGCATGAGACTCTAAATAAATCTGCCTATGTCCTGTTCTGAGAGTCTGTGGCTCTGTAGGTCTTGGCAGGGAGGCGTTGAAGCGCATCCGTACGAAAAGTTTTTACAAAGCTCTATATTTTAGCTTTAAATTACATCAGTGTGTGTCTTTAAACTGGTGTTAAAAAGATGGTTTCTCAGAAATTTAGGCTGTTCTGTATTAGAAAGCAACTCTTTCTGTTGCTTGTTGTATGTACCTTGTGCGGAGTGAATTTTAAAACGATCAAATAAGGTGTAATCAGTGAGTGCATCACTAGCTGTATAACTTGGACAAGAGTCAGACTTCAATAAGAAAAAGGCCAAGCTCAACAACATCTATAAAGAATGAAGATAATTAACCAAATGGATGCATTAGGAGCGGCTTTCCACCTCCCTGAGCATCGCGGAGCGCTGATGGGTGGATTCTGATAAGCTTAGCCAGAGACTTTTTTAAAGACGCTAAAAGGCCTCTCAAAATAATTACACCGGGCAAACCTAACGGATCACGTGTCATGTCTTATCAAATCTCGCAGTCGTATCCGGTTGATGTAATTTTTCTGGTAGGGGGTAGTAGGACCCAGGCTGTCTCAATTGGTCTCCCTTCTGCTGGGTTGACCTGGCCAGTTAACAGTCACTGAGCTCAGTTAATAGCAGACTAACAACGTAATTATGAGCATCGAGGGAGCAGAATAGAAACTCTGTAAATAGGCTGAGCCACGGTGTAGCCTCACCGACTGTAAAGACCCTGATATATCTGTGTGATTTGCTCCTCAAATGTCTCAACACGTGATTTAAGCGTGTTTATGAGTGTAAACCCTCCCGCAGACCAGAGGTCAGCTGAAACTAACGCCCAGCTTTACATGAGAGGATCAGAGGCTGATTCAAAGTGGAACAGAAAACAAATAACCACCTCTAGACCCAAGCGATATCGCAGTGGGCAGAGTGGAATAGTTCTGCTGTTTAGGATTAAATCTGGGGAAGAGGAAAATCTGGGGAAAACATGTAACAAAACAGTTGAAAGAAAACGAGGAGTGTCCTTGAGTTAATTTTGAAGTGATTTGAATAAATTTTGCTCAGACACAGTTCATCTTCAGAGAATTTTGTTGTCCCATTTCAGTTTCAGCATCTGGGTCATCTGCTCCCAAATGTCTGCACACTCCGTCAGACACAATTGAAGGCGCCACACACTGGCTGCGAGCCATTTTTAACTTCCTCCACTTTAATATCACCCACTCACCATATGAGGCTCCTTCAACGGTAACGAGGGAGCAGACTGCTCACTTCCGCTGTCCCGGACAGCAGCTTTCTTATACACAGGAATGATCTTAATCACAGACGCAACTGGGGGGTTGTTACGATGTGTCTTGGGTCTGTGTTATTAGCTTTAGTCTTGTGTGTGGGTGAACACGTGCAGGTTGTGTGTGTGTGTGTGTGTGTGTGTGTGTGTGTGTGTGTGTGTGTGTGTGTGTGTGTGTGTGTGTGTGTCTAAAGTAATGGTTCCCAGTCTGAGCTCTTAGTGTCCATTTTATCAAGTTTATAATTGTATTTTTATGGCCATAGACGTTAAAGTAATGTTATGTTGTAACATTTATACTTATTATTATTTCAACTATGGAGCCATAACAATCTGTGGCTTAGCAGCTCAACATTATTCCTAAATATCCTTTGGCATTTGTAGAACTGTGCCTCTAGTTGGGAGCGATTGTTTTAAAATACTGTATATATACACACATTTTATATTTTACATTTACTTATTAATACAAACTTTATAAGTCCATTGTGCCTATATTTATCACTGACATCCCTGGGGCGTTAATATTAAGCATCTCCGGGGAAACCAAAGAAGTCTATCACAGATGAATGATTGGACTCGCTGTGACAGCCGTGTCAGCGCCCCCTTCCTAAACTCTCTGAGGCAATAAAGCCAAGGAGGTGAGAGTTTGTCACTGGCTCGACCCTTTGTATGAACCTTCCCAACTACATGTGAGAGGTGACCTACTGTGGGGTTCAGAGGTCACGGTCCTAATACAAGAACATCACAATTTCGGCACCCAGTCACCTCTGAGCAACCTGATGCCCATCTGGAGAAATCCACCACACACACACACACTAGGCTCATTTGTAGCGAGACAATTTTATTAATGATTTCTGGTTTTCTATTCAGTTTCAGGTGTACATAATTAATGCAAATGAAATCAAACATGTCTGACATCTGATATCACTGATAAAACTAAAAATGGTGATCATGAATATGGATGCGGGTGAAGACGCTGACTGAAAGCCTAGTCTGAGCCCTGTTAGAGACGAGTGAAGTGTTCAGTGAGCCCATCAAGCCTCCATCTGTCAGATTCCCACTCACTTGTGCCATGTGGTTTTAGTGCCCTGGCCTCATATCAGTAACAAAGGAGCCTGAGAGGCAGCTGAAACCACTGATTATTGAGGATCAAAAGGACCATAGAATAACCAGAGGCTACTAAACAATGCCACAATATCATACTAGAGCTGTGAAGGAAGTGTAGTTTTCTTTTCGAAAAAGGCTTTAAAAAGATGAAGATGAAAATGAAAAAGACGTGCACACTGAAGGAATGAGATAAAGATCATAACAGACTACACTGGAAGGCATTTCACCAAACACATTCTTTGTTACTAATCCAAACAGACATGCAGGATTCTGCACAGCATCAATGTGCAAATAAAACACTGCATTTTTTGAAGCTTATAACCATTTTCTCTATTTAACATAAATATGAACTGAAACATAATTAGATTTTAAGCAGTGGATTTTAAGGCTTGCACAAGTGTGTCAGACTCAAACAAAGGAGATTTATGAAGACTTTGTATAAAGAATTTCTAAACGTTTTGTCGCTGGAAAGTTTTACCACCAAAGGTATAAAGGAGAACATTCAATGCAACCAGCTTCTCCAAGAATGGCTGATCAACAAAGATCACATCAAAATCAAAAACTAGTAGTCCAGGAGGTCATAACAAATCCACAAGGTTATAATATCACTGTTTATGAGTCCAACATTAGGCCAGCATTGAACAGTAATGGTGTTGATGGCACAGTCGTGAGGAGGTGGCCACTTCACAGCAAACAGAGTTTGATGGTGACAGTATCGTGATTTGGGCCTGTTTGCTGTGTCTGGAACAGGAGCACTTCCCATTATTGATGGAGCCCTGAACTGTCATGTATTCATCTGTCAACTGAAGCTCAACAGAAAATGTATCATGAAACAAAACATTAACCTTAAACTCACAAGTCCTTCTACCCCAGAATGGAAAAAAGCAAGTTGTGGAATGAGTCAAAGTCCTGACCTTAGTCCACTTCAAATGCTGCGCAAGCACCTGACACAGCAACAAGCACAAGCCAGAATCCCTGAGTTAAAGCTGTTCTGTAAGGAGGAACAGGCAAAAATCCCCCCAAGCCAACAGTTAGATGAAATGTTGAAAGACAGAGTTCAGAATATAATTTTGCCAATATTTAAAATCCTTTAATTTCAGCCTGTTATTCCAAAAGTGTCAAAAAGTGTTGCTTTGTCCAGTGACCAACACTCTGAGCTTTCAGTGAACTTGTTTTCCATAACCTTAATGCAGTTTTTGTGTGTACATAAAGTAATTCCAGTGCCATCAATTTTGGTACATATTTGCTTTTATGTTTCACAAAGTGGACTACACTAACATAAATTATAATATGGCTTCTAATGAATTAGAATGTGGTTAGTTTAAGAACAGTCAACTGACGGTTTTCAGGACATTCACAGTGACAGTGTGTGTGCATGGAGGAAAAGCCAGCGGTTAATAAATAACCATGAGCGACAGCCCAGGATCTAAGATAAATGACAGCAACTTAAGTGGAAGACAATCAGTCACTGAGGGTGGGTTTTAACATTCAGTGAGGACAATATTAGAATTAGACAGCAAAGGCAGCATTTTCAGGTGCACAGATTTGTCTCCAGAACCCTACAGACTGAAATCCCCTGTGAAAGAACACGATAACATCCAGAACGTCTAAAGTGAGATTTAATTTCCCCCAGTGAAGGATTTTAAAAATGTATTCACCGGACAAAGTCAAAGAGACAGCCATACTGAAAAAAAGGCTAAAGTCTCACTATATATAAAATTAATCTTGCAACAAAAATGTGGCTCAGGAATTTATGATGTGACACATATTCAAATTTTACGGGATATACTTTTGATGAACAGATAAAGAAGTGTGTGTGTGAATTAAAAAGGAGTCAAATTGGCATGCAGGGCTGTAATCCTCTGCAGTAACTTTTCTGAGCTCCTTCCTTGGGCTAATAAATGCTATCAAACGTACGTAGCTCCTTCGTGAAAAAGACACTAATAAACAAATTACTTGGTCTCTACACATCATTAATATGAAATTGTTTGTTAAGGAAGTCATTATGAAAGGCTTTGGGCTCTCTAAACAATTAGATCATAAACAGTTATTTTCAGTAAAGTCTGTGCCAATTATTAGAAAAGATAATGGAATTCCTGCATCTTCTGGTTGCTGGGAGGCAAAAAGGAAACTCTGCAGAACTTAATGACACGAGCTGCAGTCTAGACCCGAGACAGGAAAGAGTTGTGTTTAATGATTGCAACCACTTTGATTCCCATTATTGCAAAGTCTTTTTCATGCTTCATCTGCTGCCAACCACCCACCATGACTGCAGCACAGTGAAGCCTCCAGCAACATGATGGTCAGCGCCTGTACGTGTTCACCACCCAGAGAATCAACCCTCCTTCCATCCTGGCAGAGCACATGACTGAGGCAGGAGGATGAAAACTGAGGTGGGAGGACTCTGAACAATGCCAGCAGCCGTGAGGCAATCGTGACCTTCAGCCATTTTAATAATGTGCTGCATCTAATCCCCAAATCCTTGTCTCGGGGCTCAGGCTCAGTCTGGGAGACGGACGGCAAAGTCACTTTTTCATGCCGAGCAGCCGTGAGGAAAACGCTGCTGCGAATAAGGATTATTTGTTAATTGTTCCTATAATATGCCTTTACCTCCATGAATAGATTAGCACTGCATGGGATTATGCAATGGGATTTGTAACAGATCTATTATACTAGATTATTATTAATAAACTATTATTACCATTATTAATTACAATTATTAATAATTAGCATTATTGCAATTTTTGTTTCCCTCTGGAGCTGGAAATAAAAATTATTTTACAGATTCATTATACACTGGGCAGCCAAAAGATAAACACTGGTGGTCTGAGCAATATCATGGAGGACAAGGGTCAACGTGGCCACACGGCCCCAAAAGCAGAAAAATGTTCGATGCTCAATGCTCGAGCAAAAGTGCAGGCTGCGTTTTTGTTGGCCCAAAAAATTCTCCATTTTATGTACCCATCCAAATCTCTTACTTAAGTAAAACTACTAAGCAGATTATAAAAATAGGGGTCAAAGATCACTGTTGGTAGGGGCAGATTTTAACAAATTTATGTGCAGACAGGTGGTTACCCAGGTGGGATTATCATAGCTCTGCAGTTGTATGATAATAAAATGTTTAAATAAATTAACATCTGTGACAACAAGTGTTATAACAATTGTTAGAATTGTGTCTTTTGTGTTTTTTTGTGTTTTTGTGTTGTTACAGAATCGAGGTATACCACCATACTGCGTGATGTACTGGAGGAAAATTCTACTGCTTAAATCTTGCAGTAAAATAAAAACTGTGCTCCTCATTCCAGCCTCATTTTTCTTCTAAAATTCACTAAAAAATAGATGAGACAAGAGTTATCTTTTAAACACTTTCCACAACGCAACACTGAACATTATAGTTTTTATGGACATTGTAATGTATGAATGGAAAAATGGAAAGAAACCCAGGGCTACAGCACACTGCATTAATTTTATGTGTACCAAAAATGGGAAGTTATATACTCTATATATGTCTACCAACTTAAAGTTAATATATACATATAATCTGTGTTTCCCTTGTCTCACAAGAATAATTACCGTTTCATCTTTGTCTTTTGGTGAATTTTAGGATAAATATTTTAGAAACAAAACTAACTTTAACACTTAACACGAAGCTGAAACAAGAATCACATGTTTGTCTCTGTTAAGTAGATGAGCAGCAGAATTTTCTACATATGACATAATGCAAGCATAATAGGGGGTTTGAATTCTTTTTAAAATTTATCAAATGTGCAGCTGTGTTGTAAATTGTTTTCATACTTCAAAACCCATCTCTTTGCGGAAAAGTACTTCATAAATAACTTTGTCAACTCTCACTGTGAGCAATGAAAAACACATTTATTTTTAGTTGTATCTTTTAAAAAGGGGGGGGGGGGTTTGTGAATGCATTTCGCATGTGAATCGCATAAATCCTCTTGAACTACCAAAAATACTTACTGCTGGAAATGCACACATGCTGAATGGCATAGTTGTTATGTTGATTATTCCTTCAGTTCCAGTAAAAACCATTAACAGCTGGATTATTCAGAGTAAGCAGAATCTGCTGACGTGTTGATACACTGTTGCGGAGGGGCACAACCTCAGAGACAGATATCTCAAAAATTGAGAACAAAAAAACAATTCAGTGGCTAAATACTGTGGGCACTAAAAATGGGACTACCCTTTAATATGTGGCATTAAATTTACCAAAGTCTTGAGGACGTCTGCTCTGTAGAATGTGACAAAACATGATTTAATAGCTATAGATGTATAGGAATCACTCACTACCATTTACAAATGATAAATCACAAAGTGACTTCAATGAACCTGCATTTACAGCAAACAACACATCCCCATCAGTGATGTAAATCACAAACAGCAGCGGCCGAGAGGGTCTGGAGGAAGTAGCACCCTCCTGATCATTTGTTAATGGTCTCACACCTATTCTCCAAGTCCTCCTATTGTCCCCAGAGGAATGATAATGGGCATTTTGTCTCTTCCTCCGAGTGCTGGACATCTGTGAGAGGGGAAGGGGGTCTTCCACTTTCTCTCAGGCACTTCATGTGTTGCCAATGTGGAAACAAACAAGCATTGTGCTTCAGCTCTGCTGCTGCCCTGATGCCCATGGACTGTCCTCATTTATAGACCCATCACTTAATTGTGGCCTCACACAACCATGTCATTCTCTGCTGTTTTTTCATGTTAATTGTAACGTTTGAGATAGAACTGAGCGGTAATGGTTGGTCTTTATTCTTGCAACATGTGCGTGTTTTGCTCTTTATTACTTACAGTTCTTTTATTTTGGAGAAAGTCATTGGAGAAAATGATAGATTGCAGTACCAACAGGTTTGTGTATTGCCTCACATTTACTTTCTATCAACAAACCCACAGCAGCTTCTTCCATTTTGGTGTGTTGACCTTTTCATGAGCCTCTGTGATTTGTAGGAAAACAAATTAAAGTTACATGTGTCTGAATTTGCATGAGTAGCAGCCACATCAAGATTGCATAATGCAAAAAAAACTGTGATGCAGATGCCTGTAAGAAATTCTCTGATTGCATCGCATCCTATTCTCCTCAGGGGTGCTATCTATATCTGAGGGTGTTGATTAGATAGCAGCCCCCACTGTCATTTGCAGTTCGAGGCCTTGTAATCCTCACATTGTCATGCAGTTGTTGTTGTTGTTGTGTGGTTGTTTTGCAGGATGAAGACAGCGCTTAACAGATAAATTATCAATATGATGCTCATTTTTATTGAATGTTATATCCATGTGTGAAATCACTGAAAGTGATTTTTTGAAAGATGCTCTGAGGAATAAACACAAAGAATTAATGTGTGGATGTCTAAATATTAACAGTTCCAGTCTTGTTTGTCTGAACTGAAGCATTAAAAAGCATTTTGGCTTCGGAGGCACATAAGCACTTTTCACATTCTGGTAGAATCATGTTGTTAAAATATCAATTTGACCATGCCTGGATTATCCAGCTGAAGCCTTAAAGCAACATGCTCTGTGGGTCCCCTCTTTTTGAGCAATATGAGCATCAGGACAATATTTTGAGATGATTGATACCTCAAATCATGAATAAGCACGTGCCTTACAAATGTGCAATTAAACTTCAAATTTTCTCTACATCTTCAGGCAGGCATAAACTTTGGAGGGCCCCTGTTGGCCCCTGAGCTTCATTTATGTGTTCTGGTGTGTTTAATTCAGTCATGATGGTCAGTGGGTGCCCATGATCCTCACAGAGCCTTTTGTAACACCAGAAGGCATCTGCCCCCCCTCCGGTCTTAGTTTAGCCTCTGTGCTAAACAAGCTGCACGCTCCCACAATAACAGTATTGACGTCACTGTCCATCGATGGACACATGCTGCCTTCAGGTTCGCCACTAAAGCTCCGATTTTTTGAATACTTTACGTCTGTAAATTTGACCTTAAATAGATGCAACTGGAAAGAAACAGGTCGAACTGAACTGTTTGGGGTTGACAGTTCAGAGAAAAGAATGAACAGTCTTATTTTCAACAGAATGACATCAGAAAACAAAAAAGGACCGTGGGATAATCATTTACTGTTGGTGCTTGACAATGTCTCCATGTCTTTTACTAACATGTATAGTTTTGAATTTGCCTGAATACAAGCAAGTAAGTGATTTATAATGTATTATACTGTGACATTACTTTAAACATATTTTTCTAATGATACATTTTCAAAAATATTTTTACAACAGAGTTTAGAGGTGGCAGATGTACATACATTTAATACAAAGGTGAAAGTGCAGGTATTTATAAGCTACAGGAACAAAAAATTTAGAAACTCAAGTATAAGAACCACTCCAAGTAGAAGAACTAATGGTGTAAAGTATTCCATATTACTACATATTATAAATGAATTGTTATCAAAAATGATATCATCTGGAGGAAGTATTTAGAGACTATTTTTGAATCAAAAGCAGCAGCTTTGAAGTGGACCTCATGTTAAACGCTTGATCTATGTACAGATGGTTACTCTCTAATAACAAATAATAATTTTTTGTCTATTATTATTTGGGGATTCTTTTAAATTTAGTTTGTCAAAAGTACCAGTTTTCCTTCTGAATTGTAGTGGAGTAAAAGTACTGAAAGTAACACCTGAAAACCTCAAACTGGACTTCAGTACTTGAATAAATTCACTTAGTTTCACATGTTTCATAAATGAATATCGTTTACACGTATGTAGGCTATGTTCTAGTTTGTAGCCTAGGAAACCTTCACACATCCTTCATTTGTGTTTAAATTGTGTCTCGGTGTCACATGTTGCATTAGAACAGAATGCACGAGAAAGAATCTGTGCTCGACTGGCGGATGTAGCATTTCGGACAGCCCGTGAACGCAGCAGGCTGCAAAACTGCGAGAGAAGCGGAGATTGAAGGGAGAGCTGAGCGGCGGTGGCGACGACGGCCATCTTAGAGCTGCCGTGGTAACCGACTCATCCTCGGGATTGGATTTTTCCTCTTAGGAGAAAAATATTCCGCCTGACTGACGAGGGAGGAAGCAGGCTGCGTTTCACTTCGCCGCGGTCGAACTTGAAGTCGGGATGCGGTTCCGAGGGAATAACCCATTTGCATCCGCTGTCGGGCTGGTCCTCGGACTATTATGTGCGGCGGAGGCAGCTAAAGGTACCTACGCCGGGATTTCGGTCCCGTTGTGTTGTGTCTTGCTCTGCGGTGTCACACGCGTTTCTTTGCGGGGCTGAAAGTTACCGGCTTTCCGCTTGTCTGCAGAGGTTGCGGGTTATTCCAGAAACATGAGGCGGGCGGTGCTGGCTCCCGGAGGGTGGGGGGGTGTCTGCTCAGGAACCTGTGCAGGGGATGGTCAGCGTATCCCGCCCCGGGAGCAAGTGCATCCCGGGCATAGTGTGTCCATTATCCAACACACCCCCGGTGCACGTTTGATTTGGGGAGCTTTGGTGGGATCCGGACTCCCAGGAGAAGTGGGGCAGAAAATCAAGGCCACTCCACGACCCCCTTCTATCATCCGCATTAAAGCTGTTGACGGGCGCTGCTTTTCTCCTTGTCTCTTTTTAAAGACCTTTATCACCTTCTGCATTTTTATTACATGCCAGTGTCTGTTACTCTGGTGTCCATATCATATATCACACAACTGACGAGCCTTATGTTTAATTTCATATTAGCGCTTATCTTGACTCCTGGAAGCATTAGTCACGCTAACGCTTGGTTTGACAACCCTGTGGCCGCAGCTCCAGGATGAAGCCTGGTGGGCTACGCATTGCAGATCCCGTTCACATGCCCCTGTTTTATCTCTGGACGTGCTCACTGTACAACCAGCCCCTCGGTAGCTCTGGGCCCATGTGTGTCCAGAAGCTGGATATGAAAGTGCAACTCTTTATTTGCAGTGTCACCGATGGGCCCCAGCACACACCGAGGAGAAACCTGCCTGTATTTGCTGCAGGGCGGTCCACCAGCCTCCTCCCAGCAGCTCACTGCTCAGACATGAATTTATAGACCAGGATTTAACGTTTAACTCGAACCACTGACTCCCCCTGGGTAGGCTTCCTGTTTCAGGGTGTGTACAGGCAGGTGCATATTAGTCAGTGGCCGTATCGGCATGCCCGGGCAGCTACCAACGCCTGAGACCTGTGTGTGCTGCTTGCTTTTAATGATACACCCTTTTTTATGCTCCATGGGTAAAATCAAGGCCGTAAAATGATAGAGGTGGCCATAAAAGTCTTTTGTTGTTGTCATGTCAATCAGCTGCTGATGCCCCCATCTCCTGAAGGATATTTGTAAAGCCTTTCTTCTTTTTTCATGAGTCAAAAGGCTTCAGCAGCAGTATGTGTTATTGTCTAAGTGTGGCTCTGCGAGTTATAGCCCAATGTGTGTTTGTAATGTGCACCTGCAGGCTTTCCTGCTCTTATCAGGAGACCTGTGAAATCACCATCTTAGTCAGGGCTTATCTTTTATTAACCAAAGGTCACTCGCTTATTTTCTGTGCCACCTCTTGTCACCTGTGGCCCAGTTGGTGTTTTCATGGCTTGTTGATTCTCTTTTTGTGTTACCAAGCTTCACCTGCAGTGCATGAGAAATAAGCAAATGCTCCTCAGTTTTTACCCCGAGTTGTTCTTGTGTCTCAGTATTCTAGTTCAGATGTTTGCAAATGATTTGGTGTTATCACTGCAGAAACAGGCCGAGAAAGAGCTTTAGCACTCACGAGGGGTGTTGTCAGCTCTTCGCCTACGCCAGTAGTTATCACTGATGACTTCGCCACACAAACCTTGAGGAGTGCGATGAAGAATAAACCTCCAATTTCTAACCTGTACTACATGATTCATTACACTCCCAGCTATGCAATGCGTTGTTAATAGTACAACACATACTAGCTATTTAACCATGTTTTGTTCATTATAATAAATACAACATTGTTCTTCTTCTGTTAACTTTTGCAGCTGTGGGGTGGCCCCTTGTCCAAGAGTCAAATGTTAGGTCTGCTGAAATGCACAAGCTTTAGCATCATTCATCATTCATCATTGAATTAAGTCAGTCTGTGATGACTAATTCTATGAATTAGATGCCCTGCTTTGTGTGGTGCTAAATGAACAAATACACTTCCCCACATGGCAGGGATAAAGTGGATAACACAGTTTAAGTGTAAGGCCTTATTTTCTGTATTCACCAGAGAAGCCAACCACTGATTCACTGAAAACTGCATTCAGATAGAGCAATGCACCAACATGTTTCCTTTTGAAAAATAATTTATTAGTCTGCCATGTGGGATATAACTGTGAGTTCTCTCTGATCGAAGCAACATTCCAATATTCTGTTTAACTTTACATAGACCTGTAGGATAACATTTGTAAATGATTACTGGTATAAAAATTATTTAAATAAAACTACTTGCAATATTGGTTGAAACCTATCGTCTAGGTTATGAAATGAATTAATATTGATTGAAAGATAACAGAAAAAAGGGATGGCTACCATCATTGACCCTCTTGAAAGTAATATATCCACATTCTCATTTTGCTGTAAATTATCTGATTTGGGTTCATTTTAAACCTTAATCAAAGCCACCAGCAATGGGGGGCGTATATCATTTTGCTGTGTTATGGTAGGATATGCTACAGCTGACAATGACTGCATTGTTCACCTCCCATGCAGCTTTAGTAACACTGTTGTATACCATCGTTCAGCATCATTTTAACAGACTTGTTTTTCCTCGGGAAACAGCATTACATACCAACAAGGTGATGTCTGTTGACTGAAAATGTGATGACACTGGGAAAGAAGTGAATCAGCTCAGTTTCAGATGTTTCAATTTCAGCGTGCCAGGTCTTAATCAGCTGCTTAAAGGGAAATGTCAGCTGTGTTAGTGCAGCACTCTAGGTGGTTTTGATTGATAAGACTCATTTTATTCAATATTCGGTGATCTGCTCCACTTGTTCAACAGTGTCTTGTCACTGCAAGATCAATGGCTTAAACAACAGTTATTGAACACAGGTGCAACTGAAGTAGAACACGTACCTCTGCTGAACTGCATAAGAATTAGATGTTTCAATCTTGTTAGGCAAGAACAGCATGATTTTTGAAGAATCTTTTAATATTTAGAATTTTGCACCAGTTTTGGGCAGATTCTTGCAAAATACCCTGTAATTAGCCTCAATTAGTCACTTAGTTGTGGCTGTTTATCCCTCTGGACACAAATTAGCAGGCATTTTCAGGCATTTTTGTTAATCAAAGTGAGAAATATTGATCCAAATTCATATAATTTGTAGGCTAAAATTTAATACTCAATACATGGTAGTTTAGGAAAGTGTGCCTTGAAGTCACACAGTTTTAGCTTCAGTCCAATAGTCAAGATCATTGTTGTTGTAGTGGTATAAATGCCAACCTTTATGAATAAATATTACATTCCAGTGCAACTAAAATGCAAATGCCAATACATTTATTGAGGAGCGTACTGAGGAAATACATATTTTTTCAAATGAATGAATTAATCACTGCATTTACCAAAGAAGAGTGAGTTGTAAGCAGGTGGTGGGAGTACAAAGTGAAGGACTGTCATGCCATAGACCCGAGTTCTCATTCACAGTTCTGTCTGGTTATGTTCAAAGAAAACCACTTAGGTTGGGATTAGAGAACGGTCATGGAGTTTTGTGAAAGCGGTTAAACACCCTGTGTGTGAAATTACTAAAGATTCATTTTTCTCAAATAAACTAGCCATTGGTCTTTCTCTTCGCCAAACCAGCTGCTGTAAGTGCCTAAACACAACCATAAAAATAACGCTGGATGTGGTACTGCACCAAAAACAAAATGCAATCTTTTACTGCTAAATATGATATTTTTGTAAAAATAATTTTGTTGTCTAATAACATTTTAACGATATGGTCAGTATTGAGTTTGCAACATGATATTTGAGTTAAATGTGCACATATACTCATTCTGTTCATAGAAAACATAAACTGGTTTTACAAAAACGTATTTGCGTTTGCATTTTAGCTGCATAGAAACACAACGTTTAGGAGACAAGATAGGTGTGAACCCACCCCTGCTTTAATAACCACAGATGTGTCTAAACTAAAAGCTGGAGGTTCAACATTTTTTATTTTTCAGAAAAAAGATGTGTCCTCATTTGTAAAAGAACATTTAATGCCTCATGGTGCAGGATTTATGAACCACAAAATGTCTTTCTTCAAGGAGCAGTTTTTTACTGAAATCTGCTAACGTATTTGTTGAGCTCCTGCTGACAAACAGACAGAATTGATGTAACGAGTTGAACTTTGCATTTCTGGTGGATTTAACATTGAATAGTTTTGGTGTGGAGCCGCATCTTTGGCAAACATTTTCCTCTGCTTTGCCTTCAAAAACAGTTTGCTTGCCCTACACGGGGGCCCTGTTTCTACAAGTTAACTCTTACATTTTTCTCCGAAGAACAAAGGGCTTTCAGGCCCAGACTTCAGGGTCAGGATCTCGACTAAGCGCATCACAAAGCAGTCACTGTTCGAAGGATCGTGACTGAAGCCCCTAAAGAATGCCTGTATAAGATAATCCTGCAGAAGTGCTAAGTTGTTGAAGCATTTGGTAATATGCCACTCAGTGCTGGAAAGATAGGCCATGAGAATACTGGACTTAATTTGGGTTGGTGGTGACTTTCCTCTCATTGGTGCCTTTGCCGGCTGAATGGAGTCAGTGAACTGGCAAGAATGGGTCATTCAGTTGTGACTGTTTAGTTGTGCCAGATAACTGGGAAGTTGTGTCGGCAACCAAGAAAGGAGTTTAAATTCACATGAACCCTTGTCTTGATGTTTGACAGTTGAATGGCAAGTGCAGACAAGAAACAAATATTCGTAGCGTGAAAACACATATGCGCTTTTAATACTGTGAATCAGATTGAAATCTGGTAAAATAAGTTTGCCAATTACATGGACGTCTAGAAGGAAATTCTTGTGAAGATACTATTGCAGTAAACCACTAAAACATGGAAGAGAGAGAGTGAAATGAACTGGGAGCTTTTTTTATCTATCAAAATGTTTGAAATTGAACGTTTATTGTGTTATGTATTATTTATTATGAGAATGTACTAGTTGTGTATCTGCAGCTCATGGTGTTGTGTTGCTTTCTCCCTTGAGTCTCATTGCCTCCTGGGGAAATAATTGGCACTGCAGAGCAGTTCACATTTGGGTGTGCTTACAAAATCAGGCTCCATGGGAAACAGGTAACCAGAGAACACGTTACCTGCTGCAGGTTGTCTCCACCCGGGTGCCTGTGCAGCCATCTCACTCTCGCTCTTTCACTCTCACTGGCTCTTTTGTGCTGTTCATACAGAGAGGTAATTGAGTTGCACTCAAGGCTCTGCGGCTCCCAACCCCCTCTTCAGTGCAGTGCTACAGCCGTCCATGCTGTGCTCGTTCTGTTGGGCGGTTGTGATTGCGTGGAAGACAAACAAATGTCGTTGCCTGGCAGGGAAACTGAGAGGCTCTCCTGTGTGTTGGGGTGTTTGGGGAGTGAGAGCCTCTGAGGTCTGGGCTTCCTATAAGGGTCCTTGAAGGCTACCTACAACAGTCCTCAGTCTGTGATGGAGGTGACTTGTGTCAACAAGCTCAGGAGCTTGTATGGTAAGACAAATAAAGGAGTGTGCCCACTGTTACAGACTGTGAGCAGATTGTCTGTCGATGGTTCCTTGTCCACGGAATGAAGGGAGCTACTCAGAAGAATAATTGAAGTCAATGTTTAATTTAGATTTGCATGCATCACATACCTTCACCTATTTGCTTGCCCTTTCTGTTTGTCTCTGTTTGGATTTCTCTGGTGTGAAGGTGCCCTCTAAAATACCATGAAGGTGCCATGTGATGTATATGAATGTGTCTGCAAGCAAAGCCATGCGTCTGACAACTGTAGGATTATTAAATAGTTAAAAATTAGCGCCCGTTGTTCATGTTGCCTAGTGCTCACATACTCTCACGCAGTTTGCACCAATGCTACATTTCGCATATTCTTCTGTGTTTTCACAAACTTTTTTTTTCCTGTCTCCCTGGAAACACCTCAAGGTCTGAATATCGCCTGAACACAGACACTTGCTTCACTTTTCTTCAGTGTATTGCTGCAGCTAATGGGACAAATATGAATAACAACCTGGCAACAGAGAGGCTTTATTTAGTCTCAGACAATAATAAGACACCCTGCACATTCTGCTTTTAGGCCATGCTGCCACTTACGTTGCTAGTGATTTTTGGGATTTGCTAGTTAGTGTTAATTTTATTAATTCGTATTTCTGAGTAATCAATCGTGCAGCAGCACAAAGTCTGGTTATTTAGTTTTTTTTAAGCAAATTAAACCACAGCCTTTTATATAATTTAAAATGTGTATATATTTGGTTTTCATATACGTACATTTATTTGCTGTCATCATGGTCAATAGTATATACTACAAAATAATATGAATTTCAGTCACCAGGTAATGGGTGCAAACCGATAGTTGAGTTATTATTGCACCAAAAAGTGTTAAGTGTCCCTGGGGAACCTGCCCTCTAATGGAGTGTATGGAGTGTATTATCACTTTTGTATGTAATCAAAGAAGATGAAGGCCTGCAGGCTGTCGCCCATCAGATGTAAAATATGAGCTAAGTCAATGAAGCAGAGCTCCACAGTGCACACTCCACAGACCCGACACTCGCCTGCACCGTCGTCATTACACAGCAAGCCCTCAGAGGTTCCCAGGCGTTATCTGATAATTACAGAGTGATCATCTTCTGCAGTGATGTTGCTACACTTAGGGCAGCCGCGTTATATTTCTCTAGTTTTCCCAGAGTGATCAGTAGCCTGTGAACAATTTGGGATCTTTGCTTTAGTCTGTAGCAGCAGAGAGGGACTTTACAGCAGCTGGCCTTGTGCAAAGCTTTTTGAAGGTATTGGGTGGGGGCATAATGATTTGTTTCCCCCCATGAGGGTGAGACATCCCAGCAGTGGCATAGAGGAGAGGGAAAGAGAGAGAGTGCACAGGCATCCTATTGAACCTCAGGATTAACACAAACTATTGTGTCCCTAACGCTCTCACAGGAAGTTTTTCATCACGGTTAATAGGTCAAACTGTATAGGTTAGACTTCAGTAAAGAGCTGTAGAACCACAATGGAGATTTGTCTTTGTGTCCATGCGGATGATCAGTATGTAACCTCATTCTCCGGTGGTCGTGGAACACGTCAGTGATGGAATCACATGGTTCAGTATGTGGCCCCATAGAATATTATATTATTGTTGTTGTTGGGGGGTTTGTTCACAGTCTTTATCCTAAAGTACTTATTCTTGCTGAAATGCTGCATTTATCCCAACAGTACCATTCCTCTAATTGTCTGAAGTGAAGGTAAAAGTAGCGTTATTATTGCCATACTTAATTTGACTGTTTAAGGAAATCTAATCTGATCATGTGTCAAGGTCAAAATCTTCCTTTCGTGCAGAGGTAGAGCAGGTGGTCCAATAAGAGGTGGGTTCCTCCAGACCACATGTCACAGTGTCCAACCCTAAGTTGCTCCTGGTGTTTGTGTGTTCCCCAGCTGGAAGTCTCTGTGAATAAATAGGTCTGGTGCATAAGTAAAGTCACCTTCATAAAGGGAGGATTTTATGTGCATTTGTGAAAAACCACAGTGGAAATTTTATAAAGGGTTTTTCTATCTACAGGCAGAACAAGGTGCCAGTAGAACAAAAAAGTGAAAATTCAGCAGGTGGAGAACTTGGTACATTTCAAAGAGGAAATCAACCCATTTGTACCAGTTTTTGTACATAAGTTTAAAGAGTGCACATAAGGTGACAGAGGAACAGAGCTGATCCGTAGATTGTCCTGGAATAACACAGCTTGGCGCATGGAGTCACATCGTGTACTTCAACTAGTCTGTCTGTGTCAGAAGTCAGCCTTGTTTCAGCTCTGTTCTCCTGTGTTCTCCATCCGTTTATCATTCTGACATATTAAAAGCGGGTTCCAGATGTTGTGGTGTTATTAGGAATCATGCTCACTGCCAGATGTACATAATAAAAACTTGGCAATGGTTTGGGTTTGGCAGCCTTTGTTGCTTTGTTTCATGTCTTGCTTGATGCTTGACCTTGTCGGCGAATGAAGTAGACGCATCCCATTAAAGGATTAAATGTCACAGGCTTTATTTGCTGCCTAACTGGATTGCATACCAGGTACTGTGTTGCCTGGCAGTCAGTGGGTACGCTAGCCCACCATCTGCCTCTGACACATTATTTATTTATGAAAGGCTTCTTATAGGATTGTATTTTGCCTGTGTTTGTAGATTATGGCTTATTTTAGTGGGTACTAAATAAATTCTATGGTACGTTCATTTGTTCTTTGAGGTTCAGTCTAGCGCCTGAAAAACTTCATTGCTCCTTTTTAAAAAAATTTGTTTTGTTTTTTGTGGACAAGATTGCCATGTCAGATTAATGTCCATTTTTTAGAGTCCAGTATTGGCCCATCATATCTGTGTATTTATATCTCATCTCCTCATCTAATGTTTATTAAGTTTAAATATTGGAAAACATGGAGAGAGATTTCCTGCTTCCTCTGAAGTCAGATTCACTGAGCAGAGATGTTCACTTTTAGTGTATGATTGAGGCTTGTCCTTCTAATGTGTATCAGCAAGTTTTGCACCATTTTGATTTATTGTAATTTGAGCATGACAGAGCGTAGCAGTTAATGGAAAAGCATAGTGGAGCAGGGAAAGAGAGGGCTGAGGGGAGCCAGGTGGACTGATTGTGGGTCTTGTGCCAGCATAAGTTTAAGTTGCATGTTATAGCGTTATGTAAAATTAATGAGCCTTTAGCTTAGACGTCTTTGTAGAACTGCAGGTTGTTGTGGCAGTGACTTCGAAATTACAAGTTCAGCATTGACTGTTTTCCTTTATAGCAAATATAGTGAGCAAACATACATTCAATTTGTAATATATTTCTATAAAATTTTGTCTTTGATAGTTTGCAACATTATTCGCAAGTAAAGACATGCAAAGTTCTATACAGTATTAAGTAAGATTTGACATGTGGATATCAGGCCTGTGTTATCAATAAAACGTGTCAACTTACCGTGACTCCACAAACAGCAGGAGACTTCTTGATCAGTCACTTCCTTTTGAGGATCTGGATTGATGTGGGTGAGAAAGAGTCTGCAGGTTGTAACTGGGCCACCTCTGAGTATGCACTGTGCTAGATGGATTGGTTTCCTAGTTTAGGTAAATTAAGAAAATGACATTCTTCCTCACTAAATATCCCGAGTGCTACGGCAGCATTCCATCATTTCAAAGCCCCTTCCCTAATCTCATTGCATCCTAAATGCAAGCAAGCGTCAAGAAAGCAGCCTTCTGCTGAAGAAAAAACTAGTCTGCGAGTACAGTCTCACCTCATTATTATAAAAGTCATATTCTTGATAAAGTATTTAGAGTTTATGGTAATGCCCCATGTTTCCAAAAATGACAGCTCTGTCACTGACGATCCCATCATGTGAGAAAGGCCTTTTAGCAATTTCACGTGTGGGAGAGAATTTCATGCTTTAGGCAAAATGATGCTTTAGTTTTTTTTCATTGGAAGTGTGTGATTGAAAGGGGCTTTGATTTAAATGTATTTTCACAG
This sequence comes from Channa striata, assembly GCA_033026295.1. Taxonomy (NCBI): domain Eukaryota; kingdom Metazoa; phylum Chordata; class Actinopteri; order Anabantiformes; family Channidae; genus Channa; species Channa striata. The sequence continues at coordinate 11,561,189 of CM065172.1, read as the reverse complement.
CCGAAGTACATGGAATTTGTCAGAGGTCTCCTGGGTCTGTCTCTTTTGTCCTCATGTCTGCACTGAAGCTGTGTCACGTTTTTCTGCAAGACAGTTTGCCATCTGTGAGAAAATCTGCCTCTTGTTACAAATAATCCCTCTGTCTCTTCTGTCAGACTTAACTTCTGACTGTAAAAATACCACCTTTACTTTTACCCGTGTCAGCAGTTATTTTGTTTATGTACTAATTGGATGAAGCTGCAGATAGGTCAGGCAGGAGATACCTATGTATGGACTTTTAACATTAACGGGAACAACAAATCAGACAGGAAGGGCTATTAATCTGTTGTTATTGGTCATGATTAGGCCAAAGTGTTTTGCATAAACCAGCAGGAGAAACCTACTTGATGTTGTAATTTTTCCTGGTGCTACAGACGACTGATGGATAAATGTGAATCCAACATGTGACCTAGCTCACACTAACTGTGTCTGGAAGCTAAAGCTGATTATTGTAGTGGTCTGACCTGTTACTGTTAGTGAAGACATACTTCAGATCAGAAGATGCTCATCAAAGACAGTTTATTGGGCTTGATCACTTTCAAGTGACTCGCAGATTTAGTTGTAAACACTTCCTGATTCAAGGTGAGGTGTGAGGGGATTTGAAAACTTCACACAGTTCTACAAATTGCGCTTTTGGGAGTGAAAAATGTTTTTAAAATCTTTATGTTGGCAATGTTACTCATTTAAAGTTTGAGTTAACTAATCATTTTTAAAATCAAATGATTTTTGCATATTTTTTTGCTTCTATTGTGCTCACTTTTTTCATTGCAAATCTATTCTATTCTATCCAACATATTCTTTTCTGGCAACAGCCTTTATTGTTTCTTTTGCCCATCTTACTTTCACTTCTGTCAGATTAACAGTAAAGGGATAACAAATATGACGCACAATAACATGTTTACTATGCAATTTTGACTGTGACAAAACTTCTGTAAAGCCTCTTGTCAGTAAAAATGCTATGTAGTAAGTAATTTTCATTCATTGTAGTGCATACATTATACCAATCCTGTGCTCGTAGCTTTTAATAATCCTCATTAATCACGTAATCTCTGCGAATTACACACAATTATTTAATGACACACAATGTCATTTGCTTCACTGAAATTGGATTTTGCAGACTGACATTTAATGTCTTACGAAACCATCCCCGTTATTTATTTATGCTTTTGGTAGGTTTTCTTTTTAATCTGGTTACTGTTTGAAGCTCATAATTTAATTGTAGCATACACTTCAGCTGTTTTCCTGGTACTCAGTTGATCATTGTGCAACAACGAAGCATTTTCCAGAATTAAACTACTGTGAATTGTATTTCACTATGCAAAACATATTATAATTAGGTCTTAGCTGCACAAATTCATTGTCATTTATTCTGGATGTGCTGTATAACATGTGAGTGAGCTGATGTGAAATTACTTATGAAGCTGCAGAATAAAAATTATGCCTTTTGTTACTTCCGTTCTCATACTTGAAAAGACACAAAGATGCAGGTCACATTTACAGTTGGAAGGATTACAAGTGTACAGATGCCAGCACCATTTTTGTTTGGCAGCCTCTGCAGATACTTGAATGGCATCAGCATTTTTTGAACAGAGACACAGTAATTAATCTGCTGTCTATTGAAATGATGTTGCCTGTTGAGATGCACGTTGTCTCAGAATGTGTCATTATGCACAGTTAATTGGATAAACATATGCTTGAAGATGTGATTCAGTATGTAATGAAGCTAGTAATGTTGAGCATCTTCACTTACGTTTTTTTACTATATAAACTATTTAAACTATATTCTATCTGCTTTGTTTGATAAAACTAAAATCCGACCGCACTTGTTGTATGGTTACATAGATTTTTGTGTCTTTTTGATCATTCACTCAAATACATCATATAATATGGAGGTTACCAATGCTTCTCCTAAAATTTAAGTGAAAGTAAAAAAAGCAAAAATGAGGTGGAATTATGATTTGTTCCTAAGTGTGCTTTTGCGGTGTAACAAAGTGGGCCTCATACTATCATCCAAACTGCTGAAGGGTCATTTTTTATAGCTTGTCCTGCAGGAGTTTAAATAATAACCAGAAGAAAATTAGGTGCGTGATTGATGTTATTTGCCAAAAATCATGTATTTGTTTCTGCTTTATTCCCAAAACACTAACACCAATTAGGATCTCTTTGCAGTTACTCAGTTACTGTTGCAGTCTCTTCACTGTCGAATCACAGAAACTTGAATTTTAATAATTTTATTACATTTTATTGCAGTATATTATTTTATGATGTTTGTATGCGGTTTTGATGCTTGGTCATATATTTTTTCTAAATATTATGCAGTTGTTATAAATCTAGTTTGATGCAGTATTTTTACCTGGCTCCTGAATGAGTTTCATCATAGGGGAAATAAAAACTGAAGTTGAAAGTTAGGGATGACTTAAGTCATATGCTGCTCATGCTGTGATCAGTGATTTTCTGTCATATATTTTTTAGGCCACAGTAAATTTATCATATTGTTTAAATTGAAATTGACCTTCTGAGTCAGGACAATCCGTTTTAGGTCTGAACAAAACAAAACAAATTGTTTTAGCAAATCCTGGATTTTCATACAGTCTTTATTAGATTCAAAAACCATAATGATATATTTCCTTTAACCTGCATTTTCAAAAAAGTAGTGCAGTTTGTAAGTAGATCTTGCACAAAACAGTTACATAATGGTTGCACGTCGCAGCCTTGATTACTATGATATTGTGGCTAAATAAAAAATATTATAAAAATGTTTTTCCAAAATGCATTTTCATTTTTCCTCCTTGGGGATCAGTAAAGTCTTATCTTATCTTACAGGTTCACTGATAAAAGTACTTTGGAAAAAAATGGTTTCTGTGTTGCTGTTTTCAGGAAACGTGCCTGGTCACAGTGTATCTGTCCTCCAAAGTGTGCTGTCAGCTAGACTTTGCATCACCTTGTGCATATCAGTAACACAGATATGCCATCATGTCTTCCTGATCTAGAGGGAGCGCATATTGTCTGTAAAGATATCTGCATCTCCTCTGCATCAACATTGTTCTCGAAGCCAGCCTAAATATGTCACTTGCTGCAGCTGTTTTGCAGCCGCCAGCTACAGCAGGATCCTGTCTGCAGCTCAGATGCTTCCCAGTGCAGCTAAACACAACGCTGCAAAAGGCCCGACCACTGCTCCACAACTGTCCTGAAAGTCAGTGGTGGAGCCTGTGAAAACCACTTCTAAAGCTCTTTCACTGATATGGATTGTGGTTCTGTCTTTGTCGTGGAACATTATTGGACCATCCTAAGTTGTCTTGAAATAATTGGGTTTCATTTGAAATATAAATTAACAATTTAATCTCAGAGCATTGTGGCTTATAGATGGAGAATGCTGTGTAATACATGATTCACTAAATGTTTCTCCAGCTGACTTGGTTCACGGGTGAAGCTTTTAAGGCATTTAGCTTCCCTTTATTATATGTGATGCATCTAAAACTAACAATGAAATCTGACACTTTACTTAAACTGCATTATTCCCTCAATAATAGAAACCTAATGTTTTCCCTTTCTGTTTCCCACAGTCAATAAGCACAAACCATGGATCGAGACAACGTACCACGGGATCGTAACAGAAAACGATGACAAAGTGCTTCTGGATCCACCTCTAATTGCACTGGACAAGGATGCTCCTCTTCGCTATGCAGGTGAGAGAGGAGGTTTAATGCTGCTACTACTACTACTGTTGCTGCTCTTACACTACCTCAGGTTTATTTTACTTAAAATAACTAAGAAGGAATTCAAGAAGAAATAACCTAATGACTCTGTATCATTAAGAGATTCTGTAAAATGCAGAAGATGCAGAAAAGCTGTTTGTGTATGAATAATTTAAGCTTCACTTCAAGGTCAGTGAGTTGTATGTATAAACACATGCAGTCTATTTGCTACTAGGTTATTTGTAGCGTAATTATTCTTGCAAGTGAAACCAAAAGACCTTCACTGAACATGGAAGCACAATCTTAAATATAAGTGTCAGCATCATGCTTTGAAATCAGTGTGTATGTCGTGGTTAATAAGTCAAAATCCTTCTGTCTTCAGTGGGTTTTTAATCATCTGTAACTGTCTTATTTCTGTCATGTAGGACACACTTGAGATTATGTGTGCACTTATACAAATGAAAGAATAACTGGTGAGGAAGTGCCGATGACTAGATTTTATGAACTTGTAGTAGACTTTTATATTTACATATTTTAGACACGTCTCTAATAAAGACATACTGCTTAGTGCTGTATCCTCCACAGTAGCTCTTTTGACATTTAGATCAAAATACTCTTTCATGTTTTTTCTTCTCTCCCAGTGGGGAGGCACAATTAATGTGGTTTATGTACCAAGGCCCCCAAGCTCTGGGTTTTTTTAAATCACATTGGGATTGACTTTGGCCTGGATTCAAAGCACCACAGCACTGGAAATGATTTCCACCATTTGACATCACACGCGTCATATGATCTTTTCTCTGCTAATTGCTTCACACTCAGTGTTCACACTTTACATGACCATTTTTATCTCCGACTACATACACCGATTTAGCAAGAGACCTTTTAACAGACATGAGAGGAGAAGCCAAAATTTAAAGATCTTCATCGTGTTGTATATATTTAGAACCGATCAAAGTTACTCAGTCTTTAAGGTGGACAACAAGCGCATTTCTCAAGAGCAAAGAATTAAATAATATCCTCATTGTTAGGCTAATGTTAGCCTCATTTCATAGTAAATTAGCAGTCGGCTTGGTGTTCCCTCTTTTCTGAAGCGGGGATTCCTTCTTTGAGGAGCACAACTCTGCAAATGGACAGTGTGTCCCGGCCAACTTGCTCTCCTCTTGAGGCAGAGCATAAAATCTGGCTTCACGTGGCAGCAGGGGTGACCAGCTCTGTCATGCCAGCCTGGCTGGTCCATCTGTGCCAACAAACGGGGTTTATTGTAAAGCTGGCCCACGGTTGCCCAAAAGCCCAGTCACAGGCATTTAGGGTTGATCAGTGAGAGTAGGAGAAAGTTTAGAATCGTTGAGAAGTTGCTGTTAAGTTGGTGTACATCAAGGTCAGGCTGAGGTTGTCTGGAAGTTACATCATGGCAACTGGACTTCTTTTTTTGGTCATTTGAAAAATATTTGAAATGAGTAGCCTCCTAAATGGGAAGATTTTTCTTTGTTTTGCACCTGATCTGAACGGGCTTGTGAGGTGGCCAGTAGAAAGGCTTTAAATAGAGTCTCTATACATGGTGACCAATAGATTTGAACCCTATTATTTGACTTTCAATAATAGGGTTTTCAGTCAATAGTTTTTAGTGTCTTTAGTGACACTTCGCTGGGGGACTCGGTTAGGTGGTTCATTCCCCCATGGTTGTTGCCCATCTACCAGCAGAGCCCCTTTGTACTCCCTATGAAATAATATTAGAGATAACTGCTTGAATATTCCACTTAAACATGATTGTCACTAGTCTCTCGAACCATGCATTATCATTTCTGTCTTCTTTTTGTGTGTTTGTGCATATCTGCCTAGTTACTTCAGTCAGAGTGATTTGAGCTGAAATACTGGAAACCAAAGCTCTGCCAAAGTTGAAAATGAGCTCAGGGTTCATAGACGACGTCAGGAACACAAAGCAAAGAAAAGATTTACCACGAGATCTGGATTGTTTGATTCATGAAGGAATACAAGTTACTTCAACTGAAAAAAAAAACAGTTTCTGCAAATGATTACATCAAATCTATATTAAACACAAATTAAGTTGTTAGCATGTGAATATCTTCAGTTTATTATTCGTTGTATTTATTTAAAATCAAGCTGTTAAATGAACACAGCAGGTTTAGACTGTAAAATCAATGCCTCAGTCACCTGAACTGTGGTGTAACCAGTGTAGCAGTGAAAGCTCAGCAGTTCCTAAAGCTCTGGTGTGAGCAGGTCAGAGGAGCTGGGCTGAACATGGAGGCCCAGGACTCCCACAGCATGACTGGTCCTGAACAGCAGCGTGTAATGTTAAATCCATTTCTAATTGCGTAGTTGGTGAAAACACAACGACCAACCCAGCGCTGGCCTTCACAGGGCTTGAAAACAAATGATTTGTAATTGTCTGTGCTCTGCAGATTAACCAAAGAATTAATCAACTAGTTTCTGTCAGACGGACTGACTTAAAAATGTAAAATTTCTGTTTGTTGTAGCTGGATGCTTTTTCACTAGATGGGATTTGCTGAGGCATTTAAAATTGCAAAGACTCTGACACAGTCAGCTCTTCATAAATGTTTTAAATCATTCTTTCTCTTAACTGACAACTTTGACTTCAAGCGTTTCCGATGGTGGTTTTGTAAGTTTCCTCACTGTCCTCTCTGTCTTTTCTCTGAGCTCCTAACTTATCTTTTAACTGATCTCAGTGTATCTTTTCTCCCTTCCTTGTAGAGAGTTTTGAGGTGACCCTCACTGAAGAAGGTGAACTTGGGCTCTTTCTTCTGCCTTGTGCTTAGTTGTTACTATTAACCCACTAACGCTAAAAAGCAGCATCCACACTTTTACACAGAAACTCCTGCCATGCTCTGTAATCTCCCACCATTTGGTTTTCTCGACTTTTATGTTTTTCTCACCCTGAATTTTTTGGAGTTCCTGCAGCTGGATGAAAAGTGTGATGTGGGGCTGACTGTACTTAGAAATATCTGTGCATGAGACATCCATTGCAGTTTGCAGACCCTAACAGTTTTTCAGCTGTCACCAGGAAACACAATGCTGCTTGAAAACAGGAGTTCTTGGTTACGTTGCTGCAAATCATTTCAAATAAAGAACATGGAAAGCTTAGCTAACTTTTGGCAGAAATCAGATGAAATCCAAAAACATGATCATTTTTATATCTTTTAATCCTTAGGGCAATTGGAACAGAAACTGACAATAAAATTGATATTTATAGAGGACAAGTCTTGAAAATTAACTAACCTACCGGCACCAACATGTTTGTTGAGCTATCAAATCTGTGCAGGTACAGTGACTCCTGTGGACCTTTCTGACATTTAAATGTTTAAATGAAAGCTGCTGAGATTGTTAACCAATGCAAACTCTCTCTGCTGCAAAGTTTCTGTTGTTGCATCTTTGCCTCAGTGGATCTCTTGAGTTACTTCTCCACCACTAATCTCCACCATTAGCATGGCTGCAGTTGTCATTTGATGTGGATGTCAAGCAAGTTGATATTTCTAACCCCAGTTCTCATCCAGTTTATTTTGTTTGAATACTGTTATTGTACCGGTTATGTTTTCTATGATTTTTATTTGGTTTCATTTTGCAGTAGTTTTGGGGGAGAGGCAAGATTACACAGGAAGACTTTCTTTAATAAAGAAAAAAATATTATTCAAGGTGTTTTCTAGACTTTTTTCTTTCACAGATCTTTGGGGTTTTGGTGCTGGATCACCTTATCACAGTGCTCTCTAATATAAAGAATCAATCTTGCTTTTAGTTATTTTCTTTCTTAAATATCTTTACTTATGAGGCTTTGTTCATTACAGAGATAAATGATCTTCACTACAAATACTGTTCTCTCTTTATTACGTTTCGGACGTGGTGTCATGATTTTAGATCCTAAATATCTTAAGTACTCCTGTGAAATGCCTGTCCGCATCTTTTCGGTTTCTGCCTGCATGACTGGATGCAATGTTTTCAAGTGGCTTGGAAAAGACACTCTGTTTATGGATACTCAGTCCCACACCCTCCCCCAACTGCCTCAACTGCTCACCTACATGACCGTGCTTTTGGGTTTCCTCCACAGACACCACCCACCCCAATCTACAACTCCCTGGCTTTTTTTTTTCTTCTTTTTTTTTTGCGCGTAAATTTATTTTTGTGGTGAACTTTTTTGTGTGTGTGAACAAATCATTTTACATCTGTCCTCAGCAACTCTGAGAAAATTCTCTCTTGGCTCTTGACATGCTCAGGTGAGATTTGCGGCTTCAGGATCCATGGACAGAATGTTCCCTTTGAGGCAGTTGTCCTAGACAAGTCCACTGGCGAGGGGGTCATCCGGGCCAAAGACAAGTTGGACTGCGAACTCCAAAAGGAGCACACATTCACCATACAGGCCTATGACTGTGGAGAGGGTCCTGATGGTGCCAACATGAAGAAATCTCACAAGTGAGTCAGCTTCTGCCAGTTCATGAGCCACAGCACCCAGTGTCAGCTCTGAGTTTTCCTTTTAGTTTCACTTGCGTTAAAATACCACAATCTACTTCACAGCAAATCATTTTCTAGATAAAATGATTGATTAATAAAACAATCAAAAGACTAAGGAGTATTGGAAAGAATAATTTGTTGCGTCCATACTGAGGAAACTTTTAGTACTGATAAATAATTCATTTTTAACAAAGTGTTCTAACGTGATATTGTCCCTCACAGGGCCACTGTGCACATCCAGGTGAACGATATCAATGAGTATTCGCCAGTGTTCAAGGAGAAGTCCTACAAAGCCACCATCATCGAGGGAAAGAAGTATGACAGCATCCTGAAGGTGGAGGCAGTAGACGCTGACTGCTCATTCCAGTTTAGCCAAATCTGCAACTATGAGATTGTCACTCCTGATGTGCCCTTCACCATTGACAAAGATGGTGAGGACATTCACAGTCACCTTGTTGGGGAATAGATGCAGCCAAGGCCTAAGAGCTCTAATTGTATTGACATACGTCACAATGAGCGCATTTACGTGGACATTAGTAACTTAGGGAAAATCTAAATTGACATACTCCAGCATCATCAAAAATATTTATTGATGATGCTGGACTACGTCAACTTGGATTTTCTATAGCTTTCTATAGCTATCTATCTATAGCTATAGTCTATAGCTTCGATTATAAAACCTGCCACTAGATTGAAACCAGGTTTCCCGAGGTAGATTTCTTTCAAAGAACGCTGATAACTCTGCCATGTATCTGCATAACGTGTTTCTAATCTGCTTTCTCCTACTGCGCATGTGTGTAACAACAGGCAACAGACAGTAAACTGCATGCAGCTGACTCAAAGAATGAATGAATTGAGAGATTGTTAAAGACTTAAGAGTGCAATGGCACCTCATTTTAAAACAAAGTCCGTCTAAGGTCTGACAGAAATTTAAATTTACACAATCTGTCTCACAGCAGTCTAAATAAGTCCCTTTCCCACGTGGATTTTTAAAACTCAAGCTGTTGTGGATCAGCTGCATCTGTCTTTCCTTTCTATCACCCTACACTGTCACTAGTGCTGCGACACGAACACACACACAGAGAAAGGTGGCGAAACCAGGTTACTCTTCTTTTGCATGGATATGCGGGTTTCCCGTAACCGGGTTTCCTAAGTGCATGTAAACACTGTTCCCCGATTACCTGAGAAATCTGATTTTTGTCAGTGACCCGGTTACTAATGTCCACGTAAAAGCACTCATTGTCTATTGATCTGTGTAAACAATGGTGCTGCAAGACATTCAGAATCCACAGCAGCTTGGAAGGCATTGATGGTCTCCTTGAAATGTCACCCAGATTGGGCAGCCATTCATGTCTAACTAGGATTATTTGTCTTTGTTCCCTGTCAAAGAAAATTAAGGATTTGGTGAATGCTATAAATTGCAATGAAGTTGATGTTTTGATTCAGAGGAAATGGAGACATATAAAGAGGGCAGTCAGTGAGATGCATAATGTTGGTGGCAATGTTCAAATGGAAATAAAAGGACCTGAGATGTAATATGATCTGTCATGCTAACTCTGTCACTTTCATGTATTTACTTGCACGCTAATCGATTCACATGTGAGTTTGGTAATGAACTCTCAGTAATCTCAATGATAAACAAGTCAAACCGAATATTACCATGTGGCCATAAGAGATGTTGAGTAATAAGTATTTATGCTTTTTGGCATGTTTGTTTGAGGATTTTTAGTCAGCCGTTCTGGTAGAACTGGCAGCGTTTTGGTGTGCTGCTTATCAGTACAAACGATTTTTGAAATATCTGCCATTTGAATTATTTTTCTTTCCTAACACAGCTGCAGCTTTTAAATTAACCAAAGAGTGAAAGAGCCACTTACACACACTTTGTCTTTGTTCAGGCTTTATCAAGAACACAGAGAAACTGAGCTACGGCAAGGAGCACATGTATAAGCTGACTGTCACTGCCTACGACTGTGGAAAGAACCGTGCCTCCGAGGACGTTCTGGTCAAGATCAGCGTCAAGCCCACCTGCAAACCCAGCTGGCAAGGTATCAAAGCTGTCCTCCTCCCACTGTAGCTTACAACCATCTCTGGTTAGGTGTGTCTCTGCTGAACAAAAGCAATTCACCGACACAGGCTACCCTTATCAAAAGGGTTATTTGACTCCTTTAAGCCGTTAGACCTTTTATTCAATTTGAAAGTCCTGAAGTGTTTCTTAATGAGTAACTGCTATTGGCAGGCCCTGTACTGACTGCTCACCTGTTGCCAGTGATGGGCTTAAACACGTATTTTCTTCTTTCCCCTTCTGTCTTCTGCTTTCAGGCTTTAATAAAAGGATTGAATATGAGCCTGGCACGGGAAGCCTGGCACTTTTCCCCAGCATGCACTTGGAGACCTGTGATGAGCCAATCACCTCCATCCGGGCCATTATTGAATTGGAAACCAACCATATTGGAAAGGGCTGTGACCGTGACACATACTCTGAGAAGTCACTGCACAAGCTCTGTGGTAAGTAACTTTACAGGAAATAGTTATTGTCAGTGTCTGGAACCCGAGCTCTCCTCCTCCTTCTTCTCCAGTGTAACTGACTTTGTAGTCTTTCATTGTTACTGTTTTTTAGGAGCCAGCTCTGGAACTGTGGAGCTTCTCCCTGCACCCAGCAGCTCCACCAACTGGACAGTAGGGCTTCCCACTGATAACGGTCACGACAGTGACCAGGTCTTTGAATTTAACGGTACGCAGGCCATCAAGGTCCCTGATGGCATGGTGAGCACCAGCCTGAAGGAGCCCTTCACCATCTCTGTGTGGATGAGACATGGCCCCGGAGTCCATCAGAAGGAGACCATCCTCTGCAACTCGGACAAGACAGGTAAGAGCCCTAGAAAAGAAAACAATTATTCAAAACTTGTCTTAAATAAATATTTTTGATGATGCTGGACTATGTCAAAGCTAATGGCCTTTATAAAATTGCCTTATAAGGAAACGGTAAAAACACACAATAGACAGAGACATAATTTGTGATCCAAAAATAAACAAAAGGCCACTCAACCTGCCACTACATAGATATAAACCTGCCTCAATACCACTTCTAATAAAACGATTATTGGTAAATGACAATGATACTATTTCATTTTTCATTCAAGTTTTATGTTGAAGTGAGTTGAAGAACTTTTCAAACTTTTAACTCTTTCAGGAAGAGTGGGGAATCGAACCAGCAACTCTGGGATTGGTGTGCAACTGCTCACAGTTCATAGTCATGGCTCATATCTGTAAATTGCATAAATACCAGAGCAAAAGTGAAGTAAAAAGTTTAATATTTATATTTTTTATGGTTTTATGGTTCTAGATATAACTCATACCATATAAGTCATAATCATTTTTAAGACCAAAATGCACTTGTTATCTAAACGTTTCATCACCCTACATTGTATTTTGATATGTGGCATCTGCTGAAGGAGTAAAAATTTGCATTTAGTCATACTCATTATTGCTGCACATATGGTGTCTGAAAATATGCCTAAATAAAAATGTAATTTCAGGCTATAATTAGTGTTTCTACTTAATTTGCTGGCTCACACATGAAAACACACATATATTATCCGTCACCTCTGCTGAGCTCTCGCCGACCTTTCCGTTTTTGTCACCAGTTGTAAAATTTCCCTGTGGTTACAAGCTCCTCGATCTTATTGACTGTAAAGTCTGTATCATGGCCAGTGAGAGGGAGGCGGGTCATCAGCTCCTAACCGAACGCTTATATAAGTAGGATTACATCATGTGCCCGTCATGTGGACAGGAAACATCCATACCCATGATCTAAGCAGCATTCTAGATACCAGACTCCAGTTAATTGTCAATTGTTGTTTATAGTAGTTCTATCCAAGGATGGATTTTTAATAAAAACGTGATCACAGCACATGACATTATTTGACAGATTTTGTTAAGCATCTCCAGGTTTGTAAGCAATAGATTTGGTATTGGTAGAAATTAGTTTGTACGTTGTAAATTCAAAGAACAAAATGAGATAACGTGAGGTAATGACATTGTAGCAGTTTGCTGTAACGTTAATCTTTGTGCAGTTAATTCACTGCTGCCTTTAATTTTTGCAAAATATTCAATTACACATTCAAATTGTTCAGTCACAATTTTTACAGTCTGATCTTCCCTCTCGTATTCTCTGTAGAGATGAACCGACACCACTACTCGCTCTACGTTCACAACTGTAGGCTGATCCTCCTCCTCCGCCAGGATCCATCTGAGGCTGAGAACTACAAACCAGCAGAATTTCACTGGAAACTCGACCAGGTCAGCTGCTTCTACTGCTAATCTTTCTGCAAGTTAGGAGATTTAGTATGATTTCTAACTAACAACATAATTCAGTGTAGTGTGAAAAATTTGCATTCGGGATTTGAATTTTTCATTCCCCCTGCTGCGTTCTCACCAGGTGTGTGACAAAGAATGGCATCATTACGTGCTGAATGTCGAGTTCCCCACTGTGTCTCTGTTTGTGGATGGGGCTGCCTTTGAACCCTTCCTGGTTACAGAGGACTACCCACTGCACGCCTCCAAGATTGAGACTCAGCTAACAATTGGCGCCTGCTGGCAAGGTACACAGAAAAACAGAAATGTTTTGGAGAAATATTACAAAACCTAATTCTGTAATCTTTTGCTGTTTTTGACACTCTGTTATAGAAATACTCTGATGCCACCTGATAATCTGTTCTTTTGATTAGAGCTTGTGTAAAAGTGCATGTTGTTTTATTGTTAGTTGTTCAAGTAAAAAATCTCTTAAGATTCTCAAGCGATGCACTGTAATCTTGTGTGTGGCATCTGAAGCTCGCCTGCAGATCCTCAACTTTCCTTCCTGTCTCTTCCTGCTCTCTTGTTTCTGTCCTTTACAGAAAACTCAGGACATGACAATGACACTGAGACAGTCTCTGAGCCCACCTCAGGTTGCTCAAGTCTTACCATTCTCCTCAGATATATCCATGTGTCCGCAATGTCCCCACCATGCTAATTGCATCCTCATATCATTTTTACTAGAATGGTTCTCATACATTCTAGATGCAGAAAGATTTCTTTTTCATAACTTTTTGCAGCATGACACAGTATGAATGATTTGATTTGAATGCTGCCTGATTATTATATATACTTTTTTTTTGTTTTTGCATTTTAACATCCTACCTTTATTGTATATGGTTGTTGGACTGCAGCAGCCTGGCAGTTGTTTCTCACCGTAAACTGATACAGTCGTAGAACACAAATAGACAAATAATCAGTACAAAACTCTGACCTGGCTGCAGAATTGTGTCAGTGTAGGCACTTCTTCCAGAATGTGACCTTGGTGTCAGAAGCTGTAGCTCCTCTATATCAGATATCAGAGCTACAGTGTGCACACACACACACACACACACACACACACACACACACACATACATCACTGGACTGTGTGACCTTGAGATGTGGAAGCCTTGGTTTGTCTCAGACTGCAGTGGCGCAGTGACTCATTATAGTTTAGCAGAGAGACATGACACAATCATTTCACCTCTGATTTACAGGATTGGTGCACTTCTATTAACAATACTGAATATCTGAGTTATTTTGAAAATTCAGTCTTCCAAATTTAACACAATATTCTGTATTATGCACATTTTGCACTTCTCAAAATGGTTCTATTATTTTGTGAAAATAACGTGACTAGAGGATTAATTTCATCTTTGTCTTAAATAATCCCTTTTTGAGTTTCCTTTTTTGAGTTAATTCCATTTTCTCACAGTAAGGCAGTGGTTCACCCTGTTAATGCAGATGTTGCATGTGTCTAGGGCGGCTATAATCTCATCTATCATTCTCCTGTCTTGTTGTCTGAGCCACAGCCCCTGTAAGGGCTCATATACTAACTTGCATGAGCTCCATTCATGTCAGTGTTTTACACTGAGACAACATGCTTGATTGCCAGGCCAAGAAAAGTTGGAATCTGTCGAATGTAAACTTGAGTAACTCATTTCTACTTGTGTGTTACTGTTTCCTTCTCCCCATCTTCTGCTAATGTATGTAGGTGGAAGTGGACGAATGGCTCAGTTTTTCAGAGGGAACCTTGCAGGGCTAATGATCCGCTCTGGCAAACTGGAGAATAAGAAAGTGATTGACTGTTTGTACACCTGCAAAGAAGGCCTGGACGTGCAGCTGCCTGAGGAGGTAGCCTCAGCTGTGAAGGTGAGAAGATAGAAACCTCCGCTCTCAGTGATTAAAGTTTTTTTAAATAATAGCATGAAGTCAACACACCAACTAAAGATGTGGACATAAATGCTTTGCAAGTGACACATATTCATAAAAATAGCTTGCCACTATGTTTTAGTAGTTGTAGTTAATGTTGCCTAAAATCCTAACGAATTCTGTCTCACTTTTTTCTCTTAGGTGGAGTTCAATCCCAATCAGTCCTCCCTGACAGTGGAGGGTGATGACGTAGATGCCTTTGACAAGGTCATGCAACACATCTCCTACTTAAACTCCCGCCAGTTCCCAACCCCTGGAATCAGGCACCTTCGCATTTCCACCACTGTCAAGTAAGTAACAGAAGCCAAAAATACCTCACTAGTTGTTATGATCTTCTCTGTCGTGTCGCCTAGTCTGTCAGTCAGCGGCAGCTCAGCATGGGCTTTCTGCCTAATAGACATTCAGAGGGGGTTCGTCTTTCTGCTTTAAAAGTCTGGAGTGTTTGCGGAGGTAAAATAGAGGTCAAAAGTTGTACTTGATTTCCATAACAAAGAGATTCAAGATGAGATGTTTTGTTGTTGAAGATAGAAGAGCTGTATTATTCTGTGGCTTGTCTTCCAGTTCTCTTTGATGTAGATTTTTATAACAGCGATGTAGAAACTAAAAGAGAACAGCAACACATTGAAATGTAGTTTATGTGGTTATCTTAAATAGTGATGCAAGTCATAGTTTTCACTATGGAATTCCTTTTTCCTCTGCATTACATGCATCTGTTCAAATCCAAGTCGCTCAACTTTATTTACATTTATTTTTCAAATTTGTTATGAAAATGTAACAGTCAATCTCAGCATTATCTCTTTAGAAAACACGGCTTCAACTTCATCAAATGATACAAGGTTCAGTTTTCTGGGTTTAAAGTTTCGACTCTTTCCCTTCAGATGCTTCAATGAGGAGTCCTGTGTAACGGTGCCAGATGCTGAAGGTTATGTAATGGTGCTGCAGCCTGAAGAACCCAAGATCAGCCTGAGTGGCATCGACCACTTTGCCCGCAGCGCCACCGAATTCGAGAGCCAGGAAGGTGTGACACTGTTCCCTGAGCTACGAATTGTGAGCACTATCACCCGTGAAGTGGAGGCAGACACTGAGTCTGAAGCAGCGGAGGGAGCTGAGGATGACCCCACAGGTAGGAGAACAACAAACAACAATTTGTAGATAATCTGTAGAATCAAAAAAAAACAGTAGATCATTTTGTGGTGTCCACCAAACAAAAGGATTATTTCGTTTCACAAATGAAATCATCAATTAGTCACTAAATGGTTCCACAGTTGTACAGTTGACAGCTGTGTATATATACAGTAAGTTGTGGGGATTATGGCTGGAGAAAGAAGTGATTGAATAGACTCTGTGAGAGGGAGGGTGAGAGAAAAGATTTAAGTTGTTTACTACTTTATGGGAGGGTTCAGTCGACCACTTGTGCCATCTGCTCGGCTTGTACATGAGCTACTGTAAGAGCACACACACTGAGGTTGACACAGATACAGGGAGATACAATGTCCTGTGGTGAGCAGCCGGCCATATGGGACAAAAGAGCTTACAGTGATCTGGGTTATTACCTGTATTAACCTGCCCCACCTTACACAGCCACCGCACAAGAGAGATGCCACAGTAGAGTTTAAAATTATTATATAGGAACCCAACCTAAACAAAATCACATGTTACATGCTATACCATATACCACCTTAGCTGGGATACTTAAATACAATCAAATTAAAATCAGACTTTGATATAACAAAGACAACATTTATAAGAGGCATGTCACTCCAAAAAGGCGTGGTCACCAAAGTCTTGTGAAAACTCTGAGTGCATTGAAATAGTTTTCTGTGGCCTGATTCCAAGCTGCTTCCAATGTGAATTACACCTCAGTTATATATATATATATATATATATATTTGTGTGTGTTGTGTTTATTTTTGATTTGTCTACTTACAAAATTGCACTGTGCGGTTTTTAACACGTTTTATAATTTCCTGTTAACTGGTAACACTGTTTTTAGTTAGCATGTTTACTTATGTGTCTGACTCTTTTCTGTGCTATATCGTCCTTCTTTACCCCTCAGATTTGTTAGGTTACTGCTATTTCATCCCTTGTTTCCACTGTCTTGACTTAAATTAAAGAACCTGATAACTACCCAATGTACTTAAAATCGAAGGGCAGGCAAACTTTAATTTCACATAAACTGGAAGACATTTGAGTCTCTATAAAATGTTTCTTAAAGGTCATTGGCCCAAGATACACTAACACTAGCAACACACTTTCACATTGCACACACAATGAATGAACAATTATTAATAGTAATATTAATATATAAATATTTTTCTCTGTTGTGTTTTCAGTCCAAGAGACAGTGGTGTCAGAGGAGATCATGCACAACCTGGACACATGTGAAGTGACTGTGGTGGGAGACGAGCTGGACGGGGAGCATGAGAGCTTGGAGGTCGACATGTCCCAGCTACAGCAGCGTGGCCTGGAGATGAGCTCGTCTAACCTGGGACTTGTCATCACTGGTACAGGACACAGAACTGTCTGAAGTAGCATTCAGCCCTGGTTACAAGAAATCTAGAAGATTAAAATGACAAAATGAAAAGAACACTAGAGCACGGAATGGAAAACTTTTGTAAACTTTTGAGACCTTAGAAAAAAACAAACAAAAAATTGTAATTTTTAATCCGTAATAAATAAAACAACTGTAATTAATAATCTATAATAGGCGTTTTAAAAGTTAGACTGCCACCAGTGTAATTCAAACTAAATTACCCACATCAACTGACTGTCTGTCAGTCTCTCCTAACAAGTGATATTTTAATCATTTCTAGTGATGTGCTGATCAAATGTCCATTTTGACGTGAGCTCCCCTGTGTGTGTTCCAGGAGTGAACACTATGGCCAACTATGAACAGGTCCTGCATCTCATCCGTTACAAGAACTGGCACACGGAGGCTCTCTTTGACAGGAAATTCAAGCTGGTTTGCTCTGAACTCAACGGTCGCTACATCAGCAATGACTTTAAGGTCGAGGTATGACTGACATTTGCCAGTTACATCACATGACAGTAGTATCTTTGCACCCCGTCAAAACATTACATCTAAAATAGACATTGTTTGAAGCTTCTATTCTTTTTTTTTTTTATCCTTTTTAGGTGAATGTAATCCACACGTCCAATCCTGTGGAACATGCCAACAATGCCATGGTTCAGCCAAACTTCATTAACCCTGTCCACCACGCCTCTGTGGATCTCTCTGGTCACAACCTGGTCAACGCTCACCAAGCCTCAGGTACTGAAAAACACCAGTCTGACATGGGAAAACAATACATAATGTATTTTGTATTCTGTATTTTCACTCTGCAGCCTTAAAAGATACAAAAACAAAGGAGTTTTAGTGCACTATATGCCTTCTGGTGTGTGTTCTGAATAATAATATCAGTTTCATTTTTTTTAAAGTGACATAAATTAATGAAACGTTTTATAGTTTCAGCAATTTACTTAACTGGTAAAGTTAATACCGAAGCTTATAATTAAACTGATAATCTGCTTAATTGTTTTTCTGTAGCAAAGGTATTTGGTGTGGTAAGCCTTGAGGCAGATGGATCACAGTCTATTACCCAGAAGTAGGACATACATTAAACACTGTTTTTTAATGGCACAAGTTTAGGGATTACACTTAAGTGCTGTCTGTGACATCTGTACAGGCGGTGCTCTGAGCACAACCTTTTATTTCCTGGCCTCTGTAATCTTCTAGGCTGTCGGGCTCACTAAGCCTGTCACCACACAAGAGGAGCCCTTTCCTGCTAATATGGGCCAAAGTGGAGCAGGTTGGCAGAAGCTAGGCGAAGCTTTTTCAAGAGACACACACACCAGGAGCTGCAGAAAAAACATTTATCTGCAGTTCACTAAAAGCCTGTTAATGTCATGAAATAAAGTCCTTGAAATGTCCTTGTGACAAACACGGAGCTGTGTCTCCCCATACAAAGCACATACATGCTTTTATGTGTGAATGTGCAAATCAAAGATATTTTACGTCTAACCTGTCGTTTTATGTGTTGGTTCTCTTCCTCACAGTGGTTCCCAGCGCTGCTACCATTGTCATTGTGGTGTGTGTTAGCTTCCTGGTGTTTATGATCATCCTGGGTGTGTTCCGCATCCGAGCTGCGCACCAGCGCACCATGAGAGACCAGGAGAACGGCAAGGAGAACGAGATGGACTGGGATGACTCAGCCCTCACCATCACTGTCAACCCCATGGAGGTAAAACCACACTTTGTTTGGTGATTAGCCACTGAAAAGCTGTCTGCCAGGTTTAAATCTCAGCTAAATTTGCTCGGGTTGCAGCCTTGACAGCTTTACAGCTGCTAATGTTTTCTGGGTGATTTTGCAACTGTGCCCTAGTTTTGTCTGAGCTTTTGACAGTTCTGTGCAGAGAGGCCTTATCCTATGTATCTGTGGACTTTTACCTTGCTAATTGAAACAAAAGGGACATATTTGGATTTATTCTAAATAAAATTTTCTCCATTTCTATAGCACTTTTCTATCTGTTGGTACTATACTTACAGCTACTCTAATCAAGATTTTGATCATTTTTGGTGGAGTTCAAATACTGTTTTCTTCTAGAAAAATCTGTCTTCTAAAAGTGTCATTCTCTTATTGAAGAGTCAGCCACAGCACAAACCATAAAACTGAAATGCATCACAGAAGAGCATCACATCCCTACTGAGTGTAAGGGATGTGAATGAATCTGTATGAATTTAATCATGGTGTGGGGCATGAACACCAATTCACCCACAGTAAATGGTAATTTGAGACGTGACTCACTGAGCATTCAGAAAAGCTGTATTCAGAGGCAGATCTTTTGGTCCCCTTTTGTTTTGGGTATCACCCGAACCGGTTGGGTGATTGTGTTGAGCGCAGTGACAAGTTGCTACATGACGCTCAGTTACTGAAGTTCCATTTTACAAATTCAGTTGCCGTTGAGGCCAACAGCTATGGCTGGGTGATGTAGTATCTCCACTACAGTCAGAGGCAGTAGACATACATAAAAATGCAAGTATTTGTCTAAGAAAATACTCCACTACAAGTAAAAGTACAACTTCAGATTTTACTCAAGTTAAAGAAATAACTATGCTTTAAAATGTAAATAAAGAATTAAAGCAAAAGTACTCCTCTAAGAAAACCATGGGCTTTAAACCGTGGAGAATTTGAAGCTGTCAATAACATGAATTTACAAAATGAATGTGATTTATTCAACAGACTCTCAAAGGTGAAAATTATGACTAAATAATGTTGTGGAAATTATTTAGCTCAATAAAAAACAATGAGCTTATTTTAACCACAATTGAACTAACAGGTCATTAATCCACAATATTACATCAATATAATGTCTGTATTAAGAATGTAAATCTAAATCTACAATAAATGTAGTAGTAAAAACACATTTTAATAAATAAAAGTTTGCCAAAAAAGGAAATGGACTAGTACCATAAAATTGTAATTAATTATTAACCACCTCTGACCATAATATTATTATGTACTTTGTTTTTCTTCTAACAATTACTGTTGGAAAATGCATGTGTGTCAGTCTGGAAGAAAAAGCAGATTTGTTCAACAAAATGTTTGAAACATGTTTTGTTTTGAAGAAAATACAGTATAGTATATAGTATTTAATAAACAATGCAACCTCAAAAAAGTATCCAACGTTTGAGTCTTTCTAGAAACAACAAGATAAAATAGTTGTGGAGCTATAACACATGAAGTTGTGTTCAGTTCACTAAATGTATGAATTCCTTACAAAGTGACAAGCCTTCTCTCTCTTACTCTCTCTCTCCGGCTCCATCTCCATGTCATCTTCCAACACAGACATACGAGGACCAGCACAGCAGTGAAGAGGAGGAGGAAGAAGAGGAGGAGAGTGAGGATGGAGAGGAGGAAGATGACATCACAAGCGCTGAGTCAGAGAGCAGTGAAGACGAGGAGGGCGGGGAGCCGGAGGACCAACAGGGGGCCAGCAGACAGCAGCAGCTGGAGTGGGACGACTCCACCCTTACTTACTAGAACAACACACACTTACAAACCCACACACTCAACACGATCTCTCACGTGCACATCACCAGCTCACTCTGATCCTCACACACAGCGCTTCAAACACACACACACACCCCTCAACAGTTTCGTGTCCAAGGAGCCATGATGTTAAAAAATACAAAGAAAAACAAAAAAAAATCCCCTTCAGCTTCTATATGGTCAGAGTTTTCCTGTTGTTATCTTAGTGTGGTACTCAGTGTAGTGTAGTCATCACCGGATTGCTGATTTTTACTGTTTATTTTTTTATTTATTATATTTGAAATCCCAGGAAAACTTGGCCTACATTTGTTTTGAACTGTGTGAGGAAGCCAACCCTGCACTTTTGTTCTCCCTCAGATACGAGGCTTTCAAATGGAGAAAAATAATTTTCTGACGTATGTTCTTGCTTAATGCTCTTAGATTTGCCACTAAACTCACTTATAGCTTTGACTTGAGTTTTCTTGACTTGTAGTCCACAGTAAAACAAAATTATGCTTTTAACAGGTAGACTGCATTTTCTTTATTTTTTTTAGTGCATGAGGATATTTGAGAAGTCATGTGTAGAGAAATTGCTTTTTAAATATTTTGTAAATACAAAGAAACCATGTAATTAGTTGATGTGTTCGTAAAGGCCTAATCAACAGGGTCCAGTATCTAAAAATGACGCAGTCCGTAATGTAGAATATTTGTGTCACAGAGGCTCTAGCATGTCGCAAAATTTCTGCAAAAGCTTTTCCATCACGCTTGTACAAAAATGTCGGCTTCACGATGAGAAACCCAGGACTGTTAAGCGGAGGTTTCCATGACAAATGGTGTCCATTTTGTTGGTTCTTTTTCTTTTTTCTCAAAGAAGAAAATTAACACTTTTTTTTCCCTCGTAGGCAGGACTGGCTGATAGTTTTCGCTTCATACATGTTTTGCTTTGCTTGCACACGTGGCAGTGCTGTGCTCCAGGCGTCAGTGCATTTCATTCCCAGTGAATCTCACTGTTGTACAGAAGGGTTTTTCATTTTGTTTAGAGAAATGTTAATGTACAAAACGTCATTTTGTGTGTATCGGTACAAACACCAGGCCAGCGGGTACTGTAGTCCTGTTGATCTTGAAGTATGGGTACTACCGTTTCTGCTAGTTAATTTGGACAAGCAGAGATTTCTGCAGCAGCTTTAAAAAGCCTTTCAGCCGTATCCCAGTCCTGCTGTGTTGACAGAGGTAGGAAGGAAAAACTTCAAACTACTGAACGAGCAGATTCATGACAGACAGAGCTTTAGTGGAGTCTGGTTGAATAGTGCATTTGCTTGCATTGTTTCTGGGCAGAGAAATGAATCGAAATGAAAGGTCCTTTTCAAGGATTGCTTTGTTGCAACTTTTATGTTCCATGGTACGGCTATTTAACCTGAAACAATAATACATCTATTAGACGCATTTTTAAACTGGTTTCTTGTTGCATTGTCAGCACTGTTCTTCTAGTAGTTTTTGTGGAATTATACTTAAGGGCATGACAGCATTGTTTGCAAAAGGAAACCCTTTAAAAATGAATCGTCTTGTTTGAATCTTTAAAATGAAATATTTTTTTGCAGTAGATCACTAGATTTTATTGTACATGGAACTGTACTGTAGAGTTGTTCTAAGATATTTGTTTACATTTCGTAAACTTATTTTCCTTCTGGTATTAGTATCAAACCTATACAATTGATTAGGAAAATGTGTCCAAACTCTGTCTCCTTTCAGACATTGTTGCCCATCACTGTTGTGTATATTTATCTTTCAGATCAGAATCCAATGTACTTTCACATTTAACTACTTAGTGTTTGTCTCATGTTGTTGGGTACCAAGTACAATGTGAAAATTTCATGAACCTGCATTAATTTAAGCAGATCAGAACTGCAGTGCAAAGAATGTGGCATTGTCAGAACTAGAAATATTGGTGCAAACCTATTTTTAGAGGCCATATTTCATCTCCAATACATAAAATGCTTTTTAGGAGACAGTTTCCAGGCTACCGTTGAGCCTGCTGATTTATGATTTTTTTAGAGGCCTGTTGGTGGAAATGTAGTGAACAATCTCCCCTCCATGATGACTTGGGCTTAGAATAAAAAGGCAGCCAGGTCTGAGCTGGCTGAGATGGGAGTGCCTTTTGCTGTTCTTAGTGCAAATAGCAGGTCTAACAAAATGCATCAATGCTCTTTTATTTGTGGCTATTTTTATGTTTTGTTTATTGCTAGCTTTCTTACAGAGCTGGGGATTACATTTTCTTTCAGTTTATTGTAACTATAGTCCACCGCTAGTTTTATTAAAGGTGACAAATGTTTTACATAGATGTCATGTGTCCATGTTGATGTGTAGAGGAAGTAGATTCATATTGTATCTTCTATAGATATTGTTCTAAATCATATTGACAGACTCCACCTTTGAAAACATGTACAGTACATAATAATGAAATTGCTTTGGCGACACACATGGTATACTGTTAATTGACTTATTTATGTATAGTGGAAGAAAATTTGGTAGTGTCCTGTTGCCTGAGTTGAGAAATGATTTTGAGGGCAGCATGAAATACAAAAGGGTATATAAGCCTTTCAGCTCTGAAATTCTCTCAGATTCATTATGTCAAACGCCTGATGTCAACATTTCATCTGCAGCTTAAAGTACAGTATAGATCACTGAAATGTGTACACTGACTGCACAGTGACCACATCATCTCCAGTTTTCTGGGTTCTATGCTTTCCGGTCGGCCCCTGAACTAAGTGTACCCTGGGTGAATTGAACGTCACTGCCTAACAAACTGAAATGCAGCCATACTAAAATGTACGGGACATTTTACTTTGCATGAACCACAAATTTATGTACGTTCCATGTGGGCTTGTGAGACAGGAGTGAGAAAGGAGAAGTGATAACACTACTGATTCTCGGATTGTCAGTTTCACACATCCACAACACTCCAGATATCTTTTTTTTTGTTTTGTTTTGTTTTCTCTTTAAAATTAGCTCAAAATGGATGGTCACAATGGGTTGGATGGTTCCTTTGTCCTTGTTGGAGCTGCTCTCACTTTTCTACCAATTGAAAGGCAAATTGTAGTGAAGTTGATGCTTGCTCGTAAACAAAATAAAGGATGATGAGATGGGGTATCACGCAAGTCTGTTCTTGTTTTCCTTCAATCGCTGCCTATAGTGAAAGTGTATCACTAGTGTTAACATGTGCAAATGGTACACACCCTGAATGTGTTCCGAATCTTGAGCACTAGTGTCCTCTGGTGGTTGAAATACAGTTCTCTAATTCTAAAGCCCAAAATTAAAATCTCACAGTATTTGTCAAGTAACATAGTTCAGTCAGTAAATAAAACACCATTTGCTGTCAACTGTTTTAAACTTATATTCCAAGTTACATCACTTACATCAATGAGTATGAAGATTGATGCTGTAAACATTGTGGCATAAAGCTGTAAATTGTTTCAGTCAGTCCAACTCAGTGTTTTACAGTGAAATATTCTACTTAAGTACTGAACAAAGTGTAGTCCTCAATATGAACCTTCTAATGTATAAATTCTTATTCTGACCTAGTTTTTATTCTCTCGATTTCATTTTAAAGTTGTGATTGCTGAGCTGACTATTTCTTTTAATCCCACTCTTGTAGCCCCGGAGCTGTCATCATCATCGTCATCATCATCATCTTGTAGTTTGAACAGCTACACACAGTGGTGCATGTTGCCTCTGGTACTGTAAGATAACCTGATGTTTCTTTTAAAGAACTCAACTACTATTAATATTCATCAAACTGTATGACTAACAATGTGGTGGCTGCTAAAACTATCCTCTATAATGTTTGATCCACTGATTGCAACATTAGTTGCATCTAATTTTGCAGCCAAACTGGTCACAAACTTACCTGGTAATGTTAGTAATTATGCTAATACTAACTTTACATTAATAATAAATTTGGTTTTTAAATACCAATCCAATTTATAATGATTTTCAAATTAGTATTATCTTAACAGAAATTATAAAATTCTAAAGTTGAGGAAATTATATTTACTAACTACTCCATCTTATATTAGAGAGCAGTGATTTTTACATATATTCTTATACATCCTATCAAGCCAACTGCACAAAAGTGTATGCATATGGCATAATATTACTTAGTACTGTTAAGGTGACTGTAACACTATTAAGTTACTTAAAAGCTTTATGTCTTATTTCTGGCATTTGTCCAAATGTCTGTGGACGGCACAAATTGGTTATAATAAAATGACATCCTGAACATCTGCAGCACTCAGAAGACAAACATCTTAAAAAACCACAGCTGATTTGTTTTTACACATTAGTACAGATAGACACAGCAACTCAATCAGAAATACAGCACAAATCACAACAGATTATTTCTCATGAATTTCTTGGGCTAGCCTCTACATTCATACACATCTTAAAATGAAACCAGTCACCTGTTCGTACCTAAAATACAATTGTACATTTATCTGGACAAATAAAAAGGCATTTACAAAATTTGAGGGTTACAAAACAATACTGGTAAAAACTCTTATCTACAACAATAAAGACTGGTGCACTGATTATTTACAAAATCAATTGGCACATTTTTGTAATAAAAGACACAGAGTTAATACAAACATTCTGTAGAAATACTATGCCTTGGTTTTCACACCAGAGCTAGCCAAAGCCATGATTTTGTCTTCTGACCCTGCAAAAAGATATATAAAAAAAAAAGATGCAATAACTTGTGTAATCACATACATCTGTGTAATTATAAAAGTCTATTCTCACCTTGGTTTGCAGTCACTTTTTCAAAATGGCTGAGAGTAGCTGTAGCGTTTTCAGTCAAAAAAGTCTCATCCTCTGTAGTAAGCTGTCAGACCAGTCACAAAGACAAAATAACGTGTCATGCCTTGATCAGATGATTAGAACATGGTTAAAATGTCAAAAAAAAGTCTTTTAAACAACTGGTCCATCAGTCTAGTAACCCAGAAATAACTTAAATAAGTCATCGTAGCTTAAGAATGTATGTGGACTCATAAACACAAGTCACTGAATCATCCATGAGCCCACAGAAAAACATCACATGTCTGCAATAAGCATTCTTCACCTTCTCTCCTAGTTTTCTCAAGGCTGTGAGGATTTCCATTTTCTGCTGCGTGTACACATCCCGGGACAGTTTCCCCACCATGACATCTCTGTCCATCTGCACATGCACCAGTTAGGACAATTTTCAGGAAAAGCAATGCAAAAAAAAAAAACAAAACCTGTTTTTGACATAACAATCCAAACCTCCGCTAGTCTTGTTCTCAGTTGTCCTGGCTGCTTCTTAGCAAAAAGTCGGATTACTTCTGGGGTTTTGAATGCTTGGCTGATGGCAGCCTGGATTGCCTGATGAAAACAGAGACATAAGAAAGAAAATAACTATTTATATTCGATTACTTTATGCTCCATATTTCATAAGCTTTAACCTCTCCATACCAGCTGCATCCCACTGAGTTCATCCACAAGTGTCATGTCTCCTGTCATGATCTTCTTCAAAGACTCATTGAATTCACTCAACTGCTCCAAAGTTTCCTTTTTTGTGTCCTCATACTCTTCCTCATCCAGCTCTTCTCTAAAAAAACAACAGGTGGAGGTTCAGGTAAAATATGGTATTTTTTGCACAGATTAGATCATAACTTAGCTGATGAAACTTGTCTCATTCAGTTACAAGACCTGAATGGATTTATCTGTGATGCACCTGCATTCCTCTAAATCCTGAAGTTGCTGCATCAGCCTGTCAAGTTGTTCTTCCATATTTTTCTTCAGTTTTCCAGTTTCTGTTTTCCCACGAGAAGCCATCCTTAATTAAATTATGTTTCCAACCTGGTAAGAAGGAAAAATCGGACCAGACTTTAGATTCACAGGGAATTATCTTAGCAGGCGTTAACGTTCCTATGAGCCAAATATAACGTAGTTACCTAGACATAGCATGCTATCTGTGGACTGTTGACAGTAATAGATAAGATATTACGTTTTTGGAACAAGCTAAAGTTAATAAATAAATAGACTATCGCACATTTAACTAGACTTTGACTATATTATCTCACAGCGGATCAATCTATTAGCTAAAGGCGCAGGTAACGTTGGTTAGTCAGCTAAATGTTAGCTAGCATGCTAAAAGATGCAACTCACCAGGACTCACTTTGTTAACGGATGTACACCTGTCTTGCGATACGTGTGACGGCTTGACAAATATTCCTTTGACATAAACTCAGTGCAACTTAACGTACCACGAACAACAACTAGTTTTAGATGCAGTTATGAAATACCGACTGTTTGTCGAGTCATTAGATTTGTGTTCGTGAACGCAGCTTCGGAGCGTAGGTGCGGCTGTGGACTTCCTGCCCCATCCGCTCTGAACCAATCACTTCTTGCTATTTTAATGCGTCCATGACGCGTCATCACGCAACAGGAAGCGCAGAAAACACATTACAGGTCAGCTGTTTCTCCCGTTAGTACAACGAACGTTTACTATATTGTTCTTGTGATTCCTTTGTTGTTTAAGTCCAAGTTGAAATTCTGAGTTCATGTTTTCTCCGTGTTTTCGTCTTGTACGTCCATTTTCACCTCGTGCTGCCTAGTTCCAGTTAAAGCTAGCATTGCTAACTAAAGATAGCTAACCTTATGGTTTCAGTTTACAAAATTTTGTAACTCATCCTACCATAAAAGTAATTCACAATGGTAAAGCAGCAGCCTCAACACAACAAGACAGAGAGTATTGATTGTCGAGAACGGTTACATTATTAATTTGTCACAAGCATTTATCCAGGGCGACTTATAAGTGAGTTAAAAACAAAGGAGAAGAGATTGTCTTTTTAAGGAGATGCAAATACAAGATAGGAGAGATAGGATTATTGTTATTATTTTTTAAACTAACTCTGAGTGCTCTGCTGTTGCAGTGTATGTTCGGCTCCAGCATGAGGCATGGAGGATCCAAATATAACCAAAGTGGTCCTGCTGGCCTGTGGCTCCTTCAACCCCATCACCAACATGCACCTGAGGATGTTTGAACTGGCACGAGATTATCTGGAAGACACAGGTGCTTGGAATACGAATTAGAATTTTATGTGTTTTAGGCAGTATGTGGATCACAAGACACATTCTCAATAATCTGCTGTTACCAAGTTTGATTTGTTTTTATTTCAATTCATTGTCAGAATATTCTTCTGAAATATGTCTTGTGTCCCAGAGCACATGTTACAAGACATAAAAATGAACAACACAACACATATATAATGTCAAGCCCAAATATTTATAACTTTCAGACTTATGAAAATTATTACTTTTTTTTTTTTAGATATCATTAGTAAAAACTGTGCTTTTTGTCTTCATTAAGTGCTATTTAAACTTCCTACTTTGTGTCTTAGGTAAATATAGGGTGGTAAAAGGCATAATATCTCCAGTTGGTGATGCCTATAAGAAGAAAGGTTTGATAGAGGCTTGCCATCGTCTGGAGATGGCCAGATTGGCCACTGATTCCTCAGACTGGATCACTGTTGATTCCTGGGAAACCTTGCAGTCGAACTGGGTGGAGACAGCTAGAGTTGCTAGGTAAGTTCATGGTTCTTATCTCTTGTTTTTTAAAGTTTTATAAACACATCACAGTAAATCTCTTGATGACAAGCTGTACAATTGTATCTTTATAATAATTATTTGATTTTAGACATGCATTGTCACACATGCACCTAAAGGGCTCAACATGTGTTTCTAGCTGAAAGTATGCTGAAGTAGTTAAAAACCAAATAATGTATAGAACACAGAAATCAGAAAATCTAGAAAAAGTGCTTCCAAACAGAAAAAACATGAAATGCTTCAGTGCTGAAAGGATTTTCTAAGCATAAAAAAACAGAAAAAAAATTCCAAGCAATGAAAAAGCTTTTGAAAAACCATTTTTGCTGGAATAACTGAAACCTATTATACATTCTTTACAATTACATTTACTGATTGTTTGAATGGTTTCTTTAGGCTGAAGTTTGTCAGACTGAAAATGGACAAAGCTAAAGAGTAGCTGAAGAGTTTCTTCAATTATTTGAATGACAAAACATTGCTGAAAAAAAGCTAAATATTTTTTTGCATTATCAGATGTAAGAAAAGGCTCAAAAAATGTATATTAAAAAGCTACAGTAAAAACGGTTTGCAACCCCCTGATAAATCAATCCAAATGTAACTGTAACTTCTGATAAAGGAACATTTGTACTAGCTCAATGTGCATTAAATATCATGTTGATACTATGTTGAACTAGAGTTGTAGTCAACTCTACTGAATTTCTGTTATTTTAAGTATCTTTTCTCTAAAAACACATTTGTGAAGTGACAAAACACTGACACTGTTGATAGTTCCTTGCCAAAGCGAGGTAAGATGTTCCAGATTGTCTAAGGGTTTTATTGTGTTTTGTAAAACTATTGGACAACGTCCTATTCTTGGAAACCTACTAACATAAATATGTTTGGAAATGAGCTTTTGTAATTTGTGCTTTCAGTTGCGTTTTTTTTTTCTCACAGGTCTGACATGCTGCTGTCACGTGAAAGCAAAATGAGAAGCTGTTAGAGCCGGGGCAAAATGATTATAAATATGAATCATTGATTGCTGCCCAGAACAGTGTCATCTAAATAAGAAATTTAGACTTAGATAAATATTAATATGTAATTAACAGACTGAAAGCCTCACTGGTAGAGAGAGACACATCATTTGTTTGGAAAACGTATTCTCAAAAGTAAAAAGTAGGAACATGTATGTGTAAAACTGTAGATACTAATACTCAGATATCAAAACATTTGTAGACAAATAAGCTGAGTATTTCCATGTAATCCACTACAGTCACAAAGGAAGCCTGGAATTGGACATTTACAACTTAAAGTAAAATTTTGATTCATATGTAATTAACACAAGGAAATATAAATTGGTGAAGCAATGTGATGATGATGGTGATTGATATATGGGAAAAATCTGACCTTTTTTGCCATTGATTTTAGGCATTACTATGAGGAGCTAATGGCAACAGAGCAGAACAATGATGACGGTGACGTAGTCAAATGTGCCAAAAAGAGACGAAAAGAGGAGAATCGTTTTAAAGGTTCATCTCATCAGAAAAGGACAGGTACATCATGTACACCATGTGTTCAACACGGAAACCAGTTGTTGCTAGCCTAGTCCTCTGTTCAGCTCCTCCCTTTTCCAGTCCCTGAGTCCAGATCGGTAACAAGTCTCATCTTGCTTTTACTACATTCATGGTTTACTGCATTCAACTTAATAACAGAAGACAATGGTTTTAAGGTGTGGATATTCAAGGTGTGGTGGTGTGTGTTTGTTGACACCTCGTCACACCATCCACAGTAGAGACAGACAAGACAGGAGTCAAGCTTTCAGGATAAAACAATCTAAAAGAACATGCATGCATCCGTGACATGTTTACTACCAAATTTACAACTTTATTCCACTGAGAAGAATTTTTTAACTGTACAAATCTCAAGCACGTGGTTCCAGTGCATGTAACTATATATAAATATACTTATATAGTGTATATAAACATGTAGTCATGAGTCTCAGGCCTCCAATAAGAAAATGATCAGAAATCATACAGACGTTTTCTGCCCTTCTTTGTTGTATATTATTGAAATCTGAATATTTAAATTTTAGAGGTCGAGTGGGCAATTAGTGATTTACTTTCTGTTAAATATTTCTAAAAGGTTTCTTAAACTTATCTCTCCATGTAGTTCCACATTTTTCTCCTTTTTATTAGACTTTTCATTTGCTTGTTTGTTAATGTCATTTTTTTGTCAAAATTTTCTCATTTTATTATAAAAATAATTTTGCCATTCCAATTAATTTATTATCATATATTATTTTAAGAAAAACTATATCCAAATATAGTTTTAATTGTGAACCTTTCTATTGTACATTCAGGCAGCACTCGTCTGATGCTGCTCTGTGGCGCTGATGTGCTAGAGTCATTTGGGGTGCCCAATCTGTGGAAGCAGGAGGACATCATTGAGATCATGGGCTGCTACGGTTTGGTTTGCATCACCCGCAGTGGCGGCGACCCCCACAAGTTCATCCATCAATCAGACACGCTGTGGAACTATCGCAAGAACATTCACGTGGTCCAAGAGTGGGTGACTAACGAAATCTCAGCCACTCACATGCGACGGGCCCTTCGCCGAGGTCTGAGCGTTAGGTACCTGCTGCCAGACGCTGTACTTCACTACATACACGAGCACAACCTGTACAATGATGAGAGTGAGCAGAGAAACGCTGATGTGGTACTAGCACCTCTTCAGAGATTTACACGTTCCTCCTCGAGCTCATGAAATAAAGAGTGTGTGCTGTGGGTTTAGTCTAAACTTGAAACACTATGGAAATTTTAGTTTCCAATAGTACCCTCCTCTACACTGAAATCTTCTAACGTGTGTTTTTTTTGTAGTTTTTTTTTAAACAGAACAAATTTTTACTGGCGTTTCTGATTTAAGTGAATGTAGTGATGGTTTCACGTTGTTACAAATCAGTGTATTCCTGTAGAAAAGGACAATACGATAAAAGAGCAGCAGTTTCACCAGCATGGAGGATAGCTAAAATAAATGGTGTGTGGGTAATAAAGCAAGGTTTTTGAAATTTTATATGAAACGGTTACATTGTTACATTGTTTGGGTTTTGTGATTATAAAAAAATTAATTGTGCCACAATTCTTTTCCACTTGCTTCAGAATACATCTCTAAACATATCACATTCTATACCTAGAGTAGGATTTTTCCCATGCACATATTTACACAGTGGTGCAGACAAAATAAATATGTAATCGGTATTGAAATGA
Source organism: Channa striata (assembly GCA_033026295.1). Lineage (NCBI taxonomy): Eukaryota > Metazoa > Chordata > Actinopteri > Anabantiformes > Channidae > Channa > Channa striata. Next base: position 11,529,824 of record CM065172.1, on the reverse strand, counting down.
AATAAACAATGCTCTTTTGTTTTAACCTTGCAGGCTATTCATTGCTGTTACAACACTATTATCTCACAGTGACTCCTTATCTCAAAGTAACAAGTACTTAACATGGGGTTTTGGGGATCGCCACCCACAAAATAGAAAAGCTGACATTAGTTTCAGCCAACTAAAGACTCATTGTGAATTGTATTAAATGATTTTAGCATCAGAGTAGGCGCACAGTCGTGTTTATCCTATGAACCAGCTAATTTTTGCCTGTGCCAAAAGCTTGTGACAGTTCAAGCACACGTAGACTCTTGGCTGAAACAATCCTGAATGGGTTTTTCTATTCAACATCTTGAGGCTGAGCAATTGACCTGCTTGCTGAAGTTGAAGCCTTAAGGATAAAAATGGCTTTACTTTCAGGACAAGCACTGTGTTTTAATTTAATTTTAAAACTGTTGCAGCAGTACCTTCTAGGCTGCGTGCCAGACTAACTGCCAAGATTTTTAAACTGCACTGACAGGTGTGCCATTTTTACTTTGAGCAGCAGGTGTTTGTGGAAGTTCATTCCACACTAAATATTGCAACAACACGAAAATTGGGCTAACACAGATGTATTTTAATATGAATATTAAATAACTCAGCATTTTGTTTATAGATGTGGCACTGATGGACTTTGATTTATTGTCTGTGTGTACAAAATAAAACTATTTGGGACATTAACCGTAGTGAAAAAAGCATTCCTTTTCACACTTCTTTTGTATGCATGTGCATACATGTCTGACACATGAGGTACAACTTGAAAGGTTTACAGTTCACGGGACAGCACAGTGGGACCAGTTAGACACGTCTAGCCTTCCCCTACACCTGGCACTGATGTTAGCACCTCCCTCTACTTCACATTATCTCCATGTTACGGGCACACCTAATTTTATACCTGCAGGTGTCTCTCAAAACAGCATTCTCTCAGGCTTGGCTCAGAGATTCTTATGAACCCAACAGTTTGAAGAAGAATATTTCAATAAAACACATCTCAGAAGTAGGACAAACAATTTATCAAAATGCCAGCCAGTCTCTGCGGTACATGGGAACTTATCAACAATGTCAACTTGGAGGGCTACATGGTTGCACTGGGTAAGACCTTAAAAGTTATTATTTTGCTCTAACACTATTCTCTAATAATAAATCTTACCTATAGAATTGTGATATCTGAATATCTGTGAAACTTCAAATATGATGTTACATGCTTGAAGGTGTATTATTATACAATATTAAACTGAACCTAGGCTGGTGCATAGCCGCTGTGGGGGAAAAAATTAGCTTTTCTATTTATTGCATGCATGGGTTTATGTGATATAGCGTATGTGCCTTCAGGTAAAAAACATATACCTTTTCAGGTATCAGCCCTAACTTACAAAAAATTGCTCTGAAGCTGAAGCTGAAGAAGGTGATTGAGCAGAAAGGGGACCAGTACATCATAAAAACAGCCAGCACATTCCGAAGCTACACCATCTCCTTCAGAGTGGGTCAGCTATTTGAGGAGTTTACTAAGGGCCTGGACAACAGACATCTCAAGGTGAAAAAGAATGGGACAACTGTGTGTTAAAAGTACCAATGAACTTCAAGATTAAAGCAATTTTTATTATAATATGAGCTGTGTTGTACCTTATAAATGGACTGCTACAACTGTTGTGTGTTGACATTTACACTCTTCTCTGCCATCTGTGCAGTCACTGGTGACATGGGAGGGGAACAAACTGGTGTGTGAACAATCTGGAGAGAAGGAGAACAGGGGCTGGGCTCACTGGATGGAAGATGACAAGTTGCATCTGGTAAGATTTTCAACAGTATTCTTATTTGTCCCACATAATGCTCCAAAATAAATGACCAAAAATTATTGTATTACTGTTTTCACATGCATAGCATTGTGCTAATTATTGGCATCTGACTATATTTCTGTGACATACCAGGACCTGTACTGTGATGGGGAAGTCTGCCATCAGGTTTTTAAGAAGAAAATTAAGGAGTGAAGAGGAACAAAAGTTGTATTTCTGGAGAGGTTACTCTGTAATGAAATGCTTCATGTGTTGGATACAATACTCTAAACCCTGACGAAACAACACCACGTGATAGACTACTTTCTCTGTAGTGTAACTTGAAAGCTGAGTTTAAGAGAATCTATTTTCCTATCAGTGTCTGGATTTACACCAGTAGATGGCATCATGTCATTACTTTTGTCAGTTTACACTGCTCTGTTTGACAGGGTTGGATATTTTAAAAAGGTCAGCTGGCTGAAAATAAATTTTAAGCTGATATACTGCTTTTTTAAAATAAAACAGAAAGTTAGCTGTAGGATATTTGGATTGTAGTTGTGTTTATGTCAATTATGTGTAATAAGATGGGGTTATTAAAAAACAATTAAAATACCATCTTTGTTTTTTCAGACATTCTTTTTTGCCATTGTGTCTTTAGTAAAAAAAACAAACAAAGTTGTTTTTCTAATTCTATTAAAAGTTGCTAATATTCCATCTGTAGCTATTTATTCCCAGTGACTTGGCTGTATAGTCACATGGCTTAAATAATTTTTAGTGTCCTACATTTAGTTTTTAAAGGAAATGTAAAAACATATTAATCACATTTAGAATCATAATTTAGATACAGTGGCTAGTGGCCAATGGCTAGTGGCCAAAGCAGTCAAACCCTTAGATTTAAAATAAATAGATTAAACAGAAATGTTTATAGTTCAACATAATGAAACTTCGCACCTCCCCTGGAGCCTCTTAAGTCACGTGACATTGTGCAGAACCAAAATGGCCGCTGTTGTATTTTGACGTATAATAGCTAGCTAGTTTTCTTTTTGTTTCATTCTTGGTAGAAAACTAGTGAACGACCGACTATTTGGAGGGAGTGTATTTTGCAACCCTGTGTATACTGGTGTCTTAGTTTTTATTTTGAAGACAATCAAGAGTGACACATTTGTTGAATTAGTTAGACTATGCATATTTAGTTCTAGAACAGGCTAGCTAGCTGGCTCTGGCTGGCACTCATTAAAGCAGTGGTAAGCTAAGTAAAATAGCTAGCTAACTTAGCTGCGATGGAGGAGTTGAGCGCAGATGAGGTAAGGCAGCGTCCAAGAATCTTCGCGTAGAATTAACGTAATTCTGGTTTAATAATGTTAAAATATTGTTTTGTCTTTGGAAATTGTTTCATTCGCACTTCAACTTGGATTTATCTTATTACTAGCAGACTTGGTACTAGCTGTTAAAACTAGCTCAGACTAGCATAGACTACATTGAAATGCATGCCACATTTAACAATAATTCAACAGCAGTTCGCAAGTGCGTTTTAGCTAACGCGACCAATACCGTGTTTATTTACAGACCCCTGTCGTCATAACCGAGTGACCTAGAAGTTGTACGTGAATGTCTGTGGCACCATTGCCAGCACGTTAATTTAATTTAGCCAGAGCTCAGTGGCACCTAGCTAACGGCAATACTAGAGGTTGTATACAAGCTGGCCCCATGGTTAACATTGTTTTCATATAACCTAAGACAAGTAGTCTTATGAATACATATAGAGCATTGACATTTTTCAGATTTTCTCTGCACTTTATCTGTAGACAAATTGTGTTAAAGCAAAATTGATCTGACAATCTTCTTAAAGGTAAGTTAGCTTACAGTCGCTAACGTTGTTTTGCTAACAGCCAAAAATTAGCCTAGGAGGCGACTCAGCATAAAAAGCACACCGGGCCACCATTGTGCAATCATCTGTCGGCCGCCTATGTGGCCACTGGACTGTAATACTAGAACCACAAACAGGATTTTAATAAAGTGTCCTTTCATGGTATTGTTGTGCACGTATTTGTCCTTACATAATCAGGCAACTCAAAACGACTGTGCGGTGGATTTACTAAAGGGCTAGTTTTCAAGCTCTGAATTCTGTTTTTAATATATGTTAGATTGTATACATATGTTAAGGTGTTTTTAAGAATGACAATCAATGAATTCTGTAAGTTCTTCAAGTCTTAATTTTTCAAGGCTAATTGTGTGCTAACCAGCCCAGAAATAAACAATATGGGGAATTATTAGTATGTAATTGTACCGTACAACAGATGGCATGATGCATAATACAAGCTCAACCTATAGTGCTTTGTATGAATATGGAAATCTTATTGTAACGTTATATTTATTCAAGATTCGCAGAAGGCGACTAGCACGACTTGCAGGGGGACAGACGTCTCAGCCAGGCACCCCTCTCAGTACACCCTTGACATCCCCACAGAGAGAGACTCCCCCTGGACCCCTCCCTGGACCACCAGTCAGCGCACCCCAGCCTCTGCCACCAGCTGCCTCTCAGTCATTGGGGCTAAATGTCCACAGTGGTACCCCTGCTACATCTCCCATGGGAACCTCTGGTAAGAGCTGAAAAAAAGATCTTTAGGCTTTGGGATATATTAATTCAGTTTGTAATAATTACTTCATATACAAGGAATGTCAGGCTAAGGATTAGAATTTTGACTAGAGGTTGGCACTAGATGAAGATTTAGTCAGCTCTCCCCAGTTATCACCACTGGCCTAGAGTTATTAATCTCTTTTATTACCTACAATATAACCCTATGATCTTTTTAAATTGCTCTGTTACACATTGTCTTTGCAACTTGAGAGATGGTAGTTTGAGCATAACACTGAAAGGGACTTTAATGTTTGTGATGTTAATATTTGAACAGCAATAACTAGTGATCCATCCTGAGTGACAGCAGCAGCAGTAGCTAGTTGTTATCACAGTACCCCTATGTAATATTAAGTACAGGCTCTGCTATACATAGACAGAACTGATGTGTCCACATGTATGCACTGCTATATGGAAAAAAAGAGTGGTGAGCCATGGAAGCAGTAAAACTTTTCTGTTTTTGTTTGTTGTATGTAGGCATGTTGTATGTATACAAGGCTCTAAAGTTTATATTGTTTTCATTCCCCGAAACAACCAGCTGAATGTTATTGTTGTACTTTCATCAGAAATCAATAAATCAGAACCACTGTAGCTGGATGAATAGAAAATTAAATACAGGGAAAGCACACTCTGGATGTTACAGGAATGTTTAAAATAATGCCAATAAGATAGTAGCCATAACAACTTTAGATAGACCAAACTTTGGTACTGTTTGCAAACCATGACACTTTTTTAAGCATTCCAGTCTTTATGATTTGAAAATGCAAACTAACAGATACCTACTACATAAGCATAAAGAAAATTATTTAAATTGAACAATTTTGATATATTTTTTCTCAGTTTATTCTTTTCCTTTTTTTGCCGTTTCAGGGGTGGCGTATGGTAGTCAGAGCAGTGAGGGTGTGAGCTCCCTCTCCAGCTCCCCCTCCAACAGCCTTGAAACTCAGTCTCAGAGTTTGTCCCGATCACAGAGCATGGACATTGACACTGCCTCCTGTGAAAAGAGGTAATCTACTGCTGTGTTGCACAGTTCAAAAACTTATCAAAGACATTACCATTTCCTTTGAATACCACCTATGTGCTAGAAAGGTGTTAAAATGTGTAGTTCTTTCTGTGACAGACAGACCACTACATTGCAATGAATATCACAGGTTATTTCATATTTAAGTGTAACCATATTTAGAAAGGACTGGGTTCCTTTGAAGGACAGGAACAAGTCATTTACAACATTTTACAGCAAGACCACATGTTTTGCTCTTACAAGACCTGGTAATTCATTTAGTTATACATTTACATTTAGTTATTTGGCAGACGCTTTTATCCAAAGCGACTTACAAGTGAGGTACAAGGCAAGCAAAAATCTAAGTCAACGAGAAAAGATCAAAGCAAAGTTCTATCAGGAGAAGTTTCCGTTTCATGAGATGTCAGGACAAGAAGGAGCAGAATTTTGAGTGCAAAGGACGATGCGGAAGAGTTCTGTTTTCAGCAGGTTTTTAAATATTGAAAGTGAGGTTGATGACGGTGCAGAGTTGTAAAAGAGATAAGCCAATTGTTACACTTCCTATGGGCCTTTTGAGCATTAGCAGGTACATCCCTAAGGTCTGTGCCTGTGCTATTCCAGCATGCCCCAGGTGGATGTGGACTCAGGGATAGAGAACATGGAGGTGGAAGATAGCGATCGCAGGGAGAAGAGGAACTTGACTGATAAGGTAAATGGAGAACATGATTTGAAAGGGACTGTCTATTGACCTGAATTACTTGACCTACTTGATTATTATCAGTTTTATACATTAAAAGCCTAATTTTATTTTGAGATAATTAATTTTATTTCAAGATAAAAGCACACTTTTGACGAATAAATATAAGTGTTTGAGTAATTACATGAATTTGGGACTTTCCATAGACGCCATTCTTAGTTTCATTTTCATTCATTTCAGTTCATGTATTCATACGTTTCTCTTGATAGACTGTTGTGATCATCAAATAATGAGTACTACGATAATCACAGTAATGTTAGACCATTCAAAATGTATTCTGTAAATGGCTGTAGATTGTGGTTAGACCCTTGCTGTTGCCTCTGTTTTTGCATGTCAGGAAACTTCCACAAACTCAGATGTCTCTGAAGAACAGGCTTTGCAGCTCATTTGTAAGATCCTCCGCGTATCGTGGAAGGAGCAGGACAGAGATGTCATCTTTCTCCCTTCACTGGCTGCAGAGTTTCACCAAAACCCTAAAGATGGTATGCTACTGAATACCAGCTTTACCTCAGTAACCATAACAAACTCAATGACTGTGGTTTAACTTCTAATCGTTACTTATGACACCCCTCAACTCCTCTTTTCTTCTGTAGTATACTCTGACTTCAAAGACCTAATTGGTCAGATCCTGATGGAAGTCTTAATGATGTCCACCCAGTCACGTGTCCATAATCCCTTTGCCAGTTTGACAGCCACCTCTCAGCCGATTGCTGCAGCCAAATCTCCTGACCACCGCCTAACACTGATGCAGCCCTCCAGTCAAGGGGGCAGCCCAATGGGGCCCAGTGCAGGTTCCTTTGGAGCCAGCTCTTTGTCCAGGCAAGTACCTCAACTCAGTATTGGAAGGAAATGAGAACTTCCAGTAGCAATTAACGCTGGTGGATTGACTCTCATCTACAGTCAAGTTTTCTTTATAGATATTTAGTCACTATTATTTTGATTTGGATTTAATCTTTTATGTTTTTAAACAAACTATGGCTGGATAATTGTCAATGAATATCTTAACAATGTTGTTCACAGTCTGTATGGGTGTGGTAGTCCTCATTCGATGGCTTTGGATACAGCCAAGAGGAGTTCTCCATCTCTCCCCAACCCCACTACCCTCTCTGAACCTTCTACATCCTCTACACCACATTTCATTGTTCCCTCAAGCCCACCTCCCACTGCTACTCTGAGACACTCACTCAACACTCCGTCTGCCCCTGTACCCATCTCTCAACGCTATCGGCCTTACTCTGTTACCTCCTCCTGGGGGGCTCCTTCTAGCCAGACTCACAGAGGATTCAGTTTTATTGGGCCTTCTCCTAGCCCTTCAGGGCCCACTGTTCCCCCAAACACCCCAGTTCCTGTGCCACCACCTAGCCCCCAGTCCCTCTCCTTGAGCTCACAAAGGGCTCGCATCCAACCCTCTTCAACACCCCCTCCTATGGTACCCCCTTCTCCCAGATCAAATACCCAACAGACTGCCTTTGGTGCCAGGATTCCACCATCTAGGTATCTTCCATTTGCATGTTAATTTGTGATGTGTACACTCTAGCAATACATACTAAAAACCTTAACTTCTTGATATCTCGCAGCTATTACGTTGTTGGGTTTGAACAGTTTTGCAACTAACTACTTGCCTTTTTTTAAAACATTGATTCTTACTTAAGATTTATGTGCTAGTCGTTTACTGTGTTTACTTGCACAAGTAATTGGGGTACTATGAGACATAAACTTTCTCAGGTAATCTGAGAAAGCGGTTTCCATACTCTTAAGTAAATTTTCAATCTGGCTTAAAGCTGGCTTTAAAAAAAAAGACGTAACATTGCCCAGTTGATGATTACTCAGCTGCAAGTTCCCATCTGCAGCCTTTTTTTGTGCAGTTAGAGAAAGCAGGTTAGAACCTGGTTATGCATTTTAATGGCAAAGAAAATAGCGCTGTTTGACAAAAATCTACTTGGGAAAACCAGGTTTGCCTATTCGTCTACCATGATTTCTGAAACCACTTGTCCTTTTCACATGACAGTTAAGAAATAAGCTTTACCAACAGAGTTGACTGTAACCTGGTTACTTAAGTCCCTGTAAATGCATTGATTTGTCATTGTAAAAAGAACAGTTTGTCAAATGTAAATACAAAATTAAAGTATAAAATAAAAAATGTATTTCTTTTTTAAAACATTGTTCCTTTACATTGGATTTAATCTACAAAAACTAGCAAACGGCATATTCAGACCATTACGTTTTCACTACAGCAGCTGGCATGAATTAATTTAAAAATATCTAACCTTTCTTCAAATGAGTAATGTTTATCAAACATGTTTAATAAGCTTTAAGTTGATATATAACTATTAAGTAGATATAATATGGCTTAAGCTTCTTTGCATTGGCTTGCACAGGACAAGTGTGTGAGTTCTAACACTTATCAGTCAATACAATAATGTATAAAAATATGGACTCATTTGAGTCATTGCTAAAAAAAACACAAGTAGTGTTCAAACAAGACTGCCCTCCTCCCTTTAGTGCTCCATTCTTCTGTCTTCTTTTATTGTCACTTACCATTCCACATGTGTCTTCACATGTTTTCACTTCCTTCCTCATTCTTGCACAACTTCTTCTTTTCTTCCAATCTTTCCCTCACTCCTTGCCTTTCCCCGTCACGTTAGCCCCTTGTCGTTCCTGTTCTTTGCTCTCTCTGACATGTCTCAGGACTGCAGTGATGAAGATTCTGAGGAGGATGAGGATTTTGCACGGGTTCAGTTTGGGTCCAGGTACACTGCTGCACAGTGTGTGCTAATCTGTGTGTGAGTGCTTGCGCAGTGATGGGCCCTCTGCATGTTCCAGTGGGACGAGGACAGTTGAGACTAACTGTGCACAAACACACCAGGTTACAATGGTGAAAGATAAACTGATGAGGTCTAGCCATTGTTAAGACCACTTTAACTGTATTGGTCATCCGAGGTTTAAACATCAACTTCTGAACACTTTTGTCTGAACATTTGTTTAAATATTGAAGACAGTCTGAACTGATGATGATCCTCAACCCTGAAGAAGCTTGAAGGGAAATTGTCAGTGGCATTTAAAGCTAAAACAGTTGTGTACAATAGCAAGAAGATCAGGATTATGTATGTTTATGTAATTTATAAATGTATTTCTTTAACAGTTTACCCTGTGGTTTTAGCTTTAGTTGCAAGAACAATGTAAACCCGTAAAGAGGAATACTCCTACATCATCTGTATTTGCAGCAAATAAGTAATTTTTACCTTGTAAGGTTTATTGTGCTTTGAAGCAGTTTACTCACATATTTTTCAGCTGACTACTAACAGAAGTGTAAACTCAGGTTGCCAAGGTTGTCAATTAAATGTGGCAAGCTCAATCCTAATGTTGACTTTTTGCAAACAGTTCTTTCTGCTGAGTTGCTGAATATTTAACATCTGTTTTTTTCTTTGTTTGTTCTTTTTGATGACTGCTTAGTGCAATGTTGCAATGCCCCCCCTTGGGTTATTCGAATTTATGGGATAACTTTTGTTGCTACATCCCTCAGTGCTGTGATATTTTATGTTGTTTAATAGGTCCCTTCTTGTCCTTTATGTTCCTATAGCCTTGGTGCGTGTGGAGGGGGGGCATCCAGTGATTCTGCCAGTGACCGCTTTACCATTGAAGCATGCAAAGAGACAGAGATGCTGAACTACCTCATTGAGCGTTTTGACAGCGTTGGCATGGAAGAGAGGAAAGCTCCCAAGGTAGCTGGCTCTTTTACTGAAATTTTCATCCAGATTTTATTTTAATCATTTACAGCAAAATCATTTTTTTCTTTTTATACTAAGGAAGAAAATCGATTAAGAGATTAAACGTTTTAAGAATCTGATTTAATTTGTGTCATAATAACCCCTGTTTTATTAACTATTGTAAAATGTTTTTTACCTTATTTGCCATTGCAGAATTTGTTAAAAATGTCTGAATGAAAGAACTTTAACAGAGACTAGCTGCAGGCTAGTTGTCTAGCTTGTCTAGCACACTAAGTTTGAGCAGTCTGGAGTTTCTGTGAAAACTGGCTAATACATTTTTATTACACATCTCGTAATTTTGTTTCCTATCTTTTCTCTTTCAGATGTGTAGCCAACCAAATGTTAGCCAGCTTCTCAGCAACATTCGTTCTCAGTGTATTTCCCATGTTGCCCTAATTCTGCAAGGCACCTTGACCCAGCCTCGGTAAGCAAGTCAGCTAGGCAGTTTTTGGACATTTAACGTATCTGTCATTTGTTTTTTTAAACCCTACTCCTCATGCTGTCTGTGCATCAATAGCAACTACTCTTTTAACTTGCTTATAGACACCTTATTACATTATATCACTGTCTTGTACTTGTAGGGGCCCTCTCCAGCAGTCGCTGCTGGTACCTTATATGCTGTGTCGGAACCTTCCATACGGCTTTATTCAGGAGTTGGTGCGGATTACCCACCAGGAGGAAGAGGTGTTCAGACAGGTGAAAGGCACATCATTATGTTTTTGAATACATTCTAATACTTTCTGGTTAGAGAGACTAAATCTGTCTCTAGAGGTAAAACTAGACCTACTAGTTAGCAGTTAGATGTACATTATGTAATAGATGAGATACCTTGTTAAGCCAGGTTCTTCAAAAGCATGTGATACAGTTTGAATAATTCTGGTAAAAATCCATGACTTGATATATCTGCTTGTAAATGTAATTCCAAAAGTGGCATGGCACCAAATGCTTTTGCTCCCGTGTTTATTTTCAGATCTTTATTCCCATCCTTCATGGACTGGCTCTTGCTGTGAAAGAATGTTCTTTTGACAGTGACAACTTTAAATTTCCTCTCATGGTAAGATCATTTTATTCTGACTATACTATAATACTAACAATGAGGTGATACTTATGGTGGCAATAGTTCAGGAGGTAGAAAACCTTGCCAAATCCCAACCTTCTCCGGCAAGTCAGTGAACCCCAAATTGCCCGTGTGTACACCCCTCACTTGTACAATGCTCAAGACAAGCATCTAAATGAGTAATTGTAATTTGCAGTTGAGTTTAAGAGCACACTCAGACATGCCCACACACTGTGTCTCTGTGTGGGCATGTCTTTGTAGACTTTGGTGGACAAATTTTATATTAATACAAAACTGTTGTGAGGGAATTTTAGCTGCTCCACACTGAGTTTTAGGGTCAGGGTTAGAATTAGGTTTTAGTTAAGGTTAGGCATTTAGTTGTGATGGTAAAGGGCTAGGCATTGCATTATGTCAATGAATGTCCTCAAAAGTATAGAAAGACAAACATGTGTATGTGTTGGGGGGTGTAGCATTTTCGAATGTTCACTCTTGTCTAGATATTCTTTATAAAGCTGCAACTGTAACCATTTGTCCTAGATAATGCACAATACTAAAGTTGATTACATTTGTGCAATTAAATATTTATCATTGTCTTGTTGCGATGCATGCCTTTTTAATTTGTTTTACAAATTAAACAATTATACTTTATCTTACAGCTTCAACTAAAAGTTTCAATGACCCTAAAGTCTTGCAAAAACTACATGTTGTTTATGGTCATAGCAGTACAGCAGTACGTTACGCATTATTTATCTGGAAGCAAAGTGTGACTTTCAACATATATCTAGTGAAGACTTCCCTCAGTTTTTTGCTTTTTTGTTTCTACAGGCATTAGCAGAACTTTGTGAAATTAAGTTTGGAAAGACTCACCCTGTGTGCAACTTGGTAAGTATAAAAGTAGATAGACAAAGCTTCATTAAGTACTTATGTGTTCACCAGTATTTCCTCATGGCTTAAATAATTTACGCAATATATCTCAAGTGAATCTCCTAACTGTTCCATCTTTCAGTTATTTTCATGGAATGCTCGATTAGATACATTTTTTTTTAAATTCACTTTGAATATTTATACGTTCACTCTACCAACATGCCCAGTTGACGTAAAAAGTGTGCTGTGTATTTTTTTTTAATTGAGATTGTATAAGACAAAATTGCTGGAAAAACTGGTAAATGTTTGTGCTAAACACTAGAAATGGTTGTTGAACCTCTGTCCTGTCGTGGCGTCTCTTTACAGATAACATCATTGCCTCTGTGGTGTCCCAAACCTCTGAGCCCTGGTTGTGGAAGAGAAATCCAGAGACTCTCCTACCTGGGAGCCTTCTTCAGCCTCAGTGTTTTCGCTGAGGATGATGTGAGTTATCTATTCCATTATAGATGAACATAACTGTAAACTCAGCTACAATAAAAAATGGTATTTGATGTTCTGGGTACTGGGTAGAGTATAATCAATGTAATATTATTGCAAAAAACAAGACTGCAAGAAGTTACAAATGAGCCAATGTGCATTGTGATATTTATAACGCGCTATTGTTTCCCTTTTTCTTTAGACCAAAGTAGGAGACAAGTATTTCTCTGGCCCAGCCATCACCATAGAGAACACCCGAGTTGTCAGCCAGTCATTGCAGCACTACTTGGAGTCAGCAAGGGTGAGTCTCATTTTTAACGCGTTGTTTTATATGTAATATATCTGTCAGATTCTTCCAGAATTATTTGCTAACATTGAAGTGTGATCTTTTTTTTAGGGTGAACTGTTCAAAGTTCTCCATAACATCCTGCTGAATGGAGAGACTCGCGAGTTAGCTCTTAACTACATGGCAGCTTTATTCAACTACAATATAAAAAAAGCCCAGATGCAGGTCAGTCACAAAGTCATTCATAAAAACGATAATAACGAAAACGTTATGTTATCTAAGATACATTTAGAAAGATGGGTGTGTAAAAATTATGTTGTTTACCATTTATAAAAATGTTTTTCCTGTAACTAGTGAAAAAGTTTTCTGCATTAGTTGATTTAGAAATATATTTATGTATCTGTTTATGTATCTACGTACTCGTATGTCTCTCTGTGTGTATATGTGATATTTCAGTTTTATCATTTCAATAAATTTGAGACATTTCTAAAGTTCTTTTTTAGCTTTGTATTAATGGGGTACTAAGTTAATAATTAGATTGAGTCAAAATTAATTTATGGTTTATGTTCAGCCTTTGGTTATTTATTTCTTTTTTTTTTTTCTCCAAGACTGATGACAAGCTGGTGTCAACAGATGGCTTCATGCTCAACTTCCTATGGGTGCTGCAACAGCTAAGCATGAAGATCAAGCTAGAGACTGTAGACCCGTATTATATTTTTCATCCACGCTGTCGACTTGTTGTCAGCCTAGAGGAGACTCGTCTAAAGGCCACTATGGAAGAGCTCAAGAGCTGGCTCACTGAACTGCGTAAGTTAATGAAAGACACAATACATGATTGCAATGATTTTTTTTATTACTCTTGTTTTAAATTAAAAGTTTAATATTTGTTGGATGCAAATGTTTCTTATTTGGAGCCCTCTGTCAGCTAAACTTGCTACAATGTATAGAATTCATGTTATATGCTATTACTAAAACAGGATTTTGGCAAACCTTGGACAGTAACCGTATAAAAGGATGAACTCACCAAATTTGTCTAGATCTTGATTTGCTGGATTGTTTTATCTTGTTCTATACTACCGTTCAAAAGTTTTAGAACACCTAAATTCTGCAGGGCCCTGTAATACCCTCTGCTATGTGCCTACTCTGTCAGGGGTTCGTCCTACACCAAGATAATGACCCGAAACATAGTCCAAGCTATGCCAGAACAACCTTAGGAAAAAGGAACAAGATTTTAAGCTTGAAAACACTGAGTGTCCGGGACAGTCTTTAGACGTAAACCCCTGGCTGGTTTGGGACAAAAGAACTGGACGAAACAGTGAAAGCAAAGCAAAGCAACCTACAAGTGCTTCACATTTATCAGAACCTCTGCAGAGTTGGGAAGAGCTTTCTGAAGAATATTTGATTTGATTGTAAAAAGAATTCCATGATTGTGTTCAGCTGTTAAATCTGCCAAAGGTGGCTACTTTGATAAGTCAAAAGTTTAGAAAATGTTTTGGTTTATAAATTGATTTCATGATTTCTTTTTCTTCTGAAATGAAAGAATACAATGGGGCATTTTAAAACTTTTGACCGGCAGTGTAATTAATGATTATTATATGTTTCTTTTTTGGAAATAATGGATTTTATATGTTCACATGGACAGATGAAGACCCTAACAAGTTTTCAGAGCCCAAGTTCCCCACTGAGTGTTTCTTCTTGACGCTGCATACCCATCATTTGTCAATCCTGCCTAGTTGCAGACGCTATATCCGCAGATTGCGAGCCATTCGTGAACTCAACAGGTACGCATGCATGCATATAAACCTAACACACATAACATTATGACCACCTGTGAAATTTAATGCAATCCAATACAGCGGTTCTGTCATGAATTGTACTGTTACAAGATTATAATTTCTCAGTTTTTAGGTTGAAACTATCTATGTGATAATTCTAATGTGTTTTTTAATGGGGTCAAAGTGGGTAGTGGAGTCTTACAGGAGTGCATTATAAGAAGAGGTGGTTCAAATATTTTTGCCCCCTGACTTGTATTTAACCTTTTAGAACTGTTGAGGAGCTGAAAAACAGCGAGAGCCAATGGAAAGATTCTCCTCTGGCCAGTCGACACAGAGAGATGCTCAAGCGATGCAAAACCCAGCTCAAGGTCAGTTTAACATCCTGTAGATGCACCCAGTGTATTTCTTTTCATTACTAAACCCTGTAAGTTCACTATTATTAGTTTTTGTACCCATTATATTAAAGTCTTTAGCTGAGCCAATTACAGATGTTGGGATCCTTATCACATGTGACTTTGTCCTATCAGAAACTTGTGCGAGCCAAAGCTTGTGCTGATGTTGGCCTTCTGGATGAGAATCTGCTCCGCAGATGTCTGCAGTTCTACAGCACAGTTATTCAGCTCATTCTTCGCATGGTAGACCCAGCCTACCCCAAGTAAGTGGCCCTACCGTTGAGAAGCCGCTAGTCTTCATAGTGATAGTGTGATGTGAATAGAAACCATATCGCAACATGCATAGGGTTTTTCTGCGCTTAAGCTTACGCATTTCGCTTAAGTGATTGTAAAATGGGATCCAAGAGCTGTTTTTTTTTTTTTTTTTTTTCAGCATTACCCTGCCACTGAACCCTGAGATTCCCAAAAGCTTTGCTGCTCTCCCAGAGTTCTACATCGAAGATGTGGCAGAGTTTCTGCTATTTGTTGTGCAGTAAGTTTATAGTTGAATGTCTCTTAATCCTTGGTTAATGATAAACATCTTTTGGATGGACTTAATTTCTAAATTCTGTTAATGTGTGTTTATATATTTATAATACATTTGAGATCATTCTTTGTTCTGTAAATTAGTATCCGCTTCAATACAGAAGCTAAAGTTGTTCTACTATCTTCCAGGTATTCTCCCCAGGTTTTATACGAGCCTTGTGTTCAGGATATTGTTGCGTTCTTGGTAGTGTTCATCTGCAGCCAGAACTACATCAGAAACCCCTACCTTATTGCCAAGTTGGTGGAGGTGCTGTTTGTAACCAACCCTGCTGTACAGCCTCGTACTCAACGATTCTCTGAAATGATGGAGAATCACCCATTATCCATCAAACATCTGGTCCCCGCCCTTATGAAGTTTTATACTGGTGAGCATTATTTATACTGTAGTAACACATACTATATATTGGCTAGAATGTAATCTCCATTTTTTTAAAAATCCCATCGTTTTGTCATCTTTTAAGAGTGTAAAGTTTTGATTTTTTTTCTTTTTATATCTGTTTTTCCCTGTCAGATGTTGAGCATACTGGTGCCACCAGCGAGTTCTATGATAAGTTCACTATACGGTACCATATCAGCACTATCTTCAAGAGCCTCTGGCAGAACATTGCCCACCATGGCACCTTCATGGAAGAGTTCAAGTGAGTTTGCTATTAAAGCTTAAAGTACTCAAAGTATGTTTTTAGTAAGTTTTTGTTTAAAGTTGTTTTTTTAACCTGATCTGCTCTTTTTTTATCTTCTGTCCTTACTTCTCTTCTAGCTCTGGCAAGCAGTTTGTGCGCTATATCAACATGCTTATTAATGACACAACGTTCTTGTTAGATGAGAGCCTTGAGTCTCTAAAGCGTATCCACGAAGTTCAAGAAGAGATGAAAAATAAGGAGCAGTGGGATCAGCTGCCAAGGGTCAGTAGTCTGCTTTATAGGGACTTTTGTTTGTTCACCAAATAGACAATGCATTATTGTGGCTATTGTTTGATTTGGGCTGTGATACCACTTAAATAATGATTGTTTGAATATTTAAAACTTGGCAGAAGTTAAATATTTCAGAATAGAACAGAATAATTTTTGTACTTCCTGGAAACTTTTAGGAGCAGCAACAGAGCCGTCAGTCCCAGCTGACTCAGGATGAGCGAGTTTCTCGCTCTTATCTAGCCTTGGCCACAGAGACAGTTGAAATGTTCCACATCCTCACCAAGCAGGTCCAGAAGCCTTTCCTCAGGCCTGTGAGTGTTGACCTTTTCCATTTTCTGGACTCTATATGGTGATGTGTATAACCATAATACAGTTTGAATTAGACAATACCTTCTTTTTAACATAGGAACTAGGGCCTCGTTTAGCTGCCATGCTGAACTTCAATCTCCAGCAGCTCTGTGGGCCCAAGTGTCGGGACCTGAAGGTGGAAAACCCTGAGAAATATGGATTCGAGCCCAAGAAGCTCTTAGACCAGCTGACTGACATCTACCTGCAGCTAGACTGTGCCCGCTTTGCCAAAGCAATTGCAGACGATCAGGTTGGCTTTGATTAACATTTAGAAATTTATTGTCTTGACTCAAAGATTCAGCTTAATTTGTGTACATAGTAGTGTTCGACCCCATCTACAATATCTGCAGACCCATATGCGTCATACGTGGTGAGCGTTTCACTTGCCTTTGCAACTGAAAATTAAGAGTGTGCATAAAATCTTCCCTTTCTAAAGGAGGCGATGATCACAGTTATGCTTTAAACTCTTTTTCTGCTGCTGTTTGACTATTGTGGAAGATGCCGCTGTTGAACTTAATAATACAGATGTCGTGAAATAAAAAAATAAAAACTCCTGTTAGTATAATGCAAATCGACAAAGGCCAAGAACAGTTATGGAGGTGGTTATCTGTTTTTTTAATTTGTTTTAGTTTTTAATGCTATTTTCTTGTGATATGAGGATAATTATTGAATTATGTGGGATAACAACACTTGTTTTCTCGTGATACAAGCTATTTTGCCAAAATCTAAATTATTGTTTCAGCTTCTGTAGATAACAACAAATGCCTTATCATTTTAAAATTTGCACAATTAAATATAATTTTGCTGTGGTTCAACTGTGAATTAGGAAAAAACTAACTTGGTTTTCTTGGAAAGTTATCAAATTACAGTGAGAAAACGCTTATCCCGAGATAACCATATAATTATCCTGTTATCACGGCATTAAGCAAGATAACTGCATCTATGGCTGTTCTCTGCTTCTGTACATCACAACTCAACAGCATCTAACACTACAGCTTCCAAAATAATCATACAAGTCAATTTGCACATCCCTTCCTGAAGTGAGGATTTATTATAGTCAATTAGTTTTAGCTATGTGTGGAACGGTTTGTACTGATGATTTAAAAATACCATAAACATCAGGATTATCTGTTGTTGGTCTCCCCACGCTCTGAAGATCAGCAATGGCTATTGGAAAAACCCAAATTGGTCATAATCCATTACAATCACTAGTTTGTGCTACTCGTAATTAAAAAAACACAAGTATATTTCTGCTCTGTGCACAGTTTTAGGCAATGACTGGACTTATGCCCAGTTGTACATTTGTTTCAACTTTAAAAGGCAAAGTGACCTCTAAATACTAAGTGTAATTAGCTGGTGAGGAGTGGTATGTTAAAAAATTTTAAAGATGCATTTTCAGCATGGCATACCACAAATTTTTCTAAACTATGGTTGTTCACGTTACAATATGTTATAGTGTTGTACTATTAAAGTAACACATTATGACTTCCAATTGCTTCTTCGTATCCCACAATTTTTACACTATTATTATAAAGTGTGTAGATATACAGTTTAAGCTCTTAAACTTAATGACAGTAATGCACAGTTAAGGTACCGTAAGCTCACACTTTAAAAATGTTTTTGTCTTGCACCTCTCTTATGAATTGTTCTCTGGTTGTTTCTGCACAGCGGTCATATAGCCGTGAGCTCTTTGAGGAGGTAATCTCAAAAATGAGGAAGGCTGGTATTAAATCCTCCATCGCTATTGAGAAATTCAAGCTGCTATCAGAGAAGGTGGAGGAAATAGTTGCCAAGAACTCACAGTCTGAAATGGACTACAGTGACGCACCTGATGAGTTCAAAGGTGGGTGAATGCAAGTATGGGTGTATTTATTTGTTCCTTTGTGCATAGTGTGTCTCAGCAGCATCAGTTCAACTCTTAAGGTTTGTTTTTTAATTAGCATTGTGTTTTATAATAATATTGTCTCCAAAGCAGGTCATCCTCTTTTTCTCAGATTGTGCACTTTCACTCTTCTATTTTTGTGTTGGGTAAACATTATAGTATAGTCTTCTCATTTTAATATCTTTTTTTTTTTTTGTATAGTTGCGCATATTACCCAACCATATTCAGTGAATTTATCCAAGTTTCCGAGTCCTAAAGTTTTCCTTTTAAGTAAATTATTTTTAGAACCAAGGTAAATCTTTTTATAAATGTTTTCTGTAGTTCCCTAAAAATATGTAGTAAGGACAATGTTGCTTGATTGGAAATCTGGTGTGACCTTAGGTCAGTCCGTGCAGAGAGACACAATCTTTAGCCTCCTCTGTGTTTGAATTCCAGACATATGTGGGGATTAATATAATCTAGTAAGTGAACATGGCCAACATACCACCTTTGATTCCCAGATATGCCAGCCAGCCCACCATACTTGATGGGAGTGTGCCATGCAGGAGGCTTCAATATCAACTTACAATGTGGTTAAAATCCCCCACACCGGGTTTTATTTTTGTTAACCGAGAAGTCCTACTGTAACACTCATCTGACGTTTCAGTATAGCAATTTATCAAATTGCCTTGTTGAGTTCTTTCTCATATTGTGTAATAGTGTTTTGATAACTGCTGTCATATAAAACATTTTTTAGCAGTTGGGGTTAACATTTGGCTGGCTGTCTCACTCATATTTGATGAATATGTGCCTTGCATGCAGTTGAATTTACTTTTGTTATTATTATCGTTGTTGTTGTTGTTGTTGTATTTTTTTAATTAATTAATTTATTTTTAACTAATTCTAACTCATTCCTAAATACAAGGAGAAGCCTACAGAGCAGGATATAGTTTTTTTTGTTGTTGTTCTGCCTTAATTACATACAGGGCATGACAGTTGGTTTAACACTAATTAAAGTAACTTTGTCATACTTTCTTGAACAGAAGCATAAAATCAAGGTAGTTATTTGAAAGTTGTTTTCGGCGTGTTCAGGTCTTAATCCACTGTAAAAATGTTTGTATGACTGTGTTATAACAGACCCTCTGATGGATACACTCATGACTGACCCCGTGATGCTGCCTTCGGGGAAAATCATGGACAGATCGATCATCCTGCGCCACCTGCTAAACTCCCCCACTGATCCCTTCAACAGGCAGCCACTCACAGAGAGCATGCTGGAGTCAGGTAACCAACATTGATGCCCCACCACCACCAGTAATTAGTTGTAAAGCTGTTTTGTTGAAGGTAGGCAAGAGCAAATGCACAACTATTTTCTTAGTTGTAACATTAAAGTGATTATGTAATTTTTGGAAGGCAAGTAGTTCTGGGCCACCCAAGTGTACAATTAAATGACTGTGAGTTAGATGTTGAATGTCACTGTTTTTCATTCCACAGTCCCAGAACTAAAGGAAAGGATCCACACCTGGATGAGGGAGAAACAGGGTGGACGGGCTGTCTAAAGACCACATGTCACCAATGTCTGGCCTGAAATCTGTCATTAAGGGATCTGTCCAAATCGCCTGAATTCAGTGTCACTACTACCAATGACAAAAATGGATGGAAGAAAAAGGAGACCTGATTGGATTTTTATTCACATTTACCCTTTTTGGTTCTAAAAACAAAACATAATAAAGACTTTGGAGTTTTTTTTCCTCATGTGTTTGTGTATATATAATATATACATGTATTTAACGAGAGTTAGTTAATAATGCTGCAAGAATAAGTTTCCACCAACAACAGGTTTTACCAGTGAGGTGCACACAGTCACCTCATTACTCATTTTTCTTTATAGCTCTCATTTTGCAATCCTGAGTATTTGAGGTAGAGAGGAGGGCAATTTGGCACATTTGGGAGAGTCTAGGGTGGTCCTGATAAAATTGTTAGCCTTGAGTTTTAATTGCCAAGACTGACAATAAACTAGAGTTCATATTATGTATAACATGTCCCGGAGTTAACACATGCACAATATGTGCTTGTAGACAAAATTCAAAAGTGATTATATCCATTAAAGATGTAGCTTAACGTAAACTAATCCTAAACGTTAGCTTCCTTTTGAGTACAGTAGGATGATAATTAGTGGTTTACCAAAAGACATTATGTTCAGTTCTTCCGTTTTAGTCACAGTTTTCCTGCTGAATTGAATTAGACTAAAATTACTTCTTGTGTGCATGGCCTCAATTCCAGATCCTAAGCGCCTAATGGACAAATAACCCTCTTTAGGCAAAGTGGAAGGAACATATGAGAATGTAGCATGACCATCATAGAGCACACCATTGGAAATCTGTTCTTCAGAACCACTACTTCTCATCTCAAGATGGTCTCTTTGAAATGGCACTGTACCTAACTTGACCTTGCTGACCTTAAGTGTACAGGAAATTATTTCCTTTAACCACATACCTGTTTTGGAAGCTAGGATTTTGAACTGAAATAAATGATGATGCACATTATTTCACAACTCGTTGCTGTTTTTTCCTTAGATTGATTTATTTATTTATTGGCCAATGATTTTTCCCCTAAGTTTCACTGATTAGGCCTCATGAGAGACAAATGTTACATCAGACAACTACAAATATTTGATTGCACATAGTTTAAATCATATTTCTCTTAATAGTTCTTTATGTAAAGTGATTTAACATGGAGCAAACCAGGTAATTGATACCATAATAATAAACAGCAAAATTAACTCATTCAAAAACACTGAAAACTTAGGCAATCTGAATACTTCTTCCTGTCCAAAACATGTTTGTTAAAATGTGGTTTCCCAGATTTATAAGCTTAGTCATTCTGCTGTAATTGTTATAGATGAATGGATTACACTGGCAACTGTCCCAATACATTGGCAGGATTTACATTTTGTTCAAGTGTTAAAAAAAACAATTTATTTAAAGAAAATACCCCTTAGTCATTCTGGAAAATGTTGCTCACCATAAAAGCCTAAAATCTGTATGCAACATTACCTTAATGCAAAGTACATTTTGTTTTAGGTTACTTTTTAAAGCCCTTTGTGGCATTGTATGCGAATGGATTTATAAACTTTGCAATAGGATTGTAGACATATGTAAGGTGATTTTGAAAAATATTCCATATGCTCCCTTCCCGATAGACGGCGCTCTTCGTGATGACCCTGGGTGTTGCGGTGCCTGTGGTGCGGGGAGCGGTGGGCAGAAATCCTGCAGTGTGGCGTCACGGCCGAAACCATGCCCACTCTCTCTTTTCCCGACTTTCGCAGTTGCCATTGGCTCCCTGATCCATTAGTTACAGATATTTCTTCATTCATTGGCTCTCTGGGCTGTCACTTAACTCGGGCCGAGAGGGAGTTGACGTAATCTCTTCGGTAAATCAAGGCAATCTATCAATTCTGCTTTTCGCTTGCGTGCGGCGAGACGTCCGCCTTTAATCTGGCCTGGAAAAATAAAGCTGCCCGGGAGTCACCGCTTGTATTCACAGCTCCATCCTGCGGAGGACACCGCGATAATGGGTGTTTCTGCTGGACTTTGCCACAGTTTTGCTTCTCACAGATTCTGATAACAGAAACAGCAGGTTCTGACGCCCGCCAGCTAGCTAGTGTTAGTTCTTTCCGCTGCCCGGAGGTTTTGGTCTTGTTCTGCTGCGGGGCTTCTGACGTAAGTAAAGCCTTAAAACTACTTTTTTTAACGCACATTTGTTATGTTCGGTTGCTATTTTTTTATAACGCTACAGATTAATGCCGGGCTGGTGATTAGCGTTAGTTGTGTTAGCTAACGTTAACGCCAGTGGCGGTGCCGCTGGACTGTTAGCTTCGTGTGTCTGGTTCCCATAACAGTTTTTTTTTTCATTCGTAAAGTAACGTAACATTAACACGGAGTGTTTACAAGCGCAGTTGGCAGCAGTAACGTTATTCGTCAGACAGGCACCGGAGAGTGAGGAACGCTAACGTTAGACACGCCGTAACGATTTATGGCTTAACGTCAGATCCACTATAAAAACACAAGTATAATATGCTCTTTAAAAAAAAAAAAACACTGCATGCTACATTTCTTACACCCACAATATGTCGAGTCTGTGCTGCTAGAATGAGCCTGCAGCGCCTCCCTGATCTAACGTTACACCAGCGGCGGGATTAGTCCACTTCCAAACATCGGAGATTTTTTTTTTTTTTTTTTTTTTTTTAAAGGACGTTTAAAGCTCTTTGTCTGCACAGAATGGACACGGCTCCATCTACCACACAGGCCCAACTTACTGTCCCAGTGTAGCCCGCACCAAATAGGGTAGATAGAATTTCATGGGCGTATGCTTCAGCAAGTATGGCTGACTGCAAGGGCATGGAAAAAACACGAGATGTTTGGCCCGTGTAGTCAAGGGGCGCGGAGCATATAGCTTCAATGGACCTAAACATATTAGAAAGTTGTGTTCAAATATGTGCAACGTTATGTCATGTTGTTTTCTATAGCACAGTGATTGGAGGCAATTGGAGACAAAATTTTATTTTGTACTTTGGATTTTTAAATAAAATGCATTGCAACAATTAACTGAGAGGTAAATGTTTCATCGACAGCTGAAAATCTGAATGCGTTACAGTTGTCAGACATATTTGTTGTAGGGAGATATTTGGGAGTGGGAGAGCATTCTGTGTGTTTCATTTACATTTTTTTAATAATAGATTTTTGCATTCTGGCAGATAATATTTCAAAGATATGGAAATAAACACAGTCAATCCTCATGTAGTTTCCACCAGACAGCCTGTTTACTAAGCAGATGCTGTCATCTCCTTCTGTCTGTTTCCTTTAGGAAGGAATACAAGGAATCTTACTGGGAGACAGTCCTAAACCACAAACATGTCTGGGGCATCTGTAAAAGTAGCTGTTCGAGTTCGGCCCTTCAACTCAAGGGAGATGAGCAAGGAATCAAAATGTATCATTCAGATGCAAGGCAACACTACAAGTAAGTTTTACACGGGTTTGCCCACAACACCATGTCTCTATTTTTACAGGGTTTTCTGCTATGGAACATTTGGTATACCACACAGATTCCCGCCTGGTCTTCCTTCAGGAGTATTAGCACAACAGTAGAATTAGCAAACTGAATAGTGGACTGTTGGGGACAAACAGTCTGAAAGAGAATAAAAGGCTTACAGAGTGAAATTCCTCCTCCTCTAAAGGGGCCTACATGCCTGAGGAGTCTCTGTGTAAGAAATGGTTTCATACAGAGAGATCCAGGGGTCGCTACACAGCCTGGCCTGCCAGCACCCCAATTGATCTGGGCTTTGTCACACAGTTTTTTCTAGAAAGGATGCTTGTTATGTTGTAGTTTGTTTGAACAAACAGTTTGTGAGGAGCTTGAAGAGGAATATGAAGTGTTTCAGAGAGATGTTAATCATTTTCAAAATGCATTACTTCCCATTTTGCTGTCAATTTCACAGTTGACATTAAATGAAAATAAGCTTATTGCATTGTAAAACTGCATTTGGTAATATAGGTGTACTATAAAATATTTTTAAGATTTTTAGTCCAACCACATGTATGTGAACTTGTTTATCAAATATGTACACTGGAGGAATCATTGCATAGTTTTCCTATAACACATTTATGTTGTGAGATCTATGAAAATATATGAAAGGATATCAGAGTAAGAGGACTTAACTGTGCTGTGTAGTCTGTGATTCAACCTGCTTACTTGTGAGTGTGAGTCATCATGTACTGAGAAGTGCTAGCTGCTTCCGTACTCACACCTGTGCTGTATGTCCCATTTTTAGTTGGCGGATGAACATTAGCATGAAAACATGAGCCAGAAGGAAGACATTCATGTGATGCCACAAACCTGTTCTGCTAGCAGACTTTCTACATTGCCTCAAGTTTTGTCTTCTCAGTCCTACTGGCTTGCTTAGACTAATCCTATGTGAATCTTCCATAAGATCCCTGTCAGTTATGGCTCACTTGGTCTTTATCTCTGACACTCCACTGTGGAGAAGCTTTGTATCAAATCCCCACCACTTTTACTCCATATTTTTAGCTTTTCATTATGCCTCTGTCATTCTGAGTTGCTAGAGGGTGACTTGTGGTATATAGCAGAACTGCAGTGGAATATGCAGTGTTTTTTGGGGTTTAGTGAGTGAGTGAGTGAGTGGAGACGAGGAGGCTGCAGTACTGCCTACTTTACCTCCTATCACATGGGCAGATTGCAGAGCAGAAAGGGAGGCTGGCAGGCGGCCATACTCTCCCTTCATCAGGACTTCATTGCAGATGGTATGCTGTGAATGCTGGCCTTCTAGGATACAGCAAGTTGTAGTGCTGGTAGCTAGTTGCTAAAATGGTGAAGAGATATATATTAAGTTGAAATAGTTTTATGTGCAGTGTGACAATTTTAATTATTACTATTGTTATTATTATTAGTAGTAGTGTCATTGCTGCTGTTGTTTTGTTGGTTTGATTCGCTGTATCTCCACAAACTTTGTACATCTACCAAAGTCACATAACACATTTGTATTCTAAATTATTAGTGGTTTGATTTAGAGGCTGAGATGCTTGTTAAATGGATTCATCAGCCTTAGTTTGATTATCATGATTACAGCAGGTACAGTAAAATCAGTCTGTAGTTGCATTTTGTCATATTTCTGAAATATCGTACAAACTAAGTTGTTTTTTTTTCTTTATTTTACACAATGAAATACCACATTACATCACAAAAGAGAAAGTCAGTATGGCACTAATAAACATTTACTGAGGGTCACAGACTCACCAAAATATTGGAAAGGTGGTTATAAGATATTTATAACCTGCTTAAGCTAGATTTAATCTGCTTCAGTCAGAATCAACAGTGTCATAGAGAGCTAAGCAAACACTGTAATTATATCTGTGTATTATTTTAGGTTGATTGTGGTGATGGCTAATGTAACTGAAAGCTGCCTGACAGAAAAATGATGTTTTTTAATGGAGTGGCTTGGTCAGGTTGTAGGTGTTTAGTAGATGTGTGCATGAGTCTGTGACTCTCCCCTGTTCTTATTTTATGCAAGGGCATATGTGTTTGCATATGTGCATGTGTCATCAACACAAAGAAAGAGAGAGCTTCAGGGCAAGGGCAGGAAATGTTGTCTCCCTCTTTTCTTTTCACCCTGCATGAAGGATTGTGAAGGGTATGTAACAGGCAGAGGAGCAGCAAATTGATTATCTAGTGTGCAAGAAATGTATCCAAGGCCTCTGCAGTCTGGCTGGAAACAAGTGAAGGCCTCTTTTTAGGAGAACACACCAGAACTAAAGTAAATATAAAGGGGTGATGCAATGAGCTGTTGAATTAATTAGTGTTTGTGCGCTAACTGTTGACCAATTCCAGGACAGCCAAATGCCTTATGTTTTCTTTATCAGCCTCTGTCTTGTGAGGTAAATCCATGACAGTGAATAGCTACTAATGTAGGGGTGGCTAAACGATGGTTTATAGATCTCCTGCAGTTACGGTTAAGAAAATGACATTTTCGAAGAATGAAATATATGCTTATTGCAGGACAATGTACACATCCGTGAAGCAGATCTGCATTCAGATTATTTTCCATGTGCTCATTATCTGTTAGGGGATAAGATGAGTATATTGTTAAGAATACATGTGAGAACATATATGAATTAATAGAACAAATAGTTGGTCACTTTATCAATTAAACATGAACCTCTCAGTATGAGCTGAGCATTCATGATGACCTTATAAAAACTCTACAGGGAAGGCTGAGCTCCAGTGTCAGTAACCCCCAAGAGGAGACTAGCACCACAGCAGCACTGACAATGAACACATATAAATGAAATGTGGTCATCAAGTAAAGTACTCGTGAGTAAGATGTGGAGTGTAGCTTGCGATGAGAAATGGTCATCCTGCTGCTGAACCCTGTACAGATGGGGCCGATTTACCTGATTAAGATTAGTAATCCACTGGATTGCTTTAGGTCACTGTGCTATGCTGCTGTAATCCCTTTGACCCTTGTAGGTATGCACTTACCCACATAACCTGCTCAGGGTGTTCCTCATCACATCCTGCTGACATGTCCACATGCATAACTTAACAGAGCAGCGTCACCTATATTAGACCACTCTACTATCATGGTGACAGGATAGGCAGATGTCTGTTGTGTGTTCATGTTGTGTAGTTCCACCAGTTTTCAGTACAACTACCTGTAACAGCTGTAAAACAGAAAGGGATTTACATTGTATTCTAATTATTGTAAATTGTTGTTAGAGCAGATGGATAATCTATAAAACGTTTTTTATAATAACCAGGAAGAGACTATAATCTTATGATTCATGCACCTATCACTGTTCCATCTCCTGTGGTGGCCTTTTATCCTTGGTAGTCAAGGCAACCATAACAGTTTTTATCTGCTGCAAAAACGTCTTGTAATAAAAATATCTCCCTGCTTACATATCAATATTTATTTCAAGGTGTGTCCTTGAAAAATATAGAAATGATATAGAAATGTCAGAAGTCTTTTTGCCTTGGCTTTACATTAAAAGAAAAAACTCTGTCTCCATAGAAGTTATAGCGTTAGCCACCTGTTAGCAACTGCTAATGTCTAATGCCACGCTGTTGGTGGACGGTACAAAGGATAGGTGACCTGTGTTTTAGAAGCATTCAGTGCTTCCCTTTATGTTAATGCTCCTATTGTTATTCTATAATATTTACAATATGGAAAAAGACAGTGAAAAGACAGACTAGTGATGTTAGCATGTACTTTTAAGTAGTTCAATGTATTTTTAATCATGTCTTGTATGGAGCACATGTAAAAAAATAAAATAAAATAAAAAATCTGAATTTTGAATAGAGCAGAACAGTAAAAAAAAATGTGATATTGCCCAGCGATAGGTCAATGTGTTTGTCTAACAGATATTCATACTGGAAGAAATAATAGCCATTAATGCTTTTCATATCCATGGACCTGCTAAAGTATGCCTGACACAAATGTGGCCTCATATGTCAATTCTAAGTGGACAACCTCAGGCAGCTTTAAAGCAAGTGTGACGACTGTACATGCACCAGGCAAGTAACTGAACACTGCTTTCATGCTTTGGAAGTATTTACTGTATCTTTCAGTATTCTTGATACTGCGCTTCTGAAGCAGTCACACATGTTGCTTAGAGCACAAATAAGGACACTATTTGAACATCCCAATCATCAAGGATGGTCAAACCTGGATACTAAACAAGTAGTACAGCCAGCAAACTTCAATCAGATTGCAACACTGGAGCAGTGTAAGAGCATGCTGAGAGCATATTAAATAATGCAGAACAATCAGTCTTTGTATTGAGCTTTGAAATTCAGAACTATCATTATTATTTACCTGGCAAACCAAAGAGTGCCTTTCCCATTAGCACTTGAATAATGAATCCCAACATGGCACTGCACATAAGCTAAATGTGGAAATGTACATGATGTAATAAAGTTCAGAAGGAGAAAGTGACAAATGTCTTCTGTTACTCATTTGAGGTTTTGGCTTTGTTGGTGATTAAGTCATTTGAGACTTTTACTCAACAACTTGCGTTGACTCCTCTTCATGTTTTTTAAATGTGTCCATTTTAAAATTTTTAAAGTCATAATACAGGCAAATGTCTGTTTGTTTTAGTGTTTTGTCAATTTCTGTTAAAATAACTCATGTCAGTAATTTGTCATACTGCAAACATTTTTTGAGAACGTAGTTTAGGACCCTAAGTAATTGATGTCTAACATGGCAAAAAAAACTCTAATTGACACAGCAATGATGCCACTACTAAGGCTGTATAAGTAAAATATTTGTGAGTAGTTTGTCAGTATTTTCTCATGTTAACTTCGAATGGCCTGAGGATCGGCTTCAGATGCCTTTGCACTTATGTATTAAAAAGCAGTACATCTAAAGCTGTGAATGAGATTTAGTTTGTCACATTATTCTTTTGTAGAATAAACATCTGCTGTTCATACATGAGTTCCATCATACTTTACTGCATTTTTATTTTATTGTTTTGCTGGCTCAATCCTCATCCCATATTTTGATAGGGATGAGTGGAAACTGTAAGGCTTTTGCAAAAAATGTGGAATATTAGTGAAGAGGATGTGATTGGAGCTGACTCAGGAGGGGGAGGGAGATGCAAATACAGCAGCAGAGATGGTGACAGTCCAGCATGAGCACTATTCACGTGTAGGACAGCGTGAGGCAACATCACATACACTTGCTCAGCTAGGGAAGATGAAATTTTATCATATTGGTGGAGGCTATGAAATTGTAATGATAAAATTAAGGTAAAAAGAAGGTAAAGCTGTGTGAGTTTTATTATTGTGCTGCCACTGGTTTACAATAGAATATTTCATGGAGGCAAGTAGACCTCAGTAAATTAGGTATGCATAAAAACAGCCATTGTTATCTTTTTGTGTCTTCTAATTACTAAATCAGGAATAAGTACCAAATTAATATTTTATGTAGATCAATGGAATTCTTCAGGAAATAAAAGATATTGATCCTGTTAAGGAGCCATTCCTGAGGGCTGTGCTTCGCTGGCTGCTCATCTCCAGACCAAAGAAATCCATTATTGTTAGTAATATTACCAGAGATGAAAAGTGCACCATCAGAGCTCCCTCACATATCAGGGTGGCATAACACAATGCAAAATGCAGCCAAAATCTAAACTAGCTAGTTTTGTTCATTAAAAATTGGGTAGTTAATCATGATTTTTATTTATTTATTTTTTTAATTAAACATTGTATAGTATATGTATGTGGTAAAAATGTTTGTGTATATCCATGTGAACTTAATTTTGCTTTGGACAAAATAAAAAGTCTAAACCAGGTTTGCTTATAGCAGCCCACATCCATCACCTTTTGTCCATGCGCAGATAATGGTGTGTTTGTTTTAAAGTTACAGAGCTCCTGTGGTGCTCCTCTTCTCTTCTCTTTAGTTCATTCCCTGAGATGTGTGAAATGACTGGACTTTCCCACATCCAAGAAAGTGAATGTGTTTTTAGTTCTTGTGCCCCCAGCGACACAGCTTTCTTTCCAGACTGTATTGTTTGCTTTCCTTCCACAGTTTCGGGGCTGAATTCAGAGGCAAACAAGGGAGCTTTGCAGTCAAGGCACGGGGAGCTTGGTAGTGGGGTTGATGCTTGGATTTTACATGAGTGAGATTTGGAATCAGTATATTATTTTTGAAAGCTTAATAAGATGGGAGAACTGACCCTTAGACATACTTGGCTACTTGAATCCTCTGCTGGTCCAAAAAGGAGCTGATTCGTGTCTCTATTTAAATATGGTGTAGCTTATTAAGAGCAGTAGCATATTCTGTGTTTCACACATCATTTCCCTCTTCTATAAAGAGAACACTGAACAAAAGATGTTAGTTTTGTGACAGTGGCTTGAGGTGTCAGTAAATGTAATCTTTAATGGTTTTTGGCTTCACTTAATATGTTAAGCAAGTGATTTTATATATATATATATATATAAAGGTATATATATATATATATATATATATATATATATATATATATATATATATATATATATATAAAAGGTGGGCCTTAAAGAAAACTATAAGAGATTCCCAGAGATACACGTGGAGCAGTTGTTTTTATAATGTCATGATGCTGTAATGCTTACATAAAGCCAGAAAGCATTTTAAAGCAAGATTTGAGTTTGTGAGGGGAGGGTAGTTGAAGAAATCCAGGTCACTGCTCTGTAAAATGGGTGCCTGTGGAGAGCAGTGAATGTAAGCAGCTCTCTGTTTGCCTTGTCTGCACCGCCTGGTCCACAGTTGTCCACACTGCCATACTGGAATAAGTTGCATGTTGTTTCAAAACAGTCTTGAAATACTGTTTAGTTATGATTCAGAAGTAAGAGCAAATATTATTTTTGTTTTTCTAGAACAAATCCAGTGGTATATCATTCATTTCCCATTGTAGCTATGATTTCTGATGATGTGTTTAATGTTAGTCAGATTTGTAGAACAAGGCAGTTTATTGGGAATCAATGTCACTCTGAGCTGTTTTACTGCTGTTAATGTTCACATAGTATGCTGATATTTTATTTGAATGAATACGGCAATTACTGTAGGGGGAGAGGGTCACACAAGAACACATGGTAAAGTGTCCTTGAGCAAAACAAGGAACCCCAACTTAGTTGTTTCCACCAAATGCATGCTACCTGCATAGCAGCTCCCTCACTCGTGTGTGATTTTGATTTTGACTGCTGGGTGAATAAGAAGCACTCTAAAACCTCTTTTGATACCAATAAGCCAGAAAAGCACTATACAAGTGTAGACCATTTACCATCTGTTACCCATAATGTTTAAAAGACAAGCTGACAAATAGTAGTTTCACCCTGTGATTCAAAATGCCATTTATAAGATACACATGGTGGAACAAAAGCTTATTTTTAAACCTTTCAGTTCTTGTTTGTGTCTTAAGTGTCACATGGGGACCCACTTCCCTAAACGTCTGAGAAAAGATTTTCACAGACAAGTTTGGTTTGCCCATGAGTTAGATTTTTATTAATGGGAACTGTCACATTCATTGCAGCTGTAGATATACTACTGTAGCATTCCATGACACCGGATGTTTTGGGAAAGAGCTCTGCGCTTTGAGGCAGCACCTGTAAAGAGGAGGATATCCTCCTTAGACATACCCCCATGTGAAGTATTGCCACTTTGAGCAGTGAGAACAGCTGAAGAGCATTATTATCCTCCTTAATATTTCAGTATAATTTAGTTATTGTTAAAAATGGGTGCAAAACACATATATGCTCATTAGGCATGTTCTTAATTGTGTATAGAGTTTAGCGCATTAGACTTAAAGAATTGACATCTAAAATATTTATATGTATTCAAATTTCAGCTCTTATTTCCTGCCCTCTGTGGATTTAACTTTCCATACAACACCTGAGAGGTTGTCTAATCTCTCTATTTTTTTTTGTAGGTCTGTGTTTGTTTTGCTTCTGAATAGAATCCTGCTGGCTTAGCATGTTTTCTTTCTGGTGGCTTCTAGAAGCTTCTCTCTTTGGTTGCTGTTGCCCTGGACTGGTGTTTCTGTGTGAGCTGCTAATATGAAGAGGCTCACAGCCCTTGCTAGCTATCAGTGTCTGTGGGCTTAGAGCAATGTATGGTTTGGCTACAAGTTCAACGGAAAGGTTGGGGCGACTGAAATCTGCCCATTCCTTCCTGTCACTGACAGTCTGTCGGCATGCAAAGCACTAGCTGCCATCTGCTGCTGTATAAATAGACAGTGGTCAGAGCTGGAACAGCTGGCACATAGGCCAGGACTGCACGGTTTCCCTCTGCTTTCTAGTTAGAACACCCAGCCTCTCGTCCTAATGTTGTGTATGTTTAAATTGCCATTGTTACCAATGTGGTGGTAATAAGTAAACAAAAATTAGAAAAATTAAACAGACGTGAACTTCTCATTTATAAAGCGCTTAAATTAATTTCAGCTCTGTTGCTTTATAATGTCTTCAATACCAAATTATAATAGTTTTGATATTTAGAGCAAAGATTTAAGAGTCGTCCTGTTACAAAAAATATGTTCATCAAAAATAGTGTGCCCTCTGCTCTGACAAAGTTCTCAAAAGTATAGTGGATTACTAGATTTCTTGAAATATCCTCATTAGTTTTCAAATCCAATTACTTAGGGTCCTTGGTACTATTTGAAATATTTGTAAGAATAGTTGAAATGCCTTTTAAAATGTAATCAAATTATTTTGATTAAGTTGAAAGTTTCAGAGTTTTGATGAGATGGTCAGTTTTTCGGGGGGTGGGGGGCAGTATGAAAAGGGTTATTGTGATGGAGGGTAGTGGACACATAAAGACTTGTCATAACAGATTGCCTAATGTGTTTTGCAGGCTCTGTTGTTAGCTGCAATGCCCTGCATTTAGTGCATTGTTCTGGTGTCTTCCTGTCCATTTTCACCCCCTCCTCTTATTCAGTAGGAAGAGAACAATGGCGTGTCCAGCCTTTTGAGTAAAAGCAGAGGATTCATGTGTGGGAAATAATTTCTTCTGCAGTGTCAGCAATTACTCTTGTACAGAGGCTGGTCTAAAGAGACAGAAATGTGTATTTTATTTTATTTTTTTAATTAAAGGCCACAAGGCATGTCTTTGACCAGCCATGAAAGTGCACTGTATCCAAGGGAGTAATCAAGATACCACATGTTAGTTGTTTTGGAGATGGTGTATGTTGTGGCTGCGTCAAGCTCAGCTGTTTGTCAAATGTGCACAGCAGTACTCAGATGCTACTTTTAGCTGCATCCAGTGACAACTCAGTCACCTGTGCTGCAGCCTGGGCAACCAAGCAATCACACACACACTCTTTTTCCAAAGACACTGGATACAACACAGAGCATTTCTGTGGCCACTAAAGCCTGTGCACTATTCAGTCTTGATGTTGCTTTTTAAAAACTGAGCGACCATACTAAATTACTTAAGCCATTGGTTCATGTCAGCAGTTGCTTTGTTTCACCACGCATTCACAAACTGACACAGGTGTGTAGCTGTGACGTTGTACAGAGATGAACATTTAAATATTGTTATATGTAGTAAACAAGGCATATGTTTTTCAACTATAACAGAGATGTGTTTATACTCATCTCTCCAAAATACCTCAAACATAGCCTTGCATCAGATAGAAATGCATACATTAGGAACCTTGGTGACCTTTTGAAGGATTTGATTATTTCAAACATAAAACTGTAAAATAATATACAGAATTTTTTTCTAAAAGTATTAAACTAAACTATATTCAGAGCTATCGTTTTCTTGGTCACTTAGTGTGCGATTACATATTAAAATGTTTAGATGAATAGACTTTAGCAAGCAAAACTTTAAAATTAAAACATTTGTGCCATAAACCCACAAATCGTTTAGAAGTCAAATTTGTTTATTTAAATGTATGACTGTATCAGACAGCATCTAATAATAGTGGAATATTGAAACCTGGGTTTTCTTTAGACATATTCTATGGTCCTGTTATACCCTATGTAATTTGTTTATGCAGTAACAGTAAGGGTTTTTATTTTGTAGGAAATTTCAGGGTTACTGGAACAAGTCTGATATGTTCAGCCATTTTAAACCCTGCTTGTCTGCTCGTCTCAGGTGACCAGGACTAGCTTTTAGTCCCCATCTGGTGCTCAGAGACCTCCTAACAATCTAATTACTGAGGGGTACCTTTGCTTTCTTGGCCAGATTATAGGCCCCATGTTGAACACCAGAGCACAAAATGTCTGCTGGCTATCACCAGCTGAGGGATGTTCTTTAAATGACAGGATGTGGTTGGTTAACTAGTATCCACCCTGTGTTGAAAGGGAGATCTCCTGTGGAGTGCCAGCATCCTACCCCTTCTATCAGCTTCACAAATGAAAACACAAAGTTGTCACATTTTGGAAAATCAAAAATTTGCATTGCCATGGTACTCAGAACGTGTGTTTGCTAAACATAGATTTCTGTCAGAAATTCTCTTAGAGTTTTGTCTCCTATGTATCTGCCCCCACACAGATTTGCTGATCATCCACTTATGTAATGGAAGTTTATTGTAGTCTGATCACCTGATGATGGCAATATTAAAACTGTCCTCTGTGTTGCATTTTTACGAATAAATTTTTTTACTGTGTGCCCGTGGTGCTTCAGATTAGGGTTTCCCACTATGAAAGCAATCACAGGATACTTTGTTTGTCACAAAACAATAGTGCCATATTGCTACTTAATATATGTCTTTTTGCATGCATTACATTATTCTGGTTAATACATTTTCAATTTACAATGTATTTAAATAATTTTGTAATGTAAAGGATTTTCTGACATTGGTTATGGAATCTGACATACTAAGTAGCTTAATGTCTTGGATACAGACACTAAAGCTTCTCACACTTTATTTTGTTCATGTTTCTGCTGTTCTAAAGGATTACAATTCTGAATTCACT
Source organism: Channa striata (assembly GCA_033026295.1). Classification (NCBI taxonomy): domain Eukaryota; kingdom Metazoa; phylum Chordata; class Actinopteri; order Anabantiformes; family Channidae; genus Channa; species Channa striata. The sequence goes on along the minus strand of CM065172.1, from coordinate 11,495,344 downwards.
GATAAATAATTGTAACTCTCCATAAATCTGTATTTTAATAACCACGTATGATTTCTAGACTGCATTAATGGGGACAGCTTAGTCTGAGACAAAACAGAACACGGTGTGCTGCATCTTCCTCTCTTGAGCCAAGTTGAGGTTGTTATGGCAACCAGAATCTGTTCCTATACCTGTTGCCATGGTTGAGGAAGACGGAGTGATGACGTTGTTGGACAGCAGAATGCATCTGCAATTTTAATTCCAGGGTGTGAGAATATTTACTATAAATGAAAAACGGAGGAATTCCTCATTCATATGTGGTTTTGTGATTATTACTGTGGTCTTTACAGCAGTGCTCACAGTTTCTGTGTGATGTATAGGACTGAAAAAGTGAAATGAATAATTGATTCATCTGACACAGTGTAGGTGAGTCATGCTTAAATATGTCGGTCATGACTGTCTGATTTACTTCATTTCAGGATATGAGTTTGCCGTGTTCTGGCTCTTTTTTTTTTTTTTTGTGCAGCTAATTAACTTGATTATACTAAAAATACACTGCACACATTTGTAACAATTGCCAAATGTGTCGTTTGACTGTAAACAGATGTTATATGTAGGTGGTAGTTGAATATTTCACTTTAATTCCCTTTTCATAGGCTCTTACATGTGAAACCCACTCTTATGACGCACTAACACGACCACATTGTTGAAGCAGCTCTCTGCTCTGACAGCACTGATGTGGGCAACTGAATGATGCCGTCATGCCACATCGTGAGCATGATTCACCTTCAGGAGTTGAGCAGTCTCCCACTAGCTTCTACCGTGTAGTTTTGTTGTTCATAGATGCATTTCTACACTACAGCATCCATTCATGAGTTAATGACCAAACTGGGAAAATTGACAGACTGTGTTAGAAAGATCACATCATTTTGTCTCGCTATACCACAGCTGTGATTCTCAGTAAGGCTAGTTTGCCACAGGCAGTCTGCTGGCCTGTCATAAGCAGCCCACTGTCTAAATGCACCACGCATTGCACTGTCTCATCATCTTTCTCTTTTTACTGCTACGTTGCCTCATTGACACTGAATCAGAGCTTAGATTGCCCCTTCATTAATAGCCACTGTAGATTGTTCCAGGAAAGGTGAACAGGGGCACTGGTAACCTAAATCCCCCTTCGTTTCCAAATGTCCTGGGTCCAGTTTCCCTTTGGAGGCAGGTCAAAGGTGAAATTGGGCTTTATTTAGCCACCTGTCTTGCTGTATCCTTTTCCAGTGCAGTGCCCAATATGGAAGCTGCTGCTTCGTCTGTGCACCTTAACCTGTACAAAGATGGTAGAAACCTGTGCTAGGTTGCAGCCACCTCAGTTTTGGTACAAACGCAGCTGCTGTAGTCATCACATATTTACCATGGAGCAGTCAGTGTTCTGGTCTCTGAGGACACGCTGTGCTTTTCTGTCAGTCTGACAGCCATGGAAGGCGATATGCAATCCTTGTCTCTTCACATCTCCTGCATTATTGATTAGTGCGCTAAAATCCTCTGAACATAAGGCACTCTGCCTGGGACACCTTGGGGCAAAAGCCTCTCAAGCACCCTAACGTCAAATAGGCAGACTGTCTTTAATTTGCCCATTTGCAAAGCACAGAATTTGCATGAAAATTCTAATTACTGTTTGGTGGTTTCCATTGGAGATTAGCTTGGAAAAAGAAGCATTTACCACTCCTTCCTCCCCACCCCCACCTTCAGTTCTAAAGATGAAGGTATGTTTATCTAGACTGTCTGTCTGTGTTCAGGACCTGGAACAATTTAGATTTGGTCATTAAAGTGCAATTGCCTTATTTGAGGAGCAGCCGGCATGTGCATATCCAGATATCCAGGAGTCACTCTCCTCTCTTTCTGTCACATATCTAATGCACAGTGTGCAAAGCTTGAACATAAGTCCCAGAGATACCATTGAGCATGTTTAGGAAGGATGACATGCTAGGTATGAATGCAGATTCTGATTCATTAAGAAATGTCTGTGTGGCCACAGGAAATGGCTGATTAACTTAAAAATAGCTTGTCATCATACTTATTGAAGACTGTGCAACAGGAAAGGCTACTTGTTTTATTACTCTGGCGCTGTATTGTCATTTGTCTATTTGCTGTTTTGTCACTGCATGATGATCACCTGTCATGAATTAAACTTGGTACCGTATTTTCCGGACCATAAGCCGCTACTTTTTTCCGACGTTTTGAACCATGCGGCTTTTACAGAGATGCGGCTTTTCTATGAATTTTTCTGCAGATGGAAGTCAGTGCAAACAAAAAAGCGCCAGTTTTTATTCTTAGCGCATGCAACCCAAGACGCACAACAGCAAACATCTGCACTTTTACTGCCGTGTTACAGGCACCATTCAGGTTCAGGTGTATGAATAAACACTTATGGTACAAAATCTTTTGTTGAGGGCAGCAACTCCTGCGTAATCTGAAGAATAAGAGACGTCTTCTCCTTTGGCTATGGAACAAGCCGTTTATTTATAACAAGGACGTTTTTGTCGGCTCTGTACATCATGTTTATACCAGCCACAATATACACGTAACGCACTCTTTACTGTGCCGGTTTGAACATCCTCATGCCTACTGTGAACAATGAGTAGGAGCGCATACAACAGATATTATTTCTCAGCCTGGATATTGGCGGACATAGTCCGATGCGGTTTATATGTGACAAAATATATATTTCTTTTAAATTTTAGCGGGTGCGGCCTAAATTTAGGTGCGCTCTATAGTCCAGAATTTACGGTAATTTTAGCAGTAGCAATTCTTAAAAAAAAAAAAACTATGGCTCACAGTCTGTCTCTGGTTTATGTGACTTTCATTTCTAAATATATTACTGTTAATTGTCTGCTTAAAGAACTCTGTAGTGAGAGACCTGGACTTGACAGCCAGAATAATGGTGATTAGTGCATTAATTGTGTGTTTTATTAACTCAGTTACTGCACATGGTTATTGTGAAACTAACATGCAAGATTACTTTTAAATAAGGCCAAGAGGAAACACATGTACAGAAATGGATGAATAGATTTTGTTTGTTACTCTAAGTAACTATTCTATGAGCTTTTAAGTGAAACTACAAAAACATGGGAGTAGTTTTCTCATTCACATTCAAATTAAGATGTTATCAACCATATTACTAATTTTGTTCCTCCCGACAGCTATTATCAACCCGAAAGCCCCAAAGGAACCAGCAAAGACCTTCAGTTTTGATTACTCCTACTGGTCACACACTACAGTGAGTTGGTAGAATTTTTTACATCTCTGTTCCATAGTCCTGTGTAAAGAACAAATTAAAAAATAAATCTGAACAGAATTTAACAGAAATTTAAAATAAATCTCACCTAATGAGAAAACACATGTGTTGTTGTTTTGATATACCACCAATTTATTGAAGTTCTAGGTGTTTTATATTATTTTTTCCTTGCTCCACAGCCAGAAGACCCGAGCTTCGCATCACAGAACCTTGTGTACAATGACATTGGCAAAGAGATGCTGGCGCATGCCTTTGAGGGCTACAATGTCTGCATATTTGCATATGGCCAGACAGGAGCTGGCAAATCCTACACCATGATGGGCAAGCAGGAGGAGGGACAAGAAGGAATCATTCCCATGGTTTGTTCTACAAAATGTCAGAATTTGCTTATTGTATTTTAAAGGATAACCTAAAATGTATTTTCAACAGTCCCTGTACAGACATTAAAAACATCAATGAATTCCTGTTACTGACATATAGTGTCTGATATTCTGCAACTTGGATTACCTTTATCTCAATAATAAAACTCTGTTCGTTTCCATAAACAAATACATCAACTTCAAGACCTAAAGACACCCCTCTCTACTGGATGATGTATTTCTTTTTCCACTGTGTAGTTAAGAAATTTGTTAAAAATAATCAGCACCATTTATTTAAAACAATGATCTAATGAAACCAAGGTTCAGCTGCTATAAAAATGTTATAAATTAGTAAATTTGAGCATTTGTAGTAACATTTTAAACAATTTTTTTTTAATATTCAACCATGTGGTACAAAATGAAATGTCTAACATGTCACCTTGTGGAGCAAATTTTTCTAACAGATGTTCTTAATTGAATGTAGACAATAAGAGGTCAATGCTATATCAAATAAACTGAATCAGGTTGCAATATGCTCATACTGTTTACATTTCAACCTTTGTAGAAATGATATTGCTATTGCTCTTTGCTTTTGTAAAGCTGTGTCATCTTAATATATGTATTCTTATTTCAGCTTTTTTGATGCCTTTCTATGGCACACACCTAATTTAGAGCTAATTGGTATTTGTATTTTTTAATCAGATCATTTAGTGCCAATGGCCTTAGCTTTAAACTCTATGCTGATGACACTAAATACAATAGAAAACCCTGATGGAAACATCACTTCTAGTGTAGAAAAACTTTTAGGTGAAAACAAACTCAAATTCACTTAAAAGTTTCACAGTGTTTAGGATCACAGTACATCCTTGTGATATGACAACACATCCCAGATAAATAATGTTGAGCATCTGTAAAAATTACAGTTTTCTGTTTTTGTAAGTGTGATCCCTAAATTGAATTTGCTGTGCTGCTAATTTGCACTAAATGTCTTCTTTCTCTGTCTCTCAGCTCTGTGAAGATCTATTTGAGAAAATCAATGAAGATGGCAACAAAGAGGAGCTCTCTTACTCAGTAGAGGTGAGTTTAAGATTGCATTGGCCTCTGTAACTTTCAATTCAACTTAATTTATAAAGCGCCACTTTACAACACAGTCATCTCAAGGTGCTTTACATAATAAAGTCAAGACTGTACAGACATTTAGAGAAAACCCAGCAAATCCTTGAGCAAGCCATAGGCAACAGTGGAGAGGAAAAACTCCCTTTAACGGAACAAACCTCCAGCAGAACCAGGCTCAGGGTGGGCGGCCATCTGCCTTGACTGGTTGGGTTAACCTCCATTTTTAACTGCCACTGGCTTTTGTGTTTGTTTGTCTGCAAAGAACTATTCCTAGTTTAGGAGTGCGTTAGGTAGTAGTCAGACATCAGTTACATATTGCCTTAAACTAAAAGATGCTTTGTTTCTCCAGCCCATAACTTGCAATTTTCACACTTTCTCAAACTAGACAAAAAAAAAGTTTCAGAACCCCATATTGATCTATACTTAAATAAACAAGATGTAGCTTATTCAAATTTTGCAGACCTGGATTATATCATTTTATTTTGTTCATGCTTTATTTTACTGCTTTACATTGTTGCCCTAGGCCACCTTAACGTACCTGTGTGGTTGTTTTTTAGGTCAGTTACATGGAGATATATTGTGAGCGTGTTCGAGATTTGCTCAATCCTAAGAACAAAGGGAACCTACGAGTGAGAGAGCACCCACTACTGGGCCCCTACGTGGAGGACCTCTCTAAGCTAGCTGTCACTTCCTATACAGACATCGCTGACCTAATGGATGCAGGCAACAAGGCCAGGTGAACCAACTTCTGGGATCACACTAAGACCATGGGAAAGCGTGAGCATAGAGGTGGTAGATTTGAGGTTGTGACAACCCAGATAAACCCAAAATTAATGTTTAATCCAGAAATGTTCTTATCACACAGAATTCATTTTAATGATTGTAAGTGTTAATCAAGGAACAACAAGGTTTATTTAGATCAACACAAACATCCGTATGTTGCTTCTCTTTAAACTGCAGGTAGTCAAAGTGTTATAGTGCATATGCACGGTTTACTGTGTGTGTGCACATACACATCTATGCTACAAGAGCTCCTGTGGGGAGGAGTGAACCTTAATCTTCTTGTGCTGACTCAGAAGGCTTATTTCTAGAACATGGCGTGTAAAGCCTGTATCTCCCTTGTGACTATCCCTTTGAGTGGGCCTAGTGTATTTGTATTTGGTATCCTCACAGTATTATCCACCTCCACCAAAAAGTAATACCTTATACTCCATTCATTCTAATAGGTGTAAAACCCAGTAAGGATAATGCCTATAATAGCTGAAACCATGAATTTAGCAATATTATTACTGACTAATTTGCAAAGAAAATTATTAGTGTTCAGAAAAATTTGTTGCATTTTTTTAGTTTTGTATTTCCTGACCATGGCTATACGCACTAATCTACAGAACTGTGGCTGCCACCAACATGAATGAGACCAGCAGCAGGTCCCATGCTGTTTTCACCATTGTCTTCACACAGAGGAAACACGACAGTGAGACGGACCTCTCCACAGAAAAGGTTAGAGGAAACTAGAGCGAATCTTCTGATTCTTAAATGACACTGGGAAACATTCTCACACATTTTGAGCTAATATATCAGTTTCTATGGTCCTGTGGTGTTCAGATGGAAAGAGAAATAGACTGTAGATTTGACTTTTAGCATTTCCTCTGACTGTCGAGAGACAAAGGCTGCTGTGTTGTTATTAACACAATGCCCATTGTATTTAGCCCCTCAGATTTTACTGCTTAGCTGAATCTCACTTGGACAGTTATGGCCAAATGTTTAGTCTGTTTTTTAAATTTTCTTCCACATATATGATCAGATGTCCTCGTGGTTTTTTAACTGGCATTTTTTTGAACCTTTGTATTTAGTATTCATCATTGTTGTTCTCATCTCCTCTCAGTTTGTTGTTAAAAGATTAATTATTTATAAGCATTGATGCATCTATAATTTATCTCCTCCTTCTCTACAGGTCAGTAAAATTAGTCTGGTAGACTTGGCAGGCAGTGAGCGAGCAGATTCCACTGGAGCTAAAGGTACCAGGCTAAAGGTAAGACTCCCATCATCAGACACCCAACAGCTGCATTAACAAACCATTGCTTTGATTTGTGCTGAAGAACATTTTTGTCTGTCATTGCAGGAGGGAGCAAATATCAACAAATCTCTCACCACGTTAGGAAAGGTTATTTCAGCATTGGCCGAAGTGGTAAGTGTTTTTATGTTTGTTTAGTTTTTTTTGTTCTCTCCTCCTTTTGAGCCTTTCATACACCGTTTGCAACTTGTCCTATGCTCCTTGGTAGTGAGTTTGTGCCTGGCATGTTATAATCTCTGCCCTTCTGTTTTCTCTCTTTCCTTGTAATGCTTGCTTACACAGGATAACTGTACCAGCAAGGTAAACCCTTAGACCGCTCAACCACTAACCCGATTCCTCCCATGAGTCAGATTTGACAGCCTTCTGCCCTGTGCAATGTTACAGTTGCTTCCCATTTTTCACCTGCCATTATTTTTTATCAACTAAGAGTTGTGTGTATTTAGGCACTTTGATCATTAAAACCCTTGCACACGAGCAAAAGTGCATCAAAAAAGGCATCTGCTAATATTACTAGACCACATGCCTTTTATGTATGAGATGTTTTCATTGTATAACATAATGTGTTTTAGTCTTAACTGCCATTCCCTAATTTTCAGCGGTCAATTTAAAAGCCTTTGATCAAATGTAGTTTTTTTTTTTTATTATTGTTTGTATTTTTATTTTTACTGCTGTCAGAATTAATTAATTTATGTGTTTCTGCTTACAGAGCAAGAAGAAAAAGAAGACTGACTTCATCCCGTACAGAGACTCTGTTCTGACATGGCTGCTGAGGGAAAACCTTGGTATGAGCATTAATATTGCCTGATAACACTATTTACTCAGAGTATGGTGAAATATATGTTTTTAGACTGTAGCACATTTTTAAATTTGCGACAGGATGAAGCATTCAACAGTCTGTATCCTGTAACACCAAATGGATGTAAAATGTGACAGGGGCTGGTGTAAATAACTCCTTCAATTTAAAAACGCTGTCAGTGTATTTCTACCTAACTAGAGGCACACCCAGCTGTATGCTTCACTTTGGACATGATAGGTGGAGAGGCGCAGAGTGTTTCTTCAGGCTTTGCTGCCATATGTAGAACAAAGCAGTCTAATGAGAGGGAGTTCTTATATTGGTCAACAGTAATTTGACTACTGTTTAGTTTAAGCTTTAAAGCAATATTGTAAAGGGACATCTACTGAAACAATTCTAATAATTTCAGGTCTGCACACACACTTTCACACATGATGTCACCCACACTAATTGTCCTCTCTACTGATGTTCGTTACCAGGTGGAAACTCCAGAACAGCTATGGTAGCTGCCCTCAGTCCTGCAGACATCAACTATGATGAAACCCTGAGCACACTCCGGTAAGCTCTATGACATGCCTATATAATAACTACAAGGTCAACAAATTTTTCCAACCGCTTCTAAATAAAGTTTATTATGAAATTTAGCTATGCTGACCGAGCCAAGAACATCAAATGCAATGCTGTTATCAATGAGGATCCCAACAATAAGTTGGTGCGTGACCTAAAAGACGAGGTGGCTCGACTGAAGGAACTGCTCCGTGCCCAGGGCCTGGGAGACATCCTGGACAGTGAGTTATGCTGCCACAGCAAAGTCTATCTGCAGCCACACAGCATCTGCCTTCTCTCTTACAACCTATATCAAGTTCATACCATCATCATCATCTTTCTTTCTCTCTTGCTGCTTTCAGACATCTGACTTTGTTTCCATTGCCTTTCTTGTACTTGTGTCCATTGCAAAACTAAGATTCAAACAGTCTAGTTATTTACCACTAAATGTATTTATTTTGCCCCATTTCTGAGTAAAATGTTAAATGTTTGTTAGTATGTAGCTACGTCAAAAGATCACACTTTATTTGCCGAACATAAGAGAAAGGGCTCATAGCCTTGTCAGTTAGACATAATATTCTCATTATTAACTTCCAGAGTGATTAATGCTTACTTGCCGGTCTGCTAATGTCTGCTCAGATCATGCTTAATGATTTGAAGCTCAACAGGTTATTTAATGTAATTTCTTCTCATCCTTGTTACCATTCTCACCCAGCTCTAAGAAATGTCTAACCTTTTCCTTCCATTCTACTGGCACTGACCTCTGACCCGTCTCATCTTTTCCTGCTTCCTCTCAGTTGATCCTATGGGGGATGATTGCCCAGGAAGTGGAATCAAATGTGTGTATATGTGCGGTAGCCACGCATTGTCTAACACTGTTTGCCCTCTTAATAATAGCTAACATTGCTTATGCCCCATTTCCTCTCTATAAAATTATCTGCTAGCTTTGCATGTAAATGCTTAAAAACATTTTTTTTATAAAAGATATCTAAGAAATGCAAGGCTTCTGTAGATGTGCTGAACTGGTGAGGGTTGGCATGCCACCAGGTTAGCATGCTTTCTGCTTCTGTTTCTGTTATTTTACAGAATGGTGGGGGTGAGGCTGCTATTTAGCTATTTGGAAGCATAAATCCAGCACAATCAACTCCATATATGCTTTTTAATAATACTTTTTAGAACCCCTGCCATAAAAGAAAAGTACGCCCTCATCATTTTCTTAGTGTTAGCCTGTGACACACTTTCTCTAGCTTTTTTCCTTGTCCTTCGGCTTTTTGTTTCATTTCATTAATCATCTGCTGCAGATGACAGTGCTCAAAGCTTTGGAATGCCTCTTCTCAGTTCTCAAACTGAGGCTCAGAGCTACAGACGGAAAGGTGCATGATTTTTTTCATTTTCTTAGTAGACACACCAGAGGTGTATACAATGGGGTCCAAAAGTCCACAATAAAGTCCACAATCTGTGATATTTTTATGCATGGGTACAGTCAGAATGTTTCATATTTTAAACAAACATTTTTCTCAACAATGCTTTGCTTTTAATAGAGGCTTTGGTCTTTCCTGTTACAAAACTAAAATCCAGCCATGATTTGATAAATCTTTGCTTAGAATGAGAATATTGACTTTAGACCCTTTCACTTATTGGGAAACATGGAAGCAGAACTATGAGAATGTTTCAGAATATAGTTCTCCCTGAAACTACCATATTTATAACAAATAATCAAGGATTAAAAATGTATTTACTCGAATAGGCCTGTGATGATTCACTGAGTGCGTTTACATGGACTTAAGTAACCGTTTGTTTAAACATGCACCTCAAGCGAGTGTAACCCGGCCACTTAAGTCAATGTAAACCCACTTACATACAAAAGTGTAATTTAAACACCAGGAGGTAACATCATTAATTAATAAAATTAGCTTCAGTTTGATTTCTGACCTGGAAACTAAAATAATAAATGTTTCTTCATTTTGTCATAACACAGCTAGAGTTTCTAAATCCTCAAACTTAGATTTTCAGATTTACATCAAACTATCACAGGTTATTAAAATGACTTTAGACTTTTAGACCCCAATGAATATACAGAGTTCACTAAATTGTATAGATAACTAGTTGCCCTCTGCTATCCCTAACAAATCACCTGACCCTTTTCCACTAGTATTTTATGTAGTTATACAATTTTTCTATCTTAAAATAGATGTTCAGAGTAATTTTACTGTTGAAGTATCTAGTAAACACTGGGACATCGAGTAGCACACGGGTCCTCGTAATGTATGTTTTTCTGTAAAATGAAAGCGCATAATGCTCGCAACTTCCAATTCATTGAAATTCTAGTTGACCACTTGTTTCTTGAGTCAGGTTCTTCAAAGGACATGCTCTGTGTTAACTCAGAGGTCTTTCGGGCCATTATTTCAGCATGAGCTGCTGGACTCTTAGTTAGCCTGCTGCTGTGGCTATGTGAAGGTGTGCGTGTGTGTGTGTGTGTGTGTGTGTGTGTGTGTGTGTGTGCATTCGGCGTATGTGTACATGTGCAGTGAATCAAACTACTGGACTGCGGGCTGAATTTTGGCAGCATGTGTCAGCGACTCATCTGTCCCCCCTCCCGGCCTTCTTGCAGTCTCCGTCTCCCTCACATCCACTAGTTGATACACTGATAGCAGTTTTCACACTGTGTGTTCTCATTCACATTATAGAGTACAAAACAAAACCAATAACGTGACATCTCACTATTGCTTAAAGTTTTATAGACTAGAAATTAAGTGCTCAAAATTAATTGCTATGCACTGTAAATTCAGCACTCATGAAAACACTCTTTAGAAACAGAATTAAAAACTAGAATGCAGTATGTATTTTTTATAAGTCAAAGAGTGGTAGTAAGCAAACTGAAAACTGCTCCTCTCTGTAGCTGATCGTTATGCTGGGTGTTTGTCTTAACCCTTTTGTACAATGTGTGTCTTACATTGGTCTCCCTTCCCCTTTGTCCTTTCTCTTTCCCCATTTCTCCTCTTCTCTCTCTCTCTTTTGTATTTGTTTCCCCCATATTACATGGTTTGTTCTCCCTATCCTTCCCTGTGCCTACCCTGCTTTCTTTTCTGTTGTCTTTCTTTCTCTATTTCTTGCTGTTGGCTCAGACCTCAAAGACATTCAGAACAATAAGAATAGATACTTGATAGCCTCAGAGAACCAACGCCCTGGCCATTTCTCCACAGCCCCTATTGGTTCCCTGACAGCTTCTCCATCCTCTGGCTCACTGAGCAGCCATGGGGGACTGCAGTCAGTCACCAGCATTCAGGAGCGCATAATGTCAACACCTGGAGGAGAGGAGGCCATCGAAAGGCTCAAGGTAAGCTAGGCCTGTTTAATATGCACCAGTCTCAAATCACACTATCACACTTATTTTTTGAGAGAGAAGAGTCCCACTATTGTGTGGTCAGCCACACTCACTTTAAGATTGGCAAACAAATCATGTCTCATAAAACACATGAAAACAGTATCATTTTGAAAGATTGTTTGATAAAAACAGGTGTAGTGTGGTACAGTGTAATAATATATATATTGTTATTATTAGTAGTAGTGTTACTATTATTATAAAATTTTAGAAGTTAATTTATTGTCAACATGGCTGCTGGTTCATTTCTGCCCCCACACACAGATTTGACAGCCCACAGTGGCTTCTGAGCTTTATATTACTCAAGCTTGCAGTAGACCTCTTCAGTCTGCTGATAAGGGAGCAGGATGAGGTGCTGCAGTTTCCATGACAACCATAGTGCCCAGTCTGTCATCCAGTGACGTCAACTACCAACGCAGATACAGATGAAATTACACCAAAATAGATCAAGTCATTTTGACTCTGTGCTTAAATAATGAGACACATACTATTAATATTTTAAAGGTTTTCCAGCCAGTTTAGTGATCTTGAAACTGATATAATAGTGAAAATTATCTTTACAGCCCGGACTTTGTCAATATTGACCAAAAAATTTCATCAAAAAAATGTGTAACAGAAGATTTCTTTATACTTCATTGTTAGGGTTTGTAATATTAACTGTAATTTAAAATCTTTTGACAATATGTATAGAATAAAACATGGTAAGATGGCTAAGAATCTGACTGCTTTTAGAGGATGAACAACCCATGCATATGACATTAGTGTTATGCTTGTCGCGCAGTTAACGTGTATTTGATTATGTGATTTAGAACATTGTGATTTGAGCCTTGACCCAAAATTTTCCTTAGTGTACAAAAGAATTTGTAATTGATCAAGAGAGCAGGTTTGTCACTCGTATACCTAATTAAATCTCATGAATCCAAAATGGATGGGCTGATTGTTGCCAAGTGGAACATTATACACTGCTAATAGTTAATATTATGTTGCAAGGGTTATGTTGTTCCCACACTTTCCTTCTTTTGTACAGGAATCAGAAAAGATCATTGCTGAGCTTAATGAAACCTGGGAAGAGAAGCTTCGAAAAACTGAGGCAATCCGCATGGAGAGGTCTGTATTGCAGGACGATGTGTATTCATTTTTATGTTTATTTCTATCTCTACATCTCATGGGGAGAGACCCCTATCCTCCATCCGTTTGTTTTTTGTTGTTTTTTTTTCACTTGGGTTAGGGTTAGGGTTAGCCAGCCTCACCAATCTTTCATGCATGCTATTGCTTTTCTTTCATAATAAATGTTCAGTTACAACATATGTTACACTGCTGCATAATCTTTGCAACATGAAGCTATGTGAAGACACTGATTACTTTCAGTTTGGTTCTGTGCTAGTTTACAGCTATGTTTTCCTTTGCTACAGGGAGGCATTGCTTGCAGAGATGGGTGTGGCGATCCGTGAAGATGGGGGCACCTTGGGCGTGTTCTCTCCTAAAAAGGTATACCACACATGAAACAGACATTGATGGCAGAGGCCTGTGTCATATTTCTCATGGTTGGTAATGCAAACTCTTCCACCACCACCACCTTCTCACTTATGTTTTTATATTATCTTTTTCCATATTAACATTTACTGTGAAGATTTTTTTCCTCATCCATTCATCTTACTGGTTTGTTTTTCCACTCTTTATTTTCTTCCTTCACACATTCAGCTTAGCCATGAAAAGCCATTTGATGAGCATATTGAATGTTTCCGTACTAAGGTTTGTTTAACTGAATCAGCAGACATGCTTTTCCTGCATTAGATGAAGTACAATAATAGATTGGATGAGTGTTCATTTCATTCACCTCCTTTTGTTTCATTTTTCCTCTCTTTTCACTCATTTGCTTCCTCATGGCTTAGCATTTCGTTGAGAAGCCTTGTGACATCTATGCAAACTTTAATTGGGTGTTTTCACCTAAGAAGGTTGGTTTAGAGAAGTAGCGTCTAGCGTTGTTTGTAGTATTTTATACTCTAGAGCCATCAGCACTGTCAGTGAGGCCATTTCTGATTGTGTACTCACTGACAGCAGTGTTAAATATCAAACTGTGACTACGTACTTAGCATTTCTAATATTGATAATAGGAATGTTTATGAATTTGATAACATTTTTGAAATTATTACCTCTTGTGTTATCTGTAGACTCCACACCTGGTCAACTTGAATGAGGATCCTCTCATGTCAGAGTGTCTGCTCTACTACATCAAAGACGGAATTACGAGGTAACCAAAACCTGAATAATGACACTCCTCCCAGGCAATCTGAAAAAGTATTTTCTATTTCATTTTTTTTCTCGTTTTGATCTTAACCATAAGAGGCCACTACACAAACTGTTTTTTTTAAGTGTTTAGGATCCTTTCCTTGCCTCTTTGTCATTTTGACCCTGTATGGACCATTTCTTTTGCTGTTATTTAGTTACATTTCCACCCCATAGGCCCCATGGACAACTCAAAGATGAAGAAGCCTATAGTTATTTAAAAGGAAAACCTTTCTCCTAAGTAGCAGAAGTCAAATGTAACCTTTAGAAAAGTATTTGTTGAAAATGCTACCAACACAATGAGTGAACAATGTTTACACTCAAAATGGCCTATTAATTGTTTCAGGGTGGGTCAGGCCGATGCCGAAAGACGACAGGACATTGTTTTAAGTGGTGCTCATATTAAAGAAGAGCACTGCATCTTCCGCAGTGAGAGAAATGCAAATGGAGATGGTGAGACACCATATTATATATTGTCATCGTTGTGTTATCAAATGCTTGTGTATGATTTGAATATTTGGGTTCTTGTGGATTAACTTGTGTTCAAATCAAAATCTAACTGATTTTATTTCCAGGTCTTAATTTAAAATCAGACAGCTATAGTTCATAAATATCTTTAAATATAAACAGAAGTGCCTTTTCAGTTAATTAAAATTTAGGGCATTTTATCTTCTGAAATTAAATAATGGTGAGGTCTCAAAAATAGTTCACTGATGACTGGTGTGTGTATTTTCTTTTGTAAAGTTATTGTCATGCTGGTGCCCTGCGAAGGATCAGAAACCTATGTAAATGGGAAGCGTGTTGAAGATGCAATCCAGCTTCGCTCAGGTACGACTTTCATTTTTGTAAATGAAATTGTAATTAATCTACAAATTAGATTTTTTTTATTTTTTTTATTTTTTTTGTTCACTAGGACTTTATACCGTGTAAAGATGGTTCATTGTTTTAAATTTACAGCTTTATTTTAGCACTGAAAAAGCATCTAATGTCATTTCATGCTCTCCACGGGTATTTCTTTCATGCATGTGCTCTACCTTCTTTCAGGTAACCGTATCATTATGGGGAAAGAACCACGTGTTCCGCTTCAACCATCCAGAACAGGCCAGGGCTGAAAGGGAGAAGACTCCATCTGCTGAAACTCCTGTGGAACCTGTGGATTGGACTTTTGCTCAGAGAGAGCTTCTGGAGAAGCAGGGCATCGACATGAAGCAGGAGATGGAGAAAAGGTATTTAGTCTAGCTTTATTTAAACCTTTTTCAAGTTTTTGCAAGTTGGCTGTTTTTGGGGGCTTAAATTATGGATTGTATGGTATGTTTTATAGTAAATCCACAAATTGCTCTGTGTAGGCTCACTGAGATGGAAATCTTATATAAAAAGGAAAAGGAAGAAGCAGACCAACTTCTGGAGCAACAACGACTGGTGAGTTCACGTCAGCTGGCAATTTTTATGGTCTTTATCTGTTTGTAAGATGTTGTAGCAAAGTTGGTAATGTCAAAGTGTGTAGAATAGAATAAATCTATAATTTATGGCACAATTATAGTATTTATTTTTAACAAGCAGCAGTTTCTTGCATTATACAGCTAGTTTATGATGTTTTGTGTGTGATTTTGGATGAAAGGCGCTGTCTAAAGTCCACTACAAAGTTAAAGTATTGTTTTCCGCTGGACAATTATAATTGGAAAGCTAGTTTTTATTTGCAGGGTAATTTTGCTTGGTCCATTTAAATCTGACTAGTACTAATTTTACCGTCTGAGTTGACACTTATGAGATGTGTGTTTGTGTGTGTGAATCACACTTTTACTCTTAGCGCATGTCTGTTCTTCTTGCATGGAAGTTTTTCTTGGTTGAGACAGTTGAGCTTTTACTTGCCTTCCTCTTGAGTTTAACAGATTTTTCTATTTTATTGAGCAAGATTTAGATTGTAAAGCTTTTCCCTTTCCAAATCCCTGTTTTACTTTTTTCTGTCTCTTCTCTAGTGGATCTGAATCTTGCAAAACAGCAACTTGCAGCTAAACTTGATTTGATTTTGAGATCTACAGTGAATTAATTACAAATATATTTAATATGGTTCAGTATTGAAATACATACTCTTGTTTTTCATTAAGGAATGCTGCTTTTGCATGGTTCACATTATTAGCATGTTTTCTTAACTCATTCAGTACTAGTTGTGGACTAAGTTACAGCGTTTGCTGTCGAGCTTGTCAACTTTGAAGTGGCTGATTATTTGCTTGGTTTAGATTTCTCCTCTAGTTTCCTTGCTCTGTTTTGTCCCGAGTTTTATCTCTTCAATGCAGTTGCTGACATGTACAATGCATTGTGATAACAAAAGTTCCTGCTGTAGTTTTTGACAGATAGTGACAATGTGGTTTCTCATTGACTTCTTTGGCTACTTCTCTTTGCTAGCCTTACCTGGCATTTGTGTAACACACTGAGGGCATGGCTCAACAACAGAGTTTTTCCTGCTCAACAGTTGAATCAGTGAATCACAAACCTTTCAACTACTCTTGTGTGTTTTATGGGATATAGGGTTTACACTCCCACAATATAACGCTCAATTCTAGCTATAGATGCAATATCATACACAAGATCAGAAATATCGTTACCAACTGGTTGTGATCTGTAATGTACTTTGTCCTACAACAAATGAGAAACTGCATTTTTTTTTTTTTCAACTAACATTTTTCTTGTAGTGGATTAACACTTACCCTGCCTTCTGCCTCTACTCTTTCTACTGGCTTTCTGATCAACTGCAAGTACACACTGTCTTCTAACTCACCACTAATACTAAAGCCACTCAGACCTTCTGGACTAAATGGGGAAAGCTCCAAAATCCATCTCTATTCGTGCCATTGTAGCAGATTGGGATCCAACTCAGTTTTCGTTGAAATACAAGGAATATCACAAAACAAAACAGATGTGCTCCAGTCATCTATTGATTTCCTTTCTAATCATGGTAGACATGCTTTACCTTTATGTTTAATATCAATATGCAACACTGGGAACAACATTAATACAGCTTATATTTCCATTACTGACATATAAAAGTGTAGGAAATTGTTTAATTAATATGAGAATTTATTGCCATGTATTCTGAAAATATAAGAAAGACAAACTGACAAGAAAGTCAATGAAAGCCACTGTATGTTTATTTGTATTTGTTTTTATCTTTATTTTGAACATAACTGTAAATAATTCTGCATGGTTCCATACATCTTGTACAGTAATGATGTATGCAAAATGTATAGAAAACTTTATTACAGCATCATAGTCTCTGCTGGTTTAAAATTTCAAACATTCAAATTCTGTCTTAGCTCTAGTATTATACTCTAATTTAATGTCTACCTGACTAATTGAAGTTCCCATGTTGCATATTTGTGCTTTTTATTAGTTTTTTTTAAGAGCCTACCATTCATCCTTTCTTTGATTTCCCATTGTAATTTCTCCTTTTTTGGGGATGGGGGGACCATTTGGTTTCTGTCCTATGTTGTTTTCTCAAGGATGGAGACTCTGATAGTGGGGATGACTCAGATAAGAGGTCTTGTGAAGAGAGCTGGAGACTGATCACTTCCTTGAGGGAAAAGCTGCCTCCCAGCAAGCTACAAACTATAGTGAAAAAGTGTGGATTACCCAGCAGTGGCAAGAGAAGAGAGCCAGTTAAAATGTACCAGATCCCTCAGCGGAGACGCATCACCAAGGACTCCAAGTGGGTGACCATCTCTGACCTGAAAATTCAGGCAGTCAAAGAAATCTGCTATGAAGTGGCACTCAATGATTTCCGTCACACAAGACAGGAAATTGAAGCCCTGGCTATTGTCAAGATGAAGGAGCTTTGTGCTAGCTATGGTAAGAAGGACCCCAACGAGCGGGACTCATGGAGGGCGGTGGCTCGAGATGTTTGGGACACTGTAGGAGTTGGCGATGAGCGTATTGAGGATGTCATTACCAATGGATCTCGAACTGGAGGTGTTGTTATGGATGAACTAAAAGTTCACATCGACAAACTGGAAGACATCTTGCATGAAGTGAAGAAACAGAACAACATGAAAGATGAGGAGATCCGGGCTCTCAGGAACAAGATGGTCAAAATGGAAAAGGTACTTCCACTCATCACCCCAGAGAGCCAGGAGAAGCCTCCCAGCGTCGCCACGTCTACATGTACAGCCAGAATAGCGAGCCCTCTAGAAGGAAAACCTCCTGTGCCTGAAAAGCCTGATGGAGAGGATCTAGATTCATTAATGAGCCAAAGCATTGGAGAGGACTCAAACCTAAAACGAGGCCATGTGCGTTGGATGCGTCAAGAGCAGTTACGCCTCAAGAACCTTCAGCAGCAAGAGATCTCCAAGCAGCTCCGCCGACATAATGGACCGCATCGCTTTATACCCCCAGAGGACCGCAAGCTGCGCTTCCCTTTCAAAAGTAATCCTAAACACCGCAACTCATGGAGCCCTGGTACACACATCATAATTACAGATGAGCAGATCATTGAATTAAAGGTGCCCAAAGAAGCTGTAGAGGAAGAAGAAGCAGAGACTCTGGAGAAAGAAGGAGTACAGTCTATAGAAAAGATGGCAGCCTCAGTTGTCCAAGTCTCTCCTCCGCTACCAAGCACATCAGTCCAGTTCAAAGGCAAAGACCTGGAGCAAAGTTTAAGCCAGGGTCACAGACATAACTATAGGAACAACCAATATCTGCAGCCCCACGAACGAGGGCGCAGCAACTCTTTTAATCACCGCCAGCGACCCTCTGGCTCTATGGAGTCACTGCAGCAGTCTGAAAGCAATCGGAGACACATGCAGCCTTTTTACCAGCCCCGCCATCCGGCACATCCCCAGCCATACCATAATCCACAGCCCTGCCACTATAATAGCATAATGTATGCAGACGGCAGCTTTAACGGTTATCAGCAGTACCAGCACACTGAACACGCTAATCATCCAGTCAACTTTCAGGCACCTCCACGAATGCGCAGGCAAATGTCTGCCCCCAATTTAAAAGCCAGCCGAGAAACAACAGTCTGATCAAGAGGTCACCAGGAACTAGTTTCAGTTTCTTTTTAGTAGTCGAACGCATTACAGATCACAACTCAGAATCACGAGTCAAACGCCCAAATCTGACTCTTGCACTCGAACGGCGCATTTCAGGTTGATCCAAAAGTATTGTGTATTAAAAAAGACATTTTTATCATCCTCGAGATATAGGCAGTTTCATCAGTTGTTGCCGCATTATGTGCAGTGTCATCAGTAGCATTGGAAGGTCTTTCATAAGGAATCGAAGCCAACAGAAGATACATGCTATGATTATTCTGTTCATTTTTCAATATATATGACAATTCATCGATCATGCCTTGATTTGCCAAAATTATCTTCATGATTGAATTTTAATTTTAGTATTGATTTATGAAAAATGTTTTAGCCACTACAGTATTAACACGTGAACTGTCTAATTGCTATTAAAATGTTTGTTGTTAAATTAGGGACAAATTAGGAACACCCATTATTTATTTTGTTCATTGCACCATGTAATTGAATCTATTTTTTTCTTCACAATGTACATTTTTGTCAAAATTTATCTTTGGCCTAGATCTGGAATGAAAGACCAGTATATTAAACATTTCATAATTTGTTATTGAATAACTCGATGAACTAGTCAGTTATGACTGCCTTTTTAAGTAGACTGAAATTATGGTCAAAGAAAGTGATATTCAGAAAGTGCTCTTTTTTTCACTAACTGTATTAACCTATCGTACATTTACAATTCAGCTTTTTCTTTTCCTTCTTTTTCATGTTGCGATCATGCACAAGGTTTGAGAATTTTTTAACCATAACTTTAGTATTAACATGCTGAATTTCTTAACAAGAAACTTGATTACTTGATTCCAAACTTGCTCCCAATTTTTCATTTTTTATTTTAAGCATCTAACTTTCACCTACTTTTCACTTTCTTAAAGCCTTTTTCCTCCAGGTTATTTACATTATTTCGTTCTCTCTGAATTCTGGAGTTTACTAAATGCTCTATTAAGAACCACTATGCTGAAATCCTAGGAGAGGGACCTTTCTGTGAGTTAAGCAAATGTCACTTTAACCAGTGCAGAACATTCAGTTATAGTTTTGCCTTATTTCCTGTATAAACCACACACCACGCACATAGTTCTGATTTATTTCTTATACTGTCTTAAAATGACATTTTGGGTTTGTGGTTCACTGAGAAAGCAATGTTCATTGTGCTTTGAATGGATGTCCTGTTGTCATGGTTTCCAAAGTCTCGCCTTAAAAATGTTAGAGGGAGGAAAAAGTGTTTGCGTAGTGTTTATCCAGAACAAATATCCATTTGAAAATGAGATTTTTGAGAAGGCCTTTTTTTTTTTTCCTGTAGTTTTGTCAATCAGCAGATGTTTTTACAGCCTGGATAGATCAGTCAGAGTGATGGTACATAAATACTATCTATGTCAGAGTTTTACCTTTTGGTTCAACTGATGCTCATTTGAATTGGCAGCAAGTCTGCCCGTCAATCTCTTTTCCATGCTGCATTGGAAGCTTTAAAACCATTAATGATTATATTTCCATACCAGATAGCCTTAAAATATTTTGGAGTACGGCATGGGAGAGACCTCTTTATCGCTATTACAATGTTCACCTTGGGATCAGAATCATGAAATTGTTTTAAAGGTATCTGCTCTGCCTTACTATGCTGTAACAAAAACCAAATGATATGACATATGCAATTCTAGTCTGTCCACCCTATGTCTCATATATTCATGACTATCTTTGCATGCAATAGCTTACATATCTTTAGCTGCAGTTAATGCTCAATTAAAGAATGGTATTTAACAAATGTACTGGTGCTGATGGTAACCAGGTGAGCTGGAAAGTGTAGAATATAAAATGGACAAATGTACCTTATACTGTTCTTCTGGAAAATACATATATCTACGTTAGGTTTTAATTCAAAGTTTCTGAGTGTTGTACATCTGCTATTTGAATCCATGCCTCGTGACTTTGTACAAAGTTGTGTTGCTTCCTTGATTAGGCATTTTGTGCAGACATTCAGTACTTATTGGAACAGTATCGTTCACAGGCTTGAAAGACGATATACTCAATCTGTGTTGCTGAAGGTTTATATTTAAAAGTATGACTGAAATAAAATTACATGCTCCAAGTGCAGTTATTCATTTTTACTATCAGTAAATTGAGAGTTCTCCATGTATGTACAACATTATTTATTGGGACAATGCACAGGAACCAGGGCAGGTTAAACAGTGAAAAAATGCAGCTTTTAAAACTTTGGAAAGTAACATTTATCTACATACAGTAGTTATGATTTATTTTTTGATTCACACTATATAATGGGATAATGACACTTTAACCTGTACCTGTAACATGTGATGGGGTGGAATTTTAATTTATGTTCAATTACCTTATTTTACTTGTATGATCTGGAGGAATTTAATTTAGTTTTAGACAACATCAGCAAACTTTAGCTGTTTAAATGTTTAAAGCTGCTTCATTTACTTATATTGTTGGCTATACCATTCTACAAATTTTAATTCAAGAAATGTGCATTCTGTAAGATTTGCTTAGTAGATAGCTTGAATCAAGAGAATTGAGCTTGTAGCTTGGTTGTTGGATTTCATCGGGGAGGAGATTGACAAATCAAAAGGCTGCATTGTTTTCCCCGAAGACACTGAACAAACAGGATGAGGTCATTGGGACCACAGCCTGCCCGGCTCTGAGGAGGATGGCGCCCCTCATTGGACTGCAGTTGACTCAGCTTCCACCAGCTCCTCCACAAATTCCGCTTCAGCCATTTATTTGTGAATGTAACATGTTTCAGAGTTTCATTTACACAACATCAAACAACTCAACAGGAAAAACATCACTGCAGAAGGTTGAAAGTTATCGATACATTGCATAAGAAGTTATGTTTAGTCTTGTGTGTTATGCAAATTGTAATAATTTCTCTAATACACTTTTTCACTTCCCTTTATTATGAACACTACACTCAGTACAGTACAAGTCATTCAAATTACATCTCATTATACATTTCATGTATTTATAAACCTACTTTCATATTACATTATTTACACACCCAACTACATGTATTCATGTGTCGATTTGGCAATTTATAGAATATTAGCTAGAATGTCATGGGTTTAAATTACAGTAGGCAACCAGATATGGCATTTGTGGGTGGAGTTTGCTTGTTCTCATGCTTGCACACGTTACCTCCTGGTTTCGCTCCCCATCCAAAGACATGCAGTTAAATTTAGGTGGCTTAAAAATGGTGAATATAAGCATGAATAGTTTCTTTTAATCATTCCAGTGATGGTATAAATTTTCTCAGGGCATACCTGCGTCTCATCCATTGACAGTTGGGATTAGCTCCAGCCAACAAGTCAGAGCAAAGATATTGGATGAATGGTTAAAAATAAAATAATATTATTGCTTCGGATTGCTAGTTGAGCTCATTTGTTGCAGTTTATGGACAATTGTCCATTTTTTCTTTCTTCTTCTTCTGTGTATGTTGGTGTCCAGGTTTACGAGAGCAAATTGCAGGAACTTCAGAAACAGGTGGAGACTCGTTCACTGGTGGCAGAGACACCCGATGAAGAAGAACTGGAGGAGGAGGAGGAAGAGGAAGGTGTGTGTTGTAGATCAGTCTTTAAACATTTCTTTGATATGCCATATGGAATCCCCAAATATATAAAAAAATTCTGTATGTTTTTCTCCTGTATTTTCTGCCCAGAGCCTAAATTACTTGGATGTGCGTATCTTATTTTCTGTTTATTAATAAAAATAATGTAATATTAACGTTATTCATGCTCATAAAAATCCATTAATATCGCCATACTAATAACCTAGGGAATTTCAAGCCAGTTCATATGTAATGTAGTCAATCCAATCTTCAGTAGCAAATGTGCTACTTATGTCATTTACAAACTTCAATTTAAGGTCTAAGGTCTAATTCACTGATATCTCCTGCTATATTATATTAATGGTTTTATTAAAAATATTAACAACATTAGTCATAATCTTAGACTTAATAGTGCACTTAGTTAGTTTTTGGTACATAGTATGATGTTTAGTTAAAAGGAAATTATCCTCTGCTGCACCTGGTTCTAAGCGTGTTTTTAAATTGGGCTGATGGGGATAAACGTGCTTTATGTGTTTGAGTGAGTGTGGCTGTATTAAAAAAAATAAAAATGCAACACATTTCCACATTTTCTCACATTCTTCTTAGTTTATGAATTCCATGCTTTTGTGCCACTTATGTTCATATTATGCATATACCAACTTCTGCCTCCTGTCTTCATGCAGTGCCGTGGACTCAGCATGAGTATGAGCTGGCACAGTGGGCCTTCAGGAAGTGGAGGTACCATCAGTTCACCTCTCTCCGGGACCAGCTCTGGGGAAATGCTGTCTACCTGAAGGAGGCCAACGCCATCAGCGTGGAGCTGAAGAAGAAAGTGTGTAAAAAATTCACAAAAGACAGTAATTGTTTACAATTTAACATTATCACCACAGGCTTTATGAGTTACAATTGAAGAGGTAAATTTAAAACAGAATTTGTTCAAAACTTTGTGTTACGCTTTGTTAAAGGTCAATTCACTCTCCAGTAATGGGCCTGCTGGAGTTGATCCTAACCTCCTCCTAGCCTTTGTGTATTAATTTCCACCCAGTGGATTAAGATTTCTTAGCCTGGTTGGATGGTAGTGATTTATTTAACAGGACACTCAAACGTTTTGCACAAATGTTTAATTTCAATAATCACGGAGCAGGGTCGACTCCTTATTGTTGCATAGAAATTTAAATTTGTTATGAATCAAAAGCCAGTCTGCTGTAGTCCACTTTCCCATTGGAGACTAGTGCGATTTAAATTGTTCTCCGGTCGTATGATTGGAGAATGGGATCGATCACATGCCACAAAGACAATTTCTGTCTTTTCTCTGTAATTTATATCCAGTGTTCTTGAATGGGTTAGCATTTGGCCACAAGAGGTGCTGGGAAAATACCACCAAATTAAGTGTTTTTTTGTGTGTTTGTTTTTGACCTGTGAGTTTTGGTGTATGTACAATGGAATTAAATTGTGCTTTTATTTCTTTTAGTTTTGTGTTTTTCTTGACGCAGCCTGATGTTATTTCCCAACTGTTCTTTCTTTAGGTCCAGTTCCAGTTTGTCCTGCTGACAGACACACTGTATTCTCCACTGCCCCCTGAGCTCCTGCCCCCAGAACCAGAGAAAACGCATGGCTCCAGGCCTTTCCCCCGCACCATAGTGGCTGTAGAGGTTCAAGACCTTAAGAATGGAGCGACACACTACTGGTCCCTTGATAAACTCAAGTAACCACCATAACATACATTAAGTTTGTCCAGAGTTCTGTTCTTAGAGATGCTGCATACTTCGATTATTCACATTCAGCGTTAAAATGATCAATCACCACTGCGTCTTTTTCTTACCTGGCTTCACATTATTATTGAGGGTTCTCTTTTGTCAATTGCAGACAGAGGCTCGACCAGATGAGAGAGATGTACGACCGCGCTGGTGAAATGGCCTCAACACATCAAGACGATGGCGAGGGCACTCTGACAGGAAATGACCCCTTCTATGACCGTTTCCACTGGTTTAAACTTGTGGGGAGGTATGTAATGCGTTAACTGGAATATACATATACTGCATCACTACTGGCTGTGCCTGTTCTAAGTGACAGGGTTTGTGGTCAGCTTTTGTCATCCTTTCACTTACCATGGATGCATGAATTTACTTTCAGTACATTTTTCATTTTCATTTCCATTATTATTTTATTTGGAGCAGTGATATCACATGTTTTGGCCTCATGTTTTATCACACTGTCTTTGTTGTTTTTTTGTTGGTCATGTAATTTTTTCAATTTTTTTACATCTCTATATGTACATTTGATGTTGCATTTGTCATTTAATTTTGATCTTATGTCACATTTATTTAATATATTTGGCATATAATTTAATCTTTTTTCATAAAGTATGAAATTTCATTCGTCATTTGTCATTTTCCTGTGCCTGTTGTCATTCACCTGTTGAGATCAAAAGTTTGTTAACATCATAGTGGATTTAATAATTTAATACTCTTTGAGCCAGCATACAGGATGGGCTTTAAATGTTAAGCCTGTATTAAAAGTTGCATTCGCTTTTTGTATGATATGGTTGTGTATGTATTGTACATATAAACTGCTGTGACGCCTTGCAGCTCCTTGTAATATGTCTTACTGAAATGAATCTTTCTGTTTTTGAATAATGTTTTTCTTAATTGAACTTATGGTCAGAAACTACTAAACATTTTATTGTTTGTTGAAAACCAATAATTGTACTGTTAATGTCATGTCACTTGTTCATTTTACTTTAAACGCTGCACTGGCCTGCTTAACTCCTCTGTTACTTCATTGTTGCCTTTCCCTGGTTCTTGCCACTTCACCCAAACTACCAACTCTCTTAGCTCCCCCATCTTCCACGGTTGTGTAAATGAGCACCTGGCTGACCGCACGCCATCACCTACCTTTTCCACCACTGACTCCGAGATCACAGAGCTTGCGGACGAACGACAGAGCGAGATGTCCGACCTGATTGATGATGAGGCTTTTGTGGACGACACTAGCTCGGATACTGGCACTGAGGAGGGCTCGGATATTTTCAGCGATGGCCAGGACCCCTTCTATGACCGCTCCCCCTGGTTCATCCTGGTGGGAAGGTTGGTGACTGGCAGTGGCATTCCTGCATAATCTACACACAAGCTGGGAGAGGAGTTTGAGTGGATGTTAGCTTAGCTTGGTTTATTTCTATTTCTATCAGGTGTATAGTAAAGTAAAACTAAGTTTGAAAAGAAATAAAAATGTAAATATAAAAAATAATCCTTTTATGAAACAGGTTTTATAAATAAATTCATGTGATGTCGACATAAATGATGGAATGAAGAAAAAAGAAACAAAACAACATTTATTGATTACATGATATTTATTTATAGATTACAAATTTTTTATTTGACATTTTATTAGCCGGCGAATCAGAATCCTAAAAAAATTGAGCAAATACCATTAGCATGTCATTTGATAATTCTTTGTAAAATTCTGTTTTCTGAGTTTCCTGCTCAGATTATGTATGCAGTGCAGCTTTACAGAGAGAAACTCAGCCTCCCAAAAGTGAAAAGCCGGCATCTTTTTTATTCTTTCTCATCTCCCAGTGTGATGTTTCATCCCCCACATCATCACAGCACTGACTGTATTAACTACCATATGTGTGTGAAGTTACATGTATTTGCTGTGTCGAAGTTCGTTAGCTGTGTGTCATCATGTCACCTTTTTTGTTGTGTTGGTTTGATTTCGTTTACTTTTTGTTTTTAATTTTATTTTTTTATGCATTGTGTTTAAGTTTTTTGTTTTATAACTTTGTTTTGACATTAAAATATTGAATTTATTGTACTGTAATTATACAGACTAAGTGGTAGCTGGGGGTCACATAGCTTTGTTGCTTTGTATTTATTTTAATTCAATGTTGAGATAAAATACAGCTGCTTTTGAAATCCCAGCACATGCTGTACCACCTATGCATCCTCCCCATTGGTTAACATCAAAGCTTAGTGATGAACACTATGTGCCAATTTCTGAATAAGACGACTGATCAGTTCAGGCTTCAATTCAACCAGACATTCTGCAAGAGTCTTAGCTCAGCTACCTGCGTCACTATGACTTCAAAGGTTTCACAGATTGATATTTGTCCCCTGCCTTGGCCTTGAGTCTCCCATCACAGGGAGGGAGGGAGACATGGAGAGGGGGTGGCAGAGAAAGAATAAGTCACCAGGGGTGCAGCAAAACAAATCAAGTCCTACAAAATAAAATGTCATTGAGCACGTGAGTGAGAGACTAACGTCGCCATAACACGACACAATGAACCACTCTTTCACAGCCCGTACTGCTGCATCCCAGGCGGTCTGTCATCACCCCGTCACACGGTTTAAAAATAAACCAGATGGTTTAAGCTGCTGCTGATTTCACTGCCCTGAAGCATGTATTATTTTTTGTTGACATGTTTTTCTTCATTTTGTTTTTTTGCTTGTCTCTTAACATCACTGTTACTAATATTTCACTGTATGTAATTGCAGTCATCAATATGTGCTGCAACACTGTGCACATTTTAAGATGAGTTATTCAATTGGCCTAATAAAGTAGAACACATAACCGTTATCTAATAAAAAACATAGACTATTTTATGTTTTCTGTATCAACGGAGTGCAGTAGATGTTTCACACTGCACCAGAATCAGGGTTTCATGTTTTTTTTTTTCTTCCTTTCTACACCCAGAGCTTTCGTGTACCTGAGCAACCTGCTTTACCCCGTAACACTGGTTCACCGTGTTGCCATAGTAACAGAAAAGGGTGAGGTTCAAGGATTCTTGCGTGTGGGAGTCCAGGCTATAGCTGGTAAGTAATTAATATCCTGCTCATCATAGGGATGTTTACACCCAGGTTACATCCTGCTAGCTGCTCCTTTATGTGATATTATGTTTTATTGGTATTTCTGTGTCTGATGCCCAGTTTTAAAAGAAAACGGAACTCTGTAAAGCAGTCTGCTTATCATCATTATCAGCTGATAGTATATATTTTGACGGGCCCTTCCAGCCACCATTCTGGAAGCAATGAGAAAATTCCCTTAGATTATGATTGTATCTTGTGATGCTCTTTGCCAGTTTTAGACAACTGATGTCTGATAGATCTTGATAAAAAGGACGATTTGTCTCTTTGTAGCTGACGAGGAGGCACCAGACTATGGGTCAGGAGTTCGACAGTCAGGAACTGCCAAGATTTCTTTTGATGATGAGTACTTCAAAAAGGTAAGCCCCGAGTCCGATGGAAGGAGTTTTCTTTGTGTGTTTGATAGTGAGTGTATAATTTAAGGTTTAGGTTGGGAAGCTGTGTCTTGTAGTATTTCAAATTTTTATTAATTGTGAAAAACAAATTTAAGAATACCTGTATCCTGTATTGCAAACATTATATAGACTGGAACCTCACAGACGGGATTTGACTGTTCCATTTCTTTCTACCAGCTATATGCTAATGTCTTTCTCCTCCTGCTCTTAAATCTCCTTTTGGTCAAATCAGAATGACTTTCCATCCACGGTTATGACCCGTTCTGGCTTGTCCCTGGAAGAGCTGCGCATTGTGGAGGGTCAGGGTCAGAGTTCAGAGGTCATCACACCCTCAGAGGAGCTCAACAGAATCAGTGAAATGGGTACGACTGCCAGACCCTGTCCACATTGTAAATTTTACACTCTCAGCCTGAATGGGAAAAAACACTTGGCAGATGGTCCTATTGAATGCAGGGCAACTTAAAATGTTTAGTAATGTAAATCTTGCTGATGCAATTTTTTCATGTTTTTTTTTTTTTAAAGGAATATGTACAAAAGGTATTTTGATAGGTGAACAGCAGAATTTGATCTACAAATCACAAGCTTCATATTGTGCAGATTGCAGATTACAAAGCAATTGAAAATGTGGATGCATTGTCATTTTCAGTAAATGACTGCGCAGTGATGTAACTTTATTTTACATTAATTTCTTCAGACCTCAAACTGGGTAATATTGCAGACACCAAGCTGAGCTTTGCTGATGGCCTGGCAGGGCAGCTGGAGGTGGGGAGCATCTTCACCTTTCGTGTAACTGTGCTCCAGGCCAGCGGCATCCCGCCTGAGTATGCTGATATCTTCTGCCAATTCAAGTGAGTTCTTAGTGCTAAAATACCAGGAGTTCAAGTTGTAACTGAAGTTTGACCAGTTGTATTTGTCTTGTGTATTGTAATCTGAAAATGCTGACTTTGTGTTATTATTCACTGTTGCACACTGACACTCTTACTTGTCAGTTTCCTGCATCGTCATGATGAGGCCTTTTCCACCGAGCCTCTGAAGAACGCTGGCAAAGGAGCTCCTCTGGGATTTTACCACGTCCAGAATGTGAGTACACATAGAGACACACACGGTTGCACATGCACAAGCTGTATTTTATTGTAATTATTTTTTTTAAATCCTTTTTTTTTGGCTGTTGGAGCAGATTTCAGTAGAGGTCACAGAATCCTTTATTGAGTACATCAAGAGCAAGCCCATCGTGTTTGAAGTATTTGGCCATTATCAGCAGCATCCGCTGCATCTACATGGCCAGGAACTGATCAGGTGGGTGGAGTTATTCTGGACATGCTGGATTACTTCAGATAGTTATTTACTAAACTACCTCTTTTACACTGTCAGATTTTCTAGTTTCTTAAAACAAAAATCTTTTTGTGTTTTGTATCAACAGTCCTCCAACACCATCAAGGAAATACTACCCCATTCCTATGCCTCTGTCTAAACCAGGTAACGTCACTGCACTAAACACTCAAGTAGCAATATGTTCTTCACCTGTCATCATCATTTTAACGCATGTTGTGTGTTCATTATGGTCAAACAAGCATGCCTCATATTTCCTTCCACTTTTCTTTCATTTCTTGCTTCCTTTGGACTTTTATTTTTGTTTGTATTTTTTATTTTTATTTTTTTTTGGTCATTTAATCACTTTTCCACCCTCCATAATCCTCTTACCCAACTCTGTCCTCCTTCTTCCACATCTCCTTTTTCACACATCCCCTCCAATTTTTTTCTCAAATTATTTTCAATATCATACATTGCAAACCCAGATCATACCCGTAAGATAGAGTTGGTCCGCTACCTGATGACCGGCTATGTGAACGACAAGGTGCTGGACACCCTGTCTGAGCAGGCAAATGCGCTGGCCTCCTCTGCTCTTGCCAGTCTGGAGGACGAAGCTAACCAGCTATCTCACTTCCCCTTCCTCCCAGTGCCCAATGACCCTGTGCTAATTGTGCCCAGGCACCATGGTTGGTACAGTGGACGCTGTAGTAGCTTACTGACCAGACATTAAATGCTCCTGTGTTGTAGTGATTAGACTAGTTCTGTGCTTTGCTCTTGTGGTGCTCTTTGAGTGCAGGCTGTAGTACTATAAAGCCCTGCAGTGTGTTTGTGTGCTTCACTTTGCCGCAAGTGTATTTAGGTATAGTCAGCTCAGTCCAGTGCTCCCCTGCCGCTTAGAAACCAGCGTGAGTTGAGACCTTTAGGTAAATTTGCTGCATGCACTGAATCTTAAACCAAACAGTGAAATGAATATTTATCCTAATCATGGATGATCATGGCAGAGAATATTCAGCATAAATTAGACTCTAGAGGCTAAAGCATTTATAGGTTTAACAACAGTCCAATAGTCTTTATGTGCAATAATGGACAATCAAGCCATATTGAATATTAATGAATCTAGCTCTGTGCTTCAGAGATGAGCCTTTTTCAACAGGAACATAATCCTGATGTGTCAGACAGTGGGGTGCTGTCAGTAGTGGTGTAATCTGTGATTTAGCTCCTCATAACATCTCAGTATGTGCAACTGTTGGTTTTGAATATAATGTGTTACATTGCCTGTTTTCTGTGTTTAACCTATTTCAAAAATAGTAAATTTATATTTGCACATCCTTTAAACATTTTTATTCCATTTGTGGACTCAGGGTTAGACAAGAGGTCACATCATATATGTACATTCATATATCCAATTCACATAATTACTCATTAGTTTATTTATCTGTGATCTGTATTCCTTTATCCTCTCCTATATTCAAGTAGAGTCCAATTTTTCCTGTTTTTTTTTTGTGTCAGTTCCAGCCACCAAGTTGAACACAATCACCAAGTCTAACCTGGGCCAGTGTGTCAGCAAGTACGACCTGCTGGTCTGGTTTGAGATCAGTGAGCTGGAGCCTACCGGAGAGTGAGTATATAACACATAAAAAGTTAGCACTTTATGTACTTTATGCATAATTTAAAAAGTCATGTAGAATCCCAAGAATAATTTCATAGTGCTCTGAATAATAATAAACTTAACTTCTAGCAACATAGGTTTACTGAACGTTTTAGCATGTAAGGAATCAAAGAGAACATAAGAATAAAATGACTAAAAACATACTATTTTCATGTATGTATCCACTAAAAGTCATAATTGAAATATCACCTTTGTTAAAATATGTCACCAGCCTTCTATTAAATAGTTTTTTCATATCATGGTCACAAATACAGTAAAAACCTAATAGGGTAATAAAGTGAAACTATTTATTTGTTTATTTATTTAACTATTAGTTTTGTGCAGCCAGGTAAAGAAACTGATCTGGGGTTTCTATGAATAATGAAAAGATTTGAAACGTCTGACTTTGAGCTAGAGTATGCTGGCTCAAACTATTTTTTTGAAGCAGTGGGTGAAATTTGTCAAAGATCCATAAAGACTACATGAAAATGTATTGGTTGAAGTCTGCAGGCTCTGTATGACCTCCGTCCTTCCACAGGTATATCCCAGCTATAGTGGATCATAGCGGCGGACTGCCCTGTCATGGCACCTACCTGCTGCACCAGGTACGGGAGATCTCCCCTTTCTTGTCAGACACACTAGTCAGTGATTCGATGATGTCAGTTTCCCTTGTGCACAGATGCAGATCTTTTTCCTGTGAATAATTGAAATATTACCTTTGTTAAAATATGTCACCAGATGTCAGAGCCTTTTAGTACCTAGTACAACTAGGTACTAAAAGGCTCAGGCACAGTAGGTCCTGCAGTCGGAAAAATCAAAGGGGGGTGTATTTTCTTTTTTTCAAACCAGTAAATTATATTCTTTTTTTATAAGAAGGTTTAAAAGCTTAAACAGTCCTGCTGTAGCTGTGTCTACTCTGATCCTGAGCTCCTGTCATTTTTGCTGCAGGGGATCCAGCGGAGGATAACTGTGACTCTCATCCATGAAAAGGGTAGCGAGCTCCACTGGAAGGACGTCCGTGAGCTGGTCGTGGGTGAGCAGTCTTCCCACAGGGATTACTAGTTCCAGCTTTCAACAGCAAACTGGTACCAGAGTCACAAGTCACTGCTCAAACTGTCAGAAGAGGAGAAGAACGTTTTGTTAATTGTTCAATTGACACAAAGACTCAGTGCAAGGCCTGAAAGTATGATTAACAACAAAAAGAAATTCCACAGTTATAGCCCTTGTAATAACATCACATGAGACATTGCAGCTGTTTCTCTTCTGACTGTAGCTGTTGGACTAACAACATTTCAGTAACTTTCTGTAATTTAATATCATCCCCCCTTTAGACATTTTTTGATAATCCTCCCAAAGAAGTCATTTGAGCTCTTGTGTTGTTGGCATTATACTAATGTGTTGTTCTGTTGTGTGCACCACCAGGTCGAATCCGAAACAAAGCTGAAGTGGACGATAGTGCTGCTGATGCCGTCCTGTCCCTGAACATCATTTCTGCCAAGAACATCAAGTCATCACACAACTCCAACAGGTGGCTGAATCTATATCTAACCCAATCTAATACAGCAGCTCTGCCATGAATTCTCCTTTTACAACCACCGTTCTATTTTTCAGAACCACCTCTTCTTATGATACAACTCCACTGCCCACTACGACCTTAATAATAAACAGAGTAGAATGTATCACCTTTTTGTCAGATTCAACCTAAAAACTGAGAAATTATAAAACTGAATAAATTCATAAGAGAGCTGGTTTGGATTGGTTGTACAGGTGTACCTAATAAAGTGGCCATTGAGTGTATTTTGCAGTTCATATATTCTATAGCTTTTAAACTTGTTGCAGTTTAGAAAAGTAGGTGGAAGTTGGAATATGTTTTTGACTCATGTATGTGTCCCTGTCTTTATATTTGCTGAAGGCAAACTGGAGTCATTGCATGAACATTTCCATTTTCATATATTCTATTAATTTGCTCCGTTGTCTGTGTTGCCTTACTGTTTGTGTTTCTCTCTTTTTATTCTGTGAACTCTCTTTTTTTCTCTCTGCTGCGGCCGGACTCTTGATTGTGCTCAGGCTTTCTATTGATAAGGATATTGATAGGTACCAGTGAGCAGAGAACATAAGGCTCCTTCTCTTGAAAGAACTTTATGATTCTCTTTAGTTCTGTAAATTAATAGAAATAAGTTCTCCATAGTTTGTGTTTTTGTTTGCGTGTTGCATTAGTTCTGCCAAACTGTATACATGTATATTAAGTGTCTGAAAAAGAAAATCCCAAAACTATCCAGTTACAATTTGCTTCAAGATAAGTAACATCCCTCCTGCAACTACTGCCCCTGTTTGGTATTGTGATCGTGACCACAGAGGTGTGTTGATCTTCTTTGGCACCCAGTTTGCAAATTAATGTTTTCTCATTAGCCGTTATTAATTATATGAGTCTTTAATCAGTAACAGCAAAAGCCAATGAGGCATCAACAGGGCAGTTCTTGCTCTCTGGCTGTGGGTAAGAGCTCCCCCTGCTGGAAATAATCTCAAACATTAGTTCAATAGACTGTGAGATTACTGCAAATTAGTTCTTTTTGCCTGATATGTCTGTAAAGTAGTCTTTACTTTTATATTATAAGATATTTGATTAATATCATAGCTTGAACTTGACAATCAGAACTTTATATGCTGCATGCCAATGTTTAGCTTCGTGCCTGGTGTCACACACACGTTCTTTACACATTCCTGACACTGTTGCTGACTGTAACTTCTGCTTATGTTGAGTCTGTTGTCAAGGTCTCACCTCAGTGTGTGTCTTCACATGTGTCACAACTAGGAATAAGTGCGACAGCCATTTCAGTCACTGCACAATGATCACTAATTATCCATTACGGTTGCTCTCACGTTATCATAAACAGAAATCTATCCGAGTCACCTAAAGCTGTTTTCAAAGTTGTGCTCTGCTCTGAGCGTACAGATCACACCCCGTCCAGTGTAATGCACCAGTGGACCAGGATTTTCTAGAAGATAATGTTGAACATTTTTTGGTTTTCCCTTCAGGACTTTCTATCGTTTCGAGGCGGTGTGGGACAGCTCCCTGCACAACTCCCTCCTGCTAAACCGAGTCACTCCATATGGAGAGAAAATCTACATGACCCTGTCTGCATATCTCGAGGTTAGTCACTGCTCATATTCCTTCTTGCACGTCTTTGCAGTGAGCTCTGTTATATCACTATGTGTTGCAGAATGGGTAACATACTTGATGTGTTCCCCCTTCACAGCTTGACCACTGCATCCAGCCTGCTATTATTACCAAAGACATCTGCATGGTCTTCTACTCCCGAGATGCAAAGATCTCCCCTCCCCGATCCCTCAGGAGCCTGTTTGGGAGTGGATACTCCAAATCTCCTGATTGGTAAGATTGTGTATATTCAGACACATGCACTTCTAGATTCCAAGTAAAAGTCACTTGGATCTTACTTACAAAATGCTTTTGTAATTCATTACAGCAATCGAGTAACTGGCATCTACGAGCTGAGCTTATGCAAAATGTCTGACACTGGAAGCCCAGGTGAGCTGCCAAAAAAATTAATTAAAATAAATTTTTAAGCTGCTGGTTTGTTATAATCCTTCTTGCTAGCGTTTTCCAAATGAGTTATTTGTACTGAGCAGGAATGCAGCGCAGGAGGAGAAAGGTCCTGGACACATCAGTGGCTTACGTTCGTGGAGAGGAGAACCTGGCCGGCTGGAGGCCCAGAGGAGACAGTCTCATTGTGGAGCATCAATGGGAGCTGGAGAAAATGGAGCAGCTCCATGAGGTTGGTCATGTTTGAATTGATGAAGAGCAGAATGAAGCTCCTTCAACTCAGTATTAATTACAGTGACAGGATAAAATACTGGTGAAGTCAAAAAGGGGGTCTGATAATAACAGAAAATTAACCCTAATGCCTAACCCCCATGCTGTCATGTATCCAGGTGGAGAAGACCCGCCACCTGCTCCTGCTGAAGGAAAAGCTGGGAGAGGCAGCCCCAGTGGGAACAGCTCCAACCACAAAGTCCCTGAGCGAGTCACTCTCCCCAAGCTTGAGCTCCGACTCCCTGTCAACATCCACCTCCATCTCCTCACAGATCTCCAGCACCACCTTCGAAAGCGCCATCACACCCAGCGAGAGCAGTGGCTATGACTCCACCGACATTGAGAGTCTTGTGGATCGTGAGAAGGAGCTGGCCACTAAGGTCAGAGAAGTTATGTGTATAATGGAATATTCACGTTGAAGTTTTACTCTTTGGGGCACATTGATAACTAGTAACAGCTCTTGTGCCACGGACTGATCTGTGTCGTTGTTGTTGTGTTGCAGTGCCTGCGTCTTCTGACACACACTTTCAACAGTGAATATAACCAAGTGGTCAACAGCATCAGTGATTGCAAGGTGAAAAATGATTTAAATAAAAACGAACAATAAAATTCACTGTTGTATCACATACATATCTTTGTTTTGATCGTGAAATGCTAACACACAACACACACTCAGTGCATTTATTGCTTTGTTTGTTGCGTCTGACTCTAGCTGTCTGACATCTCCCCAATGGGCCGTGACCCATCAGTGACCAGCTTCAGCAGTGCTACCCTCACACCCTCCTCCACCTGTCCTTCTCTGGCTGACTCCCGCTGTGGCTCTATAGACCAGAAGTAAAACATCTGTTATTCATAATTTTTTTTTCTGACAGTGTCTACATGCTAGCAGAGCCTACACAACCACCTGTAGGCTGTGGTTGTTAGCACAAAGCTCACTGGGTTTGCTTGTTCCACAGGACTCCAGAAAACAGCTCTCGTGCCTCCAGTCCCTCCTGCTCAGACTATGAAAACTTCCCAATGGTTCCCACTCTGGAAACTTCTTATTTAGCACGAGCTGGAAAGAATGAGTTCCTCAACTTGGTGCCTGATATTGAAGAAATGAGGCCAGGGTGAGTAGTGCCATGTTTGGTCTGCTGCCATGCTGTTATTTTATTGTTTCATCTTCTCTTTGCTGCTGTGTGCAGCGATTTCAAGGTATCAGTCTAACAAGCACTCTGCAACCTGAAACAAAAATGTCTAATCCTTTTTTGTTATGAAAGCAGAAATAATATGAATTGATTTAAACTTCCAAATTCTCACAACAACAAACCTTGGCTTAAAAAATGACTGGAATTTGTTTTTGTTTTTTTGTTGTATATCAGGTCTGTTGTGTCTAAGAAGGGTTTCCTGAGCTTTATGGAGCCACGCTCCAACTCATGGGTGAAGCATTTTGTTGTTGTTCGCCGGCCCTACGTCTTCATCTACAACAGTGACAAGGACCCGGTGGAGCGGGGCGTCCTCAACCTTTCCACAGCACAGGTGGAATACAGTGAAGACCAGCAGGCCATGCTCAAGGTACGGCTCTGCCAACAACATAATCATTGAACGTTCACATAGTAAATACACCTGTGTCACTTGTTATAAATGTACAGATTTCTTAGTACATTTATAACAATAACACAACGCTTTTAAAACTGATGCTATATTTCAGCAACCAAAAACGTGTGTGTATGGATGTTATCTGTACACACTCCCAAAGATGTGCCATATGACAGTTTATTTACTCTTTGTTTTCAGACTCCCCACACATTTGCCGTGTGCACAAAACATCGAGGAATCCTGCTGCAGGCCAACAATGAGAAGGATATGAACGACTGGCTGTATGCTTTTAATCCTCTGCTAGCAGGAACGATAAGGTAAACACACATTTTACTTATGTAAACTAGACTATGCAAAAAGCTGCTCTGCATCCTTCAGAAATGACATTCTCATCTTATCACCATAAAAACTCTGCTGCTCCCACAGATCCAAGCTGGCAAGGAGGCGCAGTGGCCTAATGAAGAACTGAGTGAGTCGACCAGTACACAGGAAACTGCGGCTTCCATTCTTTCTGAAAAGCCTTTGAACATACCAAGTGTTAACACTTATTAATCTTTGTGATTCTTGACGGTTTTCTCTTGTAAGTAGACTTGTGGCTTAAGTCTTCTTTCATGCGACTAAAAGTTTCATTTCCAGAGAAATTTGCCTCCCTCTCCCTCTGCCAACTGAGCTTTTCTCCTCTCTATTTCTCTTCCCTACCTCCTCAGCTTTTTGTGTTTTTATTTTTATGACAATGTTTGGGTCTAATTTTGTTCCGCTTTGTTGTCATTTCCTAACTAGTAGCATGTTGTAATAGTCTACTTGTGTGTGCACGATTCTTCAGAAACTGTTCTTTCTGGCCACAAAGTTTCGGTTTGCCAATCATCTGTGAAAATTGTCTCTTATCAGTGTTATTTGTCTCCCAAGAAAATATTTATTTTGTTGTTGACTTATGTTGTTTTTATCAAAATATGCCCGCATGATGACTGCAGCAGTCCTCAGGAGAAGACCAGGTTTGCTTATTAAATATAGTAATAATTAAAACAAGTCAGTCAACAAAGTTGAAGCCATGAAGGGAAAATATAGAAAAATGTCCATGTAATGAGTCTTGCTCTGCTACACATGAGGAAAAGCTACTTCAAGAAAAATTGCTGCTAATGAGCTATGTTTTCTACCTACCGTATCAGCTCTGCACCAGGCCGCCACCTCTAGATCCCCTGTACCTTCTTCTAAACAGCCTTTGGAATCAAAACCTGAGAAATTAGTCCCAACTCAGCAAGAATCGAGGGCGGCACTTGATTTCCATGATTTAAGTCCCACTTCATGTACATACACCAACTCCAACCCCTGATAGTGTCAGTGAGTGATGAGAATCATGCATTTGTGTTAACGCCATAAAACACGCTAAAATGCAGAAATATATGGAGAATAATTCATGTCTCAGGAGTGAAAACACGATGATGCATTATTCCTGCAGGTGTAGGTATTTGCCCCTGTCATTTTACTTTTTCAACCTAAGAAGAAAACAGGGTTTCAAGTAAATCACGAGTAGGATGGAGATGAACAGTTAGGAGGAAGAAGAATAAAATGTACATAGAGTCTGTTCTGGGATCATTGTGGTAGTTATCTGGCTTTAACACATTCCTCTCAGCTCCTGTAGCTCTCAGCAGTTTTTCTCGTACACTAACGTGTTGAGATCTCAAGCGAGCCTCAACGTTTGCTAATGTTTTATCCAACCGTCACGTACGTGTGATACTGAAGGCAAAAGACAACACGGTGAAACACGAACAAGAAGAATTTGCGACGCTCTAGCTTTGACAGCCGTAGTTAATGGATGAAGCTGCTAACACGTAGCCTGCAGGACTCCCAGTGATACAGTCTACCCCACGACTCCCCTCACTGCCGCACCAGTGTCGGGTGAAGTATTTACTGTTCAGCAGCACCACGGATTTTCATGTGTTCATTTTCTGTTTGCATTCTTGAATTAAAATATCATCTAAATGTGTTCGCCGGAGGATAGGAACGGTTTTTGTTTTTGTTTTTGTTTTTACTAACATTGTTGTTTACTTTTTCTACTATGCTCTTAATCATTCCATAGTGAAGTTTTATATGAAATGTAACAGAGGGCATTTATTTCAGAATTTCTAACTGTTACGGTGTTTCACCTTATTTTGCACATTAACACATCTATAGCAAGGTGAGAGCAGATTACATATGTTCGGTTCAAGATTATTTCTGAACATCAGGAACATCGACAAGAGGCTACACTGGATAGCTGTTTAATGAACGGGTTGCTAGAAAGAATGAAGTGATGGTAAAGGGACAGCATATGCTCAAAGGTTTTATTTCTGATATTGTTTTTGATAATTTTTGCTCTGTGCAGCTGCTACATTGGGTTCCTGGTAAATTTGGTGCCTCTGTGTACAAATGGCAGAACTGTGACGAGTACAGATGGGTATTAATATGTACTGGCCAGACAACCAGTAGTATGCCCACTGTAGCATATGAAATGTGCCGAGACAGACGCACTTGTTGCCTGTTACAATTATTAGTGGAATTATTGGTGACCTGTCTTATTGTATTGGGAAAGACAAAACAATTCCCATAAAATTCAAATTGAATACAATTTACACAGCTTCACTGTCCTCAGGTCAGACAACCTGCTGGTCAGACAAAGTCTGTTGAATTGTTAAGGAGAAAGTATTTTGTCTATCAAGGAACCCATCCAGGAGAAAATAATAAAATAAAAAATAATAAAACCATCTATGCGCTGATAAGGAGGAGTGCATTGTACCTCAGCAGATCCACATGAAGAAATGCCAGAGCAAACATTTTCACTTCAGTGACTAATTTGCAGAGATATATTATTTTGGGATTGTGTATTTATTGTTTGCAATGTATAACCTATATAAGTTTGCAGCTCTTTGCACATATTAATAAAAGGTTCAACTAACTGATCAAATTAAGTCTGTGCGGTTTAGTTGTTCAACTCAGAATGAACCAAATGAGAGTGTGGCAACCTCTTCCAGTCTGAACTCGGAGAGAGCTGAATGTAATATGAAGATGTGTGTTTGTCCATCGTTTAGGAAAACAAAATGGCACCCACCGCATCTTTTCTGGGGAGGTGAGTTACAGTAGTGCTTCCTCTTTGTTAGAAAGTGGTTTGAGTGGAAATTTGCTTTAGATTTGAAGAATAATTACTCATGCTACCCAACAGTCTGAATTATAACAAAACAATGGTGTTTTTTTAAAACTGCTTTTACTTTATCTAATATCAGGGAATATAACACAAAGTAGCTAGTGACATCTAAAATGACAGTATACTATTATTTGTGCTGGTGTCTTTCTTCACCTCAACACTTTTTTCCTTTGATGCCTTTCAAACAAAACTAGCCATGGTATTTTCCACTTTCCCCTCTGACATTATCAGTTAGCTGCATTCCCTTTGAAAACATACATACATTAACACTGTACATTATTTGTTAGGCTGGTTTCATTTTCATACTTATTTTGTAAATATCTGTGTTGTATGGAGCTTGAATTAAAATGTAAATATGTTTACTGTATTTGTAATAATTATAATCCATTCGCTGTATAGCATAGATGTGTCATGCAGATATCCTAATTCTGTGTATGGTAATCTTGCACCATTGAACTGTTTAGTGAATGAGGCAACAATAAAAGTTCAAACTGTGCATTAGCAGAACAAGTGCTGCTAGTTTGTCTCCTTTGTGAACAGCTTCACTCCAATCTTTTGTTTTTACAAGCTACACCTACCCAAGTTATTGTGCAATAATATAAAAACTTGTTTTTTTACTTACATTATAAAAGGAGGAATAAATGTTTAAAATAACAAATATAAAACTACTACATAGTACATACTATACTATGTATGAAACTCAGAACACAGTAAATCAAATTTGTGACACTTATAATTCTGATTTTGCTTTGGTTGGGTTGGTTTAATCTGCATTAACCTTCACTGTGTCTTATTTCTGGAACCAGATTTACTACTGTGTAACTGGAACACAAAGCAACTGATTATAGAACATTTCAGCATCAAAATAAGATAACCAGGTGAAAAAACACAAAGTCCTCAAACAGGACTTTCAGTTAGTTAGTAAAGCAAAACTAAGATTTGCTTTTAGTTGTCTGCTGTAGGATATTAAATGAATAAAGTACATAAACAATAATGAACTATAAAATAAAAGTAAAAGACGTTTGTCTACAAAAATACTGCTGTGGTTGACTTATTGCTTAAATAGACCATCAGTGTGTATGTGGTATTTTGAAATAAGATGTGTACAATTAAATAATCTAGTCCAGTGGTTCCCATTGGAAGGTTGGGACCACAAATTGGAGGAGATGTGAAATGACTGGTATGAATGTGTTTTGGGAAAAGTAAAGGCTTGTACCTTTTTGGGATAGTGGGACTTTTGGCTGGACAAAATAAGACATTTAAAATCATTACCCTGGTTTCTAAAATTGTGAAAGGCATTTCTTGACGTTTTAAAGATGGTGAATAAAACAAATTGACAGCTTAAATGATACTGTGATCACTATTAGTGTTTTTTCGTGATTTTTGATTGTCATCTGTGTTTTTGATGAAGCTATCCAGTGATCCTGCACAAATTTAAATAAAAATAAAGTAAATAATTATTATTTGCAGCCATATTTATATGCTGGCTTATTATAAC
This sequence comes from Channa striata, assembly GCA_033026295.1. Taxonomy (NCBI): domain Eukaryota; kingdom Metazoa; phylum Chordata; class Actinopteri; order Anabantiformes; family Channidae; genus Channa; species Channa striata. The sequence goes on along the minus strand of CM065172.1, from coordinate 11,454,587 downwards.
CATGTTTAAAATTTAGTTATTGTAAAAATTTATTTGGAAGTTTATCTTCCAAATTACAATTTTCTCTTAGAAGAAAATACAAACGCAAGTACTTTAAAAATGATAATTTGCTAATGTAGCATTTATGAACTAATAAACATTTATCCGAAACCGTTGACCCGCCTCTGTTGTGCGCTGGAGTTATATGAGCGACGGCCGGAGCAGCCAATAAGTAAACGTAAACCTCTGCTCAGCATTTTAGGCCAATCAGAGCATCGCTCATGCTAGCGGAAAGTGCTCTGATTGGCGGACACTTTCCGTGGGCTGTACGTCGCAGCCGTCACGTTGGTACGAGAAGGAGGAAGTGAAAAAGCCCCGACGAGGAAGAAATCTGAAGTGGACCTGTCCGCGAACTCGACTGTCATTCGTCTCCGTTTCTTCACAGTGATCGTGCCCGAAGTTCACAATGGCGAAGTAAGTTCCTAAAACCGTGTTACGCTGTTTATGTGGCTGACGAAGAGGGAGAATTAAAGTTGATGCTCTGTTGAAACCTTAACCGTTCCCCCCATTGAATAAGAGCAACGTTAATCTTCTCGATCGAGTTGTATAAATTCCTAAATTTGATATTTTGTCCATCAATTCATATGCAGCAACGTTGACATCGTGGGAGCATGTTTTTCAAAATGTTTGCAAATGATAAAATCTCGCGTTTTGCTGTAAGACTGTGCTCAGGTGCGTCCAATCAGCTTTAACTTTGGTTGATGTGTCTTCTAATTGGAGTCTGCGTGGTGCAAATTCAGATGATTGGACGTCGTCTACAAACACACACACGTGTAAATATGATCCAACATATCTCACTGAATGCCAGAACAAAAATGAAGACGTGGTGCAAACATCACAGCAACATTTTGTGGTGAGGAGTCGATGAAGCGTATAGTAAAACCGTTTCTAAATCTCGGGCCTCAGGCGATAATAATGTGTGGACCCGGACGGAGAGAAGGGCCTTGGTCAGGAAGGGGATTAAAAAACAGTCCCACTCTGCAGAGGCCAGAAAACCTCAGTCAATCTGCACTAAATGATGGACAGGTTAGGCAGGCAACATGTAATCTGAATGTGCAAGTTGGTCTGAAATTACACTGGTTTTAATTTCCTTTTAGCATGAATGTATAATAATGAAGTTTGCATTAAGTCAGTAATGTCATTTATGATGCCCATCAGATCCTCACATTCTTTTGATTGTCACTGTCTTCACAGAGCAGATATTGCACTGATTGGTTTGGCTGTCATGGGCCAGAACCTCATCATGAATATGAATGACCACGGCTTTGTGGTAAGATGATTCGTTTATTTTCTAGTCCTGGAAATTAGTTTTTGGGAGCAGTTAAAATTGGCTCAGCTTGAAGCACAACATTCTAAATTAAGTTAAAACAATCAGTCACAAGGACCATTTTTGTACTTGAGGTGCTTGCAAATTCAAAACATTTTTTTTTTTACACCTCTCTACCAGGTCTGCGCCCACAACCGAACCGTGTCCAAAGTGCACGACTTCCTGCAGAACGAGGCTAAAGGCTCTAAAGTGATTGGAGCTGAGTCTCTGGAGACATGGTGTCCAAGCTGAAGAAGCCCAGGAGGATCATACTGCTGGTTAAGGCTGGACAGGCTGTGGATGACTTCATTGACAAACTGGTTTGTAGTTTGTGCTAAAAATGATTTAAAATGAAATGTTGTTGTGAAATGCTGGGTTCTTCCTCCTTAAATTATTTGTGCTATATTTGTTTTTCAGGTTCCTCTTCTTGAGGCTGGGGACATCATCATCGATGGTGGCAACTCAGAGTACAGAGACACAACAGTGAGTCAGAGAATCACTGTTTAGCAGTCCATTTTGATTTCTGATTGGGAGATATTCTCTTTATACTCATTTTTTTTGTATTACAGCGGCGATGTCAGAGTCTGAAGGAGAAGGGCCTGCTGTTTGTTGGCAGTGGAGTCAGTGGTGGAGAGGAAGGGGCACGTTATGGACCCTCACTCATGCCAGGAGGACATAAAGAAGCCTGGTGATGATCACAAACAGCTTTACCCTTTTAAACTTTTTAGCAGCACGACACAATTAAACAAATGCTTCCTAATGGAAAAAAAGGCACATTTGGACATTAAATTGGTTAATATCTGTTTATCAATTAGCCTTTCTAATTGCCTTTTTTTTTTTTTTTTTTTTTTTTTTTTTTTAAGGCCACATATAAAAGACATCTTCCAGAGCATCGCTGCTAAGGTTGGAACAGGGGAACCTTGTTGTGACTGGGTGAGTAATGATGAATGCAGTGATGGAGGATGTAGGAGTCACTATTTTGTCAAATCACATAACCTATATATTCTGTCTACTGTTCCTCTGCAGGTTGGTGATGAGGGTGCAGGACATTTTGTTAAAATGGTCCATAATGGGATTGAATATGGAGACATGCAGCTGATCTGTGAGGCCTATCACTTGATGAAGGATGTTCTGGGTATGGACCACGACGAGATGGCAAAGGTGAACTATATGACAAACTATTACTGTCGTGGTCATTCTGCAAAGTATAAAATTATGTTGGCTGACTGCATTTTCACTCTGTGGATACATTCCTCAGGCTTTTGAGAGCTGGAACAGGACAGAGTTGGATTCCTTCCTGATTGAGATTACAGCCAACATCCTTAAATACAGAGATTCTGATGGTACACATCTGCTGCCCAAGATCCGTGACAGTGCAGGACAGAAAGGCACAGGGAAGTGGACAGCCATCTCAGCTTTGGAGTACGGCACACCTGTTACTTTAATCGGTAAGATGAACACAAGTAGTACACAGGGGTGTATATGGTTTCTACTTCCTGGTTGCTTTCAGTAAACGGTGTTGTCATGATGACATGACAAAAAAATTACGCCACACAAGAGTTTCAAAATGGCATCAACAAATAAAAAGACTGCTGGTCAGTTTTGAAAGGTAGTTAACGTCCCTCTTCTAGGGAACAGGATTGATTATGTGGCTGGCCTTAAGAAGATTGAAGGCTTTTCTAGTGTCCTCGTAAATGACAATAGTAGGATTTGGATTTAATCTCTGCTTTTTATGATTGTTTCATAAGAAGCGGAAGGTCCACCAAAGCCTGCGTGTTCAGGTTGGATTTCCTTAACTCATATTTAGAGTGAGACAGGCAGTATGAAAGGCTTCATGCATCAGTGTGGGTCAGACTGACCTGTCACTGCAGCCTGTGAGTCTGCCCCTAACATGTCCTTTCCACGACAGCTCTTTCACAAGTAACATTTTCCTCTCTCTGCCTGTGGGTTGCATTACCTAGCTGTGCAATTTTTGGCAAGTCATGCTTACTCAACTTTTTTCTCTTCTTCTTATCTTGATATAGTAATGAAGTAATCCTTAAATGCTGTAGCCGACAAGCCCTTTTTTGTGCGTGTGGTAATGTGGCAGCAGACAAGCCCTGTTTCTACAACATTATTACTAAGTCATGCAGAACCTCTGGCTTTTTTTTTCATATTACAGTGGTGTTTTCACAGTGTGGTTGAGGCATGTCATTGATTCATAACTTATGTAATTGATGATATTTTTTTGACATGATTCAGGAAATATTAATAACCCCTTAAACATTGGGAGGGCTCTTTTGTGTGCAGATGTGTACTCACTGTTATTTTTTCTTTTTCTGTGTCTCAGGGGAAGCTGTCTATGCCAGATGCCTTTCCTCTCTAAAGGATGAGAGAGTGGAGGCCAGCCGCAGTCTTTCAGGGCCCAAGGGGGTGAAATTCAGCGGGGACAAGGCTTCCTTCCTGGAGGACATTAGAAAGGTAGAATTTGCAGCAGTACTATATATAGACACTTAAAAGCATAAGGTCTTGTAACACAGAATATGTATATTTTTTTACAGTGCTAGACATGTGATTATAACATGGCCATCATTAAACTGGCAGAACAGGAAATGGTTAATGATTTGATTAGTATTTTTATTATGTAATTATTTAAAATGATGGCTTTATATCAGAAGGATTTTCTTCTCTCCAGGCCCTCTATGCATCAAAGATTATTTCCTACGCACAAGGCTTTATGCTGCTGTGGCAGGCAGCCAAAGAGTTTGGCTGGTCTCTCAACTATGGCGGGATCGCCCTAATGTGGAGAGGAGGCTGCATTATTCGAAGGTGCATTTAATGTCATGTCCTCATGTCACATGTTTGCCTCTGCTGCTTTATGCAACATGATGTCAACAGATATCTTTCACACCAATGGTGAAAACTGTGGTTAGGCAGTGCAAGAGGATTTATTGAGAAAAAGCTAAAATGCAGATGTTTAAGATTTTAGAAAGTTTTGTCTTTATTGCAGGACCACATTAGGCTGAGAGAAAATATGTCTTAGCTTGGTGTCACTGCCCTGTGATGTTATGCTGGGGTGTGAAATTTCAATATAAGAAATGTAACTGAGAGGAATAATGTGGAAATTGTGGTTGCTGCAATGGTTTGCTCTGTGTAATCAGGTAAAGATGTTGCACAAACCTAAATCAAATACCCCTCAGGATGACTTTCAATTTGCAGCCACTTGCCCAACCAGTGTTGTTGTAGTGAAAAAGGCATTAATGGTCTTTCAACAATACAGGTTTCATTGTTTTTTTTTTTTTTTATAATAATCCAGTGTCTGTTTTGTTTTTACTTTTCTTGCCTGATATTTTCCATAGTTTGATAACCTCTCCCTTCTTTCTTTAGTGTCTTCTTGGGTAAAATCAAAGAGGCATTTGACAGGGATGCAGAGCTGCAGAACCTGCTGCTGGACAGTTTCTTCAAAAATGCTGTGCAGGATTGTCAGGTATGACAAAGAATTTTACTTTCTCATTTACAAAGAAACAGAAAGGAAGAGAATATTTGTGGATCTAATCAGCTGTGAGTTAGCAAACTGAAGTGTATCGTTCACTGTATCACTGCTGAACACAGACAATACATTTACTCATTGTGCACCATCCTGTCTTAAGTCTGTTCAGTCACTGAAGTCAGACATGTGGAAAACCTGTTATTAAACAAAAAATGGAAAGTGAGTCACGGACGGTTGACTGGAGTCAAACTGAACAAACCTATAGAGAAAGCGAAAGAATTTGAACAGAAATGTAGAAGTTGTTTTGGAAATATGTAAATAAAATCACAAATCTAAAATGCCCCAATAATTTGGCAAACCATGATATGCTCAACACAAGTTTCATGAATATTTTCACTCCCTCCGTTTCTGCATCACATTTAAACAAAAGGAGTCCACACATCTATGACATGTACAGGTCTTAAAATTTGTGAATTTTAGATGGACCTAAAGGGAAATCTGAAGTAGAATTACTAAATATCACATGATCTAAAAACACCTTCTGGCAATTGAACAAATTTGTTCTTACAAGTAGTTGCAAGAGGCCCAATGTCTTTTAGCAATAGAAGAGGACCGTTTTATTAGAGCAGATAATATTTCATCTCTTTGTTTAGGAGTCCTGGCGCAGAACAGTCAGTACTGGAGTTCAGCACGGCATCCCCATGCCCTGTTTCACCACAGCTCTATCCTTCTACGATGGTTACAGACATGAAAAGCTGCCAGCCAACCTCCTCCAGGTAAGATAACCGTAGAAACATCGGGTCCCTCTGAACGGATGGTAAACCTAGTTTATTTTCTTCGACTGACAAACACAGTATTTGTCAGTGTGTTACCAGACTAAACTGGTTGTTTATACTGTTTTATTTGCTTCTAGGCCCAGAGGGATTATTTTGGAGCCCACACTTATGAACTCCTATCAAACCCTGGTCATTTCATCCACACCAACTGGACGGGCCATGGAGGAAATGTCTCGTCTTCCTCCTACAATGCTTAAAGCCCTCATGTCATTCTAAAAAAAAAAAAAAGATGGAGGGCAGACAGGTCACCTGTGCGAGAGGACATGTTACACATTCCAGCTTTATAACCACACCTAAATATTTAACATCAACCCATCACCTAAATACAATTTATCACCCCTCGACGTACACATTGCAGTTTTATTTATTAAAAGTGCAATTGTAGTTTATGTTGTGTCCTTTTCCTTGTGTGTCTTGTTGTAGCAGCTTTTAAAATGGTCAAAGAAGGGGGAAGCAACTAAGTGTTTACTCCATCTGGATATCATGTTGACTAGTGTGGTCTGTCCCAGGGTTTACGGTGTTAATGCTGGATTAAGGTGAACCCTTAGACTGTGCTATATCAGGCTAAATAAAGATTTCAATCCCTTTATAATTAGCTTGCATGACCCTTACTGTCTGTGGGCAGTAAACAGGATGGGTTTGTTTTGTGTGTAGCATTAAATTGCGAAATAAGTGACAAAGTGCCTGGTATAAATCTACAGGATACAAAGTTTAAAGCCTTCAGGTGGTTGACAGACATTTTAGTCACTATTCAGTGTATCTAAATGTGGATATATATATTCACTGCTCATTTAATGAGGTTCAAAATAATACTACTCTGACTTCTACAAGGTTATACTTTTTGTGATTGTATAAACATACAAATAGTATGTGCACATCCCCACTAAAATGTTTTAACCTGCAGCTGCGGACATAACTACATCAGTCACATGATGTGAGATATGTGCAGTATTTTCTTTTTTTATTATGTTGTAGAGGCTCCTCAAAATGTTTAACAAAATTGGGGCCTTTGAAGTAAAAGGTATCTTACTGTAGTAGTCCCTTCATAGTTTTGCTTGTGTGCCCCATTCCTGAATGAACATATTAATCTGTGGATCAGGACTGCTTTGCTTTTTTTTTTCTTTCTGATGTTCTCTGTAACGGGAAAAAAATCATTCTGTGCCTGTGATGAAGGCTCACAAATCCTGCTAAAACATCAAGGAATGTCAGCTTCTGAATAAACAGGTTAAAATGTTGCTGTCACCTCTACAGCGCTGGGGGATGTTTCTGTCAGTGTGTGTGATGGTTCTTAATGCACCTGCTGTTAAATGGATAACAAAGGCTCACCTCAGTGCACCTGTGCTGCCATCGCTTTGGTGTTTGCCATGTCGCTGTTTACACCAAGCTTCTGTTCAGCTGTCCCAGGACGCTTCAAAGACATCCTTGTTTGACTCCTCACGTTGGAGCTTTCATCCTGAAAGGGAACAAAGCAGATCAAACAACACAACCACTGTACTGTGCCTAACTACATACACTTCAATAACCATAAACAGACCACTCTGTTATCAGAGTGAGTTCACGACTGTCAGCGAGGCCTTCTACCAAATTACTGCTACTGTGTTATTTACTAAAATGTCTGCTCCTGTCCCTTTTCTCTGATACTTAATTATCCTGGATGATAACTACAATTACAGGCCTTGGATAACAAACAGGTTGCATTAGAAGCAGAAGAAGCTGTTAGGTTTCAGTGACGGCTTTGCAGGTCAATGATGCAGACTTGAAAGTAGCAGCGGGAGTCAGGCAGGGACTCACAAAATTTCTTGTTCTTGTGCATCTGATCCATACAAGATCATTTAGTATATGGTAAATAGCAGCAACACCATTTTTATTTACTTGCTTATGACTTTGTTGTCTTGGTATTTGAGTTGTTTCTCAAAATAAATATTCATGATTTAACAAGTTCAGAAAAAATCTGCTGCAAAAACATGCTGCTGTTTCAGATAAATATCTATCTCTAGGAAAACTAAAGCCTTTTAAAAGTTGAATACTGTAGGTAAATTATAAAACAAATTGTCTTATTTCCTGTTACAATCAAAAGTAGTGCATTTTATGACTTCAGCTGTAGACTGAATGTAGTGGTCAGTACTAAATAATACGACTGTGGATAGATAATCATGCTCAGTAAATAAACATGGAGAGGACCAAACTGCAAACAGATATAGAGAAGGACTAAATTTGGATGACTTTTACATGTCTATGTCCATTAAACAATTACAGCGCCAAATGCCGTGTATAAAGCACGTGAGGTGCAGGAAGTTACTGCACCTGTGTGAGTTTGACCTCTGCCTGCACCATCTTACAATCTTGCTAACAAAATTAACTTGACAAGAAACTTAATTGAAACATAGTTTGTCTTTTAACTGCAAACTGCGGTAGGAGAGGAGGAAGATACGGCAAGTGCACTCAGGAAAGACTGAGCTCCAGTTTGAATACACGGATCCATGGAAGTACGTCAAAGGACGAGCTTTCAGAGAAGATCCTCAGAAACCACATCACCTCCACTACACAACAATATCTGGAAGACCGCAACCTGCAGCCAGCGGGAGAAGGCACATTAATTCACACTGTTCTGATGTTAACAGCATCAAAATTTATTTCAACTTCAGCTATAAAACATTTGTTGGTTATGAATGGAATATAAATGTATGGTAATTTGGTTTTTCCATGCAAGAAGCCTTACAACTTTGTATTAAAATTCAGTACCATTATGGAGATTTGATGACATTGCTTTAAGACTTAAGTATTTTTTTTCTTTGATCTTAAAAATATATTTGGACTAAATATATTCTGCTTTTTACACATGATAAATGATCTGCTTATATATTGCTTTTTATTTTGTTCTTTTTTTAAAAGGCTGCTTCTAATTCAACCATTGTCTCTTTTACACACACACACGGGCTACATGCAAGGTCCTCACCTGACCCACCAGGAGTGACATAGAACGCACATTTTGATAACTTGAAACTGTGGGTGTGTTCAAAAACTATTTTCGCACAGTGAAGGTTAAATCTGATTCTTTCTACTGACAGGTATTTCTACAAGTGTTTTTTCTTTCGTTTTTGACCACAAGATAGTGCCATAGTGCAAAAAAACAAAGGAGAACAATACAGGGTTTTGACAATTGCTTTTGATGACATCAAGCAGGAAGGTATTTTAGTTGGGAATCACATTCACTGCTCTACAGTTGTGTTCAGTCTATTGCTATTACGGCTTTTCCCCCCCTCTTTAGATTGGTCTTCAATGCGGAATAAATTAAATAAATAGATAGGAGCTTGGGAGGCTTGTCTTACAAGTCTTTACAAAAACAAATCATTGCCACCATCAGGTAGAATAACAACACTACAGTTACTATTCAGAATTGAATACCACGGTTGACTAAAAATAAAATGTATTTGAAAATTTTTTTGGGGGGGGGGGTTTAAATTAACCTACATTTTATGTACATTCAGAGACAACAGATGATTAAACACAAACTTTTATTTTACACCGCAGTACTAAAATATTTCAATATACAAAGTGTAAATTCCTGCTGGCATGTGCAATCAGTTCAAGTCTCTCTGAAAATCAGCCAGGTCAAGTAAACTATTTTATAATCAAGGTGTAAAAAAAATGAACAAAAAAAACAAAAAACAAAAAAACACTTCCTACCTTGCTGAACTTTTTTTTTTTTTTTTTGACCAATGCAAAATGAAAACTACAACTTAATACTTCAATAAACTCAATGAGTACAAAGGATAAGGTATTTAGGGACATAAAAGCAAGATTTACGTTTCACAAATTTGTGAAACACTACGTGAGAATTGCCAAACTGCAGGTGTAACTCTTGTTCTAATTTTGACATTTGTAGACATAAACAATACCTCAGCCCAACTGAGTTTGGTCCCCTCTAAATTTCATTAGGGAAGGTCCGAAGATTCTTGTTTTTGAGGAGGTCTTTATCAGGATAATCCGATTGTTGGTTTGAGCTGGTGCACCCAACAATGTCTTCAGCTTCTCCATAACTGATTCCAACCTCGGTGATTCAGACGAAAACCCGGGCTGTCCTTGTCCGAGGTCCCTATACATGTGAATTAAAGTGTTGGCATTTCAATTAATGTAAAGACAAAAACAAGTCATGGTGAAGAAGGTATTATACCTAGTCAAATTCAATTTTATTTCAGACTTCCCTTTAATTCACAAAACATAGAAAATGCATCCATAACCACTTCAAACACAAACTTTCAATGGGAACTTGTCAAACATTTACCACATCAACCTCTGAGCTCACTTGCAAACTTTCAACACACTTGCAGTATTTGTTTTTCCCCACACAAACTTCACTAGCAGAGTCATTTTCACACAGAGAGGATGGTAACAAGGAGAAAATAAAACACACAACCAGACACAGCATTCACATCAAATCAGACAGCAAGAGAAAGTTATGAAAGGATACAAATAGTCATAGCACTTGACATTGTTTTCAAAGAATTAAGGTTGATAGAAAATGATAAGAGAAAGCAGAGACCTTAGGGATCTCAACACGCAATAAACGTCCTTGTGATGGCCATTAGGAACACATTCGTACTTGCTTTTCCTTTCACACTCGCACAAAGCCACAGGTTCTTCTCAACTCTTGCAGACATTTGTCTCTTAGAAAAAAACACAAACAGTCCTTCTCACACTTGCTTTCTTTCAATTTTCTCTCCCGCTCGCTCACTCTCACTCGGTCCAACACAAATCCCACTCAAATGATCTTGAAAAGTGACATAAGCAGACAAGATTTCTATATCCATAAAAAGGGGAGAGGAAAAAGAGAACACCCACCGTCTAACACAGTATATGCAGAGTGAAGCTGTGTTCTTTGTTGACAAAGCATTTACACATGGGAAGAGGGGAATAGATACTGAGATCTGTCGAACATTGCTGCCAATGAGGCGCTTCCTCCCGGGAAAATGGGAAAGAGTTGGTGAACTGCAGAAGAGATTTTCATGAAGGCGTTTCCAAAAGACATCGAACAAAAAATAAAACAAAAACCCAAAGATGTAATCAACTGCTTACAGATAAATAATGCTATGCTCATTTTAAAAGAGCTGAGGAGCTTGAGATACTTGTGCATGTTTAAAAATCTTTATGTTGCATGCACGGTCATCTCCATGTAACATTTTCCCAAAAACAAAAAAGGCAGTGTGACAGTTCCACAAGCAAACTAAACTTTTCACCCATTCAATGCATGACTACATAATCAGTCACACAGGTATAAACTTGCTCTTTAACAAAATAAAAGGCAGTGTGTTTTTAATAAGAGGAACATACGCTATAAGCAGTTCCCCCACTGTAGATATACTTACCAGATTAACCTATTAGCAACAGAAAAGGTCAATGAAAGCCTATCTACATTCCCCAACTAGAAGACTTTGACTCCATAGATGTACCAAAGCCCGAGCTGAAGCCACTGTTGGAGGCGGTGTTGGTGCCTGCGGCCCAACCAAGACTAGCTGAGCTAGGGCTGCTGTAACTGGTGCTGGCAGAGCTATAGGTCTGGTCTCGGGTTGTAGTGGCTGTGCCTGCTGTTGTGGTCAGACCCTGCTGATTAGCCAGCATGCCCATCATTCCCCAACTGCTCTGCAGCGCCGCCTGGGCAGCAGCCACCATTGCAGGGTTAAGGCCGAGAGCCCCGAAGTTAACCCCACCGCTACCACTGCCTAGCCCGCCCCGATTACTCCCATAACCCTGACTGAACCCGCCCACCCCAAACCGCCCTCGATCCATCATTTGCCTACTATTATTGTGTTTGGGCTCAGCATTGGAGATATGCACGCTGACGCCCTTGATGATCAAGTCCTCACCACACAGGGCTTGGGCAACCTGAGAAAGAAGTGAGCATGAGTTTATTGCTGCAGTCATATGAAGTTTATTATATACACCTCAAACCGCGTTCTGCTGTGTCCATGCAGTGTGATACACCCCTAAACTGTTTCTTCTACATTTTCAATATATTTTAATATATATATTTAAAAGACCAGTACCTGTGCACGTGACTTGCATACGTTTGTCTCTGCCTATACATTTTCAGCATAATAACTACCTAATTTTATTTTTATTTTAATTACTAATATTAAAACTCGTTAATTCCCAATCTTACCTGGTCATCAGCAAACGTGACAAATGCAAATGCCCGGAAAGGTTTGGGGATGAAGACATCAGTCACTTCACCGTACTGCATGAAGTACTGCCGCAGGTCATCAGTCGTCATATCTTCTGTACAACGGCCAACAAAGATTTTACGGCTTCGCATTGGCTCATCAGGACATGCCTGGAAGAACAAAGAGGGGCAGCCATGCTTTTGTTTTTTATTTTAATTTAACATATTTGAAATTGTTGTGTTGATGAACACAGAAAGACACCTGACCTCCAGCGTTCTGTCCGCTTTAACTAGCTACCTGAAACCTAATTGTCCTTAATGTTAGCTGGAGTATTAATGCTTGGGAAAAAAGAACTTTAAATGTGCCTTAAACATAAATCAACACACATTTTAAAATTATGAAAGCAACAGGTCTCTCCTTTGAGGCATTTCACTGGTGGCAACAAGACTGAATAAGACGCTGTATCATCTAGAATGACGCCTGAATTTCTGGAGCACTGTTTGTTTCGGTCAATACTTTGTATTGCCTTGACATCAAGACAATTTAAATTAACCATTAGGTCATTCAGTGTTCAACTAACCTTTGAGTTGGGAAGTTTGCAGTCACACCACCGTCCATCAATCATGTGTCTCTGAGCAATGACTTTGGCTTGCGTCTCATAGTCAGTGAAGCGAACAAACCCAAAACCTTTTGAATTACCAGTTTTTGCATCTCTCTTGACCTGCAGAGAAGATAAAATTGTGATTAAGCTTTGTTTTGAGTTAACACTGATCCTGAACCTATTAAATACCAGGTTTTACAAATGCTGGCATAAATATTTGCAGCCAGATGAGATGTCACTACCTGTACCATGATGACCTCCCCAAATGTGCTGAAATAATCCTTCAGGTCTTGTTCTGTCGTCTTCCACGGCAGCCCAAGAACAATAAGATCTGATGTCTTCTGGAACCCCCTCTTGACTTTTACCGCTGAGGCAGCTTCAATCTCATCCATTTTCCTTTTATTATCTGTTAAAAACAAGTAGACTTTACTTTATTTTTGTAAATAATTTCTCCATAAATGTTTAAATAATTAAACTTTCAAATGTTTGATGGGGATGGTGACACGCAACAATAAAATTACACTACGTGAACATTTTGGATTACACTGCTTGCATACATTCACAGCCACCACTCTTCTGTGAAGGCCTTCCAACAGATGTTAACACCTGGGGGCAGCTCAGATATTTTTTTCCCCGTATCTGTTAACACAGTGTTCTAAGCACACTGGGAATGATTCTGGTGATTCTGGTTCTGGAGCTATAGTTTGTGGCTGAGGAATGATACGATGACCGACATAAGAAACACTTAAAATTCAACACACTTGTTTTCAGGCAAAATCATTAACAGCTGAACGCTGATGTTCGGAACCAACAGCTCTCAAAAGGCTGAACGCTGTCACCTTCACGATAAGTGACCCGGTCTAATAACCCAACACCTGGAGCTCACCTTTGGGATAGTTGACCACATAGACCAGGTTTCCCCAGTCGTTCTCGGGTGCATGTAGGACCCCCTCCACGAGCCGGACTCCCCTCATGCACTGGGTCTCCGGGTTCCTGTACCGCAGCCCACACGCTCCTGGAAACTGTGCTGCCACCGACGACAGCAGAACCGTCCCGTCGTCCTCCGACGGGATCTCCATGGGCTCCTCGTTTTCGTCCTCGGCCACTCGAATGTACAGCTCTGACATGGTCTCTGGACGACCGAGCGCGGGTTCCACTGGATGCAGCTGACGCGCAGCTTCTGGACAAGTTCTCTTCTGTTCGCTGGCTGAAGCAACTAAAATGGAAGAGCGGTCAAACGCGTCCAGACGAAGTTCGTGAAGCACGCACTCCGCAGCTGCCGCAACATTTAATATCTAGCGGCCATGAGAAGCCGAATGTTTTCCTCCCCGCTCACTGCGCGTATAAACAAGTTAGCCAGCTAGCTAACAAGCTAACAAACTCGGGGTAGCGCCGAAAATGAATGACCATCTAGTTTTGCGCTACATCTACTGTCAACAAATGCGCAAGTCTTCTTATTGTCTGCGAGCTTGTGGCCGACAATTGTACATAAAAGTCAACATCGACAACTTATTATTATTTTTTAAATTTGAGCACGAATGGTCTCACCAAAGTGTACACATTTGAAACTGCTAGCCGCTCTAACCCTGAAGCTAGCTAACAAAATGGCTGCTCACCTTGTGGGGATGACATCATGCAGTTGGAAGGTCACACTGTTGATTTTTGCAGGGGTGCCAAAAGACCAAAGTAACGACATTTTCATAGTAATTACATTCCAGTAACCGGTTCCTCCGTACCTTTTTATGAAATGTGATTATATGTTAAGTGGTCAAGTTATTTCATATTTCTTTGTTTTAAAACCTGCCACAGGCAAAGGTCAAAACTTGTGACTTACCCTTGAAATCTGCTCATAACGATTCAGCTTAAAAACCCAAACAAAAGGTGCGCACATGGAGAATGGTGCAGTGTGTGTCTGCGCTTCTTGACTTTGGCTTTTTAGGGGAAAACTGTTATTATTATTATCATGAAAGATAATAATAACAGGTCTAGTAAGCCTAAAATTTAGGATTTAGAATTTACTCATTAGAAGAACTTAAATGGTTATCCAGGGTGAACGCAAACAATATTATGTACAATCTTTATCTCAAAGTTTCTGAAGATACTGAACAAATAAGGATATATTTTGTGACGAGGTGTATAAAATGATTTGCGAAATCTAGATTTTGTGTTATATTTGTTATTACATTAGTGCTTATGGTGCAATTGGAGTTTTAGAAATAAGAAAAAAAGGTTAGTTTTAACATTTTACACAGTTTAGCACATCAAAGATATGTGAATTTTTAAAACCACAAAATATTAAAAAAGAAAACAGGATGTTAAAAGTTAATACATAATAGATTATTCTGAATTTTCTAACGACTAAATGCTTAAAAAGTTTATTAAGTCTGACTAACGCCGTTGTTTTCACACATGCATAATAATCATTATTTGTGTTTTTTTTGTTACTCCTTTGTCTTAAAACATATACACCAGTTTTATCACCTCACACTTTACCTACAAATAGACCAGGATCCGTCTGCAATCAGACATTTTTAAGTCAGTGAAGGTGTCATGATCACATAGGAAGATTTTAAAATGTGAGTATTATGATCATGTATAAACATGAATTTAAACAATTTACCATCATCAAAATATGTTCAATTCAAATTTTTTCTTTGTTCTGTCAGAGTGTGTTTTCCTTTCAGATAGGAGAATAAATCCATGATCCATGTGTCCTGTTTTTATGAATACATTAAGATGTGGAGCCAGACTGTGAGGATTGAAGGTTTGGCAATTTGGATGTCTGGGGCCTTACAGGTCCAAGGTATATCTTTTTTTTTTTAAATGGAACATTTAAAGGCAAAATAATTAGATAAATATGAGATAAAATTGTTTTGCTTCTCAGTCACCTTTGATTGTCTTAGTGAACATTGCCTCTTTGGATCATCTGAACCTCCAGCTGTCTGCCTGTGGATTCTCACTGCACAAAGACACTAACAAGAACTTTATTTTTAGGGTCAGTTACATAAGAGGTTTCGTTCTGCGGTAGCAGTTATAATCATAATTAGTAGCTTTGTAACTTTTTTATATTTGAGCTATTATTGTTTTTATTTGGTATTTTGCCTCACTGAAATAATTTGGTTGCTTTGTTACTTTAATGAGATTTGTGTTTCTTCAGGTTATCAGAAAAGTTCCCTATGACCGATGAAATAAGGAGGTAGTAATTAAATCCATTCCTTGAGACTGTAATTACCTTATATATCTATGCAGACATATGAGCAGATTTGTACCGATGAGAGGGGAAAAGAGGGGACCTGTGTTTGACTGTGTGTTTGGCTTTGCATTGCAGTTGGACTGGTCACTGTCTTTGAACGGCCACATCATTGCGGCTCTGGAGGATGCCAGCTTGATCCAGATGAATGTGGACATGAATGGGCCAGGCGTTTAAATCCAGGGCAGGAGGTCTTGAGCCCTGTGAAAGTACCTTAAAGTCATTTCACCGCCACCTAGTGACCATTGGCAACTTTGCAACTGAAATCAATTATTTCTGAAGGTCTTTTTGGTTGAACCAGGTAATGGAAAATGAAGGGAATTCTTGGCCCTGAAGCTGGTCATTGGCCAGTATACCTACAGAACGGAAGCTGGGTAGACGGCTTACAACTTGTACTGTAATTTATTTCCTTTCTTCTTGTGAGCTGTGGCTTCAAAGTATTTAATTCAGTAAATGGTGGAACAAGTATGTAGATTGTTTGCTTAAATAAACTTTTATTTATAGTAGTACATAATACAATAAGCAAAAATCTTGCTTAAACTCTTACCTTAGTCAAAATACAGAAGTATCAACAGTATATTTGCATACAGTATCTAATCTAGACGTAGCCACTTTATGATTACATGCGTTGATTTATACAGATACATTAGGCAATACTAGCAGTTTAACTACATTAGACAAAGTCTGATGCCTAAAGTACTTTTAAAGTCATTATTTGACCAAACGTCATTAAGTGATAAAACATCACTGTAAAATGTCTAATCCCTTGTGAAATTTTCAGTGACTACATGTGCAGCAGAGGAGACCGTGCTGCATACTTTCAAGTGACGCATGGCTTTGACCAAACGAGGCGGCCATGACAGTGGACTGACAGTCAGCAATGTGTTGGTGAACCGGACGGATAATTTCATGATTTTTGACACTGATCATTCCTACAAACCAAATCCTACAGACAAAGGTTAGTTGCTGGGACAAAAGTTAGTACCCAGCATTTAACATTGTAAAACATATTTGGAATATTTACTAAACCTTTGTTAACTTTGACCACTGTGCATCATTTCTTGTTAGGAGTCATCACAATGTAAAACATCTAAACCAGATTTGTTTTACAGACTTATGCAGAAAGCAAACAACTCCTGCAGCCATTCCACAGGGTCGATGTTGTGCTCACCTTCAAAGAGACAAATCACAAAATGCACTGGACCATGGAGAACACACTTCCATGCACAGGTGAGTGTGCTGCTGACGAGCACAGTAAAACTAAAGTGGTGATTAATTATTGCATGATATTTTGACCACTAGCCCCTTTACGGGTTTTTACGTTAGTCACACCAGGTACTTACTTTTGTTTGTTGCTCAGTAAATCACGTAATGTTTCAACTTTAGCACCTTTCATATAGTTTAAAGTGAGTTTGAAGAATATATAAAAGTGATGTATATTGTAATAAAATAAAATGATAACAACACCAGCAAAGGGAAACAAGCCAAGATAGTCACAGTAGGTTTTTAAAGAGGGTTCTATCTTTTTCAAATTTACATTTGACCTTTGTTTGATAACCTGCAAAGTCATAATTAGCTTTCTTTGAGAAGAGGTTTGCAATTACAACTCTTTAACTTGGACGTAAGATGAAATCTGAATTTTTTTTCTCTTTAGAAGGTCAGTATATATAAAACAGCCTTAACTTGTTACGTATGTGACCACGGAGAGTGAACAAACATTCAAGGGAAGAAGTGATGGGCAAAATGTATTTGTGAGTAAAGGGAGCTCTGATAATCTGGTGAAGAAGGGATGTGTGTAAGTTACTGTAATAAAGTAAAGTGAGGTTTAGTTGGTGTTAGTCTGGAGACAGTTTTTAAAATTGTTAACCAGGTGACACTGGTAACATTGTTGAAAAAAGTCCAAACTATTATCAATGAGTCTTTATAAAAATGTGGAATCGTAAATTGACTCTTTTTGAGTATTTAATATATTTAATTCCTCTATTTATGTATTACTAAACTTATGATTCATACCTCCACAGCCCGGCCTGCAGGGTCACACATCACATCCACTCCTGGTCCAAACTGCACAGCTCTGTCCATACTCAACTTTAGAGCTGAGAGTTTACGCACAGAACAGCCACTGTTGGACCACGCTAAATGACAGGGCTCCTATTGAGCATTTGATTACATAGCTTTCCATACACACACACACACACACACACGCACAGGAGGCAGCAGGTTTAATACACACATGGAAGAGGTGTCTCAGAGAGAGGAAATGCAAGTGCCGGGTTCATCGCCATCACCCCATTAGAGATTTTAATAATACAACAAATTTAACAAAATTTCCAGCTGAGCCAAATTTTCTTGAGTCATCAGGTGTGAGCCTAATGTTGTGAAGCATCAACAACATCTTTCGACACAGCGGTTGCACCTGAACAGCAATAATTCAACACAACCAGTGGGACTAAAGACCAGCAGATGCAGAGAGGACTAAAGTGGATTTGGGAGAATTGGAAATTAAATTTCTGACTAACATTCACAAACAATTGTCACAGACAAAACAGCAGTATCTAATGCACCAGTTCTTGAAGCAAACAGCCTTCTGTCAAATTAGACTGTCAAAGTGCAATTTCAGCGTAGTGCCAACAATTGTTTTAAAGCCATTTGATTCACTTCTTTTGTTTTAATTCTCTTTGGTGCCACGTGTTACACGTCTGTTTGCAGTCTTGAAAGGTGATGCTGTTGTCAGTCAGTGCCGTGAAGGTTGATTATACAAGCAGAAATAAAGGCAGACCTCTGCCAGCCGTTGCCCGAGGGTGAACATTATCCAGACACAGACAAGGCAGGCGTAAAATAAACACGTGTCTATCCGAGCAGTACAAACAGGCTGATGTAGAGAAGACCCCGCAGTTGTTCCAGCTGATGCCACCTTCCAGGGAAGCTTTGTGTTAGAAAACTTAGAATGAAGCATTTTCAGTAGTGCTGAATGCCTTTTTGTCAGTGGTGAATCCAGGACTTTTTGTTGTAGTTTTGTTTCCTACTGTTTTACTACTGCATCTCTTCTTCTGTGGTAGAAAACAAATTGAATGTTGACTCGAACCAGTGAGTCTCTGCTGTGCTGCTTCCTGCGTCTTTGCTGCAGTATGCTGCATCACCAGGAGAGAGCACTATTGAATGAGAGACAAAACTGTCCTTGCACCGCAGCCTGCAGCTGCTCCTTCTGAAATTAAACACTTTTAGGTTTTTTGAACTAAATGTGTTTTTATCCTCTGGTGCTTATGCTGACAGTCAAACTGTATGTAACATTTATTAATGACCCTGGCAAAATGTAGGAGAAAGGGAAGAGCCCTTAAAAAATGAAATAGATAATTAATTGTTATCTAACAAGAATTTATGTTTCGTATATAAAATGCATCAGATTCTTCTGACCAAAATGACCAAAGATGTTTCGCTTTAGTTTCCACCCTTTGGTGAAAATCTTTGTTATTGTGACCTCCTGGTATGCACCAAAGCGTCTGTAAATGATAACAGTGCAGTGTTACACAGTTACATGCATCATATACAATGGGCTGTGGGGCAGAAAATCTAAACTTCCTTGTCCCTTTGGTCCCCATCTGTTCAGTGAACTTATGAGCAGGAAATGGAATAAGTGGTGCAAAAAGCACGCCAACATCCCCGGTTCTTTCATGTGGCCTCTCTCGGTCATTACCCTATCTGTACTGACTGTTAACTGTCTTTACAAAGTTAAAAATCCCTTTCATGTTTCACTGTTTCTTTTTTGTTTTAATTTCAGTCAGAGCATATGGTTTGCACATCTGGGAGATGCTAAGCATGGTGGCACCCATCCCCCCCACACACACTGCTTCTGTGAAGTGATCCATATATGGTCTTCATTGTTATTGCTCATAATCACTCATCATTATTATAAACAAGTTCCGTCTTGATTGGCCGCTTTGAGTTTTCTCTGTAAAGATGCTTAATAATGTGAACTTTCAGAATTTCAAACAAACACGAGTCCTTTGGAGAAAGGGAAAACTTCTGTTTGGTTTAATTCCGAACTGCGAAACATCACAGTAACATCTATCTTCACTCTGCCCCGCAGCTGAATTAACCACCTGTGACTAATCACAGTCTCCACTTGTGTGTGAGTGCCATCCCTTTTTGAAATAAGGAACACGCTGTGGAGACATTTGCAGTAAGTTTTTGTGTGCCGCCACCTCCACCAGGCTGGAAAAACAAGAAATATTTCTAGTTAATGTTCAGTGTTGTCAGAGCTCCCAAAGTGGTCCAACAACGCTGTCTGACAAACTGCACCATTTGTGCCATGACCACAAACAAGCAATTGGATCAGATCAGGGAATTTGATAAGTCTATCTCATCTCAGCTCATTTGAGATTAACCACATTTGTTCCTAAATAATAGAAAGAAAGTGTCATTAACAGACTGGCAATTTAATGACACCAAAACGAAGTCAAAATTACTACTGTGGACAACTTTGAGGTATTAAATGCCACTTGAGCAGCCTCTGCTCTTTGGCTAGAACTCTCACACAAACGGGCTTTCATGCCACTGAAGAGACGCAAAGAGGAAGAGAGGGAGGAAGGCTCAGCGTGGCTTTGAGTGGTTAGCTGGGCCTCTTCATCTCGCTCGGTGGGTAATTACAGAATCATGGGTCAACCAAGCATGTAACCACGGTTACGTTGCACAGTAGCAGATGTGCTCATGACATTATCCGGCACCAGAGCAAAAGGTAAATAAAAACAGATGCAGCTGGTTGCTACGGACCTTCGCCAAACTTGTGCATTCCCCTAATTGTTCCCATGTGGGCCTGCTGAGCAGGAGTAGTAAAAGGGGCGGGAGTGCCCAGTTTAAGAAATGCCCATGGTTCTCGACGGAAGAAATTTATGAATGGGACAATGAGCCCGTAATGGTGGTTGTGGTGAAATGTGTTTATATGTGTGTTAATGTGCATGTCTGGGATTGGGTGAAGGGTCAATTCAGTTTCACCCATCTTCTCACCATTTGCATCACTTGTGCCCTCCTGGCCCTCTCTGAGCATGCTGACCTGTTTAGAGCCCTGCTGCTCTTTATGCTTTTTTTTTTTTTGTCAAACCATACTTGGACATGTGTGCGTGACACTGCACAATGTCAGGGAGGTCCCCATTTGGACCAGAGCCAAGGCAGCGGCAGGCCAAATGAAAAATTGAGGAAGAGCCTTGATTTTAGTGATATCCTGCCTTTGCTCGGGATCTGATTACCAGACTGAGCCTGAACAGAAGCTGAAATGCAGCGTGGTGTGAGATTGGATGTTTATCAGCAGGGTTACAGGTGTATTTCGTCGCAGAGTGAGTGCACACAGGTTACAGTAAGACGAGGCCTCGGGGTGGACTTGAAATTCCTGATTTAGTGGCTTGTTCTGGTAATTTCATAAACAACTTGTTGCCATATCTTCTGCGTTGCCTCTGCTGAGCTGGAATGTAGTCTATCCTCTTCTCACCACATGCGCACACATAAACACACACACATTTACACGTCTTTTACACTATGAAGCTTGCTGCCAACAGCGCGTGCCTCCTCTCCCTCTCTCATTAACCGCAACTGTCAGATCCTCCAGATGAGGAGCAATTAAACCAGATAATAAACACTCACCATCAATTCCTGTTTGTTGAAGCTGTTGTTGTTGTTTTTGTTGATGTCGACGAGCTGGGGGCTCCGCTCCTGGCACCTTGGTGCTAACTAGTACTTGAGTAACACACAGGAGCAGAGAGGGAAGAGTCCTTCATAACGCTGAAAGGGCCTCAACCCGCTGCACGTAAGGCAACACCAGGCTGACAATAAAATAGGTACAGTGACTGTTAACAATTAGATTCTAATCAGACACAGCTCACAGAGGCTGCTCTTTTATCCCTTGACTTCACAGAAAAAGCAAACAAAGAGCTGCAAACTGTCAAGATAAAACACTATTTGGGATTGGTCGTGTCTTAGGGCTTCTTAAAGGGCAGTAATCTTGCTGCACGCTGCTTCCTGAGACGACATGCTGTAAAGACTTGTGTGTTTGCTCTTGTATTGGAGTGATAAGGCCGCTCCTCATCACACCTCGCTTCTGATGAGGCTCGTCTCCCCAGACGGCAGGAAGATGGGGGGGGTGTTGGTGGTGGTGGGGGGCTCAGAGGGCAGCCGTGGAGGTTTTTTTACACTGCACATGATCTGGTGATGGCACAAAAAATGAAAGGCACACTGGCAAACCTGCGAGGATCGATTGCGGTGTTGTCTCCTCACAGTATGTTGGCGGCCACTTGAAGCATAAAAAAAGTTAACATCTGTTCCAATGCGATGAACTCCAGTTGACCCTGTGAATGAGGCAAAGGTGCATGTTCACCAATGATTGTTTAGCCTGAGAAAAAATAGTGCCTGGGATGGTTTTCCACTTAAAATTGAAGGCAGGACAAAGCATTCTTAGGAATTTAAAGACAATAGCCTTTCTTTCAAAGGCTGTAAAAACATGTATACAGCTGTACAAGGAGTTTCCTGATCCAAAAGCAAAATATGGTGTCAGATATTCCTATTACCAATCAGGATGGCGTGGCCTGGAAAATAATGTACAAGATGAAACTGTGGCCTGTTCAGAAAAGTAGAAAAAACTGATCCGATTTCCCTTTCTCTGTGGAAAAATGGACGTGGTCTCTTGTTTTGAAACCATATTTCCCTCAAAAACACTTTGAAAACTAAACAAAATTGACAGTGTTGGATTTATTGTCTTCTCCTCTTTTGTCTATAGCGGCTACTGTTTGTGCCTTTGCCATGGAAACGGCAAGGTTATTTATCTTTACAGCCCTTTTACAATAACGTCCCTTTCCTGACCAAACAACAGAGGAAATATCAGGTCAAGCCTCTTCCCCCCTCTAATGATCAGGTTAATTCAGCCTCAGTATTTCAGACAGCTTCATGCACATTCACACGTGCCCACATGCAGTCATGCTATTGATGAGAAACATGCAGGTTGTGACTTGGACTTCCGTCCTCTTTTTGTGTGTGTGTGTGTGTGTATTTTTTTTTTTTAGATTTCCCTCTTTTCCCTTTCCTTTAAGGGAAACTGAGGGTTATGGTTTTCTATTTATGCTCTGGATGTCTGAAAAACTCAGAGAATCAGTTCAGACAGAAACACTAGATGGAGACAGAGAAAACTGGCTCCCAGGTTGGTGACTCACTTGTGAAAAGAGATTTGATATTGTTTCTAGTTTTGTACAAATCCACACAAATTCTGGTAAAACCACACACACATGAAACGTTTACCATTCTCTTTCCCCTGTTATTCTTTCTTATGAAATTGATAGAGTAAATTTGACTTGCTCTGAATGCCGTGTCCTTCTTCTTCACAGTATAAATCAAATAATCTCCTTTTCCCAGATAAAATGCGCTCCGTGCAGTCATTAGCACACATCTTGCAAATCCTTGTGACTTATATGTACTCCCGTATACTTGAGCTGTCGGGAGCTGTCCCCTCTCTTAGCATGGGGTAGACGAGCAATTACTCCTTTTAAGGAGCTATTCAGCTGCCTGGAGTATATGCAGACTACTTTTCTCAATCCACATAAACAGTACAGATAATAGAAGAAACTGACAATCTGGATGAGGAGGAATAGGCATAAAAGCATGAGGTGCGTAGAAAGTGCATGTCACAATTAAATTACTTAATGGGTGAAAGTCCCGCGATAGATCACATGTAATTTACATCAAGAGTCACTGTAATAAAGACTTTGTAAAACTTACATTGAAATTCAATTAGAGTGTTGAATGCATAACCAAAGCCGTGAAAAATGAACTCATTGGGGGTCCCTTTTCATTACTGGCCTGAGGCAAAAGAGACCATTAATTTAATACATTCCATGTTTTTTCACATGAGCATTTTTAAGTTAGTGCACATTTCCGTCCTAATGTATCTAACACAAAGAGAGAGCCTGCCAAAGACTGCATTATACAAGCAGCACAGAGCCCCCGCCACCCCCTCTCCAGTTGTTACCTTGAGTAGTCATACCACTTTCAATCAGTCAAGCTTGAAAAACGACCTGGCCCTAAAAAACAAAACAACAAAAGAAGAAATTATGATATTGTTTTATTGATTCATCGTCATGGTGAATATTCCTGTACTGCAGGTGCCGCTCCTGGCACAGTGGTGCAAACAATGGCACCGACTTTGACTGTAAACAGTTAAACAGCATGTCTTAATTAAGATATTACTGTTTTATCTTAGAACAGTGGATCTGCACCCTTCAGTCAACCACAAAGCCAAAACAAAACAGAGACCCCCTTCAGATGTTCCACCCTTAAGAGGAGTACTAATTAAAAGACTATTTCATTAACTGTTCCAGCTTGGTAAATATAAGTTTACTAGGGGTCAATAGACTTTACAACACATAATGATTTGGAATATAATTACTGTGTAAAGGGAGCCATGAAAAATACCTTCAAAATGAAGCAAAGTTGTTTGACGCTCCAGCGATGACCCACCGTGTCATTCTTGGTTAACAGAGTTCAGAGGGCGGGTCATGTTAGCTGCTGTCAACTTGACGCACCAACAGTTTATCAGCCTCCTTTGCACCTTTGTGCAATACGCTGGACTGCGATTTGGTGAATGGCTGGGGAGCCACAAAAAAAAAACCACCGGCTCTATAGTTGCAAATGGGTGAAGTAATTACAAGCCGGCTTTTGTCTTTAACTCCTCCAAAGAGATTTTGCGTTTACAACACCAAATTGTTCATTGCAGGTATGAAAAGATTCAAACTTTGCAGCACTTTTTTTATTTTCAGGCTGCAGGAGAAAACTGCCACGCACGTTTTCACATGTAGAAATTAGACTGAATTGCAGACACAATGGTCTTGCTCAACTCATGACTCTTTCTCCCCTTCTATTGTTTTTTTCGTGTTCTGTACACACAGGCTGCTAATGAAATCAGCCCGTAGAACAATGCCTCATATAGTCAACAGTTCCTTTAATGAGTGGATGCAAACAGCAGTGCTGCATGTGAAAAGTCATAAACACTTTTTTTGGGGGGGGGGCGATAGAAATGAGAGTGACACTAAAGCCAGTCCAGGCAAGCCCTCATGAAGCAGGGATGAAAACATGTATTATTCATTGAAAAACTGTGAATGTTAGTGCTGCTTTTCCTTGTTTCAGCACGCATTTTTCCATTTGTCTTGTGATGCTAAATTTTTAACGTTTTCCCCACATAGCATTAACGTTGCACACAATTAGTGACTTTACAGGAAAATCACTTCTGACACTGCTGTGTTCACAAATTATAATACTTCAGAAAGGGAAAATTCAGCTGGGAGTATAGGGCTGAGGAAAATACGAGAGTCATCTAAATATTATATGCACTGCCCCGGAAAAGTGACAAAATCTTTTGAATTAACAGAAAAGATGCGAAAGCTAATTGAAAACTCTTGGTTTATTTATATATGTTTAGAAAGTTCATCACATTTTCAAGAGCAGGATGTGCCCTCCACAAACACGACACCATATCCTAACGCAGAAAAAGAGCAGGAAATGCTGAAGTGCATATTTGATTTATTTATTTTCACCCAGACGGATACTCAGAGCTTTATACAGATTTTGCCATTTGGAGGTTGAAATAATGGATGGGGCACTCATCCATTTTTAATTCCTCCATGTTGTGTGAAGGGTAAACATGCTGTTTGAGATGTCTTTTCTCTGCTGAACTGTGTTTTCTCATTATGAGACTGTGTATAGGGAGCAAAAACTAGTCACGAAAGTGCTTAAAGTGTGTTGCAACAAGTCATAGAGGGTGCCTTTCAAATAATGTTTATTCCCAAAAGCCACTAATTTCTGAAGAAAAAAAAAATGCTTCCATAGGTGCTGCCTGTCACATTTTATATATGTGTACAAATTTAATGATGCTTGTGATTTTCCTCTAATTAATTTGTAGTGTTCAGTGATCTAAGGACAGGGATCTCTGCTGACAGACCATCCGCCACTGGGAAGTTATTCTGCGAGTAATACAGTGCAACAGCTCTCAGTTTGGACCCAGACACCAGCCCACAGATCCGCTGATAATTTGAAATCATTTTTAATAAGTCATAATTACACAGAGGGTCTGATTGTGCTCTGCAGCCCTTGAAAATGAAATATGTTACATTGGGGCCTGATGGTAAAGGATATTGCTTGCCGTTCATACATAATTGAGCGATCTTGAATGTCAAACCAGTGGGAGAAAATGCAACAGAAGCAACAGTACACCTCACCACAAAGCTACACAGCATCATCTCCACTCCGAGCCAGCCTGCAGAAAGGAACATGTGTTATGTGGTGTACCAAAGTGCCCGAAGGAGGTGTACATTGACAGGTTTGGTATTCAAGAGTGCTTACCCAAACTGCAGCTCTTTAAGTAACTGCTGCTTTTGTGCACTTCATTGATCTCAGCGAGCAGAAAGCCGTGTTTTTTTTTTGTTTTTTTTTAGGACCAACTGACGTATTTAGCCCAGAATAAGCAACAAAATGAGCTTTTCCATTGGAATTAAACGCAAAGTATAGATAATCGGATGTAAGCGCTTCCCTCGTCTTTTTCTTCTGGTCTCTTTCTTTCTCTCTGATGGAGGGAGCAGGTCTGGCAGGGGAAGAGAGTTGTCTGTAAACAGATAACCTGACTTTGTTAGTAAATGAAATACACAAGAGCTCTGGGGTGGAAGCTTTTTATTTCCTCCTCCTCTTCACAGATAAATGACTCGCTGTCTCCTGAGCAAAGAGCCATCTTTATATTTTTGACGTTTTCGTGTTTAATGTGTTGTATGTTTTATACAGCCCATCTTTATGTTCTGCCTTTTTCCATTTTCCTTTAAAGCTCAAATGCAGTTATTGATGTCCTGCCTCTAGTACATTATGCATTATTTGTTGGTAAGTACCGTTTTTGCATATTGAAGGTAACAAGAAAATGCATGTATGGAAATTCTAATATAAATTGACTTATATGTATAGGCTTAGACTCTGCTCACTAAGCTCTTCTGCAAATAATATATTCTTTATGCTGCTAATCCGAAGGAGCAGTCTTAAAGAGTGTTGACACAAAGGAGAGAGATAGAAAAAAACAATCCGGACCTTTAGCTTTTAAAGACTTTTATCTTATATTACAGGCATGACAGACTGTTCCTCTTTCTAAGGCTTTTATGCTTTGTTTCAAGGGGAAGGGGGGGGAAGAGAGATGCATGAGCAGACGAAGGGTGATATTGATAAGGATGGAAGGTGCAGAGGAGTGTACTCCAGAGTAATGCTGCTTTATGATGCCCTTTTTCATTTAGCATGAATGGTTTTTATGATTCCATTTCTTGGGTGAACAGGGATGAAAGCAGACTGAGGGGTCGAAACAGACTGAGGACACATCGGGACCATCAAGAACACTCTGCCTTCTTTAGTGTCAGCACACAAATGTTTCAACCTGCCTCAATCACTGTCTGTCCGAAACTGGCATTTTTTCAGCGGAACTACGTGAATGAATTCGGTGGTAAAACGGATTTTGTTTTGTCTGCAAACAGCTTCTCATCATAAGCCATGGCTGATAATAAGCCGCTGCAGCTGCTCTGAAAGTTTTCACCCCTCATTAACAATTTGCACATTTTGGTTAAGCTAAAGAGTTATTACCTTATTATCAGATTTTTTTTTGTAAAAACACTGAGCTCTTTGTCATACTCTACAACACCATTTTCCTTACAAATTTATTTCCTTTCTCATGTCTGCTTAGAATTAGGAAACCTTGATGGTGTTTCAGCACATTTTAACAGCCCTGGAATAAAATATAAAGTTCATTCATACACAGTATGTTTCCAATCATTTTCTAATATGCACCATATGATGAATGGTCACCCTTCTGTAACTGTAACAGGACAGTATTATTTCTGTATGTTTTTAATCTCAAGTTCGACTCATCTTCTCTTCACATTTTAAGCACCTGAATGGATATGTGAAAAGCACAGGGTAAATGCACAGTACTCCTTTGAAGTAAACCATTTTTGTAAACTTGGTTTCGGAAGTGATTCACGAGACAAAATGTCACCTTGTTCCAGAAGGGTCATAAAACTGGCTGAGTTCTACTGAGCAGTAACAGCACTACCGATGCGCACATGTTAATTGTGGTCAGACAAACAGGACCATTCACGTCCCTCCATCAGCGTTAAAGCTCAGCAGAGTTGCCAGCTTCATCCTCCCTGAACAATGTTGGAACAAGCTGCTTTTCTCTGCAACTTCTCCTAATATTCACAGAAACAGTTGAAGAAAAAACTCTTCTGCAACTTCCTATGAACTTCAAAAAAAGAAAAAAAAAAAAAGAATGTCTGTTCTTCCTTCCAAACTGAAGCATTTTCTCTCCTGACACTTTCACTGCCTTCTCACTGGGCTTACTTGCTTGTTTTGTATGTTGCTTTTATGCTGCTTCCGACAAAGTTATCTGCAAAACGACTAAACGTTGTGAGACACTAAAACATTTCATGACGCAGACACATTTTTTTCTGTCTTAAATGTCTGTCTACAAGGCGACTCAAAGTTCACACACATTGAGTGGAACCATACATGTAAAACTGCAAATACTCAAAGTGCAATATTTCAATGCACTTTGTTTCATTTCAGGGCTGCTAATACAGGAGAAAATACATGAAGTACACAAACGTTGGTCTCTTCTTCTAAAGCACATTCAAAATACCATTTTCCTAATTTTGTTGGACATCTCCGCGTGTCATACTTCATCAGATATCTTGCAGGCCAAAACTCTGACACCAAGAGTGTGTTGGAGTTTCCTTTTCCGCTACACATGTTTGCCAGCACTTTGTGTTCGCTCTGTGGTGGAGATAAGTGAAATAAAGGACATGAACTTTTTATGGGCTGCACAATCGTGGCAGGTCATATTTTTTTTCTGACTCCTTTGACACTTACAGTACTTCAATAGGATTATTTCTGCCATGGTTATCAATTAGATCCCACATGTGATCGTAGATCATTAATTTTCTCATTTGTTTTTATTTCTGACAGCGCAGGTTGGTAAAACTTAAAAGAAAACTTCTATTATTCATCTACTATTGATTATATTTTTATTCTATCACATGGATACATGATGTAGCCCCAGGGCAGATCCTGATACACACTGTCACATCTTTCCTCACATCCCTTCAACTTCCACTAGAGTTTAAGCAGAACAGCTGATACGAGAGTAACCGGGGAAATGGGGACATTGTCATGATGTAGATGTACTTGACATCTGATAAAATCACATAAATTCTTTACGTCGGGATGTGGGCAGACCTGCACGCTGGAACAGAGACCTGAAAAGGTTTGTAAAACATATTAGAGGAACACTTTGGACGGACGACTTCCTTGATCCTTACTTACTCATCTCCGCTCTGTGATCGTGATACCGATACAAGTGTTTAAAGTATCCACTTCCCGGGAACAGGGCATCATTTTTCTGTCTCTCAATAAGGTTTTGTGGTTTTATCCTCTGTGTCTAAGGCACATAAAGGCTTTATAAGGGTGCTTACAGACAGAGTCGAGTGGAATCAGGCTTTTTGAATCTGTTTAAATGATTTTAAAGGCGGGGCTGAAGGCTATGATTCTCTGATTTATTGCTTCCCCCTCTTAGTTCAGATTGATGTTTTGCTTTTCCATGCCTTCCTGCTTTTATGGCATCATCTTGAGTCCAGAGATGTGGCTCCTCCAATAAAGAGCCTTTTAACTTTGCTCACATTTCTATAAAAACAAAAGGGTGAGAAATCGTTTTGAAAACTTATGAAAATCTATTCGTTTTTAACAGTATTCCTCTGGACGTGTGCACAAATGAATGAGAATCTGTGCAGTTCCCATAGTTTCAGTGCACAACACGCAACATAAAAAAAAACAAAAATGCATTGATATTTTATTACTGGCAGTATGTTTATAATTCTCCTTGAGGCTTTCGGCGAGGGACAGCCAATCCCATGTTATTTTATGCTGCTGTATTAAGACTCATGCAACGAGAAAATCCTCTGAACCACAGCGTCCTCATGTCATAAGTGTCACATTGGGCTGTTGTCTAAACAAAGACATGGCCTGGAAACAAGAAGGAGTTAGGGGGACAGGTTAGGCACAGCGAGAGACATCCATTTTAATTAAATGTTACACAGTCCCACTCCCAGGCCTTAATACAAGTAGGCTTACTGCAAAGATCTCATTTAGGACAAACAAGATGACTGCATCTTTCTCTAACTATCACCCACAGCCAAGGAGCGCACTGTGATACAGGGCTGTAAAATGACTGATGTTTGTAAAAAGCGACATTTCTGCCTAGTAAGCACTTCTACAGGGACGCTCCTGAGTTTTTATGTGCGGGTTCATAAACTCCCAGACTAATGCACTCTGACACTCTGTTTTGATATCATTACAGCATTATAGTCATCCTTTTTGAGTGAAAAAACGCAAGTACTTAGAAAGTCGAAATTCATAAATAAATTTATGTCAAACTGCACTTAATATTGATTTTGTTAGTGTACAGATTCAATAATAAGGTACAGAGTGCATGAATATTTAAATATAATCTTCATTTCTGCATCTCCTAATGGCCTTTTCTCCTCTACACTCAATTTAAACACAATTTGGAAAATATAATGTATTGAAAATGACTGGAATTCAGCAATAAATCATTGCTGGGATACTGTGGGCCCTTTATAAGATAGTCTAATATTAGTCCCCACGGGGATCCGCACAATTAGATTTCTGTTTTTTAAACTTAGCAATTATCATTTCCCAATTTCCATGCAGAAATTGAGGCAAACCTAAATGGACTGCTAGATAACCAGAGACGTCAAAGGTCAAATTACAGGCACAGAGAGCTCAACCTCCGCACACAACAGAGCATGCAAATGATCCCCGCAATGTTACTTTGTTTCCAGTGTTTGCTGGAAACTCAGCAACCTGCATAAAGTCAGTTATTGTTAACAGCTAATGGATAAAAGTAAAAGAAGAAGAGTGATTCGTCGTTCAAGGCAGCAGTCCAAGCTAGCGTAAATGAATGAACAAAACTCTCTAATAGGCATGTGGAGCCACAGTGTGCGATCCATATGATGGCTATCAATAATTCATCCCTGGCTTTGGCCTTTTGGGAGACATTAAGGTAATATGAAGAGCAGTCAAGCCAAATGGTTTGCAAATCCTTTTTAAGCAGGATATACAGTATCATTTACCTGATTTCTGCACAAGTAGCAACTTTATAGTGAGTCTAACTGTTTTAGAAAAGCACAATCAAAGACACTTGTGTTTCACTTTATTTTAAGGATTAGAAGCAGGGTAACAGTTCAATCATATGTGGTAGCGCTTCTTTTTTTAGTTTGTGTAATGTGATAAACATAAATAGCGTCCCATAGATCATAAAAGGTGTGTGCAGGATTGAATAAAATAAGGAGAACTACTTGGATGATTTTTGTGTAAATATGAACCAATTAGACCAAACGTAGCTCATATGGGCTTCACACTCTGCCATACTGACAGCTGCTAATAGTTTGTTGCTGGAGCTTGTCTTGGGCCTCTGCAAGCATCATCGCCCCGGCCCATGTGGTTCTGGTTCCCTAATCACACTTTGTTGTCTTTACTCACCCTCAGAAAAAGCACCAATTCAGCATTAATAATTGGCTTTTCTGAGACATTTTGATTTGTCCCGGCATTCGCAGGGCCATATGGATGCGATTTGTTTCGGAGAAGCAGGCTTCCATTCACACACAACGGCACTGAAACTGTCAACTGATCTCATACAATAAAAGTTTACTGAGGATTAGCAGACTGCAGTAGAAGGATTTCTCTAAAAACGGTTTCTCAAGTGGCAACTCTGAGTTATATGAAGACTTTGCATGTCTGGATCTCACCTTGTTTTCCCCGCACGTGGACGGAGTGTTCGAACAATATAGACTTAAAGCAGTTTGACTCCACAGCTCAGTGATTAGTCCACAGACATCATATTATTTAAAGGTGGCCCGGCAGTAGTGGCTAATGGCCTCCCTGTCTCTGTAAGTTATGGATGTAGCCTTTTGTGCTGCAGGGTCGCACATAAAGACCCCCCTTTTTAATTCACAGTCACCCATGGTCAGGCTAAATGGCTGACAGTGGAATTGGAGGCCCACATTTATTCCAGTACGCACACCCACTTTGTTTCAAAAATGGCTACTGACATTGACTAAAGAGCATGAGCTCTTTTTTCTTTCGTAGTTTTTACAAGGTTAAATATCAGACTGAATGTAGTATTTGTTATGTTTGTTTGTCTTCCTGTGAGAGATTATTAGAGAGCACGTCCTGGAAATATGTATACTTTAGAATACACAATGAAGAGCGCACAACAACGGATGATGAAGTACGTACTTGGAAGAAAGTGACACTTAAAATACTTTTCACAACAGCCTCGGCACTACCAGTATTTCAGCCTGCATTTCTCCGTTGTTTATGTTTTCATTTGCATTCACCTGTTGAAATTAAAGACTGTGCCTGAAACTTTATGATTGCTGGTGTTAGTTAGAGGACGATTTACACGATGTTTACAGTAAATACACACGAAGTGGCTGTGTGCACATTCGGCCCCTTTTTAGTAGTTTTTACTCATAAAAACATGACAACAAAGAGGCATAATCTGGGCAGTGTGGTACAACATGTCCACCTGGCAACCACGGTTGGTAATATCTCTAATCAAGCTTCATAACATAAAAGCTTGGCCGGGCAGCCTTTCATGTTAATTGTGTCTGTGCCCTAAAACAAAGCTTGTTTTTGCAGCCTAACACTGATTACAAAATGTTGCAGAATCCTGCTCTGTGCATTTCTGAGCAGCACTTCATTTTTTTCTTGAGTAGATTATTAAAAATTGATCATTCTTTGTTATAGCCTCATTTCTGTCGGTTTTCATATTTTAATCCTGTTTTAAGCAAAACACGATACATTAATCAAATATGACAGAACATACTCTTAATGTAATCATGCAGGGGAATATGAATTGCAAATGCCTCACCACCACCAGCCTCCTCCGCCCCAAATGTACTTCCATTAATGTTACAAAATAAAATAATCATGACCATTTTAAGTAGAAATCAAGTACGTGGAATGCAGCGGAATATATTAGAATTGGGTTTGTGTGAAATGGAGAAATGCAGAGGCTTTACATCAAAAGCCAGCGGCGTAATGCTGTGAACAAGCACTGGTGCCTTGGGACAGCGACTCAAGACAAATGCGAGATGACGCATGCTTCGCCAGGCCCCATTTCCTCACTGATCGAGATGGAACACAAGTTTTCTGTGTCAAGAACAAAGATTCTTCTTAGCTGAGATGATTCTTGACTAATGGTACATCATCACATCCTGCACTGCCCTTGTTGACTAGATTGACAGGTTGAGCCCAGGAGCCCTGCATGTACAAGAGTGCACTGCTGAGATTACACATCTGCTCACTCATACAAAATGTTTGAGAAAGCCAAGATTAAGACCAAGATTAAAAAAAGAATGGAAGGCCGGCCCACAGCTACGAAAACAACCGGTGAATTAGAAATGAGAGCACTGATGACATCCGGCAATTAATCTAATACGTTATGAACGTCCGGGCGCCACGATGGAGCTGCACAGGATTGCATTTATGGACTAAAATATCTCATCAGTGTTTATAAGTTTTCCTTAAAGAGATTGGGACTGAGCATTCCAGAGACATTCCCTTGAAATGGAGAGGCACCTTTCAAAACAAGTCAATATTCAGCACACAAGAAAGAGGTCCTAATTAGATTCATTTGCCTCTTGGATCAATGTTTTCCTAGGGATGTGAGTTATAAAGTCAGAGTGGAGCATAAATAATCAAAAACAAATAAAGATGTGTGTTTGGAGAAATATGGCTGAAAGTGCTCATAAAACCTCAGCCCTACAAAAGCAGAATGAATATTTAAAGATGGGAAGGAAAGAAAATAGCTCAGGTAGGAAAAAAAAGGGCAGTTTCTAAAAAGGTCTGACCTTGGCCAGCAGAGTGGAGGAATCCTTTAGAGGGTACCTTGGCCATACTTAGTGAAAAGTAGATAATTTGTTAATGTCACGCACTTGTTGGAAATGGCAGATAAATGGATTTCAGCCATTATTTTCCAGCCTAAGTGAAGTGAAGGAGGAAACGTTGCGGAGAGGACAAACCCAGTTATGACTGATAAGTGTCTAAAAGCTAATGAAGGCTGGCTAGGCCAAGGTCAATGGCTGCTAGTGAGATGCTATGTGCTGCTCCGTTGTCCTGCCGCTTAAATATAGAGGAAATATACATTGAGCTTTTAACACCTTGAAACATAGGAGAGACTGGTATATGAAATATGGGCATGTAATGGCTTTTTAATGACGGCCTCCCAGCCCACTATTCTGGCCTGAGATTGGAAATCGGAGGTGAACCTTGATATCACTGCAGTAAGTGCTTGTAATGCACCGTAACTTCTGGCCATCCTGTTGAGTGAGACAGTTCAGGCCAGGAGATAAATGCCCCTGTGCTGGACAGGGCCTCTGCTGGCAGGAGGACACTGCACTCTCTGTGATCCCAGCCGGAGTTACTCCGTGGTTTACAACAGTGACAGACACGGCCCAGAAGCAACGATTTGCTGATTTGCAGGAAGGCGTCTACAACTGGGCTAAATTTAGTTGGTTTGTTCGCTGTGGTGTCCGAGCCTGCGAAACACGTGGGCACATTTTAAATGGAGCTGAAAACAGCTGTTTTGACCCCCAAAAAAAGTTTCTTTATTTTCTTTATTGGACATCACCGTTCAACCTGCAAACTACTAATACACTTATACCAGGAAATGCAAGGGGGTCGAACCACACACAAGAAGGAAAATTCCCATTTGATGTATCTTGGTGTTGACTTACATTTCACATGTATTGGTTCATAAAATATTAGTTTCACATAAGTTACCAATGTTTCAGAACTGTCTCCATCGTTTGGGTTTGAACAGGAATAACTAACTTTAAAGGACGCACAGTTTTAAAACCCAAACTCCTCTATGCTGCTTGTGATGATGCAAAAATCAAACTTCAAGTACAAAGTGATATATTGGTGACACACAAAAGTACATTTGAACGCATAATGAAATCCAGATCATAGTTTATAGTATTTTTGGAATAATAACATAATATATGCAAATAACAATAATTTGCATATAATAGGTCACATTTTTAATTCAGTATAAATTATCTTTGTTTTCAAACTCACTCTTTGGTTTAAAATGTTTTAATCACAGCCTCAGGAAATAAAGTTTCATGTGATCAGATAACAAAAAAATCCTTGTGTCCCTGTATCTTTTTTACTTTACTGTATGTACGAAAAACGAATTTAAAGCAACTTGGGTCTTTCATCTTCAGCAGTGCAGCAGTACATTCACAGACTTCATAGAACTAGACAGTGTGGACAGAGACTAGCAGTTCCCTGAAATGCTTCAGCCAGCGTTTGGATCGGAGCTGATCCTTGGCTGGACTCTCGGTTTTGACTCCTATAATCCAATCAACTGAGTGAATAATTACTAAATAATAACAATGGTGCAACATCAACTTGGCTCCATCCAGTAGAGTGACTTCCCTTCCGCCACTTGTGTGCTTAATGTCCTCTAAAGACCCATATTACACCCCAATTAGATGGCACTCTTGTTTCCTTACATCAAGGGCTTGACTCTACTGGCTTGTCACCCTCCCTTGGCCTAATCAATTTCATTACTCCAGTTACAGCCCTAGCCCCGGGAAAGCTGTGCCCTTAAACTTCAGCTCCTGCTTCAATCGATCAATAGCCCACGTCCCTGCCAAGGTTCCATTTAAAGTTCATTTATTTCAAGCCATCATATAAAACAAGACAGAGCATCGATGGAGCCCCACTTTGTTTTATTTGACTGAGGATTTCCACCATGACACTCAAATCCACTCCAGTTTACTCCCAAAGCTGTTCTGGGAATAAGCACCAGGTAGGATCACAATACGACCAAGCTTATTTACTTCCTGTTTTCCAACCCTGTGAGTCACATGTGCTCTACAGACAAAAGTTAATTTCCTTTAAATGAAACAAACATTATTATGCTTTTCCACAGTTGAACATTGGATTGTTTCATATTTGCAAAACACACACATCACGCACGTTCATCTTTTGCCACAGGCTGCAAACACTGAATGCTGTGAACAAAGTTTTTCAAGTTTCATGTGAGATCCTGTGCAAAATCTGTTCAGATTTGTGCACCATCTTTCTCATATTTCTTTTTTTTTTACCATTTTCTCATGGATCCAAAAAGTGTTATTTCCTATATTATCAGCTCTTAATTAATTTCAATGATTAGTGAAATATAGCTGCATCTGTCTCCCACATTACATCCTTTATTTGTGAAGTGTATAGAGATGCCAAGCTTTGGTGTGCAATTATATACAGAATTAAGAATCTTAAATATTCATAAGGGTTATATAGAAGATGATCATGATTGTGAAAGCTTGCATCTTCAGCCCTTCATTAACCAGACAACTTCATTATCATTCACAGCTTGACAAATCAGTGGCATGGTTTTGGAAATCTAATGAAGATAATTTGCTTTGGATATTGTGAATGAGGTCCCAATT
Source organism: Channa striata (assembly GCA_033026295.1). Taxonomy (NCBI): domain Eukaryota; kingdom Metazoa; phylum Chordata; class Actinopteri; order Anabantiformes; family Channidae; genus Channa; species Channa striata. Next base: position 11,418,334 of record CM065172.1, on the reverse strand, counting down.
TACATGAAAGTGGCCCCCAACATTGACTGAAGTGCTGTGTTTTACTTATTTTGCTGCTTCCAATGTGCTGCAATGTGCAGTTGTTTGGCCCAGAAAATGACTTGGCGCTGCAAACTGCCAAGTCATTTTCTGAACCTGAAACCAATTTCAAACAAACAAATTTGGATCTTAAGTTTCATGACAGGTGTCAGGACAAAAGTCAAGTGACTCTTCAAACTTTGTTGATTTGCGCTGCTGGTGAGTCAATGCTGACAGTAAAAACCAGAGCCAGACTCCTCAGACATCCAGTCACTGCTGCATGTGAGTGACTTCACAACCTGTCACACGGCATTTTTTTAACCTGCTGTGGTCACAGCTTTCAGTTCACAGTTTACTCTTATCATATTTATTAATTATTCATCACTCATAACATTTACACATAAGTAAATGTAACATGGCCACAAGTACAGATTAAATCATTTTATGTTGTCTTTCTTTTTTGTCAGCATCTGGGTTTACAATAAATAGTGGATATATATTTTTTTTAAATACAAATTCAATTTTCAAAAATGTTGAACATTGTATTCAATGTAAATAAATAGAAAATGCAATGAGATTTTTTTGCCAATTATTTCAATTATAATTTAATTGTTAAAGGAACAAGAACAAAATATCAAATGTTGAAACTGAAATTTTTGGGGTTGAGTAAAAAAAATGCTTGAAACCTTTAGAATTTAGTTTCATTATATCAAATTGCCAGGAAATAGGGGATTTCCTAATCTACAGTTAGTTTCTGGACTTCCTGAGAATCCTGAAGTGTATGTACACAAGGGACAAGGCCAACAACCACCACTGAACGGCCTGACCCTTCAGGCCCTCACTCTCTACCATCACTACGCCATTACTAAACGTGGTTTGTCACAAGTGCAACCTGAAAGCTTACCTTGCAAAGAAATGACCATATATAAACAAGATTCAGATTCGCTGCCACCTCCTCTGAGCCCAGATGTGGATTTGGGCATCGGCAACAGGGGCTGACACAGCATGGCCGCACAGATACATGGGTTTGCACATCACATCCACTAAATCATGTCACCTGTAGCTGAGCAGAAGTGGACGCCCCGACTCCAGTTTGCGATTGTCAGGAGGCAGCTGCTGTCTGGGAATGAGATGGGGAGGGAAGCAGATGTAGGTTATTGCGTATTTAATCTACCTGGGCACCGATGAGGAGCCATTGTAAACATTGCGACACACTGTTTGCGCACACAGGTTTACAGCAGGTGAGTGTGTGCTGTCTAGCTGAACAACATGACTGCAAGCCTGTGTGCACAAGCTCAACAACAAGTCTACAATAAACGTCACTTCAGGCCTTCCTGCTGGAAGCCAAACTTGAACATTTTTTTTCTTTATGGTTTGCGCAAAAACCACGTGACTTATTATAAGTGCACAGTGCGAAAGACCAGCGTCTGCGTGGCTCGATGCACGCAAGCATGAGTAACTTGCACCACTGTGAACAACCTATTAATGTTGAACTCTATAAACAGGTTTTGGAGAAACATATGCAGGCAACACCTTTTTAGGGAAGGCTTTGCTTATTTTAGAAGCAAAATGCCGAACCACATTCTGCATGTACAGCACGGCTCCACACTGAAGAGTAGGGATGCTAAACTGGCCTGCCTGCATTCTAGCCCAGTCACCCGTTGAAAACATTTGGTGCATTATCAAGCCAAATATATCACAAAGGAGGCCTCGACCTGCTGAGCAGCGAACATCCTATATTAGGAGAGTATAGGAAAAAGTTGCTTTGGAAGCTAAAGGCATTCGGATTTCTGAAGAGTGTTGTTAAAGGCTGAAGTGAAGTAACGCAGTAAGTGTTGCTGACATCAAATTTAAAATGAGCAATTATTTTTGAAAAAACATTTACAATTAGAATGATTTGCAAATAAATATCATTGCTTTCTCTTTTTGTACGCAATGTTTCTGGCAGTGCAGGTTTTAAAATTATCAATAATAAATATAAAAATTGTTCCTTTTAAATTTGCAAATCAAATGCTTAAATATCACTTAAGAAAGATTAGAGGAGGCTGCTATAAAAATCAATAAATTCAGATTTTTGAAATAAGAGGAGGACCATCATAAATATAAAGGACTTTTCTTTTTGTAAATATCATTTTTCTAATTAAAAGTGCATTTCAGGCTAAAATAAAAAGTTCTTTGTATTAGTTACAGCGATGACCTCATATGTTATAGCCCTTTAATAATACCTCTCGGTTTTAAGGCCGGTGTTTCATGTTGATGCGAGTGGCACTGACTGAACTACCCTGTGGTCTTCCAGAGCCCCACTTTGATGGCGGAAGCTTGTTTCAGTAGCACATTTGGTTTTACAGCAACAAAAAAAAAAAAAAAAAAAAAAAGCCTCTTTTGGTTTTGGTACAATGATCATGTCTGCTTTGCCACACATGGCAAACCCTACTGCAGTAGGGCTTGGCAGGGAAAGGCCCATCTCTGGGAGTGATTTCTTCCAAAGCTGGCCCAAATGAAAGCATCTTGTTTTAATCAGGGATTCTGGCTGCGATAGCTGCAGTGGGAGCCGTGAGGACTTGGCAGTGGGTTGCAATGCAGACTGTGGCACTCGTACAAAATACACAAATATTTCCACAGTAATTATGTGTCAAGTTAAACAAGCAATTGAGGGCTTGGGCTGAATGTGTTGGGAGGGAGTGCTGAGCGAAAGAGCACGGTGTGTTACTTGCATGCAGGGGATTGAGTGAGCCCCCAACAAGACAAATTAGGCCATCAGACTTTGATAGGATTTCGGATATTTTTTGGCTCTGGCAAATGCAACAGACCACACTGTAATTGTGAATGCTCAGTGGGTTGAGCAATATCATACGATATTGCCACGTCTCTTTCAGCGGAGGAAGGCGCTCTCAGTTCACAAGATAGAGTTCAAAGACTGGGTGGACGGCCAAAGGGACTAAGTAATTGTGAGATTAGTGACTTGTGCTTTTTTGTGGTTTCTGGTTTATATAGGCACATTTGTAAATCTACATTGGCATCAGTACTTGAAAATGAAATATGATCCTTGTCTAGCCTTATGATTCCACTAAAGTTGCTGGAAAGGGCGGCAAAGTAGTTTGAGAAATGGATTTAACGCTCGTGTGTTTTCTGTAGAATTTTTCTTTCAGCTCAGACTCAAGCAGAAAGTAGCTCTACCTGTATCATTGCTGCACAAAGGCACACATTTTACTAATGAAATTTAGATAACAAATAATTTAACACTTGGGGTCTTTCAATGCAAAGATTTCCATCTGCAATGAAATAAAAAGAGTAAAATAAAATAAAAAACAAGATTGAAAAAAATGTCCTAACAAATTTCGGAGTTGTTCCTTAACCAAACCAGTTTTTTACTAAAATCTGTTTGCACTTTGAAGACATCCTTCATACAAAGAAATAAATAAACTGTGAAAAAATTAAAATGTGGTTGTAGAAGCTTCTGTCTTTCCATAGAGGCAAAACAAACATCTACAAGCCACGTGAAGAGTCACTGCACCTGACTGAGACACACTTATACAACCGCTCTTCCGCATTAATGTTTCTGTGACCTTCCTGCCAGGAGAAACTGAGAATCAGAACATCTGATTTAAAGTTTGAACAGGAAACCAAACAACTGACATTCAGCAAAGACAGAATCCTGCTCTGAACAGAGAGACACGTCCCACTGTTAACCAAAACAGGCTCAGAAGGGTTTTGAACCTTTGAATTATTACATGCTCTCCTAAATGGTCAGAAAATTCTGTTTTGTTAAAATATTCTTTAATTAATTTCTTGTATTTTGCAAAGCATCACGTCTGTTCTTTCATCTGATGGTTTGTGAAAAGTTGCTACCGGCCTTTTACAGTACGTACCCACTTCCTGAGAAATACCAAAATAAATAAGAAGAAAATTCCCTCTGAAACATAGTTGAGGAAAACAAACGCCTCACAAAAATGGGCAAATTGTTTTAACGTTAAATTGTGCAGCTCTGCTGGAGTGACCAACATGCAGCTTTATTGAACACAGTTATAACCGTATACCAATAATTCCTAACATGTAAAATCTGTGCATCTCAGGCCTCAGCGCACTGCACGTCTGAGCCCCGGCAGCAGCAGTGTAGCTGTGACACTCCCATTACACTCAATCCAATATAAGCCCCTCATTCCTCTCTTTATTGTATGGAACCAGCGCACAGAAGTGACACCACCTCTCAGAAAGAATATGCTCATTAGCAAAACCAGCTAACAGTAGATCTCCCCATGTCTATTAGTGTTACATTTACCTCTGGCGTGACAGTGATTCATCACAAATATTAGCTTTGACTGGAATCCTGTCTCTGTACACTTCTATTGCTGCTGTGACAACCATTAAATCACCTGCCACAGTGCAGCCACTTTACTGATGCTGCTGTTGATGCCTGGCTGACCCGTCTAGCTCCAACAGTACATACTTCTGTTTTATGTCACATATAGCTCACGACCAGACAAGTCTTCTTAGTAATTGTGCTCCTTGTAAAATGTAATTCTTTACTGTTTTCATTTTCTCCGCGTTTCATTTAGACAAAAGGAAAGCGAAACTACGTGAGATACGCATACACACACACATACACATCACACACTGCCAGTCTTTGCTGACTTTCTTCGAGTGTATAATTTTATTTGATCTAAAAAAATGTGTCTGTTTGAGTTTTCTGCTCTTTCTGCGTTGCTTTTGTGAACTGGTATGGGAATGGAGAAATAAAGTAAACAGTTGGGCTCCGATTCCATTTCTTATTTAAATGCTCACATTGTCTGTGCCAAAACTATGATTTCCCTCCTCACTTTGCTGCACACAAAGCCCACCTTCCCAGGTGCCGGCTACAGATGGTGATAAAAGGTGTTTTCTTTTTGAAGACGTTGTCTGGGGTTGTTGTGTAAATCCATTATTTAGGATATCCTTGGTTGGAGGTTTATTGTTATGAATTTCGAGAAAACTTCTTGCTTCCTGGTGGTATGGAGCATGAAGGAAAGGCCCCGGGACATTTCAACTGTGCAACTGTGCAAATTCAAAAAGTTTTAATGAAAAGTGAGACAAGAATGACAACAGTCTGTTTGCACTAGGCCCTGCAGGTTTTCGTCTCTGCAAAACACTGCAGCCGGTTATTCAGCTGATTGGCACACTTTTGCAGAGACTGGTAAAATCATCCAGGGTTTGGCTGCAAAAGAAACCTACAGATCTGTGGGACTCAGTGGCACGTTGCTGAGACACAGATGTAACTAGGATCAAATTATCCTGGTGCCTCATCTGGCCATGCCGTTTGAATTCAAAGTAGGACCTTTGTCAAATCATCTGTCTTCCATATTTCCTGCAGCTCTTCACTGTAAAGTTGTCAATAAAACAAAAATGCTTTTAAAAACAATTAAACAAACAAGAATAGGATTCATGCTACAAAGCAGATTTCATTTCTTTTTTTTGGAAGAGCCTCTCCTAACGGGGGCCACATGGACAGAGAGGCCAAGTGAGGATAGTTTCTTAGTGGGTAACAGCCCCAAGCAAAGCCCCTGACTTCAACGCACGGCAAATGTGGATGTTGTGTGGAAAATTTACATTTACAGAAAAATTTACAGAAAATCACAGATTACACTGGCTGGCACCTGTTTGAAAGAGAAAACCTGATATTTCACAGGAAAAAAAATCTAAAGGAAATTGACAGTAAATGTTCACACAATCTACACTTTAACATAACAACCTTAATGAGTAAACTCTTGTTTTCTAGCATTCAGAGTGACTTGTTGAGAATCGTATTTATGGAATTTCATTTATGGAAAAATGTCGTTCCTATGTCTGCACCTTATCGCTCCTGCTGTAGAGTTGGTACACAACACACACTAGTCTGAAAGCAGCTGTAATAATCCCATAATCTTACACATGCCCCCTCAGGCTTCAAAATGAGGCCAGTGTGAAGAGAAGCTGCTCAGGTGTGTGATGGAGCGGACAGGCCAGCGGCTCCGGTTCTGAGAGGCGCCAGTGGGAGGCGCTTTAGCCGTGTTGTATTCAAACCGCCGGTGAACAGGATGCAGAGGCTTCCTCTTTGGAAAAGTTTTGGACCAGCTTTTCTTTTATTTTACACGACTCAACAAAATTTTAACACGTTCATATGTGTTAACAAACATTTCCTCATATGTAGGACAGAAAATATGCTGGAAAACGACATTTTATCAATGCTTTGCGATGCATTTATTATTAGATGGAAGGGACACAATCGGTGGTTTGATCACACAACTTGGTGTGTGTGTGTGTGTGTGTGTGTGTGCGTCTGAATGACGTTCATCTCCTTTAATGGATCCATTCTCCCCTTATGAGCGCAAGTTTTGCCATTCAGGATTTTTGGCATCCGTCTTCATCATGACAGAGACGAGCTGCGGTGAGGCGCATCAGTCTGTCGTTCAAAGGGCAAATAGTTTGAACAAAACACACACACACACACACACACTGTTCAAGATCCAAACGCCCAAATATTGTTTATGCAATTACCAAAAAAAAAAAAAAAGAAAAGAAAAAAAAAGTCCGCGCCGTTTCTCACGTTTCAGTCCATTTGACACGAAGACGCCGAGACGCGTCGGCTTCGCTGCGAGAGTCGATATCCGAGGAGCGGATCCGGATCCGGCTGTGACAGCGCCCGCGAGTTGTGTGTGAGCCGCCGGAAACGCGCAGAGTTGAGCCCAGAAAAGGGAGCGTTCGCACCCAAAGGAGCCTCTCTGCAGACCCTGAGCAGCCTCATCACAGGGGAGCCGGTGCAAATCACAGGGAGGGGAGAAAGGAGCTGAATGCAAACGATCTGCTCTCTATTCGCTGGGTATTAAACACTTTATAGAAAATTAAACCTTTCAGAGGTAGCAGTAAAAGACCTGGGTGCATCTGTCTTTCCTCCGCTATAATAAGGCACTGGTATCCAAACAATGCTGGGATAATGCATTTAAATACAAGTCCTATTATTTTTTATTGTTATTTTGCATTTTCTCATTCCCTGCTTCGCATCTTTGGCTACCAGATGTGTCTCCACATTGAAGAATTATTTCTCCTCCCCTGAGTCAAATAAATGCAATCAATATGAGTATTGCTCTCAGGCCTTGAAATATTACATTAATGTTCCATGTGGTGACATTTTAGCTGGAATTTCCAAATACATCATGAAGGCTCAAATTAATATTTATCAGCAAGAGGCTTTTATGCTTTGCAAAACAGTATTAGCGTGAACTCCAATAATCTTGTCCTCTAAGCAGGCAAAATGTGTCTGAATATAGGCATGAACAGGTTTGAGATTTGATAAGCTGTTAAATAAAGATGTCTCATCTTTGTGTCATTTGAGTTAAATTCGCAAAAAATAAACAATTGTCTGGATTTCTTTATCTTTAATATCAGCATCTACTCCGAGGCTGATTAACACATACTTACATTTTACGTTTATTGCTTCTCTTGCAGGAGGTGGTCAGATTCATATTCATTTGTCTTAAGAGGTGGGGGAGGTGGCTCAGCATTGATATTATTATTTATTCAAGTATGTTAAACAATTTGTCCTTCCCATCTTTGCTGATCAGAGCAGAAAAGCCTAAGAAATTCTGAAAAGATCGATTTCTCAATATGTACTTGAACTCACCAGGTAAAGGCACAGAGCCACCAAACAGGGCAAGGTGTGTTTACACACACACCTAATAACAGTGTGTGTGAGTGTGTTTTCACACCACCACTGCACCTTGGTAGAGCTTGAGAAGATTTGTCTTGTCAATCTCGAAAATTGTAAGGCATCTGTGACCATAGGGAATAGCATTCTATCGTTTATAGATCTGTTTTAAATTATTCTTGTCATTGAGCCCCAAATTTATGCTTCCATTGATCCAGCAAGGAAAATATGAAACGAACTGGGGTTGCTATTTGATGACTTGCGGGTCAAGGAGATTTTAACATTGGTATTATTGAGCGTGGCATCTGTCGTTTTTCACCTGGGTCGCTGCCCTCTTCACTTTCCCTGCTCCTCACTGCCAGAACGAAAACAAACACCTTTTTCTTCAGTATGAAACCGCACAACGCACCCGCAAGGTGATAGTTGTAGTTGCATGTGTGTGTGCATAAATCTGCTAAGAACAGCAACAGCAGTCATTAAAAGTCAAGTATGATTATTGTTAGGTAAAATCCTAAACCTGTTAAAGAATGCTCTTTTAAAAATCATATCATCTGCAAGTAGTAAATTAGAGGATGAGAGGATGATGTTCATTTGTGACATAATTAGTCATCTAGTCATCATTCAGTTTATACATTTAGCTGACACAAAATTCACTCATTTTCAACATAAGGAATCTGCTATAATAAAGACAAAATGATAAATTATAAAAACTGCCGTTATTTTAAACACAGAAATAGAGCCCACAGAAGGAAACTCCACACCTGTTTGGACCAGTGCAATATGTTCATGGCAAATTCACGTTCGTTGTTTACCCAACAGATTGTTGCTAAAGATCCCATAGAGGCATTGACATGACACGGTCCATGTGAACAGTAGATGTGTACTATTATTTAGCAGCGTGGGTTTATTTTCACTCCGATAGCCGGGCTGTGGCAGGGCATCCTTGCTCTGGCTCAGAGCTCTGCGCAGAATGAGCCAGGTGTTGTACGTAACACACTTCCCCTGTGGCCCACTGATGAAGAACATCTGGAGTGCTTCTGTTCCGCCACTTCTTTCCTGTCCCCAATATGACCAGGCGATGTAGCTAACAGTGCAATGCATGTCAACACATGGCTCCAAGGTCCCAAGGTAGGGTTATGAGATGCTCTGATATTCATACCTGACGGGGCTGCCCCACTGACACGCTGTGCACTCTTCCCATATGTGTAGCTGGCGTTGGGTGCAAGGGTGCTTTACCCAGTCAGAGTTTACCATTTTTGAGGCAACTGATTTTGTAACTTTTTAAAGCCTCTGCAGTGTTCAGTGCAAGAATTAATGTCTGGCAAGTCTGTGAGATTTTCTGACCAGATTTCAAAGTGAGTGGAAATCTCATGTCTGTGAAATGTAAATGTGTGGACATGGAACATGTAAAAATAATACAGCTTATTTTGTGATTTGAACACACATCTCCACACAGTATGCCATTACTATTATTGTTCAGTCTGTTTACTAGTTTCAGTAAAACATAAGTGCTGACACATACTGCAAGAGTTTTCAGCTGTTACTAGACAAGTGTCGTTTAAATTATTAGATGACCTGCATTTACAATGTGACTAATAACTGGGAATGAAATTGTAAAGGATATAAAGTAATATCACAGTGCTGGTGGCCAATGAGGGAAGGTCATGAGGAGTGAACCACATGGAAGGTGAGTTTGTGTACAGGGGAAAATCTGACATTTTTAATAGATTTTCCCCTGTTTTTCTAACTTTTTATTTGACTATGAAAATGCTATGTGCTCTAGTGAAAGTATTATTTTCAAAGACATATTTACAGCTATGAAGGTATATCTGTGACAGCTATCAGTCTCTGGCTTTTAAATATGCATATATTATGCCATCTTTCTTTCATTTCCATGAACAATGCATCAGAGATTGCTTTTGTCCTTCTCCTCACTTGACAGCTGTAGCTATAAAAGAGTTAAATCTGCTGGAACCTTGCCCTGCTGGCCAATTGAATGGCAAGCACAGTGATCCAAAACACCCTCTACAGAAATAAAACAATATATAGAAATGTGCAATACTGGGATTTAATTTTCCTACCACCATCCATTTATATAATACATGAAATGAACCTCAAATTAATTTGCACCGAGGCTCTAAAGTAACAATGTAATCTCGGTGTTATAGCACAGTTGCAAATGGATTTCTGTCTCTTGTAATTTTATAAGAAGCACTCTAGGGGTCACCTTAAAAGATGTCGCTATTTTTTAAAAGCCAAAACTATCCCGTGGCCTGTCAGCAAAGGGAATCTCTGCAATGCAATCTGTTTTGTGCCATCGATTTGTCTGCTATTGCGCCTTGTCACATGGTTTGCCTGTTAGGTTTGCTGGTATTGGCAGAGATGACTAATATTATACCCAGATGTCTATAATAAAGTGTGGAGTATCTGCTTACTTGTCCGCAATCTGGTCCTTATAACTTCCTGCCCAGTGCAGAATGACTTGAACCCTGTTAAATGTTAGAGGAACAACATTACATTAGCGTTCCATGGCTCAGCATGGGAGATGGAGAGAGGGGCTCAGCAGAATGTGGGGATCCATAAAGTTGGAAAAAATTGTTTTCACACACGTTTTGCAAAGGTTAATTGTGCTTTAATTTTCACTGTGATGTGTTTGGAAGACAGTGATCAATACAGTTTTGAGAAGATATATATTTTATCTATCAAGAATAAATCACATTTATCATAAGAAGAGGTAAAAATGAGTTTAATCTAACTTTATAAGGCAAGAGTGTATTGTAACCTCCTTGCTAAAGAGCCTGAACAAATTTCTACAAATAATACTGGTTACTGCATACGACTTTTCTGATTTAAACATTTTAGTCAGACCTAAGGGACATTGCAACTTTGTGGTGTCCAAGCTTTGATGAAGACACATGTACTTCTTAGTAAAACACAAGCTCTGTAAAGTCCAAAAACATGTATCTTTCACATTTCTAAAGGGCACATGTGTGAGACCTGTCAAACAGCACCTGTCATGCAATCAGTCACTTCAGATCTCTCTCCTACAGCCATAGTGTATTCCATCTTATACTTGAAATCCACTCTGCATTTCCAGAACTTTTCACACGTCACCTGAGCCCACCCAGAAATCACTTGGGCCATAACTCAGTACCTAAATTTAGGCAATATATTAACACGCTCCCCTCTGGACCTGATCGTTACGTTTGCATTTTTAGGGGGAGCAAAGCATTCAGCAGTCCGCCTTTGGTCTTTAGTTTTCAAATTAGCACAGAGACTCTGTGAAGGTCACTCAGAACACACAATGCAACAAGATTTAGACAGGGAAAGTTTACGACAGTAGCAGTTGAGCGATAATGTTGTTTTACTCTGTGTCATTGTGCAAAGCTTTAGACCTAAACACTGTGCGAGTGCCCAGGTCAGATGGCTTGTTAATTTGATCATTTTGAAGTTATATGGATTTCCCAGTTGCTGCGGTGTTCATAAACAAGTATTTCAGCTGAGCCCCTCACTCTTCATGCGTCAACATTTTCTCTGAAGGAGGAATTTAGAGCTCCGAAAGTTTAAAAATAAGCCTTCTATCAGGTTCCACAACAGGTGTGACCCCAGTGTCCTAAAACTGAACACTTTCTGAGGCGTCTCTTTGGTAGGTGGGGAACGGAGGAGCAACTACTAACTCGTACAGAAGATTCACTTTAACATGTGATAAACTTGTTTTGAAAAAAAATGTTTTCCCTTTTTGTACACTGTCTCTAAATTGTGATTCAGTGTTAAACGTGATTAGTGTGACTACACGAAAGCAGCTGTTGTGAGGACGGACATGTCAAGTTCTGGCTCCACCAGGGGAGTTTGATGCATTCAATGAAGCTTTCAAGGATAAACGCCATATTAGGTGATATACTGTATCCAACAGCACTCAACATGACACACTGAAAAGAACACGGCTTGTTCCCATGGTGTTTCAACAAATGCACTATAGGAGGGGGATTGTGAGGCTTGCCAGTGAAGGACTGACTTCTTTTCATCACCTAGCCTCAGAGTTAAGCAAGCACCTATTTACTGTTGCAACCTCTCCCACTGTTGCTCAAGGTGTAAGCATTAAAGCAACAACTACATCAGAGTTCAGAAACCTCATCACGGAGCAGAACGTAGGGGTGGCAGATCCAGAGCCAGCAACAGAGGCCAAAATATGTACAGGACTTCCCCCAAGAAAAGATCATTTTCCAAAATCATAAAACAATTTATGCAGTTGAGGAATTTGTTACCTGCTGCAAGGCATAAGTGGAGCACAGGTGTGCCTGTTTGCATCTGTTAATGACACCTGGAGCAACAGGAGGGTGCTTCTTCTTTTCTCTCTGAGGTGAGATGCTTCCAATAATCGTATCTATCCATCTCGAAGACAGTGTTTCAACAAAACAAATAAACCACAAAACGATAAAAGCTGTTTTTCATACATTTCTTAGGGAAGGTAGAAATTGTATAATAGTATAGACAAAGCTTTTTAGAACCCGGAGGGATAATTATGGTCAGTCATAAAACATAATCACATTGTGAGACAAACAAGTGGCAGTCTGAGCTGACTGCTCAAATACAGTCTAAATAGAGATGCTTGGTCAAGTATGAGTGATGTGAAGTTTTTTTTTCTGTCAGTTATACATTTTCTCATCACGAGTCCACATTTCTCATGTGGTCTTTGTGTACTTGCTTCAAAAATGTAGTCAGTAAATGTCAGAGTATTTACATTCAAGGTGGGCATACAGTAAGTCGTAGGGATTTGCTGTGTAAACAGCACACTTAGAACCAGTTTACCAGCATTTTACCCGTGAAAGAACATTCACCTTAACATGTGGAAAGGACATGATTTTGAACACCGTTCACACAAAGTACCAGCAAAGATACTAGATTCTACATGTTACACATTTTTTAGGTGCTGATACCGTAGATTATGTGCCTCGTGATTATTGCAACACAGGGTTTAACATAGCATTTTATTTTACCGCAACGTTGCTGGTAAGAACAGTAGAGAAATTAGATACGATGGGTAATGGTGGGTAAAATGCGTTCCTCCATGTCACTCCCATGTCCTTAAATGTCCCTCCCTGTCCCCTGTCAACTGAGAGCAGTCTTAGAATTAGGAGCAGGTGAGCCAAGAATGAAAGCTGACTGGATTACTTTACATTATTTCAATCAATTATTCAAATGCCCCCATTGGCTTCATGATGGCTTGACGAGGCAGGCCAAATAATGATCCCCTCCCCACGCGCACATGCTTGCAAGTAAGGACACATGCTTACGTGAGCTAAATGCTCACTTGCACAAACTCACAACTACAGCAAAACATTAATTTCACTATTGTTGATTGGGCCTTACGGTGGAAAGATGTCTGTGTCAGGTTGACCTGTGTGAGGTCAGCACCAGTAGTTGCTTTTAATATCACCGTAGTCACAGATATGCAGCTGAAGCAGCACAGTGAAAAGGGGAAAGGAATAAGCACAGCCAATCAAGTGCAAGAAGAACAGGTTACCCTTTGTCCCAGTGTGTAACATTAAAGAGTGTCAAAAGCTAATAAATATTTTAGAATTAGGTGTGTGTCAGGGGCAGGCCCACTCTATCAGGCGTCTGCTCTGTTTACTCTCCCAGGGAAACAGGTGCAGCCACATGAAGGAGAATTTCATTTCAAAAATAGCATTTAGCATTTTACTCCTCCTGGAGGCCTTCTCCGAGAAAAATTCTCATGTAATCATACACCATGGTTACTGAAAACTTCTGAAGTTGATCCACTGAGACATATGGTGTCTTAGAAAGGGGAGGAGTTGCAGGGGCTTGAAGGACATAAATAGGATTTAGATGTTTGGTTTGTGATTATTTGCAAGGGGCACGTTTCTGTAACAACGGCATGATACGGCTTGTTTTGCTGCTTCATAATTCGGGTTTTAAAAGCAAATAAAGATACTGTAATGTACTGTGATAATCTCAAATATTTATTTTCCATTAGATCTGAAAAATGTTATGGGTATCTTCAGTACAAATGACAATTATTGTGCCAAACAAAATAGACAAGCAACCCATTATCCAGAATCTTCAGTTACAGCATTAACAGTAACATCTTCAACATTTTCCTGAGATGGCTTTGTGGAGAGGGCCTGGTTATTTTCATCATTAGAGGACTGTGCTGTCTCCTGAACATCCAGGTCGAGCTCACACTCCCTCTGAGCCTTTGCATCTTATTTTTGAGTTTCTCCATTCGCGTCATCAAATGCTGCCTCCAACATAATGAGAGATGTGGCAATTAATTTTCTTTTAATCAAGGTCGAAATGAAGTAAATTGGTGCAGCTTGGCGAGCCCTCATTTTCTATTTTTGCAGTGATGCAAAACAAATATGATAAAATTATGGCCCTCCTCACCTTCTGTAATTAGAAAGCATGAATGATCAGAGAGAGATGATATGCACTATACAGTATCTCCAACTATGGCTCTCCCCCCAGAGATCAGATTTCAGCCCTTTCAAAACAGATGACCATGTTTTCCTCCCCTCTCCTCCTTTATTTTTCTGTTCTTTTTTCCCTCTGCTGGAGTTACAGACAGAGGGAGCAGCTCAACATGACATTGACTGCAATGTTGTTGTAATGCCTCTCAAATCTTATTAAAGACCACAGCTGTGAAAGACCTTGCTGACTATACACATTTCCATTAACTGTGTTGTTTCAGTATCCCTCCATGCTGATTAGGAATTTATTAAAATTAGATTTTACCTGAGCGTCTTATCATCGCCATATGGTGCAGTGGCCAGCACTGTTGAACGCAGAGCATTTGTTTTTCTTTTGCTTCAACAGCCTCTGTAATTATTTCGTAAGCAATGGCTCTTTCCTCCTCATCATTTCACACTACGGACAACGAAGCACAGACTTGAACCTCAAATGAATACTTTGGATTTTTAAAAATCTGTTATTGTATGTTAGAATATTCTGTCTGTTTGAAAAGTTCAGTTTGGTGCGATGCTGCCGTTTTCACACAGGACCAACATCTTAATTTCCTGTTGGAAGTGATTGAGGAAGTAGCCACCTACCTCTTATTGTCTGCTGCTTTAACATGTAAATAGCTTAGATGGGAAAAACAGTTTGCTCTGGATAAAAAGACAAATAACCACAGTCACAAAGACTTCAAACTTCATTTCTGTGTACTATATTTCTGTATAATTTCTTCTAGCAAAAGATGTGAAAGTGTATATCGAATAGCTTCTTATTTCACTTAGTGCCATTTTCTTGAGGTCATGAGAAATTCATGCTTACCCATGAAGTTTGACGGAAAGAGTAATTCACCCGCTAAGGCATTTCAGCTCTTGCCCTCTGCTGCTCATGTGCTGCGTACATCTGTCACACCAAATGTGACTCTGTGCGGCCTCAAACACTAGGTATACACAGTGTTGAAATGCACTGGAAAAATATATACAAAGGCTTGATCGAGCTTTAGCTCTAAGTCAGCACAGTGAGGTGGGTATGGTGACAGCTGTCCAATCTTCCCCTCTCCTCCTCCTCCCTCACCAGCCACAATCACTTTTCAGAAATGTACCCTGTTTGCCATACATAGGCAGCTGCCACCACTGTTAACTTCCAAAAGACAGCCACCTGCTAAAGGACATTTGTACATGTCTTTGTTTAATTAAGGTGAATGCCAGTTCATTGGCCTCCTCATGCAATGTGACTGAAAGCGAGTCTGCCTCAATCAGACTCCTGCCAGTGGACGGTACATGTGTCTTGTGTCAGTTTTGCCACAAAAATGGTCCACAACCGGTGGTACAGCCAGTCGCATATAGAACACATTTGATACTAGTCCTCCACCAAAAAATAACAAAATGTCACACCCATGTTTGATTGTGTTTTTGTGGCCTACAGATATACAGTATCACTTACTTTGTGAAACTTGAGCTGGTGTTGATGAATATACAACTGGTATTTGTGCTGGTCCTGACAACAGGTTCACACAGAGCTCTTAGCCAACTGCCAATTTGTTTTTATGGAATTTAGTTTAAAAACCCTGTGGGTTGTGGTTATTAATATGCTTTTATACTGATGACTGAATTTGACGAAAGAATAAAACCTGAATAAGACTGTTTTGCAGTAAGTGGGGAAGCGTTTTAGGAAGCTTGAACCTGGGTCTTAAAGTGTTAACAGAGCAGAAAATTACATAAAATACCATGGGTTGTTATGAGCTTCTGTATGAAAGCTATATTCTCTCAGGATGAAATGGAGTTTAGTTTAACCTAACGGTATGTCTTACCTAACCTTGGACTTCTGTGTGATTAGCTTTTAATGTTTTATAATTAGTAGTAGCAATGGCAAAGGAGTCAGCAGGGCAGAGGTGGGGTGGGTACGCCCTTGAGAGCAAGCCTTATGAATCAACGGCTGGCGATAAATGGACTGGATCATTACTGAATCAAGTGATCTGCAGAATAATCTATTGATTTTCTGGTCTTTCTCACTTCTTTATTATTCTGTATCACAGTATTGCAACATCAGGAGGAACCCACTGATGGATGGGTTGCATGGACCTCTGCAGTGACCGTGGGGTGTGTGTATGGGGGGGCATAACACATTTAATAATAACTTGCAGATTTATGTTTTGAAAGGTGTGCATTTTAAAACTGATCTCTGACATTCTTAACTATATAGAGAGAATCAATATTTTTGAATGTGTCATCATGTTGATGTTTTAAGTTGTACTGTAGGAGAATTCATTGAGGACTGGGAGACAAAAGCTTTGAGGCCTCATCAACATTAAACATTCCCACTATCACACCGGCTACAGATAATACCAGATAAATATGAACTATAAACAAGATCTAAAGTATTTGTTAGAGAGATTTTAAAATTACATTTATTCAAATCCAGTAGTGTCAGGTGTAGAGGTTATTTGTTTATAGAAAAGAGTGAAAAAGCCAGTGAATATTAATGATGCCCTTAAAAACATGGAGTAAAATACTTCTGAGAAATTATTCAGTTTATCCATAAATTTTACTGAATTGACCATTTTAAGTCAATATGTTGCACAAATGCTTAATAAGGGAGCTGATTAAGCATTTAAGAGTCTAAAATAAGAATGACATGGTGATATGTCTCCATAGTGATATGTCATTTAACTCATTTAACAAACATCCTTAAAAATGATCCTTTAGAGGTAATGAGGTCACAATCCTAAACCCTACAAGGAAGGTAGAGATTAAAGCACTATCTACCTTGTTAGTTAAATTTGCTATCGATCCCCTCGATTCTTTATTATGTACAACAGGACACACCACAAAACTGCTAATTGGCAATAATCTGTTTGTCAATAGTTGACAAGACTGCAGAATTTAGATAAGGAAAGTTCAAGTTTAAAATACATTATCACAGCCCCGTTGTTCCTGTGGGCTTTGCTCCTGGAATACCTTAAAGAAGTCTCATGCACAGAATATTTTACAGTAAATTATTGATGTATGTTAGGTGGAAGGAAAGAAGAGAGAGAAGGAAAACAAAGACAGGAGGTGACATTAGTAATCTGCCAATAGCAGTGTAAACTTTAAATGGACTGCTGTATGGGACATTGTGAACAGTGGCCAAATATCTGCTAAATTTACACCACTAACACAAAAAGAAGCTCTTGTGAAGTAACAGGACACTATAAGTTGTACCACAAAAAAGCTATATCACCTGAGAACAAGATATTAATCCAAAGCAGAATGTGAATCCATCTGACGCTCAATTTCAAACAGCACTAATTAATACGTCTACAGTAGATCAAATAGTTACGTGTACTGGGAAAGTGCGCACTGCGTTTGGAAGATTTGAGCTCCTTTCACCACAGTGTCATCGACATCACTATTTTGATTAAGTCTCACCACTATGTAAAACTACTCCATTACAAGTACATGTTGTTCTTTCTGACTCAACTTCAATAAAAGAATGTCAGCAAAATACAGGCTAAGCCAATTTGAAAGTGTAAATAGTCACTTAAAACAGCTTATATTAGGCTATATCACTATACATTAATATGTAAACTACATTTTGTTTTTGGTAATGGCTCAGGTAATAGAGATTTGGCGTATTTTACACGCTACTGTGTTGTTTTACTGGAGTTATGATGACATTTAATAATTTATGTAGTCTAGTTATTGTTTGATTTCTTTCGCGTTATTTAAAAATATAGCCCATAGTAAATTATATAGGCCTGTCTATAGCAGTCAGACCAATGCAGTGAAGCCATAGGTAAAATGAAATGTTCTCAGGGATAAAAATAAAACTTGCTGACAACTAAAACACTCATGTAAAGCTTATAATAGAAATTACAGTAGCTAGTCTGTTTCAGTAAAATTCTTTACTGTAGTTTCTACTACTAAACTCTGACAGTAATTCATTCAGGCTCTTTAAACCGTGTGTCTCAGGTTTTCTGGGCATTATGAGCCATACATAATGTTCTTATACACCACTTACACATTTAGTTAGAGTGGTATAATATTTAGAAACTAGTTTAAGAAATGAAAAGATTCTATTGCTTCCATATACTTTGACAGTTCAAATGTTTACATTTTAGGAGCCACTATTGTAGCGAAGGCGGCGCGTGAAGCTGCTCCAGAATAATGGAAACTGTCTGTGGGGAAATCCGGATGAATGACAGCGAATAGCTGGAGAAGATGCGGGACTTCGGCGGCGCGCTGTCCGACTCTGACAGTGGCGACTTGTTAACCAAGTAGCAGTAGCTAACGTTTAGTGGCATTTTACGTCTGGGGTTGGCCGTGGCACCCAAAAATAAACATTGGAAAATATCGTATTTATTTTACAGAGTAGGTGATTAGAAAGGCAAGTAAATTTCAACGTCAGTGTAGCTAAATTAGAGAAGCTCCACCGCTTAGCTAATTGTTTGATCCGCCAAAATTAGCTAGCGTTAGCAAGCTTGTTAGCAGAGCAGGGGGCGTAGCCCACCGCGGAGCTTCCACGTGCAGCTATGTGTCATTAGCCTAGCTAACAAGTCACGTGAACGGTAAGTTACGTAATACGTTGTTGTTGTTGTTGTTTCATATCATTTTAATAGGATGCCCCGCTGCTCCGGTGATCTTTGCCCAAGTTTATTAAGTGAAGTGAAAACACCAATCATGCAGTTTCTGAAATCATAGATGGCAAAAAGGCAACTTATTTTGAAAGCTTCCCGCTGAGGCCACTGCTGATCTAGTCCAGGTTTTCCAAGCAGCACCTGCCAACGGAGAAATTCAATTAAGGACTCCTCTTCCCACTTGGAGCCGGTCTCCAGGGCAGATCTTCCGGGCGACTCGCCCTGTACAAATAAGAAAATGCTCCAATAAAGCCCGAAAAACTGAAAAAAAGACACTGTCAACTTTAATAATGATAGCTCACGTGCTATCCGCCGAACACTCACACGCGTCCGTTTTAGATGGAAGTCAGCGAAAGGCAGCGAAGTAGCGCAGGTAAGAGTTTTCCTTCTCCTCTCAACTACTCCACACGTCCGTGTCATTTCCAAGCACGCAGCGGTCTCCGCAGAAAGTGTGTCTCCGTGCAACACTTTTAAACAAAGTGTGGGGACAGTGTGTGTGTGTGTGTGGGGACAGTGTGTGTGGGGGACAGGGGGACAGGGGGACGGTGCTCGGCAAACACGGTGTGTGTCTGAACCTCGGAGCAGCAGCAGCAGCAGCAGCGCGCCGACAGCCGCGGGTCTGGCGCTTCTCTTCTCACACACTGTACGTGTGGAAATATAAGCGAGAGGACCAAGCTTGTCCTCAACTTTTAGTAAATCATACAGCATATTCAAAGCTGTCCGGGACCCGGGGGGCAAAATCGCCGCCGACCAAACGTCTGCGTCCTTTCAAAGTTGAGACCGTCAAGTGCAACTTTTTCCCCTTATTCGCACTTTTCGCACAGTTACGGCGAACTCGAACAGTCACACACACACGCGTCGTACAGTGTTCGAGGGAAAACGCCGCAGCGGGACTGATAGGATGTTGTTTGATGAGTTTCTCAGCAGCCGGAACCTACAGTTCAGGTTCTTACGGTCCACTGACACTTCTCCAGAACTGCAAAACGACAGAAATAGGCGAACCTGCGGTGCGACTTCACCGAAAGTCTCGGTTTTTGTTTAGAAAAACTTAGTGAAACTCCGCTGGTTGCCACCAAACAGGTAGTAGCCTCCGTGCAGTATCATTTACTGTAAATAGAGGAACTACTATAAATGCAATCAATATTCAAAGCCTGAAATGCGGAAGTTCTGCTGTTTTACATTGTAAACTTTTCAAAATGTATTTTCTTCATTTCCACACGTGATTTTTTTTATTTAGAGCCGCAGTCTAAATGATCAAAAATGTATCCACTAATTATTTGGAGTTACAGCGAGCTATTAAATATATCCCACCATAAATATAACCTCATAAAAAAACATGCTGTTTACATGTTATACACCTACCTGACAATGCAGTGCAGACAGACAGACAAACACACACACACACACACACACACAGAGTGTCTGCGATGGTAAATATGATTTTTCTGCAGTTCCTGCTCTCAGTGGCTCCAAGGCAGGTTTTCTGACTTACATCTACTGTAGAACAAACAATCTGTTTAAAAACACTGTAAGT
Organism: Channa striata; assembly: GCA_033026295.1. NCBI lineage: Eukaryota > Metazoa > Chordata > Actinopteri > Anabantiformes > Channidae > Channa > Channa striata. The sequence continues at coordinate 11,398,042 of CM065172.1, read as the reverse complement.
ATATTGTGTGTTTGGTTAGTTGTGATCTCTACAAAACACAACCATCATTTGAGATTTAATTTAACATGCTTTTGGGAAGGGTCACTGTTTGTTCTCCTGTGCATTTATAAATGTCTGCCACGGTGTTTATTATTCTCAGGGATGAAGATGAGGACAGGAATAGATCACTGGCACTTTAAACCCTGAGTTCTCATATTCTCGCCGGATCTTTCTCCTTTGCTAATTATTGTGTTGTTTTCAGAGCAAATATGTCATATCCATGGCGACCAGGCAGGTTTATTGTCTCTCCCGTGCAATAGCTCACAAAAGTAATTAATTACCCTTTTTTTCCTCCCTCCTGTCTTTGGTTAAACAGATCATTCATGGAAAGCCATCTTCTATATTAAAAATGCCACTGCTAGTACAACACAAGGTAAACATGAAAGTTTATTTCAATTTTACAGTGTTGATGTCCCTTTTATGATTTAATTTTTGTCTCACAAATCAGTTGTAGATTTAATAATTTTATAATGTGGAAAAAAAACATTTATTATGTGCCTAGTGTGTGCTTTTGAGGTATTTTCCATAATACCCTCATAATGCAGCAGCTGTGCAGCCTAACTGTTGCAGATGTATTCATGCATGCAAAGCAAGCACACACTTGACACTTAAACAGGTGAGCTTAAAAACACATGTTTAGACATGAAATCACCATGAGTTTTATGTGATATGAATAGCAAGCATTAGGCAGACTAAAGGTAAGTTTACTTTAGTGGTGTCTCTTTTGAATGAGGTTACCACAAAAACAACCAACAGCAGGTGCGACAACAGGGTACAATAGTTCACTTCAGTGCATTTCAGGGTTATTGTACATGCACCTTTGTACATTATACATAAAGAGAGCTGGATGGTTATCAGTTGAAGCAGTTTCCAGCTCTTCATCTTGTGTGCTCCCGCACTGCAACGCTGGAATGTGACAGCATGTGTCTGCTTTCCAGTGGTCCATCTCTAGCTGGACACTAGCTTGCCTTCGCTGTCAGGCCTGCGATACAGGATTCATCTCTCTCTGGCATTGATGAGACACTGCAATATCCATCTGTCAAACATACTGCCGTCATTCTCTGTGCCATTCTTCTTTCAGAAATGTTCATTGTCACTATAGGTGAAAGTAGAGCTAGGTAAATCTCTTGAGCAGATATAGCGGAGATGCTGATTGTCCATTTGTGCAGTTTTAATTGTGATTTGGTTTATATGTTTAGTTTAGTGTTTATTAATGTGGTCCTCCAGGCCTTTTGATTGGATCTCTCTCTCTCTCTCTCGCTCTGAAATGGCACTTGAATTGTTGCCTGTAGTATTTGCTCCTGCCTCACTCTACTGGTTGGGAATCTCATTGTTTAATCAGTGTACGATGCCTCCAACATTCATATTTCTTGCAGCCCTATCAATCAGTGAAATGCCTCATGTCTCATAAGTACCCATCTGCATCTGTCAAGGGATGTGTAGAATTAAACCCATGTGTATTCCTTTTCTGTTTGACCTTGACTGCGGACCTCAGGTCTTTGATGTCATATAAGTGTCAGAAATCCCATGCCGCATTTGACAGGCTTCAAGAGCCATTACTTTTGTTTCCTATCCCTGCACATAAGCTTTATCAATTGCCCTTAGTGTAATGATTTTGTATACAAATTCACATTACCACAACCATAGTGTTTTGCCTTGTAAAAATATACTGCCTTCAACACGTACTGTTATACCAGCACAAATAGCACACATGTTTTTTTAATCTTCATTATTGTTTTTATTTTAGTGCTGAGGAAATGTCCTTTTTGCATGCTTGATCAGCCAGTAGAGAAATCCAATATAATGGAGGTTCAAGGTGAATTGCATCCCGTGCATTTCCCCCCTTCGACTGAAGGAATATTCCAGAGCAAAATAAACAAATCACACAGACAACAGTAATATAGGGTTGATTTTGAAGGCATGAAATAAGTATCGATTAAATCCTGCAGTTCATAGATGAAAATGGCCTTTTTGGTAATTTGTCCTGGGTCCTTTCAATACGATGGAGAGAGAGAGAAAAAGAGAGAGGGGATGGAGGGAGAGAGAGAGGCAGGGACTAGGGGAGAGACACAGCACAGACTGCAGGGAGAGGGGAGAGGAAGAATAGAAAGGAATAAGACAAGTAGACAGAGAGAAGAGCTTTCACAGAGTTGAGAAAGGAACATGCTGCCCCTTTCGAGCTCATTATCATTCTTAATAAGTCTTAAGGAAAGAAGGAGCATTGAGTGTAAACGCACGGTAATCCTTACACTGGCCAAGGTTAGTAGGGACGTCAGCACATGCGCGCCGTTCCCAGCTGGCCACTCTGGGACAGGGAGGGGACCAGAGGAGCCCAGTTAAGGATAGATGTTCAAGGAGAAAATGAGGACATTTAGACACTGTATAAAGGTTAGGCCCTTTACCCCAGCCTGTAGCTTTTCAGAGCCAGCACCACCTGGCATTTAGGAAGTAAACACTTCTGCATCAGTCTCAAAACAGCCACATTAGCCATAAGACTTAGTGTAAGCGGCAATACTTCAGAAGAAGAACTAAGAATTGACAGGTGCGGAGTACAAACCTTGATTAAAAATCTAAATAGCCCGTTTTTGACTTTGGCACCACTCAACATAAGGGATTCACTCCTGTACTCAATGTAACTGTTGGCTGCTGTGCATGTCTAACTCATTATTCTTTGGGTGTGGTCCAGAAACAAGCTTTAAGATGAATTGGATGAACTGGTGACCAATTAACTCATTTAGCAAATTGCCAGTCACTTGTAGTGGTTGTTCAACCATGTTTGTTTTAATGGAAATCCAATTCAGCATTTACTGTACTAAGCTTACAGTCCAGAGTTGTCACCCTGTGCATTCTACAGTGTCAGTAATACTTACGCATTCCTGTTCATTAATCAAATCAGATGTGAGGCATGTCTGGAACATTAATCTTAGTCCAAAGAGAGACCAGAAGGAGATTTTTATACTTACACTAATTAGTACAGTAAGTGTTTTGTTTTTCCTCAATTTTTAAGACGGGTTTGAAAATGTACACATTATAATCTAAGCACCTGTGATACTTGTTAAGCTGGATGAATGTTTGATTGATGATTAAATGTATATAGATAAGCCCTATTTGATTTGAAATTCACTTAAGTTGTCTTTTTGTTTGATTCTTAAATAAATATCCATGACTAAGTAGTCCTGTGAACTATTAGGGCTATGATAAATTTCTGCCATGTCCACACATATATAAAACAGTAAAATATTAAATACATTTTATTTCTTCAGCTTATAAGTTATCTTTGAAGTTATAACTCCTGCTTTTCTCTTTAGTGTAGGGATCTTTTGAGAATCTCAAGATTTGATTTAAATTCTTATTAGTATTGCCAGAAATTATTTAGGATTGCTTCTGGTTTAACAAATACATTATTGATTCAAAATCAATTTTCCAGGCAATAAATTGAAAGTGGCCCTATTTTTTTTTTTATCTATAACTCCAGTTTACTTAGTGCCAAACAATGTAACCATGCATGTAGTCCAAACGATTCCGGTATAAAATTGCTTGCAATGCTACTAGATGTGTGGCATGATTAAGGTCTGTCTGTTTTAAGAAAAAAAAACAACAAGAGAAGTGCATGACAATACAGAGCATTCTAATTTATAAAAGTTACCTGCTATAATATGGAAGTGTTTTGCAGCTTTCTCTGGGGAATGAGAATAGTGTAATGAAAGTATAATTTACTGATCACCATGACTGACACTGCACTAATGCTATGCTTGTTGCAACGCAACAATTCAGAATTGTAATTAATAATTTAGTGTATCCCAGGGCTGACAGATTATTACAGAGATAATTTCACTTTCTGGATAAGTTGTCTTGAGAAAACTTTAAAAACATGTTTTCTCACAATTTTTTTTTTCAAATATTGGATGTAGTTTTAGCCAACCATGTTGACTTGATGAAGAAAATGAGTTTCTTGTACTGCTGGAGTTTTTGAAACTTAATGATGATGACTTAGTGGGTCTTACAGGAAATATGTTGGCTTTATTGTCCAAGAAATGGACAGCAGTCAAATAAGCAAAAGAAATTGGAGCTGGTGGTGTAGAGTGGGGGTGCCCTTTTGTCTTTTTCAGTATAATGCCATCTCTGTGCCTTTCTGTCATATAAGGATGATTTATCTAGAGACAGATGTTCTCAGACCTTTGCTCATGAACAATTTTGTTCTTTTTTTTGCCCTTTTTAAAGGTTAAGGAGTAAAAGACTTTCCCTGCAACATGTCACCCTGGTTTCATTGCCGTGTTGTCAGTTGCTCTGTTGTACTCTACGTTGAGTTTAGAGGTTAAAATGACTTAACTCTGACTTGACTGAAAATATTGCTATCTTACACACTGAAGATGCTTTCAGTAAAAACTCATTGCTCATGCACATTTGATTGAGCTTTGTGCTTTGGTTGAGGCTTGGTTGGCAAGCTACTCCATTACTGCCCCCCTCCTCCCCACCAACAACTCTTCAACCCCCTCCAGGGAGCCCTGGGAGGCAAAGAGCCATCACCATGGCGATCTCAACACAGTTCTCATACACACCGGTCCATTGTGACTGGCGTGTGTTGAGGTGAGAGGGAACAAAATGTCACAGCAACAGGTTTTTTTGTGTTTTTGTTTTTGCCACAAATCTCTGTGGGATTGTGCTCAGATCCATGTGCTCAGTTACACTAGAGGGACTGTTGGAGTTAGGGAAACAAGTTTATTGCAGAAATGATCAGAGTGCCGTGGAAACAGGCTGTAAACACTAATATGGTCATGTTTTGTTTTTTCCTTTTTTTCTGTGATTGTGCTTTGCATTGTGGCAAAAACACAAATGTATCCTGAAGTACGTGTTGCACAGAGTAAAAAAAAACAGAAACACGTAATTCTTAAAGATTTTAAAATCTTTTTTGATACAAAAAAATATTTTTAAAGGTTTGATAGATGCTTTGTAATAATAAGTCAGTATTGTGTGGTTAAAATGTAATTCAGTTTGGCAATATTTTTAAGAAATTCGACTAAATAAAATACCTTTCTTTCGAGCAACGGATCCAAAGGTAGTGGCAGATAATATTGGTGACTGAAAGGCCCTGGTATCAAACGGTCTAATCTCCTCCAGACTTCACTGTACTTCACTATACTTCTGCTCATGGAGGTTTGTGACTGGCTTAAAATATTGCCCTTCCAGCTCTTAGTTTATGCTGACCTTTGACCTGTCTTCATCCACATAACATGCGTTTGGCTACAGCTATAGGAGAGAAAAGGGTTGATTACAGATAGTGTGGCATTGAAGAGGTGGGGCAGGTTTTGCCCCAACCTTGAAGATGTGGACTGTGTCCTATGACAGATCGAGGGCCACCCTCAGTCCCTGAGGTTGGGAGTAAGGGTCAGCCTGTGCCACAGGGCACAAGGGTGGCTTCAGGCACACAAATACAACGTCTGGCATAATGTCGAGTCCTCCTGCCCTCTACTCTGAGCAGGATACCACTCCATAGCTTATATGACATGAAACAATAAAGTTATTTTCTTATACTAGCATTTCGATTAAAAAAAAATATTATTATATATATATATATTTTCTTTTGGAGTTTCTTATACAGTGTACTGCATACATATGCAATAAATCCCACAATAATAATTTACTATGCAAGAACCAGAAGTCTCATTAATATTTGTTGATATGTGGCTGTAGCAGTCAGGTCTTTTTGTGCCAAGTTTGTAAGTCTACCATCGTGGTTTCCAGAGCAGATGCAAAGGTGCAGGTCCTAAGAGATCTTTTTATGTTTGGAGACCTCTCCTTGCTCCTTGACTTCGACCTCAGCCAGAACACAGCTCTGTCTCAATCAGCTCTCTGCTGTAATCCCTCTTCAGAATTCCTTTTGGCTAAGAGAGTAAATAAATTTTTCAGCGTTTATTAGAATACAGCTTGCCAGAAGGGACTCCTCTCTCCTCTCCTATAGCTGCTCCAGTAATTAGCAAATTGATTAGGAGAACTTCAACACACCTCCTTGGCTGTTATCTCCTCATTCTAGGACAATATTGCTGTGCCATGGGACAGCGTAAATATTTTAAGGGAAACCCTCAGTGAATCTCATTAAATGGCTATGGGGCAGAGCAGCTGTCTCCTGCTGAAGGTCCCAGCCAATTTTCTAAACTATGATTAAAGAAAAGTTTTGGATTATTTAAACATGCCGTGTCCTGTGGGTTTTTTCAGTGCCACCGAAGACCTCTGTGATTCCCCCCATCCGTCCGTGCCAGAACTGCTCCTCTCCCTTTGGATCTATTAGTTTGAAATCGTTTGGGTGATGACTCTTTGAAAGTCGTGGTCATTCTGGGATGCCATGTTCAAAATGCAACAAAGACCTCTCTTTTATGCACAAATGCTAATTAAAATTTTTACCCCCCATCCCCAAGCTGCAGAGGGAAAGACTTGGTAGCAATTTGGCAGATAATCAAATTGCATTTTAAATGGAGCAGTTTAAAGATGACAGGGGTCTGCTCACAGGAAGACACAGTGGCACAAATTAAGCTTGAATAAGCTGCTATGTGCACAGAGGAACAATACAACGAAATTCACATCACAATTGGAGGATGCATTTATGTAAATGGGCAACATGAAATGTTTGATTTATGTTATTTTAATTAGTTAAAAGGAACTCAGGTATACAGTCAGATTTGTTTTCTGCAAATGCATGCCTGCCAGAATACAGTGTTTCTTCTAATTATGATTTCCCTCTTGCTAAGTGGCATTTTTTTCACAAAGTGTCCTTACAATCTGACCAATTGTGGTAAAATGCTAATAAGACATGATCTGTTAACGGTTGCGGTACTTTGGAAACATTTTGCTCTTAATTTTAGATTTTCAGCCTGACAGAAATGGCAAACTGGGTGGAAAATGTTGTCAACAGCGATGTTGGTCTACAAAAATCTGCGCTTAGAAGCTGTCCCCCCACATTTGGTATACATCATTAAGTTCTCCGTGGCCAATCAAATTGTCTGTTCACACAGCATTCCAGTACATATTAGTGACATCTCGTTAGCAGAAAACAGAAAACTGACACAAAAATTGGGGAAAGAGGCCTGAATTGTTTATCTCTCAGAATGAGTAGAATGTGTGATTCTCATGAAATGATAGAATTGGATCATAAATGCAGTTCCCCAAGCTTCTTTTATCTTCTGTGTCCCTGAAAGCATCGAATGATCTGTTTAGTTTTCAACTCTAATCCTACCCAGGCCACATTTTCTGTAAAGTTTAAACATTTATCACAAGTCCAGTATAGCCGTTAGAACCACTTCATAGCCATAAAACCACATAGACAGCCCAAGAAGTGATGCTTGAGTTTAAAGGGTTCTTAATTGGCTGTGATTTGCTGGCAGTACAGCAGTGACGGTGGAACTGGCGTAATGATCCTCATTGCTTTTCTGGCACCTAAACGCTGCATGTATCTGAAGTTCTTGGTTTAAGCATTGCCTTCACCTTGGCAGCATAACATCTTGACACAACCATGGTTTTGACCTGCACACTACAGATCACACCAGTAGATGTAACGTTGAACTCCTGTACCTTCTCTACACATATCCACATCCACAGAAAGCCCCTTGAGATCTTTCACAGCGATTCCCTAAGGCAGTATTCCTGTTTATTCTTGAGATTTGTGGTTGACAGCAGCTGAAAACATTTAGAGAGGACTCTACAGTGTTTGATATTCATTAGTGAAGTATTCGCCAGTATAGTAGACCAGGAAAAAATTGAAAACACAAACTTCTTTTTCTTTTTTCAGTTTTCTGGACATGTTTCATAATTCTTAACAGAGTTTATACATGATCAACATGTCATTCCTTTTTGACTTTATAAAGTTACACTTTAAAAATGTGTTTAACTCTTTATGTTGCTGTTAATGACCAGATATGATCTTTCATTCCCTTCTACCTGTCTTTTTAATGCTAAATAGTTTCACTTTTAAAATGAATATATGTTTATGAATAACCATTGTAAAGATGTAAACAGCTGCAGTGTATTTTAAATGTGTAATTTTATTTCTATTTTTATTTATATAAATATAGATAAAAACAAATATAAATATATGGTAATCTCCATGTCAGCAAGATTAGAGCTTTTTTAACAACAATAGGCATAAGTTTTGTTTTGTTCAAAACAGCAAAAATTAGAAGGCATCCTAATTAGAGCAACACAATCCTTAACTTATGGTGTTGATAGACAAATATTGTTGCAAAGTTAATGACACAAGAGGGATTTGATTGATCAAGTGGATGACTGATCATAAACTGCAGTCAATATTTGGCTGCAGCTTTATTTCCTCTTTGAACAACAGTCTGCCAGGATGTCTGAGATGGCTAGACACATAGCAGTGACAAAACACATATTTACACTTCAGTCTCTCCTGAGTATCATGATGCTGCGTCTTCACACTATACAGTAAATAATAACCCATGATGCTGAAATGAACAGTCTTAGAGTATTTATTCAGTTGGAGCAAAGGGTACTGGTTAAAGCTGACCAATTTTAAAGTAGATGGGATGAAAATCTCCCTCTAATTACTCTGTGTGGATCATTTTGGTCCCAGTCCCTTTGCTGCAAATGATGGTATTAAAAAGTCTCTTTTATTTATAGAAATAAAATTTTAGCTTCAGAGACAATACGCTAGTTCTGTTTTACGGTACAGCAGACTTTATCTTTTTAATAAAAATTCCTGACTTGGTGAAAGTTTAATTAATAAGGGACTTAAAGCTAGGGGAATGAGCAAGGGAGTTGGGTCTTTAAGGGGGTACTTATTTTTCCATCTGGGCTATCCTCCAAAAAAACTGTCAATTAGTGTGTTAAGCTGAAGAGACAAAAAACGTCATTAGTTCTTGCAAAAAAGAATAATGGGTTTTAAAGGTTTTCTTTTAGGAAGACCAGGAGCACAAGAGTGAGTCATGCATTTTCATTGATTTCCTGCAATTATAAAAGTTCTAAGGGAGGCTTTACTGTTTTAAGGTGCGTGATCGAGGAAGTATACACAGTGGGTTGTTCTGCAAAGTACCTTAATTGTCAAAGATAGCGGACACAAAACTGATTATATTTGGTGGAGTGTATGATACAGGGGGGGGATGCACTGAGAAGTCAGTTATTTTCAGCCAATGATGAACCACAAATAGATGTCTCTCTATGTATGTCAGTTTGTACTTGTTACATATATATTTGTTATATACAAATATATATTTATTACTGTTACATATAAGAGGCATCAAGGATGCTAAAATAAAGAATGAAATGAAATAAAAACGAAATAAATGTAAAGTTTACTTGGCACGAAAGAAGTCCTGGCACTAGTGCCAAAAGTCCACATGGACCTTCACTTGTGGGGTGCACATGGTCGACATGGACCCTCACAGACTTGGGAGTAACCTGGTTACTGAAGTGCAGTATGTAAATGCAATCAATTTGTTTCAGTGTGATCATCCAGATATGAAGAAATATGTAGCAAGTGTTCGGAAATTAACTTTTTACATTGAATTCTGTTTGTTAATTTTTTTTATGCAGGCAGTATAGCAAGTTTGACAGTGATGCTTAGATGAGGCTTACATAACTGGTCATAGTGCATGAGGTTTCAGGCTCTGAGCCCAAAATATGTCAATGACTTGTGCCACACACAACAGAAGATGGCTTTCGCATCACAGTGTGAATGCTAGTAAACGATTGGTTACAGGAGGTCCTCCAATAAATTAATTGTTTCCACTTCATGGTTAAGTATGTGCTACTCTTCCAAATCGAGTGCTGGTACTTGGTTATTACACTTTAATAGCTCGCTTGCCAAACTAACGATATATTACTCCATGTGCTGGCTCAGATCAGAGAAGATGAATTGGCTATTAATTAGAGTTGCACTGAGAGGGCACAGGGGAGAGACTACTCATAGCCTTGCAATCAGTGTCAACTGGGGCCCTTTTCTGACTGGGACAGCTAGGGCAGGCCCAGGTCATTGAGTCCTATCATGAAAACTTTGAATGTGCAAGAAGTGGTATCGAACATGGCCACCATCGTGTTGAGTCAAACAAAGGACAAAAGAGTTTATCGTCGAGCGGCTGCAGATGCATCTGATGATTTTAGTCAGGAGTGCAGACAGAATGGCAGAGATACGTGGGAGGTTGTTTGACTCCATTAGGTTCTTTAACAAAAGCCTCACGTCCGAAGGACTTTGAATTAGAAAGTTATGGAGGAAATATTTGACGGGCAGAGATGATTTGTGGGGAATATTATTGTTTGGCTCACTTTTCTTGTGCAGCCTCTGAATTAGCCCTTTTATCACAATTAATTAAGCTTGCCTATAGGAGATGTTCCATCTTGAGCTCATCCACACAGGATAAATAAGTCAATGCAGCAGGATATATGTCCTTTTATTGGCCGACTTGATCTCGGAAGCATCTGTAGTGGGGGGAAGCTGTCTCTGTGGTGCGACTTTGTAGAGGAGTCTTTGCCATCACTCACTTTGAATGCTTCTTTTATGACTCGTTTTGTTAAAAACCTCTTTTTTTAATGCAAGGTAGTAGGAGTTATGGCCTGTCTATGCAAATTAGGAAATTTTGACAGTTTGTTATTCATGTCATCGTCTTTTTTAAACACTTAAAGGCAATAAATTTCACCTTGACAGGCTGCTCCGAAATTGCCACTAAATATTATTAAATATTTTAACAAGTTCCTTGTAAATATGCCCTAAATGTTTGAACGATGGGTAGGAAGAAAAATGGCTTTGCATCAACTTATTAGAGGCTATAAAAGTGGCAGTGATTTATCATGCATGTGGTGGAGCAACTCAGGCCATCTTTTTTTTTTTGTTTTGCTTATTCTGTTAGTTGCTTTGTACTGATGTGCACATTAAAGAGAGAAGCACCATGTTAAAAGCCTGCAATTTCACAAGTCATGAAAATATTAGCAGCTGATATTGTTGTTCGTGTGGTCCTTGAACGACAGAGCGATATATGGCAACAGCATTTTAAAGTTATAAAGTGCTTCATACCCTTTTACACTTTCACAATTTATGATATCACTGGCTACTTTATTAGTTGTTGCACAGATGTGATTTGATAAATGTACAAGCTTAAACCTTTGTTAATTTGGTTATTTCGTGTGTTAATATTTTCTGCTGTATTTGACTAACCATGGTTCAAAAGTAAAAGCTGAATAGTCTGTGTTGAAGCAAATGTTATCCATCACTGGATGTCAAAGTATGAATGTATAAAATGAATAAACTGCACTGCTGTGCAAAAACCTAAATAACAGGATGGAAATCTCAAGTGTCTTTAATTGCAAAGTAAAACTACAAAGAGAAGGTGCTGTTTTGGCAATTCACACATTCCTTTGACAACGACACACCATTTTTGAATTCAGAAGTCAACTTGATTGTTCTTCGTTTATGATAAAGTTAAGATTTATTTTCTTCATTGTAATTAACTCACTTTTTGAATTAAACAACACAATTTGCCACAAAATTACAAGACACAACACTTATTGAAGACACTGTTGTAGTGAAAATGCTGACTATGCATTTACCTCAGTGGTTTTATTATGTAGTTCACTGTCCCTAAGTTCAAAGACCAAATCAAAGAAGCCATTTTTACGGACTTTGTGATTTAATTTGTGTAGTGTGTATGTGTGTGACATTGTGTGTTGTCTTCCTGCACTATAAAGGAATGAGATACATGCAGCCATTTAGGTATAACGAAGGAATATGTGACATAATCTACAAATCTATCACTCCTTTGGTTAGAAGCCACCACAGTATTCTACAATCTCTGAGCTGTCTGTGCACATCACTCTTAAAAGTTGGTGTGACGTGACGGCTGCCATGTCAGCAACATGGCACATCTCTGTTCTCTCTTTCTAGAGCCCCCTGTGAGTTTTCCCTGGGGTTGGCAGAATACGAGTGCCCCCTTGTCTGACTGACTATAACCTTGCCACCAGCTTGTCTGTGTGTCTATGTGTGTGTGTGTGTGTGTGGGTTTTTTTTTTTAACTCTAAAGACTTGAACAATGATGACTCAAGCCACACACGGTACACCTCGGGGAAAATACAGTGGAAATAAAAATAACAAGTGGATTTTTGACTGCAGTCAGATGTGAGAGAAGGCACGCTGGCACTGGGCTAAAAGCCTTTGCAGATTCTGCCCCCCCAGTTTATTAGATTAGACTGTCTCGTGTTCAGGAAGTGCTGAAAGGCACTGCAGATTGTATCTGCATGAAATGCTGTCCTTACATCCAGAGACATTTGCCAGTCCCAGTCTTTGAAATTCCAAAGTAGTTCTCAATCCAGTTAAAGCCTGAAATTGTGGTCATCCCCCCCGCTGAGATTTTCTTATTAGAAGGGTTAAATATGAGGATGCGAGTATTGGTATTTCTGTGGTTGCTCATCAGCATCCCGCACCTGAATTTTTAATAAATTATTTATTTTCCTGACACCACCATATGGTGCTGTAACTTGTTTGTCTTGGAGCATACTGGAGAAGTGCGAGATCTAGACTGGATTACTTCTTGTGTGTATACATGGGAGACGCTCTTCAAACAATGCCTGCTTTTGGTTATTTCTTGTGCTGGGTGAGCTGCGTTGATGCAATTCTGTGTAACTCTCTACAATAATTTTCTTCTCAAGCATAAAAAACCAAATTGGGCCAAAATGTGTAGAAGAGATTTGTGGAGGCTGCTGCCAGTGGTTTGCAGTGTATGGGGCAACTGAGCAAGAAGCTTGAAGGGCCCTGGAAAAATGGGGTCTTGATCTTCTTTGAAATGCCACAATTAATTGCTATGCGTTGTCCCCAATGCATGGATGATTAAATGTGCTCCTAAACTGCCCTGATTTGTGGGGGCACCTTGCCGATTTTATTTGCCACTGTTAACATTTTCATTCTTGCATTATGCATGGTGCTGTGGGGTAAGGAAGTGCTGCAAACAAATGGCCTGAGGGATTGGCATAAACACAGTGTGCCATAAGGGGGGAGAAGAACAGTTCAGTATCCCCACCCTCGGCTAGTCTTCAGCGACAAACTACGTAGATGGGCCCCTCTGTAGTTTGGCTGTAGCTTAACAGTACGTGGTAATCAATGTTGGTTAACTCAGATAATCTAGAATGTTGACTGTAAGTGACCAGATACTGTGTTTATGGTGAATGTGAGAACATACTTGGGTTCTGATAAAATGGAATATGCTTGTCCGTGTCTTTATTAATCAGCAATGAATGCATGTCTGATAGAATATTTCTATCTAACTAATTGAATATGATTCCTCCTCCTTAAGCATGTATAGGCTACGGTCACTTTCACTAGTTAATTCTGACAGCTAAAGCAATGTGGTGCTGGTTCCTTTGTGTTTAGGGATTTTAATTCCTCATTGCAATAATCGGTGACTGATGGAAGCTCTAGTGTTTTATGAAGGCATGCCAAATGACATGTGCTCCCTTTTGAACATGAAACACTCACAGTAGAAATATGAATTTTCACATTAGAGCCAAATTAACTCTCTGATTAGGATTTACTTGATCTGGGATCTTGGCTGTTAGAAGTGCAGCACTGTGCACGCGGCCTGCCTGAGTTGTCAGCTGTCATGGCGTTGGCCCAGAGCCTTACTCTTGGCAGGTCTCCACCCTCTCACCTTCGGCTGACAATGCAAATACAGGCAAACTACGTGTAGCCACTGGACAGCTCTGTATACACGTGTGATACCAAAACGTCAGTCTGGTATAATCCTATAATCAAAATGATGATCCTTTTCCAAAATATTAGCATGTGGATTTGAGAGTGAGAAAAATTACTTCATTCTTAAGTCATAAACTACTCCTCCATTCTCTTACATTCTTGCAAGTATATGTATTTTTTCCTTTTTTTTTTTTTTACCCAGCCCCTGTGACATCAAAACGCTCTGCATGGCATAAACGGTAACTAATGTGCTAGGCAATGGAAAGAGGGCAGATATTGTTTTTTATGGCCTGACCTTTGAGACATTATTATTTTTTTGATGAATAACTGTTTACTCTGAATGCAGGCATTAAACAAGTTTCCTTCGGGTTTGCAGTCATTGCCCCTGACACAAATGGCAAAACAAAAACATCTCATCCTGTTCGCAGGCAAGGTGAAGCAAGCTGTCAGTGGATACAGAAAGACTGTTTTAGTGGACTGGAGATTAGTGTTAAGTAGGTGGCAACCAGTTCATTAGGATGCCTTTCAGAGCATGAAAAATGACCTTTTCCCTTGTAATTGTAGTCTAAGTTCATAGATAGTTGACTGGAACTCGAGCATATTGTATGTTGACAGGGATCAGTGGAAACGATTAGCATTGTGTCACAGCAGTCAGTCTGCAAGAAGCTCTCCGTTACCACTTTTTACACCTTCCTGCTTAAATGCTAGTCTGATTTGATTATATGTGACAGATATGTTAGACAAATACGAAAAATACATTACCTTATCTATCAAGTGCACTGAACTGCATCTAATAAACAGTAGAGCGTGCGTTAACAGTGGTATTTAAAACAGTTCAGTAACAATGAATTACTAGTGGAACACATGCTCCATATGGTAAAATGAACCTATCCCATGATTCTCGAAAACCTACCTCATGTTCTCTGTTTGTGGGTGAACAAGCCAACGCTTGGTGAGTTCTGCTGCACAATAATAGGAAGAGCGGACATGAAGGGATCTTCTGTTGCACAGGATGGCTCTTGATGTTCTGCACTGTAGAAATATTTATGTTGCTTTTTGCAAAGTAAATTGGGATTATTATTATTCTTATGTGATATGAGCCTTACAATCACCAAACCTTAACAGATCCTTTTAGTTGGAAAATAATTAAGTTATACTTGAGATGTAATAGTGGGAGCCAGCATTGAAAGTAGTTTGTTGGTATGGCTCTAAATGTAAAATAATAAAAAGCATACACCAGCCACAAACAGCTAAATGCAACATTAGAATCTGTGTTTACCAACACAATTACCAACAATGGCTAAAAGAACAAATTAAAACGAAACACATTTTTAAAGTAATCAGCCAGAAATGAGACATTTTTAAATTATCCATTAAATAAACTGTTAAGTTACAATCTAATACACCTGTAGTTATTGATATGAACAGAAACTCTTTTAGAATGCATAATATTTTGATACTTTTAGTAAATATCAAAAATATGTCAATATTTAGGTACATATTTAGTTGTTTTCATTTATTTATTATGTATGCTACAATTTTCTACGTAGCTGGGATAAAACATAAATATGTAATAGTTCTGACATTTCTTCTTTTGAATCTTTATTGGTCTTAACATCAGAAATTTCCCCCATGCTATGTGGTGTTTTGATAAAGCAAATGTGGTTGAACAGAGCAAATATTTAAGATATCTGCAAATGTGATGCACATCTGTCAAACAGCCCAAGGGTGAAAACCAGCATATAACAAGGCAACAAATGCTGATCCGGGACTTCTCTGTGGCAAAATAAAATATGGCTCAAGTTTTCATTAAGGTGCTATTGATTAGCTTTTCCTGGCAATGAATTATGGATGACATTAAATAAAAGGGAAAATATTTTTATGACTTTGCTTAGACCATGCCAGATTCCCCTTTCGCCTCTTGTATGCTCGCCCTGACAGGCATTTTGTTTTCTCTCAAATTCTTGTGGCTTTTGAGACCTAGACCAAGTAAAAAAAAAAAAAAAAAGTTATTTCACTTTGATTACCTTTTCCATTTTAGGTGTGTATAAAACAATTAGGAATACAGAGTACAGAGAGGTTTTAAATTAAATTTAAAATGAAAAACTATTAAAGAAATAATTTTCAGGCACTCTATCCTCACCAGTTTGACGATAGCAGATCGCCCATAAAAACTTCTCAAACTAATCTGGTAGCATAACCCTGTTTGCTGCGCTCCCTTAACATGAAAACACACAGTGTCATGGAAATATCTGTGTTGGGTCTAATTATGTGGTTGGTTCTTCTCCAGCTGTTCAAGGTGTCTGCCTGCACTTGGGCAGAGTTATTGGGAGTATGAAAACTTTGTCTGCTGATTATTCTAAAATATTCCCGACACACAATCTTGAAATATTAACACAAAATTAACAGATTTTTGGTGTTTTTAAACAACTCATAAACAGATAGTCCATGTCCTTTTGATGACTGAGAAATCTGTAGTCTCCTTTACATGATGTTGGTGCAGCTGTTAAGTGACTATTGTTCACCTTCATAAATGTTGCTGCACCACCATACTGTCAGCTGCGTAATAAACCTGCTTTACCTCACAATAGCGCAAGCAGTTCAAAGCCTGAGTCAGTCGGTGCTAAAGCACTTCCTCTGGTGGTGAGAAAGATTAAAGTAAAACACATTTATACTCCGTTTTGTTTCACATCACCTTTTCTTTGGACACATATCCTCCTTGTAAGCTGATGCTAGGTGGTGGTTGTTTCTTGTTACCATTAGTTGTCACCATTTACTACCGCAGTGGGGTCATCGAGGTCATATGACTTTGTTACGCCTGGGGTCATAAACACACCACTTTTCACTGCTTTACACTTATATTGTTTTTCTTGGGAAAGAAACAGATTGAAATCGTTTTCTCTTTATTTCTGTCATACACACCCCCATAGAAGAGCAGTACTCATTTTCCCTCTGCGTGCACAATTGTGCTATTAGTTTTGACTGTGTATCACTGGAATGTACCGACTGTTGGTGTTGAACACTTTTATTAGAATAATTACATCTCTCTTTGGTAAATAATAGTTTAACCTGTCTGTCCTGTTTTGTGTTCTTGAAAACATTCTGTCTTCCTGCATATAAATTGTCTGTTTTCTTAACAAGAACAAGTTGCTGGGCCAGTTTTCTCAACTGAAACATATTTTTTCTTCTGTCATGTTTTGTCATGAGCAGTGACTTCTTATGCATAATGCGGTGAATGTTAATAAGGCAGAGGTGTAAATTTGTTCACAAACTGTAAATAATAAGTCCTCGTTTTGTATTTTAGCTATAGCGTCTTCAGCATACGTTCCAGAAAGGATGTTGCCTTAGTGATAAGACATCTTAGAAGGATAAAATTTAATTTACATAAAAAATAATAATAAGTCATCTATTTGAACCTCTTGAGTTTGGCTACCAAGTTTGCTTATGTGAGCTTTTATTCTACAGTTCATGACATATTGAATCTCATTTTTAGAGGCTTGTCTGAGAATAAGCATTCCACGCATACTGTACTGTATGCTTGGTTTCAGAAGCCACAGAAAACATACAAAAGTATGTGCTTGGCATTTGCGCCATTAAAAAAACTGTACAAGGTGGTTTTACATAAATGCAGCCGCACCTATGACTTATTGTTGCAAATACTGTTTGAATCTGCTGTTATGCAAGTATCTGCTGTTTTCTGTGGTTTTGTTGCTTTCATAAAAAGCACAACATTGTGTTTCTTTGTGAACTGTGCAAAGTTGTTCCTCAATGGGAATGACGGATAAAAACATAAAATACTTGGTTGTGACTTGAGTACATAGGGGCAGTCATAGGCAGCATAGCAAATCGGAGAGTTATTTTTCTGTTGTACTGACCCCAGCAAATATTTCTGCTTTTTAAAATCGTATTTATTTTCTGTTGGTTGAACAGTAAAGTAATTCCATTATTATCTGACGGTTTGTTACTTACGCAACTTTAAAGGTGTTTAAATGTAAAGCCTGCAGTGGAACCTGCCTCATGTTTTTGTGAGGCTGCTGATCTAGAAATTCCCTCCGCACTAAAATGTTTCATGTTGTAACGCTAACTAATGGCACAAACTATCTGCCATTGGTTGGTTAAAAACTGTGACCACGCAGAAACTTCAACAGTGGCTTAACCCTTCTTTTAGCACTATTCCACACACTGTCCTCAGTCACACACCACTGTCTTGCTCTGTTCAGCATAACTATCTGAGAGAGCAGTGGACTGGCCTAGGATCTCACTGAATTAAAGGATATGATTTTAAATGGACCGCCATTTTATTTTTTTTAGTTAGTGTACAAGGCAAAGGCGTTGAAATCTGACTGTGACAGTTCATTAACTTGCCAAATAGTGACAATCACTAAATGACTAGTCGGGTGAAAAGCTGCATAGTTAATAGAAACTGTTTTAGATGGTGACAGTACTTTATACAAGAATGTGATGACTGCTAGCTGCTCTTCAGTGTTCAGACTGCAGGCACTTAGTGCGCCAGGTGTTTTGCCCAAGATTTTTCCACAAGACTAATGGAAAAGTGCCATATCCTTTAAACATCCCATTAATATGTCTTATAAGACTCACCACAACTGAGTACCAAAAGCTTCATTTTATTACAGTTTTTGTCTTTGTCAAGCATAGCTTCCAGGTTAAGTTTTCAGGTAATTATAGCGTTGTGCACACTGGAGTGGCATAAATTAGCACCTTGGGGGGAGAATCGGTTGGCTGGATGCCCATCGTTGCCTGTATGGCCTGGACATGATAAACACACAAGCACAAATGCCTCTAAAAGGCCCTCAAAGTGTGCGTCAGCATTTTAACATCTTGGCTCTGCATGATTAAATTCTGAATCTAAAGCCTAACTGTTAAGAACAGGTTTAATGAAAATTAAGGAAGTTCTGTAACATTATATTTTCAGATTTTACACAATAAAATCAAGCAGTAATTTTGTAAGGGTAAAAAATGTTTTCAAAGGGTCACCTCATGGAACGCAGTCAGGAGTCTTCAGGCCTTGCCACTGCATGTGCGCTATGTGCAAGGAATCATGTGAGGGGTTTGATGTGGTCCAAAGACGTTTTCTATTAAACATGCCATGAAAGAGAACTTATGGATGTAGTATATGCTCTGACAGCAGACCTTCATGGTAGGAACTGCAGAATAAAGAGCAGCAATTCGTCCTTATTACATGTGGAATTTCCTCCCAGCTGATTGAAGTATCAGCATATTGCTGCCATATTCCCTCCCACAAGAGCCCAGAGTTTTAATAATTTGCAGAATGACGGGGGCAGATGAGAGGCTATCAAAGTCACTTACATTTGTTTAATCTTTGAAGCCTTGCCATTTGCTAAGTTTTCTAAAACAAGAAAGAACTGTGTGGGTTTTTTTTTTTGTTTTAGTTTAGTTCTCTCTAAAAAGCAGTATTGAAAGCAAACAAAGCCATATTAGACCATTAACATTAATGTATATTGTTTATGGGGTGTGTATGTACTGTACAGCAATCAATATATGCCTAGAAATACCATGTGTACTACATTTACAGTATGATCATGTGGAGGAAAAATAACAATAAGTAATCTCATGTCATTTAGCTGTACTATGCAAAGTTAATGTAATCCTCTAATGTTTAGTGTAACACATCAATCATGCAAAAATCTATTGTTGCATTAGCCTTGAAAGAACAATAATAATAAAAATGCTATAATGGTTTTAGCTTCCTTTCCATAAATCATACGTGGAGGCTGAGGAGGGGGCATCTTAACTTGCCATTTCAGCTCATCTGAGCAGTTGAAGGGATGCTGAATACTGATATGATATGGAGCAATAACTTGAGCTGCATTTGGTCACTTTCAACCTGAAGTGGTTTGAAATACTGTGTGGCAGTCGGTCACTGCTTCTAACCTGATTTGACCCAACACCTTCTACAATGACTTAAAGCAGTTTTCTGTTTGATAGCCACTCACAAAAGATTATAAATCAACAGTAAATGCATAACAACAATACACAGTATAAGATTTATTGCAACACTGCCAATCTTTTTAAACAAATAATAAAATAAGGCCCAAATGAGCTGGAACGTCATTTAACAGGTCATGCTCACTTCAGTTATAAACTGGGCTGCCTTAACTGACAGGCTGTCTGAATTTACATTGATTCTCGCTTTTGATTAAAAAAACAGCTCTCACTCCACTGTATGAAAAAATTACTAATAGAATGAAGACAAGATTTGAGGGCATTGTTCTTCTCAATGATTTAACCGCACATGATACAGCAAATGAATGTTAAAGTTAAGCCGAGTCTGTTCTGGAAGGTATAATTGTACAGCCATGTAGACGAACTCAAATGTATAGAGAGAACTGCTGAAGAGCTCAGCTTTCAGGTTTGATAAGTGGAAGTGTATTTCTATCGTGGTTTCAACCTGGGACCTTTACAAGTGCTTGTCAGAGTAATGCTCAGAGTAGTGCCTGAAGAGGCTTTTCGATTTCACAGAGAATACACTCTTCCCAGGAAGTGGGTGGAGAAGATAATTCTCCAAAAGAGTGAGGAAAGAAAAAAAAAAATAAACTAGGGAATTAATAAACCTTTTTAGTCTGCATAATCATTTATTTTAAACTTAAACTGAACTGAGCAACAAAACAAATCATTTTTGGGGAAAGAATACATGTATTTTAATGCCCTCAAGCAAAACTAATTAAAGACGACACCTCATTTACATAAATAAGCATTATAATTTGCATGCATGCACAAGGGAATAGAGTCAGAAAAGAAAGCAATATTTTGCAGTCTGCTAATTTCATTTTATTCAGGATTTAAGCTTAATAAAGATTCATTTTGGGGGGAAAGGAAAATAATCAAAGGGGAAATTTGAACTATCTCCAAAGATGCAGCAGCCTTCTATTCAAAGGGCTCTTTTTGAGTCACCAGATGACTCCTAATCTGGAGTGGCACTTCCTGGCCCAGCTCCAACACCAACTCCTTGAAAGGTAAAAAAATTTTAGAGGCCAATTTATTAGTATGCAGTTCTGGCATCGGGTAGAGAATTAATGGCGGTGACTGATAATGACTGTAATCGTGGCACAAATGGGGTGTTGAAATAGCAAACAACGGGCACAAGGCATGTAATGGGGATTTTATTAATTACCCGAGGTCCCTGGCATGAGCAGTCTCCAGGATTTACTGTGGCCACGCCAGCCGGTCGAGGAGGGGTCGGGAAGTCTAATATGACAATGAAAGGGTCACTACAGTGTGAGCAAAATGGAGTGATGTTTGCATGTTACTGCACTGCTTTATTATATTGTTAGAGTATTGAAAAAGGCAAAGGAGCTGTTTTCATTTGGCTTATTTCTTGGGTTTGGATTATTATACATTTGGAGTATTATACAGTGAACATTTACAAAGAGCTGAATTATACTGTAGCAGCAAGAGGAATATTTGCTCATTCAGCAAGCCTTTAGTCACATAAGATGACAGTTCAAAGGACCCGAAACTATTCCAATAAACAACCCTCTTTCTTCAGAGTATTAAAATTAAGTTATATAGCAAATGCAGTTACCTACAATGAAATAATCTCTCTCCATCTCTTTGTTGGCCATTAGAAAAAGAAATCAACATATGGTAGCACTGTTAGGTAGGATAGTCCATTCACACATCAACTCATCAACAAGAGAGGATTGATTAAAAGTCCTTTTTATTACTCACTGCATCCTTAATGGACGCTAGACTTTCAAAATGGAAGAAACAATTAGAGTTTTACTGCTTTGTGGGCACTACTGATTTATATAAATCACTGCACGGGTGTAAATTTTCCAATAAAAGACTGAACCATTCCTAGCATACATAATCAACATGTCCACATTTGGTACACACTTCAGACTCTTACTAACACTAAACTTGGTAGGACTCAATAGTCATACAAATTCAAACTCACTCAATCAACAGATCAGGTGTCTTTGATGTAACTTTGTGCGCTTTACCTCTTTTCCTTTTTTACCAGCACAGTATCTTCTCAACAAAAGAAGAACAACAAAAAAAACATAACTACTATTTTCCCTCACAAATCTGTGTTTGGTTTTTTGTTATGTGGGATGTCAAAAGCCAATGAGACTAGTTTTGAGAATATGTTTGTATAATTCCTATGTAGTATTTCTGACACCAAATGGAATAACTGATTTTGATGATTATGATGCTCTATTATTCCTAGTAAGAGAACGTAGTAGTGCTGGCTGATGTGGTCAGTGTGATACGCTCAGCTGGAAAATGAACGGAGAGAGCTATGCTGCGCAAGGAAAAATAGAAAAATACCGCTCCCTCTAATACAGTCAACAGTACATGTTCAAAATAGCATTTTAAAATTGCCTTGGTACCTAGTTGCAATTAAAGTGATACTCCACCCCAAATCTATTTTTGGAGTATCAAGTAGCCACCCTCTGAATGCTTGAAAAGTCACTGCAGTTTGAAGTTCTTGTGCTCAGTGAAAAAGCAGCTTTACTCAGCTGGTATTCATGAGTTACAACAGACCCTAATCGGGAAAGGTTTCCACAGAAGGAGGTGTAAAAAATCCATTAAAACCAAAGATTTACTCTACTAATATTCCACTTATCTGCTGTCCACCATATGCCAAGTAATAGTACATGAGTTGCCAGTGAATTGCCAATAGAACTTCAGACATACGCCTAGTTTTGTTCATAAGCAACAATTAATTGTGCTAGAATGAATTGCCTGGATTCCTCCTGTGAGATCAAGTCCACTGTGAAATTTAATTCCAAATACTGTCAAAACACTCTTGAAGAACCCAATAGATTAATTATTTTTAACCCAACTGGAATTGACGCGGTACAGACCTGTACCCCTGCAGTTTGTGCCTCTAATGTGTCACAAGTCACAGAGATAAGTTGCCAATAGTGATTTTCAATGATTTTCAAAGCGAACCAGGTGATTTCAAAAGTTGGCAGTACATCTGTGAGTCAAATTCAGGAAAACACATGAGAGACACAGCTGGGGATGCGACCTGCTGTATCCAGACATCTGCAATTACCTGATCAATGTTCTACCATCACTTCATCTTGATTAACATTTTCATACACAAAGGTTTATGTAATTTGTATGCTAACTTACATGTAGTTGGTCTGTAGTGCTGACTGATTTAAAAAGATGTAACTTTGTTATTGCCGTAGGAATGAATTTTCAAAGGCTTCCCCTCAGACATGAAATTACGCCATTATGATAACCATCATCCACCTTTCTTTTGGTGGCAGTTATTATGCAAGTGTCATGAAATGTTTTCACAGGTGAATCAATTCAAGCAAGTCCTGCTAGGCTCGCAGTATGGTGGTGGTTTCATTTGAACTACAGGAGCTCTATGTATGGCTAAATAATAATTCAAGCTTTTCTTTTTCCTCTGTTTTGGTCCCTTATTTGGTACGTTAAACACTCCTGTTGTTCTGACAATGTTCAGTGTTGTAGAACTCCCTCCACCAGGACTTTTACAGTGTGAAACAGCGTTGCCCATTTTTCCAACGTGATTGTGTTAGCAGCCAAAAGTCAACAGCCAACACACAGCAGGTGTTGTCTGAGTGTAATTTCAACAAACTAACGTGTAAATCTAATTGATTAACAATTCGTCCTGATTTGTAATAAATGCTCTGACAGTATAACAGGAAAAAGCTTGCCCAGATTCTTCTTCCACTTCAACACACACACGCACCCACACACACACACACACAGCCTAAAACTATACAGCTGGATTTTATTTCAGCATTAAACCACCAGTAGTTGGAAGACTTAAAATCATTAATAAAAGCATGTATGAAACAGTGGGATCTGGAGTGATTCCATAAGCAGTGTGGTGTAGGCACAGGCTGTGTCTTTATCAATAAAGTTGAAAACACACACACTCTGTTTTAGACCAAGCCTTCAAGAGAGACACGTACAATATACCTTAATACTAATGCGATTAGTCCTGTCACTATTCAGGAAGTAATAAATTGGAAAGCTGGCTATTTTTCTGTCAGCAAAGACTAAAGTTTAAGAGCCGAGAAGACGAGCCAGCTGCACATCACAGTTATAGGAAGTGTAACGATGAACCTGGATGCCTTTTCGCTCAAGTCACGTTGCGTGACAAAGGAGTGTGTATATTGTGCCGTATATTTATCTCATACACCCAAGGGCAACTGTTGGTAACATAACCTCAGAAAATCTCACCTTTCAGGTTCAGATGTCTCTTTTTGTCATGCACTTGCATTATGGTATGAGCAGTTTGATGCGGCGCTCAAAACTTTTATTTAATAGATTAAAACTTGATTTTCACAAGTTATGATTTTACCATAACTTTTGTGTCTTTCTGTGCAGTGATTGAACTTCTTTGAAACCATACATTCCTGTCTTCAAGCCACCATAGAAGCCACTGTTAACAGATAACACTTTTCAGCTCATGTGATTGCTGTTTTATCACCACAATCAAAATATGTACTTTTTCAGAAAATTGCTTCATTTGCCTGTTTTGACAAGGCTTTCACAAGTGCCTGGGCTCTGGGTTGTGTTTATATGATTACTGCATACTTTAGTATGCTTTGTTTTTATTTAAACATTGTTGTTAAGGGCACTGCAGAAAAATTCCACCTTATTAAAACAACTGTTAAACAACCAGGGAAAGAGATTAAACTTTGTACAATAAAAATGCCTTAATATAGCATAATCCTTTTACTTTCTACATTAATAGGTCATATTAATGTAAATATTTTGTGCAAATTTAATTACAGTAAAAGTCAGAATAAGTTAAGAACTGAACTTTCTTCCTAAGATTCGCCAATAAAAAGTTCATTCTCTACTGAATTGTGAAATCCTCATATTCATGAGGCTTTATGTCTTATTTCCACCTCAAGTACCTGTTCCAAGGGTGTGTACCCTTTTTTTTAGGTTGTGAGGTCATGTGTGAAAAATGTATTGAAAAACAGTCATGCCATAACGTATCAAAACTTGTTTTTACGTAATGATCCAGATATGTAAAAATCAGCCCCATCTTAAAACACACAATGAATGTACTTTTCTGCTTTTGTTTGTTTTTGTTCCTCCTGTTGTTCTGCCTCTAAAGTGAGAGGGAGAGACTTTGAAACTAAAGTTGGCAACATTCCTTTGCAGTGACACATAAAGAAGTATCACCTTATTGCTCACTTTTTTAAACACATGAAAAACACAGAAGAACTCAACCAGATGCTCAGGTTTGGATCTGAAAAGAGCAGTTTAGTAAGAAAAATGCAAGGATTCATGACTTGAATGAATTCAATGTCAAACCAAAAAGTTCATGATTAAATTAGTGACATTTGTTTCTTTATTAACAGTGAATTGCAAAAAATGTGGGAAAATAGTGACATGCTTTCTAACTGAAACCAAGCCGATCTTGTGGCACTACAGCACTCACAACAATAGATATCCAGGCTGTAGCTCTTCTATTTATTGTAGATTTGAAAATGTCACTTCTATTGGCAAAGATTTACTTTTTCTAAATGATCTGTACGCAAATGCCTATACAGATCAAGAAATATAAAAAGATTTTTTACAGGATATGCTGGATTAGAATTGGGTTATATGAACCAGCTATAGACAGGAAAAACACATATGTACCGATGATTATGGGAACCTGCTGTGAGCAGACTCAGTGCTACTCGGAAGTAGCAGTCCCGTGAGTGTTGAGGAGGAGATCCCTGTGTGTTCCAGAGGTGTCTCAGACAGGCGTGTTGCCTCACCTGGTCCTGTGTTTACCTCAGATGGTAGGATTAGGAAGCAGCCATGTGGAAGATATGACTCTAATCCGTCGTGCCTTTACTTGGCACTCAGACACTCAATCCTGTGCAATGCTTCCGCTCTCCTAAAGGTAGAGCAACGCCCTTAAGGACTGCGAGAAATATCAACAGCATTTTGAGACTCTCAGACAGCAATATTTTGACAGCCACATGGGGATCAGTTTGCATTTGCCTAGTGGAAGAGGGTCGCAGGTGGACTGAAAAGGGACGTTAAGACAGGGTGCTATAGATTCGTAGATTCAAATGTGTAGATCGTTGCAGCTTGAGTTTTATGTGCCTCACAATAATGTAGGTTTTAGCTTTGTGAAGTTTGTGTTGTGGAAAAAAAAATTCAAGTACTAGTTAAATGCAAGTGAAGAACCAGTGTTGCCTTTATAATTGGTACTTTGTAGTACCTCAGCATTGTCAGTAACTGAAACTCTTTAATGAAAATAAACTACAGCGTTTGCAGTGGTTTTCCATTTGAACACCTGTCTGTCTTTGTTTGCTTTAGGCAAATTTTATCATAGTGCACACTTGTAAAACACTGGGCACTTAAACTGAGCAGCTCAGCTAGTTGCCCAGTGTTGGTTGTGACAAAGCCAAGGAAACATAGGACCAAAAATAGATATACAGTAAGCTTAAGTTGAAATAAACCTGTCAAGTACTGTACCATACACACATTTCTCTTAGAATGTAACCGCCAAAGATAACATAAATTCTGCTGGGATCATGTCCTACAATTGTACAAATCAATGTGCTCGGTTTTTGAAAAAACGACATCAAACGTGTGTAGTGTTGTGTAGTTTTAAACTTTTTTTTTTAACTGCATTTTGTGCTCGTTATCAAACAGAGAATGTTAAATCTGTCTGTGCGTGAACTGATCATGGATGTGATCTCACAATGTAACAGCTCGCTCCTCATGCCGGGAGCAACAGTGCTGCAGTACAACATGACACAGACATCCTGAACTCGGCTGACATCACAGATGCAAAGAACACCAGTTAAAAAAAGCTATCACCTTGCTGCACGATAGATTTCGTCTCTTTTTTATGCCCCTCAAACGCATGGTGGAACAGAGCACGGCACAGTGCGACACCACCGCTCAAATAACCCATCTTTTCTCGTCATCTTTTTTCTTTATTTTAAAAATATTATAATTATTCATTTGTCAATGTTTTATTGTGGATCTTGGGTTTTTGGTATTATCACCTCTTTGGTGTACAGCATATACAGTGTGACATCCCCCACCCCCACTCCAAAAATGGACTGTCCCCAAATTACTGTGTTCATCGCATTTACAAAAAACCAGTGGAAACTGGATATTGCTTGAAAGTCTGTATCCTAACAGTTAACCTGTACCAACTGGTCTGATAACATGACACTTTGTCAATAGTTGACAAGAAGCTGCCCTTTCCTCACAGTCTTTCATCTTTCTTGTGTCCTCATGATTTTAGTTGTTTTAGTTGTTTTCCGGTCTAATAAGAAGTGTATTCTTTATTTCTGGTGTTTTCTGAAACTTTTAGCAAAATGTTGCCATAATGTTTTTTCAAATGCCTTTATTGTATATGGATATTGCCCACCATGCTTAAAAGTTTTGGTGATTAACTTTGAGTAAAGATTTAATATTTTTTATGGTGAGTAGACAGTAAGTAAACATTCAAATAAAACATGAAACCATTCATTCAACTGCGTATTTGTTTAAAGACTTGCATCGATTACTATTTACTAATTAATAACTACTAATTACAAATTAATAAAGGCAGTGTTCACAGCTGGTTTTTGTAGGAGGATTAACAACTGTCCTACAATAACTTTGGTTGATAACCGGTTCAGTTATACACATTGCACGGGGCATCGTCAAATCTACCCATTTTGTGCATAAATGTAATTTCCTCACCCTTTAGGACACTAGGCTACTGTGAAAGTTTAGTTTTTGGTCTGAGGACTCGCCTTTGATGTTGCAGCCACATCACCATCTTTATCACAAATAGTAGAAAGCAAAACTCTTATTTATCCAATGTGCTGATAATTAAGCCCTTCTCATTAGTGACATAATTGGAAATGTAATTAGCAGTGGTAATAATTATTACATTTAATACCTTTTCTCTTTAGTTATCAGGCTCATTCAAAATGGTAATTAGCAGTCATGAGAATTTCATACTTTTTCCCTAATTAATTTTGGTCACCAATTATTTTAAGATTGCAGAAGAAACAAATTTCTGTTACCCAGTAATCGCAACATTGCTTTGTTTGTTGAGCATGTAGATAAAAGTAGGCATATGATCATTTTAGGGGTGTAGAGGTTGAGCCTAAATGTGTAACTTTGTGTAACTGCCTGGAAGATTTGTACATTTGCATTAAAACTGCCATTGGTAACATTAGCAAAAGCATCTTTGGTGCATCTGGTCAAATACCTTGTGCTTTAAATCTCTCATTTCAAAGAAACTACATGTGATGGTAAACAGCTGTTTTATCTTTATCTTCAGAATTCAGATGGCAGTAGAGTGAGTGTCAGCCAGAAGTGATAACTTCTCAGCAGATTTAGCTTCAGTAGAGACCGTTTAACAGGAAGGTGAGTCTTAAACTTACATTCATTTATCTTTGTACACAGTATACCAATATTTGCAAATTTAATAACAAACTATTTAATAACTAAGTCAGTGATGGGTAAAAAAAAAACTGTTCAAATAAGAGATGGATTGGTGTACACACATTACAACATCAGCATCAGTGATCTGTAATTTAGTTGTATGAAACCTGTCATATAGTTGTCTTTAATTTCTGTGACTGTCAGTCCAAAACTAAATATTCAATCGCTGACTTTACCTTCACAAAATGCAGCTTGTAATATGCAGTATTAGTGTCTGTTCACCATGTTGAAGTTGCACCTCTGTTTCATGGAACAATTTAATTGTCTCAAACATGTGCAGAAGCAGCACACACAAGTCA
The DNA here is from genome assembly GCA_033026295.1 of Channa striata. Classification (NCBI taxonomy): domain Eukaryota; kingdom Metazoa; phylum Chordata; class Actinopteri; order Anabantiformes; family Channidae; genus Channa; species Channa striata. The sequence goes on along the minus strand of CM065172.1, from coordinate 11,369,578 downwards.
TGATACCCCAAGGCCTAGATTAATTAAGCTATGAAAACCCATGAGCAGAGAGCATTCAGCAGGTGCCTGTTTTCTTGGTATGGGACTTGTTTTTGGCAGTGGTGCAGTGGCTTATTATAAATCTATAATTAAGTTACATTTTTATTTGTGTTTTTAACATACTGTCATAGGGGATCAACATGGTCTAAACTCTGATTCTGTTAAGTGCACTCTGGGCTATATTGATATTTTATTCTCTCTTCCTCCTTAGGAATTATACTTTGACAAAAATGTGAATTAGGAATAAGCAGCTCAAAGTGATACTGTTTGTGTCATTCATAGGTTGTTATCAAATTACAGGTGTTCTGGGTTTCCACGTGCTGTTGGTGAGGTGCACTTTGTGATACTTAAAATCTCTTGATTTGTTCTTAATCCAGAACAAGCCGATTTGCCCCCCCCCCCCAACTCCATACCCGCTGTACTTCAGCACAAAAACAAACATTGCACCCTCCCGCTGTCTGGAAGGATGGTCCTCAGAACCCCCACAGTTCAGCTCATCCGACGTTGGGCTGTGTTGGCAGGGCTAAGTGAATGTGAGGAAGCGGTTCTCTCAGGGCAGCGTCTGTTATTTTCAGTCACCTGCCAGCAAATGCGGAGGGCGAGATGCACAGCAGGGGCCTAACAGAGGGATGAGCAGGGCTGTGGGAGAGAATCCCCCTGCCTGCAGGGTGGTCAGACTGAATGAGAATCACCACCACCGTGGTACCGTTGCCAAGAGCTCGTTTGAGCTAACAATGAGGCCTGTGGAGGGGCAGACTGGGCAGGAAATTGAGGTTAACAACATTGTTACATATTAAACAGGGTTCCGCTGTGTGTATAGGGTGTGTAATACTAAATCATTAAATAGTCAAGTGTTTTATTTAGTAATGAGATCTGGAAAAAAAAAAAACATGTTTAAAATCAGAATATTTAATGATTCTTTCTGGATGGGCTATTTTAAGGAGCTATAGTGGCAATAGTACTTGAACTGATCACGGACAGTAAGGTCATACACAGTTGGCATTAACTCAAATGATGTTTTATATTTTAGATTCTTCCAAATAGCCTCCTTTCGCTCTGATTGCTGCTTTGCACACTCTTGGCATTCTCCCGATGAGCTTCATGAGGCAGTCACCTGAAATGGTTTTCACTTCACAGGTGGGCCTGGTCAGGGTTCATTTGTGGAATTTCTTGCCTTAATGGGGTTGGGGAAAATAAAGCAAAACCATTAAAGAGACAAGGTTTGTCCGAACTTTTGACTGGTAGTGTATTTCGTTTCAATATTTCTCTGAAGTTCCACTCTAACACTACTGTATAAGGACTTTTTTTAAATACAGAAAATACAGAATTAGTAAATCAGAATTTGAGATTATAGCTCAAACTGTTCTAGTCAAAAATTGTGAATTTTACAAGTGCTTTCACAGGTGCTAATTGTACATTACACCACAGGTCTTGGCACTAGTTTTCACAGCTCAAGCCTAGTGGTTCTTACCGCTTTCCTTTACTCTTTCCCCCACTGTGCTTTGCCCAGGGGAGAGACGCCTTCTACATGTTGTAATAAGGGTAGCTGATATAATGAAGGTCATTGTAATCAGAGCTAATGTGCCAAGGAGTCAAGACACTGTAGCTTTATTTGCCAGCAAGGCCCGGCATTTGGTACCCATGGGGATCAGGCTGATAGTGTTATCTTTGCTAACCTGACTCTAATACAGGCCTTGCTCCACTGTTTGTGTCAGTGTCGGAGCTGAACTTTTCCCAGTGATCTCTTCCGTGTGTGGATGGGCATGGATTGGGCTCAACTCTGCTCCATCCTTGTTAAATCCCATCCCAAGGTGTTTGGCGTCTCCAAGTTCACACACTGTATTTAGAGAGTAGTGCTCCCTCTAACTGACTGTCGAACTTGGAAAACAGGCTGGGCTCACATAGGCTTCTATTGGATGCACTTGACATAGAAACATTACATTGACGTCTGCTGAGGACTGGCTTGTAAGGGATGACCTCTAAATCTAATCCTGTCCCTCAGGATATGCAAATGTCCTCAGCTCAAATTTGATTTGTTTTTGTCAGTTCAGGACACAGCAGTTTGTTTACAACTGTTCCAACACCGCGTAAAAAACGGATGGTGCAAATAAGTAGCTCTACTTTATAAGACATTTTACAACCTTGCTTACCAGACTGTTTGGACATTAAGTCCTGTATAAATGTGCCTTACACTTTGCCATTGACATTCATTTTGCTTAGTTAATTATTTTGTGTCAAGACAAAATATATACTAGGCAAGGCTTAGTTATCAAACTGAAATGAATAAATGACATTAGTAAATTATTTACCGTAATTACTATTTTGTTGTTATTAATTGTAAACTTTGATTATAGAATAACATGTTCATTTTAACAGATGACTATTGTCAAAACTTTTATCCCAGCTGTCTTTGGCCCTAATTTTTCAAACATGAGATTTCTGCATCAGATGACCTGTGTGTGACTGGAAATTTGTCAGGAACCCCCGAGTCCATAAAATCAAAAACAAAACCCATCTCTAGTGGGGATCCTTAGCCAAACCTAAAGGTTCATTACCATTTCTCTCATTTTTTTACACTTGCCTTTTTAATGTGCCGCTTTCTGTAAGAAACATCAAAGGGCTTTTTTCCTATTCATCTGAGTACCTCCAGAAAAAAAAGGCTACCCATATATAACCCCATGCAAGTCCCTCGGTCCCATCATTCAAACTTCCAAGCCTCTCTTTGTGGCTTCCTAGAGGACCACGGTGAAATGATCTCTTTTGTTTCGCATCATTAGTTCCATCTGTTGTGCGAGCAGGCCTGTCTGTTCCGGAGCATGGCAACGTGATGGTCGCCAGGGGCGATTGGAGATGCTACTGTCCTGGTGGCTTGTGGCTCGACCTCTGCCACCACCGTTGCCTCATCTGTGATCCCAGTGACACTCCCACACTCGGTTGACTGTTTTTCCTTACTTATTCATACATCTGGAAAGATGAACTGTAAGCGCACCGATGTTCATATGCATAAAATACATTTAACAGAATTGCTGTCAGAAGAAAGACTTTAGCTGTGATACTTTATTACTGTTACTTTAGATCAGTGCTGTATGAGTCAAGCGGAATACATATATTCTAATCACTTGTGTGATTGTGTGTCATTACATACAAATCACCCAACTTGTTAGTTTCACATTGTATGGCCACAGTTTTTTATAGGTCAGGTTTCTGTGCTTATTTTCTTGTGGTTGGGAGTGAATGATGCACCAAACAGATGTAGCATTTTCTTGCAACAAGGAAATATTTTATTCATGATTTACATGAATGATAAATCTTTAGAAAGTCTTTGTGCTGATGGGCATACACAATTTAACATCTGTCATCTTCAGAATAATTAATCGCATACCAGAACACTTGGGACTTAGTGTTGGATTTTTTTTTCTCTCACTTTGCTTGATCTAATAACTTCTTTAAAAGTAGCACATTCTCTAAAGAAGACTGGAATGATAAACATGCCAGCCACATGCTCTGTTAGGGAAAAATCCAGGAAAAAACGTCTTCTCCTTAGACTTTTCATGCCCTTTTCCTGTGAAACCGTACAAACCCAAGCAGACAAAAAAAAGTGTCTTTACATTCTAATTCTAATCCCTAATTCAAATGAATGTTTCCATAATATTTTGCACGTGAATTACTCTGGCCTTATAACCATAGTGCGAATAAACAGCACAAGGGCAACTGTGTCCATGTCAGCGCAGAGATCACCAGATCATTTTCATTGAAGATGGAGCCATCAAAGGTCATAGCCATTCAAATGACCTAACCTTGCAATGTAACACCTGGGTGTAAAAGTGGACTCATCCTATCTACTGGGATGGGTGTAATGTACCTCTAATGTATAAAGTGCAGAAATAAAATAAGAGTTATAGGTTGGTGGATGAGGGTTATTGTGGACTAGAGAACACTGTAACTCTATATGGTGAAATAGCTGTGTTGGTATCACCCGAGGTGACAGGCTATTGCCAAAGTGCTGTATTTGTTGGAACCATTATGAAATAAGGTCTGCGAAAAAGGCCAATATTCAGTTTGAATTGATTCCTGGAAAACGCCAGAAGTGAATATGCTTTCATTTTGATAGTATTACTATGGACAAAATGTGTTGTGTCAGTTTCTCTTTGCCATTACTTTGCTCCATTAAGGCAAAACCGACTGATTTTATTTTTGCCCAGTCTATTTTCTGTGATAAAATGAAAATCTGAGAGCTTTATTAAGTCTGAGTGACACCTAAAGCTGAGAGCCAACAGGAAAATAAGTCATGTGGGATCTAGTTTCAGTTCATTTTTCCTCAATTCCCATCTCCTGATCAAATACTGCACTTTCCAGTGAGGCCTAATGGGAGTGTCAAGTTCACAAAGGCCCTCTCTCTCTCTTCCTCTGACTCCATTACCTGATAACAAGCACTGGTTTGATACTTATTTGTACAGCGCAGTTAAAATAGGCTCGTGTTGTGAACATTTTTAGCAGGTTGTAATTGAAGCTGTATTGAGGCCATTTTATTAATTTGTACAAATCTTCTCTGCATATGTTTCCAAGTTGCTCTGGGCATGAACCCAGCTCATTTTCTTTCCCCTACTTGACCGTTTGAGCTGCTCTTTTTTAGTAAAGCTTTTGAATACTGCTTCTCTTCAAGCCAAACAAACATGACCACTGATGTCTTGGGTTCAGGGCCTTTCAAACAACCTTTCAATAAAACAAGCTCAGCTGCGAGACATACAGGATCTCCCGTGCTGTGCGGCCCTGCTGAAAATACCCTCCCTCCTGTTTCAAAGCCATCGGCTTTTGGTTCCCGCAGGAGAGCCAGCATTATCCTGCAGGTTTTATTTAAACATGTTGGGAAGGTATTTCCTCTTTTATACAGTAGGTTATTTGACATTTAGGAGAGCCTCACCACCACATATGAAATAGATTTTATTTGGCTTATCGATCCAAATCTTACAACTATATGTGCCAATTTCTTTTGACAGGTTTTTGATACGGTCTGCATGGTGCCGCGTCGGCCACACCTGCAGCTCATCTGCGTATGGCATAGACATAGGATGATGAATGCTGGGATGCCGGGAAGAGGGGAGAAATACAAATGCGCAGAGATGACAAAGGCATCCTTTACAGCTTGATACTGAGATCTATGATTTGTTTCTATTGACCTTTTCTCGTTTCTTCTGCATATCTAACTACAGTATAAGATATGCCACTTAAATAACCATCTGTGGTTACAATGTCACGCACATTGACATGTGAGATTTTGTTTGAAATTATTCATTTGTGTGCATTCTGGCTTCTCTGTTACATCACCTTATACAGAGCTGTATTTCCCTGGTTGTAGGAACTTCCAGTTCACCATTCCTCTTTAACTGCCTCTTAAATTGTCAGACTGGTCAGTTTGAGTGTGTTAGTTTTTTGTATTATCTTGGGAGGACAACTATGCTTTGGCTCAGACATTATTGGACCATTAAACCGCAGCCCCTCCTACTCTCAAGCACTTTCAGTTCTGTATAAATGCATTGGAATTACTTCTAGAAGGGTGGGGAGGGTGTGCAAAAAGACGACTGGAAAGGCTACTTATTCTCTTAATGATGTCTTGTCCTTTTTAAAAGTCGTCATCTTCAGTCACAAATGGATGAGTACGGCAGTGCAGCACACCAGGGACTGAGGTCATCCCAGCCTTCTTGTTTTAGCACAGGAAGTTACTTTCCATGAAATGAGGCAGGGCAATTTGCGTTAAAAGTTGAATTTGTTGATGGGGGGATGTGGGGGGTGCAGTGCCACATACCACATAGTAATTACTGTGGGAGTGGATAAGTTGTCAGGTATTTATGATTAGTTTGCTGCCCGCTAATAACTGTGACATGAGAAGTATTGTAAACATTCATGTTTTTTAACAAAGTCTGTTACATGTGCAAGCTGACTCCCTAACTCACCGATGCCAGAGATTTTCTTTATAAACGGCTATGTTGATTATTTTATATCAACACTTGGCACTGTTAGCATCATCAAGTTGTTTTAAATGCAGCGTCTTTGAGTTTAAGCATGCATTGTGAAAGAAGTGAGGAATTTTTTGCTTGGGAGTGTGCACGAAGATAATCCATCCATTGGCAAGCTAGGGCATTAAACTATCAACACCCATCTATTATGGTTACTGTCATGGCTGCATGAGTGAATTGCTGTCAAACTGAAAATTTTGTTAAACTGTGGAATTTATTAAGTCTAGATTTTGAGTGATACCCATTGGGAGGCAGTCATAGGGAGCCACAATATGTATTTATTATTATACAACTTAAAGATGGTGGGAAATTGTATCCCCATGCCAAGATAAGAGACCTAATGTGTCACCTTTTGACATTTATAGGATTTCACTCTCAAATAATGATATAGATCACGTCAGTTTTGGACGCAAGTGTTAGTACACCACAGTGATATAAGAAAACACCGTAAACCTGCAATAGAACGCCTTTTTAGTCCCAGCACCTTTGGGTTACCTATAAGCACACATAAAGTGGGTTTAGGTGTAGTCAGTGATTTACATGACACATGTCTCTAAGGACCCTCTGATTTGTATAATATCCTTCATGCAAGGTCATAGTGGTGCCTACATCTTTGAAGATGGAGGAAAGAGAACATGTTCCCCCTTCTATGTGCCTGTGAAAGAGAACAAACGTGAGATCATGGTGTCGAGGGGTTTCCACTCTTCAAAGTTGATATGAATCAGACATGAAACGATTTAGATGAAGTGATGGTTATCTTGATTCCCGGTGCTGTCCGTTGAATAGACAGAGTAATGCATAGAGAAGCATAATAGCTGTGTTTTAGTGTGAAATCCTGGGGAAACGTATCCATCTGGTGCATGAATAATTTAGATGGCTCAAGTTGGTTCCTGTTGCTGCTGTGTTTGCGCTAAGCTTTCTGTCTCTGCTTTGCCACCCCCCACCACCTCCACCGCTACCACCACCTCCCTCTTTGACATCACTCCTGAGGCTTGTTTGTGATGCTTAATAGGAAGTTAGGCCACATGAGGAATCATGGGGAGGAGAGACTTACTTTCCCCCTTTGCTGCGCTTTCTGTCTGCTTTTATTTTTTTTCCCTAAACCTGCACAAACCTCATAAACAGTTTAACACCCACTGACACAGATTCTCCATCTCAAACACACACACACACACACACACACACACACACACACACACACACACACACACACACACACAAACTCAAGATCCAGAGAAACTGTAGATGTGCTCTGTTCTAAACATACAGTACACCTTGCTATCAATAATTAAAATCTGATCTGGAACCTGATTAATGTTCACTGAGCTCTGTTAATAAGACTGGGTGTGACTGATTTTTACGCGCACTTATAAATGCAATACACAGCACTTAATGGTGATGAATCAGAGTTGGGTGAAATGTTTTCTAATATCAAACCTAAACATATACAACAAACTCATACATAGTTATAATAATAAATCTAATTCTGCTTAAAGATATACACATGTGCAGTTAGATGACACGTGCATATATACCTATAAAAACTATACTCTGGAAAAACATGCAGAAATACTGTATTTGCAAACACACAATGATGCACATTCACTAATGTGTCAGACCAGTTAAACTTGCCCTGCATAGATTAATTTATTGTAAAAATGCAAATATGCTCAGGTTGTGTCCTCTGGTGAAATCCAGTCCCTGACTTAAAAGAACCAGTCAGGATGAGGGGGGTAGCATTGAGGAATAGGAGGAGGGAAAAACAGAGAGAGAGAGGGAGGGAGAGAGGGAGGAGGGGATGTGACAGGCCCTTGGAATCTCAACCTCTCTCTCCTGGCGCCCGCACTAATCAACCCCTGTAATTTATGCAGAAAATATGATTTATATTTAATTTCACTACACTTGCATTGTTAATTTGAGATGTAATTAACGCGTCGCCACGGCAACTAATTTCTCAATGCCGTAAATTATCACCGCCTTTTCATCAAAATTCAGTTACTTTGGCTCCTGTGTGCAGTGTTGTGATGCAATTAGGTTACCAGGGCAACCCCAAAGTGTTAATTTTCCTTTGTTATATTGCAGCGAGGCAGAAGTTTTAATACCACAAGTCATTTTCACTTTTTTAGCGAACAAAGAACTTGAATTTTTTTCTTACTTCAGTGGGAAAAAAAAAGGTGGATCAGGGGTGTTAAACTGCGCCTGTGGATCATGCAACTCATGAATACAAGTATACAATGCTCCATGCGGCTCCTTCTAACACTTGTTATATTGTTGTGAAGTGAACTGATTTATAGCTGGGAATTCAAATAGAGGTGTTTCAAAGTCGTCCTTTGGGAAAGAATGTATTGGCCAAAGTGAGTCTATAATATTGAGAAATGTGTTCATTGTTCAAATTTAAGAGAGTTCAGACTTTCCCCTTTCTGTCTTATACATAAAAAACGGCTCACACACACCACAGCACATTTTCAGTACTCACACTCGTTTTATTCCCCCAACAGTGACTGTGAAATGACTCAATATTTTAATCAACTGTATCTAATTTGCACTCCAGCAGAAGATAGGGCCACATGTGTGTTGTTGTTGCCCTGGCTGGCACTGAGTATGCCCACCGGATGGCTCTGAGCTGCCCTGAATTGCCACGCTTGCCAGTCTCTGTGGCCCACTCAACACGTCCGTCTCCAATCCTCCCCCTTTAGCTAGTCTTCAGTGGAAATATCAGGTCATTGGCTGCTAAGCTCTGGTTAACTGCAAAGGTAATTAAATTTGTAAGCAGGCTTTTTGAATCTTTTTAGCCTCTTCGGTAATACCGGTAGGGATTACACCATTTTTGAAGCACAGCTTCGTTTTGACACCCTGGCAGGAGGGGGCCAAATCCCAGTGACCAGACAGGATGCAAAACAGCCAAAGCTCTAACTGTCAGGCAGATTCGAAGCTATGATGTCTTCTTTACGCCGTGGTACACTGGGAGGGATGTCAGAAAAAATGACAAAGAGCAGCAAAGAGCAGATGTACTTCTGCTAATGTGAATGTGTTTGCATGTGTTTTTTTCTTTTGTCAAACAATAAGTATTTATTATGCAGGTCCTACTAGCCCTGTCAAAAATCTGTCACCTTACGGGGTCGAGAAAATTTGTTTTCTTTACTTCTACAGATGCCAACATAGTGCTGATTTCTCTCAGCTGTGGTATCAAAACAGAGGAGACTCCTGTGAAATAGAGAGACAATGTTTCAGATCAAGATACTGTATTGTCTGTGTGTGATGCTAAACAACAGTTTGATATTATTATAAAAGATAAAATATGAAAGATTCAGCCCTCTGTAGACGGGGGGACCCTTGGGAGGGCCACTAAAGGCACTCTTTGAAAAACAGTTGCTCACAACTCATTCGATTAAAAAAAAGATATATTTCTGATATAATTTAGCCTGTTTTAGAACATTATGCAATTATGCAAATGGAGTGATATTTCATCCTATGTGGATTACACTGAAACTTTTTTAACTGTAGCTGCATCCTCCCATGCTTTGATCCCTCCCTGTCTGATCTTTTAACTATAGAATGACACCACCGCAGAGTTTAAGACAAGCTTGCACATGTCCTCATCGTCACACCTATGGCAAATACAATCTGTTATGTAGAAACTATAATCTATAATCTATTTCGTCATCCCAGAACAGTAACCAACATGCATGTAACATTTTCTTCGTTATTTGTGTAGACGCTGTGTCTTCGGTGTGACGGTAGCAGTTGTGTCTAACAAAGTTGCAGCCCGAGTGTCTTTCTTAGGCAGAAAGCAACTAACAAAGTCATTTGTCCACTGATGTCAAACTTTATCTAAATAACAATTAGAAGTCACAATGGGGCTGAACTGCCTAATCAAAAGCAGTGTAATAGGACATCTAACCTGTCTGGGATGTCTGGCAATCTTGCTTGATTAGAACAACATAGTCAAAATATTCTTGCTATTGTCCTGGTGGATGCAAAGTACAAGTGTGGGGAAAGGTCATCAACAAAGTTTTTATTTTCCTCGTTCCTTAAAAACACTAAGTTGATTAGGCTTGTTTATTTATTCAGGTCCAAAAGAGTATTTGCTTTTGTCGCATTTATTCCCATTTTGCCAGCACAAGGGGCCGTGGAAGACGAGTTACCAAGGAACACAAAATTTTAATTAGTGTATTTTAATCATTCAGGCTTTTCAAGCTAATCCACAGACCCCTGAGAATTCCCAAGATGCAGCTCTGTGCTGCTTTACCATTTATTGTTGAGTCTATTATAATTACTGTTAGCAGGTGGGGGCAGGGAGACGTTTATTATGTTTTTCCATCTTTATTATAATTACTAGAAAAAATGAAAGGATGCTGTTTCATTAAGTTTAGAGATGATGCCATTTTCCCCCTGTTTTTTCCCTCAATCTCCTTCCTGCTTTTGTTCTATAATGCTATTGTACTGGGTTTTATTCCAGGGCTTTCATACGTTGCACAGCTTTATGAGAAAAAAACAACAAAAAGAAACAGATCTCTTATTAAGAACAGACGAGGGGAAACATGGTCTTAAAGAACTTAATTTCTGAGACAGTTTTTCTCTTTTTCTTTTTTCCCAAAGCCAGCCAGTGCTCTGAGAATGAAGTTGATGCATCCTCTGAAACACAATTGTTTAATAGAGTTGGACTGAGATCAGAACAGTAATGCAGAAAGTAGAATATGTTTGCCTCTCTTTAACACTCATCAGTAATGAAAGATAAGAGGACTGCAGTAAATCTTTAAGCCCCATGCTTTTGGTGCTCTGCAGGGATTTTTGCATCTTCCAAAAATATTTTTTGTTTGTCTGTTAAAAACTGTTTTGCCACTCCTTCTTCCCCTTGAGTCCCCAAAGTGTAGCACTTGTATATTTAAGACAATCAGGCAGTTAAATGTTTTTTTTTTCTGCTGTGTGAGATTTCTTTTTTGTCCTTTTTTTTTATGATACTTCTGTGGACAAACAACTTTTTAGTTCAAGAGTCTTCTTCTGTTTAACTGAAGAGAGGCTGCATTTGAAACGTGATGTGTCTTTGCATGACGTACGGGTTGACCAATTGATTAGAGCTTGTAGCATGGTTATGTCTGAGTCAACAACTTCACATAAAACTTTACACTTGCCATCATTTCAGTGTCAAGGGCACCATTTTGGAAATGGATCTAATCAATTTTCTTAAGTGAGTAGATCTGAAGCTGTCACTTGGCTATCAGGCAGCGCATTAAAAAAACTTTATTTCAGTATGATGTCATTTGACTTCCAGTTTTTAGAGTGCTAATTCATAAACACTAGCAGGCTAAAATTCATCTGAATCAGAAATTTGCATTTTGTTGACGGGTACAACCACATTTTTATAATGTGGAAAATTAATGTTTTGACAAAAGATCTTCAACATATATCTTTATTTCACAAAAACAGTTGTTAGCATCAGTACTTCATTTGTGTGTTTATTTTTTACTCACCAGGAGTAACGTGAAATTTTTGTATTATTGCCACAGATGCTAACCTGGTCAAGACAACACAGAAGAGTTTTGGTTCTATTATTATTATTATTATTATTATTATTATTATTATTATTATTATTATTATTATTATTATTATTATTATTATATTGTATAAGGGGCAAACAGCCGAATTCACTTGAGTTAGAGCCTGACTTACTTTTTAAAAGACTGGGGACAGTGTTTGCATACGATGTCTAACATTTTATGGTTCATTTGTTGTACTTGATCTGATGACTTAAATAGAAGGTTTCACACCTGTTGCACCTGTTACTGTAAAACAAAACGTTTATTTGATGTCTCAAACGTTCCATGAGAGCATTCTCTGGAATCAAGCTTGTTGAGCCAGTTTTTTGTATTCACAACACTTAACTGAAAAACTGTAAAATATGATATATCTGATTTGTGATAGGTTATGAAGAAGTGTGACAGTAAACGCTTGCTACTAAGAATATACAGTCTGTGCTTTGTATTAAATAAATCTATACATAAATCTATACGTATATACTGTAACATTGTTGTTAATCAAATTGGAACCTAAATCCGTACCCATTTATCGAGAACCTGTTTTACCGCACGTCCTACATAGCTGTCACATCAGACCTCGGTTATATTTGTCGAAACAATAGTCGTTCTCGTGAGAAATACAGATAATATAGGTACTGTGTGCTCCATTATATGATACCAATGTGTAAAATCAGACAAAATAACTAAACTAAACAAAAAAAAGGCTAACGCCATAAAGTAGTTAAAGCAGGAATTTAAATAGAATATTTCTGCTGGACATGCAGAGCGTTTTACTTGTGAGGCTGTTGATTATTTTTGGACAAAAAATGGATTCGGTCAATGTGTGTGAATGTAAAAGTTGTACTGACACCTTTTGGGCCACGACACCAACATCGCTGTGCTTGTGGATCAACAATCCCCAATAAAAACAGTGCATGGAAGCTGTTGGCAGTGAAATTAGAGTTCATTTACTACAATTTTGGTCTACTTATAGCATTCAGATGCTTGGTGTTTGTCATCTGCCATTTGTACAGCTAATGAACCGTTCAAACACACAGCGACACGACCCTGGGCCAGTGACAGCTTCCTTTATTGTCAGCGGAGACTGGTGCTCAGTACACTGCACTATGTGAGACAGAAGAGAACTCTGGCAACGTGACCGGGATAAATTAAAGAAAACCAAACTTCATGCACATATGCTGTGATGGGTTCAGCAAAGGGCAAGCTGGTTAGGTGCGTCTTGAACCAAAGCAGAAAGTATTAATACATTTTTATACACACATAGGAAAAGCTGATTGTCCTAAAAATGAAATCTAGTAAAGAGTACTATTAGAGAAAAAGTTACAACTTCTGAAACCAATCGCCTTAGCATGTAAATAATTATGCTCAAAACAAGAAAACCAGCACCGGCAACAAACCAATTAGTCTCCTTGTGTGTGAACGCTGCTAAATGCTATCAGGCTGGCCATCGCTTGTAGTGAAGATGTAGGTTAAAAAAGTGATCCCTCGCAGAATTTGTAGAGCAGAGTGAGAGCAGGTGTCTGTCAGACAGGGCGAGGAAAAAGATCAAAGCGAGCGGCTCAATGGGCAGGGCGGGCCATGGGATTCAATGGGCAGGGTGCTGGGGGTTGTGGCATGGGAGGGCAACATGCGCACAAAAGGCCATGGGATCAAAACCTCCCACCTTCTCCCAGGTTACCACAAACATAAATAGAATATCTATTTTTACCATACCCAGCCAACTTTTGGTTTAGCTACCAAGCTAAACAACACAACCACACAGCATGAGTATTACCAGCTCCAGTGTCCTAGTGAGTCGAAATTTTCTACAAATGGTGAACCTGTGTTGGCATGTGTGCATGATTTAAAAACTACCTTCACTAAAACAACCAATAATAAATCGAGCAAAACGACACAAGCCATTGCATGCCAACTAACGAGTTATTACAAAACGGTCCAACAGTAAGACTGCCAGCTCAGCATCTGCTTTGCATCCGTTTATCTCTTTTAGTTCTTGGTAGCAAAGAACAGTCTGACCTTTACTCTGATCCACCTGGACTCACGTTAGTTTTTGGGAACGTACCCAGCTTAAAGTTTTACACTGTAGTTGTGGTTTTGTCTTATGCTGAAATCGTTTCCCTGACTGCCAGACTGAATTGAAACTGTCCTCTTTCTATCCTTTTCTGAAATTCTTAAAGCTTCATTGTGTATTTAGCACCACACCATTTCTCACTTCAGGAATGTTTTGCAGAGCAGAGGAGAGAGGGAAGTAAGCAGTGTTCTCAAGTGGATATTTTTCATGTTTTCATGAAAAATTCCACATCTTCTCATGAGATGGCTTTCAGGAAAAAATGTATTTGAGACAGGTGCTAGGAAAAAATAATTAATAGACCTTTGACATGTGAAAGGCCATCGTAATGCAATTATAGAGTCTTTGTGAAGTGTCAGGATTTTGGAATTATAAAATCACTTTGGATTGGCAGCAGTAATTATGGTGGGCGAGAGAGACATTCTCTCATACCTTTGCTGATACAGCCCAGTCTTTCCACTCTGTTTAAGGCTTTTCTAGTTTTAGATGTTGGTACGAAGGCCTTTGTAGGTTTGAATGATTAAAAATTATGAAGTGTGATTATTATTTTTATGTACTGAATGATGTAGCATATTCAAGAGCCACTTCTGTTATTCTCTGAAATACTTTCTAAATGATTATTTTCAACATTCCACATCAAGGGGGGTCATGCATACAAATAAACATGCAGACTGGCCATAACAGAATTGTTTAGGCAACAGCCTAAATGGTTTATGGGCTCTATATTTTCTTTATCCCGCTTTCAGAAATGTACATAAATGCACCTTTGGCTTTCCTGTCATAATTGTAATATTTCCCACGTTCATATGTTAACCATGTTAACAAAAACAATAAAAATATCATTGGTGAGTTGCATTATGCAAAAAGCAATGTGTGGTTTTACTTTGAGTTGAAGGCAGAAAAAGGATAATGTCTATAGCGCCTGTTCACTGTCAGGAGACAAAACTTGTTAATGAAAAGGTTTTAAAAAAGGACTGAGTCAATTGAGGAGATGATAACCCTGGAGCGAACAGGGGAGATCTGGAGCAAGAGAACCAAAAGATATGTCACTGCCGATTTAGACTCTGTAAGAGAACAACAAATAATCAAATGCACTGAGGTAGTTTTTAACTAGAAACAGGCCTCTGCAAGGATATTAGGAAAGATGGGGACCGACAGTCAGAGAATGGACAGTTCACACCTAAAGACAGTTTTATTGAAACTATCACATATTTCTCTGACAGTCTGGAAGTATCACACACCTAAGTACAGTAGTGGCAACACGCTCCTGAAGATAGATACACCACCCACATCCCATGAGAGCAGAAAATTCTCATGTGGTGTTGTGCAAAACCACATGGCACCAACTTTGAACTTAGATTTTTTAAACTTAATTTATGCATTAAAAAACTAAAGCAGAAAACCACTGATGTAAATGCAAGGTCATTTTGGACTGTAGAGCCTACAGAAAGAAGGGAACTTAAAATAAGTGGAAGGTAAAACGATGCTAACTTCAAGTTAACCTGGAGGTAATGTCAATCTACCTCGGCTGTGGAGTCATTGGTCACTGATACCAGTCGCAAATATTAAACACATTTAAGAAACGTCTCAAGAGCAAGAACCACTGGCAGCGACTGGGTCTTAAGACTAGAACGTTTAACGCAGCACACGCTCAACGTTTTTCTTCGCTGACTTTTTGTACTGACCAGGCCAGACTGGCACTAACCAGGACCAACAAAGTCTGACCATGTTAAGCTAAGTTATTATGCATAGTGCAATAAGCTGCCCATCAAAGCAGTTCACGTATGATAAAAATGAAGACTATGGGGTGATGAAGTAGCTACAACTAGGAGGTTGCGGGTTTGCATTCCTGGCCGGGAGCAGCCTTCCTGTGAGGGGTTTGCCTATTATCCCCATGGTTGCTGGGGTTAGGGTTATTATTGACTCTAAATGGCCTGTACCTGTAAATTTGAGTATGAATGGTTGTCTGTCTGTCTATGTCTCTCTCTGTTGGCCCTGAGATAGACAGGCAACCTGTCCAGAGTGTACCCCACCTTGCCCAATGACCTGGCTGGGATAGGTTCCAGGTCCGAACCAGGTCAGAACAGCATAAGCAATTACAGATAACGATGAATGGATCAAACACAGTCATTTGAGCTGTGCATTGTTATTAAATAATAACTTTTTCGATGTTTCTCATTTAATGAAGCAAACAAAGTGTGAATGGTTATTGGTGTTAATGGTTGTCACTTTTGACACCGACAGAAGAGGTCCCGCACATCTAAGCAGACTGGCGGTGCTGGATCAAAAACACACACGTCCTGGCACGTTTAATGGTGATCCAACTTTTTAAATCCTAATTTTAACTCTAATTACTAAATTTTTAATGGTGCAGTCTTGTTTTTCAAGTTATTAAGTTGAGACAGCTTTAAACCTTTAATTTTCCATTGTACTTTTTCTAGGGTTTTCACGCCTACTCATAGGCCCTCTTCGCATACAGACAAAAACCAACTGATTGTCTCTACTCAGGTCTGTTGTCTTAGCGTGGAACCTGGATTATCTAATTTTTCTGTAATCTTAGTTTTTGCTGAAATAGGTTTGTAAAAAAACATTTATTAAAAGTTGTACACCAGATGTGGCTGATATGCTTTTATTGTTTTTGAGCATCAAAGTCTGTCTACAGCACAGACAAACCGTTCCAAGTTGACGCTGACTGACGGATATGACCAAAGTTAACTTTTGACTTCTCATTATGTAATGGAAAACAGATTTTGTCACGGCTTCAGTTTTCAAGCCTTGTTCCTATTATAGTATATGACCTGATATCAAAATGTGTCTCCTTTATCGTTTAATAATTTTTTGGGTGACAATTTCATAATATTGCAAAGTCTGTAGGTGATTCATTTGTTCATTATGTAGACAAACAATAGAGTCTTGTTCCTTTTGTAAAAGGTGAACTGGGGCATCTTTTGTTTGACTTCTGTGCTCTGTTGACTGTTCTATTAGTCATTGGTACAAAATCTAGGGCTACACAATTAATAATATTACATCTGTTATCTTAATTCATCTCCACACAATCACATTTTCCCAGCAACATTCCTCCCTTATTTGCACATTAGTGAGAGGATCCATACCAAACCCTTTTAAAAGGAAACTCCACTGATTTTACTCATAAAAGGCTGCATATATGAAGTCTTTTGTGACTCCAGAGGGAGCAGTGTGAAGTCTGATAAATTGCCTCAAGTTATGTCACTCGAGTCAGCGTAAGTTCAATTTGAAATTGAAAAAAATGTAGAGGTGTAGAGTTAGCCCACTCCTGTGCTTTAATGTTTCAAGGCTACATTAGCTGCTGGAATAACCACAGACCAAAGGTGTCGGTCAGGTTCCAATGTGAGAAATTCCAACAAAAAAGTAATGCTTGTCATAAGAAAAATATCGCTCATTTAAGTGCCTCCGTTTTTGTTCTTTTTTAAAAACTGAATAAGATTAACTAAACATGCTCAAATTTACCGTCTAGTTGTCTACTGTCCTTTTTCTAATAAACTACCACGAAGAGGTGAAATCTAAATGTATTGACATCATATCATCATGAGGATAAGTGCTGTGTCTGTGGTGCAGTAACACTACAGTTTTTATTGGACCTCTCCGTAACATGGGCTTGATAAGCTTTGTGGAATAATAATGAATATCTGTTGTTCACACAAGCAGACAGCCAAGTGATGTTTAGGTTTTTGTATAATAGTAGGACAAGTGATTCCATTAGCATCCATGATGGATCTCCTGGGGTTATTGAGGACAGAAAACCTGTATGCTTTTCCATTTTCCCCCTTCTTAAAGAGATTGATGTCTGTTTCACAATGATGCAATACAGAGGCTCTTCTCCCAGTTCAATTCAAAGGTTCATGTGTTTAGTTTGAGTGAGGCAGGCTAACCAGGCCTGATAAGAGTGGCATTAAACCATCAGACTTCTCCCCTCACACTGAACCCACGTCCACATTGTGCAAATTACTGCTCAATTTGGCTGCAATCATGCTCTTAACATGGAGCTGGTTTGGAGAGGAGCTTTTCTAATTATGGGCAATCTGTAAAAGATGTTGTTGTGATTACAGCACAGACATATGCCCTAGTGCAAAGTACATACAAACTAGACACCAGCACACTAAGAGCTCAAAAGAGAACCTAGTTACTGTCTTGCCTCAGAAGAAGGGCTGTAAGTGTCGCTGTGATGCAAAATTCTGATGAAGTATAGTTTAATGCGGGGCTTATATTCATCCGTCTATCCATTATCTGTAGCCATTTATCCGTTTAGGGTTTCAGGTGGGGCTGGGATAGGCCCCAGCTGTCATAGGGTGAGAGGCGAAGTATACCCTGGACAGGCCAACACAGACAGACAAACGGACAGAAAACCCTTCACATCTACACCAAATAAGCCAACATTAATGTTGTTAGACTTTGGGAAGAACCTGGAAGAAAGTGATTGGAAAGTGCCAGAGTCAAACTGGGACCCAAACCCACAACCTTCTAGGTGTAAGACAACAGCGCTGAATACTGCACTACTGGACTGCCTATTTTACTACAAAATAGAGAACTGAGGGCTGCCAAATAGCTTTATCTGGTGGTGCAGTGACTCGAGTTTGACACATTTCCTTTAAGTAGCCATATCAAGAAGAACATCAACATCATCAGAAGATCAAAAAATCTTAATTGTAATTACAAAATGACACAGGGCACAACATGGGCAACAGGGCTAATAATCATAATTACATACATAAAGAGCATATAACAAACGTGGCTCTGTGAGAAAATCACTTTTGTCACTCTACAGCTCTATGGATGACTTTCTGTGTCGCTTTTTATTTTTGTGTCAATGTATCAGTCCGTATTGGAGTGTGCAACAGTTTTCCCTGATCGTCAGAGGTTCAGTGAGTCACACTACGGCTTTCAAAAAAGACTTGGGCTCCAACTCATCTTAGAAAAACTCATCCACCCAAACCGCCACACGTGCCCTTTTCCTGTCTCCGTTTATTACACAGCCATGATCCTCTTATGAAGGCTTCCTCTCCAGTGGAATACCATATGTTTCTAGTTTAGCCCAATTTCTTTTTCTCATCATTCACGACAAGCATTTGCCAAGCCAAAAGCATTGAGAAAGCTCTGCTTCTGCCATACTTTTTATTTTTTTCCCTGCCTGACTTGTCTCAGAATATTTCAAATCGCTGTGGTTTTAAATTAATTTACAGCCACAACAAAAGAGCTCAGCATTTTAATAGCATTGTAAGTAATTTTAAGTTAATTCAGTAACCTTTGAAATAGAGTTCAGGCAGCCACTAAATTGTGGTTGCTGTTGATGAACACAGAGGTCAAACAGAGGGTTCCAGCTTCTTCATCAAAGGATTTGTGGGATATCATCTTGGAATTGCCTTTTTTTTTATCAGATGGCACTCAAAATGTGTCACTGATACGCTGTCGAGAAGAAGAAGAAAAACAATTACAATTTTATTTATATGCATATATTTTTTAAGCTATAACTTCTTTGCATTCTCTCATCATTTCTGTGCCACAAATGTGGTGTTAAGCAAAAGTTTTTCTGTTAAATTACCAAACATGTCTTTTTATGGGCATTTAGAAGTACAGTACATTATGCAGGTAATTTTAGTGCACGGTAGGAGTTGTAAATTGAATTGTGATTCAAAACCACAGCCGCTACGCAGAAATATCACAAAAACTACTACAGTATGTGATATATTATTTTGTTTCTATAGGGAGAACTCATCCAGACTGTTGAACATTTAAAACAACAACGCAGCTTGTTATTGCAAAGTTAAATCCATCCGCATTATTCAGACAGTGTTTTTTAACTCCCAGAACACTAGCCAGCTCACTTCCCAGACAGCATTTTTATCCTTTTTTCGCCCATTACAGCTTCACAATCAACAACAATAAGTGGTTTCTGTCATAATGTATTCAATAATATGAGAGTGTGGCTGTGGTGTCACCTCCTTTTTAGTGTGAATTTTCCCCCCACATTAAATGTAAGCTGTTATAGGGCCCAAAGGAGCCCAGTAGTCTATTTTCCAATGATGTTGTCAGCCATGTGGCTTACACCCCTGAGAGGTGAAGGTAATCAGCCTTTTCATCTCCAGAGGAGGGGCAATGTCGAGGTCTTGGCTGACTCCATATTTTCCTCAGCCTTCCTCACAGTGTCTGAGCAAAACTTATCACTACCGAATCCTTTATTCTTATGTGGACCTGTCTTTCATACCGTTTTTATGAATTTCCTTTAAATGTCTTTTTTTTGAAATAAGTGTGTACGCTCAGCACTCAGCCCTCGGATATCATTTATAGATAAGATTAATGACACAAAAAAAGCCTGACTATGAGTCTTTGAAGTCTGTCTTTCAACACATGTTCCTATTCTCGTTGGATTATGAGCCTGAACCACATTCACAGATAAAGTAAATTCAGCTTGAGAACAGCCCGTGTAACAGTTCTGTTTTTTACCATTACTGTCTCATTATAACCTGAGCTTTCTATTAAATGTGATGCAAAAAAAGTATAAATATCTGAAAGCACATTAGGATGGCACAGAACTGATAAAGAAGGGATTTTTATTGTAAATGATCCAAGCGCTGTTCTACCGTAGTGAACAAAACACGAAGCATCACTTACACTACGGAAAGGATCAAAACCCATTTTGAGCCAAAGATCAAAACCCTAAACTCCCCTATTAAAGTACAAATTTCCTAAAAGGCTTTGAAATCACTTTTCTTCTGAGAGCACATCCATGTCTGCCTTTCTTTTGTGTAGGTGTTGAAACAATTGCTCTCTTCGGTGCACCTCCCTAAAATAGCAGACATACAGGGCTTGTAAGAAAATTAGTCAATTTAATTTCCTTGAGTAATGAAAATGTCATGCACCATTTAATAAAACTGCAAGAAAAAAGTCTGCGTTTCACACATTGGAGATAGCTAGGCCCCTGTGGATTTGAAAGTTTGACAGTTTCTCCTTTTGATGTTTTCTCTGAGTTTTGTTTCTTTTTTCTTGATGTGATTTCAAATTAATCTCAACAGCTTGGATGTAAATATGAAAATGAGACTTGTTTGGTCTCCCCCTGACAACCCAGAGAACTGCAGGCTGAGGTAACTGATATCTCTTTCCCCTTTAAACTGCAAATTATTTTACGTTTATGAGTTTGTCTCATCTTCAAGGTCAAAAATGTAATTTTTGCTCTTTCAAAGGGTTATAACCTCAAAAGAGAACCTCCATCCTTGCTGATTAATGAGAGACTCCTGCATTTGATGTTTCATTTGTGACATTTTAAACTTTAAATATTTTATATGCATACCTATGAAAAAAAATGAAGATATGCATTCATGTGGAATAAACGGTATTGCAGAGAAGAAAGGCTGGGCTGGGTATCATTTTAATAGAACAGTTAGAGTGCAATGGTTTTTCTTGGTGATTTTTATTTGAGGTTTTTATGTGTGCGCAAGCTGATTTAAAGGCACACTAAATCATTGGGGATGGGGAGTAGTGGATTATGCATTTAATCAAGGAGTAGGCCTTGGGAGAGTAGCTGGCCGAGTCACCAGAGCATCAGTGAGGGGTTGGCTCTAACATGGGACCTACCCTTTTTGTTCCTCGCCATAATGGACCATATTCATGTCATTTGTAAGGAAAAAAATGACAGAGCATGTGCCTCTGTTCCAGCTGTGTTCACTGATCACAGAAATTATGTGACTACTGCTATGTGTCGAAACAGGAATATCTCTGTCCTTAAGGTCACTCGGACATAATCTGCATGAGCAAGCTCTAACACGTTTTTGCTTTTAGCGTGACATTTTATTATTTTTAATTTATTGAGGTGGATTTAAAGTCTGTATTCACTGGCACTTGGGTGAGTTGTGTCAAAGGAGGACATGATGCACCCCAAAAAGGACGGGATTCAAAGCACACACACTGGAGTTCTGTGAACACATGGGTTGTCTGCATAGGTGGAGAGGTTTGCACATCAGCCATTGTGGCTTTGTGACCTCAGAAAATATAATGTCACCTTAACTATGAGTTTTATCTTTGATAGCACAAAGCTGTTCAAAGTGCAGAAACTGCACTTATTGAAATTTAATCATGTTAGTAACACAGTTGTTTTAGAATGCAAGATTTTGTCAATTATGGTCACTGAGAAAATGACTGGAACTGCAAGAAAATCTTAGTCAAACTTAACATTTCAGAAAACATGTACTGCATCCTCTTAAATCTAACACTTCTTTTACATTTGGTGATGTGTTATGGCTTATGGATTTTAGTGAATAGTTGCGGCATTATTGTTAACTATTTTAACTGTCACTGTGCATTCTTGCTGTAAGGTTACTCTGACTTTTAATTGCTGAAATACAACACAAAGAAATTGGAAAAAATCCAAATCGCATGAAATATTCTTGTATCAAAGGAGCACGATTTTGCTGTGTAATTCTAATTTTCCTTACTGAATTTTTCTTATTGCACTGTTCTCTTGTCAAACTCACTGTGGGGACTGAAAGCTTTGCAAATTGCACCGTAGAGTTTTCATAAATCTGCGGTGTTTGTCTTGGTTGTGTCATCAGTCTTATCACAGCTCACATAGTGTTCCCCATGAAATTGAAATACTTTGTCAGTGGTTTTGTCTTTCGACATGGATTGGCTTCTGGCATTAAGTCAGACTTTTTTTATCCAGCAATACTGTACATTAAGTAGAAAATGTTTATGCATATTCAAATATCCTGGGATTTTGGCTGGGTTGCATTTAATATAGATGTTCTGTTAGCATCAGGTAACATAGCATCATTGTCTCCAGGATGTTCCCATTGCCACCGCTACTTTGAAAATTAATGTGCGCTTAATGCCTGATGACATGCTTTCTTACTGACCAGCAAAGCATAGTGTTTAATTTAAAAGTCACACTGTGCTTTCCTTGTGAGAGGGGTGCACCTGTCTGAGGTATTAATCAGGGTGAGACTGTGCAAATCAAGGATGAACTTGAAAGCAAATGGCAAGTAACGGCAACAATGGCATGTAGGTTGCCAGTGTTTATGATTATTTGAAGTAAAATCTGTATAATGCATGAAAAGCATTGATGTCCTTCACTTCAGAGTACACACGAGAAGTTCAGCCTTCTTTAGATTTGAGTCTTAAATTCAGTCGTAATTTACGCCAAGAGAGTGATGGTAGCTTGTTTTAATTTGGTACTAATGTACTCTAATTTTCTTAATAACCTTTCCTGTTCTTGGCTGTGCAGTTAAATAAAATATTTACTCCATGTAGGATTTAAACAGGGACATATTTCCTATAAGGCCGTGGTTTGCCTTCCCCTCCGATTTTCTCCAGTGGGGGATTAATGCTGTCAATCACTTTGACTGGCACCTCTCAAATCACATCCTTGCAGCAAAGTGGCTGATTTTGTCAGGGAGAGAATGGTGTTATCAGTAGAACCTTGTTTGGAGACTCACAAAACCGCTAAACCCGCAATTCATGGGAGATCTGTTTACAATCTGCACTGGCCATTGACTGCTAAACAGCCCGCGCAGATCCATCCTGGGCCACTCCGAGGAGTAGAGGAGCAGAGCAATTACATCCTCAAACAGCAATCTGAAGCTAGGTCGGCATGCAAACAGACATCAAGTACACACAAACACTGACAGATTCAGACACACGCAGAACGTTTGTTCAAGACTTTGCGGAGTCTCGTTAGGCACTGGGTATGAATATGTTTGGCCTATCTAGTGTTGCATGTGTACTCTGCAGTACAGTAATTTTTGCTGATATGTAGGTCTGAGTATCTAATTTCACCTTCCCTGATTCAGACGTAGCATTAGAACTTATCTCCCGATAGTTAGACAACTTTATAGCTAGAAATATAGTGAGAAAACCTGTCAAAAAGTGTTTTTGATGTTGATGTTGAGTGTTTGAGATTGTTGATGATTAATAAACAAATTACAGCATTTGTTTAAAACAAAACGCTCCATTAATAAGCTTAGTCATTTGGTACTGAAACACTGGCAACATGACAAGCTTTCCTTTTCATTCGATGTTATGTGAGTCAAAGTTTCCGTGCTTTGGTTAAAACTTGACATGTTAAAATATTATGTAACTGCGGAGCAGGGTTTTACATTGCGAAATAGTTATATTTTAGGACATCATATAAATTGTTTGGGGGTGGGCAACCTCCAGTATTAGCTGCACTGGTTCACTTCATCCCATGTCAGCTTCTACATTCAGGCTTTTACTTTTAAAGTAGCTTGCAGTGTCATAAATCACAAACCAACAAAATTATAAAACACTGCACCCACACACAAAAGCATAACTCAGTTTAGTTTGTGGATTAATTAGATTAGAGTTTGATAATTTTCACAATATGCAAAAGTGAAAAACGTATTAAATATTGTTTTATGTGGCTGTTGTAATTGATTGATCCAAAAAGAAGTGAATGATCTCGTTATGTTTTGTCCCATGTATATAACAGGGTATTTTGTTACACTCCCATTGAAACAAATGGTTGTTATTCAGATCTGTCTACTAAAACAAACATTTGCAAATGACAACCTGAATACCTTGCACATGTTCTCTAGACATTGTATAAATTACTATTGTGAGCGATGGCAGCAACAACAACAATTACCAACCCTACTGCTCGTTGTAGAATTTTTGGCAAGAAGCAGATGTAAGCATCATGCAGCAGCAGTCTTTTCACTTACTCAGTGTAACTATGAAAAGTTGTAAATTAAAAGGGGAAATAAGCTATATTTTAGCAGGTTTAAAACCGATATTGATAATAAAATTCATAATGTTTAAATTACATGTTATTCAAAGCCTGACAGCTTCGTGTTCACAACTAAACCACTTCAGACAACCCTGTTATTAG
The DNA here is from genome assembly GCA_033026295.1 of Channa striata. Lineage (NCBI taxonomy): Eukaryota > Metazoa > Chordata > Actinopteri > Anabantiformes > Channidae > Channa > Channa striata. Next base: position 11,345,044 of record CM065172.1, on the reverse strand, counting down.
AAATGCTGCGACACTATAAAATGTATGTGTGATTTTATTTGATTTTGATTTTATTTGATTTTTGCTCTTTATGAATTTGATGCCAACAACATGTTTCATAAAAGGTTGGGGCATGGGCAACAACAGTGTAGAAAATATATGGAATGTTTGGGTATAAAAATAGCATCTCAAAAAGGTCTTGGAAGTGGATAGGATGAGGTTCACCACTCTGTGAAATACTGTGTGGGCAAATAATTAGACAATTTAAGAATATGTCTCAATGTCACATGACAAAAAAAATATAATGTGGATTTCAATAACTGTTGTACATAATGCAGTGCTTCCAGGAATTTCCAATGTTACAATTGCAAAAATTAATTCAACCAATCTGAATGAATTCACTCTTGTGCAATTTAGAACATCATCAAAACATTTGAACATTCATAATGATATATTTTTTTAAAAAAGCCTTTGTGAAATCTAGCATTTTAGGCTGCAACAATTACAAAAAAGTCAGCAAATTCCTGAAGGGACTTAATATAATTTATAAACTATCATATGAAATGCCTCTACATGACTGTAATTCTTGAGTTCTCCTGAATTTTCTGGACTCAGATGCACTGAAGTGAAGTGGAAGACTGTCTGGTGAACTTAGATGTCAAAATGTGAAATTGGTTTTAGGAAGTCAAAGACAGCGGCCGTGTGTTTATCAGCGCAGAGAGTTCACATTGAAACTGTGGTGTACTACATGCACTCAAAAAACCCAGTTTTTGAAAATCTGCGTATACATGCAGCAGAAAGGGGGGAAGTAACTTTTTCCGACTTCCTTGAGGCACTTTGTGTTGGGTAAATTATCGAACTGTAGGCGAACTTCCTTTTAAAAACGAGGAAAAAACGTGTCGCCCCGTTAATGATTTCTCCTTTTATTCAGTCTTTCACTCAGCTGCGTTCTCCTTTCTGCAGCCTTCTGTTACACAGATGAAGATTAGAAACCTGGTTACACCTATACATGAGGCAAAAGAAATCTACCTGTGGAAACCAGGTTCCTCCAATTTTTACCTTCACAACAAGCTTTGGTTGATGTGAAGGACCAGCAGAGTTTGCTCTTGTAAGTTACAATAACCCAACGTTTAGCCTCTGACCATTCAAGTGGTTTTTGGTTCCAGACCAACAAAGAGTTTGTAACACGCTGAAACCATTTTTCCTTGTCCAGAGCAACTTTTTTTTGCTCTTAAAAACCCAAAGAACTGGTTCCAAAGTAGACAAGCCCTGAAACTGGCTTGTGGAAAAAGCGTAAGAGTGTCCCAGTGTTTTGAATAAGGGGGGTTGTACTTCCACGTCTAGATCCAAATGCTGTTGTCACATTGAGCCGAGCAGGAGCAGTTTCGCCTGCCTTTCAAAGCAAGGTTAAAAGCTATAAAGGTATCACATGAAGATTAAAAAGCATTAGAATCAATGTCAGCCGATCATTTTATTTTGTTCACTCGGCTGCTAGTCAGCATCTTTTTATTTTGGGTTGTTGTTAAAGGACATATGGCCTTTTAATCCAAAGAGGCTGATTGTTGTTTTTACAGCCCCGGAAGTGTTTCTCGATTGGGGTGCACTAAATCACTGTTTGGCTCCGTGCTATATAAAATAGCTAAAGGTTGTCCAATGGGAAACCGTGCGTTTGCTCCTCCGAGGAGACAAAGCAGCTACTCGACAGACAAAACAAATTTCTGTTCATATAATCACTTTCCTGAATATATAGTAGCACTGCAGAATTTGTTGTAATAAAACATTTTTGAGGAACTTATTCCCAGGTTATATGCGTTATGAATTACTTCCATCATTATTTTTCCGACTTAAGCCAAATAAATTAGTTGATAACCTTTTCTGTATGTTAGTTCCTGTATGTTTAAGTGATATGTCGCTATATGTGTCAGTTACACTTTACGGTTCTTGAAATGTAAGCCCCATTCTGTATAGTGCCTTGAGCATTAAAGCTCAAGGGTGATGCAAACAGCTAAGTATATTGCTTCATCCATTAAAGGATTTTAATAGTTGAGTTACATTATTGATTTTATTTTACAGTGATAAATACATCACTGATTGAAGGTTTTTCACGTCAAAGATGAATTGCATTAGTCTGGCTTTTTGAGGAGTTAGAATAGAAAGGGGATGTGTGAAAGCCATAAAATCTGTACATGTGACACTTCATGTGGGCATTACAGCCTTTCTATTACAGCCTTTAATAGTATTATTAAAAAAAGAAAAGTGTTAATGAGCAATCAGAAGAAGGAAATATATGTAGTCTGAGTCTTTACACAATTTAATATGTTATCCAGTGTATAGTACAACATGCGTGATGTACGTTTTGAACATACATTTACATGCTCCAAACGCTCACAGTACAGTAATGCTGTTTACATTTAATTGAACTACTGAAAAATATTATTTTTCCTTTTGAATTTATTTATAAAAACCGTAGGGTGGCATCAGTAATGCTCTCATCATGGCAAAACAAGACGTGATAAATTGTACAGAACAAATTGATAAACAAAAATAAATACATGTAACTGTATGCATGTGAAAATTTTTATCTGAATTTTGGTATTTAGAAGATTCAGAGTGAATGATGAGGTGTGACAATCAGTCACAGCAATTAGTGTTACTGTTAAGAAGCCTTTTTGTTTTCTCTCACCCATACAGAATGTCACAAATAAATCCTCACTTGCATTTGCATATTAATTGGATCTGAGACGTCAAGCATCTTTCATTAAGCAAAATGATCTGCATATTTGGAGACATAAAATAGTTTATTTCAATGTGGGAAAAGAAGTCATTGAAAATTGACCGCATATGGGATGTAAACTTTGGCTGATCCATTAACCCTTTACCCCCTGGCAGCATATTGAACACAAAGCAACTACAGGCTGGTTAACAATGGGATGATGTTTCTCTGGCTCAAACAAAGCTAAGTGAGATGCAGAAAATAAAGCCGCACTAAAATCAAATGCCTACAATAGGTTTTTTTGTGACAGTGAGACACTTCATGTTTTTTCTTTTATCAAAGTCTTAAGAAATTATAGTACATTGCACTTTTGATGTTACATAATTTGACAATTTACAAACCAAAATAGATCATTTGTAAATGCGACAATACAGAAAATACATAAATACCACAAAATGATGAGTTTTGCCGGTCAGCACTTTATGTAATAAAAAGCATCCCTTTTTTTCAGGCCTGGAAATTCTGTTATTGCATAAATCATACTAGTATTTGAATCAGCAGTTTTGTTTATCTTCTTTTCGGATTAGGCCCTGAGGGAACTCAACCCCATGATTATCAAAATCCCGTGTGTCATCTGCAGTTGTCTTTCAAAGTTATTCTCAAAAGCTCCAACTCTGCTCTGCTAATTACTACAACGACCAACTTCCCTTGAAAGCATCATTTGAACATAATGTTCTTTTGTCTTAAGATTGTGTACGTGCGGTGATAAAATTATCTTTCTCTCACTGTGCTCTGTTCTTCAAAAGTAAATAAAATCCCAGGACAGCGAGAAATGCCAAACAAAGTGGACAAGGGGGGAACAACGTTGTTTGTCTGAAATCTTTGTGTGTCAGATACAACCACGCTTTGTTTGCTGTGTCTGCTGGCCATTCTGAAGGGAGAAGTGACATTGGTTGGTTCGATACGATTAGGACTCACAGGCTGGTAATAGAAAGACTCTGTATTGCGGGGTCTACATAGTTAAGGGCTAGACTTGTGAATAATTTGATTAGCTTGCAGGGGAATATATCTGGAGGATTATGTAAATGGCAATGCCCCCATGCAGAATTCTTTTGAACTCTTCAGAACTCACATCTGCCGGGGTCGACAGCTAGACAGGACGGCTGCCTTCTTGTAGCCTGATTCCTCTGTGTTAGAGGAAGGTGTTTAAAGGTCATTTTCAGTACAAACAGACTTGTCCTGAAAGACCTCTCTATTCTAAAGAACTTCAATTTATTTTTTGTTGATGCCCATGCAATTATCATTTTCTTTGAGTCAACAATAGCTAAGCTTAGGACAATTATTGTTGTATACTAATTAGCCAGACTGTGTGCGTGTGTGTCACCAGTAACCTCTTACAAGCAGTGTATGTACACACTGCAATGGCTTTGACCTGTTTACAGTATATTTAAGGTTATATCTGCCTCTCCCTCTGTGCCGTCTGATTATGAGATTTTTCCCCCAAGCCTTATTTGGTGTATTTCTGGGTGGGGATATGTTTGTGTTGAGCACTATGGCAACCAAAGTCAAGGTGACCAAGAGCATGTTGCACACATTAGATTACCAGAATAGAGCAGGAGACAATGCAGTCAGCACAAAATACCATTTATCTGCAGCCTGATTGTAGGGATTTCAGAGACCATCCCTGGGCTGGCTGTGGATTTATTGTCTCGGTGAGTCTGACCACTGCGCTGTTAGTTGTAAAAGCAAAGGAACCACTGCTTGTACAGTGGCTCCTCTGTACACTGTGTGCCAGGTCACAAACACCTTAACTGCACTGGACAAATAGATATTTTTGCCTGTACATGGAAAGCAGTTGTTATGTTGCACTGTGTTTTACGACAGTGTGCACGGAAAATGTTTCTTTTTTTAGAAGCCCTAGCGCGTTCTTTTTTTTTCCACAAACATTTGAATATGTTACATGCATATTTGTTTAGGTGAAAGAGCGATGGGGCGTAACACTATTATCATTTCTTTGTGCCATGATTCAAATCTCATGTTAAAGTTGTTTGAATTCACCTCACATTTACTCCATTTACACCGCGGTGGGGGTGTTCTAAGCGTATTTGATCGATCTCCAAAAAAGCTAAAATGCTCTGATATTAGCAGCTGGTTGAAAATCTGGCAGGCTCATAGCAGCACATGTTAAGTAACTCTGGCAACTTATGCTCGCTCGTGCGCTGTGGCTGCAAGTGTATGTTCGGGCCTTCAGAGATGAAGTGTTTGGGACTGCTCTGCAGAAACTGAGGCAGTAGTGCCAACATAGTAAAAACTTAATCACTTTGGCAGGCCGTGCAGTTTTGGGATTCGGCCTCACTCAACGAAACGTGAAAAAGAAAACAAACAGATTTTTACAGCGCTTAACCTCTCGGTTTATTGAAACTTCCTTCCACATGTGAACCCCCATACGGTGGTGGATATATGAAATATGGACAATGTCTGCCGTGGTGCTTATGTGCGCTTTATGTCTGTTTCCTCTCTAAGAAAAGCTGAAGTCCTGAAATATTGACTGAAAATACGCCTGACAAAACCTCCCACTTCCCCTCTTTGAGAGTTTTTTTTTAATCCCAGGAATGTATGCAGGGCAGTAAGCGGTTACTTCACCAATAGGAAGGATGATACAAGGACATACTGTAATTATGTTCAAAGATACAAATTCAGCCCAGTTTTTACTTGTAAAACTTGAGCAATCAGTTTTGGAATCTAAAAGAATTCTCTTTTGTGGTTGTCATGTGCTATTGAAAGAGTCTGCTTTGCCCTGGCTTGTGACCACTTGTTGAAGGGGTTGGGAGTGATTTAGGGAGGGCAGCTGGATAACAGAGATTTTATTTATCTATTCTGAGAGCCCTTTATTTTTGCAAGCAGTTCTCGGCTTGCAGTTGCTGCTTTCATGACTTTGTGGCAGATTTTATGAATTGTGTGAAATGAGTGTGACTAAAGGGAGGAACAGCTGAGAGGGTGAATGTGTGGAAAAAAGTGAAGAAAATGGAAAATGCCAGAGATGTTAAACAGGCGGCAATCTGGAATTGTGGAAGTGCTGCTTGAAGTGCTAAATGCAGATTTCCTGTGGCTCTAGGGGAGGACAAAACATTTTGCAAAGGTCAGGGACTGGGACATGGGAACTGTTTTCTTACTTTACACATGTTCCATTCACCTTATTTATCCTAAATTCCAAATTTGTGTAACGTACACATGATACACATGGACAACTTTTTGAAGAGTTCACGAAGAAGAAACGGCAAAAAGAGAAACTTTTTCAAACATGCCTTGGTTATTCGACTGTGTTTCTCGTGGCTTTCTGAATCCTCTTCAGGCATCTGAATATGTGATTGTTCCGTGCTGCTACGTGTGTGAGGATAGATATGGAGACATTATTACCCAGGAGAGGTCAAGGGTCGAGCATTAAGCAAGCTGCCTGCTTGGATCCCTGCATCAGAGATTTCACTCTGTTGGCCCAGGAAATACTCCTGTGTCTTGTCTAAATAATCAAGGAGTTCTTCAGCGTACAAATTTAAAAACTGATAAATAAACACAAGAGACTGAGATTAAGAGGAAGTATCACTGCAAGGAGCCCACAGTGCCAAAGTCAAGATTTTTCCTCTTAATTATAGATCAACAGAGTGGTGTTTACGGGGCCTTGCTCAGGAACAGGAATACCCTATTGGTCTCATGCTGTTCTTGGTTTCGTAACATTGTTGTTTGACCTTCTACATAGGAACAGTTTGTTTTAACCTCATTCCTCTAAAAATGCAGGAAAACAATGGAACGGGCTGGGGTAGGAAGTCACATCTCATCATATCAAAAACAGATTAGAAACTGAAGAAAAGGCCAAAATACATGTGAGCATGCACAAAAGCTGTGGCAGTTAAAGCCATAAAAGTACCTGACATATTTACAGCATGTGTTGTTACTATTGTCTTAGTATAGTTTGATTTTAGTTCTTACTATAAAGTCTGTGCTAAGGTACATTAGGTGATATACAGTATGAGCTAACATGGGTTACAAACAACTTATGTTATTTTATTGTAGAACAAACACAACCATCACTATTATGCCGTAGTGATGGTAATGGCAGTAGTTGCAGTATTTACCTCACCCTTGTATATGATTAAACTGTCATTGTCGGGAAGGTCTTCACTGCCTCCTATTAGAATCTCTAAGGGAGTGAGTGAGCATTATCACACAAACTCAAAATATCCCCAGATTTCACACAATGCCTTATTAGGTTATGCATCCACAATGGGAGGGAAGTGAACAAAGATTTTATAGACTAGTGAGTGTTCCTTTGAGTCCAAGCATGGGACAATATAACATAATGTAGGATTGAATTGTTGGCCATGTGCTTTATTTTGAGAACAATTAAAAACGCTTTTGCACACTTCATGCTTGTTTTTTTTTTTGTTCTATTGGTTTTATGGAACTTACAATATCCCAAGCACACACAGAGACACCTTATGTCATTGCCTCAGGCTTATCGAAGCACATCAGCTGTCTGAGTAATTGAATAAGTTCCCCCATAATTGGTAGTGAAGCACAGTATTAAAGTATTTCTTCTGCAAGTCTGTCCTATATTAGGATATCGTGGTTGTATATTGCTTTTCACTCATATTCAACATTCTAGCTACACAACCATTGTTACAGTGACACATAAGTAGAAAACAAGACATATTAATTCAACAAGTTATCTTAAATTGCAAATCAAAAAACACCCAAGACATCTATTTATGGGTCCGCGGTGTTGAAAAAAACGCCTGTCTGTTTCACAGCATGCCTTACTTGTGTTTTGTTCTATTTCTGACCTGATTCTGTCCTTGAAAAGGACAAGAAAACTGACAGTCTGTGGTGTGTGTGTGTGTGTGTGTTTGTGCAGCATTCAGATTGGGTGGGGTGCATGGTGTCACAAGTGCTCCAGTTTAGGAAAAGTGACACTTTGCCTTGAAAGACTCTTAGGGCCAGTTAGATAAGGAATTTAGTGGCTTTATCACAAATGCCACTATTTAATTTAAAAGGGTGAGGCACTTAGGATCTGGCTCTGGTCTTTCAGTCTAGTGATAAATTTGCAAGAAAGTGGAAAAGATTGGAGCTTGAGAGCAGATTAGCAGGATACAAATATAGAAGTGACATTATAGTGGGTATTAGTCAGGTGTTCCGCTGAACAAGTGGTTGGTTCCTGATACGCATGAGAATGGGGCCTGTCTGTGGGGCCAGTTTTCTGGACACACTGCACAAAGACTGAACCTGCTTTAAAAGACGCTCCGAGAGCTTCTTTCATGTAGAATATTTATAAGACTTCAGCATTTCAGTCTCCATTAGCTTTGATAGCATCGTGTTTTGAAAGAAGGTCATTGTTTTTTCAGTTGTTTATTTCATTTGAGTTCTGTGTCATTATTCTATTTGTCCCTGGGTACAAGTTGGCAGAAATATATCAGAGCTTGAGCCAAAACGAATAAAGGATTGCATGGAATTGCTCTATTTGTTCATACAGAATGAAGCACACAGACAACACAAGTGAAGTAATTCATGCTACCATCCTGAAATAACCATATAATCACGTTATTCACTAGTACATATACTTAAGGCTATATCTAATTGTTTTTATTGAGGATTAATCTACTGATTATTTTCTGGATCATTGTTGTTGTCTTTTAAAAAAAGACACAATTTTATTAAAAAATGTCTTAGCGAAATGCTCATTTCAGATATTTATTAAAAAAATTTTGGTGGGGTGGGGGGATTACCCGTATCATGCACATAGATTACATTTGTGGTGCTTACATTATAAGTTTATAACCCCAATGTAATTCCTCTGAGCATTAGGATTGCTCAGGAAAACTGAGAAAAAGTTTCAAGTTTCACAAAGGTTTTTGTTAGAGCATTTCGGGGGATCCAGGGGGTGGTTGTGGACAACGGGATTACTGAAGAAAATGACCAAAGTTCTCCTTTAAACAAGTTGCCAGTCTATATAGTTGCATTTATTTTTAGGGCCATTGGTGTCTTTAAAAAAAAAAAAAAAAATCTGAGTCTATTGAATGTTTGTACCAAGGATGCTCATTATAACTAGAAACATTTTCACTCCGCTCTCTGAATGCATTGACTACTACAGAAACACATCCGCCCCAACTATACAGTCCTGACATTGAATAACATTTGTAACAGTTGACAACACGACCTGTTTGACCGTTTAACCCAAAGCAACAAAGATTACTGCCAGCTAATAAAGGGAGCTGCTAACATTAGTTGAATAAGTGTCAGAGCCATGGCCAGAACTGACTCGCAGGCGGTAGATCTGGTCTGTAGCATAGCGTGGATCCGCATTATTAATGGTCTCTGGAGATATGTGAAGTTTGCAAACAGGCTGACCGATTAATTGGGAGAGATGCTTTTCTGAAACAATGTGAAACACAGAATTAGACATCTTTTAAAATATAACGAGAAGTGGTAAAATATGTTCAGTTGATATTTAAACTATGGCATCAGAAAATAAGCTAAAGCCCCTTTCACACATGCATTGGAAGCAAATGGGTGTGTTGACGATGGTGTGTGTGCTGCGAGGACAATCTCCAGAGCTGATTTCTCCTGACAGTGTGAAGCATTCACATGTGAAACAGGCTTGTGATGGTCCATCACAGTCTACATCATCAATGGGAAACTAATAGTGTTACTTTTAGTTTTCCCCATTTCTGTTTATTTCCTCTTGCTCTCTGTGGATAAGCCAAAATAGCCCCGATTTTCTCTCTATTTGTTTTCTCTGATGCTCTAACAAAAATGTATAAATCAATTTTATTACAAAATCGTCGGCCATTTGTCGTCTTCTTCCTCGCTCCAGTCCTTTTTCTTGCAACAGTTGGTGTGTGTTCATCTTGGCAGCGCTCCATAGTCTGTTTGATGTGGTTTCCAGAAGTCCTGAACTGCAGTCCCTGGCCACTCTTTCTGTCATCGGTAGACCTGCTGTCTCTTTAGCCTTCATTGACTCCTTTTAACCTCCTCCTACCTTCCTCACATTGAAGCAGCTGCTTTCCCTCCCCCAGCACATTTCTGAATGGAAATGACCTGATTCCCATTATTTAGTAGTAAAGTGGATTTTTCTCTGTGCTGCATATACAAATGTACCCTTGCTCTCTAGTCAATCATATGCTGCTTTGCCAAACCTCTTCCGAGCTCTCTTCCATTCACTGGAGAAAATGTAAAAAAAAAAAAGAGTTCTGTTTTCCTGTTATAAATACTAATTTTTAAGCAATAGTGGTACATTTTCTTATTCCGAATGTAAAACTAAAAGGTAAATATAGTTAATCAAGTCTGTTTGTTGTTTGAAACCATTTCTACCAGTGACCTCTACATACTGTAATTTGAGTGATAGAAAAAGGTGGGGGAGGTAGAGCCAGCAAGATAGTAGCTTGAAGGAGGGCTTGGTAGAGGACAGCCAGTGACCCTATATGGGCGCCTTTACTGCATATACCAGCACGTTTAAAGGTAAACTGATAGGCAGGTGAAATATCTGCCACTTACAGAAAAGAGGCAGGGACTAGGGAGGGCAGACAGGACAGAATGGATATGGATTGGGTCACAAGGCTGACAAGGCCTTCCTAAGGAAATGAATATTACTTGTAAACTTGGTGACACTCAGGTCTAAGGACAAAACACAAGAGCAAAGGAAATCCATTCCTCACCTAATTTGGCATACTGAACACCGGGTCATAGCATTTTCCATCACATTACACCTTGCTGGGTATATTGGGCATTTTATGGTGACATTATCACAAAGTATGCTGTGTTGTTCTGGCGCCATTTGTTGTCGTATGACTTGTAGTACAGATTTACAGAATTTATTATTCTGTCTCTTCACACTTCAGTTTTCATGTTTGAATTGGTAAACTATTAGGATAATCCATTGACTTCTTTCATTCCCTGAAATGGATTTGTCACCACTTGCACTTCACCAGCAGCGATACAAATTATTATCGGGCGGACCGCTTTGTATCGGATGAAGGCAGTGCCGTGGAGGCAGAGCTAAACATGCCCAGGAGGCTGGAGCGAACCCGGTGTCTCATTTTCAGGGGCAAACAAACACATACAGGGAGCAGACACTGCTGTCACATCTCCCTAAGCTTCCCTGTCACCCCTGAGGGCAGTGGGCAGGGGCAACCTCTGCACTGTGGTGGGGCCATGAAAATCTACATGCACTCGGGCAGGGACTCAAATACTGTACATGGCCAGACATGCGTGTACACACACTTTTACAGTACACAGACACAAATACACAAGCATATGCTGCTGCCTCTGCAGTAGTTGCTGCACGGATGTTGTCAAATGCAGCAAAAACACTTCTAATGTCCCCGTTGAGATCAACAGTTTGACCTTCCAGACGTAAAAGCAGCAGATTTAGTCCACAAACCTGGCTCCATTTTTAACTTTCCAGATTGATCAGTGATTGTGCTGGCGCCGAGCAGCTGTATAGCTTTACATCACTGAGGAGGAGGTTTAGTGGTTTTCAATAGTATTTCAGGATATCCTTGCTGCTGCCGCCGCAGTTTTTGGCAGACTAACAGCTGCCACCAGCATTAGTGTACAAGCAGACACTTCTTAATGTTCCCCAGCCCTGGCCTCACGTGTCACATGGACTCCATCCAGCCTAACCCAGTTGCAATCCACATCGGCTGGACTGGTTGAAAGCAGTGTGAGACCAGCAATTTACAATATGCTCGGGACTATCCTTTCATTTTGGTTTAAGGTTAGCAACAATAATGTGACCAGTTCTGACGTTTTAGTGGCCTCCCTTTGCCCACAGAAGGCAAACACAGTAGAGAAACCTTACTAATTATGTACGATTTATTATCTGATGAATAGTGATCTATTACCTTTTTTTTTTTTTAACAGTCTATGGGCCAAGGGAAATTAGTTACGTAGCCCTGTTGCTTATAATTTGACAACACTGCCTTGAATTCACTGAGATGTAAAATTAATTCTTGCAGCTGTTTTCAGTGGGACTTTCATGTTTGCTTTACTCACTGTTAAAAATCTGAGAAAAATACAAATGATTGGGCTTGGCTCAGTAACTTCATTGTGCAGGGAAAAGAAAGCCAAACTGGACAGGGTTCAATGGTTTTAGGCCTTTTGAGGGTTTGTATGTCAGGATTTATGTATTTAATTACACACTCATTCTACTAATGTAAGGAGGAAAAAAAAAAAGAAAAACGGATAAAAAGCCCCATCAAGCCTATAAGCTTGTAGTTTCCCTCTTACTGAAAGTTGGCCACTGCTGCTGTTTAGCTCCCCTTGAACTAGACTAATACTTGTCTATTCCGATTAGGATTAGTATTTGTAGCACAGGCTCAGGGACCTGGGACTCGTAATCTAATAAATCAAGATAAAAAATTCTGGGATTGGTTTACAGAGGGCTTGGATTTACTATTGGCCATCTCAGAGAAACAGGGATTAACACAGCATTTGGTGCTTTAGCTACACACCCCCGATTCAGTGCATAGGGGGAGGGAGAGAGAGAGAGAGAGAGAACAAGGCAGTGAGGGAAGGAAGGAAGACGACTTAGTGGGAGGGAGAGGAGAAGAAGCGCTGGCTAGGGCTTTTTATTGCTTAACAGACAGCAAGTTAAACTCACAGTGACAAGGTCAGGTTAGTCCTTGTACAAAAGGCTTTGTTCCATAGGCAGATTAAAGGTCTCTTTGACAGTTTTTACACTTTTGGATCATGTTGAACATGTTAGGAGTTAATCCTGTCTGTAAGGGGAAGAAGCCCCATTGCCATGTGAAGGAGAGATGGGTGCACAGATTGCTGAGCATACCAGGTTTATTAAAATGACACCAAAGAAAGTTAACAATTTTTGTATTGCTTGCAATACTTGGGTTTTATTACACGCAAGTAAATTCTTTTTATTTTTACTTTTCACCATATTGCTTATTTCCTTTGATAAATTATTGAAAATAAAGCACCAGCACATTCCATATCAGTTTTTTACAAGTACAGTGGGAGCTTGTGAATGTTAGTAAGGGGAAATGAGCTTCAGACATGCATAAATTTTAAAGCTGAAAAACAAAACAGCAGTGATATATGTTTATTGTCTATCCTCCGCTATATTTGGCCTGTATTAAAACAGTCACTATTGTCTTCCATCGCCAGATACGACATGCCATTACACCACCAAGTGACATGAAAACAAACCCACTGACTTTTTACACTTAAAGATACATTTTCCCATGCAGAATCTCCAAATCTCAAACAAACTCGATAATTTATCATAAGGGTACTTGTCATAAGTTTGCATGACCTATCGTGTTCAGTGATAGTAAAGTTTCCTGAGATAACGAGCAAGTGTTAATTGTTGAAACATTTTATATTCAGTGAGTTGTCATATCATGAAAAACTATACCATATATATACTTTACATTGTCTTCCAACAATATACAATGTACGGATATGCATATACATTTTGTAGTGTGTCCCCGCACAATCTTGTCATCTTATGTACTAAGTTTTGGTAACCTTTACATTCAGATTGTGTTAATTCTATCCAAAACGTTGTGTGTACTGTCCATGTCCGTGTTACTAACATGTATGAGCAGCAAGTCTCTAAAGAGCCACTGAGCAGATCAGTGTTTCACCTTCAGCTGAGTTCAGTGAAACGGTGTAAAGTGTTTCTCTTTGAAACAATAAATTAGTTTTGATGTCATTCCCGTCTTTTCATGAAGTCGTTTTTTTTGTCCATAATTATTGTTGTTCATACTTTGACAAAGCAAATGAAGTGTTAATGTTGTATTAATGCACATGCAAGTATGCAGTATGCACACAGTCACAGCATAGGGCAGAGCCTTTGTTCTTTTGCCTTCAAAAACATTTAGACCTGGCTTTGAATGGAAGCTTTATGTATCTGTGGCAGTTATCTGTCTGGTGCAGCTCCTTTTCTGCTAAGTGTTTTTCTGAGAATCAAGACCAAAATATCTCCACCTGAAACTTGAGCTCTTTCTCTCTGATGCCAGGGTTTCACATAAAGTTTTACATATCAAAAGTGGAATGTTCTTTCATCTGCTTGCATGTCTTGTTAACCAATATCAAACACAGGAAATTCTTTCTACATCCACATATAAAGGTCGAAAAATCCTAGCAACACATCCCAGCTTGTGCAAAAGAGGCCTTTTCTTTCTTTCTGAGGGAACTGTTAGCAATATCACTGGGCAATTAGCAAGGAAACGAGAGAGAAATGGAGAAGCCAATTACTTCTGCGAGTTAGCTAAAGGCCATTTTAAACTGTGTGCCCATGACATAATAATGTTTATGGTAAATATTATAGTTGGAGACAGTGAGTGCATGGCGTGAGAGGCAAGGGAAAAAAAGGCATCAATCTCAGATCGAGAATAATTTATTAAGATCTGAGATATGGCAATTACGTGGAAAGGACCAAAAAGAAAAAAAAAAGAAGAAGCCAACTCTCCAGGAACCGCATACATGATTGCAATCTTGATTAAATCCCCCTGGATCTAATGAGTTGATTTTCTGCTGTTAATATTGCATTGGCTGATGATGGATTCGTTAAGATAATGGAACGAAGCTAAAATATAAATGACTCCCTGTCAAGGAGCAGATTTTCGTCATTTTCCGTCTGACACCTCCGCCGTGGGGATTTGGTGAGGCCTTTTTGTGTTTAGAGCCATCAGGATCTGGAATACTAATTGCTCATGTGTGGACGCTTCTAATGCCTCTCCTTCTCTCTACGCCCCCCACCCCTTCCTATTGCCTAGGTAAATATCTCCTCCACATCTCTACACAGAAACAAAGAGACAGACGCAGCGCTCTTTATTTCTGTTACGTGAAAAGGTCTGTTTTTCTACAATAAAACATATTCTGTGTGATAGAAACTGGTATCACATAACAGGACTAATTCCTTTGCTGTTTGAGTTCAACTATTAAATCACAGAAAGGGGCCAGATATTTAAAGCTACTGTGTATGACAAAAAATGTCAAACAAAAAGAAAACGTGTAAGCAATAGGCATCTCATATCGACCTGTGCTTTTGAGATAAATTAATAATGTGGTCTCCCTTTGGTGCTGTGCAGAGCAGCTGAGCCAGTTTCTCTCCGTTTTATATGGTCTGTCACTTTGGTCAACTGGAGGAGTAAAATGTCCGATGCATAGAATATTGATTCCATAACACACATGAACCACAACACTACAAGAATAGTTTTTCTCCCAAAGGTGGCAGAAACCCAATGCAAAGCGCATTTGTAATAATCCAGAGGTGTACTGTAGTGTTAGTACGTTGAGATAATATGATGCTATTTGTAGAGGCTTGGTGAAGTGGTGTTTGTCTGAGTGGAAGTCCGTATGTTTGGCCTCATACTGTTCTCGATGATGTGTGAGCACAAAAGAGAAGTTCACAGTTGTGTGAGAACAACATTTTTAGGACTTGTAAGTCTGAAGAGAACCTGGATTTTGGGGTCAGGAAAAAAATTCACAATTCACGTACATTAGTGTAAGGACCATTATACCATGTGTAATTTCAGGTTAGCCACTTACCAAATGTGAAACCTTTTCTATCACTATTATAATCAACATTGTTGTTACGTTTCATGGTTAGCCTGACCCTTCCTTTGTAGCGATTATTATATTGTTCTTAAGTCTGTGCTATATTACCGGGGAACCCGTCTGATTGGGCCATCTCCACAGAGCCTTTCTTCTGCGTGTCACTTTTTGTGTCCTTTAACATGGTTTTACTAAAAAGTCTTTTTTAATCAATCAAGGAGCAGGCAGAAAATAGGCTTTGTCATGGCTAGGCCCGGGGTCGTGTGATGCCTGCTCTGCTCGGTGACAGGTCTTCAAAAGGGATAAAAAGGAATATTTTGGGGGTAAAACGGGGGTTTCCATGGCACCGGCACTTGTTGCACATGGATCACCATTCTTTGGTTCTGCATGAGATTGAGGTTTCAAAGGGCTGGACAACAAAAATTAGGCGAGGAGGGGACGGCGGGACTGTGGAGGTAGCTGCCCTCGAGCCCCCGACTCTGTCCTCTCCTAGGGGAAAAAGAGAATAGGAGGCAAAAGTGACAGCATAAAAAGAGGCCTACTAGGTCCTGTCAAATATGCATGAGTAAATGGTCAGTTTTTCACGCAGCAGTTTGTTGAAGAAGTCAGACTGAAACACAAACTGGAAGACACAAAGTACAGACCTATTCAGTGAGAAGTGTATTCTTGTTGCGGCTTCCACTTCATGTAATTAGAGGTTGTTTCATGTAGAATGAGGTCACGTAAACTTGTAAGTTTCTGAGTTTATGTGTGGGAAATGAAACCAGGAAACTTAGACAATAGATTGGCAGTCATTACAGCCAAGAGGATTATTATTTCAAACTACTCTCTGTAGTTGAGAGCCTGTTTGTGTGTTCCTATTGATTAAATTTGCAATAATTGAAACAGTGGCATAGCAGCTTAGCTTGTTTACTAACTTTGTTAGTGTAAAAGAACTTTCCTATATGCAGGTTTGCTTTGCATTAACCATCTTTATGGCAATAAACTATGCGTGCAGCCAGATATTTCACACACGAATGGCTTTGAGCTATTTTCCCTTGTGTAAAAATGTTGTTCATGGTGATTACCTTTGTGCTCCACCTTGAATTTCTCTAAGAAATAGTATTGCGAGGTCAAGGTTTTTGCATGTCAGGAGTCCTTTGAGCAATTTGCAATAATTTCCATAGCATCATCACTACCACCTTCAATAACAAACAAGGTTACACATAGGTTGCTCCCTACAATCAGAGCTGAACATGTTTCCGAACAGGAGGGCTTTCGCCTGCTCACACTTGGATAAAGAGGTCAGAAGCTCCAAAAGCACATTTAGCTGCAGGTTCTGATCATTATTTACAAATGAAGAAATACTCTTAAGAGGAACAGGGTTTCATATCCCTGTCATTTCATAACAGCAGGTGACACTGATATTTCAAACAGAGATGGATGGATTACAACTTCTGTGTTTTTATTTATTTTGTTCTTTAAGGTTCTCAGCAGTGTGTTGTGTCTGTTTAAAAGGTTAAAGCAGTCGGGATATGTTCCTTGATGGGATTTTATCATGCTAGGCATGCTCTGTTTCCTGATGAATATATTAAAATTATTACTGTGCAAACAGAGTTTCTAATTACTGACCTGCTTGCCATTGTACTGTGCGTTCTGTATCCCCCCCTTCTTCTCCATGCCTTGTTTATTTATCTGCACCAGTGAATACAGAATAGTCTATGCAATGTCATTTCCATCCACATGAAAATGATTTTGAAAATGCCAATCTTGCCTATTATACAGTGTAATTACTTGTCTGCTTTTTGATTTTATCATATCTTCAGCCAGTGGGAAGACACTTGGAGAGGCTAAACATCTTAGCGGAGCTTGTCAGCTGATGAATTGCGGTGAAAAAAAATCTAGTTTGCAAACGAAAGCGCAATCTGCCTCATGTACAAATTCACTGACTGTACTTTATTGACAGGTTTACCTTTTGTTTGCAGGGCGTCTCTTAAGATTCTGGCATTGTGTTAAGTGAAACTATGTACTACTGGTCTTGTCATTCTGGTCTTGCTATATCGACCGGCTACATCATTAATCCCGCCTTGGAGTTTCAATAAAAGAACCAGATATCATTTCATCAGAAAATAAAATGAAACAATAAATCCAGATGTTTCATTGTAGGTTAATAGCCTCTCAGCACGTGAGGCAGGTAATATAAGCTTCACCTTTACCAACAGTGATTTTGACTCTTATTTTTTTTAATAGATTTTTTTCCATAATTACCTTAATTAGTACGGTTTTCTGTACATTGTGTTCTCAGTAAGTACTCTTACTCGTGTCCTTTAAGTAAAATATATCTAATCTCCTTAGTGCTTTAATTTGAGTAACAGATTTTAGTGGTAGTTGAGTACTGAACTTGTGAATCCTTTACCACCTCTGTGTCACATTGTGCAGCGTATGTGGTTGTTCAGGGGGCCACATTCTACAGTGTGGCCACCTCATCCTTGTTCTCATGATATCATTGAAATAACCAGTGTTAATGGCTGAAGTAAGTAAGTAAATTAAAGTTACTAAAAACATTAAACCTTTTAGGTACAATTCATTTTCAGTTTCAAAGCAAAAGACTTGGCAATAACTTTGTATCGGCAGATACTTGGATTACATTTTTTAAATATGTGCTCAATTAAAAGCATAGAAGAAGGAATGTGAAATATGGGCAGAAAGAACCTCCCTGATGCATTCTCATGTCATGGATGATCATTTGCATATTACCTGTTTTTTCCTTTTGATTGTGACCGGCTCACGGCTTACATGCCACGCCACCATTCCTTATGAAGAGGTCCATATATATAGAGTGTGTGTCTGTGCACTGTGCAAGTGTCACCTATTTTACTGGAGCATCTGCACTACATCATGGAAAAGGGCAACCCTGTTGTTTACTTGTCTGCCTGCAATGTTGCACAGGGGTTGATCAGGGGAGTTGATAGGAGCTGCAATTTAAAAAGAGGACACTGCAGCTCTGAACAAAAACAATTAAAGGAAAATGAAAGACGGCCCCCAAGGGTTAAAAATAGAAAATTATCAACATGCATGCTGGAATCCACTACCCCTCCAACCCCCACATCACCTCCCGCACCAGCACCCCCACACCCTCCTCAAACTTACTGGGCCTGCATTGTTATGTATGATCAGATCTGCCAGTTCTTCCTCTAAGCTCCTTGTCACATTTTGACTTAATGAAGTGCAACTTAGAAGGGAATTGGGTTCATCATGCTAGTCGCACGATGCTCCCTTGTTGTAGCAAACAGGAGTGGCATGGGACCGAAGCGCTACAGCGCGAGTCGTTATCATTCCGGTCAGTCTGTTTAACACAAAATTAAACAAAGAACTAATTAGTGCCTCATGAATTAATAACTGCACTGTTGCCGAGAAGAAGTTAGGTTGCTGAGGGGAGATATAAAATAAGTAGGAAGATCAGGTTAGAATTATTATTATTTTTCAGGGATGCCTGGGCTCTCAAGGTTAAAAAACTTTTGAGAGGATTTAAGAGTGACTCAACTGGTTCTGCTAAAGTCAGTTTCTCTCCTGTTGTAACAGTGTCCTGGGTTAATGGATGTCATATAAGACACTTTTCAGCACATAAAAGAAATCCATATAGTCATAATTATCAACTTTATAATTCAGCTGTGTATTATGTATATGAATATTTTTGCACATTATGAATACAAAAACCAAGACTTTACAGTACCACCTACTACCTACAGTACTTTTATCCATGTTTTGCAAGTGACTTTTAATAGAAAGTGATTTCTTTTTTTCTTTATTCTGCAAGACTGCGTCACCCTCTGTTAAAAAGAAGCTGCTATTAAAATATCCATCTAAGTTGGATTTTAACATTACTGCCTCTAATTAAATTATGGCTGGCAAACTGCTGAATACACAGACATAGTTAACTGTACTCTGAAACCCCTCCCCGTGCTACAATGAGTTCTACAAACTATAGTCTCCCCTCTCAGTCACCAGCCCCTTTCCCCAGCTGTGATATGGGGCCTGGCTTTCCATCCATTTTTATACTGTATATTAAAAGCAAGAGAGTGAACAAACACATTTTCCTTTTGCATCATATGCAGGCTCACTACATTATGTCAGCCAATGTAGATTAGATTCGAAAATGGAGGGATTTCTCAAATACATGTATGTGCATGCATATACATTGGTATAATCAGTGTCTGGGTTTTTAATGTTTCTCCTTTGCTCTGTTTCTCAGATGAAGTGAGTCCCTGTATGTTGTGACTCCCCAGGAAGAGAAAACGAGGTAGGACAAATCCCCAACATGACTGATTACTGTCCCCAACATCTCCCCTGTTCATATCTACAACAATATCAGGCATCTTCATTAATCCCCATGGATCAATGTGTCTGGGGGTTGTAAAAATTGACAAATGACTTATTAGAATCCCACCGTTTTATTTTCCAACTGATTAACTCACAGCAATGTCGTACACTATACAGGCACACTGATGTATCTGTTTTACAGAGAGGGCCCCTTCTCTCCCACTCTCTCCGTCTTACTATGAGGGATCTATACAGAATAAAAAGCACCACTAACACTGCGTATTAGAAACCAGCAACAACTCAAATCTGGGCAACAATAAGCTGCTTTTCATATGCACTTCCTGGCCACTTCATTAGGTACACCTGTATAAGCTTATACCATCCAATGTAGCAGCTCTGCCATAAAGTCTGCGCAATTCTGTTAAATCATTTAAAATAAAAAAGGGCCCGAAACATTACAAGTGCCTTTTAATACAATGCACACCACCCACACAAAGGTAAAACACATTTTACCGACTTTCTGTATTAAGCTAAACACTGACAAACAATATTTAATAAACAATAAATTTCAGAGCTCGCGCATTGGATTGCATTACATTGCACAGGTGTACCTAATAAAGTGGCCAGCTTGCTAACAAACAGCTGTTTATTAGTCGTTTAGGTGACTTGCAGTATTTGAAATACAAAAGTATGTAAATGAAAAGAGACCAACTCACTGAAAAATAATCAGTTTGAATATGAAAATATATAAGCTTTACACTCGCCGTAATAAAAGACTGTATAATGGCACCACAGTTTCTCATAAAATTGCCTGGCATGTGTGCCGTGATCCTGTTAACTCGGTTAGAGTCTCCTCTTAATTATAACTTGATGTACTCTTATGCCTGCTTTATGTCTAGATCTTGTTGTGGCAACATCCCACATTGTCATCTTGACAAAATAATATAATTTTTCCACTATATGCCATTTATTACTGTAACAGACATTAGACACAGACATCTAAGTACAGATGACATCCACCAAATTAACAAGAGTATAAAACCTTTTGTTGCTGATAAAAAATCAGCCTCTGTACAATTTGACTCTCGAGAGGATGCTAATGACTTGTGACTTGAAGAAACTGGGTTGCTTTTTTTCTCTCCCTGAGATGAAACCTTCTGTGCTAATGATGTTAGCTGGTATGAGCACAATGCTGATGTGGGAGTCTGTCATGAGGATGCATACAACAGCCCTTGCCCCTGGCCTCCTAGTCAAGAGGGATCTAAACATTCAGAAGTGACACCGTAGGCTGTCTCATGTCAAACCAGGGACCCTTGCTATCACTGGGGGGGTGGCATGGCCGTGAATTGAGGCGGAAGGCTACACCACACTCCTTTGTTTCTGGTGGTGTCACTCACACACTAGAAAGAAGACACACTCCTTGCATCAATCAGAGCCCCAGATACATGGCCAGTGTACCTCCCTAATGATGATTACACTATCCAAAGATTTCCAGATAGATAAAAAACCTAAAGGTAACAGGGGAGTGAGAGCTGTAAATCACATTAATTAGAGCTACATTTCCACTCTTGAGGTCCTCTGCACAGCTGCATGCGTGGACTGACATATACACAGGCCGACACGCAGTGTTTAAACGGGTCTCATGAAGTACGGCGCGAGTCGACCGTGGTGCAGACTGCATATCCTAACTTAAACCTGTCCTTGTCTAACCACATAACAACAGCATAACTGAGTACAGTTACTCTAATTGGCTTTTGATTTATACATGCAACTAAAGATAAAGGGGAGCCCGACTCTAACTTGGGTTGGGCATGGCACTCCCCCACCCCCCTACCCACACACTCCTTTTGGCTTCCACAGACTTGGGTTACGGAGCGCTCCCAGTGCAGAGTCCCTCTCTTAGACAGTGGGAAGAAAATTAAACTGCCAAATTTGTTTTCACTGGTTCCAGGGACAATCTCAGGAGACTTCAAGGCTTTTAATTGAGCTCACTGAGCAGAAATTTGTGGGGCTGCTTACCAACAGCAGTGGTGTCTCCCTATTACTTACCATTGGCGCCTTTTGAATGATCCGGCAGATTGTGAAGTAAAGCAAAATGTTTACCTGCTACCTGGTCTGTTGAGGTTTTCTTCTACTTCTAGTTGAACGAAATCGGTTTGGTGATGATTTATAATTGAAATTCCGACTCACTTTGTGTAGCGTTTTGTTGGCTTTTTAGTGTTTGTGTAGGAGGACAATGATTCTCTAATAAACAGGAGTTCATTCAGTCATGGAAAAAGGTAAATAAAGCCCACAGCTCACAGGAAAGATAATTTGTCTCAGTGAGGAAAAAAGAGCAACAAGTCATAAAACTCAATTTAGTATAATTGTATTCCTCACTAATGTATCACAACAAAAACGAGAAGCCACCTTCTCATTTTCTACACTTTGCTCTCTCTCCGACACTTTTTTCTCCTTTTGAAATTTTCCAGTGTGTCAAAACAAGCAAAGCCTACATAGAAACGGCGGCCCTGTGTAAATATTTATGATGTAACATCTCCATGTGAATAGACTTTCCTCCCAATCCATCCATCATTACGGGCATATCGTGAAAGCCCACCTCCCGGTGGTGGCTCAGGGCCTTAGGAAGCTCAGACAGGAGTGGCGTGTCCCCCTCTCATTCAAAGTATTTGTTTTTCTTTTGACTGGGGGCAGCCCAGCTGTGAGGGCATTTCATGTGTCAGCCCCTCCGTTTTCATTCAGGCCTGACTTCAAAGCCTGTTTTGCGCCATTGTTTCTGTGACTTGGCTGCTGGACCCGAAAATGCCCAAACAGAAAAATGTGATGTAGGTCAAATTACAGCAGTTGCGCTCCTGAAAAAGTGGGATTCTTTCGGTAAAAACACAAAGCCTTGGTTACCGCCTTTACCCCAGCTTTGGAGCGCGTTGTACACTCACCTCTTTATTTGTTACTAGTAGAGCTGAGTGGACATTGGGAAATGTAGAATAACAAGGCTGTAGTTCACTGTGCTTGGCAGAAAATCAATGTTTTAAGTTTGATCCTTTCTTTGCTGCTTCTTTTCTAATTTATAACACTTCACTCCCCAGCAAAATGTCAAATATGTAGTGCACTTGTTGAAGACGTGTTCTAAATTCTATTAGGTTGTAGACTTCATTGGGGTCCTGTGTTTTAAGGGTTATTTGTTCCTTGAAGTTTGAATAGGACTTAAGGACAGATCTAGACTATCTGTTAGGGCTTGCGCATGCACAATATTTTACTTGTGCAATTGTCTGAAATGTGAAACGTCTGCATTCGGTACAAACAAAGTGGGATAAAGGATCCCGCTGTATTTTTTTTCAACTTCGGCAGTCTTTAAGAATGTAAAGGCGCAGTAGATTTATGAGGTTGTGTGTTTTCAAAAGTAGGTAAGTCCGCTGCCTTACCTAAGTGGATTACAAGGTTTTAGGCTTTTCTCCTTGCACAACTTAGCAGCAGAAAATAGGTGTTACAGACGTTAGCAAAATATTGGCACCCAGACTCTCATAATATTATCATTAGCCATGGAGGATTGCTGAAATGTGATTAATACATCACCATTTTGACAGACTGAGCCTGAAAAGGTGATATGGATTATTACAATGGTTGTAGAGCTCAATACTGCCATCCAAGTTTATCCATTTATCTGCAATGATGAGACTCTTTTGTGTTGTATAGCATTGTAACATCTATCTAAATAACAAAAGATATCTCTCCCATACACAATTTTCGTCCTGTTAATATTCAGCCCATGCAACAATGCACATGGGAATGGAGTGCTGAGACAAAACTTGACTCAGAACGCGGAAAAAGTCCATACAACATTATGAGCACTATGAATCGATGCTCAAGCCTCTAGTACTGGGCACTTTTTCCTTGGCTTAGGTATCTGATTACCTTCAAATAAAAATATTGCTCCTGTATTGTTCAATTACAACTGGTTGAGTGCTGAATGATGCAATTCACTATCTAGGAGCTTTTTTCATGTCTTTGTGTATGCACTTTGTGTGTGTTTCATTCTGTTGGCCTTGGACGATACATGTTGAATAAATACCATTTTTCTGTCGTTTCAAGTGCCTCTTTTCTCTCTGTGGATCCATTCAAGCTTTCAATACCTTTTCTCCCCCTCTCTTCTCCTGTCTCTTTTTTTTCCACAAGCAGGAGGGTTTTACTTTACTCCTTTGTCATCCTAATTGATTGCATTAACCTTTTGAGTATTGAATTTCCTGTGCATCACGCCGAGCACAATGTGGAATATTATCATAATCCTTCCAAGTAATGGACACAGGGCAATCAACAATGCTTTAGGAAAAGTACATCTTTGAAAGATGAAGCATCATATTATTTTCAATCCAAAGACCTGGATGGAGTAAGAGTGTTGAGCTTTAAGAAACTTTGTCAATAAGTGAAGTTTTTTCTGCTCTATTAAAGAAGTCAGGGATGCTCTTTTTAATGTGTTCTATGTTGGGAAACAATGTAAGCGTTTCTGATCAAAGTGGCTTTGATCAGACTGTTAAAAGACTGTTACACCAGCACATAATGCACTTGATTGGTCCATTATGATGATATTTTTGATCCCCATCCAAGATAGTGGAGGGTCGTGTGTTTAGTGGGGAAAAAATGACTCTCTGCTTTTTGCTGATGATGTGATTGTTTGGACCCACACTTTGTGCAGCACATTTGTTGTGGTGAAAAAGTGTGCTGAGCTCTATTAATTTAGCACTTGATCCATTTTCAAGTCATTACCTATGGTCATGAGCTCCGGGTAGTGACAGAAGGAGTCAGATTGCAAATACAATTGGCTGAAATCAGTTTCTATTGTAAAGTGTGTTTTCAGCCATTGGCAGCATTATTATTAAGTGGGGGAGAAGCAAAGATATTACCGTATTTTTCGGACCATAAGCCGCTACTTTTTTCCGACGTTTTGAACCATGCGGCTTTAACAGAGATGCGGCTTTTCTATGAATTTTTCTGCAGCCCTCAGATGGGCGCTGTAGATGGAAGTCAGTGCAAACAAAAAGCGCCAGTTTTTATTCTTAGCGCATTACGGTAATATTTTTACACCCTCACCCCCTCATAATGGAAAACACGCGAAGAAATTCCTATGATGCAGCTTTTAATTTGAAGCCATCGATCTGGCTATCCGTGAAGGAAATCGAGTGTGACAGTGGTTTCAATGCTCAGGAGGAAGATGAATAGCGATTTGTGGTTTCAGTGGACGGGAGAATGAAGCGACTTTAATAGTTGCTTGCGCTTTAACAGTCAGGAAGAAAAAGTGACAGTGGTTTGGTGTTCAGTGGTTTCAGTTCGCAGGAGGAAGAAAAATAAAGCAACTTGGTTTTAGTGCACAGGAGGAAGATTAATAAAACCATGACTTTTCTGTTTTGTGTGATCAGCACTTTTACTGCCGTGTTACAGGCACCATTCAGGTTCAGGTGTATGAATAAACACTTATGGTACAAAATCTTTTGTTGAGCGCAGCAACTCCTGCGTAATTCGTGAAGAATAAGAGACGTCTTCTCCTTTGGCTATGGAACAAGCCATTTATTTATAGCAAGGACGTTTTTGTCGGCTCTGTACATTCGACATGTGTTATACCAGCCACACATACACGTAAACGCACTCTTTACCGTAATGCCGGTAAAACAGCGCACAGAACATCCTCATGCCTACTGTGAACAATGAGTAGGAGCGCAAACAACAGATATTATTTCTCAGCCTGGATATTGGCGGCTTATAGTCCGATGCGGTTTATATGTGACAAAATATATATTTCTTTTAAATTTTAGCGGGTGCGGCTTAAATTTAGGTGCGCTCTATAGTCCAGAATTTACGGTATAATTCTGTGCTTTTTCTTTTTCTTTTTTTTTTTTTTTTCGGGCTTGCTGCTTGTTTGCACCAGACAACAAATGGCTCCACATGGGCATTGTCCCTTCAAGATCCCAAATCACTCCAATTGCTGGACATCATTAATCAGGCCTTCTAGGAATTTGCAATTTATAAGATCATTCACCGTTCAACGTTTTTTGATTTTAAGAAAAGCTGCCATGAAACCAGTCACAACAATCACAAAAAGGTCCATGAAATCTAGGAGCAATTGATTTATGTAGAGCAGAACACGATGCCTCACCACCTTGTTACCTAGGGGTGTTCCTGTTTCCTTTTGCCTTAAAGATAAGGCTTTTTGCTAGTGCACAAAATAGTTTTGCAGGTAACTAGTTGGAAACATTTGACCTAATTACTATAAAGGAAAATCAAGGGATAATCAAATTCAGAAGGATTTGACATGAATGTCTGTGAATGACTTAAATGGTAATCCATCCAAATAGTTTGTTTAGACTGAAGGAGTTGGAACCACGTTCTGCACATATCATGTTGCATTAGAGTATAAACTGTCAAAAACAATCCCACACACTGTTGTTTTGCATTATATAAAGAAAATTGGCAGAAGTACCAGACTAGTAACCTGTTAATTACAGTTTATTTCCACCTATTTCAGTTTGCTCACTGAAATCTGCAACAGAGTTTGTTACAATATATGTTGCTCACGGTTGCTTGTTTTTGTAAAATTATATTGATAATCAATTTGTGATGGCCATAAAGTTATCGGAAACATGTTTTCTTTAGAGAATATTCTCTGACGGATAGTCGTTCACATTAACCTTGCATTATAATAAAAAATTCTTGTTTGTGAGAGTAAATTGAAAGTAGAAAAATTAGATTATTGCCTTATTGTGAAATAGAGTTTAAATGTAGTTTTAAGTTGAAGGGTTAGGGTTGACAAGCTTTAATGCTGACATTAGACCTCATTTTTGCATAGCATGTACTTTAATTTTTCTTTTCCTGCCTGATGCTCTCCTCTTTTGGTTTCCGGGCGAGAATTATGTTGTCGTCAAGACCTATTCAGGACAACGCTGCACATTCTGGTTTACATTGATCTGTTTGAGTGGCTCAAAATGAATGAGGATTTGAGCAGAAATAGTTAAATAAATTCAAATAGACAGTACTAGTATATTCTTTTATAACACTGTGCTTTAGCTATATCAATAATATTTAGGCCCCCAAGCCTCAAACCTACAGTACAGAAGACACTCCAAGGATAACAGTACAATAATAGCCCATTAACAAGGTGCAGGAGGAGGCAGCCTTTGGCCTGTAGAGTTTAATCTGTTGCTGTAGCTATTTTATTTAAACATGATAGTAAAGGGTAAAAAAGTAGTTTATGTTGCAAGACCAATGTAATACCCATAACTGTCTTATAAAGGCTTAATGTCAGAAGGCTTTAGGGGAAGTGTCACTAAAATAACACTGATCAGCCCTGAGCTTGGGAATTACAGTAGAGACAGCAAATCTTTGAGCATAACATGGCGACTGAGATAGTTTGGAGAGACAGACGTGGGCAAGTTTGGCAGTTTACGTTTTACAAAGTCAATTATTGTATTATATTTAGAACATCATATCAGGAAAGTTCATCTTTGAATGTGTACAAAGGTAAAATCATATACAAACAAATACTACACAGAATTTAGTGTCATATATTTGGTTATAATTATATTTGCTTTATTAATAATGGAGTGGCAGTCTATGAAGTAGTTTATTTGCATTAGAATTGCATGCTACTTACATGTTGGTCATCTGCAGTCCTGTTATAGCCCCATATGCCCCATATATTTCTGATGTAAGCTGTCTAGTCATAGTATTTTTGACTTCTGCAGCCTGTTGTGTGTTTCTCTGTAAACACTAGCATAACTGCATTAAAGTAATTGATTGTTGAAAAACAGACAAAAACTGTTATCATGTTTCCTTGGCAACAGCAAGTATTATCTGGCTTCTGTTGATGAATTGAAGCAAAACACCCTGTAATTCATATCAACTCTATTATATTTTTCAGCTCAAAGAGGAAAAATCAATTGAAACAAGCTCTTATGCATGGATAGATGCTAGTTTTGATCAATACTATTTTCACAGGGATAGTGCCTTTTAGTTTGATCGAGGCCAGGTTATACAAAGCTAGCCAGGGATGCTCAGGACTAATATAAAACTGCAGATGTTCTGTCCCAAATCGCAACTGTATCCCTGTTACAGTTTAGGCACATCGTTTGGCAAATTCACTTGAGATTTATTGATCAAAATGGAATGATGTGATTGAGTGAGGATGTGGGTCAAAAAATAGGTCAAGGTCAGTCAACAGCACAAAACCTAATCCTGTCCATCTTTTGTATTCCATCAAACCTCACTGGTATTCCACTGGGAACCTCTGGGTCCTCAGCATATGGAAGCTAAGGGGCCTTGGTTCAATTATACAAGCCCATTGAGCTTCAGAATATTGACATATCTCGGTATTCTGAAAATGTCATGGATAATGATCCACCAGTTCACCAGAAAATGCTTTCATTGAAAGGAAGATGTGAAGGAAAGATGTGCAGTGCATTGAATTTGTGGTCTGTAGCTATAAGGTCAGGATTTACCTGCTTAAAGGTAGTTTTCTGATATGCACGACTGCTTTTGTTTTCTCTAAGGCAAAAGTTATCACACCTCCACAGCCTCACACAGTGTTCGTAATACATATCATATAATAAATCAGGTGTTGTGCAAAGGCAGTTAAAGTGTGATAAATGGTATGCAAAGGTTACATAACATATCTAGCTATGTTCAGTAATTACAATTAATTTCCATTTTCATCAGCTGGTTGCACAGAGGTAGACTGTACGCACAGACAAATTGTAACACTCCGCAAATATATTTCACTTCATTGGTCACACAAAGAATTCTAATTCATAACTATCAGAAGCAGCAAGTTGCAATAAAGAAACTTAAAAATACAGTCTGGCTGATCACATTTGTGTGCACTTCAAGAATCAGTAAAGCCTATATCTGTTGTCTTGTTATCAGTGTAGTGGATTCTGAAAGCATAAAGCTACATCAGATGATGGTGGAAGTATTTTTCTTGTGTATTGCTTCAGGCAGTAGACTTGCTGTTTAAGGTTATTTAACTGAAATCCCCTTTGCCTTCCTATTGCACTCGTCATGCTGCACGTGTGTTGCAACCTATTTGTGGGAAATCTGGCAATTTACAAAAATCGCATTGCAAAAAGACTGGCCCAGACTCGTGTCAAACCTTCTACATTTTTTCTCCTTTACAGAAACTTCACATCTCAAAATCTAGAGATTTTCTTTCTTGTTTTTTTGTTTAGTAGTTTGGTAGTTTTCTCTGTCCCTGCATGTTTGAATTATCCGTCTTGCTCTTTTCAGCATCAGGTTTAAACAGAATCTTAATTGATCTAATCTGGTTACTGCTTGCTATTTTCAACAGTTCCATTAGAAAACTCCCATCCTCCCCCACTCTGTCTCTCTTCCTTCACCTCCCACACTCTCTACCCCCCATCTGCCCTGACCTACATGGTAGTCACATGGCCCTGGCTCCCTGGCTTGGCATTTTATGGAAAATCTGCAGGTGATAAAGCCACAGGGTTTAAAGTGTTATCCCTGCCTGTCCTTTGAGAAGGGCTAAACACTGAATGAGGTGTTATTGCATCAATGCTGTTGGACACACAGAGGCAGCAAAGAGGATATCTTCCTCCCTCCCTTCCTCTTTCTGTATGTTTCTCTCCCTCTCCCTACTCCGTTTGATTGGATTTAGTATAGTGTCACCACTGTGACTTTAGGGATTTCTTTTTCCCTGTCACTGTCTTCTGCATGCTTGCTTGGGTTATTTACTTAACTTGTCCAGAAAATGGACTGTGATCTGCAGCTTACCGCCAGAGCTAGGGAGAGACAAGTGCCTTATTCTAGTTAAGATATGCCAGACAGACACATAGAAGCTTGTTTGCCTGCTCTGGCTTGCTTACTCCCTTGCTGGTGGTGAGGGCTTAGTTTTGCACTGTGACTGCATCCCCTTCACACTGTTGTCTGCCTGTAAATTTTCTGCTGCCCTTGCTATTCAGCCAATTACAGCAAAAGAGCTTTAGCATTTTTTACCCTTCTCTTCCTCCTGGTGTATATTTATATACTTATTTTACAAGCGCATGACAAGCATTGCTGAAGGTTTAAAAAATTGCTGAGTTTTAAAGCGCGCGTAATGTCAACGTTTTTCTGAACTGGACTGATCAATAGAAGTCAGCTTCATCTTGTGGAGAATAAACACTAGACACTGCGTGTGTTTGCTGCTTGCTTACTAGTCCCTTTTTGTCTTCCTGCTTTTGCCACTTAAATGTGGGAAATGATGCCGCATCTCCAACACATTCCTGTAATTATTTGTAACCCACAAGTCTTTAATAGAAAAAGATTGATCAAAATGGTTCGGTAAAAAAAAAAAAAAAGAAAGAGTTTACTCTCGTTGCACTCATAAATAATGCTGCGCAAAGTTAAAGTGGGTTGACATGATTAACAGACAACATCCATTATGTGAGGCAAACAAACTGTACTACCTGTTTGATGTTTGCTGCTTCCATTTCTTCAAAAATTAGTCCTTTCTCAGGAAACGTATAGCAATGAAAGGGCATATCTGTTGTTTAACATTTAAATGCCTGTGAGAGATACTGTGTAAATAGTGTAAATGGATGCAAATAAGTTCAGTTTATCTGGACTTTGCAGTTCTTATGGTTTGTCCCTTTGCACCTATTGTAGGTTTTATGCTGTCAGCACCTTCTCTGTCCTCCTGACATTAATCTGCTCTGTCCCATACTGTCAACCTTAGTACTTGTGGCTATATATTCGGTAATTGGTTTAGATGTACACACCCTTAAGCCCATCTACACAATAATGAGGTCTCCTGTATTTTAGTGTATACACAATATGTTCCAATCTGGTGTGTTCTGTGGGTTGTTTACTCTGTTGAAACTAGGACATGGTACAAATATATTTGACCCGCTGTCTGTGAAAGGCAACACAATGTCTATCAATACAATGTCAAATGTAATGCAGAGCCACTAAGTAGTTAAGGAATGCATCGAAAAACGCTCTGCCATGTTACGTTCTGGTGCGAACGTGACCAGAGCAAATATCTCCCCAAAGAACTGGATAAGATCAGGCACTCAGCACAGCTTTACATCACTGTGACGATTGCCTGTAGTCATAATGTAGCTATACTTACAACGGTCCCACTGCAACCAAAAAAAGAACATCACATAGGTTTTATTGTTCTATCTCTCATAAAAACAAAACCAGAAGTTACACAAGTGATAATTGTGCATAAAAGAAGTGACACCACAAAATGCACAGTGTTCCAAAACAAGAGAGTGGGAGAATAAAGGGCTCTTTCCACCAGTGTAAAATCAGCCACGCCTAGCAGTGGGAACGGAAAGCAAAACTGCTTAATGTGACAAAATAAAGACAGAAACACTCCAAGGGAAAGTTAGAATTAGGATCCTGAAAGATTTATGCCTCCATTTTATTTATAATTTGTTTTCTTTTCCTTATTGGAATTGAGTTGCAACTGAATATTTGATGAACACAGCCCAGAAGTAAGGATGTTATGTCAGCAAGGAAACAAAAAGTAAAGAGAAAGAACCAAGAAATGTATTTTGCAAAGTTTGCGCTTTGGAATAAACTAATATGCCTCTGCTTTCACAAGTGGCTTGTTAATTGAATGTGTGTGTGTGTGTGTGTGTGTGTGTGGGGGTGCGTTCGCTATCTGCAGGTTGTGCTGAGCCCTAGTGAGGCTAGCGTGCGCCTTTCCGTATGCACTGCGCTGAGTGCTGGGTACTCTCCGTGCACAGAACACCATCTGCATTTTGCTGTTAACGCGCCTTCACATCCAAGGGAGGATTAGGAGAAAATCCCCAGGTTTTTTTCAACCAGTTGACAAATATCAGATTTGTCTCTAAAAAATTAGCTCCATCTATATCTCCCACCATATGACACACAAAAAAGATTATCTTTAATACCCAGCCAGCTTGGGTGTGGAAAAAGCAGATTAAAGTTTCAGTTCGGTCATATTTACCCAGCCACTTCAAGTATGAGACTGCCTGCATTACACGGCAGACAGACCTCTTCACGAGGAGTCCTCCCCACACATGTGCACCCACATCTACCCCCAAAAGCCTCTACCTTGCAGAAACAAGATGTCTACCTCGAAACAATTAGACATCATACTTAAATAATTCATCACATCCCAGTCAGTCTTTTTCTTCTACGTGTCCTTTAAACAGACAGAGGGAGCTGCCAAAAGAGCTAAAATGAATAACAGCAGCAGGTGCCTTTTCAGAGGGAGCTTTGTAGTCCACAGAGGGTGCTGAGCTGTTATTTTAGTGGCCCACTGGTGAGGAGGAGTCTGCGGCTGGGAAATGGACCCAGTGGTTGACCTGAGACCCCCGAGCTGTCCTATTAGCAGTGCGCTGTCCACTATTACCAGCAGTAACTCCTGACTTCATGAAACTGAGGAAACAGAGCTTGAAAACAAACCAGCGTGCACCTGCAATGTTAAAGAAGCCGACGCGTTGCTTGGATCACCATTTGACATTTTGAGGAACTAACCTCCCCAAAAAATAAATCTATTCGACCCTGAAGAAGGTCATTTGTGTCTGTGGCAGATTGAGAAGACTGGGCATGCATGATTATTAGCCATCCACATGCATCAGAGGGATTTAAACATACGAGTAAGATGCTTTAAGCCTTTGCTAAGTCAGTATGTTCGTCCTGACCATTTCATTATCAAATGCATAATCATCATCTGCTGAGGACAGAACTGAAGGCCTGAGGCCCTACCTGGTGTCCTGGATGTTGACTTCCTTGCTTCCGCTCAAGACCACTGCCCCACCCAGAGGTTGCTTTATGAACACAGGAGCCCCATAAATGAAATTAAGGTGTCAATTAGTCAATTACAGTATAATAACTCTGAGGGCAGACATTTAGAGACAGAGAGAACCTCGGCTAAGTTCATTTCCTCCGGCCCAGGAGCCCAGTGCTTGGCACACGTCACTCCCCACCCAGACTCGCTGAATAAGGGCCCCAGTGCTCTCCCTAATGTTATTTTCCCCTGGATATCTTTTTTGATCAACAATTTCCTTTCATGGGTTTGTTTTTCAGATGCAGGGGATGTACTTTTTCTCTCCCCAATTTGGCTAGGGAGAATTTTATAATTTAGTAATTAAAATCTTTGTTAGGCTTTAGAAATTGCAGCTAATTGAATTTAATGGGAAGATGAATTTCAATTTTATTTGATTAGCAAGACCCCTGGCATAGGTATTTATGGAAAAAACTCTACAAAAATATGCTGTGTGGGCTAAGATGGCATAATAGAATTACAGATAATCGGATTTCACTGTCATGAATTTCACTCTAATTTCACTATAATTTTCCATTAGATAGCTGGTTTACAAATATTTGCTCATCTGCGATGGGAAAGGCTATCTGTCTAAAATGATTACAGAGCGAGCCTTCAGAAATATGTCCCTTTTTTCCCCTCCCTTTTAAAAACCAGATTGCGAGGGATCAAAATTAGGAAGATTGCATTATGGATGTCTGCATCCGGGAGAGCAATGGGGGAGATATGATGATTACGGCCGGGGGATGAAAGCAGTGTCAAGAAAAATGTATGACTCAAAAGCATAGGCCTATTCTATCTACAAAATCTCTGCTCTCAGCACACTGCCGCCAAACAACATGCTATATCATAATTCATGTAACATCATAAACAGAGCAGGAATAAAAGACATTGCAGCATGTTGACATACAGTACAGATATACCTTATAGAGTACCTCATATTCGGTAAACTCCATGTTAATTGCTTTCAAGTGGGTACCTTTAATTAGATTGTGGCATGTGATTTTCATAGTATGTATGTAGCTCTGTATACAGCTATATAGCAATGATTAAAATCAAATGAGATTTTGAAGAATCACTGTCATGAGTAATGCAAATGATGATCATCAAGAAGTGGTGTATTGCCTTCATCATTGTTCTGGCTTTATTTGTGTGTAAGTTTAATATTCAGCTCCTTGTCTCCTTAAAAATAAATATATAATGCAATATAAACAGACGTGAGAGGGAATAATATCCCACATCACAGGCAACCTCGAATAACACTAGGGTGAGCTCTTGTTGATGCCCACTTTAAAAGCCCCTGCTTCAGAATTAGGCTTTTACACATTCAATTTCCTGCCAATTTATCAACATCATGACAGTGAATATCAAGAATAAAATTGATCCGTTGTCTGCCGAAAAACACAAACTACTTTAATTTGTTGTGCTTAAAGTTAGACGCAGTACAAGTGCTTCATGCTGCTCCTGTTCTGTAACGCCCCCCCCACCTGTACACTCCACCAGTTAGGACAGACCTCCACCCCACGCCAACTTGCACCCACTCCATCTTCTCCCATTCTCTCGCTCACTCTTTGCCCCAAACTGCCACAGACAGCAAGAGGGGTTCAAAAAACAATCTGACTCTCGGCAAAGGTCAGATTTCTCACTCGGCATGTCTCTGGGCTTTAGCCACAAAAGCCGCCGAATTCACATCTTTCAACCAGGCCCTAGCTTTTGTCCTGGGGAATGGAGGACTCGGAGTGGGCCCTGCACCAGACCAGCCCCTCCTGGAGTGCACTGTCAGGGGCGGCCAAACGTCTGGCCCGGCGGCCCTTTGACTGATGTACCCCTGCCATGTCACGTGCACAGTAACGCACGCACACACTCACACGCATACACACTCCACCTTGCCCGCTACGTTCTCCCGCATGCACCATACAATGCCCCCAGACCACATCAAACGGAAAGCCCCACAGCTCCTTTTGAAAAGTAATGGTTTCACCCCCAAACATGGCAGCTCAAGGGCCAGAGGGCTGTAAAGTGTGGTCGAGAAACTTTCCCTGCTTTTCCTGTGGACGCCGTTACGTGAATAGAACTCACCCTGCAAATCAAAACGTCCCCACTATCAAGTTTAGACACACTGAACTACTTGTTGTCATATTATCAGCCTGATGCATCGGAGCGGAACAAAGCCTCAGTGATTCAACCAGAATTGTGTTTAAGTATCGTGTTTTTTTTTAAGCAAAATCATTTAGACCTTTTTCATGTAAAAGTATTAGAAATGTTTTTTGCAGATGTTTAATTACACAATCCAAATTATATGTCCTATCTTTGTCTCTAGAATTACAGCAAATAATAGATTTAATAGCATGTTACCACTGCGATAAGAGAGTATTTAGTCCAAAGTTTGTTCAGTAATGATGGACGTCAGACCTTACCAGGTCTCACTAATCCACCAAACAATAAATGATTGATGATAAACGGCTCTAACATTTGACAATAGATTTTATCCAACACCCTTACAGCAAGTCTGGCCGCCAACTTGGGTCAGGCACATCAAAAACAATTGGATTATTATCATGACTAACAAAAACTGAAGTAGTATTTACTGTACAATGTTAGATCAAGGGTGGAACCTTTTGATAGAAACTTTTTAAGGACATTTGCCTTTATGTGGGTTAGGAAGGAGGAGACAAAGCTGTTGTTTTCCATTATTAACCAGAATGAGTCATCATAATTTCAGAATCAACCAAAACCTGTTTTATGTACATACTTTGGACTCTGCTGACAACACTCAGGAACTGAAGCTAGGACATTGTATCATTGCATTATGGTTCACAGCCATAAAGTTGTTCATTTCCTCTTTTCTATAACCATTAAATGCTAGTTACACACCATCTTTATTCAAAATAAAACTGCCGTGGAAAGCAAGAATAACGTGTGACCTTTCCGAGTTTATACTTTTTAAAAATGTGTTTAATTTCACATATTTTATACAAAGCCGTGTTTACAGTATATTGGTATTATGAACAAATGGTCCAGAGACACTTTGCATGCCACTGCGGAAGAAACTGCCAGGCAAATAAGGGGTTTGTCTTATAAAGTATTCATTGTCACCTGGTAACGGCTGTCGTTTATCATTTCACCTGAAATTACAATGAAAACTGATAGCTTATCAGAGGGAGGGAAGGAGAAAGAGTGTGCTCCTAGGGAGAGAGGCAAAGAAAGTCTACTACACGGCCCTGAAACAGAGAGGATCCCGGTTTTGTGAGAGAAGCGAAAGAGTTATTTGCTTCAGGCTAAAGTGTCGGACTGACTTTAATATTTTTGTTTGAAATATTCCTGATACACTTGTGTCCCTTGAACGATGCAATAGGGATTATTTATTTGTAGCTTGCATGATTGCAAAATAATCCTTTTACTTACTGTACTTGGGTTTTATGTATAGCTATAATGTTGGTGTTTTTAAAAAGGTTTTGCAGGCAGGTCTAATGGCATTTGATTAAAATTTGTCAAAACCTTTAAATATTTGTGCACAATGAAAGCATGACATATTTTAATAAACATGTAATCTTTCTCCCCAAAGCCTGTTTTTTTTTTCTTTTTTTTTGAAGTGCTGTGCTCCCCTTATTTGAATAGAGGCAGCGGAGGCTCCACCCCAAGAGAGTTGAAAGGCTAGAGGACCACAAAGATGGAAAAGGCCAGCCCACTGAGGGAGGGAGAAAAAAACTGCTCCGGTTCCTCTGCCATAATTTTCTATCAGCCTATTCAGACAACATCACCAACAGCTTGGTCCGTGCATGTGTGTGTGTATGGGAGCAAAGCAGAGAGAGCGAGAAAGAGAGAGAGAGCCAGCGCACTAGAGGCAGAGAGAGAGAGTGACACAGAGAGCGACAGAGAGAGAGAGAGAGCGAGAGAGAGAGAGCAGGCAAGGGGGAGGCTCCATATTCTTTTACCTACCCCCCGTCAAACCACAGAAAGGAGGGGCCAGACTCTAAGCTGCCAATCAAATCTGCTCGTGGCAGCCGGCATTATCTCAGCAACAAACTATTGACAGATTACATGTCAAGGAGTTTAGTGCATGATTGAAGGAAGCCTTTTTTTATCTAGTTACTTTTCCGCTTTATTTCCCCTACTACTAATCAACATTCGAATGACTTTCTAACAGAGTTGAGTAATATTATGAAAGTTACATGTCTGAGAGGATTTAACTTCGACTTCCCTGAATATGGTGAGTACTCTTCTTCTTTTCTGCCTTTGCCATATATGTTTTATTAGCTGACAGTTGAAGGTGTGCCTTTATCTCTGACTAAATATATAGAGAGGGGAAGTTGTTCATGATTAAACTATCCACCAGCACGTACGTATACCCAAGTGTTGCGACACCCTTATTTATAGCCGTTTGACAGTGCCCAAAGGTGACTGCAGTATTAAATATGATTGCCCATTTCCCCAGCACACGACTCATGACGCTGTGTTACTCTCAGTACACATGCGAAGAAAGTTCATAAAGCCAGTTTCATTTTCTCTTGTCAGAGTCTATTTCTCCTAAACACACGGGAACAGCGTAACTGTCAGTCTTTTTTTTTCATCTTCATCCAGGCTTTTCTGCTTGTTTAGCCCCTCGATTTAATTACATGTTTTTGAAAAGCCAGTATTTGTTACAGTAGAAACGCAGGTATTGGTTTTAGCCACAGAGGCACTGGCGATGCCATTAGAGTACAGTGAATGGCCTGAGGGTTTGTTGCCAAGGGGACAAAGCAAACAAACTAGTGTGTTGCTTATGTTGTCACACATGTAAAGGGAACAGGAGCAGTGCTAACACCTTTCCAGGTACTTCTAATTAGTCTATATGTAGTGCGCAGGTGTATGTTAGATTAAAATAATTACCATTGCCATAATTAAATCCATTATGTTTAAGTAAATGTGTAGCAAAAAAACAATATTCATTTGGAACGTTCAATGAAATGATTGCTAGTGTTCAGCATTTTTGTTGAAATACACCGTATATTTCAAATTTTTATTACACCTGTAACTGTCAGATTAACAACAGTCATTCTGTGCGTACTTTTGGGAGGATAAACTTGTCCAGTTGTAACTGGATTACACCTCATACTTGCGCCTGTCACTCTCCTTATTACTTTACCCGTAAGAAGGGTTTAGTGTGTGTTTTAAAATAACTCATGTTTTACAGTCCCATTTAGTTCTTTCTGTTCAGTGTGTATGGTATGTACGCATATTTTCGGTTTGCATGCATTGAGTGGTGTCTTCTCTTTATATGTGTGTGTATGTGTTTCACTATTTGCACCATACATTAATATAACTATTCACAGACTAAACTATAACTTTTTAGAATTTCAGTTTTATGGGTTTCTTTTAACTTCGATAAATTGTATCTGCCATTTGTGTGCTTTATTTTACACTTTTACTGTGTATAAATATTTACTTAAGGTTGTTTTTGATAGGCAGTATTTTCAAAATTGTATGAGTCTATTATATTACAGAAACATTGCTCCAAACGTTTTATATACAGAATTATTCATTTTTTTCTTTTTACACTTTTAGAAAAAAAAAATCTGTAATTCAAAGTTTATTCAGGTAGGTTTGCCTACTGGTTGTTATTTTTAATACGTTTTTCTACAAGTTTCAAACTGTGTTTGTATCTTATTTGAATCCTGCTAACAATTATTCGTGTTGTCTTTGCTGTCTAATCTTGCCGCTCAGCACACTTGACACTGCATGGGTTTCTCTGCTCTTTACCTAACGTATATATATATATATATATGAATGATAAAATAAAACCAATCTAAAGATGATGTTTCTTATTAAAAAAAAAAACCTGAGACACTATATACTTCATTGTCTACTGTGGAGTGTGTAGTAGACATTTGTGACCACAGGGTTTCACAAACACATGAGTGACAGACATGAGGACTTGGTTATTTTGTCTGGTTATTTAAGGTGTCCTGTATTATAGTTTAAAATAACAACAAACAAGTGCAACTGTTATCCTGACACACCCTAATTTCAAACTTTTCGTCAGCTCGGAAAATGTTTTTCTACCCTCTTATGAGTCATAATGTTGATTGCCTTCTCCCTGACTGAGTTGTCTCATTAACCCTTTGTGGCCCTCTCCATCTTTTACGGCCTTCCACAAAACCAGAATGAAATGAGGGAGAAAAACAAGCCCAGGTCTGAAGGCCCTCAATAACCTTTTATCACAATTTAGCAATAACCTGAATCAATTTGATGTCTTAAGCAATAAAATATGCTGTTGCACTCCTATTTCTGCTGCTCCTTGGATGACAGTAAATTTACATTTTTTAATTAAACTAGCTGGAATTTTTATTAGGGGGCTGGACTATGCTAATGGAAATGTTGTGTACAGCAGATTAACAGAGTTTTGAAATAAATTTAACAGGGAGACATTTGGAGGGAAAAAAAGTGAGTCATTGTCTTTAACCTCTTTCATGCCGATTTCTCCTGGGGGATCCTTGTATTCCAAGGAGCCTTGTCAGGGAAGAGTGCTTCTCAGCAACGAGGTGATTACTATCGCCTTGTCAACCAAGGAAAAAAACACATTCTCGAGATTTATATTTTTTTAATACGCCGTTTAAATGATTCCACAATATAGGATTTTTGGATAATTTACTTATTTCACTTTCACTTTTAATACACTGGGACATTTTGTGTCACTCTTTTCAGTTAGTTTGAATTAGGTTTTTCAGGAAAAAATGGATACGTTTGTTTTTTATTTTGGTTGGTTTTTTAAAAAATGTCTAACACTGACAAAATGTTTTTTCAACATTTTTATTTATATTTAAAACTGTCCAATGGCCGTAATATTTTTAAAACGTCCTGTCTTAATTAATTCTTTTTTCTGTTTTTCTAATTTCACACCTTCATCAGAGAAGAACAATTTTAAGTGTCAAACACAGTAGTTAATGGCAGCGTATATGTTTGTGTAGTTTTATGGTCCGCTCTCAGTATTTGATTGATGTTACGCGAGGCTGTGTGTGTGTTATGCCTGGTTTTAGCAGAGTGGCAGGGGGAGAGAAGGGGGAACACAGACAGCAGACAAGGGGAGGGAGGTGTGTGTGTTAGTGTGTGCGTGTGTGTGTGTGTGCGCGCGTGCGTGCGTGATTGTGCGCGCTGGGTGTGGGGGATAGACAGAAAGAGTGGGACAGCTGAGTCCTGATTGAGCATGTGCCCAGTCATCAGACACAAGCCACCCAACACCATAATTACCTTAACCCCCATCTTTTAATACCCAAATCACACCAACTGGTCTCTCTCTTTTTTTTTCTTCTTTTTTTTTTTACGGCAGAAAGAGGAAACACCAGAGATCAAACGATCAAATAAACTCCAGATGCACGTGGGCTACCCATGCATCTTGCTGCAGTAGCCAAAGAGTACAGGGCTACTTGATATGGGCCAGGAGCAAGGCAAGTGGCATTACCACCCACTTTCTTCACTCCTGTGCACTCATGCAGTGGCCAGCACCTAATTAAAACCTCAAAGCTCTCCGTCACCAATCTCGAGTAATAGCCTAATTAATACGTGGTGAAGAAATATTCCGGAATGATAAAGAGGTTGGACTTTGGGTCTTCTTTGCCTTTTTTTTATCTTAATATAACATTTCAGATTTTTACTATCACAGGTTATGTGTGTTTGTTAAACTGCTATCCTAAAAACAAGTTAAATGAGAACAGTATATAATACTTTATAATCATACTACCTTGTAAAAGGATAGTAGTGAATTATAAACTGTATCATTTATTAGAAAAAAAGTTTTATCTTGTTTTTTCCCCTTAAAAAACTACCCATTTATTCATATGTCTTTTTGATTTGTCTCAGAGTAACAGACTGGAAAAAAACTATATGCTGCCTTTAATCTCACAGCTGTAATGCCGTGTCATGTATTTTTGTGTTCATGAGAGAAAGCTTCCCGTAACTTATTTTTTCTTACTAGCTATCCTAATCTTATATATGAAATTATAATTTCACGCAAAGTAAAGGAGAAGAATAATCTGCAGTTGTTGATATGCAATATAAGAGGAGAAAAGGGGAAAATGAAGAGGTAATTAGCAGAAGGGAAGACTTTGGCACATTTGTCTGAAAGCTTGGTCTCCACTGGCCATGAATGAATTTGCATGGTTCGCTTATCGAAGCGCACTTATTAGGCCAGCTGAAAGAGAGATTAAGCCGGCACAAAATGTGGTGACTAATCCTTTTAAATGTGGCGGGGGGTCTTTAAGGTGTGAACCAGCCCATACGTAGGATAGTGAGTATGGAATGTGACAGACCACAACTTTTTTTTACGGCTGAATGTAGAAGGAAACGGTGAATGCGGCTCAACAGTTTAACGACGAGGACATTGATTGACATGGGTAATAAACTGATAGTTTATCTCCTGACCTTTTCATGTTTGGATAAATACAGCAAGTGGGGTCAGACTGGGATGAGATAATGACGGAAACACTTGTGTTAGTAAACATCAGGGGCTTTTTCATGGTTTTTTTTAATCATTTAGCAATTGTTAATCTTAGTCATATATGTAATTCGGTAACCTAAAAGATGAGACGAGGAGTTGTTAGAAAAAAAAAATCTGTCTTCACTTTGCCACTGTTGTTTTTTTTTCCTCTCAGTTTCAGTTCTCTGTCACCTATTCTTTGACAAGAATCCAGTGCTGTGCCGTCTCGCTTTATTTCTGACAGAAGCAGAAGAAAAGAAAACCTAAACAGAACTGGAAACTATTTTTTTTTTCTGTCACCTTCATTGTGAGCGAGGAAATGTTTGCTTTGCCGAGTTACAGAGCCAATACCCCTGTCCTCGTCCGTAATTGACTGCAAACAGGAGCGTAGTGACGTTTAAACACTGCCCTCCTCTCTCTAGGGTGTCACACACACATCTTCCACACACTTCCCAACCCGGCACCCCCCCGACCTTAGGTCTGCATTCTGCTGTGTGTTTTTTTTTTTTTTTTTAATGTGACATTCTATTCACTTGGGTCAGTAGCAGGCAGCACCAGCAATAATTACTGTCTGTACATGATAAATCTGAAGCCCAGCTGTTCATTTCTGTCACTGCCAACAGGGATGGAAAGAGAGGGAGAACGATAGAGGAGAGGGGGGGGGGGAGAGGGGAAGCGCCCGGGAGTTTGCAGTTTGGTGCATTTTTTTCTTTTTCTAACTTGGTAATGTGATAGGATTACATGGTTCTAGAGCACACACCTGTTATGAGGCTGTTAGCGGAACAGTTGGCAGTCCCATAGCCACAGCTTAGGCTTTTTTCTTCTCTCTCTGCTGTCCACTCCGTGTCCCCCTTTGGGGGATTTCACCCTGTCTGTGATGAGAGTTTGTTTCTCCGGGCTCTCGCCCTGCTCAGGGGAGGGGAGGGCAGCGCGCTCCTTGTGACACGCGAGCGCTGTGTGTTTGATGTTGGAGTGCGTATCCTACTTTTGTTTGATTGTGTGAGGCCGGGTCGGCTGACATCTCTTTTTCCCTCCCTCTCCCGAGACCCGTTGTCTGCCGTCAGCGCCTCCCTCTCCAACAACTTATATAAAAGTAACAAGGCAGGAAAGAAAGAAAGAATTCAATTTGGTTTGTTTTTCACAAGGGTGGGGGACAGGTGTTGGCAGAGTTGTAAAATGCCCAAATACAGGTTAAACCAGACGATTTAAATGATTAAGGGTTAGGTTGAGAACATTTGTACATATTTTAGGAGTGCCAAAGCCCTGCTGTCAATTAGAAATACTTCTAGAAGGAGTGGAGAAATGAGTAATGCTCAAAATTTGTTGCTTGTTTTCTCTTGTTTAGTTATTAATAAAGTTGGAAACAGCCCTGAATGCTGTTTTACTTCATAGGAGACCGTTTGTGTGGGAATCGGTGACACTCGTCAGACCTAGAAAATCACATTACAGTGGGTCGTTTTGTGCCTCGGTGCGACGCATCTCGCTGCCTTATTTGGCATTCAGCAGCAATCCAGCTCTTCAGCTTTGTCACTTTCTGTGGGTCCTCAGCACCTGTTCCCCCTATTGTGCCTGAATTTTCTATATTTGGCAAGAAGTTGGACTCTTTCAATTGCTGTGTAGGTCACGGCTTCCAAAAGTGTAAGAGATAAACTCCATATTCTATAAGCCTCTTTTTTTTTTTCTTCCGTTGTTGCTTAGTTGTTCAGAGAGCACTATTAGAAAGCACAATTCAACATGGGAGGACTACGAAGCATTTCTCGCCAGGGCATCTAAATGTCATGTTGTCCCTTGCATGTTCTTGACACGGAGTGCAAATTATCTCGCTTCTGAAGCACAGGAGAAATAAAAAAGAGCAAAGTTAATAGATATCTCAGGCCAACTTTTAATTGTTCTGATATGTAATCGCTAAATGACAATAAAAAAGGAGCAGGGCCACTTTAAAAGCTTTATCTCTTATGCTCTGTGCCCAAAGTGTCATGTCCATAACAGCACCACCTGATCTACAGAGTAAAATAACCGCTAAGGCTTATTGTTTGGACAATATTGGAGCCCCCCCACCACCACATCCCAACTCCCGCTCCCCCCGCTGCTTCTCTCTCCTCTCCCTTGATTCATTTCACCCACTGTCCTCGGCTGCTGGAAAATGGCGTTAATTTTTTTATTACCTGTTTGACTCTCCAGCCTTATTACTGTAGCCCCTTAATGTTCTCTGTAACCGTGGAAACCAGATGAATAAATGTCCGCCAAAGAAAATGAGATGATTAAACAGGTCACCCTTGCAAAACAAATTCGCTTGGTCGAGCGCAATTTGTGTACCAAGCGGCTGTCTTAACAGTTTGCTAACAAGGGGATTGTTTGCCAGACTAACTGACAGAGACGGGAGGGGGGAAATGAAGATATCTGGGGAAAAGGATATGATTGAAGAGATAATATTTTAGATCACTGCTATTTGCCTCATCTCTCTGTTCTTCACGATGGGCTGCCGTTTGTGTAATATTTAAAGTTCTGCTTCTCTTTATTTTGTATTTCGTAGATGAAATAGACGGGCACTTTAAAATGTTCTCTCACCAATGCGCAGTATATGTAAGCCGTATTTAAAAGTAACATTCAAGTTTAAAGGAGCCATTCATATTATTGTCAGAGACATTTGGTCTGTGATCATCACCAAGTGCAGCAGCAAATAGAATTTTCCTCATTTATGTGGCAACCAATCATTATTGCTAATTGTCCTTGAGGCCATCTGTATAGGATGGCTCGTCCTCTATTGGTGTTGGAACGGTGCTGATCATGGATTTACAAGTCCAATAATAATACTTAACTCCTCCATAGTAAGTGCAAACCAGTTCATATACACGACTGCAGTAATAAATATGAAGGTTTTTTTCTTGAATCAAAC
The DNA here is from genome assembly GCA_033026295.1 of Channa striata. Taxonomy (NCBI): domain Eukaryota; kingdom Metazoa; phylum Chordata; class Actinopteri; order Anabantiformes; family Channidae; genus Channa; species Channa striata. Next base: position 11,301,360 of record CM065172.1, on the reverse strand, counting down.
AGTAGCCTGAAAAGCATCCTGGTTTAAAATTGTTACAGCTTTCTTTCCCATGATGCCCCCACCCTTTGCTTCCTCCCCCAAGTGTAATGTTCTCATATGACTTGTTTTAAGCAAAGCTTTCTGACAACCATATGAAACGTCTGGTGTTTTCATCTGGGAAAATAAGAGACTAGGTCGGGCAGATTTAGCCATGTAACGATAGAGCAAACATGCAGACTTGGATTAGAATCAGGCCTGTGCTGCCATTATGACCACAAATCATAAATGTCGGGGACATGGCGGTGGTGTTGTTTATGGAAGGATGCCACGCTGCGCCACTCAAGGGTGTTGCCTGTTTGCATTGATGCACCACCACCACTTACCGCCTCTTGCTTTAAAACAACTTCCGCATCCCACTCAGCCCAGCCATTTTGTCCTGTTACTGAAGTTGATCCCAAATGTTCACCGCAGCTTTAGCCTCAACTTTAAAAGAAGGGGGGGGCCGTTCTTCAAAGCAGTGCCGTGGCTTCTTTAACGACAGAAGATGGCAAGCTAGAGTTTTTCCACTGGTAGAGGGGTATTTCATCCCAATACAGGGACACTATAGCTCAAAACTGAAAAGCACTTATGCATTATTGATGTTTTAATTTGTGCAAATGCCCAAGTCTTTGTTAAGTGATTATAGTGCTAGGGAGATAACAGGGGAGGTACTTCTCTATGAAACAAGAGCTTGCTCGCTGGCCGCACTGGGAAGCCATTGGACTAAATCTAACAAGTCCACAAGCTTCAGTCCTGTGTGAGCGAGAGGGAGAAAGGCGGGGGTTGCGGTGGTTGAGTGGGAGGGAGGGAAGAGAGTTGACTCAAAAATATCAACGTGTCTAAGATAAGAAAAAATTCAGCCGTTGATCTTTTGTCCTTATTTCAGGTACACCTCTCCCGTTTATGATGTTGGGTTTATAGGTCTTTTACATCCCTTATCAAAAATTATTTGATGTAAATACAATAGAACTGACCTGAAAAGGCCCATGTGTAAATACTCCTCGTGGCACACTAGAAACTGACCTTGGGAGAAGAATGCAAAGTTATAATGCTTGCAAAACAAGCCAATAAAATAATACCCTGTTGAAAGGAGGGAGTTTGGGTAAATACAAAAGAGATGAGAAGCAGTTTTCTTTCCCTGCAATGATTAACTGAGAACAAAGGTTATCAAGGATGACTTTTTTTTTAACTCTGTAATTTATGTAATTGCTTGCTACAGCTACCCTGCCTGTTAACAATGATGGTAGAAAAGGTTGAAAGCTTCCCCTACAAAAACAATCATGCACGTATATGCAGGATATGAACTGAGCTAAACAGCAATAATTCCATATGCTAGTTGCTCCAATCTCCAACCAGATCTCCGATAACTGTCGTGAGTGCACAGAAACCTGTTTCCTCTTTTATGCTGTTTATTGTCTGTGATGATTGTCCAAACTTGGCCTAAGCCTCTCTGTTCCCACACCTGCAACTGTTCACACAGCCTGCCTTCCTCCAGCAGCCTATGCAAGTATAACTTGTAAATTATGCTGTATTCATTTACCTCAGGCTGCATTAACATGGGCTCTATCATTGTCAAGCCATGAGATAAGTGTCTTAGTTTTAACATTAGTTTGGTTATTAGTAATTGCGTTGTGTTCATTGGATTATTGTTGCATTATTCTTAGAGGGTGGAGGCAGGCTTTGCCTTCTGCTGTAAGGTCTCTGGTGGAGGTAAAAAACGATTACATGCATGCGCACATAGGCACAGATGTGCCTACACACACACACACACACACACACACACACACGCACACACACGCTTTTAGGCTTCCCCACACATTTACTGCTTTATTAAGCTGTCTCATGAACCCACTAGCAGAACATGAGAATGCGGCAAAAAAAGAAAAGTGCATATTACTTAGATGATTTGGTGTCATTTGTGGACTACAAAATGCCTGGGTTTATTGTGAGCGCTGGGAGAAGCAGTGTGAGCAGAGAAAAAAAGAAGTTGGCTTAGAAATTCAAAATTTCAATTAGTGTACGTAATCTGAACCTGCCGCCTTTGATAAAGGCTTCTTTTTTTTAAACTAAGAATACAGAAGCACTTGTAAAACATTAATTAAGCAGACTTGTGTTTTTAAAGGATGGAGCAAAGTGTGCTTTATGCAGTCCTGAACAAAAGGCAGTTACCTCACATAGAGGACCGCTTCACCACAAGCATTTGGAAAAAAAAAGGGCAGTTTGAATTGGAGAAAATTACAAAAGACAACAGAGACTAGCCATTGAGAGTAATGTTCTAAAGGAGATGATATCATATGAGAGCACAGCCTTTTGCTAAAGAATAGAAATGTATCCCTGTCTCAGTGAAACTTAAGCTTGGCTAAGGAAAACGAGCCCCTATTTTAATGACTTTCTACCTGACAGATGACTTTAGAACGCCTTTTGGATCACATTGCTCCTACATGCACAAACCATGGATTATTAATAGTTTATATCAATAGTTAATTGATAGGTAATATGAGTTATTATGCTAATATCCTCATAAATTAAAAAATGACTGTCTGTTTCAGAAAAACAAGTTGTTATAAAAGAATCCTACAGTTATCTGCTTTTTTTCCGTGGTGATGGTTTGTGGCAAAGCCATGGTATGACTGACTGTGCTGAATAGGGGCCTTAGCCCTTTTGAAATATCTACTCATGTCTGGTTAGCGTGGCTAAGCCATATTGCAAGCTGAAATGCATGCTCCAAGCAACAGTCGTTTGTACTAAACATACTTGGGTTTTTATTTACCATTAGTGTATTGAGGTAAAACCTGAGATAACCTTTTAAACCCATGATGCACAAGAGTTATGGGTTTTGCTTTTTGAAATATATGATAGAAAACAAACACAAAATGATAGAGCTCCACTCTTACATGCTCATGTGCTGTTGTATAGGCATATTCCACAGACTATTGTAAATCCTCTTGCAGTAGGTGATGAGTACACATACAGATGATACATTAAATTTGCCATAACTCGCACACCCAGCAAAGCTAAAAATCAATTGGAATGGATAGTTAAGCTGGCCCCTAAAAATCAATGAGCAATTCATGTCCTTGATCACAGAGTGTCATTTCTCTCAATGTTAGAGGCTGATGAGTGCTAACATACGCACACACTCATTCAGCACAAACACACAGGAAACCTGCAGACACATTCACTGTGCTGAAATCATACGTTTTGAGTAAACTGAACATAAAGTTCATGAGCACATTTATTTTAATGCACTTAGATTTTAAACAGCTTTCTTGCGATATCAAAATTAGGTTTCCCAACTATTCAGTAAAACATATTACTGTCCATTTATGGGGAAGGTTTAGTTTCTAATACTATGAGGTTAGTGTACTTTATCAGGGCCAGCTGGTGAAAACAACGTTGTAGTCAAGAGCTGGATTTCAAAGCTCATGTTTTTAATCCGGGCGAAATGTTGCAATCTACTGATATTGTAAACCAAACCTGGAAAACAGAGATGACCTTATAGCTTGTTACATAGGAGACATGGACGCAGTCGGCTGACACACGCGAGTGTTTTTCATGTAGGAAGAGGACGAAGGCAACAAGGTGAGCTAAATTAACAGAAAATTCTGCGTTTTAAAATAGCAATTTTGCCCTTATTAATGCCATTAGTGTAACAGTCATAATAAATCAAATCAGTGGCTGACCGAAGCAATTCCTCTGTCTCTGCACTATGACTGATCGTGTCGGGAGCAATTTGGGCATTTTGTGTTGATGAGTGAAGTTTTGAGTGCTCGAGTATCCTGCAAACCAACCTCTGAATTGTGCATGTAGTTCCTCTCTCTATCTCTTTGTCTTTATACTGTTTCCCTTTTCAGCCCTTTGTACATGGTTTCATTAATTTCCTTTTTTTTTTTTTTTAGTACATTTGCGAACATTCACGTTTTGGGCCAGCTATCAGTGGACGTGACCCTTTCGTTGGGAACTACTTCATTTTTAACCCAGATTCAGATAATGCTGCTGTGACAGCCATTTTTGCTCCTGGGCTATTCGCTGCTTTGTGGCCACTCTTGTCACTCACACTTTGTCCCCGTTACCAACTAATAGCTGCGCTGACCAGTTCAAAGCAACGCTCTCATAAAAGCATGTCTATGCAGCATTTAATGTTGAACTTTAAAATCCAAGTTCTGTTTTCTGAACATTTTCCACAAAGCGTGTTCTCCTTATTTATCCATAGAGTCTGTGGCATATGTGTTAGCAGTTGCTCGGCCTCAACAGGTGGTCTTCTTTTACGGCCTGTTACTGTGGTAACATTTGATGGGTCATCCAGCCCACCAGCTAAATACCTTAGATTTGGGGAGCAGAGAGAGTCTTTGAAACAGTTGTCAGGAGCTGCACAGAGTCAGAGGGACCCATGGAACAGTTGCTCGTTGCCTCATTGAGGTGAGAAATTTTTCAGCAGCTGTCACTTGGCCGTATGTTTTTTTTTTTTGGGTGGGGGGGGGTTTACCCTCATTTTCAATAAAGCTGAAATTAATGTTTGTGTCAATTGGAGGGGGAGGGCGTACTCCAGTGCTGTGCCCTGTCACTCACAATCTCGGCCGTGTGTGTCCTCCTCTAGAAGGGTTACATGTCTCATCAGCCGCCAATCACGAGACACACGTGAGACGAACCCAACAGCAGACTCTTGTTTTTTCTTGATTCGGCTCCTTTGAAGGCTGTGATGTTTTTCTTCCAACTTTTTAAGACACGGTTTGAAGGAACTCTTTCTATGTGACTGTGCATAGCGACAAAATGGTGTGTTTCATTTGCCTCAGCTCTGCCTCTTCTCAATTGCACTACCCTTCTCTCTCTTGTTCCCTCTTTCTTTTCCTGTCTCCCTCGCTCCCCCTTTCTCCCCACCTCAATCCATCTGCATCATGTCGATCTGTCAGACTGCCAGTGTCTGTTCCAATTAGATTCCACTTAATACACGTAACCTCGATTAACACGCAATCAAGCCCAGATAAATCACGTCCTTTAAGTCCCCCCCCCTCTGCCTCTACTGTGTTGCTTTGCATCACTCAGTTTTTGCCAGCGCGCTTTCCTCGCCACAGTCGTTGGTCACAATGTATAAAATCACACGCTGGATGCATGAGCAGGTAAGCTTAGCAGATGTCCTCAGCGGTGACATTTTGCTGCGGAGACAGGTGCTTTTTACCTCCAACCAAATGTTCTGTGTTAGCGTGTGTCTCGCTTCTGTTTTCAGTAATGTGAAGTTCCTCGTGTGTTTCCAGCAGACTCTTGTTGGTGCCCTTCTCACCCCTGAAGATGAAGGTGTCTTAATTACATCTTTGGTTAAAAAGCTACAAAAGACACCCTGGGCTTTCTCTACATTCCGGGAGGCTGTGTAGTCTATTGTCTCTGTGACCTTTTTAGCTAGCGGACAATTGGTTTGACTAGATTACAAATTAAGACACAGCACCAGGCACTTAGAAAGCAAGTCTGTTAGAGAGCAGTTCTATTACTTCCACCCTGTGAAAGCCACTGGGCCATACATTTTAAGCATCACATAAATGGCTTCATAGTCAAGCATCGCATGCATATTGTTCTGTATCTATAAAATATAAAGTTACATTTGCTTTAATGATATCTGCAAAAACCTCAGTGAGCTTTTGCCATTGGCAGAAAATGAAAGACACAAGGCTTCAGAGTCAAAGGATTCCGGGCCAATTATAATTCTTTTAACAAAGTTAATAATTTACACAGTTTATGCTAATAGGAGGAAAGAGGACTGTTGAATTACCAAACAGTGAAAACTACTAAAAATACAAACCAAATGAAAACAACCCGGGGCACTGAAAAAGCACACACAGCACTCTTGGGGTCTTCTTTTATTAATCGCAGCTAAAAGTGCTAACATTGACATGTTGAACAGATTAGCCTCTTTAATAACGGGGCGGGTCAACATGGCTACTGCTGCTGATCCATGAGGATATCCTGTCGGGAGGTGGATAGCCTGTGCGTTTCATATCCTGACCCCTGCTTCTATGGGGCCAGCCCCTGCACTGTGGATATATTTAATAGATTACAAGTATAGCGCTCACTTTTTCTCTTTTTTTTTTTGGTCATTTGCTTGTATTGTTGGGTTTGTGTGCTCAGGTACTTTCAAAATTTGAAGCTGTTGCAGTTAGAGATCTGACTTTGTTTCACACCGTGACAGCTTGTGTCGCACACGCTCAGGCTGCTGCTGTACGGCATTAATGATTTTAAATATCTCCGTGCTAGTTGGAGCTGACAGGGCCTGCCGGTGTGCAGTCTGCAAATTGGGCTTGGATTTAAAATAAATGAAGCTACGAGAGAGACTCAGGTTGATCCATTTCTTATCTTCTCTGCTGCCTCGTCCGCCCCAAGCCTTTTCAAATTGCGTGGACAAGTAGTTCAAATCACAGTTTCCAGCCCACAAAAATAGCCTGTTTGTAGTACTGTATCTAGTAAAGAAGGAAGTATAACTATAGTATCTGCTATCCTTGTCCGGCTTCCTTGAAATGGTTGATATCTGTAAGACCAATTAAAAAGTTGTGCATGTTTTATTGAATTAGTATTGGGTGCAAACAAAATGAGTATTGAGTAGACACCCAATAGCTCTCTGCCCTGTCTTTTTCCATTTATAAACTCTATCCGCAGCTTCAACAATGTTGCACGGCCTCTTTAAAGGGGCTGACAGTTTTGACTATAAGTCGAGCTAATTTTTTTTTTCCCAGAGAAAAAAATGGGAATAACGCTGATGGGTTTTAACAGCTTCAGCCAGGCGATGGGCAAATATAATAAGTGTTTTCGTAGACGTCACCAATGATTATCTCATCTGGGTATTTTGGGTGAACGTAGTGGATTTAGAGGCTCGTCTCCCATTGTGCTGACCTCACCCTTTAACAAACCAAATTAAATCATGGCTAAAATCATTTGAAACTCTCCCAGAGTCTGTCTCAAATGGCTAAAGAATGAGTCTGGGAAATTTTTAAAGAGAACACTGTGTGGGTTAAAGCGTGTTTGGATGAGAGGGGGTGTACTGTGGAAATTAGGGCAAATTTACCCTCAAACTGAATAATGGCATTAGGCTGTCTAATATGCAACACATTCTTAAGGGAATTCAAAGGACAGCATTGTTACATGGAACAGTGAACTCATAGCTTTTTTTCTTATAAATTATTGAATAATTAAAAAATACATTTGAATGTATTTTTGTTTTTACTGTTGTTTGTAATTGCATTTAAACTTGAGGAAAAATCTTGCTGGCCTCAGCACAGATAATTCTCAGTAAGGAAGATCTTAGAAGGCCCATAAAACGCAGTCTAAGTCGGTCATGATATATCTGCACTTTTATAGATAGAAAGTCAGATTAAAGGGCATGAGTGTCCAGTTTCCACAGCCTGGCAATGTTTCATGGAAAATGTGTTTTGATACCGATACCACTATGTCACACCACAGGCAAGAAAATACAAAATGACACCTGTATATTTTATAAACACATTTTGGTGACGTCCCTTCATAGCAAATGACACGCATGTCACTCTCTCCCAATTACTGTTATCATTAAAATAGCTTCTTAAACATTTTTTCACGTTACAGAGTACATAAAAATCTTTATATGGTCACGTTAAAAAATAATTTCAAGCTTGAAAAAACAAGTTTTAATGAAAGTACAGTACACACAGATTTGTCAGCTGTCTGGTTTCACCACTCGCGTGCCGTAGTCTGCAACCCATGACCTTGTGAAATGAACAAAGGGGTGAGAGAGAGAGAGAATGTGAATGTCAGTCAGGGAAGGAGTGGTGGTGAAGTGTGGAGGTGCACGGAGGTGGTGGATGGGGGGGGAGGTGGTTTCTGTTAAAGGCCTCAACTCAGCCGGTGTGGCCTGATGTGACAGGATTAGCTAAGCCCCGGTGAGCATCACTCGTACTTCGAGTCTGTGTGCGTTCGTGTGTGTGTGTGTGTGTGTGTGTGTGTGAAATGGAGAGAGAGAGAACGACAGTCAGTGTGCACAGCAGACTGGGAACCAAGAACTGCTGCTCGCCACCAGCCGAGCCAAGACAAGACATGGAAGAGCAACAGAGTGTTGGCCCATCGCTGCCATGAAAGCCTTAGCCCTCGTCACCCTCCCCTTCCCCCAACGGAAAAAGCCAGACCGTCGAAGATACAGCCAAAGGAGTCAAGATACAGTAGGGGCAGACACAGTGGGGAACTAGTGGGCGGGCAGCTGGGGCTAAGTGAATGTGAGTTGGAAAACGATCCTATTAAATTGAATTAAAGAGGCAGTCCTCATTTACCCCAAGAATGATGGATTTCGATAATTAACAGTGTTAATAGGACTGGGTAAAGAGGGCAAGGGAAGACGGTGATTCCAGACACCGGGTAGAGCGACCAGGTCGACCTGCGTTGCTTCGAGCCCAGCGGCCCTTTTTTGAAACGCCACACGTCAGCTCTCGGGTACCATGGCGTTATGAGCATTTCCAGGCTGTGGCACAACTTTTGGAAACGCTACAAATCTGCCCTGTCTGTTTCCTTTTCAAAGTGTTTTTCACCTCCCACAATGCTACCTTTAAAAAGAGCAACGGAGATCATGAATACAGCAGATCAAAGGCTGTTGTGTTATGTGGTTTTGTGCTAGGCCTGCTAAGTAAGCATGCATGTAAGTAGGAAAATGAACGCAATAGGAAAGTGTCACTGACAAACATGTAGGTTTAGTGTCAATATATTTTGTGGTAGTGCGCTGCAGAACTGTGTGCTCAGCTCAGGACCTAATTATTGTACCAGTGCATGTTCGAGGTGTGTGTGTGTGTGTGTGTGTGTGTGTGCGCGCATGCACATGTGGTGGTGTGCTCGTGCGTCTGGGTTTTCACTTTGGTCAGTGCACTAACCCTATCTGCATGTCCTTAATTCTTGATGATGTGCAGGCCTGGGGCTGTGTGTGTGATGGAGAGGATGCCTGTGTGCCAAGTTGAAGTGAACGGGCAGGAGGCCACGGGCCCTCACCCCTCTGAAAAATCTTGTTGCTTTGCTCACAGCAGCCGACTGGTGATAGCGTACCGCTGATTTCCACAGTCTAGTCAGGAGTAGTGACACATTGCCGCAAAGGAGACGGAATTATAGGGCACCGTGTTTCACCAGGTGATCTGATGCTCATATTGGTTGGAAAATAATAATAGCTAATCCTCTGAAAGAACTAGTTAGCTTCGCGTACATGACCTTGGGTAATGCCTGACTAATTCTGTTTATCCCTTATGCGCAGCATATATTTTGTGCCACATTGTATAAGGTCTGGCAGTTTTCGTTTGACATAGAGTTTTGGACGCGAGCAGTTTCAACAGCTTAACAGTGGACACACACTTACCTCTCTATTACTTCGGATGATGTGCACCACAGCTTACCTGAACCCTGATTAAGCAGAGAATGTCTTAAGTAAGGGGATCAAATAATTTTATGCTACTTTTCTCCTTTCAAAAAAATTAACACCACCGTCGCATGCGTGTGTGTAAGTGAGAGAGTGATAGAGTGTGTGGAAAAAAACAATCTCATCAAGCAGGAGGCCGTTTGCTTAGCAAGAGCTGACAGTCTTTGTGTATGTAAATGAAGAATTTAGACTAATGGAGTTGAACCATTTCTAATTTTGTGATGGCAAGAGGATTTTGATTGAAAGTAATTAAGCAAGCTAGCTGTAAAATTAATTAAAGCAAAAGGAGGAGGGGGGGACTTTTATTGGATTGGATAGCGATATAGCTGCTGTCAGGCAGGGGGACAAATGGGGGTGACCTGGATTCTCTGCCCTCCCTCCTCCCACACGGGACTTTTATGTCACTTTAATCTCCTTAGAGCGGCTGGTGTGCATTTGTTCGAAATAATCAAGGAAATATGGTCAGAAATTGTCAGCTTTCAGATCTAATTTACCTGACAGCCCTGCAAGTGTGCGTGCACACGCAAGTATGCATATGACAGTGGCAGGTCCTTTTTTTCCTTGTCCTCTCCTCAGCTTTGTGGAAAATGCTTTTGACAGTCTTGAAGCATCTTGATTGTCGGAGGGCAGAGGAGATGGGAAACTTGGGTGGGTTTAAGATGGACATTTCAATGAGGCATGTTTGGCCCGGCGTAGCACCTCTGACACCATTGTGTGCGTGCACACACACCAACATTCTTAATTGCCTCCGTAACATATTCAGACTCTCTGGCCACTGCACTAGCACTTCTCAGCTTCTGCTGTCTGCAGGTAGCCTAAATGAGCAGAAGCAGATTACAGCCATGACAAAGCCTGTTACAGCTACTTAACTACTGACAAATAAGATTGGCCAATCCCGCACAAATAGAAATGGAACTTATTTTGTTCAAAATTAAAAGGACAATAACATCAAACTCTGAATCTAATTAAAGCTAAATGCTTGTTTCAAAATATAGTTTTTACTTAAATTTATAATCAGATGGCAATGTTGTTGATAAAAAATACCACCTGTACTAAACTAATAACCAATCATAAAATAGCCCTGCTAATGTCCTGCGACATTTATATGGCTGAGAGCTGTATGGGGTCCATATTAAAAGTCCACAGGGTTTCCCACGATTCCACAGTGGGTGAGATGCCACTTTGTCTTAATGCTTCTCCGTGCTTGCTGGTGTTTGTGACACAGGGCCTCAGTGTGGCCCTCAGTACCCCCTGAAGAGACAGTTAATTAAGGCTTTAGCCCAGACAACGCTGCCGGGACTCTCACCCACTGTCGTCTGCCCCTGCGGCCACCACTCCCCTCCTCGACGCCGCAGCCGCCGGGGCCTCTGGGAAAACAGAGCGCCAGGACTGCGCCACCATCAGGGCCCCTAACGGGATTAGGAGTCCTCTGAAAATAGGACCTCATCTTCAAAAGCCTCTCACCCATCTTCATCTGCCCAAAGGATCCTCCTCCGTTCACCCCCCCAGCCCTTTTCCCTCGTCCTTCCCCCGTAAGACGGGTTCACCCGAGCTCCATTTTATCAATTAATGTAATAAAAGGTGGAACAAAGAGCCTTCTTTCCCCCACTCTGTAATTAGAGGGGGAGATCTCCTGAGGACAGGCATTCCTTCGGCCCGAAAAACACGATTCTCATTCTCCCTTCTTCCCTGCCGCCACCACTCAAGCGGAAGCGTGTCTTCTCGATGTGTCGAGGTGATAATGTAAATGTAGCGCAGTCTGCCAGGCACACCTAGCACAACCTAGTTTGCAATAACTTTATCTACACGTGAACAAATGAATGTAACATTTGGGAGAGGGATAGATTATTAACTCTAATTGTTTCCTTTATAACACTATACATCCACTGTCACCTTCACTTTGGCTCTCACGTGTACAGCTGAATCACTCTTGTCACTGTCCCAATTCTAACACATTTTATGTCACCGCACACTGTTAATAAACGTGATAAAACCACCTGAATCGAGAATATCAGGTATGGCGTCTCCTTATGTGTGTTTTTGTCTGTTAAGGTGAGAAACTGTAGACTTTTCTTTGTGTGTGTTTTGCTCTTCCTCTCTTGCGTTTTACTGTGTCTACACACGTGTGAAAGTAAAAAAGAGACAGAACGCCCCCGTTCACAGCCATTGGAGCTTTTGATAGAAATTAGTTTTCAGCATATGCAAATGTTTCCCCGGGAAAAAAGGGGGTCTTTAAGTGACAGGTTGATATGTGATTAAACGACGATTAGAGTGCTGAAAATAGGTGTCGGCAGCAGGTCAAGCACTGGGCAGCTCAGTTAAAAGGTAGCAGACTATTGAGGGGAAAACATTCCCAAGCGGAGGCCAGGAACAGGACCCAAAACAAATTAGAGAGGTGAAGGGGGAACAAGGTTGGCACTGTGTTTCAATAAACCCACAACAAAAACAAGTTCTGTGTTTTGCCTGGATGACAAAAGAGAGACTATTCACGAGCCAGCACTAAACATACTTACAATTCCTGTGTTTTCAGCCTGTATTGTGTAGAACCTGCCCTGAATCCTAACGTTGACACTGTTTGTGCAGACTCAAAGAGTTTTAGTGTCATATTCAAATAGCACGCTCAACCTAGGAGGCACTCCATCATGTAACAGTGAAGCCCCACTTGTCTACAATTTAACCTTTAGGGTCCAGATTAAAACCCAGTCGTCTGCCCGAGACGCCGTAGGCCGCACCTCTCACCTCTGCTGCCCTTTAAGTTAAAAGCGCATAGACGCGAGGGACTGACTCTTTGTTTCTCGTTCTCTAACAAACACACACGCTGTCACAAACGTACAGGCAGACACATAAAAGGGTTCACGCTTACTCTAGCAACAGATGGCCCTGTCCCTATAATCCCCTTTGATGTCGTGGTGGGCAGTGGCTCCTGAACATCTCTGAAGTCAAAGCCCCGACAAAACTTGAGCTACTTTTTCCTTTAACTGACCCCAATTGCCGAGGAGCTGTCAGCTGTCAGACGCGGTTAAGAGAGTCCTTACTTGGGGAGACTGAAGGGTACAGGTTTCTCTCACTCACTCACTCACTCACTCACTCACTCACTCACTCACCCTCCCTCTCCTCTCTTTCTTCTCTCCGCTTCCTGTTTGTTTTCTGTCACAGACAGTTCATTCCACCTCCATGACACAGCTGTGAAGGCAGGTTGACCGTGGTACTCTGAGTCGTAGTATAGACAACACTTATTTCCTGTCTCTCTCTTTTTTTTTTTTTTTTTCCAGAAGGCAAAAAAAAGCGAACCTTCCTGAGCTCTAATATTGGAGCCACAGATGGCAGGAGGTGGGCTAAGAGGCTTAGATTTCAACGAAGAGCTCACCTTAATTATTGTCAATTGTAGGAAAAGAGGGTGTTTCCATTGCTTGTCTAACCAGCGTACTACATACACACACACACATACAAATTAAACCTCAAAGAACCGCACTGCATCATTTGTTTTCTAGACAGAGTTTTTTGACAGATTCATATAAGTTCTATCTTTTCTGACCATCTTCTGAGATAGGTTGCTTTCATTACAGAACAGACCCATTGATGCTGACAATATATAAGACATCTCCTATCTTTAGAGAAAATGATTCAGTCTTTCGTAAGATAAAATCCCCACGCTAGTAATGAGTTCACTGATGGCGTTTTTTTGATTTTAACAAGTACTCTTAACCCCTCCTTTCACAACATTAGTAAAAAGTTAGCAATAAATCCAACATTAGAGCTAGCATTTGACAAACTTCTCAGAAGCTTTTTAAAAAATCATTAATATCTCCTTATTTTTAGTCTCTCATTGTCAGGCACACAATCTCGGTAAACACTGAATAAACTGAAGATCACTCTCTCAAATATTTGATTTAACTAATTTTTTATTGACTTCTTATTCTGTTTTTTTTTTCAGTGAATACAATCAAATCTGAAGTTGTATTTTAACCTTTGTCTCAAGTAATTTTCTTCTCCTAATGTGGGAAGCTCTTCTCTCTAGTTTCTAATTGGAGGACAGCAGTAAAAGTCTCCTTGGCTTCGGAGGCCGCTGATTGCAGCAGTCTCTTCTGTTTCATTTGGAAAGCACCTCATTCTAACACAAATGGGGAAATCCAAATTAGTGCTTACTAGCTGTGTGATTTCAGAGAAATCCTCTGTAATGTTCGATTATGTATTATCGTTTGAGAGGTTCGGGGGGATAATCATCGCTGAGATTCGCTCACGTTTCCAGCAGCTCTGCTGAGATGCATGTACGTAGCTAATGGGATTGGGCTTTTTTTCTATCCCTCTCCTGTGGTGTTATGGAGCTGGCAACTGAACTTGAACGGATGTGCATGGTGCTGAGTCGTGCACAGGACTATTTCAAGACTGAAATGCGATTGTTTTAATACTTTAATCCACCTGTCCTTGGCATTCAGGATGTTGCAGAAGTTGACTAATTATTTCAGTGCCCTATATCCTTTGCCGGTTGAAATGCAGCAGAGACAGCAGCACAATTGTTTTGATAAAGTCCATTGTAATGGAATTTGTTTTTTAAATGTTCTTAGAGGAATAATTTTACCTCAGTAAAGAAAGAAACAAAAATGTCTTGTTTTTTTTATTCCCCAAATAGAGGACATACAAGCAAAATAAAAAAAAATGTACAGCCTAATTGAAATTTTAAAAATGCATGTGTGCAAAGAAGCAATGAAATGCCCCAAATCACTTTAAAGAGCCATTAAACAACCAGAATTCTCTGAATTGTCCCAGGTTCCAGCAGCGATAGTATGCAAACACAAATATTTTCTTTTAATTAAAAAAGGCCTCGTCTTGCTGTATCCTCCCCCTAGCCTGCCGCCAGTTTTCAGCGGCCCCCATTGCGTGCGCACACAAACACACACACACGTTGTAATGCTGTATTCAAATCCAGCCACACATACAGCCAAATCTGAGAGAAAAGGATTTATGTGTTCTGGGCCATGGATTCCTCTTGACTAGCTGCTAATCTGTCAGAGCCTGGTTGTCAGTTGAGAACCAGGAACACCAGCAGAGATTGCTGCCTGGTTCACTGATAGCCCCCTGAGGGACAGTTAACCCTCAGACTCCCCACTTCCACCCTTCCCCCAGTCTAGCCCAGCCTAGCCCAGCCTATCCAAACCCATGGTGGCACTAAAAGATAGGGAGAGGGATTCAAGGATTGGTACTTTATGTGCTGCCCGTGTGTGTGTGTGTGTGTGTGTGTGTGTGTGCTGGTTGGGGACAGTGGTGGTGTATTTGTATAGATAAGTGTGGTTTTGTGAAGGGTGGCAGCCTCATAGTAATGCATGTTGATGGTTTCAGAGATATTTCATTTCAGAAACAGGGGCCTCATTAAGCGTAGTCTTCATCAGGCCAGCCAGCAGTGGACACATTAGGGGTCCACAGGAAGTTAGAATACAACAGGAGAGTGCATTAGGGAGGCCTGGGGAGACACACTCCTTCTCTTCTCCTCAGTTCCACTTCCACCAGTGCTTTTCTATATCTTAATGTGCCTTTCAGAGGAATTCAGATAGAGGTCAATAATTACGCTCTTTAAATTATTCAGTCGAGGTCCTCTGTAATTGTGCTTTTTAGAGCTCGGACATTGACAGCATGGTTTACTGCACCACGTTTGGGGCACGGCCTGACCGGATGAATCAGTACAGAGTAAGAGAACGAGCGCGTGAGTGTGTTACACACTGCGCCAAACTGATGTACTGTAGCAGTGATCTTCCTTTTTTTTTTTTGAAAATTCAATAGGCATCGACACCAGATGAAGAAATGAACTCATTTGCTGAGTGAATTTGTCAGCACATCAAGTTTGGATCTCCCAAACAAGCATCAGCACCGAGCTGTTGTTGTTGTCGGAGGCCTATTAGACTGCGAGCCACTGTGTGAGAATGTTTAGTTTGGGATACAACTGTGTTATTTTTGTTACATCGAGGAGAGGAAAGCACAAACTGCAAGGGTAGCAGAAAAAAATCACCAAACTTTCTCTACAAAGCCGGCCCCGGCAACGTTTGACTGCACATGATAACATCATTTGTCCACACAACAAGTCCTCTTTCAGCTACAGATTATTAACACATCGCTGAAAACTGCAGACAGCGTCTCACTGTTGTCACAGGGTCTAATATTTATATTTATCTAGTTGGGAGAGGCATTGACAAACATGTCACACGCCTGCAGTTTTTTAGTACGTGCTACTGCAGTTTGGTGTCAAAGAAAGAGCCTGTACAGTAGAGTTTTGTTGGAGCGAGAGGAAGACTGTAATTACTGTCTGGCGATTCATCTAGTCACTGCATAAAATAGTGTTTATCCAGTCGCCTGTGTTTCTGTCGTGGCTGAGGGAGGGGAGGGTCATGTTTTGCACAACTGAGACAGCTAGGTCAATCAGGAGAAGAATCGTGACTCTGAAACATTCAGCCTTTCTTTCTTTTCTTTCTCTTCCTCGGTTTGTTTTTTTTTTGTCTTCTCTTTCCCTCTGTCTCTGGTTCAGAAGTGGTGCCTGGTGAGAACGAGATCTCCCGTTTTTTCCCCCCCGTCTCTGACACACCCACACGCAAATAAACATAAAAAGCTAATTTGTTAGCGCCCTCATTTCGGGGGCCTGAGCAGGAGAATATTGTTGGGGGGAAAGTAATGCTTTGTCAAATGTTGACATGTGTTGCAAACTTAGGGCCTTCAGCGGCAGCAACAGCAGCGGCGTTTCGTGGAGTAGATCAGGCACATTGTCGGCACATAAAGAGGATGCTTTGAAACAAGATTAGCCTCCAAATGGCCCTCTCTGCCCCCCCCCCCATTCATACTTGTGTGCATAATGTGAGCGTGTGCGCCTGATTCCAAATGATCAGGTCCAGTGAAATATTTGTGGGCCTGTTTTCTCACAGAATGAGTCTGTGTGCCATGTGCTGTATATCACGGCACAGCTGAAGGTGTGTGTACACATTTGTCCTGCTGCAAGGCCTCATTGTCTGGCACATGCTTTGGCTTGGTTCCGTTGGCCGGTACACACACGTCCCTGTCACTGAGGCTACCTCCCTTTGGCTTTTGGTCAGGGTGACACTGGGCAGAGGGAGGGAGAAAATCCATCGCCCCCACTCCCTGCCCCCACTAAAATGAATAAAAATTGGAAAACAACATGCAAGGTCCACCTAATACAGGAACACTTGCAATATGCTGATGTTTTCTTTTGCACACTGTGTTTGCTAAATTGCCTTTGACTGCGTGCATCAGTAATGAAACTTTATGTCCTTGTGGAGAGGGCAGCAAGTCTGTTCCAGTTAGGACTGGGACGATCTCTCCTGTCTGGCTTTTGTAAGGTTTTTTTTTTTCTAATACACGTCCTTATGAATAAATGAAGCCCATGAAGTCATTTTTTCCATATTTGTGTAAATTGCTTTAAAAGCATTTTATCATGTCATAAAAAAGCGCAATTGATCTGCTGGGCTTAGCCCATTGGACAGCTGTGTGTTTTGTTAATGGCCACTTTGCTCCAAGCAGCTTATTAAAAAATTTATATATAAATGCTAAAATTGCATACATTATTTAGATACAGTAAGCATTTTTTTTTGTTTTGGTCAGGCAGGGAGGGGCTGTTATCAGTATGGAAATTTACCATAGTATATTATCTGCTGAAATATAGTAATATATCTGCCCAGACACATATGTGTCCTCCTCACTGCACCCCCACACATGCAGAGGCGCAGGAAAAAAAGTATATATTTTTTGATGACTTCGTTTCAGCAACCACGGAATGTCACCCATATCCTGGTTGATTGTACTTTTGAGTTTTATGATGTTTTTCCATTGATTTGTTTCCCCGGCGCAGCTGCCGACCTCTATTGAGGGACGAACGTAATCAGCGCTGACGCAAATTAGATGGTTATTCGTTTCGAAAATTGACAGAAAAACAATAAAAAAGATGAAATGCTCCCAAATCAATAGATATAATGAAATTCAAATAATCCGAGAGATGAGGTCTCCATGGCAACTGATAATGTGGAAAAGAAAACAATTTAATAAAGGACAGACACGCTTTGAAAACAGATTGGGGAGGGGGGTGGCTGTAAAGCGGGGAGAGGAGGAGAGAGGAGGGCAGGGGAGGTGGGGAGATGCAGGGATAGAGAGAGGGAGAGAGGGAGGCGAAGGGGTGTTTGTGGCTGTAGTGGTTGCTCTATAGCTTGTTTCCCCCGGCGTGTGAAGGATCTGTGTCTGTCCCAAGGACACTGGAATAATTAGAAAAGCTTTCAGGCCAGAAAGTGCAGATTCAGGTTTTAATGCACAAAATTATTTCAGGGGCAGTGAATCGGAAAACCATTTGTTGGTGACCTTCCTGAGAGGCCTCCCCCTCCCCGGTACAGGGCAAGATGGAGGCTATGTGGCAGCGCTGCCTGAGTTATGGCATATTTGTGTTTTTATAGAGGCAGGGGGAATGGAGTTAGGGAAGCTGGGAGGGGGGATGTGGGGGTAAATGTGTGTGCGTGGTTGTGTTTCGATGTGTGTGTGTGTGTGCATGAGTTTGTGGGGTGGATCATAGGAAGACCTTCATGTCGTGTATGAGGGTCTGGCAGGAGTTCGGGCAAAGGGAGGGAGAGCAAAGGCAAGAAGGGAGAAAGTGAGGCAGCGAGAGAAAGGGGGGAAGTTGCAGATCCCGCTGTATTTACAGATCAGTTGTCAAAAGGAGCCATTTAAGGGGAATGCACCCGTTCCCGCGCTGTGACAGGCGAGGTGCCTGTTTAAAAAGCAAAAGACAACTATGAACCTGAGAGGGAGATAGTCAAACACAGGCTTTTTCTGTTGAAGACAGACAGAGCAGGGGGTGGCGAGGGAAGCGAGTGGGTGTTAAGTGACTTCATTTGTAGTCTATTTAAGGTATGTTTTACTTGTCCTTGTGCTGCTCCACCAACATCTAATACAGGGGCTGTGTTCTAGTTAGAACAGCGAGGGAATAATGATTGAGTGCATGTTTTTTTTTTCCTGTAAATACAAATGACTTTCCTTCATCTGCCTAAAAACCTGTATTTCATTTCAGTCTCGCTGTCAAGGGAGATTTGCTGCTGATGCAAACAGTGATAAGAGTCAACCAAAAGCACAGCTCTGTTTTCCTCATTAGCTTATCATGACTTTAAGTATGTACACTTTCTAGTGGCTTTATTCAACATCCGTGTCCTGCTCTTTTAACATCCTATTTTCTTTATTACTCTTTGTCAACGTTTTGACACAGTCTGGTTGGGCGTTGTAGCTTTGTCTGTCAAGTAGTGACTACCATTTTTGTGTCATTAGAAGGTTTTGTTTGACTCAAATAAAGGTGATCCACCCTCTGTTCAAATGATACCAACAGCAGGTCCGGGATATCACGTTGTGAATATAGATACCCTTATCCGGCCCCAGCCGGCAATAAATGGAAAAACAAGTCCTCGCACATAGTTTGACCTGATAATTACAGTTCTGATATTTTAATAGCAGGATCCTGATCAGGAGCAGAGCTTTCCAGCAATATAATGTGTTATAAAAGTTGGGCAATATTTGATAAAAATGTGGGATCAAGTTCCATCAAGTGTTAAAGATAGGTCGTTCTCATGCCCAGAATCAGTTTGTCCCTGAAAACAATTAAACTGTACGAACCCTGTTTGCAATGGGTCTGCACAATTTTTCTCTGTGATAAAATAACAATGGCTCTTTTTCTTCTATGATTTATTTACAGCATTTTTACACCTTTAATTCACTTGTTAACATGATGTTCCACACAGAAGATAATTACGGGCTTATTTAAACTCTGATAGTTAGATCTTCTCTCGTTTTACCCAGGGGAATCTGCCTTTTATTCAAAGACAAACAGAGATCTGACATTTAGCAGGACAGTATTTATATTGCAATGTGAAAAGTGCCCCACAAGTAGGAGAGAAACTAGAAATTCCCCACTGCACACTAGCTAGAAGCCTTCAAATCTAACATGCCAGTGTCAATGAAGAGTGTTTTCTTTAAAAAAAAAAAAAAAAAAAAAAACTTAGGATAGAGACCTGAAATATGAGAGCTGATAGATATCCACAGTGTGTGTTTGTGTGTGTGTGAGCGTGCACGTGCACGCTGACACACACAGACATGGGGCACATGTTATCACTGTCAACAGCAGCAGTAGCAAACAGCGGCAGTTGTTCTGTGTGGGTATCTGTGTAGTGTATGAGTGAAAGTGTATGCCTGTGCATGCCCACAATCTCTCTCTCCCTCTCTCTGGCTGCTGGCTCTGAGGGACCCACTGTAAGTTAATCTGTGTGTTCATATGCCGGCAAGTGTTTGTGTGTATGCGCGTGTGTGTGTGTGTGTGTGTGCGTGTAAGCTACTACTACACTACACTTCAGGGGCCAGGGAGCCAGGACCAAGCCAAGCCGAACAGGGCTGAACAAGGCTGGGAAGGGTCGAGGGCCAGCTCCCTGTGCACACCACTAACTTCACACCTGTCTCTCTGTGTGTCTTCTCCTCGCACAAACACACACACACACACTCACAAACGCTAACAAAACACATGCACACAGCTCATACAGCCATGCTGCTCAGCACAGGGATCTCATTGTAGCAGTGACGGGAGGGCGCCCGTTAAGTGGCTCTCTCTTCCTTGGGCCTGTGTGTGTGTGTGTGTGTGTGTGTGTGTGTTTGTGCGTGCACGTGTGTGTGTGTGTTTTGTTCCCCCATGTGGCTGTGGGGTGAAGAAGGGCGATGAAGGACCCCTACTGGTAAAGTGGGTAAACTCGCACAGTCTTGACATCTGTGCTCGGTGAGAGAGGGAGGGGGGAGGGAATGGAGAGAGAGAAGGAGAGAGGGGGAGGGTAAGGAGGGAGGAGAGATAGACAGCGAGGGAGGAGGACAGAGTGGGAAAGAGGAAAGGAGTGAGAAGGAGAGAGGGAGGGAGAGAGAGACAGAGGGAGAAGGGGAGAGAGAGAGAGCAAAGCCTTGGCAGTGAGCAGTTGAGGGGAAAATGCCTTGCTTTGTGGAGAGAATTCTTCCAGGGCAGGAGGGAGAGGTGAGACAGAGCGCAGAGGGCGGTCTGCTGCCAGGTAAGACTCACACACACCTCCCCCCACGGGTGCACACGCACACACACGCACACACACGCGCACGCACATACACACACAAGAGCTGAGTGCTGCCTTGAGGTGAACGGGTCAGCTACCAGTTGCAGTTGGCATGTGTAGTGACGTAGTGGGCGAAATCAAAATGTTTGTGAGAATGAGGAAACTGAGCAGGTGCTAATGTATTTCTGACAAATTTGGTAAATTCTAATTACAACTAGACTTTGCACCTTTGGTTTACTGAATTGGGCTTGTATATTTAATTAGTTTAAATGGTGTGTTGCTTCCTCAAAAGTTGTTGTTGACTTTCTGTGTATGGGCTTATAGCACTTCACAGTTCCACTTTTTTGTGTTTTACAGTTATGTTTGTGAGACTCAGCAGTGGAAAGTACATTTAATTAAACAAACAAACGCGGTGCATATTTTGAGGGGCTTTTACTTTTTACACACTTCTTTGTACATTTACTGTACTTACTACATTTTAGGAAGTATTTCACTTAACTGCATTTTAGAAAACAATGTAAAATACTGTACTGCTAAATCTGTGACCAATAAAAGGAGTCTTAAAAATATCAGTTACTGTAAATTGTGTGTATATATACACACATATGAATATATACGGTGGTTTATTTATATACATATAGCCTATTCAATCTGTCATCGGGCAGAGGCGGGGTACACGCTGGACAGCACGATGATGGGCCAACACAGACAGACAGCACAACCATTCACACTCACATTCACACCTACAGGCAATTTAGAGCCACCAATTAAACTCATATGCAGGTCTTTGGACTGTGCGTAATCAACTATTTGAATTTTCTCGTATTCTAAATAAACTCTACAGAACTTTAGAGAAATTAGTTTTCATTTATTTTTTAAATCATTATTAAAATTAACATTTTGATTTTGATGTTAAGTTCATGAAAGGCAACTCAAATACAGGTGAAACTTTGAAGGGATAGAACGATCCAAAACACCATAATAATACCAACCATAATTCCATAATCTAAAAATAGAAAATATTTAAAAGCACCTAAAATCCCTCCACTGTAATGTCAAGTGCTGATGTTTTCGGATCTGCCATGAGGTAATTTGCGGCATTGGTCGAGATTGATTTGGCTGTTTAGCTACAGATGTTGTGATGGAGAGGTTTGTCATCTGAGGGATTTTCCACTCGGGTGATGTAAACATTGTCTGTTGTAGAAAGGCTAAAGAGTCCTTGTCTCCTTTGTGGAGACACGGTTTTGAGAGGAATAATCCTCCTCGTGTACAATTAGATTGTCTCCTTTTGGTTAAATAAATACTGTGTCTGTGAACATAAACACAGATTTACATGCGGCCCTGTGGGTGTCTGCTGCACTACTGCTGCAGCCTGGGCCTGATTTTTTTTTTTTTTTTTTTTTTTTTTTTTGAGGCCCAGAAGAAAAAAGAGTGAGAGAGCGAGTGAGACAAGGCAGAAGTTGGTCGGCTCTAACTTCACGCTTGCTGTTTGTTTTTATAACAAATGGAACGAGCTTCCTGAGTGAAAGGTGAAGTCAGAATTGAATTTGGCTTGCGTTACCGTGGCGATCTGGCAACCGCTCCCATGTCCCATAGGATTGCTCTGGTTGCTGCATGCCGGGCGCGTGTGTTTGTTATTTAACTACTGTGTGTGTGTGTGTGTGTGTGTTTCACTACTGTGCTACGTGCATGGTGTGTGTGTGTGTGTGTGTGTGTGCGCGCACGTACGAGTGAGTGAGTAGTGGGTGGTGGTAGCAGCATTCACAAGAGAGACATTTTACTAAGCAGACATTTCCCCCTCTGTTTTCACTCTGACCTGGTAGGAGATTGATGACTGAATTGTGGAGTACATGTTAACAGTAACTGGTGATTTATGAAGATACTTAGGGTAAGTGAGGCCGCACAGGCTGGAGGGGAAGAAAAAGATATAGCCTTTTAAGTTAATGCAAAAATATAGCCTTTTTAAGTAATAATTGTTATTACTACTGCAGGGGTTTGGAGAGAGGTCTGAGTTGGATGTGCACAAAGTGCAATGTGAAGCTTTTCCCTTTCCGTTGGCCATGTGCCTCCCTTTGTTGTTTCTGGCTTTTTAACTTTGACTCCATTCAACATTGCAAGTCTTTTGTGAGGAAACTGAATATAAAAAATATATATGTTTATTTAGGTATATAGATGGGTAGATAGGCATAGTTTTTCAAATATTTGAATAAAAAAATTCTCCTTCCTAAGTAAACCACAGTGGAAAATTTTTCTTGGATGAACCCTTGCACTGCAACAAGTGCACTATGTGTTTTGGCAGCCCCCCCTTAGCCAGAGATCCCTCAGAAAATCCACACGCAATTTTAGAAGAATCAGATTCTTTTCCTTTCCTTGGCTCAAGAACTCCCTTGATATTCACACGGAGAATCCTCCTCTCTATTCAGATATGAGATTTAATCCACTCGAATTTGATCTATAGCATTTTTAAGAAATAAAGCATTTTCAAGAAATACAAAATAGTGCTTCCTGTGGAAGAGGGATGGCTTTCATGTTTTTTTCAAGGTACCTCTTAGAGTGAGTGAAATGTTTCCCCTGTTCGCTCAGGGACGACTTTATTTCTTACCAGGGATTTAACACTCACTCAGTCCCCTCATAAATAGAGCGTCCCTCAGCCCTTCGCTAGCCATAACTCATGCACTAACTCTGTATCTAACTAAACTCATATAGCAGAGCCAACACTTGTTTGTCTTTTACCTCAGCCCTTCTCTCTTACTCTTCCTCTCTGTCCCCTTTTCCTCCTCTCAGCTGATTTATACGTGACAGAATCTTCTCTGACTACCGTCTCACCATGCTCCTGCACTGATCTCCTTGGCCCGTTCGTGGAGTGGGTTTTAGAAGAAATGTGCATTTGAATATGAGCCAGCCTAATCTCCTTGAGGCTATTTAGAGTGAGCCTAATGCTCCAAGAATGAGCGAGAACAACACGGGAGAAAATGCGGACGTCCCTCTCGGCGTGTCACAACACAACTCAGGTCTCCAAAGAGAAAAGCAAGTCTTTGATTTGCTGATGAAAATATTTCTGTAAGGCAAAGGACATAAAAATTCCTCCTTTCAAAGCACCTGTTGAAGCCTTTAGTCTCTTTAGAAAAGTCTCTGTATGTTTGTCTTTTCTGCCCTTATGGCATCTACCTGTGAAATCTTTTGCTTTTTAGCATATTATCCCCAGGGATACAATAAAGAACAGACACTCAGCAGCTGAAAAACTTTCAAGCCGTTTTACCTTCAGCAGATAAAAGTGTTCAGGCAGGACACTACAGTTTGGTGGGTGCCTTTACTGATCGGGTGCCGATTGGCATTTTGGGAGGAGACAGTGTTTCTGGCGTGGTTCCCACATTAGTTGTTAACAGCCTGCAGGTACCTTCTGTTCTCTCTGTTCAGTCCCCCTGGCCTGACACTGACAACTCCTCAAGCATCTGAAGACCCTCTGAAGTCAAAATCGCCCATTTTGATGTCTCATGGCAGCACCCAGCGTTTTGTTGTGTTTGCGTCTGAAAACACAGGCCCTGCTTGGAGGAATTACCCTCAGAACTTGTTGACGTCGGATGGGGGAGGAGGGTTTCATTCGTCTTTTCCTCCTATCTCGGTGCTCTTCTCGCCGTCCTTCCTTTCGTTTGATCTCACCATCAAATCTCCCCCGGTTTTTATGAGTGACATTTACTCAAGATCGGCTTGGGAAATGGCTGGCTGAAGAAGACGTTTTAGAAAATGCGCCCGAGCAAGCTATCACCTTTGATAAAGCCGTGGTGCCAATGCGAGAAGAAGAAGAAAGCCAAAGAGAGAACATTGTTGGTAATGAAAAATGCCATGAAGAAGAGAGCATCTTTCTGATCCTACACCAGCAGTGTACAGTACAACAGATACGCCCGTGCTACATCAAGCATTTCTCAGTTGTTGTACCACAAGGAGCGTTTGACCCAGAGGACTGATCTGGGCTACGGCACCGTGTCTTTACTGTGTCCTGAGTGCACAATACAGCTCTCACAGGGAGTGCGTGAGTCACACTGGGGCTCCCATGAACATTGGCATGCCCTCAGCTGTGGCACCGATTGTCAAAAGGCTGGCAAAGCGCTTGAATACTGTAAAAAGAGAAAGAAATAATGGGGAAGTAGAGGGTAGTCAGAGGCACAGAGAGCAAGAAATGTTAGCTTTAGTAATTACTACCTATATAGAGAAGCAGCGGAGAGGACAGTGAGGCAAGCGAGCGCACGAAGGAGGCCCCGTGTGCAGATAATGAAGGGGTATCATTGTAGCTCTGACAGCATTAATCTTAGTGCTCTCGTGTGTGTGTGTGTGCGTATCTGGTTTGTGTGTATACTCAGTGCAGCATATGTATTTACTGCTGGGGTGTATGGAGGTCGTGGTACAGTGCCACAGTGATTCTCACCCCACCAGCGAGACCACCTGACAGCACAGTTTATCCAGCCATGTTGACAGTTGCTCCCTCTCACGGCTTCTTGAAGATGGTCCTGAAACTCCACAGCCTTTCGCTCCTACTTACAAAACCACTGGGATCTCCCATCAGCACCGGAGCTCGTCCTCCACTGCAAAAGAGGCAGGAAGGGAAGAGGGAAGCGGGGAAAAAAATGGAAGAGCAGTCCAACTTTCTTTGTGCCTGGCGTTTTCTTTTCTTCTTTCCCTCTTCCCATTTGAAGTTGCGAGACACTCATTTAAGCCTCATTGCACACTGACACTCAACACGCGAGAAAGTGTTATGAATATGTATCAACACAGCATATGGTAGTAGTAGCACTGGGATTAGGTGTGTCCAGAAGGTAGAGTGCTGCTGTTGCATTATTCTCCATTCAAATTACCACAGTAAGAATACAACGGGGAGCTAAGAGGTGTTCACCACCTCTTTAGACGGGGCAGGAGAAGAGCCCGGTTCATGCGAAACAGCAGGAAAGGAAGAGCTGTGATGAGCACAGTAGTAGGCCAGCTGAGTTTCCTTGATTTGGTCGATTTTTTCGGCAGGTTGAAACCCAGCACTCGCTGACACGAGCGTGATTAAAAGTGATATTTCTGACACATTAGGATGCGCACGGGAAGTAACCTCCTCTAAAGCGTTCATTATTAGATGCATGACAGACCTGAATATTTATAAAATACGTTTTAATTATTAATAGCAGCAATCTGCTCCCGTAATTCATCAGATTTGCACTTCAACAGAGTATCCGTTTTCACTTTAAAATAATAATAAGAGGAATATTAATGTTGCAGAAATGTAAAACGGGCAGCTGGATACAGCGCAAATAGGCAAGTGCACCTTGTTCATTTCTGAGGCTTTCCCTTAACCTGTCACTTTTCAAATTAAATTACATTTTAAACCGTCAACACTGCACCTTTTGAAAACTTCACTTGTTTGTGCTCGACAATTTAGTGAGTGGCTTCTCACAAATGTGGCAAGTCATGAAGATAAAGATGCAGGAAACAAAGTGGGTTTGGTGTAGAATGCAAAAGTAGTTGCTGTGGTTTTATCAAAAGCAAATTTATTTGTTTGAGTCAACTTAGCAGCACTTCCTTTTGTATACTGAGACCCAAAATAGACAGCATCATTTTTTCCTGTGAAGCAGCTTTGCTCGTTTCATCGTTTCAGTCATTTTTTCTTTTTTCTTGCTTATTGTGAGTGTTGTTCTATCTCACCTTCAAATTCAGTCACAGCATATATTCCTCCTTCTATTGAACTCCCAGAAATGTGAATGTTCCTGTTTTAGGTGAAAACGGCCACATTTAGTGCTGCCTCCAGTTGACACTGAACTTTTCATTAAAGCACGCTTTTTAGTGCTGTCACTCATGCACTGGTGTGTTTATCATCACTGTGGATCAGTTCTTCCTGAGTGTGTAGAAATGTTAGCGTGCATATTTGACAGCATGTATCTCAGAGCAAGTGACGTGACCTGCAGCCACTAGACAGTGGAGCAGGAGGAGAGCACAGAGTACAATGCTCTGCTGTCTACAATCCTGCAACCAGGTGCACGCCACACAAGTGTCCAACACACACTCTTAGAAATAATAATATAGCTCAACACATGTGTTTACAGTGGGGTTGTGCATATTCCCCGGCAGCACACAGACACACACTCTTTAAAATGTCACTGCCATCCTGACAATCAGAAAAAAACAAAAAAGAAAGAGATTACAAACTAAAGTTCTGACGGGAGACTCGCAGCCACAGGGTCTAAAAATGCTAATCGCACGTGCAGGAAGACTCATTGTGATCACTTCCACTCTTGGCCCTGCAGTGTATTTGATCAAAATTTAATTGTGCTACATAAGGTGGCAAATACATTGAACACTGAAAGTATAGAATGTTACACAAAGACATGTGTCACGTTCAGACAGGTAGACAGCATGTCCAGGATGACATTTTAATGGGCACCTGTGACTCATTCTACTGCGTATACAGTCCAAAAGAGGAAAAGTCTGTCAGGCAGAGCAAATGTTTAAATGGTACCCGGGGATCGATTTTGTCAGCACAGGCATCCTGTCTGGAAACACATGCTTTTTTGGGTTAATGTCACCTTCTTTTTTCTTTTCAAGGAGAAAGGGAGCAAGGGGGAAGGAGGTCGAACCAGATCTGAAGCGCACATTCCAAACTAGGCTGAATTTAAGGAAGTTGCTTGGAAAACATCAACTTGAGGCCCCTGCATCTAAAAAACAAATTTGAAACTAACCTTGGAAATCAATTAAGATGTCCCTGGGAGCTTGAGGAAAAAAGAAAGCAAAGGTTCAGTCTTCGTTTTCTTTTTCTCTCCTCCACTTAACAGGGATGTGAATCTGTCCATCACAACGCTGCCTTGTGTGAGGAGGCTTTGTCAGCAGGGGCATTATTTAATTTTTTTTAACGGCGGAGTGCCTTATATGCTGTCAAAATGTCTTAAGAGTCTTATTAAAGAAATGCCACAGCTCATTTCCTTGTAAAGCTATTCATATGCTGGTGAAAGGGGGCATGTCTAAAGATCTAAACGGCTTTGCTTTTTAGGCTTCACATTAGGGGTTATCTGTGAGGGCTTGTCATTGATTGACATTATCTGGCCTGACAGGGCCTCATATCAAGGTTAACCTCATGGACAAAAGTGCCACCCGCACGGACACACAAACACACTCTGTCATCTACACTCGTAGTCAAATAAGACACGCTCTCCCTAACTTCCTGTTGAGAGGGGTGCTGTGTGTGTGTGTGTGTGTGTGTGTGTGTGCCAGCTACATCTTTGTGTGTAAGCCAGGTGGAGATTTCCAGACCTAATTGATAACTAATGGAGCGGCATGTGCTGAGTTTACCCTGGAGGATTGACACTGCGTGTGTGTTTGTGTGTTAGTCCTGTGGAGAGATACAGGGGGTAGGTGATGGTAAGGAGATGGGGACGACTTACTCAGCAGTCTAGCTCCAGATTCTGGTAAATTAAATATGGCCCCTAAGATAATGACATGGAGTGACACACACCAGTCTGGGGGCTCCTGACCTGTTGGTGGAGAAGGCCGTTCGCGTCGCTACAGACAAATGTGTGTAACTAACACTCATACTGTGAGCAGCGTACACACGTCTCCCTCCCTCCCTCCCTCCCTCCCAACAAGCCACAGAGGCGAAGAGAGATCCCCGTGACCAAAATACAACTGAAGCAGTTAATCTGTACAGATATTAGCTCAAGGGCCCTTGAGAGGTGCACCGCTGAGCCCCTTCTCCGCTGTACTACCCACACTGCCTTGCTGCTGCTCCAAGCACAGCAGCCATGAGGGAGGGACACAGGGGTCGTCTGCTCATTTACCATGGTTGTTGGCTTATCAAATTGTACTCCTGGTGTCTTAAAACCGAACATGAGAGCTGAGCTTCAAAACAAAGCTGCAGGAATTATTTTCCCTTGTTTTTGTCTGTGAAAGCATGGCACTGTGAGGGATTTTGTATTTTTTAAAGCATTTTTTTTATGCCTCCTGCAACATAAACACTCACAAATTAAGCCTTCATGTGGCGCCAGCTGTGAGTCCAGATTTGATGTACAATTTTAACAAGTTAGCCGTGTGTCCCACGAATTACCCTGAGCAGCAAACTGAATAAAAGTTGGCTGTTTTGGTACGTGGCTGTCAGAATGGTTCTTGTCACTCATGTCAGATTGTTTTTTTTTATCCCTTAGAACATTTTAGGCTGCATGTCCTCTGTTCTGGAAAATACCATAATTACCCTGTTTGTGATGAAGCTGGAGGGCGTATTTGTCCTTAGATTTCAACTTTCCTGCCTGATTGCCCTCAAGTTCAACGTCTTTCCCCTTCCGCCTGCACTTAAAATATACATTGTTTTCTTCAGCCATTGTCCTGAGTAGCCGTTTGTGTCTGCCTTTGTCCTGCAGCGTCTTGTTTGTGTTTTGCGGCGGTGTGACGGGAGCGTGGCACTCAGCTGAGGGCTTGTGTTTGATAACAGCCTGTGGATGGAGCTGAAGTGAAAAAGTCCGAACGGGTCCTTCAAGGTCGGCACCCCCAGAAAGACAACACACACTGTGCAAGGTCACATTCTAGACTAAAAGCAATAAGTGCTTTATTGATATAAAAAAAAAAAACAACAAGCAAGCAGATGTGCAACCAACTGATTAATAATAAAATAGATTTGTGAGAGAGAGGGACAAGGGGAGGGTAGGGGGCAGGGGAGAGAAGACAGCTACCAGCGCTGGACTGTATATCCATGTGTCAGTGTGCTGCATGTGTGCGCCTGCATCAGTGCATGTATGGTGTTTTTTAGAGTTAGACATTGATCCTATGGTGGAAAATCCTTCAGAAATCCAGTGGTTAAACAAGAACAAACTGTGACAGTCTGGTCGTGGTGGCAGTTTCCCCCAGTGACTGAATCATTTCCTATCACATAATACTGTAAAGTACAGTGTGAAAGTCCTGTTTAAAAGATCACAAGCAACTCACTTCTCCTGTTTTGACAGTAATCTATGTATCGTATATATCTCATCAGTATCATGTTTTATGGCAGAGGCACTAGTCACTGTAGGTTCATTTTCATTCAGTCACATTACGAACAATGTGCCTTTTGTACTGCACTTACTGTGCTATTATCTTTTTATGAAAATAAGCAGAGGGTATTGGACTGTTGTTGTCTTTTATGTGTCTTTATCTCCTGTGAACCGTCTCTCTCTCTCGCTCGCTTTCTTTTCCTCTCTTCCCCAACCTGGCAAACCTGCCAAGTGAGTAGAGCTCCGAAGTGGATCAGTCAGTGGCAGATTTAGATTTGAGGTGGGGAAAGCTGAGTCCCAGTCCCAGCCAAACCTGTTCCTTCAGTAAGACTTCAAGGGACGTGAGGGCTGGGAGATTTCCATATGCTCTGCCACCCCCTTCCTCTTAGCAGTCACCTACGATAGTCTCCCCACCCACCTGGCCCCTCGCTAGTGTGTACCCACCTTTACAGCCCCTTTTCTAAATCCCTTCTCTCCATAAATTTTTCCTCTGCTGTGCCCCCCCAAACCCCCATCTATCAACTAGTTGGCAATGGCATTGTTTTTAATCATCAGAACCTCAAAATTATTATTATCGCTTCTGATGCGGCAATTAAAACTTCAGGTCAGAGGCACAACGAGCGGTGATCAGCAGCCGAGCTGAGAAGTTTTAATTAGACGATCAGAACCATTAATGCACAAAAAAAAGGTGTGCGCTGGGAAATTAACGGGAACGTCTTAATCAGGGTTAGCGACTCCGAAGAGGAGTCAAGTGAACAGAGAGCAAAAAACAAATCATTTCCGCACCACTGGGACAAAACTCAATTAAATATGCATGCGTAAAAATGGAAATTTCCCAGCATCGGCTGCACCGACTGTTGGAAAACTGTGGCAAAATCTCACGGCGGGGTCGGCGACCTGCTTATTGTTATTCTTGTGTAATAAAAGTGAGAGAGGGGCCAGATGCTGGGGTCCGGGTGTCATGGCGAAGTTGTCCATCAGTGGCTTTCCGCTTGACTTCCTTGCGGCTGCCGCAACCTCTCTACCATGCGACGGAGAGAGAGAGAGAGGAGGAAAACATTCTCTTCCTGCAAGGCGTAAATTTACAAAAATAAAAACATGGTAATTTCCAAGTGTGTCTGTGTATGTTTGCCTGTGTGGCTCAGTGATTTCCCCGCGACACACATGCACACATACTCACTCACACATACATCTCCCTTGAGTGCCGCAGGCACAAAAGATCCACTGAACTACTCATGGGGAGCTGCAACCTTGTCGATTAATCTGCCAAATCTGTTCATAAAGTTATAACTTGGATTCTTTAAAGAGCTTGTGTAACTCTCGCTTACATATTGTAAAATAATCCTGAGCTAAACAGACATCTCCCAGACCCTGTTGGTATTAATTAACTCCTGATATGGTGGTATCAGTCACGTTGAAACTCAGCAGGAATCTACAACAAGTCTTGTACCTTCTGTTTGATTAGGTGAAGAGATAAGCTTCAGTTTAAACAAGTGATATCTACCTCTCTTATATACAGACCCTCCTGTGTAGCACTACAGGGAGCCGGGGCGTGTTAATGGGGCAGCACTGCACTTTGAATGAACAATAAAGTTGTTCAGTTTTCTATATTTTCTACGTGTGACTTTAAACCGCCGATGTAATTATTACACAAATGTTTTTTGGACATAGGCTGCCTCACCGTGTATGTCAGAAACGGGTAGAACCGTGACCCTGCCAGTCACGGCCATTGTTAACTCCCATATCCTTTACCCGTTGCTGCCTTGATTATAGTCTGCGCACGTTCGCACAAATAATGCACTTCCAACAGCGTTATTAGGATTTGAAACACCACTTGATTGGGTATGATATCATTCTGGCACACAAACAGAGACACTGCATCAAAAACCAACAAGACCTGTGGGGCTTGGAGCTGTGCAAGAGCAAGTTTGTCAGTGCAGAGGCCTAGAACACAAGCTGTGTCATCCAGCACTGACAAGAAACAGGACACCGAAGAACTTTAATGTACTTATTTTTGACTGAAGATGAAAAAGATCCTGATCTGGTCCAAATGTGTTCAGAATAGTTTCTTGACTTTTTCCTCTGCTTTTGGCCTTATACAGACAGTATATGGCACTCCTTTGTGGCCCTGCGCTGTTTCCAGTAAAAATAGTGTCACAGTTAACATAAGCATTTGGAAAAATTAGTTTCAGCTGTTGTGTTCAAATTCAAACGTGCCTTATTTTTTCCTCAGTGGCCTCACTGCTTACTGAGGTGTCTTCTCCTTGACAATTAGCACACCAGGCTAAAACAGACTGTAAATAATGTCCGATGCATGTGACAGTGTTGTTTTTCTTTCTGATATTCATTAATAAGGCAGAGTGCTTACTGGACTCTTGGCGAGGTGGGGGAGTCGGTCCCAGAGGGGAAAGTTGTTCTTTCATGTAGGTCCCTGCAGATTTTATCTCGTTGTATGCTATCATGCACACAAACGACTCGAGGTAAACAGCTTAGGGTTACCATAGCAATCGCTATTGTAAGCAACGGCAAAAAGCTGCTGTGGACAGAAACCCTCAGCATAAATAATAGTTTAGACAGCTTCCTTAAACCATCGAACCATAGCGCGTTCCTCCTGAGGGGAAACTTCAAATATTAAATTAGTTTTAAAGCACACGCCCTACCTATATAAAAAAGAAGACGTTGAATATGTGTTTAAGATGTGTGATAATTCGGTTAGAGGCTTGCTTAGATACTCAATCAGTAGCACTTGTTCCTTTACTCACAATCTTTATTGTTAACAGAAAATCATACATAAATAGGCACTAATGGAAAGAAACCACAGCGTAGGGGTCATTTCCTACAAGGAGCTTGAGATTGCAATGCCAAGGAAATCAGTAGTTAAAGCATGAAATACTGAACACAGTAAACAGAAAAAGTGACCTTCACTGCAACACCCAAATGACCTCAATCTTCCTTTGCAGAGTATTTCTAAAAAAAAAAAAAAAAGGACTTTAAAATTTATGTCTTCCACTTCCTAATAGTTTTTCCAGCTTATTTAAAAAAAGTGCTGTCTTCTAAAAGGCGACCCTTTCACCCCCGCCTGCAATTGTCTAACACTAAATTGTGCAGTAATGTGCTGCTGATATACGGCCTCCTTAAAACTACATAATTCCTGAAGTCATTGTTTCAGAGAGGAAGCCCGCAATGTAAATACAGTAACTGAGAAAGCATGTGTGGGGAGCTGGGGTTGCATTGTCTGGCGTCGGGGTGATCTGTAAACTGCTTCAAATTGTATATCCTCTAATGACTCCACAGCTTTGCAAAAGAAAATGAAAACAGGATTTTATGTTGCACCGATGTGATTTACATAATGCTGGCAATGGCTCACACATGATTGTGCTTGGCTTTATGGCCGAGGGAAAATGAAGAGGCTCCTACTCATTGTTATAGAAAGTGAATTGAGTCTTTAAGATAGAACTTTGTTACCTCTGATATCACACATTTTTCTCTGCTGAAATGGTGTGTCCGTAGCTCAGTAGTGCATTATCTTAACCACAGTGTGGCTGACATGAGATTCAGTACAGCTTCACACAAGAAGAATTATCTTTGCTGTCTTATACTTCTTTTTTTTTTTTTTTTTACATTGTCTCAACAGTTTTACGTGCAACTGAATAAACAGCAGAATTCAAATAAACAGGTTTTTTTTTTTATACCCCGCGGCTTCCATGCGTTTTTTGATATAATAAAACCTGTTACCTCCTCCTTCCTTTTTAAAGTTATTTACAACTTGATAACGATCTGGCCTTGGTTTTGAGTCTGGAAAGTGCTGTTGGAAGGTGAACTTTGGTGGCTCTGGAAACAAAGTGAAAGGTAACAGACTGCAGTTTCTGCCCTAAAAAGGCAGCTCTGGATATGGAATGCCACAGGCAGCTGTTCCTGCCTCATCAGAGGACATGTTATAAAGATAGCCCCACTTGGGTTGAAATAATGCCACCCATTCCTACCCCAAAGCACACTCTATTATGGTCTGTTGTTCGCGGAGGCCGCGCTGGGGGAAAATGTGGAGACTGTGCAGTGTGTCTTGTTAACAAAAGGTATGCAAAACGCGGCAACTTCAACACTTTTTGCATGATGCAGCCATGTTGCTGTCTTAGCCAGATCGGCAGTAAAAGACGTCACGAGTGTTGAAAGGGGCTAATATGCAGTGCACTGCTCTCACACGCATCTTCCTTTTCATAAATTGGAACCAGCGGTCCACGCAGGAGCCGTTATTGACTTTAATCCCACTGAATGGCCGACATAAGAACACGGCTCCAAAAAGCCCAAAAGTACTCAGCGTTTTCACTTCACATCCTGACAGCTTTAATGCTATGCAGCCCCCCACTCAGTGGCAGGACCACAGCCTCTTGAGGTGAGAGTGAAGATAACATTTCACAGTGTCTCTATAGCGCTGTCATGTGAAGGATTATGTAGCCCTGTATTTGCTGCTTGTAGTACCGTAGGGGGTCTGATACCTATCTGCCTGTGGTTTCAGCTGCCTGTGCTTTTTTTTCTCTTTTTTTCCGTCACTGTGTTAAACTCTGAGCTGACCGAAGAGGTGTGACTTAGAAAGATATGTACAGTATCTCCGTGTGTCCTTCTAGCCTTGTGCTGTTATTGTTAAGTGCTTTTGGGTGTTATTAATAGCAGCAGCCGCTGTTGTTCTGTCAGTCTGTTTTTCCAATGTGATGTTTAAAATCCATGCATTACTGACATGGAAAAGCTGGTTGAAACTTTAAAGGGAAGTTAGCCCTCACGTGGTGGAAGTTGTGTTTTGTCTGACTTTTTTAAATGCAAGAGATTGTTCTGGTGACATGAAACTACTTTATCTAATGCTTTGTCTTTTTTTTTTTTTTGTCTTGTTTCCAATAGCTGAAAGGAGTTTATGCACTGAAACGACCTCAGGAAAATCCAAGATGGCCGCCAAAAGAAAAGGTGGCCTAAAACTCAATGCTATCTGTGCCAAGCTGAGCCGCCAGGTGGTGTTCGACAGCAGCTCCCAGAATGCAGAGGGAGACCAGAGTGTAGCAGAAAACAGTGAACGTGGCAGTTCCCACTACGACGACAGTGAGGCAAACTTGCCCGAGAGCCAGAGCCTGAATCAGAGCCTAGAGGAGGACCAGAGGAGACGCGAGGCCATCGAGAAGTGGGTCAATGGCGAGTATGGCGATGAGCCGCTAGCTCTTGAAGATGAACAAGAGCCCGAACTCAAAGTCAGCAATGACGAAGATGGCCCTCCCGAGGGCGTGTACATGGTACAGCCCAAAGGCTGCAGCGATGACGAAGACAACGCGGATGAAGCCGAGGCCGTGGCCGGGTCTCAGGATGGCAGTTACCATGACGACAAAGAAGCTGAAGACAGGCCCACAAAAGACGACGCCTATGTTCCGCCAAGTGACGCCCAGAGTCGCCAAGCACCTTTCTCCTCTCCAGGTACAGTTTGAATCTTGGTGCCTGCTGCCACACTGTGATAGGTAGTTGACACTTTGCATGCATCTTAAACCAACACTACCTTTGCCCTTCAAAGCATTCCAGTCCATAGCATTAAGGGGCAAAGGCTTAGATAAAGGGCGGGTGACACACACACACAAGATTAAGTGTGCCCATTATTGGAAAGAGATGCTCTAGAGTTACATTATGAATAGCCAGTGACATTATTACCCTAAAGACAGATTCAACTGGCAGGCCAGGGAGACGAAATAAAAGGAACTTGTCAGTGTGAGGTTTACTGTATGAAGAAATTCATAAATGGAGTAGGCTAGGGCAGGCCATTTATGCACGCTCCCAACAGCTGTGGGTCAACGGCACATGGCAGGGCCGGGTTAAGCTTTGTATTACACATTACATATTGACTCTTTGATTTTTCCCTAAGCTCGCTGAACACGGCCAGTGCTTTGAGCTACTCAAATCAGAACTAGTAAAGTTATATGTCAGGGGTGTATTACTCTTAAAAAATGTTATTACCTTCCCACAAACAGCAGCAATTCCATGAATGTATGGTTGAAAGACAATTAATACCAGTGCCCTAAAATTATGTGTTCTTGTAAATGACTCATAATAACCCCATTTTAATTGTGACATGATGTTCCCTCGGTATAATTCACTGATTATCAAATAGATAAAATGGCAAAGACTTCCAACAGTCATTCTGAAGTAGCAAGAGCACATGTTAACAGCACAATCCTTTTAGAAAGTACCGTTTACAGTTGCACACTTTGTGACCCTTGAAACTAGAGGCATACTTACTTTAAGAGAGATCGGCCTTTGTATAGCAGAAGTCAAAACACTGAGCTGTAAAAAGGTGAAAAAACATAGCACGGTTATATGAATAGATAAAGCCTGTTTCACAGACACCCAGAGAAAAAAAAAAACAGCAATTTGCACATGGGACCGGTTGTTGCGGTACACAAACAAGTTTTGTTTTGTGCTTGCTCACCTCAGTTTAACAGTTTTTTGGTCTTTCATCTAGGTTTAGGTCTGTACCTCAGAGCCATCTATACATGCTCTTTTTGTCTATATTTTGCTTTGTTTTCTACCAGCTGTACAGCAGTAGTTCTGGCCACACAAACCTGGGGGTTGGGGCTTTATAGAAAACGAAGCAGGTTTCATTTCGAAGCCAAATGAAAAAGGCTTTGTGGTTTTAATTAGTCATTTTGTGTGTTTTTCAGGGCTGTAAATGCCTGCCTGTAAATATGTATAACTTTTGTGAAGAAGGTCTGCACCTTTCTCTCCCTTGCTGCTTTATATCTCACTACAAAGCCAGAGTGTTTGAAGACTGTGGGGGGAGAGTACTGCATCAGTTGCAAATCTTGTCTTTAGAGTGTTTTTTTTTTTTTTTTTTACACAGACTTGCTTTTTGTTGATTGTAACTAGGGCATCTATATTGCCATGTTTCTGCTCCGCTCACAATTAAAACATTTTTTTTCCCCTCCTCTCTCTCTCTCTGTGTCTCTCGCTGCTGTCTTTCAAAGGCTGATGCGGAGTGCACATAATTATGCATATAAACATAGTGGCTTAATTATCTCTCACAACATCAGTGACAATGTAATTAACAAACATTGCAAGATCAATGAGAGAAACTGCGACCTTCAAAACATTTAACTCCTCACATTGAGGCATCGTGCGGATTTCCTATCAGTGCAAAACCCCAGAATACTTTTCCTAGATAATTTAGATGTCGCATTAGAGCCCTCATAAGCCAGTCAATGGAAAAACCAATGAATAAAAACTATGAAAGCAATGACAGAGATGCTCATAGTGATGGATCAAACAAGCTTGACCATGACTTCCATTTGCAATTCTGGGTTCACTCTAAAAGGTTGTTGTTCATTTCAAGCTAGTTCAAAGCCCTCTCTATTTACTGTCTGTTAATTAACTAACCAAACAGCGAGGAAGTTTGAAGCTTCGTACAGTTTTGTGAAATTAGTCCAAACAAATACATATGTCATTTATTCACACTAACTCTTTATTAGGATAACACTGTCCATTTAAACAAAACACTCTTAAACTAATTCGCCAACATGGGAACAAATTACTTTTTAAAACTCCATTTAAATTATTGTGCCATATAAAGGAATCTCCCTATTCAAAACAATCTCACTATTCAATCCCTCTGCCTGAACTCCACTGCATGTTATTAAAATATTTTAAACCAATTGGTTTGCATTATGCATGTGTGGTTCAAAACAGGCACCATTTAGAGGGTATTCAAACTCTAGATTAGTCCATATATAGCCACTGGCATGCACCTTTATCATCAGCGACACCTCTGCCTCTTTGTCCCGCAAGCAGAGGAGCCGTGCCACACTGATGGCCATGTTTGGTCAGACAAAAGGAGATATAATGTTCATCTGTTATCATATCTACAAGGGAAAATGTGGCCTAATTGCCTCAAATATAGACAAGGTAGGTCTGTGTCGGGTGTAGGATTTTGCTTGCCTGAAGTGCAAGATTAGAAACCACTTATTTGTAGATTTTCCACTGGCACCAGAGTGCGCAGAGGTAAATGTCAGCTGTGTTAGCAAACATTACAGAAAATTATGAAAGTTAAAAAAAAGTTTAGAAATGTATGTGGGTATTTATTTATTTTTTAATATGGTAGAGTGTCACCAATAGCGAAGGGGCTAATCACACCGTAACCCATGAACTATACATAGTTTCCTACCTGGTGTTACATGATATCATTAAGAGGCAGCTAGACGGGGCGTGAGTAGAAAACTCATTTCCATGGTGTTTTAGAAAGGTTATCTGCCGTTGGACCCAGTCATAATCCGTTCAAGTCAAATCATTTGCTTCTCAGTGATAGCGTGCCACGTGGCTCGGCTGAAGAATAGGGAGACTGCTCGTTTTTGGAGAAGGTGGCGATAATACCCTAAGCAAATAGAATATGAAAAAAGTGATCTCAGTGCTCCCGCGACAGAAACCAATAGTCTCTGCAATAATTAGTGACTGACTCGGTCGCTAAAATATAGATGTTTTTTTTAATTTGGTACCTGCTCCGGAGCCGCCATTAGCAAGTCTGAAAAAATAAGCGGTCAATACAGAATGAGTTGTGGTAATTTCACTATAGAAAATAGAGTGCTTTTTATTTTAGGTTTTATTTTTTGCTTTATACATTTTTCAAGAGTGATGCCCGTGCGAGAAAAAAAGCATTCTACCTTGGCCTTTTTAAATACCATTTCTCACTCAGTAAAATATACTGTAGTTCCTTTTTTTGACTTATACTGGTGTGGACCGGTCTGTCCTAACTTTAGCGCTATATGATACCACTACTGTGACCTGAGATGTCCTTTTAAATACAGTAGCAGTAAAATCCAACTAAGCACTAAGCACATCAAACACCTAAATCAAATGAGAATAATTTCATTCAAATGACATTTTAAATAGAAGTTCAAATTTATTTCTAATAGTCTTTCATGACATGTAATTTTATAAGCTTAAGGAAAGTCAAAAACCTAAGTATAGGATAAGCTATCTATATATAACTATGCAGTAAACACTTGTGTATGCGTGCATATACAATGTGTCACTCTGTGGTTTCGTTACATGTGAAAACATGGTAGATTTGCTAAAATGATATGTGGCAAACATGCAGGTATTTCCTCTCAAATACCTGATCCATTTGTTCTAAATTTTTCATGCTCTTTCGATCCACCAGATACTCTATCATACTGATCCACCGCACAGAGGAGCAACCTCAACACAGTGAATGGAAATTTGGGGATTATTTTACATGCTGCACAGGAGATGTGAAAAGCAGGGCACGGCGACTGATTTAGCAATAACTGAGACATCTGAGACAAGAGCAGAAATATTTGTGTATTAATTACCCTGTTGATAGCTGGTGTTACTTCTCGCCAACACATGATAAAGCTGTAAAACAATTTTTTAAAAGGTTTTGGATCCTGGGTCTCTGTCTGTGCCAAGGATGAATTAAGATGGCCAAAGGTTTTAAATGACCCTGGTGAAATTATCATCTGGTGCATTACTAGCATGTCTGTGTTCTGGTATTCTGCAACAGGAGATATTTGGAATTGAGTTGGATCAGCAAACAGACCTGTTTGAAGAAAACCTGCCTCATGAGCACACGTTTCTTTTCTTTGTTCCCTCCTTGTCACACAGCCTTTCTCTGTACCTTCCTCTGTGGTGTTCTTCTTTATGCACAGCTTTGTTCCTCCACTTCTTTCAGGCCAAACTATGTTTTCCATTTTCTCACTCTCTGGCCCCTTGCACTAACCTGGATGAAAGTTAATGGGCCAGAATTAATCTCCACATAATGCAATTAAACTATACATTGACTATATTTCGCCTATGTCCTTGGGGAAGTTGTTCAATTTAATGGACTCTTAAAATGAAAGTGATGTTTCAGTTCACAAATGTGTAAAAAGAGGAAAGAATTCATTCTGCTCGCTTTTGAAGGTGACATAAAAATCATGTTATTTTAAAAATACCAAGCCTGTAGCAAAAAAGCTTCATAGAGAACTTTTAAAAAATGCACTTAGCTCCTGTTTGCAAAGAATTATGGCACGTATTTATTAAAGTCATAATAGTATCAATCCTGAGTCATCAGATTAAAAATGAACTGACATTTACACTAAAATGCATTTAATAGTTGTACTTTTTCTGCTAATCTAAAAAAAAAAAACCTTCCTTTTTTCACTTGTGTATTTTATCTCCATTAAAGTTTGATAGGAAAACATAGTGAGCACAAAAGTTGTACAAAAGGTTTGTTTATTCAGTGTCTCCTTTGGTACAGTCACCCACAAATGTTGCAGAAGTGACTTACGGTGCAAACGAAACAGGAAGAGCATTGCCTCAGACTGCTTGTTATAAATACACATACAATACACAGATACTGGTGTAGCTTGCAGTGAAGATTCACTTCTGATGTTGTTAAAGTTACTGAAGCTCTGAGAAAACAAGGATGATGGCATCACATCGCTTCTAAAAAAATGTTTTTTTGAATAAAGAATGTAGTTTTCTGTTTATACAGTATATGTGTGTGTATAATGTACTAGTTTGTACACTTTTTCAGTCCAATATTCATACATCTTACAATAGAACTTTTGTTTTGTGCAGGAGAAGCGTCTGCCCTACAAGACTATGCAGCCAACACCATGAATGAGTTTTTAGGAATGTTCGGTTACGATGACCAGCAGGTAAGGGATGAGCTGACCAAGAAGATCAGCTTTGAGAAGCTCAAAGCCGCTACCTCAGACCCCTCATCCCTTAGCAGTGAGGAGGCCTCACGGCGTGCCCGCTTCTCCAAGTATGAAGAGTACATTCGCAAGCTAAAAGCCGGCGAGACCCTTCCTTGGCCCATGCATGCGTCCCCACCCAAACCAGACGACCTCAACTCAAAACTGACCCAAGATAAGAGCCCCGCCATGCTCCAGACGTCTGGATGCATCCCAGGGGCTGAGGCTCAGATTTACCCCTCCAGCCTGGACCACAAACAGCCAGGAGGATCTCAGCTGGGCGCATCTCAGCCACCCAATCCCACTCACATGCAGAATTTGGTGTCCCGAGCCTCCAAGTATGACTTCTTTATTCAAAAGCTGAAGATGGGGGAAAGTCTACAGCAGAACGGTAATACTTACAAGCGACCCTCCAAGTACGACCTGGAGAATGTCAAGTTTCTACACCTCTTTAAGCCTGGCGAGGGCAACCCTGACATGGGTGGTGCTATTGCCTTTAAGACTGGCAAAGTGGGCCGCCCGTCGAAGTATGATATCAGATCAGTTCAAAAGCTGATGCCAGGAAATCCTGATGCCTCACTGATGACGTCAGTCCTTGCTACAGCACCAGGGAACCCAGGAGCTCCTGGTGTTCCCACGGTAGCCGCAGCTGGGGCCAGCATCGCTCCAGGGCTCACAATGGACCAGACAGGACACATAAGCTTCAACACATCTGACTACCTAAAGTCTAGTTTTTCGAAGACTGACTCCATCACCTCGGGCACTGTCTCCTCTGTAAAGTAAGTGTGCTCACACATTATCATCAAGAAAGCTGGTTTAGTTCACCTAAATATCTTTTTAATATCATAGATAGATCATAATCGATCATTTGCCTGCAATGCCAACAAAGTTAAAAAGCCTCAAGATTTTCTTTATTGAACATCTGTTAAATTTAGAGCAGATTAGTTTTGTGACTGAAAGATGAAGCCGATTCTGTGTAGCAGAAAATGGGTGTGACGTGTTTGACCAGAAAATTGAGGAACATAGCGACGTGTAACACTGTGTTGCTGTCCTCAACAAAACCTGATGAGCTTCTCCATCCATGGTTGAACTTCACAATAATGTAATAAGACATATGAACTTTACAAAAATCTTAAAAGACTTGGGATGAAAACGCCTTGTCCCGACAGACGAAAAGTCACACCGGATATCTTGCATTACTTTACAGTAAACCAGTCCTTATGTCCAAAAAAAGCTGATAGTAAATTGCATTATCGGTTATTAAAATTCCAATTTAAAGTTTGCTGGTGGATTGAATGAAAGATCCTGTGCTCAGTGGTCTTCACACTGATAGCCTCTCTGTGGAACACCTTGGAGCTAATGTGAAGCTCACATACACTTAACTGCTACTGTGAGTCAGTTAGCCTAACACAAAGGTAATTGCTACCTCCACAGCAGCCAAAAGGAATGTAGTGTGAAATAGCGCATAGCGCCCAATAGATCCACGACATGATGAGTTGCGAAGGCACATGAAGTGTTTACTCGCTGTAGCACTCCACGGAGACTGATTTAGCACAGTCATCGCAAAGTGACTGACTTCTTTCGTTTGGCTAGGGTGTAACAACTCTCCCTTTAATTACTTTGGAGCCATGACTAACCTCCCGGCGAGTCACAGGGGCCGACTCAACACCGCCTGACGAGTGCACTTTAAAGGAAGCAAACGAGGGGTTTGGGGAGCTAGCCTACAGTCATGTACACTACTGGTAGGAAAGAGCTCCCAGAGTCTGTTTGATTGGTTTTGAC
The DNA here is from genome assembly GCA_033026295.1 of Channa striata. Lineage (NCBI taxonomy): Eukaryota > Metazoa > Chordata > Actinopteri > Anabantiformes > Channidae > Channa > Channa striata. The sequence goes on along the minus strand of CM065172.1, from coordinate 11,259,368 downwards.
CTTGTCTCTAGTTAGTCAAGACCTATCAAAGACACTGTTCAAGAGCCCTCAGGCACCTCTCCCTCAGGCGTTGGCCTTTGTCAGGTTGGGGATCGGTGGCGCTGCAAGCCTGGTTAACTGACCCGGTCTGGTGCTTGTATATGGAGAAGAGAGGGGATGCTAGGGAAGAATGTCAGGCAGCACATCCTCCCCTCTGGGCCAGATTAACCTCAGGTCATCCCCCGTGTGGAGCTGTTCACATGGAGCTAAATGCCATTGCTAGAAGAGAGAGAGAGAGAGAGAGAGAGAGAGAGAGAGAGCGGGACCGATACTGTATTACGACTGTCATTCCACACACACGATGGCTGCGAGCGTCATGAAGTGAATCACATCACAGTTGCCTAAAAGCACCAGGCATTCCTCGGCACGGCTCTGTAATTTGTCGAATTTCTTTTGATTCCCCGGTTTGAAGTGATTTCGACTAAGCTGAAACTGGTTCTAAGTAAATTAAGCATGATCCATATGCATTTGAAGCTGCAGTGTTGTCCCACATCTTTGTTTGAACAGAGTCCAGACTGATTGGAGAGAACTTGACATCAGCATTAGAGCAAAGGCCCTCGGAGATTATCAGAAAAGACCTTTTCAGAGCTTTTCTTCCACATCCCCATTATCCAATTTTGCATACGAGCACTCACTAAAATACCCCCATAAAAGATTAATGTCCCTTTGCTCCTGCATTTTGCCTTTCATTGGCTGGGAGACCATGCATCAAAGTGTGCGTCTTCCATCCCTGATTCATACAGCACATGAAAACGCTGTTATGCCATAAGAAAATGTATATTGATAGTCCAAAGTTTGGGAGCGGCTTGTAAGTAAATATTGTGTCAGTTTGTTTTTATTAACAACAGGCAGCGCAGCCTCGCCATTAATCCTGTCTCTTTTGTGTTTGCTGTTGCATTAGAAATGGCCTGCCACCAGAGAAACCCGCCAGCGACGACATCAACCTCTACCAGAAATATATTGCCAGGTATGCAAATCCCTCAGTGTGCTACACCAATGAAAAAGTATACCCAAAACAGACATTAACCTTTTTTATCTACTGATGCTGTGTTTTATTCAGTGATGTAACGAGATCGTAGACTGGTGGGAGAATGTTCTGTGCGCAGTAAATTGATTAAGAAAAAGACTTTATGTACTGAGAGGAAGTAGAAGGATGAGCGGTAATGAAAGAGAAACGGCTTTGTGGTGGCTTACTGTAACTGGTTGAATAAACGCTCGCAGTTTGTTCGGCACTAGAACATCGAGGAGAACATAACTTTGCGAAAACTCTTTCATTCTTTCAGCTGTGACTGACACAGAGAGGATATGAGCGTAGGCCAGATTTTTTTTTTTTTCGGTCCTGCCATTTATTGTCGAACAGATGAGGAACCGACTGATCTAAAAAGTCAGTCATTCACACCAACAGAGACAAAAACACGGGGGGGGGGGGTATCTTGCGTTTCAATGGACACACAGAACAATGTCGCCCATTCTGGATTCATTTTGTGCCGACACTAGAAAGGTGATTATCACTTGTTTGTTTATTCCGTTTAAAAAGAAAGGAAAAACAGCATTTGAAAAGCCAAAGTGGCTTTGGCGTTAATGATTACTTCTCCAAGCCATAACATGAAGGGCACAAATCAAAGCCTTGGCACTGACAGACACACACATACACACACGTCCTCTCCTCCACACACATACACACACAAAACCCCTTCCTTGGACTGATTACATTTTGCAAGAAGATTTAATTAAGGAATTTTTAATGAGGCTTCTGCTGGCACTGCCAAGAACTGTTTTGATATTTGCGCTGCATAATGCATAAAATTTGTCTAAACATCTCGGCAGTTGATGCACGGGGAGGCTGAAGATAAGCCCAGATACAGTTTCAATTTCCGTGTTGGGGTTGGGAAAAAAAAGAGAAAGGAAAGAAGAGGAGGGAGGGAAAAAAATGGAAAAGGAGGGCTCATAAAAAGGGCAAATGTAGCATCAAGGGGGAGGTAGAAGCGGGGGAGGGTCTTCTTTGGAGCTAGGGCTAATGAGTGCACACAGATACAAAAAACAGGTTTGTAAATGTGTTTGCCTATTGCCAGCGCTCCTGAAACAAAAAAAAAGTTCTTCATCTCCGCACCACACTGCAGTTTGATGTTTTAAAGAGCTTCCCTGGTAGTGTTTAGTTGCAGTTTTCACTCTTTAAATGCTTTCATGCACCCACTATTGCTTCAGCACTTTGATCTGTGTATCTCTATTGTAACTGGAGATGCGCTGCAATCTCTGTATCATAGCAATATTAATATTTAATCTGCTGCTGAATAGCAGCGGCCCATTAGGCCCCCTGACGCGGCAAGTGGGAATTGTCCAGAGGCAAAGTGATACAGCTGGGCAATGAGCTGAAGGGTGGGTCACAGTCTCAGGGGGAGCAGGGGTCTTTGTGTGTTCATGAGTGTAAATGTGTGTATGTATATGAAAGAACGGTATAGAAGACGCTCCGTTGGTGACTACATCCTCTCGCACACCCGCTTTTTGACTTGTTTTTTCCCTGGTTTCGTCTTTTTCTAAAAGAGCCATCAACCCTTCCCGAGCCCCCTCAACCCCCATCACCATTTTCCAGACACACAAGCTCGCACATACACTCACACAGCCAACTTAAAAAAAGTAGTGGATACGCCGTTCAATTAGCTTAATGAACTCAGCAAAGTGATCTGTAAATGTAGCTCTGGGATAATCCTAACAAGGAAAAAACAGAAAGAGAGATGGAAAAAATATTACTTAGCCCCCGTTTCCCCCTCTCCTCTACACTAGCAGATGGAGCTCTTGGCAGCAGCAGTGCAAATGTTTATTTGTGTGTTTTCACTGGTAATTGGAGGATTTTAACAGTCATCATCGTCAGGCTTATAATCACCACCATAAAAGTGGCTGTACTGTAGCAAACGGCAGCCTTTTTTCTAAACCAGCGCCTCGCTAAAATCTGGTTTTAGGCTCCAGATGAGAGAGTTAAAAGGTTCGGCGTGAAAACCAGATAGAGGTATTTCGACATCGCTGAATACCGACCCTTTTCCTCACAGACTAAAAGTGTGGTTAACCTGAAAGAACTGTGTTAATTTGACAAGGGTTTTCACAGCATGGAGAAATAAAGTAGTCATGGGGTTCCTGATCCTTGAGTGGGTGTGTGGCTGTGTCAAGGGAAAGGGTTTCAGTATAATAGGTGTCTCTTACGGCTGCTTTGGAAATAAATGGAGCTAATTTAGCTGAAATTGGTGTGACAGACGAGTAAATTGTTGCAGCAGTGTGGAAAGCAGGAGTCAGGTTGGAGGTATGAGCCGTGTTACTTTGAAGGTGAGACGAGCATAATGCCTTTGAAAACTCCTTCACCTGTATTATTTTGTGCTGTTCTTGGAATTTAAAGTAATTTGTTCACTAATGATTCTTGATTTGGTGCAGATTATGTTGGAGTCCAACTCTTTCGGAGCCGCTACAATATTCAGCCTTTTCTGTCCCAGTGTGACAAGCGTGATGTCCTTATTTGCTGCTTCGTAAGGCCGTTACAAAATGTGTGGGTTGACATTTGTGCAACTTGGTTTTCAGGTTCTCTGGAAGTCAACACTGTGGGCACGTGCACTGTGCGTACCAGTACAGAGAGCATTACCACTGCATGGACCCTGAGTGTAACTACCAGGTGAGCGTGAGTATTTTATCACTTCTTTGAGCAACACCCACATCCCTGTAACATTTTCTTCTGTACGCTGCAATGTCTGCCTCGCCGCTCGCTCTTACACAATGTGAAAAACAAGACGAACCTAGTTTTACCTTAAGTGCCACCACCCTTGCTAATTGAAATCAGTTAGTGGACCCTTAAGACGCATTATTTATTCACGGGGTTGCAAAGTTAGGTCAGGTGACTTAAAGCTAAACTTTTTTTTTTTTTTTTTTTTTTTTTTCAGGACACGGTTATAGGGATGTGATGAACCTAAGATAGACAAACAGAATAAAGTGTCATCTTCCATTAGCGGGCACACCCAGCCAGAGTTAACACGGATAAAAAGTTTGTTGGCCTTTGGTCTGCCGAACAGCCTGCCGGGTGTTCACATCCGTTCCGTTTGCAGGCGTCTTCCAGGCACTGTTGATCTTTGACAACTGGCCTTTCATCTCAAGGGTTAATTGTAAATATGGCTGAAATATGGCAGCTTTTTAATCTACGTGTTCTCTTTCTAAAGACATCTGCCACTGACTGGGGGCCTGCCTTTAATCCCCTTTCACGTTAATAATCTTATCCTGGTCCCAGGAGTTGTCATGTATGGCACAGGAAGGAGAAAAAACACAAAGCAGATCATAATACAGGTCTTGTGTTTGCTGCAGCATATGGCCTGAGAGAGTTAAACAAACACGGGCAGATTTGTCAAAGATGTCAAAAATCCATGCACAGCTAGAGCTTTGTGTGCATTTTATCCTTTCTTAACAATTTTCTGAATTAAGCCATCTTCAGCTGTAATCTCCTTTGTCTGCTCCTGATCAAGAGAGATTACCACTCGATAAATATTGTTTATGTGGTGAAAAGCATTACATATCTAAGCTTTCATTTTCTGCATGAATCCCACTTCACAGTCTGATGAGACACATTCTTGGAGGAATACAAAGGAAAATCATTTCATGTCATTATTTAGAGCGTTAGTTCAGGTTATCACGGCAATTTCCACGGTCAGGTCCACATTTCTCTGTTGGTTGTGCGCCGTGTGGAAACTTAGCTATGGTTTGGGAGCCTGCACGCGGGATGTCAATACCCGGAAAAAAACAGGCAGGCAGTGATGAGCAGCTCCTTTCGCAGCGATAACTCATGAAATGTTACATGACACACACTCCTGGAATATTATCCCACTGCCAGCCTACGGGCGATTGGCTGGGTCTTAACATTCTCCTTTCATGGGCTTGTACATGAGGGAGAGTGTGCATCTTGCCACACTAGTGGGAATCCTAAAATAAATGTAGCAAGTGGCTCCCAACCTTCATCACCACTCAACTGAAAATGAGATCTTTTTCCCAGTCAGCTCTCTCCATGGCCTATTTTGGACGGCTTGATGGATCGAATGTACCCTGACCGCAGTTCAACTTATTTTCCGGTCATCGTCACCATTAGATATCAGAAAGCTCAAAGCCCCGAGGCTGAGATAAGGATTTTTCAGGAAAAAAAGTATTTAAAAAGTGATGAATCCAAAGCTTATATCGAGTCGATTAAAATTCCTAATGAAGTGTTTGCTCCTACAGGAGTCAAACATCTCAGAAATATACAGTGGGAAACAGGCCAAGAGTAAGGGAATGAACAGCTGTGTGAGATCTTAGCTTTTTACTTGTGCGTGAGTGGAACATGACACAAAGCAATTACCCTACTTTGTACAGCAATTAGTTGCTTTTTAGAATAGTTCTTTCTGATGTTTTTCCCTCAATTGGAGATAAATGTGGATTGAAGAACTGTCTCATTGATTTACACTTCTCCTGTTACAGTTTCCGTAACATCAGCTTAAGCCCAATTACAGCAGATTTGGTTGCTGCAGGTCTCTGTGGGATGACTTTTCTGTTTTTCCTTCCTGATTCCTGGGTGTGGGAGGGATTCTGTATTTATTTATTTCTTTATGGTGCCGTTTTAGAAGGCGGGTCTCTTAGCATATTCACTCATCATTACCGGCAAAGCCTGCACCAAAAGCAAGTGTTAATGCTTTAATTAAAAATGGAATCATATCTCAGCGAATTGAAAGGGAAAACGTTTTTTTGCTTGGCTTGTTTGTTTGTTTGTTTCTGCTGTCTTCTGTTTTCCCCTGTGCATGTCTAAGAAACCATCTGAATGGAACATAATTTTTCCAGAGCAAGAAACATCAGAACTGTGATCTTGCATGTCAATTGATTCATCTTAATTAAAAAACATAGATTTTGGTGGAAGGAGAAAAAAAAAATGTAGAGACAGGGTGTCGGGAAAATACTTCATGTTCCGTGTGGAAGCTTCTCTTGTGCTCAGAAAGTCGTTGGTGCTGCATTTGGATAGGAGAGAACTTTGAGATATGCAAAGCAAATCAATAACCACAGAACACATCATGTTTAAGAACACGCTGGCCCTCTCCACTGCAGTGTGTATAGCCCTCCCCAACTGCAAATTGGCTTCTAAATGTTGCAGCTGCTGCTTCCACAGAGATAAAGTGACTTGTTGCTGATTCTGTGACTGGTTTAAATAAAAACCAACCTGTCGCTGTACATTTTCCCCCTCCCCTTTTGCAGAGGTTTACCAGTAAGCAGGATGTAATCAGGCACTACAACATGCACAAGAAGAGGGACAACTCCCTGCAGCATGGATTTATGCGCTTCAGCCCTCTGGATGACTGCAGTGTCTACTACCATGGCTGCCACCTCAATGGAAAAAGCACCCATTACCACTGCATGCAGGTACACTACACAGACGCTACAACTCCTCTTTCACCTACACACATACCCACAGTAAACCCACAAACACGTACAGTAGGCTTGCATGCAGGTACATGCACACACACACGTGAAAAAAAAAAGACAAATATCTGCAAATACAACCACACGTGCATAAGCATTCATAACGGTACAAATAACCCACAAATCCATCCTGCTGATTGAAACGTGTTAAACATAAATGGTTTTACATCCAGAGCTACACAAGTAAAAGTAGGTAACATTAGGCGTTTAAAACCGTCGTATAAATTATGCCCAGATCTGGTAAAATGAGGCACTAAAACATGCAAAAGATTTGTAAAAGTCCCACCGTTTATTGTAAAATGGAAATGTTGCTGTACACCCGTGTGTCTTTAAGGAGCAGTTTGACACAACGTGTCCTAAAGTAAATGAAAGAAAACTGAAAAGGGTGAACACACATGAGGCTGCTTGTTCTTTCCACGTCTTCACTCTCTCACTCCTTAATTGGCATGGATAAAATTCAGTTAGGTGTTTATATAAACTATACATTTTTCATCTTTTAGTACCAAGCAGCCAGTTGAAGATTATTCCCCCTTCTGGATTTGTTTAATTTTTTACATCTGCTTATTTTCAATGTGTCATTGTGCCGAGAGCTTTCTCACCGGCAGGGCAGGAGCACAGCAGAGGATGGCTTGAGATATATTCTTTTTTAAACCCCTCTAACGGCGTAATTGTTATTAGGACATTTCAGCCCTTGTTTTAACAGTCCCTGAGAACCTGCAGATGTTGGCATCGGCTCTCTTGATTTAGGAAGGGAAAAAAACAGAGTGGCATTTTTTTCATTGTTTGACTCAATATGGAGAAGTTGCCTGCTTTGTGCGGGTGAAAAGTGCCAGGGATGATATACAATTGCTGCTTTTAATTCAAACATTACCTGTTTTTTCCCCTTCTGTTGGCTCTAAGGGTTCCTGAGTACCAGAACATTTTAAACTAAAGACCAAGACAGTCATCTTAGTCGCCTGCTACCCACCCCCCCAACCCCCACCGTCTCTGCTTTGAATTTTTTTTCTCAGAGTTACAGTAAGTTTGAGGTGACTGTGCTGTCTCAGTCCAAATATGATTATAATTTTCTAAAAGGCAGCTTTGCCAGGAAGGTACTGTAAGGTACTGTAGTTTCAGCTCCCTGCTGTGACCACTGCCTCTTTCAGTCACTTTTTTTCTATTTTCCAATTGTCACAATGACAAGTTTGTTTCCAATTCTCGGGTTTCACTTGAAACTTGTACTGCTCTGATGCACATTACCACAAATAAATTGTCAACGTGAGAAAACAGCCTCCTTCCACTCATTTCTAGGCCGCTAGCATTTTGTAAACCACACTGAGCTCCTTTCTCTACAGCTTGTAAACTGTATCAGGTGTCTTAAAAGCACAGCATTTTACAAGTTGGCCTTTTTTATACCATTCTGAAACTTTCATGTCTGCTGTGGGCCCAGATCTTTCTTTTTGATTGCCTTGCTTTGTCTCTGCTTGCAGGTGGGTTGCAGCAAGGTGTACACCAGCACCTCCGATGTCATGACCCATGAAAACTTCCACAAAAAGAACGCCCAGCTGATCAACGATGGCTTCCAGAGATTTCGTGCCACTGAGGACTGCGGCACAGTCGGATGTCAGTTCTACGGGCAGAAGACTACACACTTCCACTGCAGGTAAACAGGCCTAATGCTGCGGCTGCTTCTCTGCGATATTATTTTAAAATTTATAAAGCCTTTGTTTAGCATAAATACCTAAAAACACACGTTACTATTTAATTTCATTTAAGCCATCAAATCTGAAGTTGAAACGGTTTGTTGCAGACATATTATCAATGCATATAGAGAATCACCTGGTTGAATCATCACACTGCTGGAACGTATTCCTCTGGAATAGGTTGCAGGTGGTGACGTGTCAATGAGCTGCTGCTGTGCCACTGAACTGCCTCTGCTATCATTCCTTCGTCCAAGTATTTGAACCATGCCGACCCACTACATGAGTGCCAACAGCACTGAGGTACCGAGGAGGCTTTTCTAAGAGAGCGTCATATCTAATCGCCTTTTCCCTTTGTTTTCCTTTCATTTCTCAGGCGTCCAGGCTGCACATTTACCTTCAAAAACAAGTGTGACATCGAGAAGCACAAGAGCTACCACATCAAGGATGATGCCTATGCCAAAGATGGCTTCAAGAAGTTCTACAAGTACGAGGAGTGCAAGTATGAAGGATGCGTGTACAGCAAAGCCACCAACCACTTCCATTGCATCCGCTCAGGCTGCGGATTCACCTTTACCTCCACCAGCCAGATGACCTCCCACAAGCGCAAACACGAGCGCCGGCACATCCGCTCCTCTGGTGTTATGGGCCTTCCTTCCACTTCATGGCACCAAAGGACGAGCCAGAGGAATCGAGCAATGATGATCTTGTAGACTTCTCAGCCATCAGCAGCAAGAACTCCAGCCTGAGTGCCTCACCTACAACCCAACAGTCCACCACTGCGCCGCACCTGTTGGCCACACCCACCACATCTGTCTCCTCTTCCTCTACATCAGGCCACACCCTCAAGCCCACACCCTCACTGTCCAGTGCAGGCCAGCGCATGTCCAGCTTGCTGTCCCAGGCCCTCCCCAGCAACATGCCAGTGGCCCTCGCTCTTTCCAACAATGCCTTGGCCGCCTCTAATCCGTTCTTCCCCCTCATGCCCAGGCTGCCTCTCCAGCCACCTCCGCCAGCTGCTAGCCTCATATCAGCTGTATCTTCTGGGGCCCACTCCATGCCCACTGACTCACTGACCCAAGGTTGCTCCTCAGCAGGGGCAGATGGAGCCATGGCGTCTACCCCGTCCTCCTTCGCCACCTCCTCCATCATGGAGAAGATTTCAGCAAGCAAAGGTCTGATATCACCCATGATGGCCAGACTGGCAGCTGCTGCCCTGAAGCCCTCCAACAACTCAGACACAGGTGAGTCACTTCAGTGTGGTACATATGTTATCTCTGTTTTTGATTTTTATTATTGTAACTCAAACTCAAAAGTGTTTTGGTGTTTTAGGTAACAAATTGAATACAACTATAAATGTAACATGTTTTCACGCAGCTGCAATACACTGTGTGCAGAGGTGGTAAAACAAACCTACACAAACTTAATACGAAAAGTGCAAGTATACAAAAGTCTGCATTACAAGTACCACTTCAAATAATTTATGCAAGTAAAAGTGTTAAACATGTCATCTGCAACTTACGTGAAGCACAAAAAAAAGTACTCCACTAAGAAACATTGTGTTTAAAAAAATATTATTGGTAAATATGATAAAACATGTACATTAATCTAAAGAATAAGGTTAAAAGATTTTGTAAGCGGTTACCCATAATGATATTTTTCATTTGTTAGATTATTTTAATTTTATAAAAATCATATATTGTAGATTGAAATCACCAGGAGGTAGTAATGTAATGGCTGATGGATGTAAATATATCCAGAGAATCTGAATATATACTAAAAACCACATCCTTTTTTTTGTGTGTGTGTGTGTGGACCTCACTTGACTGTACCCAGAGCAGAGCAAAGTGCACTCAGAGGTCAGTAGTGTCACTGTCCCACAGTGCAGAGCAAGACAGAAAAACTGCCATATTCAGGCTTACAGGTTCATACCGGAGGCACGGTCTTGTTATTGTGTTGATCGTTCGTTAGATACCCACAATCCATTTGGAGATAAATGCGCTGACAGGGGAGAGTACAGCCTGTAAAAGTCTCTTATGATGTTCAGAGTGGGGGCTCCTGGGGCTTGTGTCGAACATGTTTCCTCATCATTGGTCTCTTATCTATGTCTGCGCCCGTTCCAAGCAAATGGAGGTGGAATGAAATTAGGTTTAGAAATTGCGAGAACAAAAAATTGTTTTTCGTTTTTTTCCTTTTTTTGTATCCTCAATGCAAACTGATAAAAAAAGAAACAGAAATTGCTCAGGCATAAATTACTCAATGTACCAGAGCTGAGAAAGAAGCTTTTTTTTTCCTACTGATACAAGAACTCAAACACACTTGCATGCATCAGCAAAGACACACTTTCTGAGTTTCTAGAAATGCTGTGTTCCAACCAAAACATGTCAATATCTGTTTAACATAAACACAATTCACATAAATTTTAGAGGTAATTGCCTTGTCTGTGTTTATCATATTGCTCCAAACAAAGCTACTGAAAAATGAAAATGAAGTTGAAGTATTAAATTGATAATGGACCACAGAGCGCAGTCTTGCATTTCGTAGCAGTGGGGCCTCCTGTGCTGAGCCCAAGCAGGTGGGGTGCAGATTGTAAATGGGGCTGCAAGGGGGAGCATCTCCGGATGTTAGGACCGGGAAGGATTACAATTCCTGGTGGTGTTCCTGGAGCAGGACGGGCCCTGGGAGAGAGCAGGGGCAGCTGCTCCAGGGAGCTGAGCTGAGCCCAGGCTGTCAGGCTGAGCTCCACCTCTGGGTTTCCAGCAGGTAGTCTGAACACTGGGAAGCCCCCCGCTGAAGGTGGAGCCTCCACAGATGGTGCATTCACCACCCCTCTTGTTGACTCACTGAAAGGCTGCAGCTCAGATCTCACTGCTGGATAAGAAAGCGAGTTTCAAATAAGCCGTCCCCTCTCAATCATGTTCTTTATTGTAAATGTTCTGTGCATATACAGGATGGAGGGTAGCTGCGGTTTTGTTTCTCATATTTGCTTCATAAAATGTGTGAACAGGACATTTGGGGCTAAAATGATGAGGAAGTGGTTTGTGCTTCTCTGTCAAAAAGGTGTGAGAAAAGTCAGTCTGTTTGTGGCTATTTTTCACAGTGTTTATGTTTTTCATAGAGTTGTGAAACTTCACTTCTATTGTGGCGAATTGTGCATTTTTCCTGTTTCTGCTTTCGGTAGTTTTTCTTATTAATGTTCTGCTCTAATTTAGCCCTAAGTGTTTTTTTTTTTCCCAGAGATTCGAGCATCTGAAGGGTTTACTAATTAGGCACACAGTACAAATGATCTTTCACAAGCTCTGTATCTTATCCGGAGTAATTACATGGTGGTACATTATTCCTGGATAATTTCCAGAAAGAAGCTGCTTTGAGTCCAATTCATTTGTTCTCCCTCTTTGGGAAGTAAAAAAAAACCTAACTTCACAATGTGCCACAGAGTGAGAGACTTTTGCACTTTAATCCGCCATAATCAGCCAAATTATTGTCTGATATAGTGAAGGAATGCTTTCTTCTGCCTGGTTATAATGTGCAGATCATATAGTGGGTGCCTGCTCTTGATATAATGTGCTCTCATTTGGTCTGCGAGTTGATTTAATTGTCAGTGACAAGGCAGGATCAGTCTGGCTAGTTAATTTTGGGTGTACTCTTTTCAAGTTGGGGGAGGGAAGGAGCGTTGCATGGAATAAGCGTTCAGTGACCTTAAACCAGACGCTATATTGTTTGACTGCTATTTTCCTTTCGCTCCACCCTGGACCCACCCTTAGCCACTGTCAACCTGAACTGACACTGACACTTCCCCATCTCCTCGCTTTCAGCTGACAAGGCCCAAGACTTGCATTTCCACTCCGATTCTGCCTGATATGTCTCTGGGTGATCTTGTAGCAGGGGGGGAAACTGCTTGGTTTCCCCCTTACATAGACGGGGTCTTGTTTCCTCCCCAGCAAGAAAAAGAAGCGGGGCCTCACCAGGCCGAGGGCCCGGGGCACACACTCGGTCGCCCATGACCTTGCTTGTCACAATCCCTCAGCACCAGCCTCGGTTCTAAACAACAGATTCCTCACCAAACCAATCGCAGCCATCGGGCACTTCAGTCTTATAGTGTCTGAGAGGCAACACAAGGACCCTCACATTCTAACGTTCACTTTTTTTTTTTTTAATAAAACACCACTCATTGTCTCCCAAAAGCCCTGCTTTCACTGAATAGCCCCAGGACAAATTAATATTTCAATCCCTCGGGGCCCGGGGGTGGGGCAAAATTCACCTTCCTGTCAGCAGTTTTACCCCATGTCGTCCCGTGGTCTTTATTTATTTTATTTCAGCCCTGCTGTCCTCGCTCACGGCATCCACTGAATACCTATTTGAAGGGGAATGTGATCGAGAGGTCATGCTATTTGAACCAATCTGATTGGCTGTCAGCTCCAATCTGACCGACATAGCGCCCCTGTTCCTTGTGGGTATGCTTAGTGGCATTGGCTGCCGTCCGTTGTCAAGCCAACGAGGACCCTGGGAAGGTGGGAAGGGAGGGGGTGGACAATCTGAGACTGCCACTTTCCGTCAGCATTAGCATCTCACTTAATGACCAGTTAAGAGGCAGCCTGGCAAATGAGTTGTGACAAGTGCTGCAGAAAAAGGAGTCTTTTTCCCTCATATCTCCCGCCTCTCAATCACCATTTAAAAGGCTTGACGGCCTGACATAATTTCGCAATAATTATCACTCGGAGTATTCTTTTCGGGCCAGGACAGAAGTCAGATTGGATCTCATCATAGGATAATAATGCTGACCAACAATAACTTTGTTGTCTCTTCTCTCCCCTGTGTCTCTGGCTCAATCCTCAGGGAACGGGCAGCCTGCTTTAGCCAGCCAGTTCAATCTGGTTCAAGTGAAGCAGGAGCCAGTGGACGGCAGCTCCGGGGCGTCCCAGGAGTCCACACAGGAGCACAGCTTGGACCTGAGCAAGAAAGACCACAGGTACACAGACTTCCGTGTACAGTACAGGGCGAACGCGGTGCCGTACATCAATAAGCAAATAAGGTTTTTCTGATTAATAGATGAGTTTGACATTCTTGGCAGCCAGGGTCTTATTTACAATGATTTATGAGTAATATCTAATTTATACCCATGTCCGTAAAATGATAAAACCCTTAATGTGTTTGTCCATTTTTGTGTGTGAAGCATGTTTACACAAAACTTCAGTTCCCTCCAACTCACAGTATATCTTTTTCTTAAGAAGACAGCATTTTTCTTCTGCAGTATGCAGCACACCTTGCGTGATAAATAGTAATATTTACTGTTCTCATGCAAATCTTGCCTAAACATTGTTCATTTTCCTTGTTCCAGTAATGAATCAAACGGATACCCTGTACCAGGGAATACATCTCTTTTATCCTCGCTTATGAATAAGGTAAGATCCATCCATCAAACGCCTTTCATCCGAAGACAAATTAGTGGGACACGGAGGGCCCTGTTTGTTTTTTAATGTTTCACCGCTAATAAGATGAGTTTGTATCATTTAAATTTTCTAGCCATTTTTCATACAGTGTAATTTTCACTGCACCTTTCACAAATTAATATAATGAAGCAGTAGCTGGGTGCCATGCCAGATATATAGAGATGTTTGTTTTTTGATGAGCTGTTTTGAACTTGCCGTCCATTTTTTCTCCTCCTTTATACTTTTTCTCCCCCGCCTCGCTCTACATTTATTTATAGAGTTGTTATAAATTATTTGATTAAAAAGTCAAAGGAGGAAAAAAAATGGAAGGTGATAGCCTCATATTTTACCAAGTTTAGATGTGAGTGTATGGAAATTCAAATGTGTGGGTTTTTTTTTCTTGTGAAGATTAAAATGGACATTGTCCTAATCATATTTCTTATGTGACTCATAGAAAATGAGGCAGGTGGCTTCCATTATATTGACGATGTAATGACAGATCAGCCTGAATTATTTTACTCTTGCCAACTGGTCAAGATTTCCTCCTACCTCCTTTATGAGTCCCGTCCTCACACAGACACATGCTGTCTTCTTTAGCCCCCACCACCCCCACAAACACCCACCCACACACAAAGGAGCGTAACTAACTCTCCTCTCAGCACTCACTGAATCCAGACAGTGGAGGAGCTTGAGGAGCTTGAAGACCTGTAGTGCAGCAGCTCTTTGTGTCATGTCAGCGTTTGGGGGTTTGATTCAAGCCACTGCTTCTGATAAAAGTGTTAGCAGTTGCTCCCAGTGGATGTTTGGCAAACACGCTTGGCCTGTGCTCAAGCGAACGCCTGGGTGTGTGTAAATCTGGCTGTGCTTTTTTGCCTTGCCAAATCATTTATGTGTGCGTATGTGGGTGTATGTTAACTCGCGGGCTCTTGCAAACATATGCAAGTGACTGGCTTATGTACGCTGAGCTACCTCGGTGGCTGACGGTTCGTGTGCTGTGTGTTTTGTAGATGTCACAGGTGAACCCGGCCCTCTTCAACACCATGAACCTGAAGACCGAGCTGGACGCCGGCCAGGGCGGTGACGCTTCGGAGGCAGCCCAGTATCTGAACAGAGTGCTGAAGAGGCCCCTTCCAGAAAAACCCACTGAGATCTGGAGGACATACCTCCGCAGGTACAGCGCACAGTCACTTTAGTTGGATCGACTCAGTCACTCATTTTGATAGTGAGAAATCAGTCACGATCCCTGTTTATAAGAACCTTACCCAGAAGGACTTTTTATCTCGGTGCGTACTGGAAACCCCCGGATTATAAAGAATCTAAAAGAATCTGGTCATGCAGGAATTTGAAATGACTTGTGTACAAGCGTTTGGTTATTGTTTATTTGAGAAGGAAGTGAATGTACCATCTTTATTTTCTGTTTGCGTTAAGGTTTGACACAGATGACTTCTGTGAGGCTCAGTGTGACTTTCTTCAGAAAGTGCACTTTCACTGCCTGGTAGAGGACTGTGGTGCTCTCTTCAGCACCGTGGACGGGGCCATAAAACATGCTAAGTGAGTGTCATACTAGCTCATGATCAGAAAATATGCCCTTTCTACATTTTCGCTTTCAGCTTTATTGATCAACAATAAAAAATGGGCTTCCTTCTTGTTTAGCTTCCACCTTCGAGCCACCTTGAAAGTGAAGTCGGAGCCTCAGTTCAGCGAGGGCAAAGACTCTGGCGAGGGAGCCCCGCTGCAGCCTGCTGCCCCGGTCTCCGTGGCCAACAATCCCTCCATGGACGTGGCTCACCTCACCACCTCTGGTGGCTACAACTCTCCCCCGCCCTCCCTGCTGGCCTGGAAGCAGCTGACGGGAAGCATCCCTCAGATGTCGGCCTCGATGCCCAACCTGCCAGCTAACTCCCCTCTGGCCACCACCTCTCTGGAGAATGCAAAGCCGCAAGTCAAACCAGGTTTTCTGCAGTTCCAGGAAAAGTACGAGAAACATTTCTGTCTCGCTTCACGACCGTATTAAGCACATTGTTTTGCCAAGTGTAGATTAAACTGTATTTTCCGTTGTTATTCTTCCAGTGATCCCTGTTTGGCTACTGACTGCAAGTACTCAAACAAGTTCCACTTCCACTGCTTGTTTGGGAATTGCAAGTATGTGTGCAAGACCTCTGGCAAGGCCGAGTCCCACTGTTTGGACCACATCAACCCCAACAACAACCTGGTCAATGTTCGCGACCAGTTTTCTTACTACTCTCTCCAGTGTCTTTGTCCCAACCAGGTGAGTACAATTTGATAACTCCGCCAGTAGCTGACTCACCTACTGTCATCCCCCGAGTTTCCTAAGCGTGAAGTATGCTATCTATTAGACCAGTATTTGAGGTTATTTGACTCAAGGCTTTCACAACCGCTCCTTCCCGTCTTCCATCTCTGCTGAAAAAGACAGTCGACTCACCCCAGTAATGCCTGTTTATATGTCAATGATGTCATTTTGACTGCCGCATTCTCCTCTCAGAAAAGGCCAATTTAGCTGATATTACCCAATAAATCATTGTCACTTGCACAGTAAACAAGGCTGTCTGGAATAGGGCAAAAATCAGGGGAATGCTTTGCAAATGAAACCTAAATGGCAGCCCCTGCCTGCTCTCATGAGCCCGTATTTGGAAAACCGTTTAAATGAATTCATTAATGTGTCGAAAATCAGCCCTCTCACAAAAAGTCCCCCCGCTCCCTCTCCCCCTCCTCCCCTCCTCCCCCTTTAGTCTCCATCTCCTGAACTGAGCAGATCTTATTTGGCCCAGCGCTTTGGGGACTGGGCCTCACAAACAGATGGCATTGTACAGACATGTTAGAAAGGAGGGGTGTTTGTGGGAAGCCTCAGAAAAAAGTGGTCATACTTGGACATTTAGTGACACTCTGAGGGGATACTTTGCACACACAAAAGATGAAATATTAATAAAAAAATAAAACTTTTTTTTTCACACCTTTGACTCATGGGATTGGGTATTTTGTGTGTCCACTGCAGCACTGCGAGTTCCGAATGAGGGGCCACTATCACTGTCTGCGGCCTGGCTGCTTCTTTGTCACTAACATAACCACCAAGCTGCCGTGGCACGTCAAGAAGCACGAGAAGGCAGAGCGCCGCGCCGCCAATGGCTTTAAATATTTCACCAAGAGGGAGGAGTGTGGGAGGCTGGGTAAGAGAAAAAACTTCTGTTCCTGTAAAGGTTTTTTTTTCCCGCTGTTCCTTTTTACCTTTTTGCCTTTGCTCCCTGTTCCCTACATCACGCCCCGAGCCATCCGCGTCATTTTAAATACTGCAGATTCTGACAATAATATGCCGAGAGAGGCATTCGGATTAAAGGTGTTAAATCGAGAGAGATGTAGATTGATTTTCGGTGCCTGTTGCAAAAGGATATTCTCTGTGTTTACAAAGGGAGAGAGACCAGTGTTGGCAAACAGGGTGTCGAGCCGTGTGAGTGGTTTAAAAGGCATGAAACAAGTGTGCCTCATACAGTAGGTTTTGTTGCTGTGTTTTGCATATTCACAATGGCACCTCAAGTCCCAGAGGTAGTCTTGCCTGTACTATATGAGCAATAACGTCAAAGGGGGCAATCACATCCAGGTTGTTTTCTTCTTCCTTTTGCCCCTGTCAGAAATGAGCAATTAGGTTTGTGTTTGTTAATTATCCGGCTTGTCTGGTTTAGCCTGTTTGTGTTCTGAAGCTGCGCCTCACAGCCACCGCTGCCATCGCACAGAAATGAATTAAAAGTGATCTGTTTTTTTCAGGCGGCTACACAAGCTTTTCAGAACGCAGAAACAAAGCAAACAAAAACAGGCCCTAAACAGCTGTTTTTTGTCCCCAGCCTGATCTGCCAACTGTATTGTTTGGGCTGGGGGAAAACAGAAAGGATTACCATCGCTAGCCAGTCATAAAGAATTGATGGGTTGCCAGTATCCATGGCAGCAACACTAAACTGAACACCGCTGATGATGTTACCTGGTTTCTGTCTCACAAAGGGCCCTTCGTGTCACGGGGGTTACTGTTATTTGCTCAACTTTGCGTGTTTAAAACGTTGTGTGTGCAAAAGCTATTTGATGCCACAGACATGTTGTGCTCTTAAACCGGGTGCCATGGTTACTGACACGCTAGCACCTGCCCAGCATGTTACTCTTTCAATTATTTCTGCCTGCTTTTATATAATGGTATTTGATTAACAGACACAAAACAGAACATTCATTTAATTTGAAATCATAAAGCAATTAGAGCTAGACCAGTTAAAATACAAGAAAAGAACAGAAGAATATGAAGCAGACAGCAGTACAACGGAGAACAAAAGGAAAAATGACAATGCAGATACTTTGAAAAATGAATTTAATATGGTAATAATTGTATATTTACTTTGGTTTGCAGGGGTGTGTGCATTATTGGCCCACAGAAAATGAGAATTTATTTATGTAAATTCCTAATTGAATAAAGCATGTCAGTGTAATAAAAGAGCTCCACAGGTTTAGTGCACAGAAGCCTTGACTTGCTCAGTGTGACACCGCAGTGATCTAATATTCCTCCTACATGTACACTCCGAAACACTTTGAAACCCGATCCCTCTTTTGTCAGAGCCATATCATGAAATTAAAAAAAACCTAAAAATATTTCACTTTGTGTTTGATCTAATCATAACACCGTCACACAGATAATATTGCATTTAGCACAGTCGCTGTTCTCAGACAGCTCGCAATGAGCCAAAGACAAATTAATCTGCAAATGGAGAGTTTACAACTGTAGTTTGCTCTTTTCTTTTTGTAGGCTGTAAATATAACCAAGTCAACAGCCACTTCCACTGCATCCGCGAGGGTTGCCAGTTCTCCTTCCTGCTCAAGCACCAGATGACCTCACATGCACGCAAACACATGAGGCGGATGCTCGGGAAGAACTTTGACAGAGTCCCATCCCAGGTAGAAACACAAACCGTGGCTTATGACACATTCCGTTCTGAAAAGGGTAATTATCTGAAAATACAGGCTAAGAGAATGAAAACAGGTGTTGAATAGTTTATTGAAAAATATTGCAACAAAGCCAAGTTACACACCCATATACTGACAGATTAAAAAAAGCGATGCACTTTTTGCCCTTCTAAAGCACTGTACGTATGTATCCATGGTAAATATTGTAAACTTTTCTTTCTGTTCTTGAGGATTACCAAGTTTTTGCTCACAGATTTTCAGATTTTGATTCTTTTTAATTAGATAAGCCAAAAAAATCATGAGGTTCGTCTAATTTCCATCAGTATCTATTGGAAAGAACTAGTCAGTTTATGCCGTTGACATACATAGTTTGGCTGTTTTTCTGTTTAGTTTTTTTTTAACGCATAATTCCTGTTCTGTGAGTCTGATTCTGGGAAAACTGTAACACGTTGATTGAGTGTTCCGCAAAAAACAGAATAGTTCTTTAGTTCTGTCATAGCGTTCAATGATGAATCACTTATGACACTCTTATAATAACATTTTTCACACCGGTGAATACATGATTTCCTAACGTAATATCTGCGGTACATCCTTTACCACACGTGGATTTAAATATGTGGATTTACTTGTTGGGTTTGTTCTGTTTTCATTTTGAAACCTTAATATAAAGGCAGAAGTGCGGTGTTCTTTCTGTCAAAATACTTTTGTCGTGAGAAATGCTTGGTTACGAGCCAGGAGACCACACCTGCGCGGAGACGTTTTTTAATTTACAGTGATGATGGTTTCTTGCGTCCAGGTGATGCCACTCGGTCAGAGGGCAGAGGACCGGCAGCATGCGTCTGGCATGCTGTCTGGGCCCACAGCGGCTGGACCTGGTATCACCTCTAACTTCTCATCTTCCGCCATGGACGAAACTGATGATTACATGGACTACATGGGAGGAGGCGGCAGCCCGCTGGGCCTCTCCTCGGAGTCGTCCAATCAGGACCGCAGCTGCACCAGCACACCTGTAGGCAACGATGGCTCCCCAGCAGGTGAGGACAGACAGTATTAAAAAAAAGGATCTGACAGGTGTCACTAGTGGCAGCATGTAGAGCTTCGACACAGTTTAGAATAAAAGGTAAACAATGCGATTCATTTTCCTACTCTTACATTCAGCGTCAGCACCTTAACCATTCTTCAATCAGATTTGTCATGATGTAGTATTTTGACATAAATCAATAACATAATGATACATCAGTCATATTATATGAGGTTGATGACAATGCTGTATTCTTTTGTTCTGATTCATGGACTAGATCTTTTGCAGTTTGCCTGGTCATCCTCATAAAACATCCATTTTGTACATCAGTGGTTTGAGTTATTGCACTCTATGTAGCTTATTACATTTTCCTTTGGCCAGAGATCATCGCTGTGGCTTTATGTCTACTCTAGCACTTTTAGTAGGTTGAACCATAGTAGAAGGAAAAACGAAACATTCTCTTTTTCTTCAAACTTACTGAAAATTGAGACTCTTCTGCTTTTTTTCTAATCCTGAGCCTGTCTGAGATGTTCACATTTCTTCATGTGTTGCCAATGTTATTCACTACTCTCATCATTGTTGTTTTTGGCCGGTGTTTGGGTTACTTGTCTTGAATGGGCCTCATTTTGTTCATTCTCTTATCTTTTATCTTTCCCTTTTTACCTCCCATCCCTGTGTGTGTGTGTGTGTGTGTGTGTTGTGTGTGTGTGTGTGGGCGTGCACGTGTGATGCGGCCTTTGTTTTTGTGTGTGTGACGGTCTGTGTGTTTCTTCCCCTCTTGTCTGTCCTCCACCCTCTATGGTCAACCTGTCTCTCCAGGACAAGGCTGCCCTGCCACCACTTCTGCTCCTACCACCCCTGCTGACACTAGCGCTACCCAAAATGCACCTCCTCCTTCCCCTCCTTCTCCACCACCACCGCCACCACCACCTCCTCCTTCCTCCGCTCCTCAGCCCGGCCTCCAGTGCCAGGCGCCATCCCTTCCTGCTCTCCTCCGACCTCCTCTCCCCTCAATCCCATACCTCCTCTCTCCATCCTGTCTGTCATATTCTCTGCTCAGCGCCTCTCTGGGAGCCACTCGGAGTGTTGTCATGCCAACCAACACACCAGCTTTCAGCCCCATCATTGCCACTCCGTCTCCGGTTAAAAATGACGTCCCTATAGTGCAGGATGCTGCAGGTACTTATCTCCGGCACAAACCAACACTGCAGCTGTCACTCTCAATTGAGTCCTGTGCAGCATTTAACTGTGTGATCCAGCCTTTTTCTGCAGTATTGTTGTGGAAAGACCAGAAACTCAAAGGGGCTTTTCAGCATGCGAAAAGAGAACATTTACTTGTGCATTCTTACTGAGTGGATACAGTAATAGAACAAAAGTGTATAATTACTTAACTTACACCTTTGTGTGCACTTTCACTTTTAGTATTACTAGGATTTAGAGATAGAGCAGTAAATTTGGCACCTGAGTATGAAGCCTGGGCCTTGTTTAGTTTCCATTAACAAGACTGCATCAGCAGACTCTTATTTTAATCATGCCTCAAGTTTTATCGTGGCCCACTGCTTCCTGTCTCGCTGAACAGGGATCACATCATTAGCAGTGACCCCAGGGTGTTGCAAAAGGTGGGTGCCCCTCATAAAACAACATGGAGATGAGAGGGTCAGTTAAGACCCAAAGCTCCGCCTCTGTTTGGAGGCAGGAGACACCCTGTAAAAGTGTCATGTTCCAAAGACAATCTATCATTTTCCCCCTCCTTTAATCATTCTGGGAATTAGGAATAAAAATTTGTGGCTCTCTGTGCTTACTCAGCTGTGAACCACTTCTGGCTGAGTAAGGCACACATTATAGCTCAGGACGGCCTGCATTGTAATTTGCTTAGAGTTTGTGGGTTTTACTTTGTGGACCAACTGATTGTTCTTTAATGTTCCTCCATCCTTTCTTTCAGGCAACACTATCTCCATTCCCACAGCCACGGGTGCAAAGAAACGCTTCTGGATCATTGAGGACATGTCACCATTCGGGAAGCGCCGTAAAACTGCCTCATCGCGTAAGATGCTGGATGAGGGGATGATGTTGGAGGGCTTCCGCCGCTACGACCTCTACGAGAACTGCAAGGACTCGGGCTGCCAGTTTTCTCTGAAGGTGACCCACTACCACTGCACACGCGAGAACTGCGGCTACAAGTTCTGCGGCCGCACCCACATGTACAAGCACGCGCAGCATCATGACCGCGTGGACAACCTGGTCCTGGACGACTTCAAGCGCTTCAAATCCTCACTCAGCTGCAACTTCCCTGACTGCCAGTTTTCAGGCAACAGCACCCACTTTCACTGTCTGCGCTGCGGCTTCCGCTGCACCGACAGCACCAAAGTGACGGCCCACCGTAAGCACCACGGTAAGCAAGACGTGATCAGCGCCGCTGGCTTCTGCCAGTTCAGCTCCAGCGCTGACTGTGAAGTTCCCGACTGCAAGTATAAGCTCAAGTGCTCACACTTCCACTGCACCTTCCCTGAGTGTAAGCACACAGTGGTGGGCATGTCCCAGATGGACTCCCACAAGAGAAAGCATGAGAAGCAGGAGCGGGTGAGCTGCTCTCTGTGTCCCCCAAACAGGAAGTGGCCCATCACCTGGGAGGAGGAGTGTCGGCAGTCCCTCCGGCCTCTATGGGTCTTTCTACTTCCTCCCCCGGGGGCCTCCACGGGTTGTCTCGCAACATTAACAGCAGCGCACCCTCAATGCTCTACCAAACAGGTGGCATCGGGCCCGACTACAATCACCCGTACGCGCCGTCCTCCATCAGCCTGGACAGCTCCCTCAACCTGGGCACCGACACCAGCAGCTCCCTGTTCTTCCTGAAGAACGCAGCCGGCCTGGGTCTCAGCGACTCACTGGACCTCAGCAAGAAGATTCACCACGATGCAGCGCGATCAGGACGCAACCCCACACCCCCGCAAGGCCTGCCGGCAGCTCAGGATGACACCACGGGGACATCTGGAGACGCTGAAGACGACCTGTCGCCAGAGGAGGAGGCACAAGCAGACGAGGAGGAGGAAGAAGAAGAGGATGAGGAGGAGGAAGAAGAGGCAGACGAGGATCTCAACACTGACTCAAACGATGATTCAATGGCGGAACCTGATGGCGAGAAGGACAATGGCGAGAGTTTTAATGCTTCCGTTAACCACACTGATACTTCCCAACTGGAAAAGCAAGACGTTGACCCATGAAAAAAAAAGAACTAACAGTGACTGTAGGGACTGAAGAAAAAACCCTGTGTACTATGAACAAACAAAAACAAAAGTGGCCTCATTTATCATGTTTAGAGACTTCAGATGACAACAAAAAACAACAGCGTGGAAAAAATGACGGCCCGAAATGATTTATTATGATGTTTACAAGATGACCAACATTATTAATTCAATTATGCATTAAAAAATATGAATGGAGACACACAGAATTAGGCCCTGCTTTACACACGGGGCAGCAATGTAAAGCATTTTACTACACATCAGTCTTTTTGTGTGCGTGCATGTTTGACTTTAATTTATTTTTATTTTTTTCACTTTTTTGTGTGTGGAAAAAAATGTTAGAAAAATGAAAACAAATCCCTCTATATAACTATATATGTAAGTTTGTGTGTGTGTGTGCGTGTGTGTGTGTGTATGTGTGAGAACAATGATATACAAAAGGAATAAGGTGGCACAGGCATCATGAACTGCAGGGCCGTGGATACATAGAAAAAGGGACATGAATCACTAAGGGGAAACAAACCTTTGATCTTTTTTTTCCTGTATTATTATTATTATTATTAATATTATTATTATATTAGACACTGAGAGAAAGGGGATTACCTTTTGCTTGTGCCCGCTCTCTCAGATGTTCTTCTTTGTTCTCAGTGACACGTGGAATTGACCAGTAACTGTTTGGTCAGTCACAGCTGCAGTCGGGCGTCCAGCGAGCCGCCACTCAACAGTTCTCTCTGACATTCTGCTAGAAATGTTCAACTAGCACCAAAACCAAGCTCAGCCCTTGTAATTTAACCCCCCATGGAGGAATCAAGTTTGTGTATGGATAGTGCACTTTTATATTAGCTGACCATGATTATTGGGATGATGATGATGATGATGATGATAGATAAGTCATGAGCATATTTAAAAATATTTTTGTTACCATTTTGCATCTTTGCATTACAATGTTGTTTTGTTGTGTTGTTAGTCAGAAGCATATCGATCCGTAAGCAGCCTAGGTCGTGATTGACGGCCGGGAAGTCGGGTGGGGGCGGAGGAGAGGGTCATACTGGCCAGAGGAAATGATGAGTCACTCTGATGCAGCGGGGGGGGAGGGGGGTCAGAAGTGTCAGGGAGTGTGTTTTATGTACAGACAGAAAATGTCTCAACGACATTTTGTTTTCCATTCACTATGGCTGTGGTTGAGCTCCTGTTGTAACGGTTTTATTTAATATTTATGTGACCTTCCAATGAAAATTTTTAGGGTGTTATTGCACTTTTTAGGTTCATTTTTACCGTCTGGAAAAAATTACAATATATATCTTTTACCAGGGAATCTGCTTTAAAGATGTTTTAGTTCACTTTTTTTATTTTATTTTATTTTATTATTTTTTTGTTTTTGTTTTTTTTTTTTTTTTGCTTTAATGCACAAATAGATGTTAGTGTGACAACAAACTGTTGTTCTGTGATTTATTTAAAGACTGGGTTTTATTTTGCTTCTGTGATTGGAAAGTTTGAGGAAAAAAAATGAAACGGGTGCACCGGGAAAAAAAGTGCCCTGATAAGAAACACTAATATGGACTGTGATTGAAATGAATCCTTAAGACATCATGGCAATGCTCACGTACTGTAGTGCTAAACTATAATTCTGACAAAGCCACCCACTGGTTTATATTGAGCAAACATGTACGACCAAGGAGTGGACACAGTGATCATGAATTATCTCCTGAGCTTGGCATTGGAAATAAATGATCATAATATAGGGAATAACAATGTGTGTAGATGCTATTCCTCCAGATATTGTTTTGAAAAGAAAAAAAAAGGTTGTACAGTATTTTCCTCTGTAAAAATAACTATATATGAACAAAATGCTCTTTGATGAACAGCTTCCTTTAAAAAGAAAACCGTAAAAAGGAGAAATGAAAAATAAAAAGTTAAAAAATTGAAATAGCCTCATCATAGTTTGCTTGTGTGCGTGAACTTTTTTAATTACCCTAGATTTTGGTTAATTTGTTCATATTATAGCATTGGCAGATAACAATTTGCAGTATATTTTTCCTTCTCCAAACTGTGTCAGAAGCTCAAACTAAAATACACTGATTTAAATTCATATTGATTTATTGTTTTTATTTATTGTTTTATTCATTGTCATTTTTCTGTCTGTGTGCTTTTGTTGTTTTTTCCCCTCCACATTAATTGAAATTCTTGGTTTATATTTACTTGCTGTGGGCATGACTCGTTCACAGACTGAACTGTCTCCTGGGACTCTGTTGCGAAGCAGAGGCGTTAACGACATTTGTTTTGTTTTCCCGACATTTTGTGAGATAACTGTTGGAGCTGGGAGACACTGTGCACTTGAAGTTAGTCTGTATGTGTGTGTGAGAGAGTGGAAAGTGCAGTAGCAGGTTGTGTTACTATTTTTAATAATTATTGTGACATTACAAATGTAGTTCTTAATAGTGCTTCAGCCTGAGGACATTTTTGGGACGTATGTGGAGGAAAAAGGTTCTGCTGGATGACAGCAGGGCAAAAGGTCACAGCAGCTATCTCTCCATCTCATTTTCTATCTGTAGCTGACACTACTGAAGTGTGTGTGTGTGTGTGTGTGTGTGTGTGTGTGTGTGCGCGTGTCTCCCTCTGAGAGAGACAGATAGGCTGCGACTGTAAGAACACAGATCTGTGGCTCCGTCCCAGCTGCTCAGAGCCGCGATTCATATTTCATGACCTTGTGTGTCTTTTCCCTGCTTTGTTCTGCTATAAATCCAACTGGGACACTTTTGTCACAGAATTTGAAGAAAACAAACAAAAATAATCTGCGTTCATGCAGGTAGAAAAATCAACAATATTTGTTGTTGGGGTTTCCTGTTCATGCTTGACGTTCTGGTGCAAGAACAAGATCAGAGCTGAGGACCATTAGGGAGATTTAGAGGCCTGCTACTGCTAACAAGATGGCTCTCTGTGTCTTGTTCAATGTTAACAGGGCACTTTTTTTTTGCCTTGAGCCATGTGCCGGGTTCTCCTCCCACTCCCTGTCACCCAGTGGCCAGTTAGATGGTTTTGTCCCTTCGTCTACAGCTGTTCCTGTCCTTCCTCCTCCTCTTCCTTGTGATGTTTTTTTAATAAAAAAAAGAGAAAAAAAAAACCACGGGTAAAGGCATCACCATCTGTCAACCAGCTGGCATCCTGTATATAATCTACTAGAAAAAAAAAAGAGAATAAACATGAAAATTATATTACACAAAAACCAGACGGAAACGACCTCCAAATCCTGCATAGGCTGCTGCTGAAACAACAGATCATTTTACTGTTTTAATTAACAGAGTAAAAAGGATGGTATAAAAAAGTGGTGGGGAAATAAACTGAGATGTATTTCCACTGCTGGAAAAATGTAATATGAAATCTGCCTGCTTACTGCAGCGTAGTCGATAAACAGAAACATTTTAGACTTTGTAAAATATATTGCACTTTTGGACTAAAAGCCATCTCCCGTTAGCATTCAATTTGGCTGGATTCATGAGACATTTTATATGAAAAGTAAACAATGAAGCAATTTTTTAAAAAGTCTACTTGAATTTGTTGCCCTCAGCACTACTATTCATTCTAGTCCTATTGCTTATTTGGATACAGTGCTGTACATCTTCATTGTGCTTTATTTATGTTTTTCTTCTGTTTCTGCATGTCTTATGCAAATATTGAGCTTTTCACTCAGTGAAATAAAAACTTACTGAAAGACTTTAGGCCTGTTTGCAGTGTTGATGTCTTCTTGAATGATCTCACAAAACACTAAAGCGTATATAAGCGCAACCAATGTGTGCGGGCGGGCGGACATGCATGCGTGCACGGCGGCCGTCACTGACACGGTCCGTTGATGTGCCAGGAACAGGTTGAAAGAGAGTGTGAGCAGCTAGGAGAGGCAACAGTCGGGGCTGGGAACACACACGACAGGTGTGCGCTGCATACGCGGTCACATGATGCCTATAAGGCAGATTAGGGCCCAAACAGATGAAGCGCTGCTTAATGGCAGCTTTTATTAAGTTCACAAAGCGTGGAGGGAGGGGGTGAACAGAGGAAAAGCAGGTGGCTGGGCTTGTGCAGTCCTAGATGAAGACAGATATTGTACAGTGGAGTCTATAGAAGGTAGCCACTGTGGAAGGATTTATGGAGATTTGCCCGCCGTGGACTCGCCGCCTGCCTGTTCCCGAATCCTGCAGTAAAAGTCAGAGAGGGAGAGCTGGAAAAGCTCAGAGAGAAAAATGTGGCAGCCATGAAACCAGAGTTTGATCATATGAGATGAAACTATAAGGACGGCTGTGAGGGCAGGACCGCTGCCACAAGAAAAAAAGAAAGAGAATCAAGACAAATTGAATATTTTAGCATAAAAACTATTTTAGAGCATCAGCATCTGTTAGAAATATGTGGCATGTAATCTAGAAACGTTTTAGAGCAAACAATGAGAATCTGTAAAATTACAACAAAATCTCATAGTTTAAAAGAAAAAGCAGAGACATGAGATTCTTTTTCTGTATATGTGCAAATTCACTAAACACGTCGAGGTTTAGGGAGGTAATAAATTTCACTATTATAAAAAGGAGGAGCAACATCAAACCAGAGAAGAAGAAACAAAGGACAGTAAGCGTGAGCATGGCTGTACATCCACTGTGAAAATGAAGGAGGACCTACAACTGCCCTGTGTTAAGGCCTGAGACAGCGATACTTCAGGGAGATGTGACATCTACAGTACTGTTCAGTTTAATCCACATCACATGCAAAACCTGCCTGCAGGCGCACACGCCACCGAAACACACTGTCCACACACTGTAGTTTGTTAATCCGCCTGTCTCCACTCCTTGAGCTGATGCTTCTTGACAAACATTATTTTAGCATTTTTGTAATTGTTCCTGAAGCAGAAACATATTTTTTCCACGTATTTATCCTAAAATGTTACCTCTGAATGTTACCCACTATAATATGTACGTACTGCTTTTTACTGTCCAATCTACAGAGAATGTTCGCATTTCTCAACTCGCTGCTGTGGTTTATTCCCACCACTTTCATTGCATTTGCTTTAAACATGCTGTGATGAAGCTAAAATTTACTGCTGAGCACCAAACCACAGCAGGCAAAGTTAGCAATGATGCATTCAGCAGAGACCAAAAGAGTGAAAGAGAGAATATTTGGCTTTTATAATTTTGACGTGTGTCTCTCCTGTGAATAAACAATTATTTGCTAAGATGTTTGCAAATCATTTTCTCTTTGGTAATGAAGATTTAACATAAAAAGAGAATAATTGCATTTTAAAACAGAATTTAAGTTGAGCTTTCTGCACACTCGCAACCTTCCCGACTGTAGTTGCTTTCACCTTGTGTGTTCATTTGGAAGCTTCTTGTAATGTGTGCGTCTGTGTAATGTAGGCTGAAATATTTCTGTGCATATTCCAAGTTTGTCACAGCATTCAGCTATAATTTCTAAGAGCCGCTAAGGTTTAGATGTCGACCAAATATTTAACAAGGTGCTCAACTATGTCACTAGTCTGTACGTTGGTAGAAACACATTTAGCTTAGAATATAAAGATATTCTCATTGTTCATTTTAGAAAGAGCAGTTTTTTACACACCAGGCAGTTTCATCACTGTTCTTTTTAAAAAGAACAATGAAAGCTTCCCTCTATGAGGGCCATTAGCCTCTGTAACCTGTAATAGAACCAAGACTAATATCATATCCAAGTTACTGTAATTATAAAGACAGTTCATGTCAACACTAAAGTTGTAATTTCAACTGGTAAGTTGGATTTATCTAAAAGCTCTGACACATCATTGTAGTTAAACAAGTACAGATCCAGCACAAAAACCTCCTGTTCACAATCTAAATTTACTGCGTGATGTTCCATTTTAGTAAGTCACAGCATTTTCCACCCGCACAGCAACTCTGCAAACACACAACTGTCTTTATTTGTGCCACGACATGAATTAAATTTTCCTTCTATATGAGCTACGCAAGTACCAAAAATGATAAAGACGTGTCTGAGATAAATGTCCCACTCTACACTGCACATACTCAGCAGCACCGGTCAACATTCTCATATAGGATCCAAGTTAAAAAAAAAACAAAATAGCAAGGTCACGATCCAATAATCATCAGTCATCTGATTATTTAATGAATAAAATCCAAAGAAAAACAACAGTCTGCTTGTTGGTCATGACACACGTCTTAAAAAACAGGCTGAATCATACAGTGAAACTGAAATCTCATTCACTTTGCCAGTTGACGTTTAACTCATCCAGTGAGATTACGTTCGCCCCAAATGTGGCAAGAAAGTTTTTATGACTAAGCCCTGGAGCTGCCCAGCTCAACGCTGCGAAAGCAAGGCCCCGGCCACGAGCGGAGAATCCTTTTGCATAAAATAAATAACCTGTCCCGGTATCGTATCTTTGTCATCGGAGAGGCAGCCCTGCAGATATACACTATATCGTGTATCATGTGTGTATGAAATGCTTGCACGACTCATTTTACTGCTTCATTGCCCATTTATAGTTCACGTTTTTGGATGAGACATTTCCCTTCCCTCTTTCAGCACTCTGCCCCAGTTAGACCTCTCTTTAAATCCGGTGCCCTTTGCAATCGATGTTCATTTATCTATTTTTGCATGTGTATGGGCTTATTTTGGAAAGACCTCAGTCACACGGCAGAAAAGGGGGCTGTGTGAAAAAAGCGGCTTTGCCATTGGTAGCAGCTGTTGCTGCTGAGACACCTCTGAGGAAATGGAGAATTGGACACACACTCATCCAATTTACCATTAACAAGACCTTATTGGATGCAGGGCCATAGGAACATGTGGCTTTGCCTTATGTGGCTCTGTTTAGATTTGCTGCTGTTTCTCTTGGATGTGTGTGACCGGGTTCTGCGATAGTCTTCACATCTGTGATTGGGGATCAAAGCGAAAGCTACGCAGTGATCTCAAGTCTGTTGACATTCAGCTTCAGACAAGGTGTCCTCTATTGTTGTATATGGTTATTAAAGATCAACCGTTGCAATAATGATTTGAACTGTACAACAACATGGAAAATGTAGCATTTAAAGAAGCAAACCTAAATGAGATGAAAACTTTAAATGCATCAGAGCGAGAAGAATTTCCACGTCTACGGTGGAATCACTATTAAAACCACGCATAGGAAAGACTGACTTGTAACATGACATAGTGTCAAACATCAAACACCGAAGCCGGTCTACAAAAATGAGAGATTTCCAATAATTTGAAATTTTCCACATTTAAACCCAACCACACTAAGTAACCCAGGTTGTCGTTAAGATTCTCAACATAGCAACCGCTGGTTAAATGACTACTGACTTCATCTTCCTCCATTATTTCATGCATTGACAAATATATAATTATCTTTAAAGGGTCTTTACTGCGCAAATCTACTTCTGGAGTTGCTCAGTAGGGTTAAATCTGATTCATATCATCTTTATGAGTTTTTTATGAGTTTTGTTTTTTGTTTCTGGTCAGGGAACTTTCTTTTTCTTCATCTTTTTACCATAAACACACCTCATATTTTCCAAAGAGCAGTTTATCTAGAAATCAGCACATTTTATTTCCTCTTAGGACATAAAGATAAAGTGCTCTTCTCGCAGGTTTGCTGGAACATTCAGTTACTGAAAACAAACAACAGCAGTGAAGTTATTAACCTGAAAACCTGAAAAACCAGACTAAACTGGACAGTTCACAAAGAAAAGAGGTTAAGCAAATCGCCCAGAAACTGCTGATCAGATCATCTTTTTTTTCTTTTTTTTGCACTACAGCACTTTGGCAGAAAATGGTTCAGTGCTCATCATTACTGATGAGGATTATGAAATTCAGTAAAAGCTCATATGGATCTCTGACTGGATCACAGACATAAAGGTGTTGCAGGCTACAGCAGAGACATTTTAGATCATGAGTTTGACCTTTAGATGAAGTTTCTGGGAAATTAAAATTCATTATTTCAACACACTTGAATAGAAGTCCTCTAGATGAGACAATACATCAGGTACTTAACTCCTGATGCATTTTAAATGTTGATGGATCAGTCAGTGCGCTCACGTCTTTGACCACAGGTTCAGATGTTGTCATTCACAGAACTGAAGGTGGTTACTGTGCTGAGCTGGGAACAAACACAGTTCCTGTATTTCTCTGAGCTCATTTTCAAAAAGAGGAGGGGGCTGGAGGAGGAGGGGGGGGGTGTAATATTACACAGGAGATGTTATTTGGTAAACATGCAGTTGTCATCTTACAAACACAAACAGAATCCAGTGGAAAGATTAGCATTGAGGCCATTTAAACAGCTTGTGAAAAATGAGCCTCGCGTCAGCGCTGTTACATAAATGTTTACTAAGAAATACCAAACATTGTGTTCTATTTGTTTTACTTTGCCTCAAGTTTGCCCATTGCTGTAGATTAGTCATCCCCAGAGTTAAACATGGCTTTGCCAGCAGAACAAACAACAAGTAGCAGACAGCAACCAGAAACAAGCGCATAAAACGGTTGATCCGGGCTGGCTCGTAGCCACACGGCCATTACCCTTCAAGTAGTTTGCCTCAGAATTGGACCAGAGGTCTCCAGAGTTGAGAGGGAGTGTTTCATCACTTTATCCAAAAGGAGAGAGCTTGGAGCAAAAAAAAAAAAAAAAAAAAATCTAATGGCCCAGCGTGCTCTCAGAAGCTGGAGTAATTCTCATTCCACTTCAATTGCCACGGCGCGGCACCGCTAACTGGCAAGTGTGGCCTGCTGCTGCTGCTGCTGCTGCTGCTTTCTTGGCAAACAGAGAAGTTCTTAAGTGCTAAGCTGTAAATTTGCTTAATTTGACGTGAGTCCGAGGGGAACGGGATCGTTTTCTTTCAGGGGAAAAGGCTGGTATATTGGCTGACAATAAGCTGAAATGGTCCAACATGGTGTTTCTACTCTGTGATGATGGCTGGAACACACGACGGACAGCGTTTGACAGAGCTGTAAAATTGTTTAAGTCTGGCACCAGAGCTGTGTGACTCATTCGTATGTTAATTCCCTGAAAGCCTTTCGACACTAATTTCAGTGGAAGAAAATGACAATTTTCTCGCAAAGGACTATAAAACCATTTGTCTAATTGTGAAAAAGAAAAGTTTGACTTTGCTGGTTGTGCGTCTGCTCAACTGACACAATAACACAGTGGCTTTTGCATAGAGGAAGCCACATGGTCACAGGATTCAGGAAGAGCGGTGATAAGCAGCGACAGGACAGAAAAGTTGAAGTTTTGGTCACAGATGTGGAACCAAAACAGAAAACATTTGTGCACATGGGTAAAGGCCAGTTTTGCAGTAAATGCTGCCTCACCAGGGGAGAGAGAACAAAACTGAAAAAGGAAAACATCTGCTTAGATCTTTATCTTCTGCAGCTATAACTGGATGCCGAATATAGCTCAGTATCTATAAACAAAGTAAGAAAATGGACACACTTATGATGCATTGCAATGGCTGTTTTATATAATTGCCCATAATGTTCACATATTCACCCACATGCTGAAATCATCATTCGTTCAATCGTTTATTTTAAACTTTAGAACCACCTCTTCAACTACCCACTATGACCTTAATAACAAAGAGAGAGCAGAAGTATCATCTTTCTGACACTTTCAACGTATAAACTGAAAAATTATTGTAACAGTAGAATTCATGGCAGGGCTGCTGTATTGGATTGCACTAAATTGTACAGGTGTACCTAATAATGTGGCCAGCGAGTACATGTGCATGTATATATATATATTTATAGTTACTCACTTTCAAAGCTGCATTTGTTTTCTGTGAAAATACAGAAAAAAGCACGTGGGCGGTAGGAATGAGGCTATATTTGAAATGGAAGCTTTGAACACAAATGTGACAACTGCAGCAGTTGAAAGAGAGCAGGAGGTGGAGTCACATTTTTTAGTTCCGAAATAGACGTAGCAGGTTGCCGCAGTTTGGTACAGTGCAGTCTTACAGATCTGTTGCGGTATATTTAAAATTAAAGCCTTACAATCAACTTTATTTCTGTTGAATGACTCTTGGACATCACCAGCCCCCCCACGAACATCATGAGAGCCTTTAAAAAGACTGGTTTCAGTATCACAGCTGTGACCTTCATAAAACAGAGCTGGGCAACAGGTGGGCATCATGTGTGTGCTAATCTTCCACATTATGGTTGTTGATAACAGACACTGCACAGCCCTGCTCAGTTAAAACTCAGTAATTTAATATGGAATACATCAGCAATGTGATATTTGTAGCATGGAAGAAGCAAAGGTTGGGAAGATTCTGTTGATGCTAATAATAGAAAATGTCCATCATTCTCTATGGGTTACTGTTACCAAAAGAATTCTGTTAGTACCGCAGACCCTCCAAAACAAGACGTTGGGTGTCCACCGGGGGATTTTGGGATTATTTTTTCGCTCACTCTCCTCTTTACTAAGGGCATGAAAATGTGGATTGTATTTCGCTGTGAGAATCCCTGCCAGTTTAGGAGGACAAGGTCGGAGAATATACAGCCTTCCCCCCTTTTCACACACTCTTCAATTCTCACACAGGCTTTGAGTTGGTGAAAGGTTGGGCCTCTGTGCAGATGGGCTGCCACAAACCACGACAGGTACATGGTTGCGGGAGCTGCTCTGCCGATTTTTAAGATAATTCCGCGTGTTGAAGGGTAACTACGGTCATTTTCTAAATCGTGTTTCCAACTCCATCCAGACATTAATTTAGGTCCTGTCAGTCTGCAGCCTACAAAAACGAAACACCCCAGACAGACACACCTCTCCACTGGCTGACACGTTTCTCCATTCCAAAACATGTGGAGGAGAATTTTGAACATATTTTGGCCCAAACTGCTCTGACATGCCATAAATCCGCAGGAGGAGCTCGTGCATGAGTGATTGACTGGCTAAGTTCAGACCGCTGCAAAAAGACGATTTGTTTGGGGATCAGCATCAACCTTGTGGCCGCTACCACAAAAGTCTATGGACCGACGCCAGGGGTTAAACTGGGCCGTGGCGCACTAGAGCAGGAGCCAGACCAGGCATCCATATTCCTCAGAATCACGGCAAATCCCGTGGTTTTTAGGTCATGGCTTTTAGACAGAGACCAATCCAATGTAGCTCCTTGTCTTTGACATTATTAAATATCTGTAACCATCAGATCATGTATTCCTTTATGCACAGCTGCAGGAAATTAATTTTTCAGACTTATGTATTATAAGGTTATTAACCGGGATGCTTTCTTGCACACCCGACAGGTTGACTTTTGCTCACAGATTCACAGTTTCTTTAACAAAGCGGCTGTGGTCAGGGCTTATCAAAACATTTTCAGCAAAAGTCCAAATATCATTTCCTCTGTCTCATTTTATTCACTATCAGTAGTGTTAATGGGTTAATGTAGACCCGGAGGCTGCGGTACCTGCACGTAAAGGGCTTGAACTGTTTCTGTGTATTCGACTCCTGTTCTGAACAAACCTCTACACCGTCTTAAGTTGAATATCCGCTAACAGATCATGAGGTCCATTGACCATGCAAAGAAGATAGCGCTCGACTCTCCACCCCCCTTTCTTTTCTTCACCCCTCCACAACCAGCCCCCTCCCATCCACTAGCATGCTTCAGGTGTTCCACAGTCAGGCCCGGTGATTAGTCTAATTTGCACAAACGCTGGCGAGTGCCGCACCTGTTGTCCCTGTGCCGCCTGCAGCCGTGGTCCCTCAGCAGGCTGACAGGCCTTTTCTCGGATAATCCAATCTCCTCACGAAGGTGTGCTGCTTTCTACCAACATAGGACAAGGGCATTCTTTTTTTTTTCCCAGCTTCTTGTCTCCCATCATGTTCTCATGGCCACCACACTCCTGATGGCTCATTATTGGACCATTCATAAATACTACAAGCCAGAACCCCGCTGTTTTTTTTTATAGCCTGCTGCTGTATTTCCTCACTCTCTCCTTCCTTTACCTGCCAAACGGTGAGTAAAGCTCTCACTCAAGTTCAATAGAGGCCACACAACTCTCCTCATGACAGCCTTCCAGTATCCACATACTCCATTTGGATTTGAAACAATGCCAAGAGAAAATCAAGTGACACAGGCCACACAGACTGGGAGGGAGGGAATGTGATCCCACTTGATTGTTGAAAGTTTATATAGCGAGCGATGACAAAGTGCTTTATGACTTTGCAGTGTTCGCAGGGCCCTGCGATTGAAGCCTTATACAGGCAAAGCCCCCTTGTGACCTTGGCTTGTCAAATGTTCTCATTTTCACCAGGAAGGAGCCAATGCTCAGCGGCTGCTCAGAGCTGGTAAGCTGCTTTCAGAGAGACAGCCGGGAGAACTTTTGGAGGTTACCCATGCTTTCTTACTTTCATGATGAAAAACATCAATCAGAGAAATGGCTTCGGTCATTTAATTATAGGCCTACAATGTGCAGTGTTACAGTGCATTTGTTTACTCGGTTAGAACGTTACTGTCACGTTACATGGGTTTATTACCACTCAGTAAAGTTCACTGATCAGACTTGTGTTACTAGTTTTGTAGATATTTCAGGAAAAACCCTAAGTCACACAATAAGAGAAACTACAAAGATTCATCATCTGGAAACCCCGAATATAATACGATAGATGCAAGATTTTTCAAGAGATAAAAGAAAAAAAAACTGACTGGGTATCGGCAGTAGATAATTCTAGTTATTTGCTGACATTTTATTAGGAATTCACTTATGGGGAGTGTCTGTGCAAAATATGCCAATCCAGTAAATAGATGTTAGGCAATTTCAGTCTGAAAGACTGGATCCCGTCCGCGTGACAAATGTCTTCGGCTTTAGCGTGGCTAAAAACTGTACAACCTCCAGATACATTTCTCTGTATATTCAAGAGAAACTCCATGACAGATGACAACATGTTGAAAAAGCTTCACCGATTTACACTGCTGATGGTGATAGCATCAGTTCAAATGAAGATTCCAGAGGAGCACAAAGATTTTTCATAGGGGCAAGGCAACCGGTGGTGGTCCACAGTCCACACATCAAATATTCTATGACGGCTCCCAGCTGCCTACCATATGGATCTTATCTCACAGGGAAGAGGAAGGAGCAGCATCATCTTCAGGCCTGATGTTCCTGCTTCCTGTCTATGACCTTTGCCTATGCAAATTTTTACAGGACACGTCCCCTTGAAAAGAGGTCAGGGAGTGTTGGGTGGAGCTTGGAGCTTCAAGAACTGGATCTGTGTTGCCGGACCAGGATCATCGCTCCAGGGCTCAAGGAGGAGTTTCAATGAGTAGAGAGTGCGCTAGCCTAGACAGACCCCCGGTAGCCCTCCGACTGGCTGCTATGAGCTAACGGTCCTCGCATTGATCCGAGGAGACACTCAGCCCTCTAACCTGCTGAGTGCTCAGTTCCAGTGAACAATAGAGTTCAGAGTGCATCGATACGCTATCCTATTGAGTGCTCTCCGTTTAGCAGCAAGATTGATGAGGTTAAGGCTCCCAACTGGGAAGCCAAATGGTGTCAAAACCAAGGTGTTGCTTTGGACAAACAATCCCTCACTGCACTACCACACTGACAGGCACCGGTTACTGGCTAATGCACCAGCTCTAGCCAGGAAGTGTATTTATAAAGACATTTCTAAATGTAAATGTGAAAGGGTAAGGAAACTTTGGTAGATGTCATTAAGAGGCTTGATGAGAGTATGAGAGGAGGAAAGACACAGCTTTCTGGACAGGAATGCGCTGCAAATCCCTTAAGACACTAAATGATGTACAAGTGGATTTATTACAGTGGGTTCCTATAAATCTAAGGTTGGCCTGAACTCCAGGGAGAGGTTAATGGATTACAAAGGGATGTGGTATCGAACCTCAGAGAAGTTTATACACCTCATCAATATGGGAAATGCCATTGATCATTTAGACCTTGATAAATTAAATTCATACATTTGACAATGCATGGCAGTTTTCACTAAGCCATGTGTAAAAACAACCATTACCATTTACCAAAAAAAAAAATTTTTTTTTAGGGCATATTTCCATGATGAGCACTGTGTATCTGTAATTCCATAAAAAACTGACAGTTAAGAAAACACACATTGGGAAGTGTGTGATGTCTAAGAATTATCAACCCTAGCAACCTCCACACATTTTTGCTCAAATTTTAAATTATGCTAAATTAGGGAAGTTGGAATTCTGAATATTGTTTGTTAATATGAAATGTACAAGAGTTCTGTTTCATGGACTTTTCAACAGAATAAAATGTTTGATGGATGTTCAGCTGTACAAGCTAGACACCAGAAATCT
Source organism: Channa striata (assembly GCA_033026295.1). Lineage (NCBI taxonomy): Eukaryota > Metazoa > Chordata > Actinopteri > Anabantiformes > Channidae > Channa > Channa striata. Next base: position 11,222,264 of record CM065172.1, on the reverse strand, counting down.
CTGATCAAAATTTCAGTAGTCCAGCTTAATTATTTGGTGCAATGTAGTCAACAAGTTAGGTAGCCTTAAAATTTACTAGTCACTGATCCCCTCTGTCCTTTGCTTTTTCTGGCCCATGATCAGCATGATCAACACAATTTTATCAAACAGCAAAGTGACGACTTTCTCTATCTAAATGTGTGATGCTAATTACAGAAAACTGTAAATATCACCATAATCCAAATGTTTATAATCTGCCTGGGCCCTTTACTTTAGTTTTATTATTTAAAATGTTCTGTTGAATCAAAAGTGAAGTCTGATGTATATTCATTTGATTTTTTACATTTAATTTATTATTACATCAGGCAGTTCCAGGTTATTTCAGAGAAAATTGTAGGTTCATCTTTTTCTTGGTAAAATACTAACAAATCTCTCCAGTCAAGTGGCGTTCATTTGTGCGCATACACAGATGAACACCACAACATTAACATCTCTCTGTGGTTCTAGTGTTGTGGTGAAAAGGGGTCAGCATGGGAAAAATTTAATGCCGGCTATGTAGTGCTATGTATTAAATATTCCATAGACTGGATTTTAAAGCATTAAATTTGTGTTGATCTATATATTTTTTATACATTTCTATCAAAAACAAGTTCACTAACTTGCGTGTAATAACTTATTACATTATGGGCAGTTATAACATTATACTTAAGATATTAATTAGAGCTCAGTTTGACATATTGTCTCTAATTGGAGATTTGGAACTGTGGCTATTCTCCCTGGAAATGGTCAATGACGTAAAAAAAAAAAAAAAACAACTACTACTTCTTGGAATTAGTTCAAAATTCAGTTCATTTGTCAACCATACAGACATTAAACAGCTGGGTGATGCAGCAGGACAATGAAGTACAACTACTACAGACTGGCTTCGAGGACACAAAATCCCCTTTTTTGGATTAGCCGAAGCAGTTCTGTAACGAAGAATGGACTAAATTTCCTCCTAAATATTGAGCAAGTCTAATCGGCAGCTACAGGAAGCGCTTGCTTAAGGTTATTTCTGCCAAAGGTGGTTCAACCAGTTATAAAAACACTGTTGCCATTCCTGTTCCCACCGTCACTTTGTATGTTTAATGGGTGTATTCAATTAAGACACGAAAGATCATGAGTGTGTTTTATCAGCTTAGAAACATTGTGTTTGTTTATTTTATTTATTCATTCATTTTGGCTTTTGTGAAGATCAGAGCACATTTCATGACTAATTTATGCAGCAAACCCGGAAATCGAAAGTAGCACCAATACCTTTTCTAGTGACTGTACGTTCCACTGCCCGTAAGAATGTAAGCATACCAAAGTAATGCTGACATTTTTTAAAACTCCGTTTAGTAATTATGTGTTTTGATCTGTGCATTAGATCCTAACGCTGTGGCAACAGACGTCTAATGTTATTAGTTCATCAGGCAATTTCACTAAATCAAACGCTTAAATGCAGTCCTCCTTTCTGTGCAGGACGCAGAAGATAAACCCCCGTGACATTAAACCGCGTATGCAACCAGAGCTTACCTTTTGCTGTGCAGCTCCTGCACTTTCCTGCTCTGGCTGGCTCACCCTGCCTCCAAACTGTCTGCACTGTTGGATCAAGAAGAAACTTTGAATTTTAAAATTATGCATTAGAAATATCGAGTCTATAATATGTGTTTGTATGTATTATGCTTAAATCTTTATCATTGAGAAGAAAACACTCCCACTACAGAAAAGTCAAGCAATGACAGTACACCCACAGAAATAAACAAAACTTCACACATGTAATTTGTAACTGTGTCACTTACTCATTTCAAGAGAGAACGGTGAAAAAAGGCTGAAAGCCCCTGCTCTGTCATGCTTTCTGAAAATTCAGGTGAATCATGATTGTAGATACAGTATGCACCCAAGGACTGTAGTACTCTCATCTGTACCTAGTCTTGCAGATAGACCACAGATGGTTAGGAGAGGTGAAACAGAGCCCAGAAAGCTCAGGAGCCACAAAGATTAATCTGACACATTAACCTAAAAAGTTTTTGAGCTCACAAGACTTCACATCAACTGTTAATTGGATTTTTCTTCCTTATTTCCAAAATTTGAAGTGCTGATGTTAAACTAATTTACTTCTCAGAATAAAGTTTATCGTCAGTTTTTTTTACTATTATACTATTCTAAGAATTAATTGTGGCTTGATATTAAATATTACAAAAAAACATTTTAACAAATATTTTAGAAGTTAAGTGAAAACAACTGCAAAACCCACAAAAAAAAACAAACTTGGGTGTAAATTCAGTTTTTGTTTGCTATTGTGTATTTTCTTTTTTTAATACAATGGGTGAAATTACAAAGGTTGTTTATGGGAAGTGTGTTGCTGTGTGTTTTTACACATAATTAAAGGACAAAAAGGGAAAACAATGTGCACAAACATAAGAAATATAAAACAAACATGAAATCTTTTACCCAGGTTTGTTCTTTAATAATACTATACAGTAATGTGTATGTTGGTTTAAAACAAATGTAACTGAAACTCTTGAGATAAATCAAATTTATTACAGTTATATACAGATCTGGCTGAAATTCATACAACGATCAGCAGGTTACAGAGAGGACCAATCACTAACACTACAGTGCTAAGCAGCATACGTTACACCTCTTAACCTTTACTTTTAACCATTACTTAATCAATACAGATCAATTTCTACTAAATCAAAAATAGAACTTACAGCACACTGCAGTTTTGCTGTCTGACCATTCAACACTTTCAACATAAACTCAATCAACACAAGTCGAAACAATCTGCATGTTAGCACTGGCTGTACACAGAAATGTTCAGTGCTCCTCTACCTTCTCTCTGTTCCTATGCAGGCCATTTGTTGGAAGTGAAAATGGCACAAGAGCTGATATCCCTTCTTCTCACTCATGGACTCTTCTTGTTAGCTGGAGACAGAGTGAGTAATTCAATAAGTCAAGTATTCATTTATTACTTTCCTTTTCAATCATGGGGCAATTTTTTTTTTTTTACTTCCCCCATCCACCTCCACATTGAGAAAAAAGTGATACAAGTTCTGCAACTTCCATCTGCGGCAGCCCTTGTCTTACTGCAGCTTAATTACAAAATATTGGCGCCGTTTTCTGTAAAGATTACTCACTGTAGGAGGCCCTACATAATTTGGACCGGAGGGTTTGTCACGGAAAATAATACAATGCAACTGGGCTTTCTGTATTAGATTTCCGCTTTTAGCCTGCTTGACATTTCAAGCTGCATGAACTAATACATCTGTTATTTGTTGATCATTTGATTATTAACATACTTCACAAACCAAATCAGCTGCCCTGCTGGAGACACAGATACAGCTCAGCAGACAGTCTGCGTTTTCTTGCCTGCCACGCTCGCAAAGATGCACAACTCAGCCCTCAGTGAAAAAGGAAAGTGGGGGGAAAAACATTTATCTTCCCCTCCTTTGAGCATATGAGCGCACTGACACTGGCATGGAACAAAGCCCGTCATCACATTCTAATCTCAAATTTCAGGGCTTTTATTTCACCCAAATGCCACCCTGCTGGCCTTGTGAATTATTGACAGACTGACACCAATGTGAAAGGACACATAAAAGAGGCTAAAAGCTCCGGCCCTGGAAGAGCTTGTCCTCTCCTATTGCCATCAACAGGGACACAAACTGTGTTAATGCTTTTCTGGAAGCTTGTGGTAAGTTTAAGACCAACATATAACTCCTGAGCCACAGCTGCACTATACAGCAGAGATATTCCGTGCAGCACTGCCTGGTTGGTCCACAAAACAGCGCTAGTACAAACACGACACCAAGGCAAAGCTGTGAATTATCTGATGAAACACGGAAATTAAAAGAAGTACTGGAAGTTACACACAGCAAGTTCTGCAAACAGCCTTTTAAAGGAATTCTGATTTGACTACTGCCTGTCATTTCTCATTTCAAAGAAACGCCACAAGATGGTACTTGGCTCGGCATGCAGTCATTTAGTGTGCATGATGAAGAGTAAATTGAGGTAAGCCGTGTGTCAACTAGACACTCCAATATTTGTCAGTTCAGTGTCTTCTCACACCCACGCCTACTCCTCATTTTGCTCAAAATGAAGATGTCACAAAAAAGAAGTGGAAACAGATGATAGATAATAGATTTAAAAAATAAAAAACAAACAGAATGAGTGTGGGCAGAGAGAAGCAGACTGAAACAAAAGCATCAACAGAGATGGGAAGTGCTGTTTGGAGGGCGTTTCTGTGCTTTCTAAAGTCATTTAATCCACCTCGCTCTCATTGCTCGCACCCTCGGGCCGCCTCAGTTTGTCCACCTGTTCATTAATCTGTCCATCTCCACCTCGCCGATCCTCTGTCTGCATGCTTAGACTCTCCTCCTCCTCCTCCTCCTCCTCCTCTTCTACATGGCTAACATCATCCTCATCCTCCTCCTTCTTCTCCTCCCCCTGCACCTCCATGCGGATCTGGTCCTTTAGGTCCAGCTGCACACTGAGGCCTACATTGCCTATATCACCGTTAATACCATGAGCTCCGTCAGGCCCTCCTAGTGCATCCTGAGGGCTGTGGTGTCCATCTTTGACAGGGGATGAAGTGGCAGACTCGTTACTGACAGGGGAGATGTCACTGCTGCTGTTGGTGTGGTTAATGGACGGTGATCCGGATGTTGAGGGTGGCTTCAGGGGAATCTGCCATGAGGGGATCTTAGGAATAGTGGGTGTCGAAGGAAATTGTCTCCTGTGGGTGGGGATGTTGGGTGGGGATGGGGGTGCACAAAAAAGAGGAAGAAAATGAGGCCTGATTACAACCTCATCCAAAACCTCCATCTAAGCAAAGTGTGTGAAAAATACTTTTTTCTCTCTCAGTCACAGCTTACTACAACAGCACAACTATACAGTACATAGTAGCTTCAGAGTGTTGAGTAACAATATATTCTCAACACTAGCTCAGATTTTAGCATGCAGCCACACACAAAGCCCCCTATGTAATTCCCATAATTACAGCAGAGAAAACGGCTTTCTCCCCTCAAACAGACAGATGTTCTTCACACCTGGAAAAGATGCTCAAAGATTTCTTTAATTACATCCACTGCAGCTTTTAGGATCAAAAAGACAACGATGTATCATAATGGGATCAGCACTTCTCAGTGGATGAAGAGACAGGAAAAAAAAAAAAAAACAGTTTAGAGATTATTTGAATCATTTGAACAGGAAGGGAACAAGTTTGGAGACAGATGGTTTTACAGAGACTTTATATTGTGATTCAAGCCTTTGCCAGAAAACTCATTGTGGAAGTCAGGGTGAAGTCAAGAAAGCAAATGACAAAGGGATTATTACTGATTAGAATGTACGAGGGGAAGAAAACATGCTCAACTAGACAGTTCTGAGGCAATTTTCATCCTCGCCGGTTTTCTGATGTACACTCTTACTGCAGGCTTCATTATAGACACTGATACATAATCATGCATGCTAATGGGCATGACTGAGCTTGGCTGTGCCTGACTAAATTGAGGAACAAAGCTAGATGAGGGGATGCCTATCAATATACATTAAGACCTGAGGGAGAAAAAAAGTGCCAAAAGGTCTTATACCTTGTGCTTACTAAATGCAATGATGGAGCAAAGGTATTTGAAATGGAGCAGGCCCTGATAAGCATCCGACATGTCTGTCAACATAAATAAATCATCTTTACTTATATGTCTTCTTTTGCACTTTACTGGAATTAATCCCTGGAAGTTGCACAGGAGTAAAACGTTTACACGTGTGATTGTCTTGCTTACCAAAAAAGCATTTAAACACAGAGGACCAGCTGATGTCTGCAGTATGCTAACTGGTCAAGCAACGTTGCAAAGAATATTGCAATTAGTATTGTAACCACTGATGCATGTGACAATGATTATATTTGAGGTTAACTGTCAATAAGACAGTTTGTATGATTTTATTTTTATTCAAAAACTAACAAAACTTTTAGGCCATCTACATCAACACGCCTTTACTGCAGAACGGACAATGCAAAGATGACTGCATGGTGGTTGTTTTGTAGTAACTATTGTAAGTGTTTCCGAGATCCAAACTCCAGGACTTCAATATATTTACTTCAACAAAAAAGAAAACAAATTACTCGTTTTTCAAGAGCTTTTACCTACATCTCATCTTGCCTCCGTAGGTGGGAGGTCAAAGAGTAAAGTTATTAACTAGGTATCAGCTGAAGGACATTTCCCAACCATGTTATGGTCACTTTTTGTTTCATACAGTCATTTCATGACAACTGAGTCTCAAGAGATCATGTAAAGTGTGTTTCCTGTTTCTCTATTTGTCAAATAAGAGTTTACTGTAAGTAAAAAAGTTTACTTTCACACTGTATATGTACTCTGGAAAAGAACTCTTCCAAGGAATCTATTATAATATTTACCTTTACTGTATTTGTGTTCTCATCAGTCAATAAAGAACTTTTTTTTTTATATGGGCAAAGCAAATAAAATACATAAAATACATACAATAATTTCAAGTAACAGTATTACTGTATATTATGAAGAGTTTTCACACCTGGATAGGTGGAGGAGCATATGAAAGCATGGTATGTTGGGATAAATTGCACAGCTTCAAGGTCATTTATTCCTATTTACACTTTCAAATTGTTCAAATGGACTGTATCCACAGACGTAAAAGTGTGTCAACACCTGCAGTTTTTTCTTTTTTTGTCTGTGTTTTGTTTCATTTTCGCCTGCACCATTTTACGTGATGGGGGTTTGGATAACATTGTTACCTGCTGAGCAGTAAGCCCTTCAAAGAGACGATCTCAGCCTTCAGCTCACCAATTGTTTGGTTGTCCAGGATGCGGTTGGTTGAGGATGACGCCTAAAGGAAAAACACAAGCGAGAAACACACAACAACTGTCAGAAACTCACAAGCACGGTTCAGGTCACATGCAGGTTTTCAGCACAAAGCCAATATACATCTTTCAACAACTCCACTATGCTCGGTCCACAATATGAAATAATAATAATAAAAAATTCTTTGTTAAAAAAAAGAAAAGAAAAAAGGTCAAAGGCTGCAAGGTAAACAAATATGCCAAATGCAAATGCTAAAAGCCACATGTTTCTGTGTAGTCAGGTCATTTGTCACCATAACAACCTCAACTGCGAACGACTGGTGACGACAGAAAAGAGTTCAAACAATCCCACTGTAGTCACCTTTATGCCCTTGGCTGCTCAGAAAGTCCAGTGAGTGTGAATCATGCTGTTTTTACATATTTTTCCATACAATCTAGAAAAGATTATGCCAGTGTCCAGTGTTTTGGATAATGACTTTATCTTGAACAATGGCCACATTCATAAAGGCAGACCATAGCTTAGCAGTTTGTTTTGTTCTTTTTGTCTTTTATCAAAGGCGTGTGTTATCTCACACGCACACACACACGAGCGCAGCATGAAATGCTACAGGGTATAATGGCAAAGTATTTGAATGGCAAATTACTGCTGAAAATCTGTCCCTGTAGCATTTTTTGGGGGGACAGGCACAAGTTTGACAGAGGGAGCTATAAAATAATGAGTTTTGAAAAAGGCGTGGAGGAAAAGAAAACACAAGACAACAGTCTGAAGTGAAATAAAACTGAACTCTAAATGTCGTCAAGTCTTGTGGACTGTTTGTTCACTACAAAATAATGAAAACAACACAAGCAGCGAAGACCTTACAGGCCCAACATGAAGGCTGGGGGCTCCAGGGAGGCTCATGATAAATCCAAGTCACAACCTCTTAGGTTTTTACAAGTCTTTTATTTTTCCTCTGAAATACTGGTTTACCGGTTCAGGACTTTCAAAGCTATTCAGATGAAACAACTATTGCTGAACTGCTCATAGACAAATGCAACCTGTGATAAAACATAACGAGGCATTGTTTGGCTATGAAGCCAAAATGGTTAGGAACCAGTGATATTAAAAAAATTGCTCTACATTCTTATTCCATTCTTGAATAATAAGCCCAAACATGCAGAAACAGAAGGATAGACTGGTGAGACGAGACGGGGGGAGCGGGAGAAGACAAGGGGAAAAGTAGGATAAAAGAAAAGTAAAAACTGTAATTAAGACTCTCCTGACTCACCAGAGGAAGCTTGTTAGAAAGCGTGGACCCCCTATCGAGGGGAGAGGGATAACTTGGACTCTTTCACTTGTAATTAAATTTAAGAGAAATTAATTGAATCACATCTGAAAGGGATCAGACTCATTTACAGTGGAAGGAGGGAGGCAAAGGAGGAGAAGTGAAGGGAGACAGAACATAAGATGAGGAGTGGAAGAAGGTTTTTTGGCTCTTATCGGCTCCTAAACCTCGCTGATAAGGAGTCGTGTTTTAGAGGTGGCGCATTGGAGGCCTGCTGAAGACACTCTTATTACAGCCATCACCTCATTAGAACCATCTTAATCCCTTGCCTCCCCAAGGCACCCGTATAATAAGGCTGCTTCTCTCTCATTTTAGACCGAAAAAAATTAATTGCTGTGTAGGCTGAGCTAAAAGACTTCCAAGGCACAGCTTAAAAAAAAAGGCAGATTTTTCAAATTAACTGAAATGTGAAGCTTTCTATATACTTACATAAGACAAAAAAAAAAAAAGACTTTAAAGTCAAATTGTTATTCACCAGCTACATACAAAATGTGCAGCATCCACACAGCAGCACCATATAATATCTCACATCAAGGCTTGTCACACAACACTACCTCTGACATATGTCTTATTAAGTCTTAAGAAACCTAATTAAATGTTGGGCCAGGACTGAATTTCAGCTTTGAGATATATTATGTCAGTGTTTATACACACATGTTGTGTAGGAATCTTGCGTTAAGTGCACTCCGTGCTTGGATGGAGGCTGAGTGGTGGGGTATCAGTGACCAGAGAGATTGAAAGTATGCCGCCGACTTTAAAAGCCCCACCCGAAGTGCTGACACATATCCAATAGACCACACGACTGTGGAAGTTGGGATGTTTTAACAAACTGCTGATCAAAATATTTAACCTCTGCAATGATTTAGCAGATTCTATTACAAAAGCACCATTAAAGGGATACTTCAGACGATACGACGCAGAACTTAACCTCAGTATTCTTCTGACTGTAGCTGTAAAAACAGTGATTTGGGGTTTCTTCTAAGTGCAGGCACCCACTTACTTGTTAACTCTGTGTCTTCTTTATATTTATCCACTTATTTAAAGATTATTCAGAACCAACCTACATACTTTAGACCTAATAAAGTGCATGCAACCAGCAAAAAAACTTAATTAAGCTGTGATTATTTATAAAAATGATTATTTCTGGATTAAGACTTTGGAAGTCACTGTTTTGAACTACCTGTCCTATGAGATAAGTACGATGCACAGATAATCTGTGGTTTATTACAAAGGAAATGTGTGCTTAAATGAATAACAGAGAAATAAAATGATTCAGAGCAATGAGTGCACATCTCTAACAGTTCTTTGAATGACAGCAGAAAACATAATTCTCCACTTGGCACTGCACCCTGCGAGAAGCATCATGAATGAACCAACCAACCAAAACCAAAACAACATTAACACCTCACCCTATGAGAAACCACCACTGCGCTGACTATGTGTGTTATTACTTATGTAAATACTTTACATAGTAAATATTTCCTCTGCTTTAAAAGCTTTTTAACTAACATGTCTCTGGTGGGTTGCTGGGTGTGATGGGTCAGCTTCTTTTTGCTTGTTAACTAAGTGCTTATGGAAAAAAGAGAGAGAGAGAGAAAAAATATATATATATAGTAAGTGAAGAAAAATAGACTATCAACTCCAGCAGCACCAGAGGACAGCAACGCATCTGGCTAAATGAAGATAAATGCCTGTGGACCATTAGCAACAAGATAAGATCTTTAACAAGCCCTGTTTAAGAGTGTCTGAAGGCAAATTAATTCACAGTTACTCCGCCGGCAGACAGTGTGTTTTTGTGTAACGCATGTATATTTATGATGGAATTAGTTTCAAAAGGAAGTCCCCAGAGGAGTGTTTTTGAGTGGAAACACTGGTACAGTACAATTGATTTCACTCTATTTATGCACTTTCCCACTGGCAGTTCGTCTCATGCAGGCAGGGAGGCGGTTTCTAATCTTCTATGTAGTATCCACTAATAAAGAGAACGATCAGTGAGTTGAGACAGCAGGGCAAACACAGTTAACAGGCAGATTTGTAATGATAATGGAGCAGAAATAGACTTGGCTGTTTAACATCAGGGATGAACAATCCCGAGGCAAATCTATCCTCAACACTAGGGGTAGGCTTAAAGCGGCATGTCTGAAAAGAGTCACAGTAAAAGAGAAATCAGTGAAAGAGAGAGGAACTGTCCCAAGCTGTGACATCTACATATATGCAGCATCAGCATGTGTTGTGTGTGTGGATACGAGTCAGTCTGTCTAAAGCTCACTTCCATAATGAGGTCCCCACAGTTAGGGGCTGTAAACGCACGCCACAACTGAGTGGTTTGCAAACTATGAGAAATGTTTATTTAGCAGCTGAGGAAACAGAAGTCTCCATGTGTTTCGGGTTAAAGTCACATTTCCGTGTTGAGAGGTATAATTGCTAAGTGTGGCGCACTTTGACTGGCGTGGTGAGGCAAACCCCAAAAGCCACAAACGGTGAAGTAGCTTGCCAGCGCCAACATGTGTTTCTCATCAAACACCACGGACCTGAAAACAATTTCTCAATTTCCCCCATAGTCTGAGACAACAGAGGACCTTGTGCCGGCTTGTAGGGAAAATTTAAGATCAACTCTACAACATTTATTAAGCAGTTTATGATTTGTTTAAGGGGTGTTTTTAATATAAAATATACTTTTTATACACTACCACTCTCCAAGTAGGCACTCATAGCAAATGAAGTAGACAGTTTTTAAATCCAATATATGTTTTGGAGATAGATAAAAATAAATACCATCCCCTTTCCCATTAAAGCTGTGGAGGGAACTCATTGTTGTGGATCAATAGCCTGTCGGAGAAAAAAAACCTTAGTTCTGTTTCAGACCAGCGTGTGGTCAGATAATCACTCCCATGTAGTGACACATGCTGATTTGGGTCTATCACTGGTTTCTACACTGCTCAGAAAAACTATGTGGCTCAGAACTTAAAACGGCATAAAATGAGCTATGAGTTGTCAGTTTTTGATGAACCTCATCCAGGGAGGAGATTCATATTTTTCTTCCTCATTTGTGCCGAAGCAGATGTGTCCGCATATGTTTCCCTGCGATATCCAGATGCTATAGTGAAACACCCATGTGCTTAACAAGCTGTGGACATAAAACATTGTCTAAGACTGTCTCTTCCAAGGCACTTTTTTTAAAGCCCAAAGATCATAAAACGATTTATGAGTAGCGTTATAAAAAGCAAGCAACATTTCATTCCTGCACATAAGTTTTTAGACACAACAATCACTCAATCCGATTCACCAAAAGCCCTAAAATTCTGAGTAGATTATGAACACTGTCTATAAAAATCAAAGTGAAGAGGAACGACAATATGGTTAAATATTATGGTCCGATGATGAGATGTACCATGCTTTTTGCAGCTTGTGTTGTGATGATATACAGTACTATAAGCCTGTCCGTCTTAGATAGTTATGAGTCGAGACAGTTTGCAAGAGATTTTAGTACACAAAAGCCTCGAGAAAGCTTTTTTTTCCCTTCTCATGAATCTTGAGGGTTCAGCCTTTACATTTATGAAGCTCTTGTGTAATTTCAAAGTTTATGCTGTTTGTTTCATTTGTTTCAAAGTTTGGTTCATTCTATAAACTTCTATGTGAAAAATAAATTGTTTTGTAAAGTTCTCCTTGTTTAAGGCTGAGTTTCATCAAATAGATTTAAATTATTTCTATAGCACTTTTCAAACACAATGGGAATTTTAGGTGCTTCACATCAGAATAAATGCAAAGTGATCTGCAGTATATTATATTACATATTAAATCAAATAAATATCACCTGGTGCCAAAGGTGACCTATGTCTCAGTGAGTAGACCAGTGAAAGCACAGTGGGGTGGAAAAAAAAAGTTTGCTAATCAGGTAGAAGCCCAGAAGTTAAACCGAGACCACTGATCTTTTGGCAAATGATTTGCGTTGGTAAGTGCAAGACGCTGAGTTTCTTCACAGCACAGTAGATACCTCTGCTGCAGTCAGTTCCTGAGAGAGCTCCTGGATTCTCTGCTGCTGCTGTATCAGGAGCTCCTGGACAGAGACCAGGGTCTGCTGCAGCTGGCTTACTGTGAAAACAGGCAGAATAGCAAATGGTAAATATAGCTAACTTCAAACACATAAAAAAGGAAGTAGGATTTGGTGATAAGGTTGTTTTGGTGACACAAAACCGAACATTTTCTTCCAGCGATGATGACAGAACTGATGAGACTCAACTTGTGTCACTGATCAAAGCTGTCCTCTAAGAATTGTAATCAAAGCTAATACCCGGTAACTTTAGTCGCAGCTTTTTGGTCCGAGGCGCTGGGGGTTGCGGGTGGGAAAGGGGGAGAGAGGGCAACATAGGATGGAGATATTAATCTCTAGTGTCTGAACTTAAATCAAATAACAGTCTCTAACCTTCCATTATCCACCCAGACACTGCCTTCTAATGCATCTTAAATCCTCAAACGATCAACAAAGGAAAAAACAAGGCTCTCATTTGGGAGGAGGCTGCCAGACAAAATGTCCCCCCTAATCCTAATAAATATTGTTCTTTTTCCATTGACTTTGAAGATTGAATTAGTTCAAGTGTTGGTGTTGGGCGAGGGTGTATGATTTCAAATAACACCGGGCACAGTTTGTTGCCCCCTGCTTCCAGTCACGCGTGTATTACCAAACAATGCATTAAGTTTCCCCGAGCTGATTATATTACAGAAAACCAATAAACATTCATATAAATCATGGGCGTGTAAAGTGTTAAATCAAGCCTAACAGGATTAACATCAACAGATATTGTGGTGGTCCAATGCTGAGGTTGTCAGGCCAATGGTTAAAAGCCTGAGCTGCAGCCGGCTGGACAGGATGTAAAGAACCTTCCGCTCACATTAACTCAGCACATGACAAAAGACAGAGCCCGGCTTGGAGGCTGTGTTTCTTTTGAAAAACCAACACAGACAAAATATTTGATCTTTCAAAAGACACTAATATCTTGTAGTGACACCTGTGTTTAAATGGGTGGAGTTATATCAATATAGGTGGGGTGCTGTAACGTTTGATCTTTTCATGCTTGCAGAATTCTACGGAATACGAGTTTGAGCAGGATCACTGGTCTGGGCTAAAATTATTGTGCAAACAATTTAGACTTTGTTACTTGGTTTGTTATCCAGTCTGACTAACTTTCTGAAGACGGTAATAAAACTAAAATACCGCTGCAATCCTTGCTTAAAAAGGTGTTACTATGATAGGGTGTGCACGCCAAACCAAGAGCTGCCCTAATAGTCTCTGGTTCCACATCACCACAAAACATCTTATCCAGATGTGTGGGTCAGCCCGTCACCCTATAATGCTGTGCCTCCTGAATTACCACTGGCACTGCTTATTCAGCCAAACAGTCCACCTCTTTTCATGTGTCTCCACAAAGCTGAAAAAAAAATGCATAACTTCTTATCCCCAGTTATCACAGATATGAAGCCAAGAGTAATGAAGTCAATGACTTTGGCCAGGCATGAATCAGAAGGAGGTTGTAGCTGTGGTGTGTGTGTGTGTGTGTGTGTGTGTGTGTGACAGCGAGGGAGAGAGCGAGAGGGAAAGAATCTGAGACAAGATGATGTGTGAGGCTTGCAGCTGCTCTGAGTAGGGTGCACATTGTGTATTCAGTAAATTATTCAGTAAATACCTCGATATAATGTACACTACATATGTCCAGCCCTGTCTCTGTCTTTAATGGCCAGCTGGTCACCAATATGGTTCCCACTGACAAAGAGTGCCCAAACAGCCGCACAATTCCATTACAGCCTGGGAGCGCTGAAGTAGTTCCAAGATCCATTCATTAATTGTCTGTGTGAAGTTGTAGGCAAATCATAATGGGAGTCAAGGCCCCTACTCTCGAGCTGGGGCTGGCGAGAGAGACTAATGTAGTCGCCATTCAAAAGGATACATCACCTCATTGCGCCCAGCACTAGAGAAATACATGAACTTTAACAAAAGGGGGTTTAAGCAATTGGCAGCAGCAAGGCAGTCAGTCGCTATTACTCAGTGCACCAAAGAGAAAGAGAGAAAGACAAAGGAAAAAGCAGGGGGAGAAAACTCTCAGTGTAATTGCAACCCCTCTCCCCAACTGTTAACTACAACAGTCATTAACTACAATAGCAGCTTGGCTACCGCAGTCATAGCAAATTAGTTCCCCACACTGGCTGAAGAAAAGACCTGTCCCCCCCCCCCCCCCCCCGCTCTTCTGGAGTCTCACCTACTCTCTGCAAAACACAGGATGACTCTTACTGTAAAATCCTGCCTTTACCGACAAACAAAACAGGGTTTGTAAGTTGGCAAATCTCCAAAAAGTGATAAGTAAAGCAAGAATGGGCAGTAAAACAGCCTGAGGAAATGTGTTTGCATAGTTGGGAAAAAATGACCATAAAAGAACAGATATTTGTTAAGCAGATTCAGGGTGACACACCTTGCATGCAATCTCACACAATTGCTGCCCTCCACCTACCTCAGCCAGCTAGAAAACAATAGCATGGGTGTGACTGGATAAAATGATAACAACCGTATTTTCATCTACACTTTGGCGGTTCATGACAAAGTCAAACACTTAATTTGTTTTAATTTGGAGATGAAGGAAAAACAAACAATGAATGCCTGTATTTAAACTGACAAGATCATATTTGTGATTCAAGTTTGCCTCCTCCTGTCAGTCTAAAAGTAAAAACCCTGACAACAATCGGCCTAATGTTAGTTCACACATTTTTAGTGCACAACAAAAGACACTGTTGCAAATGAGAGGATTTTGACAACATATAAAATGACATTTTTACCTTGTTTGATATTTATACAGAGCAGTTCACACAGCTCATGTACACTTTACTCTGACCTTATTAAATTTAAAGGCATTGAATGTCTTGACTCTAGGTGCTTTATTTCAACATAGCTGCTTTATAAAGTATCTGAGTGTATTAAAAAGGGATCCACAAATTGAAAGTTTATTTTTTTTAAACTATAGCCTATTTTTCTTTTATGTCACCTTCCTCAAATGGGGATTGGTACCTTTCAGGTGAAAACACACTCCAGTTCAACACTCGCGCTAACAAGCCTAAACTTTCTTAGAGTGCCTCTCTTATTTACGCCTCCCTGGATTTTTAATTATACTGACAAAGAGCTGGTAAAGCATCTTCCTCCCTGCCTCTCTCTCTCCATGTCTGACAGTCAGGTTGAGATTCCTCACCTGTCCAACATGGGAGCCGCACCTGTCACCGCGCACTTAATCACACTAGGGCCAGTGCTGAGCCCAGACGCCACACAGTGCCATGCCGCACGCACATGCTGCACACACACTCTAAACACACACACAAAATACAGATACATGCACACAAAATTAAAATGAACTTTCTCACCACCTACGGGGAAGAGGGTGGATGATGATGATGATGGCAGTGGAGGTTTGCATGGGGGTGAAGTTGGTGCAGGGGGGAGACGGATGGAACGGGGGAGTGAAAGAGGATGGGGGGGGGAGAAAAGTTGTCATTTCCCAACTCCTCATTAATATTCCGAGGTTAAGAGCTTTTCAGCGAAACGTAATTAATTGAGCCAGAGCCTGACAGTAAACAAGCAATTTCAAATTAAAGCGAAATGACAGCGGCGTCATTTGTTAAAAACGTGCAGGGCCCCCCGATTTTGGCGACAGATAAATGAGGGAAAATGTTAAGGAGGGAGAAAGTGATGAAGATATTAATCTTCACCTGTCTGTGTCAGCGTGCCACTCATTGCTGCAATGTTGCTCTCCATCCTCTGCAGATGCTTCTTGTCCTCTCGGCTGCCCATAATGAGGGGAAGGATGTATTTCTGCAATTAAAAGAATGGAACAAAATTAAACTTCTCTCAGCTGGGAAGGTGCAGAAACATGAGGAAAAGACAGGGCCGCCAAGATTTGGCAGTGGACGACCACTGGGATTGTTTTAATGGTCTAGTGCCTCTTGTCTAAACTGCATGACTAGTGCATGCATTTTTACAGCAGTGACCCAACAACCGAGACTCACTTCAGGTGCTAAAAAACTGTTGTGAATTAATTTTGATTATGAAATTATCATTCATCAAGCATAAATGTCAAAAATATGCTTCTTCTCCTTTTTTAAAATACAATTTATTGTAAATAGTGATGTCCTGAGGTTTGTTGAGTCACAGAAGAATAAGGTGTAATATTTGATTTCTGAATTTTTATAGACTTTATTTTTATAGGTTTATAGACTAGAACATTTATTCATAATTTCCCCCAAACACCACCACCGCTAAAAGTACTAGACAGGCCTACTGGGCAGAACATGGTGGTAAACAGTCATAAGAGTCTGAAAAAACAAAAACAATGTCCTGTTGTTCATCATCTTTCTGCCACTGAATACACACAACTCTACCAAATCATGTAGGCCTGACAGCCAAATGAGGGAGTTTGTTATTCAGTATGAGAGTTACCCAGATAAGCAGCTTGTATGCATCTAGCTAAATCTTACGTGTGTGTGGCTAAGCTCAGCAAATAAAATCATGTCCATGTGACACTTGAGGGCCCAGCTGAACTGCATTCAAAATCTTTGGTTTAATGCTGAATAAGGATCACTTAATGCCTAGCAGCCGGTTACAACTCGCTGCTGAACAAGCTGGGGTGTCTCTCCAGCTCAGGTGGCAGGAAGAGTGCAAGTAATAAACACTTTTTAGAGAAAAAGATTAAATGAGTGTCAACATGTGGTAATTAATAAGTGGGTTGCTGGGAGTGTGGTGTTTACAAGGTGCACCATAACATAAATAAAGTATGGACAGAAGCCTGGACATATGGTGCAACTGGCGCCACGCTCCAGTGACATGACAGCAACCTGTGCCGTCCCACCAGGGAATCCCACTTCCCAGGCGACTAGTGGCAAGGAAAACCTGCTGCATTTAGAAAACTGTAAAGTGGTACAGTATGTGTTTTCCAAAGGCTGCAGGAAGAAAGAAATGGGAGACTTGTTCAGGCTTATGAAAAGCCTCTGTAAAGAACGAAAAGAATGAAAAATAGGAAATAACAGGATCTACCATCCAGGGTCAGGTAGGCATATGCATGTACATGATCGGCACTCCTTTTCACTCTCTCACAAACACACAGAGGAAAACGGCCTGTCGTCTAGGCCAAGAGCTACTGCCAGAGCTCCCGTCCTCCTCTAAAACGAGAGTAATGGCTTCCACATGCCACTCAGACTACTAACAACCACTATGGGATTAACGTCACCAGGGACAAGGGGCCTCATGAGCTCATGTTCAAGCGTTGCTAAGCCTGATAAAAACCAGGGTGATTATTTTTAGAAGGTAGGATGTCAAAAAAAGCCTTGTGTGCTGTGTTAGCAACTATATTTTATAAAAGGAAAAATGTATATCTCAGAGGAGGAGCAAAGGGGAAGTTAAAAAGAAGGGGTTTGAATGAGATCATTCTTTGACGTAACACAGGGTAGCTTTAATAAAAAGACCAGAGTGATGTTACGTACTGCAGAGGCGCCTTTGATTCCGGCAACATAATTCATCATAAACTGCTGTACTTACTAACCCTATCAATTTAAATGTAATTTCAGAGAGAAGCTGTGCTGAAAAATCAGGGCAATCAAACTGAAATATGTATTACCAATTTTAAATAAAGATATACTTTTGAAAAAAAAAAACACAGGCGAAACGCAGCTAAAACCGCAGTAAAGCATGGTGTGACCAACCTTGTAAAGCTGATGAAAACCAAAGACGATGCCCACGATGATGATGGTGAGGGCGCCATAGTCTCTCCATCTGTAGCCTGCTTGAGAAGAGGATAAATTGTGTGAAAATGGCAAAATAATGATTTGGGGATGGATATAATGATATATTAATTTATTTTGGATGGCTTTTAAAGAATGTACTGACATACTGTAACATGGACTTTGAGAATCATACTAGTCTCTGGAAGAACTAATCTTACATAACAGTATGTTTTAGGGACAATTTTAAATATATACTCATTGTACAAGTCCAGTTTCTTTTCTTAAAACTTTCAGTTATAGCCTTTGAATTATTTATGTACAACTGCAAAAGGTGAAGGAGTCTAAATCTCTACAAATAAGTTCGGCTGCCACCATAAAGAATCTTTGGGATAACTAGAACTTGGATGACTGACTTCACAGAAGAATACTTTGTAAAGATACTGACTTCTAGCTGTACTAACAAGGTTTTAAATGTCACCTAAATACTGTATATTCTGTTTAGAGATGAGCCGATAGATTCCTTTAAAAATGGACAAATACATTGCTCATACACTTAAAAAACCGCAACACTGTTAGTCTTCCACTGGAATACAGTGTTATCTTATTCCTATAAAATCACTGCATGTAATACTATCCTGCTCTACCAGAAAGGACACCATAGGCATCCACTAATTTTGAGGAAGGGGGAACAAACCCAGCCTATGTATATAAACCTTTGAAACAACTAAAATGAACAAAAAGGTAAGTGAGTGTTTGTTTGGTTGTTGAGAGTCTTGCTGACTGACAGATAATGTGAAAGTGTGTCATTGTGCAAGCTGTCATCTGGGTAGGCCAACTGCCTGTCAAACTGGAATTCCCCTTTTGAGGGAGACATTCAACTGAAAATGTCACCAAACAAAAAGGTCTGGAGGAAATATATATTTTTTGATTTACTCTAGCAGGGTAGAAATGAAAATGAAATTAGAGGTATAGTCATTAATACACACCAGTAATATTCTTTTACAGATCTGATTTTACTTAACGGGTTATGCGGTAAATGTTTACTGGTAAATCGACTGATCAGATCTGGTGCCTACCACTTGTATGATGCAAATAGAATGAAACACCAACTGTCATACTGAACTATATGGTATATTTTCAAGCTGAATGCTATTTTATTCTTCTTACTCAAGGGCATGTTTCATCACGGATGCAGCATTCAGGGATGAACCTGTGACCTCTTCTATCGGAAATTCTGAATCATTCCCCAACATCCATATGGTAACCACATAAATTTGGGTCTTCATCAAAATTATAGCTGCAGTAGACTGTCACCCATCCTAGAACACCAGGCTTCTGAAAGGCCTGGGAGTCCTTGGGATAGGTGGTTGACCCTGAACAAGCCTCAGTGCATCACCAGGGGTCTTCACTTGCTATGCCCCCCCTTTAGGACCTTTCATTCTTCCTTTGTCTCTCCCTTTACTCTACCAGTTCCACTCTGCTATCTTCCTTTTTTTATTTGGTCACTTAAGCTGTGGAACGGTGGTCTCTATCCTCCGTTTTTCCAATCTCCTCTCAAATTTATTGGGTTCAGTGGAGGCCTTCCTGTCCTTCTGCCGTGTGGAAATAGAGATCAGAGTATCCATTACTTCGACAGAGATGGATGCGGGTCCCTGTGCACCGTCCCCATAACAAGGACATCAAAGGGAGGTAGCCCCCTCTTTTCGGCATGACCCCCCATACAAGACTCCCCGCTCTCACCTCATTATGCAGCTCCCTTATAGCCGTTTTGATATAAAACCCCCGACTATGGACGGAGAGCTGTGAGTCTCCCTAACTACATGGCCATCCCATCAACATCACTTTCATTACAAAACATGAGATGCCGGGGGAGTCAAGGACAGTGTGGTAATAAATGAGGGTGGAATACATCTGGAATCATTGTCATATGGGTTAAGCATTATGCGGACTTCATTCTGCATTGGTAAATCAGTGGACAGCACTCATAACCTCCTGAGGTAATAAAGATACAGGTTGTGGTGTGGGGTCTTGCCAGGGTGGAACCCCTTGAGACGGAATGGGAAGTGACTTCATGAGCTTGTGTGGTGTGATATCATTTTCCCTGTGTCTGAATTCACGATCAAAGCAAATTCCGCATAGCATAAACATCTAGAATCCTTCTAAAGATCCAGATAGTGTGAGAGCTACAGGTAATACTGACGAGAGAGTTTAAATTAATATACTGTAAAAGCAAAATGTAATATCAAACCTATGCAGGACAAGGGTCTTAGTTATCAATAAAAGTTTTTTTTCTCCAACCAAGACAGTGAACATTACTATCAACACACAGCAGGTACTGAGAGAGAAGAAAGTGTGCACTCACTGTGAGCTCCAGGAGCCAGCTGAGTTGTGTGGAGGGGATGTGAGGGGCCCACAGGGACCAGAGAAAGGACTTCTTCTGTGCTCCCAGAGCGCTGAATGGCCAAGTCTACCTCCTCATCTGTCAGCCCTGGAATCAAGACACATCTTTAAGACATTTGGAAGGGCTACAGGGACAATTGGAACAATGGGGAACACCAAATGGCTCCTTGGTTATCATAATATATACTTAAATCTGTCCCAAGCTCCCTACAAATCTTTAAAGCACAATTTAGAGAAAGTATGCCAAATCGTCATTCAATTTTACCAACCCTCTACTAAAAATGTATTTTCATTTCATAATTTAGAAATTCCATTGAGAGTTTCTGTTTCAGGGACATCCATCAAAGAAAGAAAGTGTGGAAATGTTCACACAATGAAATCTGAAACTCTGCTAGCCTATTAACTGTCACCAAAGGCAAAGAAAATAAGAATCTGTCCACTTCTCCAGTTATATTTCCCATGTG
Organism: Channa striata; assembly: GCA_033026295.1. NCBI lineage: Eukaryota > Metazoa > Chordata > Actinopteri > Anabantiformes > Channidae > Channa > Channa striata. Next base: position 11,201,490 of record CM065172.1, on the reverse strand, counting down.
GAGATTTCATACACCCCAGACAGCAAAAATGCATTATTTTAATTTCTTCATTGTAATGTAAATGTATTACATAATTTTGCAAATGCCAATATAATTTAATCTTCAGATCTTTTTAATGATTTTAGTGATGATTAAATTGCAAAGGGCTCCCTGATGGAGAATCAGAGGGGAGGAGAAAAAAAATCTAATATGAACATCTCCTTTAGTGGCAAGAAAGGATTTTATTTCAGGTGCCATATGCTGCCATTGCTGTGGGTCTCATCTTTTAATAAGCATCTGAATCTAAACAAAAGAAAATAATTAGAACTTCTGATGAACTACATTCAAACTGAAGCACAAAATTGCAAAAATTAGGAAAAGCTTTCAACATAGAACTGCCAGCTCTATAAAAGTAGCAGTTATGCACTGATGAACACGGTTTACTGTATGTTATAATAAATAACCTCCATAGCTCAGACTATCAATTTGTTTACTGTCAAATTGTGGTTTCCTAACATTTTCCCACTACTACCATAGAAGAAGAACTCTTTGATAAGTGACGGAAAAAAACCTTTGGAAGACAGTATTTTGCATGAACTACTTCACTGACTTTGGAGAATTTACACAAATTCATCCTTTGAGAGCCATTGAGCAATTGCAAATGGGTCTGTAGCAATTTTTTAAAGAAATGGCTAGTTTTCATTAACAGTAGTGAAAAGCATATAGTGACAGACAAAGTGTTAATAGGTAATAATGTAAGGAAGAGATTTCCTTTTCTTAAAAGCACTATTATATAAAAGATCTTTTAATCAAACAATCCCTTCCATTTGAATATCTGTTTAAGGAGTTAGACAAATCTGAATAACAGGTTTAACCTTGATCAAAAAAACCCACTTTAACCTATCCCTGAAGGAGCAGCCCGAAAGCATAAAGAAATCCTTTGATAATCTACGACACAGCTTATGCCAAGTGGAGGTCCCTTCCGTCACCTATTTAAATGCTCTGAGGACTTCAAATGGCCATGAAAATTGTTGAATAATTGAAGGCAAATATTGGCCGGTCTGTAGTCTACAGCAGGTCCTGAGTGCCAGGAAGTGGTGAGCGCCATGTGCTGAGTTTGTGCAGTCAGACTGCACTGTCAAATAAGCAATAATGTGTCCCTGGACTCCGGATTCATCTGACCACAGCAGACTACACGGTGGCAGACTATTGAGTGGATGCAAGGATCTCAGATTCAATGACTGAGAAATGAAAACACGCTTTAGGATTATCTTTTCACCTTGAATGTAAAGTCTTTATTAGAAAATCCGCATTTAGGATGCTATCAAGATTAATGTATGTACATCTTGATGACTGTTCACATCTTTGATGTTGTTTTTGTAGCAAATTACAGTTGTTCTTTATCTGTACCTTGCATCAAAACAAAATACATGGAAATTCCTAAAGCTGTTTTCTAGTCAAATTATAACTTGCAAAGTTGCGTTGTAGGCTCTGATCTGTTTATTGTTGAGGGGAAGACATCAGCAAATGAAAGGGCTCTTAGATCCAAAAGAAGAGGGAACAAGGTGAAAGTGAGTTTTACATATAAAAGGGAAAGACAAAAAAGGGATTTTGAAATTTATTATGGGTTCCAAAACCTGTGGAATGACCCTTGGACCCCCATTTCAGATCAGCCTGTGGGGAGATGAATTTTTTAAGACATAAATTACAACTAATGACGACACTATAAAAAAGAACAATAATGGAAAGCTATTCTGTATTTCATTATACTGTATTATTTGGTGCACCTGATACACGTAGTGCCTGTTTATGAGTCACCGTATTAGCAGATGCTCAGCCAAAGCATTTGCTTTGACCTTGCCATTCTCATTGGGGCATGAAATTACGGTGCTGGCACCTCGATATTACAGCTATAAATACTGTAAACTGCATATCTGGGCTACGTTTTCTATTGTCTTTCAACATAAACCTGATCGGTATTTATTTAAAGGAAAACCCATTGCTCGTCAGGTTATTTACAGCTCTATTTTCAGTGGCTCATATTCTCTGGGTATTTTTTAAGGGCAAAGAGGCAGCAAGGCTCTTACATTAAATCCATTTCTCCAATTCTGGCACTTTTGGACTTTATGGGTCAAGACCTAGACTGGACAGCCAATTATAGAAATTGCTTACTAAAATATTTTGGGTGGTAAAAGGTGAATGCATTTCCCGCTGTCCTCCAAGGCTTGAATTATGAAGTTGCCCTTGAGTGAAAATTACTTACATTTTGAATACCATGTTAAAAAAGAAAAAGAAAAAGAAAAAGAAAAAAGAAAAGCACAGCAAGGTTCATAAATAGATGGAGGTCAATGGGTATTAAGTGAAGAGCAACTTTAACCTGTTTCTGATGCTCTGCTGGCCAGGAAAATTCTACATGTCACTTTGTTCGGTACAGCTGCTTAAAAATGGCATGCCCTAAATAATGACCACTCTCATAGAGTATTCATTTATGTATTAAAAAGGGGACTCTGTTCTCATTTCCCTGCTTTATTGCCTTGTACTGATGACAAAGTAGGCAAGGCCTAGGCTAGGTGGCGCCGTGGAGTAATTTATAACCACATCAATCCCTTTACCTTCTATGCAGGCCTTGGTCATTGTCATTTTTGTCCGAGAGGTGAGTCACATAACGCCACTTACAAACAGCATCCTATTAATATATGGAATGATGAACCTTAGCTTACCTTCATACCAGGTATGGTAAAAGACTACAGCCTACTTCTGTTCCCCATGACCCTTGATCACTGGCATGGTACTCAGGGTGAAATCTATTAGCATTATTTATTTAACTCAATAACAACTAGAAAGGCATAAAAAGAGATATAAATCAAGCCATCATTTATCTCCCAGTGACAGAGAATGTACTGTGCCCGTTTCATGTAGTGCAACAACTTATGCAGCAAAACTTAATACAACCCTATGCAAGATAACTGAAATAGTAATAAATTAAAAGACTTTCATCTAATAATAACTGTGGTATTTATAAGTTGAAATGAAGGTATTAACATTAAGTTTATTGAAAAACAATCATATTTGACTATGATTATGCAAGTAAGCTTACCTGTGATCACTGCTACAAAAGTGATTGCACCAGTGATTTCCAATTAAGGCTAACTGCACGACCAAGGTCATAAAATAAACCTTTGTCAGAACACCACAGCTTTCTCTATTTTGGCCTAGGTTTTTTCTAATTCAACATGGCAAAGATCAAGAAAATAAGGGCGATAAATATTTGCAGCACAGTAATTAGACAGACAGAACCAAAATATATTTGTTAGAATCAGATGGGTTGTAAGATGACTTTCGAAGCACCGGGAATGACACGGGAGATGGGAGTGCGGTGATATAGGGCTGCATTAGTGTAAAAAGTGTAGGAGAAATTAGATTTATACAATAGGTGGCACTAGATTGCATATCTGTAAATACCCAAAATATTCCACGAAAATATGGCTCCCAGCCCCAAGATCCTTGGCAAGAGAGGAATTTCCCAACACGAAAATGGCCACAAATGCAAAAATCTCACTCTCTCTCTCCCCCTCACACACACACAAACACAGAGTTATTTCTTAAGAAGAAAAAATGTACAACTGTGAGACGGCTAAGTATCTCAACCTGACCTGAATGGAGTATAACACAATCTTGGTATTAGAAAGTGGAGAGGCGAACAACAAAACCCTCCAGCAAAGAACAGCTGAAAAGAATCATCTGTAAAAAACTGGGGGGGGGGGAATCTCTTAACAGTTTTGTAGAGGCCTGGTGTCATCCACAGCCAGGAAGATTGGACCAGTCATCATAAAAAAAGTTAAATAAAACAAAAGAACAGAATCTCATTACTGAAGGGTGTGCTGAAATTTGTTACAGCTGGGTCTTAAGTATGGAGCGTTCATTAGAGTTTAATTAGTCCAACATTTCTGGTTTCCAATTAATTGGCTTTATTTTTCTAAATGTGATGGTTAGAAACAACTAAAACAGCATTAAATAGGCAGAATTTGTAATTACGTTACATTTTAGTAATACTGACCAGGGCTGCACTCACTTTTGTTGTATAATATAAGCACTTTCTCTGTGCTTTACTTTCCCAAACTGCACTCTACTTGTTAATCTGGGTGCGTCTCACTAATGTCAGCTTAAGGGCCACGGTTAAAGTGACATACAGAAAGCTGGAAAATGTTCTTGACTTTGTTCTGAGAACTAGAGTTTTTTTGGCAATTATGTGTGTAACTGCTAATTGTCTGGGCTAAATGGTGGTGCCAACATTGGGCCCAATGCTGTTAAGTTGTTACATGGGTTAATTGTAGAGGACATAGATGGCACAATTCACTAGATGAGACCGTAGCACATTATATTTCAAACACAGTAAAATTTACTTGATCTTGGCAAGGAACGGGATAAAGCAAAATTGCTTCAAGATGGCTGCAAGACAGTTTAAATGCAATTCGTTTCCCCACTCCTCTGAAAAAGAAAAAAAAACACATCTGTCTTTAAATCTTGATTTATATTACATCAAAGTGACAAAGTTTCAATATTTCAGCCAGTTTATTTAACAAGGACTCGAGAAGAGCAGCTACAAATATTGGACTGCATAATTGCCAATTCATTCCCTGAAATTGACAGTTGAAGGAAAACAGAAAATTGTATTTTTAAATTAATATTGAAATAAACCACACTATTAGGATCTCTTTGGAAAAAAGAAGATGTAACCAGAGAGGCATCCTTCAGTGCAGATTAGGGCACAAATGCGCAGGGAAATAATATGTACGAGTGAGATTATTGTGTAAAGATTCTGCAACATGCAATCAAAGTGGGCCCTATTTTCCCCTTCATCAGCTGTCCAGCATAAGTACTGGCAGCAAGAGGAATCCAATTTAAATTCCACTCTACCAGGAGATAGTATTGTTTCATTTTATGTGTGCTTTGACATTTCTGGCTGTTAATATAGAGTAAAATCCAGAAGTATTTACATAAATATGACATTAAACTGTATTAGAAATTAAGACTGACACATCTGCTGTGGTGACTGTGGGAGGAGGATGATGATTGAGTTTCTAGGTCAAAAGGTTGAGAGACAACGCAAGCCAGATACGGCACAGAAAGACGGCAACTGTGAGTACTCGCCAATTTCCGTTTGTGCAAAAGTCGACTATAGCTCAAGTAAAGGAGAAAGGGAAGCGTACAAACATTGTGATCATATCCTAATTTTAGTTTTTATGTAAACACTCAAACAAAGACAAATCCGTGGAATTCTACTGATGAGTTCTATCAGAAATTAAAGTGCAGATGCTCTTAAACTCATCCACACTTACTGGCCACTTTATTAGGAACACCTGTACAATCTAATAGAATCCAGAAAAAGGACCTCTGCCATGAATTCTACTTCTACAATGTTTTGCTTGTTTTAGTTTTTAAGTTGAAACTGTCAGAAAGGTTTTAATTCTACTCTTTATATTTGAGGTTGTAGTGAATACTTGAGTTGTACTGGAATGCATTATTAAGAGGTGGTTGTAAAGTTTTGCCCCCCTCGTTCATTTCAAATGTCTTAAAATCTTAAAATAGGTTAATGTCCAGTAAAACAATAACATGAGTTTGCAGTGGATTATTTCTCCATGACATTTTCACTGTAAATTTGAACTAAAAATAGCCAAACAAATAAAGCTTTAATTGTCAGTCTAAACTTGTCTTGAGAACAAAGACTCTTTATGAGATGTAGCCAAGAAATTAATGATTTCTTAAAAGAGGTGCTCAGTATAATCTCCAGAGACATGCTGCAACTGGATCCAATCGGGACAGAAGACACAGTGGAAAGCCAACAAAAAAGTACACAAATGCCCAAGAAGAAGAGTACTTATGAGTGTTTTCAAAAATATTTGACTACTCCAGAATTGGCTGCATTAATACAAACCAGTGTGCGAAGTGTTGTGAAGAAAAAACGCTACTATAGTTGGAAAACCATATTAAAAGGTTGCAAACCATATTAAAAGGTTAGCAAAAAAAAGAGGACTAAAAGTTTGAAATGTTCAGATCTAAGAGAAGACCATGTGTCAGAAGTAGAGGTCATGAATAGAGGACAGATGCCTGCCTAACACCATCAGTGAAGCATTGAATTGGAAATATGATAATCTAGGAATGTTTTGGCAATTTCCAGAGCTCAACCCCATCAACTGCTGTGGGAGAAGCTGGACTGAGAAGTCTGAGAAACCCTGACCAGCAGACCTTTGGGAAGTGCTGCAGAAGGTCTCGGAGGACATCGCACTTGAATGTCAGCAAAGAACAATCAGTAGATTGTCAAAAATTTGTCAGTTATTGTTATAAAGGGCAGGTTTTTTTGATGGAAGTAACAAGGAACATGCAAATTTGATTTGACCATTCTTATTCTGTGTTCAGATATGCTTAAAGTTAACTGTTCTTTATTCTGTGTTTTGTGATCTACTTACCAATTTGATTGAATAAAACAAACAAAAGATAACAAAAATTCTCGGCAGTATAAAACTCTTATCTAAAAGGTAATTTCAACTAATAATTACTCATATTGCAATGGCATTAATAAAGGGCAGGGCAGACATTTTTTTTATTAAACCAACCACGACAGAGAAAAGGCTAGTTTAAACAAGAAAAACTGTCTATTGATATCAATTTAACTAATTCAACTTCGATTAGCCGTTTAGTCTCAGTTTTATTAACAGTTAAATAATTACTGCAGTGTAAAGTTAAAATAACCTTGTCCTGACACAAGTTCCTGTCAAACATTTTCAAACACTGCTCTAAGTTTAAAATTATTGTGCTGAACTGATAGTAAAAAAAACAAAAAACAAAAGAAAAAAAAAGTTTAACAAAGCAAGAGGTTTAAGGAAAGTGCTTTTTGTCAACAACTTAGGGCAGCTAAAGAATATATGTACAGGATTTTCATGTTCACTTCTGCATTACTAGACCATACAAGTCAAGACTTATCTGATAAATAAGTGCTACTCGAATATACTTTGTGCTTAGCATTTCATTGCTTTGTTTTCTCTCATCTTTACCCTATCCTCCTCTTGGATCAATGTCTTTATGCAAATAAACGGTTCTTGTTCTGATCTCTACAGTGGAACTGACTTTCCAAAATAAATCTGCATTAAAGCATCATACATATTTCATGGACTTAAAGTGCAGTAAGAGCAAACCATTTTGGATAGCGAAGCTCCACTAAGTTTATACCAAAGCAAAAAGAAAGAAGAAATGAGGTATAGCATGACATCATTTGGTACTAATGAGACCTTATAACATCTGAGATAACCAACGGTAGATTAGGAGCATGCTTTAGTTGTCAATAACAAGACAGAAAGACAAGGAATTTTTAAAAGATATCAAGAGTCATTAGTGCCATGTGATGTGCGTAGTAGCAGCCGGCAACCATGGATTTGGTTTCAGGTTACCTTCCCCAGTCGTGGAGCTTTTAGGCTCATTTTTCACTGTTTGGCTACTATAGTGCTGGAGGCGAAATCCCTTAGCACTGCAGAGGTACTGTCCCATAAGTACTGAAATGTTTTGTGAAGAACTGAAATAAAAATACCACAGAATGTATCTGAGGTAAAGCCACACACACACACACACACACACACACACACACACACACACACACACACACATATATACACACACAGCATCTCTGCACAGTGTTAGTGCTCAACCATAGGTTTGTTTTAAAATATGTGGCATAACACTGCACATTTCCACTGCCGCATTATATTGAACCAACTTAAATGAGTTCAGAGTAATAAAGGTTTTTGCAAGTTTTATTGCACAAACTATATTCTACCATGTGTCAGAAATAATCTCAATGAATTGCAAAGAAACTGAAGAGCCAGCAAACATTTCCACCATCCCTGCTTAGGATAGCTCCGTGTGTCATGCCTCAAATTTACAATAACAGTTAAATTAAGTAAAAGGGTTAAAATGCTGGAAGGCAATATTGATAATTCCATTGAAAATGCAGAGGGTGTTTGTCAATATTAATTTTCCTGAACCCAAAGGAGCATCCAAACTGGTGTGTCATTTATTCACAGGGCTTGAATCATGCACTCTGAAGTCCAATCGACCCATGTTAGACCCCCCCAGGGCAAAGAGCTAAAGCCACAACCTTTGAACTTTACAAACCAATCTTAAAAAAAAGTAAATACTGGTCAATCACATTCTGTAATTCTGTGAACATACGCTTTATGAAGTTAATACCATTATCATTATATTATATTTTTCAAGGTTCACAGTTTTGCATTAAACATAATTTAAGAGCAAATTAAATATTTCTCACCTTTCTTTTTCAAAAAGGCTTTTCTGGTGGCCAAGGGACTCTGACGCACTTTGGGATTCTGTAGAAATTTTACAGCAGTGGCAATCTGTGAAGAGACAAATGTGATTTAATTCCTTACAATGAGATAATGTGAAAGGAAGAAGATAAGGGCTTCAGGAAAGTGATGCTTTTAGCTGTACAAACAACAGTCTAGACCTTATTTAAGAAAAAGGTTCGTTATGAATCTAGACGAAAAAAAAGAAAAAAAAACACATAAATGGATTCCATTTGATAGTTGCTTCTAAGCCCCCCACACCCAGCAGTGAGGAGGAAGACCACCTGACCACTTTCCAGCTAAATGTGGGGATTGACCAAATCAGCAGTTATAAAATTAGCCCATCAAGAGTGCTGGACAAATGGAGTATGGAGCTTAATTTGCTATTACCCTCTTAAAGACAAACTTCCATTCTTAAGTGCGCAGTGGAAGAAAATCTATACTTAATGCAGAGGTGATCATTTGTATCTAATAACTTGAGAATCCTAGGATGAAAACTTCTGTAATTCTTCCAGTTAAAAACCTGCCATGATCAAATCACCCAGCCTGAATGTTGTAATGACTTGAAACGTTAATGCACTAGAACGTTAAATAGCATCAGAACATCAGTAGTTTTAAGTGCACTGCGTTCATCGATTCTATTATGTTTTCCTTCGAGATGCACCTTAATTTTCCACCCCAGTATGCATTTCCAAGAATTGGATGAAGAAAAAAAAACTTCCTCAAATGGCATTAAAACATAAATTTGTAGTGGGCGCCATGAAGTGGCGCCTCCTAAAATAGATAAATATGTAAGAACACGAAGAAAGGGGAAACACACTGGGGGGAGGTTTAGATGACTTATTATCGCACCTGTGGTCCCCGTGATTCAATTGTAAAAGTCATCCCTCTAATAGGTTGAAAGGTTTTGATTACTCTTCTTTTCTCTTAGTGTTGAAAGATACAAAGTGATTGAGCGCCCTGCCAGTGGTAATTCGTTTTGGGTAATGCATTGCATATACTATGAACCTGTTTCAATTCAAAAGAATTGCAGTTTAAACTTGAAGGTGTGGCAGGGAAGCTCTGTAAAGACCATGATTTCTGTGACAAACCCAAAGTACAGTAGAAAATCATAGTAGAGGCGTCTTTAGGGAACTTTGGAAAATGTACTTAACCTTTTATTAGTAGCCCTTGGATACACTCAAAAGCAACTTAATCATTTTATACTAATTAGGTCTACACATGAATAGAGTATGCAGCATCTACAGACTTTCTGCAGATGTGTTGTAAGAAACCACAATAGGCAATAAAGAAATTGCAAGTATGAATTTTATCAAAATGTCCCAGATTCACCACAAGGGATGCTACCACAATATATTTAGACACAAATGTACCATTTCACCGTAACACTACTGTGACCTTGATGTACATAAAGGTTACACAAGGGGTATGGAATTTCCTGGATCTCTATATGCTGAGGGCTTATTAAAGTCAGTCACCCGGAACCTTCATTGTGACAAGCAGATTAAACCATTTGCATGGTGAACCCCCAGCTGATGTTCTGGGCCAAAAGATACAGTCAAAACACAGGCAAAATATTCCTTTAATAACAAGACAAAAATCATCATGCTCTGGCAATGTTCTCAGTGTTAAAGTACATAAGTCCCCGACTACTTGTGGTAAAGGCAGAAACTATAGACACAATAAAACACACAGTAAAATAACATATTACAATATATATTCCAGTAAATAACACAATGATGTCGACCCTGAGAGAAGCAATGACCTAATAAAGAAAGAATATGCTGAATGAGCAAAGCTTGTTTACATTCCCTTAAAATTTCAACAGCAGATTATTGACAAGAAATTGTGTCAATGTTAATAGACCTAAGTATGACATCTTGGTAAGGACCGCAGCTTGCTCAGCGGCAAACTAATGAGGCAAATGTCCATTTGGTTAAAAATGTAGTGGTAGATCTTCGGGGAGAGGAAAAGTGCACTTCTTAGCAGATGACATAGATGCTTTGCACAAGTTCCACCCAGACATCTCAATCAATTATAACCACATTGCACAGATTTCAGTCTTGTCTTGTTATTGACTTATGGATCATCCCAGTTATAGTGTTGGGTAGCACACACTAGCTTTTAAAGGGGTAAGATGGATAACACTACACAACACATTTGGGTTGGCAGGATAACTAAAATAAAAATATATGAATTTTCTTCCTTTTGGAAAACTGGTTAGTCATTTTTAGTTTTAAAACAAAATTACACTGTTTGGAAAGCGTCTTGTAAAGCTTGACTGCTAATGCACCATAGTGCTCCTTGTTACGAGCAATAATCTTTGCAAACCAGATAACCAATAAAGTGTCAGGTAAAGCTGAAAAAGAGGTGAAAACTCAATCATAGTGAGAGATAACATTAACCAACACACTTAAAGAGAGTGAAGTTGATGAACAGACAAGATTACAGCAGTGTTATTGAGTTTGAATTGGACAAGACTTTGCACTGCACTTGTCTGAAAATTACAATTGTGATACTTTGACTTGTGAGAAATGAGTATGAAATCCAATTATATGTAACCACATGGTTGGATGTGCGAGGAAATCCATGTAACCAGTTGTACATTTTCACTTTAACTAGCAACAGCACTCAACTATACATTTAGTGAGTATGTACAGTAAGACCTGTGGACAGCTTGCACATACTGTATATATTGGAGTTTTGGGATATGAACAGCTGGGAAATTCAGACATTTGATACTCAAAACAAAAATGGCTTTATGTCTTACATTTGATTCATTTCCCTGGTTTCAGTGTTTGAGATAAACTACAGAACAACATTTGAACCACAACGGATGAAAAAGATGCCTCACAAGATGTGATTCAAGACTCTTGTTTTCAGTCTTATATTCAGGCCAAACCAAACCACCAGTTATCTAACAGTTACTCTGAAATGAAAGCACCATGAACATACAGTGTCTGCAACAGTGATATACTTTAGGGTTCGCTGCTGTCTGCCTCAGCAACTTTTTGGATCAACAAACATATTTTTTGATTAAAAACAAAAAACACAACAGCTTACCAATCCAGGATATTTCTAAATTCATTTCCAATAAAAAAAAAAATCTGAAGTGGTGTAGAAGTAGTGCTGCTTCTACTTATTTTAAGTGAAAATTAAACAAGCTACGAACTTAGCAACTTCTTGATGCGCCCATTTTTAATTCCACTAAAAAGTATGCGTAGAGTGTACAATGAAGACATTCAGAGGGTATGATGGAACTAGAAGTTGGGGGTAGGGGGTGCAAAGGAGGGGCTAAAAGGAAATCATTAGCAAGTATAGGATTCAGTCTCAGTGTGAATCAATTCATTCCAAATTGCCCTGGCCTGTACATTTGTGGAGAAGTGCCCCTGATATAATAATACACTGATAGACATGTGCAAAAATTGTGTTAGGCTAGTCTCAAATTTCCCCCCAAACACACATTTGAAGGACCAAAAGCGAGAGAAAGTGAGAGACAGCGAAAAATGAAGCTCTATATTAATTTGGTGCTTTCATGGATGATTTGCTATCAGGGGCAGCTGTCTTAAATGACTTAACCCAATACCTTTCTGATACCAGAGCCCTGCCAGAAAGGAATGAAGTTTTAATGCAATTATTGTATTTCCTTTAGTTGCCTGACTGCTTGATGTGGCAAACAGTGCTTTTTAATCGTTTTAAAAGAGCAGCTTTAAATGCCCTTCTAATTGTGACATCTTTCCCGCCTTAATGTGACCTTTAGCGGAGGAAGCAAGGCCTCATGGGAGCAGCTATAGGGAATTATTGACCCTGAGAGACACCAGGAAGTGAGGTGCAGACCCCGACCATTTAGCCAACCTTCACATCCAAGCTCATTCAGGCACTGCAGACTACAACAAGAGCCCTGCCAAAGTTTAAAAATGACTGCACAAAAATAACATTTGTTTCTTACCTTTGGAGAAACAATTATGTGACAATATACATATTACTAAAAGTATTTGTAAAATCTGATGAAAGATCACCAAAAACGTGGGCTTTTTCTCTCTTAACAAATTATAAGCTTGTTTAAACCTGCTTTGACATCCGTTCTGAAAGAACTGTGATTACAAAATGTAAATACAGTGGGTTGGTTTTCTGTGCCGTATGGTGTCTGAAGGTGGTCAATCAAATAATATGAAGTTTTGAAATTTAAAAGGTCAGAGTCAACATTTCAATAAACAAAAGAGGGTCATGGAAAACTTCATTGACATTTGCTCTGCAAAGGTTTAAAAATAACATACAGAGCTGTATCAGTGTCAGAGCCACGGGCAAGGCTAAAATCATGACATCAAAGTGCATTATGCAATTTTTGTAAGGGGGGGTTGGTGGACGGAAATCAACCTTTTTTCAAGACCACTGCATGCACAGACTAAACTTTCCATTGAACAGCGTTTCCCTATCAGAGCTCTGTCATCACAAACATGGAAAAGTTGAGTATGTTCAGTCGTAAGAAATACTGGGGGCTAAAACATATCTGATCCTGCAAGAACAATATAAAACCGTAAAAACATTGCAGAGTACAGAGAAATATGTATACTACAGACTTTAAAGTTATGCTAAACCTCTCAAAGAAAAATTAATTTTTCTTTCCTTATTCTTTTCTGGAACTAGAGAGCAACTTTTTGAGACTTCTTAGATTCCTTTATGTTGCAAATATTGTTATATGCTGTGACACTAAAAGCAAAAAAACTGTCTTTTTACAGGATGTAGTTGTTTAAAAAACAAAACTCTCCTTTCTCCATCTGCATACATTTGATATGAAAAACAAACAAATATTTAGTTCAGTATGAAAAAAGCAAAATTTCATGCTCCAAGTGTTTTACACCTCACGAATGGAAGTACATCTTTTATTCCTAGGATATCTAAACCTGAAGAGAAACATGTGGCATGCAGTCAATGCAAAACTAGCTTGAGAGATATGCTGTAAAGCTGAGTCTGACATTTCTTAATGTGTGACTGTCACTTGTGCTGCCTGGGGTTGCCCTTGCAGTACTAGCAAGACAGATGAGTGTTTAGATAAGGACATCTCCAGCGAAGCCCTGAGAGCCCCGGGAACCCCGCTGACTAAATAGTAGGGTATCTATAAGTGACACCTCACTTTCACCCAGTTTAGAACAAAATATTTATATAACCTGCAATTTTTTTTTTTAATTCAGGTAAAAGGCCTAAACAATGAATCTGGGGCTGCTCTGAGAGATGAGGGTCATCACAGATTAACCCATGGCACTTTAGCAGTGGGGGTGCAAGAGAGGAGTCACAGTAGAGCACAACAAACTACTTAGCCACCACAAAACATTCCAGGCCCTTCTCAGCTGCAATCCAGTAATGGATACTTCCTCAGCTCCTCGATTGGTCAAAATGTTTTCATACAATAATTTAATTCAGAAACACATTTACAAAGCAGGAGTAATCAATTTTAATTAGTTGATTTTTTTTTTCATTCGCATAAAATTTAATGTACTGCCATCGATCTCCTTTGTTCTTTAATGCAGTGCCTCTTTCCTGTAATTCGAAGCTTTTCTTTTTCTTTTTACAGTCAATGGTGAGACTCTGTGACAAGTAGCGTCATGTGCTTTTTAGTACGATATGAGCAAAACCAAACACAGGAGTGACAAGAAGGGAGCTTTTAGATCAATAAAATTTACTAGAAGATATAACTTGGTTTCAATATGTGTCGTATGAGAAGTTCAGCTTGAAAACGAGAAAAATATTTAAATCATTGATCATTGCTAATTAAATAAACCAAATATGCATAGAGGTTATTCTGTCTGACACACTGTAATTGCACATAGTAACTGCATTTTAAAACATTTAAAAATAGAAAGAAATGGAGAAGGAAATACAACAATAAAAATATGAAAGGAGTGATCTGACTATAGAGTGGTTTACTCGTTACAAAATAAATTAAATCAATTAGGAAAGTCACTGTCATTTTTTGCTAATAGACCTAATTTTTACACAAACGTAAATTTGACTTTAATACATTTCATTTTACAAAATCATTTTAAAAGTAAGGTCAATAAAAATGTGACATACATCTAGATTTTTTAAAATACTTCAGCCAGAATAAACGTTAGAAACAAGCCGTCACAGTCAAAATAAGAAACAAAAATGCTTTCCAAAACTGCAACTGCTCTGTGTATTGTCCATATTATCAAGGCCTCGCAGCCTTTCACATTAAATTAGTTGACTGAGGCAAAATGCAAGCGGCACCAGCAGCAAACAACGTGAAGCTTGTGTCCAAGCGACACGCCACAGAAGTTGTGTTGTGGTGTCAGGAGAGGAGCTGCCTCCGTCACAAGCAACTTACAGTGACAAGCCTATCCTCCTCTGTCGATTCAAACTGCTCCTTTCACTGAGGCAGCACGCATCCGCAGACCCACAAACAACCTGCAATACACACTCGGCACAGAAACTTCAAGTGAATCACTACGATACGGAAATAAAGCATAGAGCTGGGGTGAAGATGTGGCACGCTGGCATCAGTTTGCGAGCAGCCTGCCAAACTGACTACAAAAACTAGAACAGAGAGGCTGGCGACAATAGAGAAAGAGGTGTCCTTTTATTGATCAAATTATTCCTTCTTGGGTACACTGTGCCACTGGATGAGGGCATGCTCCCAAAGACAACCAGATAGACTGTGACATTCCAGTGACATTATAATCGTGTGTCAACTCTTCTCCAGTCAATAGATGGAATGCACTAATCGTGCGTCTTGGACCAGCAATTTCATGGTCTTCAAAAGGGGCCAGGTATTGGTGGCATGACCCTCCAACACAGGGTGAGACCCCTCTTCCTTCAGCGAGTGCCACAGAGACACGGAAGAGACCGGGTTGTGTAAAGGGAGATGCATCAAGGCAGCAATAGAGCCAGAGAAGATTAACATCGCCATCTACTGGAGAGGGGTGGTTTCTATCGAGTCAAAGGTGGGAGGAAAGCCTGGCAGTTTACCCTTGTGGCCTGTCTTTCACCAGGACCTGTCAGAAACATTTAGGCACACTTGCCAAGACAACGGGCCACACATCTACAGTGGTGGATAAGTCAGACTAAAATCAGCATCAAATGATGGTGGAAACTCTGTTTGGTTTTAGAGAACAAGTACAGTCTGTTTGTGATCAAACTATGTGACAAAGAAAAATGTTGGCCAAACCTCCTTTTCTGGAGGCCTTCAATTCCAGTAGGATTTTAACCCTGAAAGTAGAATAAGCATAAACACTGTGGTGCTGACAGAAAGCAATGATCCCCAGGGTCAGAGAAGTAGCAATTCTTTTACTTCTCATTTAACTCGATGCCAGAGAGGATACGTACACGACAGCTTGTCAGATCAAATAATAATTCTGCATTTTAACCTTTCTGAACCAGTGAGGCTACACACTGGAGACTTCACTGGCTATAAAGTGACAGGAACATGTAACATTTGGTTTATACATGCCACACCTAAACATTTTCCACCTCTTCTAGGAAGTTCCAACAGAATATTCAGGTTTTTCTACGTAGTTTCCTAAAGCAGATTGTAAATGAGTAAATGTATTGGCACATTTAGATGCATGCATACATGTACATTTTCGATTTTTCTTCTTAACTGAAATTATTCCGTTTTTTTCATATATTTATAAATGTATCCTTACACAACATTTTTAAAGAACTACTTATGGCAGTTATTCTTTACAGGTGGGTACATGAATAATAATTACTAAACAGGTTTCCCTCACCATAAAATATTATGCATCTTTAAACGCAAACTGAATGTAACAACAATAAAAAAAAAGGAGTAATCAGAAAGGAATTCTGCATGTTGCTGCTGCGCTCCACTGCACTGATAGTTTTGCGACTACGTGACAATCAGAGGCAGTGGTCAAAATTTAGGCGTCAACACCCATTTGAACTCTGCATCAACTCACATGGTGAAGAAGGAAAAATACATGTTTTACCAGCTCCTCTAAAAGGATGAGAAGAGGACACAACCCACAGTGAAGCACTATAATGTCACACAGGGTGGCGTGTTGAAGCAAAGGGGCTGAGTTGGCAAGTAGCTCGGCAGCAGACGCGCACCTGTTCTGACATTTTCTGCCGACCTTGACACAGAAAACACATGACAATGCCACTCTCTGCATTTCAAAAGTACAGGCTGTTTGACGAAGTCCCTTCACTACCCCTTTTCTCATCCCCATGATACCTAAAACCACTTTCCACACAGTATGGTAAGAGAGACAACAATGGTTTAGCACTGACTACGGAGGTGGGACAGACAAGTCACACAGTGGTAGTAAACAACAGGAATAACAGCGGTTTTCATAGGAGGGGTACACAAACATCTGACTTTAAATAAAGCAAACAGCGTTCACTCCTACAGGACTGCAGGCCGTCGACATCTCCCTTTAAATCCTAAATTTCAGAGTGGACACAGTGTGCAAAGGACAAAAGGGCCTCAGACTCTCCTCTGTTTATTTCATTTTCATCATCACTTTCTCACCCTTACTTTTGAAGTTCATGACAGAGCTACAATGCATTCATCCATCTGCTATTTTAATCAAAGAGAAAGCAAAGTACTGCTGCCAGGAGAGCCGCACAGGAAAACAAATGCAATCTTTCTGTTAATCACTGCATTAACAAGAAGTTGACAGTCTTGACGCACATGCCAGGGAGGGGAAC
The DNA here is from genome assembly GCA_033026295.1 of Channa striata. Classification (NCBI taxonomy): domain Eukaryota; kingdom Metazoa; phylum Chordata; class Actinopteri; order Anabantiformes; family Channidae; genus Channa; species Channa striata. The sequence goes on along the minus strand of CM065172.1, from coordinate 11,184,469 downwards.
CAGTCCAGGTGTTGGATAATTGTCAGTTGTGCCAGTGGCTATGGTTACTTTTTTACTGTGCCAGCCTCTGTTTCACTGCTGGTCTACACTTGTGCTCCACCTTAATCATAGCTTTTAAAAGTCCTCTTCTGCTCAAGATTGTATACAGACACAAAGAAGTCTTGGCAGGGGTTACTGCGTGCTGACTGTAGTGGACTATGAATGAAGGCACAGACGTCCTGCTGTAATCAGTGCCAAGTCAAGTGTAGCTCAATTTTCAAGATGCATGAGTAGTGTCTAATTTAAATAAAAGACCAAAAAACCCTTGGAAAAAAAAAACCCAAAGCTCTGTGTAACCTTTCTGCAAAAACAAGTCCATACATCGTCTTCCTGGCAAACAACCATATATTAGAAACACATCACAGTAGCCGGAAAAACAACTTGCCAAGACAGCAACTTGTCAGAAATGATTCAAGTGTTTCTTTCGTTCAGGAAAAAAAACTTCAACTGCAGGTGAGGATTAACATCATTCTGAGAGGGAGAGATGAATTGAACTTTTCATTATAACAAACTGAAGACTTTATAGTTTACTGTCTGCACCACTCATCTAAAATTGGTCTATTTAGATTGCAGTTTTTGGAAGTGCTGTATTTTGTAAGTTTTGAGATAATTTATCTCAGTTTCTGTAATCTGTCACTTTTAGTTTAGCTATGAGAGTAGCTCGCTATCTTTTTTTCCAGATTCCCCAGATAAAGCCACAATCTCAGGGCACCACACACAGAGAAACTCTGAAATCCCATTAGCATTTTGCTTTCATTATTTTTAATCAAACCCAGAAAACTGACACATATTAATTAATATCCATTACCAGTTTTTGCCCCTCTCCCTGAAAAGACATTGGGGGGTGGGGGTGGGGTAAAGAAGCAATTAACTTAACAAAATAATCGTAAAAATTCTTTCAGAAATCCCTGATAAATGTCATGTGAGGTCCCGTCTAAATCTAAGAAGTGTAATACATTGTTGCTGTCATATTCCATTAAACTGCTATTACAGTCTTGATAGAACTATTAGTCACTACATTATTAATAACATTAATGTATTTACATTTTTGGTGTACAAGCCTGCTTTCATGCAATAATTTATGAACCCGGCTTCAGATATGTTATAATGTTCCCCATCTAGGCTCTTTTGTGTTTATTATTGATTGTGAAAACTGTCAAAATTTTGAATCAAATCCCACCCCCTGCCCTCCCCCACCCCCTTAATGTATTGGAGTAGGCTGTTTACATTAAAGGACTGGAATAAAGTGCATTTACATCTGAAGCATAACTTCATAATTTACATTCCAACATTTATTAGAGGTGACAAACGAGCATTTGGTCCACTCGTGCTTTTCCACAATGCAGCACTCATTCAATCCATATAAATTACAGCTGGGCTATGGAGTGCAAGAGCAAATTATTTTATTATATTTATGCATGTATGACTCTATAGGGGGTTACTAAGACAAACAGGGAATTACTTGATTAGGCCAACTGTGGTTAACAAAGAAAGAAATATGACATTGAGAGCTAGGCCAATCAAAAGTCTGCATTATTTAAATGTTTGGCCCTAATTCAAATATCTAAAATACACAAATCTTAGTGTAAAAGCGTTAGATCCAGAAGAATGGCTTATTTGTAAATTGTAGACTTGGTGCTCGCTATGTTTTACAGTAGAGCGTGTATTTTGTACAATATGGAGAGCTTTTAAAAGTGTTTCGGTTCCAACAGCTTACCCTTAGCTAGAGCTAATATTATTCAATTAAAAGAAACTTGCCTAAAAGGCAGTATTATATTACATAATTAGACAGGGCAGCATTTTCAGAAGTGTAGTTACAAATGCACTGAGGGGAACCCAGCATTTGAACAAATATCTGGCGCTGTAGGGGAGCTTGCCGACAAATTAACAGCTAATAACTTACTGGGAAGCCAGATAAAAAGAGAAAAAAATGTTCCCCAAAGTGTCAATTACAAATAATTTTCCTCTGATTTCCACCCTTGTGAAAATTAGAATGTGCTAAAAAGCATTTGGAATAGTGTGCCAAAACTGTCTGTTTTTTTTTTTGTTTGGTTGGTTGGTTGTTTTTTTTGTGTGTTTATTTGTTTAACTTTCTTTAATTTTGAATTTATTCTGAGAGAAATGATTGTGCATCAGCAGCAGGATTACAGGATTTTTTTAGGATAGCTCTAATAGTGTAAGCATATGGAGCCCTGGTGAGAGCATTTACTGGTCAGAAAGGACAAAAACAGACAGCGAGACAGGTGAAGGGAAGTCAAGCGGGATTCAATCAAATTCATGTTCATTAAAATCAGAGGACATCACAAAAATTAGAAAGATGCTGACAAATCAAAGGGTCTCAGTACCTGAATTACCATAGTCATTTACTTATTAAAGTCAGGATGCTTCCTGTCAGTCAAGAGCCATCACAGTCTCCATTTGCAGCGGAAAGCCAGCGTAATTGCTTCTCATACTAATCAACACAACTTGTGTAATTATGCCTTGAAAGTGACATTGGAGGCTGAGAGCGATGTGAGCAGTCTTGACAGCGGAGACATCTCAGATTCATCGGGAGATTTCCAGCCTCGCTGCAAGGAGACAAGCCACTCTCAGACCAAGTTACTCACTCGAGCAGTTTACAACCATAAACACAAAGAAAAGACGATAAATCAAGCTGAAGTAATTACAAAGCAGAATAGCGAGTATAAAGGAAGCTCGGCTCAATAAGGCCACTTTCCCAAGTATATTGAGGCAAAATGACTACACTGTAATTAAACTTGTGTCGTATTTCTATCATTTCTTAAGTAAACATATTATGACAGTTCACTAAATTGTGGGAGAATAGGAAATTACAGCTCTGTTACCATGCTGTTTACATTAATATACTCGCTGAAATGAAAACCCTACAAATAAAGTCCTAAGCATTCATTAAAGTTTATTGAATTCAGCTTAATCACAGACTTTACATATGTCTCCAAAATGAACTTTGTGTAAAACTAGCTTCAACATTCCTCTGCGCATTGGAAGACTATCCAAACCATATTCCCAGGCTGCATCTGTCACTAGTCAAACTGGGGCTGGGCCAGAAAGGTCAGAGGGAGGTCAAATTACTGCAACAAATCAAGAGTCACAGGTCACAGCACGAAACCCTATCTACATAAAAAACTGCACGCTATTGACACAGTAACAACGGCTTTCTTCTGCTTGTATCACAAGCTTTGCAACATATGAATGGATTTTTAATGTTTTAAGCAAAACTCGATACAAATATGTTACTGTTGGGTTGGCCTTGGAGATCTAGTCCAGCTTAGTACATAAGGCAGAAACCACAAAGTAAATAAAATATAAATGGGTTGGACTCATCCATGCTCATCATTTTCAAAGAGGTGGGTGGACCCATCAGGAAAAAAAAAGTCACCAACATCTAAAAGAAGTCAACTGATAATTCTGGCAAACTATGAGGGGAATAAGTGTAATGATTTCAGCTGCGAATAGAAATGAAGAGGATAGATTTATGGCTCATAAAAAGTTCAAACGACAGAAAAACCAAAAATCCTTGTCTGTGTCATTCCTCACTCATGACCTCCAAACTTTAGCACATGTTGAAGACAAAGTAAAGATATTCTCTTTTGTGGCCAAATCTGAGAAAAACAAGTGCAGTTACTGACATAGAAAACAGAGGCTTTTACAGGAAAAGCCTGTGTGATTCACCCCATGCATTCAAATCTAATGAGTCAAAAAGTGTGACCTACACTTAAACAAGAAGTCACAGCCAGAAGCTGTAAACTCATTTTCCCCATCCAAGCCAGCAACGTCGGCAGGACCTGGAAGATGTGCTCTGAGCATGCACGATAAATCTGACGTGAAATCATAATCATAAAAGCAATTAGCTGACCCTGCGCCACTCGTCCTTGGACATGACAGTGAGAATTCATACAGAGTCCTCTAAGGAGGCTGGCTGCCGGGTTGGGTGAGGAGGGGAAAAAGTGCAACACAGCAACAATAAAATGGAGGGCCCTTCCTGTATCATTAACCACCGAAACAAACAGCTTGTGATGCACAAGGAGTGTTGCGCTGAGAAACAGAGAATTGAGCCTTTATGATTTTCAAATAGAAAACTTCCCTGTGACAGCCTCCCTGTGACACTGAAACAAGCTGTGGTGTGCAGATGTTTCACATGTGAGCCAATGGCCATCTGAAACAGGATAGAAATAATGTCATGTTGTTTCCATTCATTACCTCTCTCACACTACGAATAGAGTTTTCAAATATTCAAAAGGAGTTTACTTATTTGAAATTGACCACATAAATATGAAGTAAGATGCTTCTAACACACGCCTTTGCTCTGAGTGTAAACATGCTGCAGACGCACAATGTGACACAATCAAGAATCTATTGACTGTGAGATGGCAGGTGATCCGATTTATTCCACTTTTGTCTTTCAAGGACTACGTTAGAATCAGAGGAATCTCTCTTCACACACCCTTGCAGGCGCGCACACACACACACATACTTTCTCGCCATCACTTCCCAGCTAGTAATTACACCGTGGCCAAACTAGTGGCTGCCACCTAGTGACCGTCTTCTCCAATAATCATGAAATATCTCTATGGCTCGCGCCCCCACTCGGACCATAACTCTCCTTTACTGCAGACAGCTCCAATAAAGGATTACAATTACAATTAAAGTAATGAGCAAAGAGGAAAAAAGGAAAATCTCAGAGAAGGTTCCCTTGACTAACTAAATGGTAGCTGAGTTTCTTGACAGAATGAAGTAACCATACCAGACTCATTACTGGCTCCCATTTCTTATTCTGCCCCAATAATTAATTTGGAGCGTGTTGAAACCTAGAGTCCTCAAAAATTAAAGTAATGGTATTAAAAGTGATGAATGTGGAATGAATTGAAATATGAATTATCAAATATGAGATTAACTTCTTTTATTTTTGTTTTATGGTGGTTAAAATCTGAAAGAAGGGTTCAAATAACACAAATAATATGTGCAAAATGAATTTCACATATTGTACTGTTTTTTTAACAAAAATCGTGAATTAAAAAAATGGGAGAAAAGAAGAGAAGGAGAAAAGAAAAAGCACATACAAAGAAATAGTTTGTTAAAAAGACATCTTCTCACAAACGTGTTCCATGTGGAAAGTCACTAAGGGCAAAAAAGAAAAAAAAATCTCAGTTGAGACCGTAGAGTAACCTTTGACTTCCTGGTATCACCCCTGTGTTATATTTGTGTGTTACACCCACGCGTAAGTGGAGAGAGAAAAAAAAAATCTCTCTTTTCAGAGATAACATATGAGCAGCATCTGTCTGCCTGCGACTCATATGGTTTAGCAGAAGAGCCATCAGTGAGGGAGAGATGAAATGAGGGGGAAGAGAGACAGAAAGACAAAAGAGGACAGCAGCAGTAGTGCCATCATGTTGCTGGCTGGAACTATAAATGTTGGTGTGCCCTCTGACAACCAGCCAGGTCCCCCACAACTCCTGCACTTAACACACTGTTCCTTTCTCGCCTCTCTCCCCCTCTACAATACGATGGCTATTGCAGAAGGGCTACGGAAATTTGGAGACCGCTGAGCCAAAACAGATCACTTCAAAGCGGCTTATTTAACGCTTGCTAAATTTTTCATCACAGTCGCTTAATATCCTGGGGAAAGGGAGCTTTTGAAGTTGCTGTGAGACCGGGGATGTTCTTCTTACAATTCTTTTTCCCCTCCCATTACCACCCTCCCTCTGCTGTACTAAAATCCCCCAAACCTAAACACATACACACAGTTTACACTACGTATGCCCACATGCAAACACAGAGGTGTGAAAACAGCGCAGTTGCACACATGAACTGCACACTCGCATCCGCACACAGACACATTCTCATTTGGGGCCTGTGACTTTTCAGTGTGCAGAGAGCAAAGGAAAAACTTAAAACTACAAGAGATAACAAAAATTGTAACAATCCTGTTTAGTGATGTGTCAGTTCTCTTTTAGATCAGCTATACGCCCACACAACCCAACAGAAAGTTTGCCACTTAGTGGTAGCTTCCAGCCATTTTGTTATATTGGACTGATTCTATTTAATTTATTGTGTAGCTCCTGGAGCCTGACGAAAACCATTTGCTCAGTATCTCCATTTTGGTTGCGACGATTATTTGATTAATCAATTAATTAATAAATCTTAACTACAAATTTAGACAAGTGCCATGTAGTATGAGACTGGCAGGGGTAATGGCCATTGCAGTGATAAGTGGATGGTGGAAGGGGGGAGGGGTTTATAGACGGAGACTTAGCAAGCTGGGGTGAGAGCAAGCAAAGAGCAGTGCCAAAGGCAACTGCAGTGGCTGGCAGCGTCTGGTATACCAGTCAACCATGGAGCGCACACTCACAGAATCTCTCCCACACTTCTTTCTCTCCAACTGCTGGTCTGAATCTGCCCCTCTGGTCTGGATGGTGGCAGAGGTTGTGGCACTGGCCCCTGAGCTGGGCCCTCTCGCCACAGAGGAGAGACCACGCAGTGCATTGTGCCAGGGCCTTCTGATCTGGGCGAGGTGAGTCAGAACCTGTTAACATGACTGGTGTCCTCAGCCTGACACACTGGCTTGTCTGACATGCACATGTGCACATAAATGTTATACAAAAGTGTGTGCTCTCTCTCTCTCTCTCTCTCTCTCTCGCACTCTCTGCCCTCCCAACCCTGCCAGCACTCCCTTTCCTCTCATCCAGATAAAATGCTTTCAGACACAAATTTCAATTATTCACCTCATCCAAATAATGCCATGTGACAAGAATTATCCCTACTGTAATAATCCACTTAACTGGGAAAGAGCAGCTCATCAAAAAGAGAAAGAAGAAAAAGGGTTGGAAGTGAGGGTGGTGGTGGGTGGTTGGGGGGACTTGTCAACCAGTCTCGAATCAGGACCCTCATAACAAGAATTTCTTCCCTTTTTGAGCAGGCAGTCTTGAAGTGCACTGGGATGATGAAATTGAAGTAAATTGAAAGAAAGCCTGGGAGAATGCTCCCACAATCAATAACCCCAGGATTAAATTAGCCTTGGCATGAAGGGATGATGGGGGAGGATGAAGAGTGAATGGTGGTGAATGACATTGAGACATGTAGGCTGAACAATACAGCACTACACTAACCTGGATGCTGTGTCCATACAAGGACAGTGCATGCACCTGTGATGTATTCCATCACTTAGCAATAAGGGACTGTTGGTGATAATTGTTGTCATCACTTGGGCCAAGCAACACCTTAATGACAAACAATTGATGTTTACTTTAATTTATTGTTACTGGCTTTGCTGGTATAAATATTTCTAGCCTTTTCATAAAGACTACAGTTTGCAACTTTTTCACAGCCACTTTTTTTAATACTCTTCTAGGGCATACAAGCTTTATGTAGACTAACTATTGGCAAAGTAACGTTTTCTCTGGACCAAACTGTGGTTTAAAATTAAACATCTAAACTATCTAATCATGTTTTATGCTAAACATGATTAAAGCAACTAGAAAACCATTCTTACTGATAAAACAGACCTTTCTACATGCTTTTCACTCTCCAAAGACAGAACACAAAGTACACTCTCATTATTGGGGCTTGGGGACATCAGTGTGGTGCTAAAGCGAATGGCTACTAATTGAAAGCCTTTAGCACTTGATGATGCAGAGGAATGTGGAATATAATTTTATTAGCCAAGAAAGAGTAGTTTGTTTATTAAAAGTTAATAACAAATGTCTTGGAATCACGAAGTCATAAAAACAGACAATGTTCTTTAAATGTCAAACTACCTAAGTATTTAGACTTAAGATCACATGGATTTATTTATTAAAATATAGTTCTCTTTATTCCAATATGTCATTCTTTGACGAAATCTCAATAATATGCAGATGCAAGACATACTTAAATTATTTTCTAGTAGTATTTTTGTTGTTGTAGTATGCTATTCAGCTATTTAGTTTGTATTAAATACTGATTGATTCCTTACCAGTGCTTCTCTGGGGGGAGCTGTGGCATCATCTCCAGGTGGAAAAGCAGGCTGAGAAGAAAGACATATTCTTGTATTAGACTGCCATCTACTGGAGGACGATGGTTTATGAAGAAATAGTTAAGGGAGCAGTGATGTTTGCAGGGAGTAAATATATCTACTCTCAATTTAATAAAATAAACTAAAGAGTAATTTAAATGATATAAACTTGGGAGTTTTACAACTATTCCAACTTGTCAGGGGGTCAGGTGAGTAAACACATGGCACTTGATTGTCATCATCACTTATTGAATATTTTGGTGAATGCAGCATTTTAGTTATGTAAATCAAGCAAAAAAAAAGGTAAACAGTCGCAAATTGCAAGACACTCCGGATTTATTTTGTCCCACATAACGTTACTAAAAAAAACTGAAAACTTAAACTGGATTTATGTGAATAACAGCTTCTGGACTTTCTTGGATAGATATCTATTACTAATGCACTAGTTGATTATATGAAAGCAAGTTGGACGTTTACTTTAAGGTTAGCATGCATGACAACCATGAATTCAGTTCTATAACTGTTTATAGTCGTTATGCTTGGTGATTTTAAAAGCATTGTAGATGTAAGTTAGCACTAAGTGTGAAGCTGTCACTGTCAATGTATGAGGCACAACTTTCTAGAACATTTGTTTTTTTCGTTATGATCAGTGCTCGTCAGTCAATTAAACCACCACGGAGTTAGCAAGCAGCAAGGCAACGATACAAACCCAAATCAGAGAATCTATGGCTAACAGTGACCTTTCCACACCACAACATTAGCACAGACACAAGGCTGTTACATGGTCAGATGGAAAGACGTTCTCTGGGTCTTGATGAACACCACCCCGAAGAGGAAACACTTCACCACGTTTTATAAAGACGTGGCAAAGCAGACCAGCGTCAGCCTGACCTTTCGTGTCCATTTGTCAACACAAACCCGAATGGAAGTCAACTTTTGAAACGTTACAGGAGGTAGCTAACGTGCTAACTAGCAAGCATGCTAAACTCGACTAGCTGAGTGTTTACAAAGGTAACTAACAAAAAATGTTGTATTCAAGGGTCACGAAATAGTAATACATTGCAAGAATTTACTGCTGTAATTCAGCGCCAGGAGGTAAATGTTTAGTTGCATAAATGTAAACCTGTGTTGGTGGATCATGTTGCTCGGTAGATGCCATCTTCCTAGCCCTCGTTTGTGCGAGAGACTGATCGATTGAATCACGCTCGATTGGTTTTTCTGAAAGAAACAACATCGCTCCATTTATCAGAAAAGTGACAGTTTAGGTGAAAGTTTTACATCAGAATTACCCTCAACTTACTGATGGATACAAGTTTGAATAACTACCTTGATAAAATAATAAAACTAAAAGTAAGGACCAAAACAGCTCACACACACTGTTCAAAGAACATTAGGTTTGTGTTGCATTTTGTTATGTGCAGTTCTTAAAAACAATAGAATAAAATAAAAATAAAAAAAGAAAATTAGCCAGTGAAATACAATACAGCGGTGTGAATATGAAGTTCTTGTACTCTACTGAAACGTTTCTATTAGTTGTTTACATTACAACTAAATTATAACAGTCCAAACGTGTGTACTAGAAGTTGAAAAAGTCAATTTTTTTGTCAATAATCATGTTATGGCCCCACAGACTTTTATTTGGGTAATCAATAAAATATTTTATTTGGGTCTTTATATGTAGTCTTATTATTTTTTAAAAAATGCTAATTGTTGCAATCAATTTGCTAACGCAATGGGCAATTAGCATTTTTTATAATAATAATCATATTCATATTCATATAATACATTTTAAAAATAATAATATCAATAATAACACATATCAGCCATCTATAAAAGTAAATTTTGGAATGAATCTAAATGTATCTAATATAATTAGAATGGAGCTCCCTTCTGGCATTAACGGCATTTAACTACAATTTTATGCACTTCCGTCTTCACGTGAATGATAATAAGCTGTAACTATCGTCAGCAAGTGGCATGTGCGTAATTAGTCCAAGTTGCTGTATTCCTTCTTACGTTTTCTTGTTTTGGTTTTTGCAAATTCAAAAACTGCATTACCCAGAAGTCATAGCGCCACTGTGTTTGTTCCGAGTTCGAAACTACTGCTGGGGTTGAGGCAGAGGCGAAACGTGCCGCTGTAAAAGAAGAAAAAGACAAGTAATTTCCCGCATATTAACAATGACAGATCGGAAAGCGTGTAAGGTGTGTAATTTCACACGGCAGAAATCACACGGGTTGGTGGTTCTGTCTCTAGATGACCTGAAAACAAAAGGTGAGTTGTCATAGACTTGACATGGAAACGTTTCTAAATGACGGTTGTACTGTTACGTTTTTTATAAAATCTCCATTATGCCAGAGAAATTCAGTAGAAATTGTATTAAAGTTATTGATTTCGTGGTCGTGACGCCATATTCTGGTCACTGTATTCAACGTTGCTTTTAGTTTTCGTCTGTTCTAAATAATAGGATTTGTAAAATTGAAATCTTTTTTTATCGGTAAGCTACAACTTCATCTTCGTTGTCATCAAGTCACTTCAAGTCAAGTAACTTTACCGCCATGGAGAGGGAGCTGCAAAATGAATCTTACATATCTGCTATGTGCATCAGCATTTTCATCATGTTTAAACCTGCAGCGCTCAACACATAAGTCAGACAAGATCCCCACTTTGTTCTACTCATTCCTACAGTGCTAGTCACCAGCTGTTGCCCAAATATTTTAGGTCATCAGAAGGGGGTTTAGCATGAATTTCAGTGGCTTCTTGGTTATGCATTTATCCATAAACCTGTATTTGTGCAGGCTCTCGTATTCTTCCTGTACGGTCCTCTCAAGCTGCATCAGATTCATATCAAAGCAGCATTACAATAACAAATACAAAGGCATTGAAGGCAGATGAGGGTTTCCCTGTGAAATCTGGTGGAGATAAAAACAATCAAAATGATTGTGACTTTGAAACCTTCATTTCACTGTTATATGCCAGATCTGTAAAATCCATAATTTCTCTGCTCTTTCCCACAGGACGAGAGCTTCTTGGTTTCAGCCCCATCGCCCCGGTTACAGCGGTCCTGGAGGATGATGGAACAGTAGTGGAAGATCAGGCTTATTTTCTGTGTTTACCATCAAACACTAAGTTCATGCTGTTGAATGAAAAGGAGACGTGGTCTCCCGTTCGTAAAAGTAAGCAGGTTCACTCGTTTCTGAGGTGTGTCTGCTGACGCTGATATTCAAATCACTGCTGATGTTACTCATCTGCCTTCCATTGCAGTTGATGGCGGCACAGCCTGGATGGCAAGGGATTCTTTGATGCTGGAAACCGATGCGGTGGACTCCTCCAGTGCTGCAGCACCCTGGTGGGACCTCGCTCAACAGATTAAGCAAGACCTGACCAGCATTATCCTCATGTCAGAAGCCGACTTACAGGTGGCCACATCATTTCACCATCGGTTTCTGTTGGCGACATGATTGTTTATTAAGATGAGCATGAGCAGTGTGCTTTGTTAATGAGCTGAACTCACATATACACATTTTTATTATGATCTGCAGCTATAAAGTAATCCCCAAAGAGTTGTTAGCTAAAACTACAATCCACCAGCTGCTTTAATAAATCACTCTGCCCATCTATAAACTATATATTTGTTACTCCTTTTTACTATGATGTTTTGTAGTACACACGTGTGGAACATGTTCACATGCTCAAAACAGTATATGATTGTTGTAATCAAAATATTTTTGGACACCTCTCGTTCCAGACCTTGGTTGATGCCCCGTGCGCTGAGCTGGCATCTGCGCTGGGCTTCCAAGAGAAGAAGGCCAAGGAACTCCAGGAGACACTACAGAGGGTTTTGGATCGAAGAGAGGAGGAGAGACAGTCCAAGCAGTTGCTCCAGCTCTACCTCAAAGCTGTAGAGCAAGAAAACAGACTTAAGGAAGAGCCAGGTCAGCACAGCCACGGAGGTATTCATTTTTGGTATTTTGAGATTGATATCCTAAATAAAGATCTGGGACCTTTCATTTTTGCCTTTTGCTCTAGAGAAGTTTCAAAGGTTATACTGTGCTTTCCTGATATAATGTAAACTATGTGATCAGTTTCAGCCCCTTGGTTAATAGTATTTTTAGTTTTTGTGTTTCACTTGGGTTAAAAAAAACTTTGTGGAGCATCTCACATATTCTCTCGAAAAGGAAAATCAGCAATAATGTTCAAACATATAGTCACTTTTTGCATTATTGCCTCAGCAAATCTGTTACATCATCGTTTTGAAAGGTCAAGAGTTAAGAGTCTTAACAAGGCGTATCATTGTTACTCTGAAGGTCCATTTCTATGACAATGTCTTTCATTTCTTTTTAGTATTTGAGATTTGGTTGTAACACTAATATAAAATGTATTTTCTAAGGAAGACTTGCTGTACTGTAAGTCTATCACCCTTAAAAATGCCAGATGTGCTCACATATCTTCTTGTATCTTAAAAACATAGATTGAATAGATGTAATTAATAAGCAGTCATTATTTTCTTACGATTGATCATGGATAAAACCTTTATCATCACGCTGCCACTATTGGGAATAATGAGGAATTGAGAAATCTGTAATGGTGTTTATAAATATCTGCATATGCATTTCAAGATATAAGATAACTATTTAATACATCAGTGTTTTGATACATCCAGCTAATATCAGTGTCACGACAAAATGAAACAATAGTTTGTTATTTTAAAACTACATGTGATAAAAATATATATTTTTTATTTTAGTTTTTCATATTTCAGGTTCCATAACTATTGATAAATCTTTATGCAGTCTACCACCTCTCCTACAATATGTAGACGACTTATAAGGGAACAGCAGCGCTTGTGTCTTTTAGCCACTAGGTGGAACCATTGTTGCTTCTGATAAAACCACCTCTTTATGATTTACCAAAGCATTACCATGTTCTACAACAAATGACACTGTCTGAAAATCTCAGGGACTCGTGATGTGGATGTGCCGGATGGAATGGAGGTGGACACTGCATCTGGATTTATGTCCCGGACACTGATGGTCCTGAAAGGCAAAACGAGCCCAGAGACCAGGCTTTCCACCGAGGATCTGCAGGTAGTGTCCTCACACCAGTCGTCCAGTCAGCCTCAAAACTTCTGCAGACAACAATACCCTAAATTTTAAATTGTACTTATTTATACACATGTACTGTAATTGCAAATGTCTCAGAAAGTCATCTTTCTTAGAGCTTCCTAAAATGTTTATAGAGGATTTAGACAGACTTGGGAAATTGTGGTGGATGTTCCATGTGGGGCCACTATTCAACTATCTTATAGTGTACTTCATATGCTAATGTTATTCCTGCTGTAAGCAGCTGTAAAAATGACAATGCAATCATATAAAATTGCAAGTTGTAATGCCACACATTTAAAATGGAACAGTATAATCTTCGCTCATGGTAATTTATAGAACCGGGCTGTCTGATTGGATTGCATTCCTTTGCTCATGTATATCTAAAAGCAATGAGTGAGTATAAAGTCTCACATTTCCAGAGTGTGGAATGAAACCTCATGCGTGTGTTTTTAGATGATTGTGACCCGAGGTGTTGAAGCTATGGAGCAGGTGCTAAGCTGGGACAGAGTGAGGACGGCAGCGTTGCTGCAGGCCTGCGAAGCTGAGCTGACCAGACGTCTCCAGCAGGTTCAGGCCGTGCAGTCCATCAGGAGCAGCACACAGCCAGACGGCAGCCGCCAGTCCAGTGAGAAGAGCACGGAGGCAGGCAAAGAAAGTCAAGCCCAAGGCAGCAAATAGGCAGAAGCTGATAAGAATTAACAGTAGCTGCCTCATAATATCAATAATGCTGGAATTCATTATTGCTAATTATGTCGATGTTTACAGCCTTTTGTAAACCTGCAGAACACTTAAATGCTTTTGCCTCAAGAGGGAGGAGAATGATCTCCAGGATGCACCAGTCATGATCATTTATCAAAGACGGGTCGACATTAACCACTGGCACCAACTCACTACTGGCTCCTTATTTTGATGAGTGCCATGCTGTGAAAATAAACATAAACTTACACGTTTGAAAATTCTGCGTAACAGAGCAACATTTTGGCCAATTCCCGCATTCAGTTTCCTGCTGAGACGATCAGCACAACTTCCCCTTCTGTGCCTAATTGTTCTTTATGAGGTTAGCTTGGCATAAAGACTGAAAACTGTAGTTTTTTAACACAGTCCACCAAAAAATGCCACCTAACCATAAATTAATCAGTTCCAAATGTAAAGTAAATATATTGACCAGATCTTTTTTGGTTGGTTTTAGCATCGTGTTAACCATACAACAATTCATACCCATACCCTGTGATTTTTACATTTTGTTTAATCTACAAACTGAATATAATATTACCTAATAGGCAAATGGAGCATTCTCATTTAACTCAGCAAGAAATTAAATAACCATATTTCAATGTGAAATGTGCTTCGAGGCTTAATATAAACTTTTACTGTTGCATCAGCTTCCCAGCATTATTTTTTATTCTGTTCCACCTTAGACACTGCCAGTAAAACAGCAAATATACACCGCATACTATTTTACAAGCTAAGGCTGAATAATATTTCTGAAAATCTGTATATGGCAAATGAAAGAATTTAACTTCAACTTCTGTTGGAGCTAATTTTTTCAGATGACCCTGATCATAATAAATCTATTTGGATTTTTAGAGTAAGTGGCATGTTCTTATTTCCGTCAGCTGGCCACCAGGCTGATTTTATGCCTCCTGCAAAACGAAACAGATGTTGTGTTTTGATGTGTTTTTATTCTTTTTTAATTGATTTTTTTCTAACTTGAAATGAAAAAAATACAAATTGTTTAGAGAACATATTTCTGTATGGAATACATAAATATTTTTATAAATATACACTAAATGCTCTTTTCTTTTTGGTACTACAGTATTTATGTTTGTACACCTGGGTTTGGGATGTCATTATTACTAACTGTACATGATAGAAATACTGTAAAATAATGACTCGCCAACCCACTACAAAAGTAACTTGTAAGGCACTAGGGTTAGAGTGACATGGACTACAGAAAATGTATGCCAGTGGTGATGTCAAGATATGCAAATGATAACTCTACATTAGTAAATATATTTGAACGTGGCACACAGGCTTAATTGTCGGCTGTAGAAAACCTAGAGTCAGACAATGTATTGTACTTTATGCACAAGCCTCACTTAACACATTGTTGCAGATATTATAGGGGCTGATGTTGCTTCATCTTTCAGTTACACAAAACTAATATTTTGCATGAATGCTCTTTTGGGACCATGTAGTAAATACTTCTGTTTAAGTGATGCAAGTGATGTAAGATGGTGTGTGCACATCTTTATGATTCATAGGTCAAGCAGTAGGTGGCTATTGTCATGCCTGTCACCTCATCATTTCTTTGTGCTGACTTTGTAGTTTACAAATAGATACACGGAAAAGTGGAACATTCACTAAAAGTAAGTTGTCACTTTGATGTTGTATACTGAACCCTGTAAGAATTGGATTTCTTTTTTTGTATTGTTTTTTTTTCCAGAACATGCTGACGAACAGAATTTGTATATGACAGTACAGTATGTGATTTAAGGTGCTTTTTATACTCGTTGGAGGAGGAAATAAGCCCTCAGCCTTTGCATAGTTGTGTCGTCCCTCATTTTTTTCAACATTAGAAATGAAATGCATGTAAATGTGTGAGTGTAAAAATCACATTGTGTATAAATGCAAAAACATGTTATGCACTTCTATATTCTCGACTTTCCTTCCAAAAAAGAGTTACTTAAAAGCTTCGGCCTTCTGTAATGACGTGAATCTTGAAGCTTTAATCTCCTCTTCAAAATAAAAAAAATATTTTAAAAAACTCAAGAGTAAAGGCTCATCCATAGCCCCAAAAAATCAACAATTTTTATTTTTTCACACTGAACCCTTTCTTGTCTGTCTCTTCACATCAGTATAATCATGTGTGATATGCAGACTTATTAACAATAGCGGTGGGCATATTAGCTCTATGCCTGTTGGCTGCATGCTGCTGCTACATATTTTCTAACAGTTGTTTAATGGGTTTCATGGTGTGCGTAATTCCTGTATATTTGGCTCCAACTAGGCTGAACAGTTAGAGATACGTGTGGTAGGGGAGCAGTTGATTGTGCTTCCATGTGTGACACTGTCTTGGTGGATTAGATTATGAGTTAACAGTTGTCGGGTAACAACTGCAGGTTCGCTCCGTAAGCACCACCGATTGCCCTGAGGAGCGTCTGGGCATTTCACGCTGGGAACAAACCTTATCCCATCTGGTCAGATGACTTTCAAAAAGCATGTGTTGTCATGGGTTTTTTCGGGCTACAAATGGCACGGTGATGTAGGGGTCACTACATACCTTCCTTGCTAAGCTGCAGTGGCATTGAAACTACAAAGTATAAGTAGTTTGTAATAACAGTTCAAAGTTGCCATTGTGAGGTTTTACACACAATCGTTAGTTTCACATAAAATTACTGTTGACCTGATTCTTAGGGACAAGAAGAAATAAATGAAACATCAGAGCAAAGGCAACATTAAATATCCCACGTACTGGCAACAGATGGTGGAAATGTTATTGAATTAATACTTAATGTTTGTTTTGACAAAGGGGTAGCGTTGGGATTGGGAGAACAAGCTGGAAAATGTTTAAAAGTAAAACACATTTCTAAATCAATAATTTCCTCAATTAATTGTTAAATCAGGAATTTCTTCTTAGAACCCCAGTAAACCAAAACACTTAAATGTAATTATTTCTGCCAAATATTGCATACAATATTGTATACTGCATGTATATATTTGTAGTACATTCCTCTGAATTTAGTTATAATGGAGAAGAGTCACTGTTTAGAATCAGCATTATTCTGTTTATCAAAATGCATTTTTATCAAAATGCATCTCAGATCAACAGGTGTTTGTAAGAATTACAACAGGTGTTTTATTGAAAATTGTCCTTCAGAGAGTGTAGAACTACGCGTCCGATGTTCAGCCTTCAGTTAGCAGCGGGAGTTCAGCCTTGGTGCTGGTGTACTTTATCTTCCATCCCTTGTTTTTCCCGCTGCTGTCAGATCTGAACATAACATGCACTTCATAACTTCCTGTGTCAATGCGGGCTGGAGGCTTCAATCCACAGAAAGGTCCATACTCTTTTCCAGCTGTTGAAATCTTTTAACATTAAACACAAGGAACAGGATGTTCATTAAAATGCTCAACTGATTGATGTCCAACCAAACTTCAATATGCAGGAAGCTGCTTGGCCATACAGTTTATCACCCGACAGAGACAGCTCAGTGACAGACTGCCTCCACAAGCATGAGGAGGAATACATTGCTTATTAATTGTGTGTGTGTAAGGTTCTGCAGTCACCTTTAACACGTCATATGGACAGGGGGCGTCTGGGTGTCCCTCTATGTCAAAGGGATCCAGGATGTCCAGGATTATTCTGTAGCCCTCTGGCAGACGGATAGTGTGATCACATTCACTCATGGGTGGGTACGGACTCGGGTACCCCGGGCTGGTCAGCACCCCTGACAACGACGTCAACATCTGGCTGTGGCATGGCACTGAAAGGAAGACACACACACACACAAACGTTAAAATGCAACACAACGTTGTCACCTTTCCGTATGTAAAGTGGTAAACTACCTGCAGCTGCTTCTGTTATAAAGTGGCGCCTATTAAAATGTTTTCGAATTAGAAAGTAACTTTTTTCATAAATAATGAGGCATTTCCTGGCATCATAAATGATTGCATTCATTTAGGTTTTGCATTATGGCCCCAGCAAGTGTGCAGATGTTGTTATAGACAAAAACAGATGAACATTGCGAAGAGGCTGAGTTGCTGTAATTCATATAATTAGTAAAATCCATAGGCAGATAATCATTTTTTGCCCATTCATTGCATGATTTGTTTTGTCACCCTCTTTCCTCTGGCAGAGAATAATAATTTAATGCACATCATTTGGTAATTGTGATTAATTGCAAAGTGTCAGTACAATATTAGTGCTGCACACAGGTATCAATTTTTAATGCCATTTGAAGTTGGTTTTCCCATAGGATTCTACAGTAATTAACCTTGCCTTACACCAGCTGGCAGAGAGCAAGAACTTCATGCATCAGAATGCCTTTTTAATCGGAAATTAGTAAGCACAGGCCATCTGTGACTGAAAAAAGTCCAGCGTAGAACAATACCAACTGTGTGTCCTGTGCAAAAGTCAGACATGTTATTTTAATATTTTTACTGCTGTAGTGTGGAATATTAGGAACATTCTTAAGGGCAAATGACTTTCTTAAAAATAATTATGTGTAGCTACATGTTACAGCTTTTGTCGGTTACTAAGATGCGTTTAATGAAACCTGGATCAACTTAATCTTCATCATTGCCTTCTTAGCACATCAGACGTCTTCTTTTGCAAATGTGTTAATGTATTTTTCATTGGTTTCACACATTTTCCAAATCCTTTTTCAAAACAGTTAACACATATGTCATTCGGACACCCAAACCTATGTTGAATTAACTGTGTCAAAAAATGCATTCCCAGCTGATAGAAATTACTTATTTCTATCAGCGGGGAATAAATTATTTACTGAATAACTCATGTAAACTCACGTCATATGGACATGTAAAAAACACCCAACGCAATTTTTTTAATCAGTGATCAGTCCTTATCCATCTATTTTTAATTTTTAAATATTTCCATCCAAGAGTTTCATTTAGTCTCTTTTTATTTCACTGTGTTTGTTTTTACAGCTTTTTGTGTTTGAACATTGTTTTAAATTAAGACATGAAATACACTTATGTTTTCCCTTGTCTTTGATGCAGACTTATATAAGAACACAGAGGAGCCTCTTTTATAGATTGATCGCTGATTCAAGAATTTTGTGCTGGGGGTTTATGCACATTACATGAGGGATGTCAACACAGTTAATTCAACAAGGTTTTGGGTTACTGAATAATGTGTGTAAACTTTTTTCTAAATTTATGTAAAAACTGTGTGAAACCAACAGAAAAGCGTTAACACATTTGCTAAAGAAAACTTCTGTGCTAAGAAGCTGATGATGAATATCATGTGGATCCTGATTTCATTAAACGCATCTTAGTAACTGAGAAATACTGTAAATGTTTTGAAAAAAATGGTGCAAAACTGCTGGAAGCCAATAGAAAAGTGTTGACACATTTGCAAGAGAAGATTTCTGCTTTGTTGATAAGCTGATGATGAAGCTCATGTGGATCCTAGTTTCATCAAACGTTTACTGTAAGTACTGAGTGTTGGTTGTAATAACGGCCTGAAAGCACATTTTTTACAGTAACATGATCCAGCTGGATTGTGAGATGGAATTTTGGTAAGGCAAATTAGAAAAAACTAATCGTCGTGATCTGAAACAACTGAGCAAAGGACTGGTAAACAAGATGGTAGTTATGACGGTTCCATGGAGGAATGACAAATGCTCCAACCTCCTCATACCCAGCCTTGTCATTTATGTCCTCTGGACAGTTGTTTTTGATCTAGTCAGTATCTTTGACTCATTCAGCTGCTCTACTAAGTCCCAGTGTTCTCAGTAGAGGACGTCCTGGCCTTTCCAAAGATATCTCATTTTTTGTTTGAATAGGATGAGGGGAACTTTATTTTCATGCCGAGACAAAATGGAGACTGCAGTAAAACACACTTTCCCGCTCAGTTTTTAGGAGGCTAAAGCAACTAGAAATAGGACATTAAGATAATTAGAAAAAATATTTGTAAGAGTTTAATAGATAAGATGAAGTGCACAAAGGTCATGTTGAAACACGTGTTGCTCAAGTATTAAAAAGGGGCAAATTTGCTCTTGAGAATATAGAGAAAAAAAAACAGATGTTGCCTAAGGATACATGTAAAAAACTTTTGTAAAAATTTTTTTGTAATATAGTTGGTGATAACTCTCCACTGGCAATTAAAATGAAGCAGACAAGAAGTGTATTAGGACACCTCGCACAGCATTTACAGAGATCAATATGCAGTTAAATGTCGTGTGCCAGGCTCTTAACACTGCAAGTGACACAGCTTTGATTGAGCTCAAATGAACATTCCTCTCGAGCTCTGTCTCGTACCTGTGCAGGATCTTTTGTTATCGTGGAGAAGATGTCCCAGTCTGCATGTGCAGTAATATCCACCGATGTAATTGTGGCAAAAATGATCACACACTCTCTCCCCATCCACCCTGGACAGGCATTCATTGATATCTGTGAAAGACAGGTGGGTTAGAGAGTGAAGAACTCCAAAAGAAGTATGATTTTTTTTATAATCATGAACTTCAAATTGGGTGAATGGAATTATTACTTTTTTGTGTATTTGTCTTGACTAATGGCTCACATGAAAATGTGCTGTCAGTTTGCAGAAACCAACTCACAGTTAAAAGAACAATTTAAAGAAAGATGCTCTGACTTGTGTTTTTTTAAATATGAGGATCATCAAAAGCGAAACCTAAAGTTATAAAGTAAACAAATAAGGTAAACAAGTATTTGTCAAATCTAAATTTAGACTATGTTATATGTGAATAAGCTGATGTTTTTTTCTAATAACTTATGTCTTCCCTGTGGTGTCCTTATTCTATTTAATATGTTATTTATATGGGCTTTCTTCTTATATTTTTAATCTAAACTTCTCTGTGTATACTCGTGATGTTAAACACTTGCTGTTTTTTTCCCTAGAAAATCCATTACATTATAATTAAAAGTGTTTCTGCCTTCTGGGAACTAGTGTCACATGTCTCCGCATCACCTTCTGAGGTGTAAAATGCTTGGAAGCCGGTGAATCGGCCTTCATTAGAGTAGTCGCTCCTAAAAACCACTGACATGCGGTTCCCGGCTGACAGGATGACGGTATTCCTTGGGGTGCTTTCAGTATTCTTCTTCTCTTCGCCGCAGAATCGCAGAGTTTCATTTCCCTCCGCTAAAACCTGGTTTGACAAGGTCAAGGGCCTTTTAGTGAGAGGGCAGAGGCAGCAGTGACGGTGGGAGGTGGAGTTTCTCCAGCATGTACCTGGATATAGTCATATTCACACTGGTTGGACGGTTCCAAGCTGAAGTGGGTGAAGTAGAGTTTGACCCTGTGGCCCTCTGGGACCGTGATGTTCCACACCAGGTGCTGGTCGTTGGGGTACGGCTGAGGGAAGTCAGGGGAGGTGAGTCCGCCGTATAACCCTGTCATTTCCACACTCAGCGAGACATGGAGGAGGGAAAACAGGACAAACAAGCAGCAGCCACTGGGCAAAATGAGGTGCGAGAGCAGTGGTTTCAAGGATTAGTTTGCACAAAGTAATGCTAACTGACACTCACCTGGTCATGTTGGCTTCACAACCCCTGATGTTTTGTGTGTTTTTAAAATGTTCCCTCTCGCTCATCTGAGGGTAAATGAACCCGGCGGTCCAGGCCGGCCAACATTTGAGTAAACAAGTGATCGGGGAGCACGTGATCAGTTAGTCATAGTTCCCCGCCTCTCCGAGTCACAGAAATCTATCAAAGTGATGAATGTCAGAATCATTTATATTCATCCTGTTCTGTTCTCTTTCTTATTGTTTTATCATCGCAAATGAATATTTACAAGTGGGAATTAGTTTCGATGATTAAACAGCTGCATTTCAGAAAAACAAGGAAGCGATGTTGATGCAGTAAAATAAAAATGTAAGTATGTTTATATTTTTCTCAGCTTTCAAAAATGTAAATTAGAAAACTGCAAAAACATAAAACAAAGAATTCAATTAAATGTATTTCTATCAATAAAGATAAGCTATCACCTGTTTCACATTCCAGTGCCCTGTGAAACCTGCTAAGACAGTGATGCTGATCAGACCAGACTCATGCCAGACTAATTATTTCAGAGCCTGCTCTCATGATTGCCGAGCAGTGAGGCTGTTAAACAAAAGCCTTCGAAAAACAAATACAAAATACACGCAACAATTACAGGCCCAGCCCCTTTTGTTGGCACCTAATTACTGTATCAGGGATGAAAACAATGGTGCATCAACAACGGATTCACAATGAATGAAACCAGGTTGCGTCACGTTTGTGAAAAACTGCATCTGCGCTGCACTGAGTGTGTTAGGGCCGACTTCGTTGTAGGCTTTTATAACGAGCGAGTCGCGGCGTGTTTGTGCTGTCTGTTTAGATGGAAGATGGATATTGATGTTATTCAGAAGTGATGAGGCCTTTCAACCAGCGACAGCACTAATGGCTAGTATTGAATACTGTTTGTGAATTACAATAATTATACACATAAACATCAATGTTAACTTCCCTTTGCAAATGACCCCTCCGATGGAACACATTTTAAATGGGGCCGTAACCTTTTTCTTTCTGCCTGATTGTGACTCGGTGGGTCTGGGCCACAGTGGCGTCTGTACTGACGTTGTACCGGGCTTTGATGCTATAGTACGAGGCACCAGATAAAATATTCCTGGAACTTCCTCATGAAAAAACAATTAATAATGATTGCGTTGTTTAGGCTCCACGCATCACTCAGACCCAGGGTCTCATTTCCGTTGCCCCTGGTGTGTAAATTAATTTCAGGCGTCTGAGCCTTTACTTTCACAGAAATCAGTGGGAGTTTAGAGGTGAAAATGGAAAAAGGTACTGGACTTTTTCCACTTATTTTATATAACGCAGCATCGCTGTTCATAACATAATAAACCTCTTGTAAACTATCTTCCTTTTAGCCCCAAGTGCATTTTGTGCTCTTTAGTCTACTGTACTTAATCATTTTACTGGAAACGGCCTTTGTAGCCAAACTATACTTCATATTCTGTGTGTTTACTTTCATATTTGTTTAACAATATTATCACAGATTGAAGACACTACAACCTCCAAGTGTCACTGTGTGTGTGTGTGAGTGCGAGTTTGCTAATACTTTGAATTAACAAATAACACACCGTTCAATACCTGTAATTATTCACCCTGATCATGACATAATGTATATATTACCAGTAATAACAATGGAAGTGACAATACAGTAAACTTACTGTGAACTATTTTCTGGTAATTTGTTGGCATCCAGCTGCCAGTAAGTTACTGTAAATATTACAGGAACCCTTTTACTGTTAATGACCAGCATTATTTTATTTTAATTTTTCAACCATAGGAGGAGAGAGTTCAGTTATGTTCTGTTTGTCTAACTAAACTCTCTGACCAAACATGGGCTGCAAATGTTGTCAAGTTAAATTTAGTTGACTTTTCCCCTTGCTGTACCTTCCCTTGCTGTTTTAAAGTTTGCCTTCGTTGAGGTTAATCCACTTTCTAAATGTCAGTGCAGTGATTGGCACTGAAATGCCACAGCTGTAGTAATTAGAAGTTGCGATGCAGCTGATTCTTCATAATGTACAACTTGTTTGTTTTATTGGCTGGTCACCACATATTTTTGATGGGTTGTGGATGGTTTTATCTGCACGGCAGCCTGTTCCCATGGACACTCACGGCAACTGCTCTTTAGAACCATTTCAATCCCTACAGTCAAACTATTCACAACCTTAGGTCATCCCTTAAGATGTGACACTCCTTTTATTGTGGCTGGCTGTGGGCTGGAGGCAGTAATCAAAAACACAGATGAAAACTGACAATGATACAACTAAGACATAAACGTTTTAAATTGATGTTTCACGTTCAAAAATGAAAAAGATTAAATGGAGAAAAAAAATACAAGAAATCAAACATAACACCCAAAAACACTGATTGAGAATAATGATTTTTCTGTTATACTCAGCAACTCAGCTGTGGATTCTGGTTTGGAAAATGTCTCTCTTTAGGCTGAAAGTCAGAGAGTCAGATTTGTGATGATGTCATCTAAAGACTTGAAAACCTGGAGCAGGTGTGTAGATGGTGAATTATGAAACAACACCTGACATCATGACCCCAGCCACAGTGACATTCCTCAGGTGTGAGGATATTGTCTGAATCGCAGCTCTTCATTCAGACAGATTACAGAGCTCATCATTAATTCCATGTCTCCAAAACCATGGGTGACATTACCAAAACTTAAAAGTTAGTTACCCAGGGAAGGTGGTTTGTAAAGAGGTGAAAAGCATCAAAAGGCCTGAGATTCAATTTGAAATATATTTTGTCGGCATGATCAAGGACTTTGCTTTTGTACCATTAACAATCAATGGGCAAATACAAAAATATTCACGTTCAAACGTTTGTCCTGCGTTACAAAAAGAGCTTAAACATACAGATTCTCAAAGCATTAGCATTCATTTTATCTACTACACAAAATGCATATGAATGCTGCATATGAGTGTCTTCAAAATGCATGATGAACAAACCATATTTGCAAGCTAAACTCATGAACCATAGATAATTTGAATATTCACTCAAAATGTGCAGAGGGACAAGACACAGGCTGTTTTGATTTCAGCATGATCAAATCTCAGACGTCCATGTGCACAAGACAGACAGCGTCTTCACAGCATTGTTTCACCTGCTTGCTGTTCCGTGAAATAATGAAGTGCTTCCTTATATGAAGTCAGCCAGTCATTAAATAAAGAACAGGCCACTTGAGATCAATTGAAAGGACAATGGCTGTTTGTATGTGGAGAGACAACACAAAATGTGATGGAGATGCAGGCGTTTAGCTTCGTATCAGTGTCACGATGCACGCTGGAAGAAGAGAAAGGGGGGCATTGATTTTTTTCTCATTTTGCAAAATTTAGAAATCCCTCCGCTTCTCATGTGGCGACCTCAACAAGCTGCACAGTTTTTGCCAGGATTCTGTCTGAACATCTTGTCCTAGAAACAAATGATACCACCGGACATGCTAGAACACTTGGCGAGCATATTTACCCTCACTGTGGCTCCCCTCTGCCATCTTCATCCTCACTCTTATCTTCTTTCTGCTTTCCACAGGCTGCAATCACAGCAGTCTCAACCACCCACATGTTGTAAACTGTAATTAAGGACTTGAATAAGTAGGGATGTGTCACTTGAGCTGAACACCAAGGAACAATGTCGAGTTAATCCACTGTAATTTGCTTGTCCACAGTAGTTATGCAGAAACACACTACCCGCTGCAAATAACGCGCAGTTTAAAAGCAGCAGAGGCCACAGTGTCTCTCAGTGTCAGATTGTCATTCACTCATTTGTCAGTGTCTAATTTCAAATCGGTGGCATCATCAATTTCCAATGCAGAGATGCTGCTGACAGGAAAATCAGCATTTTATTCACAGAAAGGAAAACAGATCTCGTCGCTTCCGGCTGCTCCTGTGACTCGCTCCGTTGATGCTTTGGCTTGAGCCTCAAGGCCTGATGTTCACAAGAAACAGAATTGATTGAATGCCGTCGATATTTATACTAACATTTCCCTTTTGTTCTGAGGGGAGCCGCACTCCCGTTTTATGTTTCTATTAATACAACCCCTGTTCCAGCTGATTGTGCGTGGGCACAGCGAAAATCAAAAATACATATGGAAATGTCTCATTATGGTTTCTTGCTAAAGACACACGTTTCCTTAGGGGTTGTTATTTTAAATAAAATGACATGGAAAAATATAACTCAATCAAAGGTAGCGCGAGCTGGTGAATAATGAAAATCAAATGAGATTTTACACTCAAACAAAAGTTTGCTTTACGGTGGATGTGGGTAAATTTGCTGAAGTGAAGGATTATCCACATATGATTGTTTCGCCCATTGTAACGGCACACGTCAGTGTAATGGAGTCTCAGCGAATTTACTACAAAGTTTTTGAATGCCAAACTCACGTGTTCAATGTATAATTCATTGTTAGCCCCTGGATCCCACCAATGCCCCCCCTTGGTGATAATGATCAAGAATGGCTCTTAGTGAATTGATGTTGAGCCTTTTCGTGTGGGATTTCATTCCTGATGTCAGGCCCATTACTCTTTCAATTTGGCCCGGCACAGCTCTTTTTCACAGATAACAAATACGGTCATTTCCTTGCTAATTCAAACAGGCCCTGGCTTCAGCAATTCAGTGGACTACCATAAGGCAGTAAAGCGGTCGGTGACGTCGGTGCGAGGAAGCAATGATGAGAAATGGCACACAGCTGCTGCTTTCATCCCTAGCTTCATTATGGCACCCCACAGCTTCAATGCCTTTTTCTTCATTCAGGTTCAAGCAGCGTCTGTTACAAAACTACTTTAAGGTGAAAAGACTCATTCTAACTTTTAAAAAAAAAGCAAGCAAACAAACACGAGCCGACTTTCGCATTTCAAAAATATCAGTCACTTCTGATAAGTTTAGCAATGAAGATTTCTCCTAACAATATAATAAATCAACTTATCGTGAATACACTGAAATTACATTATATAATAGCGCTGACACGCCATGATTCAGTAACTTCAGTAGGGATATTAATGGTGGGTTATTTCTTGTATAACTGATTAAACATTTTCGGGTCTGTTAGGCATGAGAAAAATGATGGTCAGCCTGAACATTAAACATGGATTTTCAATATGAGTAATGGCACAACTCTCCCGTCTGGAGTTGCGAGGACTTCACATGCCATTAATAAACGAAAACCATCACTGTCACCCATAATGCCGTGGTGACATTTAGGATCTCAATGGCTCACATCATGTTTTTTTTTCCTTTTTTTTTCACATACAGGCCATCTGACATTAGGGGATTTTGTGTTGTTAGAGAAACCGCAATCAGGTGTATTGGCATCCCACAAGGGCCCAATTGTCCTGAAAATAGTCATAAGCAGCACTACAGAGTGTGAGAAAATAACATTACTTGAGATGCTCATCTGCTGCTGTGGCAACAAATCTATTACTGCTGCAAAGACTGAGTCAAACAAGGACAGTCCTGGAGTGTCACCCTTGTGATTGGAGACCTGTATAATACATATTATACGGGACCCTGCAGTACTTAAAAAGCCAGTTAATACCATCTTGAGACACTTGTCTCCCTCCCTGCCTCTTCTTCTAATGACACTATCAACAAGAGCTGGGTCCTGGTTAGGAGTTGGATGCTCAGTGAAAAAGTCGAACTTCAGAAGCATAATGGTACACCTACAATCTTTCTTCAAACCCAATCTATTTTACATCCAATCACCGTCCCTCATCATAGGACTGATCATCTAGAACTAATACATTTTCTTACAGTTCATAAATGCTATTTTGATTTGAAAGTTTGGCCATTCGCCGGCTTGAGACATGAAGACACCTTTCATCTGCATGAATTATAAAAAGTTCAAACAGATAAAGTAATGAGCATTATTGTCAGTGAATATAATCTTATAATTAATCAATTAATCAATAAGTCAATTAATCAATAAAGCACAAAACAGGAATAGTCACCAATTGGTATTTTCCACCAAATCTGTGGTTTTGTGATGAATTTAGATTAAAGGTGTTTTTTCTATGCAACAATTTATGGCACTTCACCAATTTCATCAATTTAAATTGATTTGCCATCAAAACAGCTTCAGCCCTCAACTGAAATTGGGTTTTAAAGTTTTAAAAGTGCAGGATGTCATGAGCTCAGCTTGTACAGTACTCAGCAGTAATTCACCAACGCTAACATGCGATCTGGGATGAACAAACCTCCTGTTTGTGAGCTTGTGTGCTGCACGCTCAGACCACAGTGTGACTCACACAGTTGTTACCATGAACGCCAACATAGCCACTGGAGATAAGATGTGGTTGTCATCCTCAAAGGTTATTAATGAGCCTTTTTTAAGGCCTCTCATATTCATACGATCATACGATTATTACTTTTTCCTACAATGGCGGCAACCTTAGGCTCGCATCAAGTGCACTTTAGTTAACTAATTCCTTGAAAACCTGTGTTTTACTTTCACGCCACAGGCCCGCCCCGCTACCCAAAGTGGTGGCATCCGGAATGATGAGGGCCACTCGAGTGACCGGCGTGCCGTATCCCTTCCTCACGCCGGTGACAGCTCATTTTCCGAGCCTCAGCTTTAGCCCTGAAAGAGCAGAGGGCCCCGTAATGATCAGCTTTTAGCGCTGGCACTGGGCGGCCGAACAAGCCATCAGGCATCATTAGGCCTTGCTGGGGAAAACAATCTCCCCATTCCCATAGGTGCTCCCGAACAGGAGAACTCTTTGGGAGAAATAAATCAAACACTTTAGCCCGTGTGCTGTGTGCGTGCAGGCTCGGATTCTTTGGACATCATTTGGCAGTCAGAGACTTCATGTTGCAGATGCCTTTGGACGTCAGTTTATCTGATAACACCTACAAGTCTTTGCTTATGCTACGATGTGGACTAAAAGAATAGTAAGCAGCAACTGATCAACAGCAGGAAGACATAAAATCTTATTACCTTCAGCTGAATGGAGGAGAGTTATTTCTGGAAAGGCACTAATGAGGCACTTTCAACAGAGTGATGCAAACCTGCCATGTACTCAGAGACAGGTCTATTATTCCTACTGGGCATGTCCTTTCCTCAGAACAACATTTTTAAAAATGGTTATTTATATATTTATTTTACATCAAAAATGCCTCCGCTAGTCAACCGTACTGCATTTGTTCAGTGCTCTCCATACAACCTATCTGAAATGTCACAACTAAACAAATTGAGCCGGGCTGACAGAGATGAATAAGACCGCTGCAGGCACTGTGTCCTGAGTCTCTGGGTTAATAAAGTACAAGTGCATATCTACAGACTGCACACAACTTCCATCTGGCTTTTCAAACTAAATATGGACACGCACTATATAATATATCACATGAAAACTCACAATGTGCATTATGGGTATTTTCCCTGCTTTCGTTTTTTTTTTTTCAAAACTGAGATGTGAAGAACATGATTTCACACGATGGTTCCTTTTTATAAAACTTTTCATTTTCAGCATCTTTGCTCATAGAACTTTGTTTTGAACTGACGAGCACATGTTGTTTCAGCGGCGAGTCGCCGCACAACCTGCCTGTTCACACCTTTCCCCAGAAGCATTGGGCTAAGCGCTGGGTGTTAATTTGGCCTGTCTTGGCAATCAAGGCTGGAGGAAGGAAACCATTTGATGTTAAGCCCTGCTAAATTTTCACTAGTTCCAGATGAAAATGAGTTCTGACAAATCTGTGAAACACAGATACATCTCACAGCTGATCTTGTAGAATCCAAAGAGGCCTGCACAGCTTACAGTGAGGGAAAACCTCTCAACTGTAATGTGCATTTGTAGGTAACATTTTTCTAGTTTAAGACATTGACAGTGTCAAAAAAGGCTTGAGTTTGAGTCCCACCAGAAATTAGCACAGCATCTTTTGAATTGATGTTTGTGACTCTAATTTTTGATCATGAACCGTGTATGATGATGCGCCACTCCTCTAAATAATAACGCCGTGCTGTGGGATATGTTCACAGGCTACAGAGCTTACAACCATTCTCTGCGTTTATGTAACCACGGGCGGATTCACTTTGAAGTTGTTTTTCATCCTACGAGGAGCACCAACAAAACCAAAGTCTTTGTTATTTTTAAACACCGCACATATGAATTCACATTTAAATTTGAATTACACAGTTAGGCCCAAACATTCCTTTTCCTCCTTCTTCAGATCAAAAGGACGGCCAATAAAAACGCTTTGCTTGCAGGGATCAGCTTTGATGTTGCTCCTCATGCTCATTTAGGGCCAGAGGCAAAAGTAAAGAGTGGACAGCACCTCCACTGACACCAAATTGTTTGTGTTTATAATCCCAACCCCATGGACACTAATTGGTGTCAGGTATTACAAAATGGGAGTAGAAATATTTTTGTTGAGGCATATTTCTTTATTCTTGTGGAGAACTGTCTAGTTATTCACCCGCAAGTTGTAAACAGGGAAATGCGTCATTTTCACATATATATATATATATATATTTATTTTTAACACACGTAAGAATGAAATGATGCCGCGTGATGAACTATAATCAAGCCCACAGGAACCTTTGTTTATTCAGCATCGTTAAAGGGAGCGGCAGAGCAGAGGTCCCGGCGGTTGCAATAACCATGTAATTACATTGCTTTGAATTTCATGGAACTGTAACTCTCCATCAAGTGGTGGTTTCGGGGGATTTTGCTTTGTCTTTTTCAATAAAAACTAAGATGGATCAGTGAGGAGCTTTTCTCTCCAACTGTCTTAACACATAAACAGCATTATAAAGAAAAAAAGATGTCACCACGGCGTTCAGTGTTGCACTTGTTATTGAATCAGTGCTGTGAACTTATGTTAACTCATATCTTTGCACCTGTGGAACAAGTACATGCGTGAGTCATTATCTGCTGTTCTGGAAGAGGATGACACTGCAGCCCAGTTGAGAAGAGCAGAAAGAACCAACTAAGATTTGCTTTTGGCTGTGTACAGTTTCTGTGGTGGCACATTAGCAAAGGTTATTTAAGATTTTGCACATTTTACTGCAACTCTTTCATTTGATTATTGCCTGGTGCCAAACTGCTGCCAAGCAATGAACATTCAATATTGTCAGCGAATTCACCAAGGAATAGTTCACACATTCTGGAATCACTCTCACAAATTTGAATCTACATCTCTATAAAAGACAGACTGCACAAGCACTGATCTATAACCCTTCAACACGACACCTGGAAAATGAAGTGAACATTTGTTTCAATCAGGGTTTAGTTCGGCGTCAGTCTGATTAACATTAATTCTGGGTTGGAGATTGATGAAACCAAGATGTATTATAAGAGAAACGCTTGTTGTATGAACTGGCTCATACCGCAGGATATTTCATATAATTTAGGACGTGAAATCCATCCGTTCAATCAGGTTTCATTGTGGCCAGCACCTACTCCACAATCCACTCTCATTAGGTGAAAGTGAAAAATACACATGCCACGGTGGTCGAATGTGGTCTCGTACGTGTTGGAAGCTGAATATAAGCGTGTGTGGTAATTGTAGGTTGACTGGCTGAGAACTGAGTCACTGGTAGCCGGCGCAGGGTCGTGTTTGCGGTGAAAACTGAAAACCGAGTTGATAGGGTGACGGGGGGATCATCTCATTATCTCACCCTGCTTGTCCTTTCACTATGACCATAAACACACACATAGATTATTTTTTACTTTTTTTAAACCCATTGAGTATAAATAAACCAGATTGCGTAAAAATGTTCCCGCTGCTTTCTTGTATAATAGTTTTCCAGCTTCAACTGCTGCTGCAAACAAATGACCCAATTGTGTGAATATGGGAAAAACTTCTATTCATTTACTTTCCCATTTTACAGACATGCTTAACGACCTGTGATAAGGCACAGAAGCGTCCTCCTCAACCTGTGACTAGGAATTAATAAGGATCACAGCCTGGCAAAAAATAAAACATTTACATTGCAGATTTTCAGCTAAAATATATATTGTGAAATATATTTGTAAGGAGGAGGACACACTAATGGTATTCTGATTTCACTCAACTGAACTTTAATCTAGATTAAATTTGTTATTATTGTTCTTCTTGGAATTATAAATGCATAAGAGAATAGTCCTTTCTCCTTGAGGGAAATGATATGTTTTGCTTAAAAATTTGAAAGACAAACAAGTACAAAGCAGGACACGTAGGACCCTCACAGTCCTAACTACGCTCTGTCATTCCTGAGAGCTGCACTGAAAAAATGATCGACCTTTTATTAAAGAGGACTGTATTCTCTCTACGCCATTTATGACTGCAACTTAGTTTATAGTAGACATATTGTAGAAAAAAATGTGTGTGATGAAATTAAGCTAAGAAATCTGACTTTGCATTTATATTGTAGAAGCAAAATATGACCCTTTTTTACCCAAACAACTTTGAAAAAGAAATTAATTGCTATTACCATCTCAAATCTTCTTCATGCTTTATTAATAACCCTGAAAGTAACTGTTACATAAATAAATACATATATTGTATACATAAATAGATAATTAATATTCAAACAGACACTCTGTCTCAGTGAAGTCCGTCGATGTTGCATGTCTGACAGGTGCAGATGATATGTACAGCTGAGGTCTACTACAGTTCATGTGGAGCTGGGAGAGCAGAAGTACAGTCGGCAGGAAGAGCCGGGCGGTTCGGAGCACTGTTAGCAGGTGGTGAAAGTTTTCCAGAAGAAGTTTTTACAGGGGGCTTTGCGGTCGCGCTGAGGCAGTGATAGCCTGTTGTAGAGAGCCCTCTCCTCCAGACGTGACTCCAGCGGCTCCTCAAGATCCACAGGTGCTGCTTCACCCGGCAGCATGTTGGTGTCCAGAGCTCCGTCCAGCAAGCCTGACACCAGCTTCAGGATCAGCTCTTTTCGCTCTTTGCTCAACTCCTGAAGAAAAATCGGAAGACAGCATGTGAGTAAAATGACTAAAACATGAACATTTAACATCTTGCAGGTCTTTTCATATTTAAAATGTCCAATTTAAGGTGGTACGAATTTACAGGATAAATTAAAAACTGTAGTAGCTCTATACTGAAATGTTTTTCAAATGCAAACGTTTTCTACAGTATTCTATGAATATTGACATCAAAAATTAAGAAAACTTTTCCCATGAACCACATATAAGCAGTCGAATTCTCCTTACCCTGTTGACGTGGATTGGACTCCTGTCGTCCACAGGAAGCACGGCGGCTGCTCTAACGCTGAACAGAACCCCCATGAGAGCTGCTACCACCACCAAGAGCTGCATGCTGTGACAGGAGTGCAGGTGAGCGACCAACCTTCAGCCAGAGAAGCACAAGTGTGTGTGTCTGGACAGCTCAGACGAGACGGAGATCCAGTGGTGCTGGACTGCTGGAGAAAGTGCAGTGCAGTTGGTGGAAGCTGGTCACAAGATTTGAAACCCACTGGTGTTTCTTCTGCTCTACCTCCAAAGTCCCCCACTCTTTTATATGCCTCTCCCCCTGTCTGCCACTGACGTAAAGGGTGGTGGGTGTATGACGGAGGGCGGAGGGGGTATGTGTGTGCGTGTGTGTGGTGGAGTGGGGGGTGTGTACGTGAGTGTGAAGAGGAGGGGAGATGAAGGGGTCAGGACATAACAAATGGAACCATCGAACAGTTAACCTTTTTGACAAATTGCAAATTGCTGGATGTGTTTGTGTGATTCACAGAGGGAGCGACTACAGCGGACGACTGTGTCACTGGGCTAAAACCAGGCTTGACATCAACATGTAACTAATGTAGTGGCACTTAGGATAGACGATGTCAAAAAAGACCTCCCAAAGCCGGCGCACGGGCAATTCCACAACTCATCAACTGTGTGTGATCTCACCGGATGCACTGTAACCATCCCTAATAAAATGGTCTCACTCGCTTGTAGCAAACAAATCTAAGACAAATACAGGCTGATCGCAAGTGGACTTACTGGTGATTACCTGCATATCCCAGGTTCTGTCCGTCTACTTCTGTCAACATCTGATTCCTGTCACAGAGCTCCCATGCGCATCTCTGACACCTGCAGATTACAATTGAACGGTCTGACACTCCCCATGACTTGAGGATATGTCTGCCTCGAGAAATGCACATCTCCAACCTAGCTGAGAAAACATTATAAAATGAAGCAGCAGCAGTTCTTCTTCAGCAGTTTAGAGCTGATGATTAACGTCAGACTATACTTACTAAGTTTAACTGATCATTTTTTTGCTATTATCGACTAAAAACAAAACAGTAGCCTTTGGTTTGGGGTTGATAAGAAATGTAGGTTTTGGAAAAGACTCAACGATTGCACGAATAGGAGAAAAATCCTGCTTTAATAAATTATATTGTATGAGCTGTCTGGAGACTCCTTCTGCAGATAGGGAATAAAATTCATTCCACCTATAAGCTGTGGCAGCAGTTCAATTAAATTCATGCTATGGACTAAGCTGCTTGGGTTTATTCATTTTTACACTCAGAATGAGTAAATTGCCTTTTTTTGACAGCTAAGTCTTTCCTACACTGTCAACGTGCCATTCTTCCTGAAAACTGTTGAAATTAAAGGCTCTTTTGTGATGCATCCCTTCATGCATTTGGTTGCCACAGAATGAAACAAAGAAGATGCAAAAAGGACAGAGTTTATGTTTATTCTACATGTCTTCTAAAATGGCCTGAACAAAATTATTGTTAACCAATAAAAGGAGAGACAAATAAGTGGTTTATTCAGGTGTAATCATTTCACCAGTGTTGTCAATCTCATAATCAGTGATTTGCCCAATTTAAGTGGAAAAAAAGTGTCAATCACACTTACATTAATGAGAAAAAGAGAATTGTTTCAGTATATAAAGGAGAAAACAATTAGCAAGCATTAAAAATGTAAAAGCTACAAGACCATTTCCGAGCCTGATGCTCCCTCCCTGGCTGTAGTCACACAAGGAAAATTGACACCAGCTTGAACAGGAAAAAAAAGGAAAAGACATTCAACCGACATCAAGTTATAACTGTGTCCAGTTTTCACCCAAGCATCCAGAAATTAATGACAAAAAACAATGTGCTGTTTAGAAATGCTCTGAATCCTGATTTGAATCCAAGTGAACAGAAAGAGCGGAAACTCACAGCTGGGAAAAGACGCCAATCAAACCTGAAAAAACTGGAGCAGTTTGCTCAATAGGAGTGGATCAAACTACCAGCTGAAAAGCCCTTGATTGCAGTAATTGCCTCAAAGGGTGATCTACAAAATATTAGGTTAAGGGTCCGAACAATTTTTGCCATTTTCATTTGCTGTATTCTTCAAAATAATATGCTACATCAAATATATACTAGATGCAAATTGCATCTGTCTGAGAGGACACTGTTTTCAAGTGTGAGAGGTTGTCCTTAGATTTCATAATACATATCACTAAAATAGCACAATTAGGAGTTTACTCCCAAGTTTGCCACTCAAAAATGTTGCTACTAGAAGGAAATATGGGCCTACAGTACTTATACTGCAGCATGCCTTGATGTGTTCAAATAGATTTGCTGTGCCTCCAAAACAGATTTGAGGTATGTTCTTCGGTCAGTGCTGATCTGAAAAAGGCCGGGAGTCAATCCAAAGATTAGCTGACTTTTATACTGGCAAGTCGGTGTGTTTGAAGAATCTACAACTGATTTCCTTGAGGTTTGTGCTCTGCAGCCTGCAAGAGATTGAGTGAAAACGTCAGCATGACGACAAACAAGTGCGAGTGCTCCCACAGATCTTACAGTTATCTGTGGATGTCTGCGTTTTCACTACATCTACCTCAAACATGGCCTCAAGCACAACAGATCACAAACGAATACTGACTAAAAGATCACCGCAGGATTTATCGTGAGCATAATCTAACAAACAGGTTCATCTGGGTTAATCGAGGGGTTAATCAATTAAACTCCAGTCGAAATATTTGACAAAACAATTATAAAGACAAGTAATTATTACAGTATGTTTTCATATGTATTGTCAAGACATAAACGTCAGTGATGTCTCCTCCCTCGGTGCTCTAAGTCTAAGACCGTGGATGTTTCACTTCCCGAATAAGATGTGTGGTGAACAGTGCTGTCGAAGCAATACGACGATAACGTACCAAATGATTGCAGGTTGGTCACATTTTATTAGAAAACCAGTGAGGACTCAAGTCTTACTCAAAAATAACTAGAGTTGATGCAACTGAGGGCAACAGTGACATTTCATATTGCAAAATACTGCAAGATCTGAACAATTTAATCAAGCCAAAGGGTTTTTCATTCAAATTCAAAGAAAACCTAATGGACAAAGTTCTATTGTGTGAATATGCATTGGGTTCATCAAACACTATATTTTGAATGCGTTCCTTTATAGCTCTAGAATACGATAAGCTGGATCACACATTTACAGAGTAAAGGGGGCCATCTTGTGCTTGACTACAGAAACTACACTTGGACCTCACTAATACCACAGTATTGCTCCTACAAGCCCCTACAAGACTGGATGTTCAGGGTTAACCATTTGGTAGAGAACAGCAGCTGAAATTACTCTTTCCGTACGACACATATTACAGTTTGGTTGGGTTTAAGACGAGTTGGACTGGCGGATATCAATCCTCACTTCTACACTTTTCCCACTGTCCTAAAGCCAGAGTGAAAGAGGCACAACATACTTAGAAGACGAAACGCACCACAGCCTTTGAAAGACACCCACAGTAAACTGTCATAGGTGCAGAACAATTTTTTACCATCAAACAACCAATTTTAGGCACTATAGGGTTCACATGTAGAGAACACAGTATTCTGAATACAAACGACAGATAGCAACTGTGTATTTTCCTATGAGCACAAACTGTCAAACATTATGAATAAAAGTGCAGCAATACATTACATGTACATACCTCATATGGTATGTAAAATATTGCATAACATGGAGATGCAGTGAATCCAGTAAACAGTACAATATTTCAAAGTGAGGTCAGGTTTGCCAGCCATGCTCTTCCCACTCAACCCAGCCTGCCAGAATGCCCTTTATAAAATGCTGATACGACAGTCACGTAGTAAAAACTAAAAACACCGGAAAAATAAATAAAAGACAAAATCGCATGTAAGACCAGAAAGAATGAAACATTAGACTGAACTAACACTTTCTCAATTTCGTTCGCATTGTGGATTCGTTGCTACCACCAATAAAATCTTTAGGAGACTGCTTCCTTTAGTGGTGCTAAACCGTGCTGACAGGTGGCAAATCTGTAGGGCATGGTTGTTTGTCTGCGGTCTGAGGGCCAAGTCGAGGATAAAGGTGGTGGTCTGTTGTCGCTGGTCATGCTTCACTGAGCACCTGTCAATGGTCAGAAAGACACTGAGTGAATAGTGGAAACTGTCAGCAACATTTATATATTGCAAGCACTTTTTAAAAAGAAATAATACAAGTTATTTCAAAACTTACCTTTCTAGCAAACTCAGGGAGGACAAATGACGCCTTGTGAATTTCAGAGTTGTAATAATTGAGGTTCATATGTTCCATTTCCTCTTTTGACAGTGCTTTCACTGGTTCCTTGAAATTTGTTTCCTAATTTTAAAAGTGAAAGCAGACTTCAATTACATGATGGATGTTATATTTACTGAGAAACAGCAAACCAGTTATTATGCAACAAACTGGTTTCACATAAAAGCAGCGGGGTTTATTGGAACTCTGAAAACAGTAACTTACAGGGTTTTTACTGCAGAGCATGAATCCAATTTGGCCACTGGGATAAGTCGGGATGGTGCTGTACGCGTAGTCCACCACAGGGAATAGAGTCTTGCAGAAGGTTTGCATTTCCTTTATCAGCTCCAAATGGAGCCACTGACACTCTCCTGTGAAAATGACACAAGCGCAGAAGAAAGGGCACGTTCATTTCCTGACAGACGTTTTTGGCTTGTTGCATCTTGACGTAGAATACCACATGAATAGTAACATGACAACTCAGGAGGAGGTAATAAAAAGGAGAGAAGTGGATGGGAAATGTCTGTATTAAATTCACAATCCTTTGTCCATCATAAAATACAAAACTGTAAAATGTGATAGTACCCTGGGAACAAAGAATTCCTCCATTTCTCAGCGCTGCCTTCATCAGCTGATAGTACGACTCCTTGAACAAACTCTCTGCAGGTCCTGTAAAGACAATAACAGAGCTCAGAATACGACTCCCTGCTTCCAAAGAGTCTTCCAAAGAGGGATGTTACGCTTAACAGCGGCACTTACCAACAGGGTCTGAGGAGTCAGTTATAATGACATCAAACGCATCCTGGTTCTGCTTCATGAACTCAAAGCCATCACCAACATGGAGGGTGAGCTTTGGACTGAAAAACCCTTTGGCCATCCCTGGGAGGAACTTCTTGGATGCATTGATGACATCCTACACAGACGACAACATAAACGCAGATTTGAGCGAGCAGTGATCAGGAAAAAGCAGTGATCAGAGGGAAGCTAGTCAGTGCCAGTCGCTGTTGTCCCTACCTCATCAATCTCACACAGAACCACTGATTCCACCAGTGAATTCTTCACCACTTCCCTCAGCACCCCACCATCTCCGCCACCAATAATCAGCACCTGTGAGAGGGTAAAAGCTGGTGTTAGAGTCTCACTGTCAGAAAAAAAAAAAAAAATAAAATAAAAAAAAACTGAAACACCAGCAATATTAACAACAAAAAGTCTGATTGATACCTTCTTGGGACAAGGGTGGCTGCACAGGGGAAGGTTGGCAATCATCTCCTGGTAGGCAAACTCATCTCTCTCCGTGCACTGGATGACTCCATCCAGCACCAAGACATTCCCGTAGGTTTTACTGAGAAAGTTTGAGAGGCACATTTCAACTTAAAGTCTGAATGTTTACATCATTTGTGCAGATGTCTGCCACGTGACTCTATAATAATCAACACAGGATCGCTCCCGCGGTTCCGGTTAACCCGTTACCAGCAGCTTCTGTTACACGGGGACACACACACACACACACACACACACACACACACACACACACACACACACACACACACACACACACACACACACAGGCGGCTCATTCACTGCTAATGCAAGCTAACAGCTAGCACCGTTAGCGCTCTCACCTTTTAAAGACCATAACATCCTGGAACTTGGATTTCTGGTGGTAAAGAACCTCTTCCACTTGCAGGCTCATGGCTTGGCCCGGCCATAACGTGGACAATTCCGTAAACCATCCATCCTTAATGTGGTCCATGACAGCGTCCGAACGCCACAAGTACAACAAACGTGTGTGTTTGTGTGTGTGTGGCAATGCGAGTAAGTTACGACAGAGCTCTGACACTTAGCCGTTCGCTGCCTGTCAGCTAAACTTGCTGCCTCGCTATATAACCAATGGGCTGCTGCTGACGTAGGACCTTCTGCTCTGCGACCCAATAGGAAACGCACATGCTCGAGTATAGTTTGTTTGACTTCGCACCAGCTTCCTCGTCTACCACGGCTGGAACCCACGTGAAGCTAAAGCGTCGTGTCCCGTCCATGCGCCAAAAAGAGTCAAAGGGAGAAATGGATTTAGGATTTATGGAATACAGTTTTACAATCTAATGTTGGGGGAAATCGAGTTAACGCAAGCTGCAATGATAATAATAACCTCCTTACATGTAGATTGTCATAGACCTATTTATTACATTTTTTTGTGGGA
Source organism: Channa striata (assembly GCA_033026295.1). NCBI lineage: Eukaryota > Metazoa > Chordata > Actinopteri > Anabantiformes > Channidae > Channa > Channa striata. The sequence goes on along the minus strand of CM065172.1, from coordinate 11,145,432 downwards.
ATTCCGCCCTTAACATAAAACTTCGGCTTTATAATGAGGTAATGTGGCAAGGTTTGCCAAAATCAATAGTGCATAAAAATAAAACCCTTTAAAATCGTTTAATTCTAATCAATTGTAATCAGTACTAGCAACTTGATGTTTATGTTGTTTTTTTTTAAAATATGTAATCTATTTCTCTAAATTAGATTTGATCTGTCTCTTCAGGGATTTGATTACACGTATTAATGGAAACACGTCGGTAATTTTTTTGTCATGACATTCATCATTCTTTTGGGTTTTAAAATTAAATTTAATATTACTGCACTTTCTGTGGCCCTGACCACATAATACAAACTGTGGAGTAAATTATCATGACTAATGTTTGATAATATTACAATACTTTGGGAAAAATATCATGACTATTTATGACAAGAAACCATGCTGTCAGTTTTATGTAATTAAAGTCATGTTTTGTCTCTCAACTGACAGCAAACCTGTTTGTGCTCAGTACACAGTGTGTGTTTATTCTGTACCGTCAGTTTTGCCAAGTTGTGTGCAGCACAAAAAATCATGTTTGTTCACTGTTACGAAATCACCAAATAATGTGTAATAACAATAATAATAAACCAAAACATATTTATATATTAACGGAAAGATTTCTAATATTTGGTGGGGAAATACTGGTCAATATTGGTCATTGGCACATGAGGGAAACAAACCTCTGCTCCATGGTGTTTAGCATGACCTGGTAGGGATTCATTTGTAATTCTTGCACATTCCCATGGAATGTTCTTAAAATGCATACACTGACGGACTCAGTTAAAGGTTAACTTCCATAATCCATTCAGAGATTTCAGGAGGCAGGTTGATTCCTGCGCTCAGACCCTCAGGTTTGGCTGACGGACATCGGTGGGAATCATGAACACAGCAGTGGGCACAGCTGTGGTGAGGCGGAGGAGCAGAAATCAGAGCAGGACAATATCAACTGCAGGGTTGTTGGGTCAAAACCCGGATCCCCTAGTGCAAATTTTAGTGTGTCATTGATAAAGTGCCCTTCACTTGTAAATCACTTTGAAAAAATGCTTCTGCAACGTAAATTAAACTTGTAGTGGATAACCAGCCAGAGTATTCGATGTAGAGTATATTAACAAAAAATGAGGACCAAACTCTGATTCTTGCAAAAAATACCTCCCATCCCAATGTTTTCACCATAGCTGCTTTTAAGCAGCTGTTTCTCAATCACAATTTCAACCTGTCAAGTCTTGACAGGTTGAAATTGTGATTAATAATTACAACAAACCCAGTTTATAGTCTGTCCTCCAAACAGTAAATTAGTGCCACAGATGGAACTGGAAATGTTATACGTTTGCAAAAAACTGCAGTTAGTTTCATATTGTTTTGTTTGTTAACACATTGCTGGTCCCCATGGCGACAAAGAGCAAAGTCAGAGAACGTTATATCCAGTGGCTAAAACAAGCCGACTAAAGCAAACTGATCACTCTTGCCAAGGAAAACAAAGATGATGTTTGTGATCTTTCCTAAACTACCTGTCCTCAACTGTTAAGCCAATATTGATAAAAAAGTTAGCTCAGAGTGGTTCCTGAACTCACATACAGGTTCAATGTATGCACACTTTCACTTTACGGAACATGAATAAACCTGTACCAAAAAACCCCAAACGATTTGAGTAATAGCACCGTGTAGAGCTTGTTATTTACGCCCGAAGGTATGTGGACACCCCAATCCATATATCTATCTGTGCATATACTCATATAGAATGGAAATACTGAGGAACTAGCCCTCCTTTGTAAGTGCGAAAGTTTACTTGTATTATTGGTCAAAGTAGGTGAGACACAGTATTAAGAAGTGATTGGGACCAAGCTCCGATTCTTGCAGTTTCCTTATTGTGAGACTCTCCTTTCCATCTGAAGTTGAGAAAATATTTTACGACCCAGCAGTGCTGTAACTGGAACACCAGTTAGTTTAGGTAGACAGGAGGAAGGGTTTCCCTTTTTGCTGACTTCAGGGTTTCAACAGAACACAAAATATATTTCACATGCCCTACCTCTAAATACACATTTGTGGAGGTGTTTTATCTTCCACCTGAGCTATTTTAAAAATGTGAGACAACTATTGTGAAAATATCTAATGACATATACCTCATATACTTTCTTTCATCCAAACTGTTTAACCACTGTTTTAACCATTATGGAAATGCTGTCACTTTGCAAAGGAACTGCCATTAGTGCTGTTTTTTTTTTTGCTTGTGTCTATTTACACGTGGCTGCCCCAGTAAAGAAATGGAAAAGAATGTTATATCCAGGGGCTAATGGAAGCGAAAAGTTAAACAAACTGACCACACGCCCTGCTGCTACAGTTTGGATACTTATCTGTGTCAGACATTTCTAAAGCTCTTTTGGCTGAATAAATCCAGTTTCTGTACCCAGGTTCCAAGATCTCTTGAGAAGCCCCCCCTGACAAATTTTGCTATTATGCTTGACTGAGATATTCAACAATCACACACACACACACGTGTGTAAAGTTCAAGTGTCACAGACTGGGATACTGTGGCATTTCAATTTGGAATAACACTTCTACTTAATAGGACACTTTTATTATACCATAACAATTATGTAAGTTTCTAAATTAATTCCATCCAACCACTGTCTGTAACTGCTTGTCCTGTTCAGCGGCGAGAGGGGGGATACACCTTGGATAAGGCATCAGCAAGGCCCACACAGAGACACAGACGGGCAACCATTCACACTCACACCAACTGTGCTGCCCAACGCGTGATTCTAGATTTGGTAATTTTTCCTGCTACCCTCCAAATCTATTTTTTAAATTAAATTAAAAAAGTTACTGTTCTTTTTAAATGAAAATGTAGACAAGAACTATTTTCTCTAAAATCATCTTTAATAAAGAGGTCTGTGCTTACACATATTTACAGGTCAAACTACATGGGAAAAATACATTTTGAAACCCATTAAATATTGAATACTCCGTTTCACTTACAGGAAGGAAAAAAGGGGTGTTTCTTCAAGGTGAAAACATTTTTTTTAGAATACAAAAGAAAATAGCATCAAAGAGAGTCTATCTCTTGGGCCAGTTATGCCGGAATCCTCTGTAGAGAATGAAAATACAGAATTGTTAACTTACTAAGATGATTGAATTTGCAATGGCAAAAATAAAACTGTGTTTACCTTTCAGATTTTCCAGGCAGGTATGACATACTTTGGTTTCCCGCTCCAAAATTAGGTTTTTGTCCCTTGGGATTTCTCTGTTTGACAAAGGTTAAGATGAACGATGAATGTTTGGTTAACAACAAATGTATGTATGCTATACAAAAAAAAAAAACATATTGTTTAATCAAAGAGCCAAATACCTTTTTCCTGAAATCGTGAGCTTGTCGGTTTGGATCAAACTGTGTGTTGTCTTTTGATTTAGCACCTGTAAAACAATTGGGGTACACTGCTCTCAACATAACACAACCAAATGCAGAAAGTAATCTGTTGGATGTGGTAGGAAACAAAAATGCATACCGGCAAAGACATTCAGGTCTGACTGACTGTAGTCAAAGGGTGTGAAGCTCTCTTGGGGGGGTGGTTCTGTCTTCTGAGGCTTCTCTGCGGTTTTCATCAGCTTCTTACTGGGTTTGGGAGTGGACTCTCCAACTTCACTGGCGACCCGCTGCCTTTTCTGTCCAACACCTTTAGTAGATTCCTAAAAAATTATCAGCAACGTTATATTCTGTACAACATTAATCCATATTTTAATGAATGCATGTTGTGCATATAGGTTTAGTTTTCCTTTGTAAATACCAAGCCAGCATATTTATTTGTGCCCCAATTAACAATTTTAAACCACACTGGTGAGTGAGTGAACAAATGATTGTGCAGTAAGCTCCTCAAAATATCACACTGATATTAACAAAATTGTGTGAAGTTGAAAATCTTGCATTGGCTGCCACCTTTAGGTTGAAAATTATACCTTGACTCACTCTCCGCAACATGAAATTGTTGTATTTCTGATGACTGAATCCAACAGATTACACTGTTCTGTCACAGCAGAAGATACAATGTGTGTATATAGGAGTCTTCAAAATTGGACTGAAGTCTGTGTGTGTGTGTATGTAGATAAAAACATTAAAATGATTTATGCACATTGGTTAAAAGTGAGCTTCAGAGTTTTAAGTTATGGACCAGCCAGCAGATGAGTGGTTCAACCTTCGGGCCAAAATTCCAAATTCATTAATTTTTACTTTACAAAAGTCCAATTAAAAAGGTCTCACCGGATCATCATGTAATGACTTTGCTTCCCTCTCTTTGTCATAAGCCAACACAGTGGGTTTTTAATAAATGAAGAAGAGCTTCCACAAGGCATCACAATAACTAGACTGACACCTCAGAGGTTTGGTCTTAATGGTTTTAGATGATTGGGTTTATTTGTGATTACAAATGTTTATTCGAGAAAACAAAGTGTTTATCGTGAGTTATACTTTTGCTAGGATATGTCAGTGATTTATGTTTCAAGAAACTAGGCCAAATTTATTGCAAATTACAGATTTTTTTATGGTTGCATATCAAAAAATGTTAACCCTTATAAAACATTTTGTTAGCAAATTTGACCTGAGTTACTTTTGGAAAAACTAAGAAATAACACATTGCAGCTCAAAGAAAAACCAGTAATTGCATATACGTTCATAATATCAATAATGATGTTAAGTGCAGGGGAAACGTTGGTAAAGTACAGTGCTGTGTTTCTGGGGTTCCTTCTGACTCTGATCTACGCACATGTGCTTATTTGTAGCTGCTGTTTGAGGAGAGAACATCTTTAAACCAACTTGTTTCTTTACCCATGATTATACACTGGGTGACTGTGTGCACTAGAAATTGATGATTAAAGGCTCACACAGAAAGAAGAGATGATACTTCAGGGACAGAAGAGTGTCAAACAGAGGTGAGTAACATTTTTTTTCCTTCTTCTGCACCATGAACAAAAGATGAAATACCAAAATATTTATCTGTGCATTTAAAGGGCAAGAGGGTGCATGGTATTACCCAGAGAGACGGAGCAAACAGGAAGTGGGCTTCTGAGCAGAAAGCGCCTATTGCTGTTACCCAGGAGAAAAGACAAGTGTTTGATGAGTGGAGGACTTGTCTCTAATGCCCCAGTCCCACGCTGTGCGTTCTCCTTGCCCCCAGGCACATCATGTGACAGATATAAATATTAAAAGGCCACTACTGTGCTGATGCTGCAGACTGGCAGCAGCGGCTCTTTGCTTGTGAATCCCCACGTTTATGTGCAGAATAACCTGCCACATCTTAGGAAAATGGAGGGGGTACTGCAGAGGGTTAAACCAGCTATTAAAGCACCGTCTATAACAACCTGTTCAAGGCTCTTGGGTGATTGTAACTCTTGTTCATGGATTTGTACTTTCCCAAAAGGGACTTGAACATTAATATTGACAGAGTGCAGAGCCTAACTGACATGGAAAAGTGGAAAATGAAGGATGGGAGAGAGCGCAAAATGACTCACCGCTGCTTGCTGGCGAACAGTGGAGACATTCTGGAGAGACTCCTGATAGCTCTGCTTAGCCTTGTTTCTTTCCTCTGTGGAAATCAACATTTAAAATTCAATGAGGGACGTCACTTTAAAAAGTTTATATTAAAACAAGCTAGACCTCTATTACCTGTCGCTTTTTTGGCCTGATCCTTTGCCTCTTCCTTTGCTTTTTTCTTGGCGTCAATCTCCTTCTGTTGCTGTTCAATGCTCAGCAGCTTCCATCTTTTACTAATCTGTAAATGCGAGGTAGTTCCAGGATCAACTTTCAAACGTGGTGTGGTGAGAGGACAGCATAAATTAGGAGATGGAGGACTGTGCAGACATTCTTAATTACCTCAAATATTTTCGACGAGGGATCAAACTTGGCATTCTTGTTAATATGGACATCAGCGGAGGGTAGATACTAACCAGAAAAGAGATTGAATTAAGTAGAATACTATGTTCCCAGTTAAATAAAATGCAGCCATCCTGAAGATGAGTCACTGGTCTCTCTTACCATTCTGAAAGGGTTTTCAAAAGACTCAATGATGCGTCTGGCTTTCATGTTCACACTGGAAATGGAGTCTTGGTCATTCTTTGCTTCCAGCTCCTGCAAAAGACAAGCTCACATTAGATACAACAGTTATATAACAGTTGAAGGCAAAACTCCCTTCCTATTACTTTGAAATGGCAAAAAGCATAAAACAAAGAGCTAATATTTAATGCTTATTGAGCTAGTGCGAAGGTTACTTCAAAAGAAACAAAAATGGGCAAGGATTGTATTCAAAGAAAGTTGTACTAAAATATTGAAAAATATTTCAGTGCAATGGTTTAAATCCATCTTTATTAAATGTTCTCTAAGACACCACGTTCTTCCTTTGCCTTCATCACCTCCAAGCTCTTTGGGGCATCATCTGCATCCTTTCAGGTGCAACCCTTCCAACTCTATCCAATTGCTTTGTTGTCTGCCATTTACAGCCTTTTACATTTTTTTATTATTATAATAAGGGGGCTGAAGATCATAGTAAAATGTTTATTTTATATTTTTTAAACCACTGCTGAGTTGACTTTTGCTTTGTGGATCATTTTCATGTTCAGGATCCACCACCTCTTTAAGTTTAGCCTTATGACATTTACATTTTGACTGATGGCATGAGGCTTTCCTTTACAATCATCTGGTGTTGGGCTGTATTCATTCTTCATTCCACTTTATGCAGAGCTCCAGTGCCTGAGGCAGACGTATACCCCAAAAAACCCCAGGAAATCTCCACTATGTTTGAATTTTGTTCCTCTTTTCATGTGCAGTTTTATCTCCTGCCCCCACATATCTGTGTGGACTATGACCGTTGAATTCAACCTCTCACTGCTCCTCAAACTCACCTGGTTTTGTTCACATGCTCCTCACCATCCTCCAACAAGCTTTTCCCCTAACCAATCAAGACTTGTGCAGAGTATCATTACTGTGGAGATGTGGATTTATTAAGACTCTTAGTTTTGAATTCCTATCTAGCCTTTTAAACAAATTTCTTAATGCCTTTCAGTTATTTTTCTTCCACTTTTTGAAGAGTCTTAGTGTGCCATTTTACCTCCATTCCAGGATTAGGGCCTTCACAGTTGGGACTCATATCCCTAAATGCTATGAAATATTATATTTCCCTTTCCAGCTTTATGAAAGTTCACTGATTTTATTTAGAGTTCTTCCATTTTTCTGATCACACTGTTGCTCTCAGTCAAGCATTGATTTTTTTCAAACACCTGATGTTTTCTGTTTAGCTGAATGTTTATTAAATATTATGTTGATACAAAAAATACTTTCTTTTATTATTTTTGCCATTTTAAGGGGGAGGCTTTTTCACTCGACTGTATAAAACAACTGGATAAAATAAAAACAACTAAAAGTCACCTTGAAAAGTGTGATTTTAGCTGGTGCAATGAGACAACTTATTTTCTGCATGTCGACATCCATTTTGTGCTCATCTGAAAACAGCATTCCTTGTTTGATAGGCAGATCTGAAGAGAAAAAACGACACCTTTAAGGTCAAAATATGGGCCAAAATATTAAATTGGGGAGATAACATACAACATGTACAACAATTACACTTACCATCATGTGAAAAGTGGCGGTGATCACTTCCAGGCGCCCTGGACATATCGTGAGGACCAAATAATGTGACCTCTGGCTAAAAAATTACATAACATCACAGCTGTTTCTTTAATGACCACTAAAAGAAAATCTGAAAATATTACAAAGTTTTATTTTAAACCAACCTTTCTCACTGGTGTGAGCCCCTTCGTTTTTTGAGCAGCAATCTCAGCCTGTGTGAAGTACAGAGAACACTGTAATGTCTGATCCGAATGCCCTCACTCTCAAGTGATTTTAAAACACCAACACTGAAATAACACTGGCAAAAAACATCATATTCAAACTTCTTACACCTATTTTTCTTACCTTAAGCAGAGGCATTTCTCTGGCTTGCTGCACTAACAAATGAAGCTCGTTGACCTGCTGCCTCACCAGTGGGGGGACAGGGTTACAACAGGCAATGATGCCCTGAGGCTCTCTGAGTAGATAAAGACAAAATGCTGAATAAAAACAACATTTACGTGTAAAAAAAGAAAAAATAAATAAATTAAAAATAAATTAAAGCATGAGTAACCTAGTCAACTTACTTGGGTAGTTCTTCAGATATCTTGTTCATCATATGAGTGGGCAGGACATATCTAAACACAATATTAACACTACATTAACACATGGTAAGAGAGATAAAGAGGCTAAGAGCTGGGAGGCTGTCACAAAATCACAAAGGCTGCAAAATCTGGTTGGTCGCAAACTATAAATAGGAAAACAGCTCTAGCAGATTTACAGAACAGCAAGTCCATCCATTTCCAAACAGCCTACCCAGTGCTTTCATCTTCCTGCCTGGCCAGCTTGTCCCTCCAGGCGAATAGCAATCTGAAGGCAGTGAGCTGCTGGGTGTTAAAAGACTTCTTCTGCTTCCTCTGTACCTCTAAATATGACTCTTCTGTGAATATAGGCTTCACATATTTCTGTAAGAAAGGAAGACATATGGTAAATCATCATCAAAAGGGAGAAGATTCATACGATTGTGTGTGGAAATTCACAATTATGAAGCAATAAAATTAACTATGCAAATATTGGGTAGAAAACACCAGAATTGGAACTGGAATATAAATGTGCAGTTATGACTGTCAATGTAACCCTGTGCAAACCTTCAAAGAAATGTCCTTGCTCTTGTTCCAGACACTCTGCAGCAGGCCAGGCTGCCCGTGGTGGTGATCCAACAGCTGTGCCCTCACACAGTCATAGATGTAAAGTAGGTAGTGGGTGTCTGTCCGGGCATATTGCACCATTTCGTCTGTCAATGGGCTAAAGGGCCAAGTTATGAACAATTATTACTGCATTACCCAAAACCATTAAAACCTGAAAAACATATTGAGTTGCCCTGTTTAAAGGCACTCTATGCCAAAGTTAAAAAGCATCAAATAATTTAGTCATCTTCATACCGAATCCTCCAGTCAGCGAGCTGGTAGCGTTTGTCCGACTCCACATTGCAGAAGTGTTTGAGAAGGTGATCGAGGGAATGTCTGGCCAGGTTCAGAGCTCGACTGGCCTGATGCGTGTCAAAAAGGTTGACAACATACAAGCCAAAGTCCCTCTGGAGCCACTCAATGTCGGAGTCAGCACCATGAAATACCTGAGAACAGGAAAAACAGCAAATTCAGTGGGAACCTGGTGCCAACTTGATAAAAAAACAAAACAAAACAAAAAGCAACAGAAAACAAACAAAAAAATAACGATGAAATACAGAAAGTATTTGAAAGAAAATATTTTTTTGTGAAATTGGCGACATGCTGTGACAATTTTCCAGTTGGATTGTTTTCACAGGATCTCTCTGTAGTCCAAAGCCCACACACACCACACGTTTTCACAGGTGTCCTACAGTGTGTGACTCATGTTGGCTCCCACACGCCACAAGATATCCACCAACTTTATGAAAACGGTGGGGGCTCAGACACCTCAAAGAAATTCACACTTAGAGACTCCGTGGTTAAATCTTTACAAATTTTACATTGGTAGAGATCCTCTTTTCCAGGTTACCATCTAATCTCCACAGGTGATAATTGAATGATTTAAATTTAACCAGTACATGACGTAGTCTGAGACATCTCCAATGTCATATGCTTATTATACCTTGAGGCCATTTTAAATTGCAGAGATTTGGGGATGTGATGACACCCCAGAGACACAGGTTTATAGCGCAGACAAACGCACTGGTCTGTAAAGAGACCAGACTATGAATAAATCCCAAAATACTGATCCGTGTAGTCAATTAATATCAGTACAGTTCAGACAAGGTTATGAATTGCAACGGGTTTAGTTCTTTTGGAAAAGCATATTACCGCAAGAGATCAATATAACAGAAAATGCTTAACAAAAAAATGCTAATAATTTAAGAAACCAACACAAACAAAAAAATCTAAAATAACAAAAATGCTAAATGCTGTAACTGCTTTGAGACCTGCACAATGTCTGCTGACATTTGTATCTTTAACATCAACTTTATTGACAGTTTTAGTTGTACGTGCAATATGTGTAGAGATATTAACAATTTTTGTGTTGTCATGTCATATAATTCACAATTAGGCCACATAATTACACCACTCCTTTAAAATACTAGTTAATATCACACAAGAGGAAATAGGAATAAAACACATTCCGAACACAATTCCTATTACCTTGACAATAGCAGGGTCAGTAAATGCTTCGTTGAGGATGTACATTTCGCCACGAAGCTCCAGTGTGTCAATGATGAAGTCTTCGTCTCTTGTGGAGATCTGCATCAGAGAGGTGAGGCCAAGAAACGACCTATAGGAATGGTGCTGCAATGGAGAACAAAACACATCAATCTTCAACACATATAAGGGAACATGACCGCTTCACAAATGCTTCAACAACAGTCTAAGAGTTAGCGAAGAATTGATTGAATAAATCCCTGACACATAATTTTAACATTAAAAGCAATACTACCTCAAGGTCCACTGCAAACTCAGACAGTTTGCAAAGCTTTTCATTCATAGCCACCAGATCCTCCAAGGTGTCAATGAAGGTGCACTTGGTCTCAGCTATTGGTTTGTACATCTAAAAAAAAAAAAAATCCGCAGACAGCAGATTAGACAGACTTCAATAATCAAACAAGATCCTCTTCATTAGATTACTGTAACTTGCCTGAGGTTCTGGCTTAGATAGAAGGATTTCTGGTGTTGTAAGATGTTCCAGTTCATATTGGTAAGGGTGTGCAAACCTACAGGGATCAAAAACGTTTTCATAGACAACAAGAAATAGAAATAAAAAAGTTATTATTAAATGGGATGAGTCTTACATATCGTCAACATGTTCCTGAGTTCTCTGCTGGTGAATGAAATCCGCCAGGGCAGCTGGGACATCAAGGTCCTCGGGTCTCTCTTTACGCATTTGTTTGTTGGTGAAATCTTCAGATAATGTGCAAGAGTAAAATACATTAAAAATGCTACTTAAACTGTGTTTTGACAAAATCTTTTGAAAAAAACTGACAGGAAAAAGATTTGATGAAAAAATGAAAAGTAGATCTCACAAGAAGGAAGAGGCTTTGTTGCATTGGGTTTGATGAAGATCTTGGGAATAAATGGTGTGTTGCTGTTGTCAACTTTTTCCTTGAATTTTAGCTGAGGCCTCGTTACATTCTTGGCATGAAGAAGTCGGAAGGTCTCAGAATGTGTGCCAGAGCCCGAACCCTAATCAATAAAAGCATTGTTACCAAAAGGTGTGAAGCACCACCATAAATATTTATCACGTGTTCCAAAAAACTTATAGTAATTTAAATATTTGACTGGTAAAACAGGCACATAACGGTTCAACTTGAAACGTGCCCAAAACACAGACTGGCATCTGCATTGTAGGAGCTGAGGGGTTAATGAGCTGACCTTGCGATTCCAGCTGGAAACAACAATCTTTGGAGGCTGAAACCCTGCAGGCATGACAGGCTGTTGGGTTCTGTTCACACCATCAGCTTCATCAAGAAGAATCCCCTGGGAATCAGATACAAGAGCTTAGCTATTTGTAATAACTTTTCTGTCTAAAAAATAAAAAACTTGTAAAACACCAAACATGCAGGTCATACCGCTCTTTCAAGGATGATGTCATTTGAGTCCACAACCAAATCAAACCTCTCCTCCAGCCCCGTGAGCTTGTTCCGGTCTCTCATGTGAGATCTGCAGCCGTGGTGCTGCATTATCTGACTCATGCTAACACACAGACACAGCAAAAATTAAAATTAATTTCTCGTACGTAGGAGAAAGACCAAGCTGCTTTGAGGTCAACCAAAAATGCCTCCTACACTGCATCAAAATGGGAAACTGCTAATGTCATGGACATATCATGTCATTATTTGATGCTAATAACACTGCTAAAATATATTTTTTTCTGTTTAGAGGAAATTGGAAATTCACATCTAACTTCAACAAAGAAGTTTCACATGCTACTGGAGATGCACAGCTCCTGACAAGAGTAAATAAGTTTGAGAATCTATAATGTGCATGAGCTCAAAGTTAAATGAAGGAGGAACAGATACTCAAAAGCACGTGGAAATCTGACTGAGCTTCAACTCGGAGCAAAAACACACGCGCCTGCTACGAACTCACCAGTGCAACAGTTTATCTCCTTGACTTTCACAGAACTCCTGGAAGCCTGGGAAGCTCCGGTAGAAATCATATTCATCTCCGGGTTGGGGCAAGCCTGCGGATGCTTTGGTGGCAGATAAACAGCTCCCAGTCCATACTGCAGAGGACAGACAGACAGACAGTTTAATGTCTAACATTAATATCTTAAACATTGCTATTGATGCTGTAACACCCCCAATATATGCCGATGACCGTTCCTCAGAGTTCCTAATAATCTATAGGTGGTAACAGCCATCACTTTGACTCTTTGCTCTGTGTGTGTGTGTGAGAGTTCACTGTGGATGTTTCCACACACACACACACACATCAGTCGTGTTAGCCTACTAGCTCCACGTTGGCTGCTAGCTTGAGCTCCAGCCCGGATGTCTCACGTACTTTTACGAAGGCGTCCACGTCTTTGAAGCCGGGACACAGCTCGTGTTTGTCCTCGTCGTTGGCGTCCGAGTTCCCGTCCTGAATGTGTCTGTTTGTGGACTTATCACCTTTTGAAGAATCCATTATCTGCTCCGGCTCTGCTCTGTGTACATGTGAGCTACAGGAAGCTGCGCATTTCATCTGCGTGTGTGTGTGAGTGTCGGAGCTGGAGAAACGGACGCGGACAGTCACAGCGCCACCTACCGGCGGAGAGTGGAGGTACTATATTCTATGGATTTGTACCTTTAGTAAATTTATAGAAATACTATATGTAACACACACCTATAGACGATGACGTAATATTTACAAAAAACTAACAAAACATAACGGCATGTTAGCACACCATTGTTAAAACTAACTATTGTACATATTTTAAAATTCATCCTCAAGTATTTTTCCTAAATTCACGCCTTTAACAGCAATATTAATTTTTCATGGCAATCCTTTTTTTTTAAAGATTATGAGCACTCTCTCTCACTTGAAATGTGTTAATAGATTATTTTGAATTTTGACTGTTACATGCACACATAATAAAAAAGAAAAAAATAGAACAAAACATATTCCTAAAATGTAAAATGCGTACCTTTCATTTGACACATTTTAGCACTATGAGTTCTTTGTTTTAGTAATATTCTTAACACCACCCAGATTATGTTACATTAAAAATGGCATTATGTCCCCTGTTTGTTAACGTCCAATCCAATGCAGGGACACTGCAGAGAAGCAGGGAACAGCCTCCACCCAACTTCACCACGATTGTGTTGCACCAGGATCCTGCCACCACCAGGGGGCAGTGTGGACATTCGTCCTCTGCAACAGCCAGAGCATCTGCACTGTGTTATGAAGCACATGCAGAACTATTGTAATATACACCAACCATGTCTTAACCAATATGTCAAGGCAAATATTAAGCATATGTGAATTTGAGAATTTTGTGGTTGTCAGCACAGGAGTGGTTATCCTGGCTACACATGGACGCCCCACCTTTAGTGTTGAGCGTACAAAGACGTTCCAGTCGCCTGCTGTTGTGTTTCAGCAGTCAATAGCATGTGAAGAGCCATTGCCTAAGTATTGACACGCAAGCTCATTATGGATGATCTGTGGTGTGTAGAGAGAAACCTCTCTTTTCTTCACTTCCCCTTCCTATTGATCTATTCACAGGGTCCTCTCCCTCTTATTATCTTAAAAGCATCTCTGCAACACTGACTCAGTCAATATTTCACAGTAGCTTTCCATTGTTTTGGTGCGAAGTATGTGAAATTCAACAAATACATGCGCCAATGGATCAGTATCTGTTGTAAAAGAAAAGCACAAAGCCAAATGCAAGATACATGATGGTTTTAAGATGATGTGTTCTTTTATATAATGCATGTTGGTATTAAACACATTAAGTTCTCTTGATAATGCCCCTTATTATATAATAAAACAATTAGTATATGCAGCAAAAGCCTTGGTGAATGGGATCTTTACCCAATATCCAATGAACAGAACATTACCACTACCATTTACTGTCATTTATGTGCTTTTTCATAATATTATGCATTTTATAGCTTTGATGGTGCCCCGAGGCACCACTAAAATTCTTCCTGCAGCAGAAGACACACTAAAACTGCCGATGCTGAAAATGACACAGTGCCACACATATTTCGAAAAAGAAAAAGAAAGGAAAGCCAAGAAAAAATTCTCAGTGAACTGTTTTTATTAACTCCCTCATTTAGAAAACACAAATGCACCAAACAATATCATACATGCACAGCTTCAGCGTATCAAGATCAGCTGATGACTTTTCAACGTGAAAAAAGTTTCTGCCACGATCTCACGGAGATCACCTGGACAGCACAATACTGAGGAGTCACAACAGAAAGGCCAAGCGTTGTCACCCAGCGGCCTAATTGTATTTCTTAAAATTTTCTGGAATTACAAATTGGGTAACTTGTTCCCGATCAATCCCGCCTTTTCTGATCTTTAAAGAAACAAGGAAATTGTAAAGTTGTATTGGTATAAAAAACTAGTACTAGCAGATAGATAAAAGTACTAGTAGATAGTACTACTCATATTATGCACTGTGCACTGGCCGACTACCTTGTAACAGGTAGCGCTTGTGTCACTGCACCAAAAGGCTCTGTGTGATAGCAGCTGCTAGGAAATGTTACTCTCTGCTCATGTATTTTTCATATTTTGGGTTTGACTGAGAATTACAATTGGAAGTAGGACACTACAATTTGTTCTCCTGGTTGGAGGCGTTGCTTCAAATCACAACAGAATACACACAGTATGTGCAGGGTACTATACGAGTGCAAGAGAGACCTCAAACCACCGGCTTTTCAATGAGCCAACGCTGGCTCTTAATTGTTATTTTAAAGCAACACTTGACCTTTGTGCAGAATTTTTGGAAATAAAAAATAAACAACTAGGAACCATTGCAAACATTAAAAAAGAGAGAGAGAAAATTCAAATCAAAATCTCCACAGTACTGATACATTACAAAACAAAGAGATTGGCAATGCTTCTATGTACCAAAGACACAAGTTCATAAACTGTGTGATGTCTTTTTTCACTTCTTATAATCAATAAACCATCCATAAAGATGCATTTCCTGTGTAAACATTTCTTAGCTCAACAATGACATTCTGGGATGAACGTATACAGATTAATCACACGTAAAGCCACAAAGATAACGTAACAGAGTTCAAAGACTGCATTCAGAAAAAACTATCGACACTCATCTGGGAAGAAAACCTTTTGGCGTCACATTTAAAACAAACTTTATCCTGCAAGATGCACCTGATCCAGCCTTGGATTATCGTTTTTTTATCAACTTGTTCTCTTGCACTGGCAATCCGTGGTAATTAATTTGAAAACTTCAGACATTTAACTCCTCCCTGGCTTAAACTTGTTTTTTCCTGCATCCCATATTGACCTTGTTATTTGGATATCCTCAACACTTTAGTTGCTCAAAGCCCTAAAAGACAATTAAGTACGAAAGATGATTTGAAAGTACGTTTTGTAGCTCAGCAGTGTTCTTGAACACACACACACGTCCGGGACACTGCAGGGTAAGGTAATAACCAGGTACATGCACACACTCTCTCTAACACACACACACACGCACACACACACACCCTTCTTCCTGGTGTCATCTTGATGGGATTGTCCTGATTTAGCCCCCCAAATCCTGATATATTAGCCTTGTGTGGGTGTCATTAATGCCATTACTCCTATGCCCTTTCCCACAGAAGCCCCTCAGGCCTGCTCTAATCCATCAAGAAGTCTTAATGTCTGCTAAATCATTGCACATATCAGGCTTTCCATTCGTCAAGTCAGACTGTTAAATAGACCCTTGTGTCGTATGCTGACAGATTTCTGATCTATCTGCTCCTGCCATTTTAGAGCAATCGAAAGGTAGGGTGAAGCAGGTCTGAATACCTGAGAAGTGGGGTTATGCTGAATCACATAAATAAACAATGACAACAGATAGCACATAAAAAGTCAATACAATGACAACAAAGAACAGATTTACAAAGTATTAAAACACAGCTGACCGCACATTTTGCCAAACAGTGTCTAAGCTGGTGGATAGATTTCACTTATCAGACTGGCACAATCGGCAGCACGTTAAACCTCTTGTCTCAACTGCAGCGGCTGATGATGCACATGGACTCGCCTTAGCTGTGTGGTGCCCAGAAGGATGCAAACTACACGGTGACTAATGATTATTTTCACTATTTGCAAATGGGTATCTAAAATGTCGGAAAACAAAGAAAAATGCTTCCCAGAGCCCAAGGTGACATTTTCAAAAATATTTGCTTGAGTCCAAAACCTAAAGATTTCATTCACCTAAAATGTCCATATTACTCTATACCATGACCACTAAAAACGTTAATACTAATATAAATGAGTGCATCAGTTAATAGCTCTGATTAGAATGTTCACCCATACAGTATGTACATACACAGTTGCAAATTTATTGGGTGATCCAGATGTGGTTGGAAGCTCTGAGTTAAAATAATCTCCTACTCAAGAATGTCATAACTGTGTATTAAAAGTACAATATTCACGAGTTGGAATATTTATTTTGTAGAAATAAATGAGGACATTCTTTAGCATTCATGTGTTTGGGCAGAGGGCAGCAAAATTTGGCACAGCAGGGAGAGGGAGGACTGGGCAAAGTGGTGTGACTTAGTTTGAGTTCCGTGCCACCACTGTCTTGACTGCCAAAAGTTGCATATTGTAAATTTAACATTGGAGTCTCTGGGCTTGATTATGCTACAAAATAAGTAGTTTGTTGTGACTGACCACTTTTGAAGATGTTTATGAAGTTCCAGATTTGTCCTTAACTGCAGTTTAAATAAATCTGCATCATTCATGGATTGTCTCATTGTTATATTTTTCTAAAGGTAAGAATGAACTTGTAGCGTGGTCTAAACCTCTCATACTTGTCATGAACATAAGGATTACCTTTATCTAAAGGGAAACACACTTTTCACATATTGTGGCTTCACCCTAATCATTTTAGAATTTAATTGTTACAAATTGATGTTAGCTAAATGTACACTGTATACCATCCAAAAAAAACAATATTTATCAAGTCTGAAACAATTTGCAAAGCGTTTGGTGAATCTAATGTGGCGTTATGGAGAAAAGTAGCCAAAAGTTTGGACAAGAATAAAAAAAAATATTACTGCATGGCTGTGAGGCCCAATAACTTTTCAATCATGTGGTTCATAGTACATTATTTGGGTACATGATCAGCCATTTTGGGTTTGTACTGTCATACTGTCTGTGTGGTATTTATGGAAATAAATGATGGCATTTAAAATTGAGGAGAGGGACTGAAACAACTGTAGGTGCTACATGAAATTTAGACACAGCCAGGAAAGTTGTCTATCGCCACTTCCAGTCTTTATGCTAAGCTCAGCTAATCAACTCCTGGCTCTTCCTTAAAGGTTATGTGCAGATATGAGTGTTTGTGACCTTCTCATCTAACTTAATATGTGACTTTTGAAATTAGTAATGATATGAACTGGGTGTGCTTTCCGTTCGCCTCATGCTATGGAAGGTCAAAAACCGAGCCGGGTAGTGAATAACGTAACCTATTCCTACTGTCAGGAGCCGAGCTGCAGGAAGAACTCAAAAATAAAATCAAATCATGCGTATTTCACGACATTATAATTCAATGACTGACTTGTTTCATTGTGATGACAAAGCACTTTGTTATCAAGTGGCCATGGTATAAAGCCGTTGGATTCCATGGAGGTAAATGGATTGTAGTGAAATGTCCACCTTGCTGGGTGTTATACCCTACATTTAAAACAGAAAGGCAGCAAACGCTCACATTCGAGATGCTGGAACTAGTAAATGTTTGGCAAATTTCCTTGATAAAAGACTTAAATGATTGATGTTCATTATTTTCTGTCGACTGACTGATTGTTTCTGCATTAGTGTTGAAAAAAAAAATGCACTGGCTGTTGTACAATTCTCCCGGTGCCGCTGTACACGGGCAAATGTAATCTCTGTAAATGCAGAGTTAAGTCCAATCCATCAGTCAGCAGGCTATCACAATAACTGGTCTGAGGCTTTAAAACCTTTAGGAGCCATCATGGTGCATTCAGCTCTCCACAATCAAATGATAAAAGGTAAATGGCGAACACTGGCACTACAGGCTGTTTTATGAGTTTCATCTGGGACACAACCACCTTGTAATGGAGAACGTAAAGATGAGGATGGCTGCAGTATGTTTTCAACCACCAAGTATCGCTGACTAGTGTCTATAAGTGACACTGTTACAAGAGTCTCCAAAGGCACAGGCATGGATGAATAAACATGTTCCTACGCTTTCCAACTAAGATGTAGAGAGGAAAACTGAAAATATCCCCCCTCCGAAAAAAAAAAAAAAAAAACAGACCTCCGCGAGGTACACGGAGACTTTCAGCAACAAGAAACTGAGAGGAATAAAATGTTGAGAAAAGCATGTAGCTGTCTTAGAAGTAACAATAAGAAGGCTGAAACTACTTTGGCACATGAATGGAAGTAAGGCATCTGTATCATTCTAGAGTCGAAAAAGGAAAAACGAGTTGAAATGGAGCATTGTTCCCAATCTGCGAAAGGTTCCAAACAGACCTTTGTTTAAAAAAAAAGAAAGAAAAGCTCAAGCATCTATTTTTAATTAAGTGTCACACACAGCACACTCCACTCTGGTGCTGCTGTTTACCCGCAAACTAACACTGCAAAGTAGTATGGGGGTCACCTCTGAAAAAGAGAGGAAAAACAACTCGGCAACTTTCACGAATTAAAGAAAGAAAACAAAACAATACTGAACATTGCACAACAGAGCGGAGTCTGTCATCGTGTCACGACGTTGACCTGAATATTGCTATTGCGATGGTGAGGAGCAGGGAGAGGAGGGAGATCTCTGCACTCCAGGCTCTCGAGTCACGGGCACTCATACCTAGAGCACACACACAAGAAGGAAACACAATAAACTGATGGGATATCAATCGGAAATAATAGATCCTTATCTTACACTGCAGCCCTTTGCTGTCTTTGTTGTAGATAAAACCATGATGACATTTCATTTAAAACGTAGAAAATATTAAATTGTATTAAAGCATCTGGGTGTAAAGGGACCAAAAGGTCTATTACAGTTTTTTTCTCATCACTAGTTTGTCATAAATGATTTAAGTAATTCAATTAGCCCTTTAGAAATGACTGACATTTCATTTAATGGCATAATAGCTACATAACCCCCTTTCCTGGATAATAACCTAAATAAACCGCCTGAACCTCTGTTTTGCTGCTACTTTAAACACAGCCTGCTAATGTATTTTGCCCACATCTTTCTCTTTGCTGTATCCAAAGTGTCTCTGGGAAAAAAACAGCCTATTTTTCAAATGAAATTTAAAAGAAAAGCCAGCATGGAATTCTATCTCTCTCCACCGCTGTTTTCAGGGATTCAACACAGAATATCAACAATGCAAATTAGCATTTAGAGCAGGAGAAAAGCCCCCTGGAGTCCCACAGGACAGTAATAGCATCTAGTAAAAGGGGAAGTCAACCTCTCCGACAGAGAGGGATCGCCGTAGATATTTCAGCAAAATCTAAGCCTGGAAGAGCTGAGTACACAGAAAACGGTGAGTCGACGCAGGGCAAAGTGTCCCTGACAGGTTTAAAAAGTGTTAAGTGACTTCATTTACAAGAGTGGGTAAATGATTAATGGAGTTCGGAGAGATTGTTTTTACCAAATTTGGTCTGAAGACAGAAAACCTGGAAGTATTTTTCCCTTTCAGAATCAAGAAATATGACTCAAGTCTCAAATCCTGTAACTTACTTAGTTGGTGGATTCTTATGGGATCTGAGGCTGGGCCCAAACCTCCTTCACTCAGCGTCTGAATGTAGATGACGTAGTCGTCGTCGCCCTCTGGGAGGGTCAGCTCTGCTGTTGAATTGGTTGTTGTGAGCGTATTGACTTCTTTGTGTCTCTGTCTCCTGTACGACAGCTGAATCGGGGGGAGGAGGAAAAGGTGGGTAGCACACTACAAATATCTATTCTTAGAGGCTGACAGCTTACGGTGAGCCGGCACACAGGTAAAGTCCATGCTTTCAGTAATCGGACGTGAAGTAGGAATAAACATGTTATTGCGAAGCTTCTGAGTATGTGAAACTCACCTGGTAGCCTGTAACCTCCGACTCTGATTCCATTGCCAGTACAGGTTCCCAGTAAAGAGACAGCTGAGAGCCAATTAGGGTCCATTCAACATTCAGAGGAGGTTGAGCTGGTGCTGCATAATACAAACACAATTCACTTCTATATGTCACCACAGATGCTTATTACTGAATAATCACATTTCTCTTATGCCATACCAATTCCAAGAATGAGATGAGAAGTAGACATTGTTTCTATCACCTGATGTCTGATGCAAACAACTTAGCACATATTAACTATCTGGAACAGCAAGGAACAGATTTCATTCAAACCTTAGCTTCCTGCTCTGATTCATAATCAGCGTGGATACAAAATCAAACTCCTGAGCATCAGGGTGTCTTGGTGCTGCAACTTACGTGGCTTTTTTGTGGTGACATTGATTGCAGGGAGGAAGGGGCCAGTGCCAGCAGTGTTGAAGGCGCTGACTGTCAGGAAATACTGCGTGTTTCCTGCCAAGCCGCTCACGGTGACTGAAGTTTGATTCCAAGGCACCCTAACCTTTCCCATGGTCTCTGGTTTAGTGTCATCTTCCCAGTAAACCACCTTGAGACAGAGAGCACGTCATCTGGGATTTAACTGTGATAAATGGGTTGGAGGTGGAGCAGAATGTGTACACCTGCAGCATGCATAACAACAAAGTGTTTGTAGTTGCTTCTAAAGTCTTGAGAGAGGTGCGGTGTTGTTGAAATATGCCTTTGTTTGGATCCTCAGAAGAGAGATCATAGTTTTCTTTTAACGTTTCAGCAGGATATTTAATCTGACATTACAAAGACGCTGTTAACGTACTTTTACAGCCCCTGCAGGTGTTTCACTATCATTCACACACCACTGGAAGAGTATCACTATAGGGCAGAAATTAAGGAAGATCCTGATTAATAATTAATAATTAACTGCCAATTACGATCTCCCAGTGTCCAATATTTTACTCTTACAAACTGACCAACCAACAGTGAAAAAGCTGGTAGTAGGTAAATGACACTGATATAAAACAACAAGGCAGCAAATTTCCAGGAAGAGGGTGAAATGGCAAGGACTCCTAGGAGGTTTAGCATTTTTGCTTGATATTAAAACACATCAATTATCAAAATTATCAACCTCGAGTTTTCATTGCTTGACTAATGGATTTATTGCATAATCATTTCAGCACTACAGTGCATCAATCTATGTTGCATAACACAACATGTAATATTTATATTTTCTCTGATGAAAACCAGCATATTTAAATTATGCATTTCAATGGTCATATCACACAATAAGTTAACAGCAGTAAAGTAAATCATAAAAAAAAAAAAAAAAAAATCACTAGTTTGTTCCTTTTGTGACTCTGGAAAAACATTATTGCCAATAAACTCTATCCATCCCATCACTACTGAGTGTTTGCAGATGGTGACATCACAGATAACTCAATTGCTTTTTTCCCAGATGGAAAAACTGAACATTTTTGATCTTATTGAGGAAAACTGTAACGGCGTCTTACACCGTCAACATCTTACATCTTGATCCTTTGATCACTCTGATTATTCAGCCAGAAGCACATACACGAGGCAGTCAGGCTGTCTCACTTTTTGATGAGAATGCAGAGCACAACCAACAGCTTTAGGTTTAGAATATAATAGTTTAATATTTTATTACTTTATTTAGCGAACAATGAAAAGACCAAAGATCCATTCCCACTGTGCTGCTGTTTTATTAAAAAGACGTTTTTCCAGTATAATTGTTCTTGATGTGCTGACATGAGGTCTGGTACAGTACAGACTATCATGAACGTCTGTGTCATGATATCCCACAACTAACAATAACGTGAAAAGGCGTATGGGCAGGCAATTTTCTTTTGTTCGCTTAAAACCCTTTGACATATTTTCTGTCGCACTTGTACAAAGAACTGTATAATTTGGGCTGTAGCAGTTGCACAGCTGAAACAGTCATTTCCATGGCGACGCGCGGTTTGGAAGTGATGGCTTTGAGGTACAACAGGGGTGATGACAAGCATTTGGATTGTTTTGTGTGTGTTGTGTTTCCATTTCCATTTAAAAAAGTAAAATGTACCTCATAGCCCAGAACCCTTTCAGGGGTGAAGGACAGCGCCTGCCAATTCACCTCAATCTCAGAGGCAGAGACACTTCTGGCCCAAACTCCTGCTGGCATCCCACTTGGCTCTGAAAACAGACAACAGGAGACTGAGCACTGCTGCTTTCCTCCAACAGCTAAGAGACAAGCTCAACAAATCTCTTCGAATTTTTTACATTTATTACTGTGCCGTATTCTTGTTGATCCCTACTTGGGTGAATCATCACACACACAGGTGCTGCTGGTAAATAGACTAACACTACACTACAGACTGACCCCCTTTCAGCATGCTGAGAGGTAGCATAGATCTAAATGCCAACTGCTTTTCACTTTGGCATAGCCATTCAAAAGAGTGGTGATATTTAGAAGCAATCTGTGTATTCTTACATAAATGTGCAGTATTTTGTCCTAGTTTTTGACTGGTAAAAAGATTTCTGCAGATTTATTTTCCCGCACGTCTCTTTATTCATCGAGCGCTTTCATCCTGGTAGATGTAGCAAAACCACTTTCGTGATCTTTAGCCTTTTAAAAAACAGAGAAAGCTTTGCAGCCTTGCAAAAACCCCCTCACGTTCATCTCCTTACCTATCTCTGCAGAGTAGATGGTTACCACGGGGCTGAAGGGACCCTGTCCTTTGCTGTTGTAAGTGCCAACTTTGACATGGAACGGCGAGAAGGGGGCTATGCTGTCGTTGCGGTAAACGTAGCGCGATGCACCGGGGGCGGAGGTGGCCACGTGAGTCCAGCTAACTTCTCCAAAGGCGCGGAAAGCAATGATGTAACCAAAGCTCTCACCATTCTGCAGTTCTTCGGGGACAGGCTGAGAGTGAAACACAAAACTATAGTGATATTAAAACATATACAAACCACTCATGTTCCCCCCACTACTGGGCTGAGACAATCACCACCCACTCTTGTGATGCCAAAAGAAGTGCATGACCCACAAATTGCTTTTGTGACCCACCTGACAAAATAAAATGAGCGATAAAATGGCATTTAAAAAAAATCTAAGCTCATTACAGAATACCCGTGAAGCTTTTAAAATGAAAATTTATTTCTACATTTAATGAAATGAGAAAACTCCAGTAACGAGATAGCTTTAGCCACCTAATGACTTCTTTAATATCCACATTATTTTTCAGCCACCCGACAGGCTAAATTGCTGGATTTGAACATTGCAGATTTGGCTGAACAACAGTAATTCACCACAGATCCAAGCCTCATAAGTGACAATAGCTGTGAAATTCTGTGTTCTGCTTGTGTATACAATGCTGCTGTCTTACATACAGACTCTTTAACTAATAAATTACGATGACTACAGTGCCAGACTTCAATTTCACCCAAATTTATGACACCCACAAGCCAAGCAGAGCAGTAGCTTTGATTAAGCGAGAAATATTAAGCACCTTACTCGAGGATAAAAAAAAAAGACTAACTGCAAGCACTTTGAAAGCAGACTGGAACATATGACTGATGACTTACCTCCCATGTGATGACCAATTCAGATCGACTTCCACCTCCTCCACCCACGTCACCTGGTGCTGCATCAGGAACTGCACAACACAAACCTTATTCACACCTCCATATAAGAAACATATTTGACTTCAGAAAAGTATGCTTCAAAAGAAAAGCAGCACAATAACTTATTATTATTTACATTTTTTATTTTTTTGATAGTGAAAAAAAATGACATTCACTGTACCTGCATCTTCTGTCCTCGTCTTGACAGATACAGGGCTGGGTTCTCCAACACCAACACTGTTTTTGGCCAAAACCCGAAACTCATACTCCACCCAGGCATTAAGATCGACCACAGTGGCTGTCAGTGTGTTCCCACTGATTACTTCAGGTACTGGAATCATACGGCAGAAACAGAAGTCCATTTAAACAAAGGGACCAGCTGTACAATGTGGCCACTTACTGTGGAGTAAATGAACATAAAGGGGTTAGCAGCAAACACTGCTATCTGCAACCACGTCTTCTGGGATACTAACTCTGAGGGTGTTAGTTGTGTGATCTCTGTCTTTTGAAAACAGCTGCTTGCGGCTGCAAAAAATTATGCTAATGAGAGCAGTGAGACCAAACCACAACAGTAAGGTTGTGGGCAGGGAAACCAACACAGTGACTTGAAAGAAGAGAAAAGGCCCAGTAGAGAAAAGAACTACAGGCCTGGATGAAAACGGACTGTCATCTGATCTTTTTAATATGAATATATTGATCTTGAGCTTTACCTCAATAATGTGCGTTATATTATAATAGTGTACAACATTTTGTGGATAGCTCGTCTGCATTTGTTGTTTGGGGAGGGACACCAGCTTAAACAGCTAAATTATCAAATACGTACTGTATAAATTGAACATTACACTTACTTACAATCCATTTATTTTAAATACTTGTTTGTCAAAAATGCATTTTGAAATACCTCTAAGTAACCTTCACATTATCTGTGAAGGTTACGGTCATTCAAATTTTACTCACGGAGATGAAAAAGAGTTGGTTTGGACCAAGCTGCACAACACAAACGTTATTCACACCTACATATAAGACATATTTGACTTCAGAAAACTATGCTTCAATGACGAGGTTGTGCAGAGGTTGTTAAAGTGATGAGATCATGTAAAACCAAAAGAATTACCCTGTTTCGCCTAAGTAAGACCCTGCACTCAAGAGAATCTCCTTGTGGGAATCCATGAATGATCTGAATAATATCACATGTGCTATGAGACGGAAATTCATCTTCAAGTGGTGCCCACCTGTGTTAACCCTCTGCCAGCCCACTGTGAAGGGAGTTCTGGTTTGGATGAGGTAATTGGTGATGGGGCTGCCGTTGTCTCTGCCGGGGCTCCAGGCCAGCTGGGCTGTGCTGTCTGTAACTTCCTCCACTGTCACGGAGTCTGGTGGGCTGGGGGGGCCTGGCTCCGTCACAGGAAAATAGGTTGTCACTGATCAAGGCCGGATGGCACAAAACATTATGTCTTATGTGAACAAAGTGATGGCTTGTCATTCACTTCTTTTGCGGCCGTGAGTCATGGGGATACACACTGCGAGGTATTCACACATACAAAGATTGGAGCGTGTGGATATAAATGTGTGTATGTGCACATACTGGAGGGAAAACAAGACCAGCACACACATCTGCGTAAAAACATGCTGGACACGGCTAAGTTCAGGAAGTCACATTAGACGGTAAAAGACTAACGTGGCCTTGTGGCCCAAAAGAAACCGTGTTTTATCCTTGTTTTTTCCACTATCTCACCAATTAAGCAGTAACATGTTTTACTTCAGCCTCATCTACTGTTTCCTGTTCTAATGAATGCGTTGCCTCATCAGAAATAATAGACCACTAGAGAGCAGTGAGACAGACCGCAGAATAAAACGCCTCTGCAGTCGCTCCCCGCCCGCTCTGGGGTTGTTTTAAATCGGAGCCAAAATATTCTGATAAATCAATTAATAACTTTTAAAATAAATAATGAATTTGTGTTGGTGATTCATCTTTTATGTACATGCTATATGTAAAACACATGCACGTACGTATAAATATTTAGCAGAATGCCTTCAAGTAAATGCTGGACTACTGTATTTAGTTTACAGGAGCCTTGAACGTGTTGCCCATATACATTTGGCCTCAAAGCCCTGGCTTTAGAGACATTGATCATTCTAAAACTCATTAGCAGCTCATGAAAAAAAAACAAACTTTAATACACTGGCCTCATTAATACATATTAATGGAGCACACAATCAAGGATCAATTCCTTATCCTCTTAATTATATTTCACTGGCTGAGCCTGTCAGTGTCTTGAGGGTGTTCAAATAAGCTGTTATTAACACAGACAGACAGTCTGGGCTTTTATTGTGAAGTTGGCACAGGGCAATTAATTGTCTGGCTGTAATGTAAATAATTAGACATGGTAATGTTATCTTCACCTGCGCTGGATATTACCCCGATTTATAAAATGTGTTGTCACACATGTCAGAAGTGAATTTAACATAACAATGTGTGTAAAAAAAAAAAAAAAACTAATAAAGATAAAACCTGTAGTTGCACAGTGTTGTATTGACTTTGTGTGTGAGGTGTATTTCCCTACATACTCCCCCCCCAGGATGATGATGATAATGATGATGATGATGATGAAGATGATGCACCTGTCAAACAAGCGTGAGTGTTCACCAAGTGGTTTGGATGCTAATGACTATCATGTTATCCGACTAACATGACCTTCTCCATAACCACCACCACCCTGTGGAGTGTTTGTGAGATGTCATAAAGTGGCATCTAAAACATTTTCCACTGTCATTGTAAAAAAAAAAAACAAAACAAGAACCCAGATGATCACTCAAGAGTCTTTGTGTCAGGAGCGATTATCATTGACCTTCAGCGCTGCGAGATGAGTGGAGTGAACCGGGATGGGAAACAGCACCCTGTCAATTACTGAGTGACTGTCACTGGCTAATATTACATGATTGCAGTAATGGGTCTATTGCCAATAACATGAATATAACACCAATTGCTACAACTATAACTGTGATCGTAAGTCTATACACAGTATGTTGCTGTTATCACACCCGCTCCACCTTAAACCACAATTAGGCTGGCAGTTAAAGGAATCTTGCAATTATTCACATTGTTGTCAAACATCAGAAATGCAGTTTTCTTAGCAAACATAAATGAGGGAGGCTAGTTGCAGTGTCCCTGTTGTTCTGCATTTCAAAAGGAGCTCAATGAAATCAGCAGGATGTGTTGGTTCACGTAATACACACGGTGACAGTGGAGTCCTCTCGCTGAAAAGACGCGTTTCTATCGGTAGCGGATCTACGAAAGCATTAAGCAGAGTTGTTTTTTTTGTTTTTTTATGTCTATTAACTTCTATTCCACTACTCACAGAACATGCACTCAGAGGGAAGTGGTTTTCTCCAAACCATTTATCTGGCAGTTAAAGTCACTCCACAGAGTAAGGATTGGTGTTAAGATATCAGTTTATAAAGTACATCACATTGTTGAAGATTAAACCAGTAGTTCCCATTTTTGTTTTTAGTATAGCACCCAAAAAATAACTTTCTGCTGGGGGTTGTGTGTCATGGTCCAGATGTCGAGTTATTAGCAGATAAATTATAGATTTATATATACAGCAGATGAATAAATGCAAATGATAAAAGTTTGAGAGGTAAACAACATTTTGTTTGTGCAACTGTCCATGAGTTAATAAAGTAACTACACCTTGAATAGGTACAAGAGTAACATGACACATCAGTATTAATGTAAGCTGTGATGTTTTACCTGAAATATAGTAACTTTATGTTCTAATTCTACATGATTAGATACGACTGGGTGGTTCATTTGATATATGTGCTTAGCATGATGTTGCAAATTGTTCATAAGTGTTACATGTGTCCTTAATGGGTCACAGGTAGAGAAGGTTTTGAAACAGAGATAATAACTGCCCAGGTGCCAGACTGGAGAAAAAAACAATTCAAACCGGCATGTGACCATTGTCAGTTGGTTAGAGATCTGCTCTTGCGATCAAGCAAAACCGTGCTTTGCCCTGCATGACTTGTTTTCTATCCAGCTTCGTGCTTTGCCTCCCAACATTTCAAGCCATTTGATCCAAGCAATGAGACATCCATGACAGCTGCCGTGAGGAGGAAGTGTAAATAATGCACAATCTGAGTCACAGACAAGTTTCTCTCCAGTCAATACGAGGCCAATCCATTTCCATGGCCTTGATAAGGCTTGATCTTGAGAAACAGCATTTTTTTTCCCCACTTAGTCCTCAGCCATTTGGGAAGATTTGCTTATTAATGGCATTTGCCTAGACGATCTCCAACATGCCAAACTGAATAACTGGTGGGTATCCTTACAAGATAAAGATATGGATCCAACCTTTTCAAATCCTGACACCAAAATCATCCCTCACCTCATCTGACATTTAGCATATTTGCGTAGTGTCAATTTGCAGGGCTATTTGGTGTATTAATGAAAACCAGAAACATCCCTCTTCTCACTCTTTCAACAATACAAACCTACTACAAAACATGTTCTCCTTTGTTCTGCCCAATGTAGCTCTGACATCGGCGTCTCTCTGGAGCTATACACACTGCATGAGTGAGCACGGAGGGGCAACTAAACATCCAACTGTCAAGCACATTGCAACAACTGTGAGAATTGACATTAATAAGGAAAAAGAAATCCATTTCAAAAATATTCAAAGCTGATACTCCTGTGATCTTAGACAATTTTGTCAAGTTTACTTCCACATGAATCCTTCAGTGCAATATCACCAAAAAGCAAGCGTGTGCTATTTGATGTAATCAAGCAGCCACTGCTAGAAACAAGCAGAATATAAAACTGTGGATTTGGATGATATTCTGAGTGATTTTGATATTGATATGAATATCTTGGTTGAAGTGCAATCACAGAGTACACAAAAACCCATCTTTGTCTAAAAACCTGAACATTACACGCCCCAAAAGTCAGCATTCTCTATATTATCTGCAAAGCACATCTATAGTACGTCCAAGAACAAGCCTCCAACGCAGCTTTGTTTGTTCACCCTACAGACCACAAACATTGTGGGTTGTTTTGAGGATTTACAGCAAAGTCTCGATTTTCAGCTTTCTCTGCTCTTTTATAAGAGAAACCCCAAAAACACAATTCTGATCATGCACCCTTGTTTAATTAGTGACTGCGGTGCAGTAAAGAGGTTTTCTTACCTTTCACAATCAATACAGCCACGGCTGACAGGCTCTCCACGTCCGTGTCTACCACACATATATATTTGCCAGCATGGTAAAGCTGAATGTTCCTGATCATCAGATCTCCTGCTGTTCTCTACCAGGGAGGAAAGAAAGCTTTATGTAGCATGAAAGATAACAGACCTTGTGACAGCTTATTAAAGAATGAAGTGAAGCATATATAAGGTGCAGTAAATAGTGGATCCTGCAGTTATTTAGTTGGGACTCCACAGAGGAAACCCGATCTTTTCTGAAAGAAAGAAATAAATTACACCCAAGATATTTTAAACATATCTCTTGATATTTACTGCAGACAAAACCAAAAACGCAAACAGTGAAAAATGTCTGAATACATCAGAACCTTTTTGTCATTTGGTCCCTGATGAAAAGGATCAAAGCTAGTAGTCACAGAATGTATATGCAGCAAATGGAGTCCTTGTGTATGACAAGGCATTGGCTACCCTGCTTGCATTTTGCAGAGGTCATCACTGCGACCTTCAAGATCTAGTACAGCGAACTACATAAATAAGCTATTACTACCAAGTCAAGCAGGCAGTTGTCGCTTGATTGCAGAGGAAAAGAGGCCGTCTAGATTCTCATCTGAGAGGATACCCGTAAGCAGCAAATAGTAAATTAGTGGTGAATTTGTTCTCTTGGCATTGGCAGGAAAAAGTGGCAGAGGAGCCAACATGGTTTAATTATGGAAATTAAATTCCTTGAAGCAGCAAAGTTAAGTTGATAATCTCTTTGGACTGGGGACATTCTGGCTTCTGGGGAAGGAGTTTCTTTTCAGATAAGAACACACACAGGAAGAATGGGCAATCTCGAAGGGTGTGAGGGTTTTTCTGGAAGTGTTTTGTCATTTGGGGCTCTGCCATGCTTTCATTCCTTTAAAAGACGCCTCTAATGACGTGTATCCCCTTTCTGTTATGAGGAGCTGTGCAGCAGGCTATGTCAAAGTAGGATTTGAAAAGAATTCAAGGCTAGCCAAAGTATTAAAATATAGATTAATACAGAAAGCTGGGCTCGCATAGAATAACCGCACTCACAAAGATGAAAACCTGTCACACTGGCTGAGCAACTAACACATTACCTACATGGTGATTTTTGTGTTGAAGAGTATTTTTACATAGCACCCGCCATGTTTCCTTTCACATATGTACAACGGCAATCTTAGAGAGACTGAATGATCTAATACCGTTTCATGGCCTTCAAGGAGACTCGGAGAATAAAAAAAAGGATGGTATCACACCAATTGCAGCTAAACTGCCCACAGTAAATCTCTTTAAGGAATACCAAGATGTCAAACCACAAGCTGTCCTTTTTAACTAATGGCACGGACGAAGTGAAGCAAGATGGGAAGAAGTGCCAACTGTAAGAAGTATAGTTAGGGGGCACTCACCCCACCCACTAGCTCAAAATGACCATCTCCCTTAGCGATGAGTTGTCCATTGAAGGCCCAGGAGAAAGAAACATCAAGGACGGGGTCACTGGCGACCTGACAGGGTAACACGATACTCTCGCCCACAATGATCTCCATGTCCACTGGTCCCTGCATGATTCTGGTTGGATCTGCCACATAAAAAAAAAAAAAAAAAAAAAAAAAAAAACACAAAATACTGTTAGATGGGGTCATTTCTGATGGGGCATTTTATTACCAGGAGACAAGTAGTCCTTTTACTGAGATAGAAGCACAGTAGCGATGTGACATTTGCTGGAACTCAAAAACTTGCTGTGTAATACACAAAGTCAAAGACAGTGGGGTATTATCCGTATGAAGGAAGGTTTATATTTATTCCATCTTAGTGGAATAATGTGATAGCATTCAGCCTGCCACCAATAAAATGGCCTAATACTCTTGACTGACACAGCTAGAATAATCTTCTGAAATCCTAATAGCTCCATGGATCAGATAAAACTTGATGTAATGGGCTGCTCTGTACATCCAGAACAAAAACGTGGGCCAATGTTTCAAAGTCTCCTATAACAATCACTAGACTCAGTGCGCTTTCCTTCTGAAATGCAAGATAATAAATCTGTGGAAATCAAATGAAGAAGGAACAACACAAAGGAAGAGGATTTGTTCTTTCATACATAACCTTATTTCGACTGTATTCTCAGTACTTAAGCTTGTAATAATCAGTGTTCAGGTCATGGCTCTGTGTCACTGACTGCATTAGGGCCTTGGAAAATCCAGTATAAAAGAACAACTGGCCTTGTTTCAGTGGCAGACAATAGCGTTCAGCACATTAATAAAACCCAAGAATAATCCCAGAGAACACTCAGCTGTCACTGCACTGGAAACACGCTTGACAACAACAGCATCTGTAACACCTCCTCACTAATGCTTCCATTGCTTCCACTCAGGGAACTTTCATTTGTTGCAGTGAAACGGTTGTTTCAACTGCTTTGAGGAAAACAATGATTGAGTATTTTCTCAAACACCTTCCAACTGCCTTAGTGCGGCCACGGCAAAACGCAGCCGGACAAAAGAACTCAATAAAAAAGGACATTTTGAAAGTTGCAGTTGAGTTTGAAACCATAAAACCTTTCAAATACAACAACCCAATGTACATTTTATACGTATATCTACAAGCATTTAACATGTTACTTAATTATGTAAAGACTTCCTGTTTCGTCCCTTAAGGGTCCTAAACAGGTTTACACTACTTGGAGTGAAACTGGAAGTTTGTTTATGTTTTCCACCCACCAGTTATCGACTCGAGTCCTCGCGGTACAGTGGCTCTCTCCTGTGTTAATCCATACTGAGCAGTAAATTCTGCTTACTAAGTGTGGAGTGCACAAACACTGTGCTATTTAACAGCAGGGCTTACCGGTAACAAGGAGCCTTCCAGTTGTACTCGACATGCCAAATCTATTCCGAGCGAAGCACGTATAGCCGCCTGCATCAGACTTGCTCACGTTGGCAAGCCTCAGAGTTCCATCTGGAGAAAGTGTGATCCTATAGGACAGTACAAACAAACACAGCAGTCTCCAATCCCACTTCCAACAGCAAAATATCATGTTATCATGATTCTAGATTTATCGACATGCCAATATTCTGCATGACATCTACAACTTAAACAGTTTGGGAATCGAGTTTTGCAGTGTATTGATCAATTTCATCAAACAAGGCAAAGACACAGTTTGGATAAATAATAAACGTGCTCTGACAATATCAGAAAAAAAATAATGAATTGCTTGTGTGCGTACACTACATCAATACTTTTTCAATATTTTCATCATTCTTATGCAATGGTATCATAAAACTTTTACAGCTCCTTTTAGTTGGGTTTTTACCTTTCGTTGGTGTGGATTGGCAGGTTTCCTTTCTTCCATAAAATGCTGGCCATAGGATAGGCCTGTGGTTTACACTCTAAAGTCACTGTAGTTCCTGCCTTTGCTTTGAGCAAAGCTCTAAGGACGTTTCCTGTGAAGTCTGGAGGAGAGGCTGATGGGAAACAGAAAAGTGAATTTAGAACAACACTGCAGCAAATCTCACAGGGCATGCTTCAGTTTGATCCTTAAGAACCATCAAGTCCTGTGTAATGGACACAGACATTTTAAATGTTGTAATGGGACTTAAATAGATATAAAATGGAAACCGCCGCTGAGCGGTTCTAAATTTTCTATGTATTAATTTTAATGCAAAAATATTTTAACTTTCAGTAGCTTTAAATGATTACGTTTGACTGATAATTCTGTCACCTCATGCACACAATGACAACAAAAAAGCAGATTCTCAAAAAAGAAAAAAATATTGTTTTATAAGTGTTTGACCCGACAAAACCATCCCAGCTGACCCCATTATCCATTAATCCAGACAACCTTTAAGGATGACGGTAAGATGACCTTTTGATTTTTTTTCGATTTCATGATTTAAGGGAGAGATAAATGCCATTCTACCTAAAACCATTAGTTCTGCAGCAAAATATATAACGCCGTGTTTATTCTCAGCCACACACTGGTACATGCCGGCATCAGACAGTGTCAGCACTGACACTGACAGGACTCCGTCCTCCACATGGATCCTCTCCTGTGAAGAAAAGGAAGAGAGAAGGCAATTATTGCTTCAGACTTAAAGGTAGTGCTTGCTTTACTCAGTGTGCTCTGGCAAAGCTCAATAAGCATCAGATTGGGTTAGAGGTACTGCCAACAGGCACAGATCGAATCAGGGTTATCTTGCAGAGAATGAATCAGAACAAAGAACGAATTTTTGTTTTTCAAATTATAGCTGTGCCTGTTCATGCCATTGACTAAGCTAGTCTTTATAGTTTCCTAGTTAGTCTTACAGCTGTTTTTAACGCTTCCTTGCAGTGAAAACTGAGCATGTAAACTTTACATGTTTGCAGCTACATTAAGGGCCCAGTTGCAAAAACAGACATTTTATTAAGATATTATATACATTGTCAAACATTTTTAGGGATGACTTAGCCAGAATAGATTTGGTCAAAGATGTTAGAAACATATACATGTAGGCAAAACATAATCCCCAGAACCCATTTAGTTACACACTTTACACAGCATTATTCTTATCAAAAATAGCATGATGCATATCTAAAACTTAAATTCTAAATTAAACTGATTACTTTACCTTTTGGTTATAAAAAAATGAATCAAGCTATACACCTTGGAGTAGTGAAAATAATTAAACTGAACTGTTAAAAAACGCCTTTTTAATAATAAAACCAGACATATTAAAGTGTATTCCTATCCTAAAGCCTCTTCCTAAGCATTGTTAATTGCCAAGACAAAAAACACTCACATGTTAAAGTTGGCCAAGTTTAAAACTACCGATCTCAAAACGCACAGGACTACGGCACATGTAGAACTATGGCGGTC
Organism: Channa striata; assembly: GCA_033026295.1. Classification (NCBI taxonomy): domain Eukaryota; kingdom Metazoa; phylum Chordata; class Actinopteri; order Anabantiformes; family Channidae; genus Channa; species Channa striata. The sequence continues at coordinate 11,111,418 of CM065172.1, read as the reverse complement.
AGTCTGTAAGGTGTGTTGCCATATACAGTGCATTTACCAGTAGATTAAACTCCGTTGTCCTTAAATCTAGAGGAGCTTAAACATGCAGAATGAATAATGAAAAACAACCAGTGAAATGGAGCAATCTCCTGGGGACTATACTGATCCACTCTCTAAGACTGTGTAATCTGCAGAGGTAGAGCAGAATAAGAGACAGTTACATCCATGTCTCATCACTGGCACATCTCAGCAAGATGTTTACACTCTCTTCTCATCTCACTCTGAATTGCACTTGGAAAAACAGCAATGTGTTTGACGCTAGGCTCTCTAAAATGAAAGGATGAGCAGCAGCAGAAAATTAAGTCTTTAAAATGAAACACTGGTAGGTGGCAGGCGTCAGGCAGTAATTTACCTCTGAGAGAAGCTGCTGGCCGTTCTTCAGCCATGTGTAGGAGGGTTTGGGCTTGCCATTGGCTCGACACTCCCAGTACAGTCTCTCCTCTATAGCCAAGGCTGTGTCCTTCATGGTTTGAATCCACTGAGGCTTGGCTGAGGACACAGAAATATCCTCTGGTGAAATATCAGACAAAAACCGGCACAAGAGCTGAATTATCACATTAAGTGTTGCAGAATCCAAAATAGTTAAAAGGAAAACATGTAGATTGGGACAGTAACTCAAATCAACAGAAATTATAAAGTGTTAGGGTAATGAGTTTGTCTGTAAATAGGAAAGAGAAGAGCGACTGTGAATATCAGTTCAGTTTCATCACTTATATGTGTCAACAGCCTGTCGCAACCCAAGATTAGCAAGAAACACTGGGTGTCACGAAGCTTTTGTGCAAGGTGAAGTTCAACCGCCCACTCCCAACATGCTGCCTTCATTCTAATAAACATCACCGATGTCTGTTTCCTCCCAACACGCAACTCCTGGTATTGTACTTCTTTCATATTTACAGCTTTTCATGCATTTTCCTCTGTGGAGACTTATGATAAGCACAAATCAATTCACAAGCACTGTACATACTGCCTATTCCAATTTTAAAAGTGTCATTTTCCCCTTCGCACAAATTCATGGGAAAACAAAGCAGCAGAAGCACGCCAAGAACCCAAAATGTAATAACTGCAGTAAAATTAAAACCAACAGAGCTCATAATATGGTGAGAATATAATGACTTTTCCAACTATACATGTAACAATTAGCTTTTTGAATGATATGAATTATCAATTCACCACATTTAAATTCTTAACCTTACAACAAATTAATTTCACACGATTCAGAATCCAGGTGGATGGATTTTTATCTTATGTCGATATCTTGATAATTGCACAATTAGTGACTGTTTTGTGTCTTAGAAAAACCAAATACCAGTTTTGTACCATAAAATGCCAGTCGACCAGTGGCTGTGTTCTTCCCCATCTTGTTCTCCGCCACACACTCGTATCCTCCTGTGTCATCCTGCTGGAAGCTGGGAATCTCCAGCACAGCATTGGAGTACTTCATTTTGACTTTGCTGGGGAATGGGACGCCATTAGCCCTCTTCCAGGTGATCTCTGGGACAGGGCTAGAAGAAAAAAAAAAGAGCAAACAACTTCCTTTGAATTTTAAGATTGCAGCTCAGGTTGCAGGTGCTTGTGATAATCCTGCAATAAAGTGTCTACCGGAGCTTAAAGCCTATTCACTGAACTGTTTATGGATGAATGGTTTAGAGTTAACCCAATCCAACAACAAAAAGAGCAGCCTCAAATGGCTTGATGCCACACTCATAGAAATATAGTTGCCACTGTAAGTTTAGTACATAAAAATATGGAGGTTGCTCATCTGCAATGAAAGGCAGCGGAAGATTCGAAAACATGCTTCAAGGAATTCGGCTTACTTCCCAAGGGCGAAACACTCCAGCGTAACTGTTGATCCTTTTGCAGCAGGTACATTGTCAGGGAAATTAACTTCTATTTTTGGCTCGTATTCACCCATCACTCCTATGAAGAGTAAGCACAAGAACTTGCTCAGTCTTCCATTATTCATGACTTACAAGCAATATGGCTTGCATTATGGGCCAAACAACAGCACCGAAAAGCTAACAGAGGAGAACTAAAAGACACATGAACAAACATTCTCTCATGGGTAAAGTCAAAGTGGTACATCACTTAAGTGTGCAGTCACCAGTCGAGCGCAGTGAAATACCAGCCAAGAATAATATAAGTCTCTTCTTTCTGGAATAGACATAGCATATTTAAAAACCTCAGCTCCTCTGTCTGTTTATCCATTATTTTAAAGCTTGAGTGGGCAGTTCCCAACCTCTGGTGTTTTATTGTTTACATCAGTACCCAGGGAAAACAGTCAAGACCCGGATGCGAAAGTAAAGTGATGGGATTTAAATATATGCAGCTACATGTGCAGTACACTGAGTGGAAACTAACTGGTTGAGCCTCCAGAACACTCAATGTAATGGTCCAATGACGTATGGCTTATGTTTAATTCATTTGAAGCCAATCTTTATGCACTCTTTCTATGAACGCATAACGGAGAATTGAACAACAGACCACTGAGAACTGGCTTGAGAATTCATGTGAAAGCACAGGAAAAGCTTTTAAAGGGGATGTGAATTATAAGAAAGCCAAGTCAGCAAAGAAGAGATTTGGGTGCTTTGTTTGCTGGCCTACATTAAGGAGCAACTATTTATTTACAGGCATTAGCACTCGGTGAGTCGTCTGTAGTGCAGCTCGACAGGACAAAGGACATTCGGGCTAGTGTGATGATTAAAGGCGCCTTAAAAGGCCTGATCCTTAATATGTGGCTGAAAGGCACACTTCTCACACTGTGGTCACAAGCTGTGTCTTACCATCTGTCCTGAGGATCAGAGACGTGGGCGAGCTGTGAACTTTGCCCTTTGTGATGCTGTTCATCACTACACAAGTGTAGTTACCCACATCAGAGGGCTCCACCTTGGCGATGTAAAGGTTTCCCGTCTGCTGGGAGACGAAACGCCGATTGTCTTGCTGAACAAAGTATGGGTACTCGTTGAAGACCCATGCATAAGTAAGGTCTGGAAAACAAACAAGCCGATCATAAATGTAATATGACATGTTATCAAGACAATTAACATAATCAGCAAAAGGGTGATAAATTGTGAAAACTTGTGCTTTAAGTTTATCAGATTTGTCAGAAGACCTCACGAGAACTTTGTAAAACTGCATTTTTGCATAAGAAGCATAAGATCAAGGCTTGAGAGTGTACCTCCTGAGGAAGTGGGTGTTCCACAAAGTAACACCACTCCTTGTCCTCTCGGACTGACACCGCACTTCTGGTGTGGACTTTGAAATGATCTAAGTCTGAGGGGGGAGAGAAATGAAAAGAGAACTCACCGCAGGATCTCACATATCTGAGCGGAACAGAACTGAGTAAAAGCTTTCCGCAAAACACTGACACAAGCCTAGAAGGACATCGTCATGAGAATTGCACATCCAAAATCCCAAAGAAAGAGGAAGAGAGAGACGGAAGAGAGCTTGTTTTAAGGGCTATTGTACACTAGTGGACGAAATACAGTGTGGAACTCTCAACCCTGAACCTACAGTGAGAAGGAAAATAGATTAAAAACCACACGAGCACATTCTGTTACAATGAAACCACAAGCCAGGACACAAAGAGTAAAAGTTAAAAATACTTAAGTGGCGTTTAAATAAAGGTTTTAAATATTATTATGTAAGCACTGGTCACACAAAGAGATAAATATGTTTAACACTACTTATAATGTTTAACACTACCTATAACTACACTAATGTCAAATATTATCTAATTGCATCACATCTGAACTAAATGAGAGAAAAAAGTGCATAAAACCACATTCTTGATAACACTGATATACTGTACCGTGGGGATAATTCAGACTTTGCTGCAATCATTTTTTCAATGGGGACTTTTCTCATTTGAAGGTGAAAATAGCTGAAACTCTTATCTCTGAGGTGTGTAGATTATTCAGTGTAACCATGACATTATTCCTGTAAAGACCCGTTGTTAAGTTTCTTAAAATGTCATTACTCGGTTGAGCAGCACAAATCTCAGCAGTGCATATCTTAAAAAGCTTGTCAAACAAAACCAAGAATATCTTCATGCCAGATCCCACCACCAAGTGAAGGTGTGAAAAGATGTGTTGTTGTGATCTGCATGAAAAGGACCCTTAATGAATAGTACATAAATAGTAAGAATTGAGTTCTGTACTCATCTGAGATGCAGGCAGGTTTTGCCACCGAATATATGTGATATGAAAGAAATCACAGTTTATACAATATACATTGTGCCTTTTATTCATTTGTCTTACTCTTATTTTCAGGTTTATTGCAGTATCATGTTGCACTCAAAGAAAACATTTGTTGATTCAGCCTTTATTGCAAACTCCATCACACACTACTTACACAAATCGGCTGATTATTTTGCCCCAGAGTCAACCAAATGAAAGACCAGTGATGTTGATTGGGGTAAGGAATGCGAAGCGAAGCAGTCCTCTTCGCTTTCACGTATGACCGCAACTCAAGAACAGCACGTTAACATTTAATGTAGCTTCATAGCAATGTTCCATTACTCTGATAAATACTGCAAATATCGTCCACCCAGTTCAGTGAGTTTAGTGTGTGTGTGTGTGTGTATTATTTGCAAAGTGCAGTTCTGCACCGATTCACAGGAAAAAGTTTGGAACTTACAGGCAAACTGCAGACTTGCTCTCCTGCTGAGGATAGCTCCTACAGTGTTGTAGGCCATACACTGGTACATCCCTACATCCTGGTAGCGGTCCAGATTGCTGATAATGAGGTTGCCCCCAGAAAGACGCCGCCGGCGATCCAAGCCCAGATTTATGAGAGTCCCATTCAACGACCATCTGTGAGGGCAAAGACACCATCAGTCCCTGGCAAAATGCACTGTCTATTTCTTTCTACCAACCAAGGTGGTGTGACAGGAGGCGAGTGGACAATACAGCTCACTAAAGTGACTCACTTGAAGTTAGAATAATACGCTCTTTATTTGTGCTGTGTCGAGGAATATAGAGGCTCGCAGGCTGAAGTAACGAACAGCTTGAACTTCACAGTTATGATTTTTTTTTTCCCATTAATTATTTTCCTGCTGTTTTAACTTTCCCACCAAACAAAACTACAAAGAAAGGTACTTTCTAAAGTTATACAAGGATCTTGGAAATTTCCTTGATAAACGTGTGTATTTGCATTAGAATGTCCTATTCTATTCATTGTTGTTTTCTTTACAGTCCTAAATTCTTGTCTCTGACATTTTTATGAACTGCATGTTTATTGTAGGTAATTGCATGCTTATACTTCTCTGCATGTAATGCTTTTACCAATAATGCTGCATTGGCCTTAAGTCTTGCACTTGTTTAACTTACACATTCCATTTTTACCAATAAAACCCATTTCTTGTTTATTTTGTATGTTTCTGTTTTTAGTCGACTTTTCTTTCGTTTGCTCTATCACCATTTGCTTTTGCAGCTATCCCATTTTCCCCCCACAAGGACCATTAAAGTTTAATCTTAGAGTATCACACACAAGGCTGTCGTCTGCTGTTTAAGGGAAGTAGAGGACAAAGGTTTTCGAAGCCATCCTAGATATTACCATCAGTCTAACCATAATCACCTCTTCTCTGTCACATTATATTTACATAATGTGACATTATTCTACTTTTGACTTCTCATTAGGACAAAACATTAGCACTTGGCAAAGGTAACGGTGGGCTGATGTAGTAAAGGATGTCTTTCATGCTCCTTTTCACCTTTCATTTCAGGCTTCCCACACTTAAGCAGGCGTTGGAATTAAAAAAAAATTATACTTTGAGCAGCAGGTCCAGATTATACTATCAAATAAATTAAGCAACAAAAAGAACTCTTAAAAACATGAGGTTAATACATTGATTTGAACAAGTCTCATTATTCAGCGAGAAAAGACTTTCCTCTCTGTCACCACAACACTCACAATCCCTTTTAAATGCTATTCAAAAAGGGAGCATTGATGGGTTCAAGGACACAGCACTTTTCAAGAATGTTCCATCATTTCTCTCAAAGCATAAAAAAAATAACAATTTCTTTCTCTCAGCCACATTCTTCCATTGTGCTTCCCTTAAGTGGAAATGAAAGACATGAAGGCCATAATGGCAAACTTTCCAAGAGAATAAACCACTGAATGTTGATGAGTGCCTGCTGCCATATTCTAGGCACTTATACTTGATAGCTGTGTCACTGTATGTATCGCGCTTAACCCTATTACTTTTTCAGGATATAAAGTTTGAGAGACTGTGGGATGAGGGTCGGATCGGCTGGTGACACAGTCCTGCGTGCGTATAGATGTGTGTGTCCACTTGCATGCATTCAGCTTTTTTATCTCTGAGTCACCATTTTCACCTTATTTTGACCTGCTCTGAAGTGCCTCTGCTGTTCAGTAGTGCCCCAAACACTGGGCAGATGATTGAATAGCAACTCCAAAACTGAATTACTCGGCTTGAGACTCATTTTGCGAACACATGTCTGACCATCTGAGAGGAGAGAAACTTGAGTATTCCGGATGATCCTGTGGTAGAGAGCCACGGGCTCCGGTCAAGTAAAGGTTAGACATGTTATAGATGTAAAAAAAAAAAAACTATAGCCAACCCCCCAAAAAACGTTTTTTTTGTAAATATAAGCTGCCATTTTCTCCCATGCTGCTAGAGTTTGCATACCATGAAACTCTCATATCTTTGTGAGTGACAGGACTGGCAGAGGGAAGGAAAAGGGGGAAAAAAAGAGAAGAATTAGGAGGGAGCAGTGTGAGCCCATTTACACTTCAAGAGAGGAGCCAGAGAGGTGCTGAGGGCATGCAGAGCCTAGCACAGTCAGCGTGACAAGATGCCACGTTAAACATGCTCATCTCACCTTTAATCAGTACATGGAAAGATCTTGTTTTAGGCGGGGAATGTGAAAAGCCTGAAATAATGAGCATACATGGTCCACAATACTATCCTTCAGCTCATCGGAGCTGGCTCGCGGTGGTAATTCCACTGTTGCGCGCCAAAGACACTTGTAATCAATGCCTGTTGGTGCCAACTGGTGTCTAGCAACCTGCATTGCTCTCGTGGCTTTTTATAAGAGGAGACGATCATTAAGATGCTACACGTGTGTCGCTAAGATACTATCTGGCGAGACAAGAGGCAGATTGGGGGTGTGTTAGTCAATATGAATTAGTAAAGCCATAATGATGCCAGCGCTTTGAGTGTCTTTATACATGGAGAAAATGAAGAGCAGAGAAAAGCACCTTCCTCTTCTACATGACATATATACTTTGAATTTACCCACGTTGCTCTAAATGAGTGAATGGGATTGGTAAGAATGGGATGCTGCAAAGCCAATATGTCTGTATCTCTCCTGATGGTTGCTTACTGCTAAACTACATCATTTTGGCATTACTGATTCTTTAATCAGATTTATAATTATTTTGCATAAACTTCCAATATGTAGTTGGCCTACATATTTATTCCTATCTAAAGGTTTAAACCCAACGTCATTTAAATGTGTTCTTACCTGTATTGAGGAGGTGGTGTTCCCTTAGCGTCACAGGTCAGAGTAGCTTCTTCTTCTATGGAATCAACAGGAATGAACAAGTCACCTGGCTCCATCCTCCATCTTGGGCCATGATATGATCCACTGTCCAGACAATCTGTCAGAGAAAGAGTAAAAGCCTTTAGTACGATGACAGAAAAAGCCTTTTTTATATAGTCAGGCATCTTTATTTCCCTGATCCTCTGGAGGAAATTGGATATTTGGGCTGAGCTGGCAGGGTCTTTAAAATGAGAGGTGAGACAGGTAATAGCTGGCACTTTCACCAATGACTAAACTAAATCAAAAAGTTTAGAGGGCCCCAGAATACCATTCCTGACACTTGTAAGATAAAAATGCAGATTTTCATGTAATTAGAAACTATTTTATATATAAAAAATTCCTTTTTTTTGGGGGGGGGGTCTTGTTCCTTCGTTCTTCTGTCTGCCAGTGATACAGAGGTTATTCCGTCCACGAGGACTCCTGCACTTCCTTCCCTTTGTTTCTCTGGTTTCTGCTGCCTGAGGTATTCACTACGCACGTCATCAATTTGTGCCATCTTCCTGATGTATTCATAGGTCTTAGCTGTTTCGTGCTGGATAGTGGCTCTGACGGTTACTAATCCTTGACGTCCTTCTTTCTGCTTAGTGTATAGTCTTTCTTGTCTTGATGTCAGTGACTTCCATCTCCCCTTTTGGCCAGCTTATTATACCAGCGGGTGACTGATGACCGGGAGGGCATATGTGTTAATCACCCAGACTTTGTTCTTCCCATTCAGCTGATTTCTCAGGACTTCCCTAACTCTTTGGAGGTACTTAGTGGTTGCTGTTTTGTATACACACACACACACACACACACACACACACACACCCCATTTGTTGTGTTAAGTGGACCAAACTTTGGTCTTGAATTTTCTACTAAGTACAGTATATGTTTTTACATTACTTCACAATGAAAGCTAAGTAAAGAAGAAGATTGAGAGTATTGTGTCTTGGTTGTGAATGGAAGTCAATACTGTGCAGTTTTCTTTTAAACCTTGGCCATCCTATCGCTTGTGACACTGACATGATTCTCAGCTATCATCCCGCAACTGTAAATGCTCAAACGTGAAAGAATCATTACTCATATAAAAGATGGTTTACCTGTCAGACAGTCGATGACTGATAACAGTAGAAGCTGTTTCCATGGCAACGTCATCTTTGGCAGCCAAGGGCAAATGAGACTTTCATCCAATAAGCTTAAAAATGGCACTGGAGAGAGAGGGAAGCTTGACCTGTCGGAATGAGAATTTTGTTGTAAAATACCAAACTCAACAAACCCCAGCAGTTTCATCCCACTTTCAAAATTACGTCTTTTAATCATCTCTCGGCAGAAGACAAGAGCAAGTGCAAATTTTAGTAGCGGAAATACAATTATTTTAAAATAAAAGGGGAAATATTAACTAAGAATATGTCTCATTTGTTCTGTCCATTCTCACATTTCTAATCTGGACAGAACCGTTGGTGCCATACAGTGTGACCAACTTGCACCCAAAGATGTCTGAGGGTGATACCAGAGGCATATGGGAGGAAGCCCATGCCAATCTATTAGGGGAGCGACCAACGCCTAAGCTCATCCTTCACTTGGACGGATTCACTCTCTGGCTGCCTGAGGAGACTTGGACCTGGGAATTGGGTGCCATCCAATCAATTAGATTCACCCACAGCAGCATGTGTCTCCCCACATGCTGGGGTGAATCAAGACAGCCTGATGAGGAAGCCATTCCACCCAGGTCCATAATCAAGGGCAAGTGTCTGTCTGCTCATAGCATGTGTTACAAATTGTGATGCACCCGCTTCTTGCAAAAGGAGACTGAGCGTGTAATGATGCAATTATGAAATGTCAAACATAGACACAAAAGTGAACTGGCAATAACACAGCAGTTACACGTGCAGACTGTATGCAGATCTGTGTACATTGGTGTGCACCTAGATGAAGACATGAATGTGAATAAGATGCTCTGCACACACAGACACAGACATTAAAGGCACAGTTCTTCAAGAGGTTTTTAAGATATATTAAGGGCAGACACAGATAATAACACCAATCTGCTAAATGTCACACAACACACACACCTATGCACCAAACTCACTTTCACTTCACTTTCTTTTCATGCAATACATAAAACACCCTTCCTCCACACACACACACACTCACTCACTCGCTCGCTCACCTTTTATTTAAAAGACATACACTCTGATGTGTGGCTCATTTGTGGCCTAATCCTGGAGAGAGCCTGGCTCAGAACACTACTTATGGAGGGTCTAATTGTTTGTCACCTGCCTGGATGTCAAATCAGACACGTGGTGTCTCAGCCAGGATTTTCTTCCCAACCTTTCATGTTTGCTCAGTCGTTTTTCATCCTCCAAAGTCGGCAAAATTGGATTGGTACGCTTGCTCTCAAGAAGAGTCCTGCATGCCATACCTCAGCGATAGGCCCACAGTGTGCAAACTGCTGGCACTTCAGGACAGAGGATTGGTGAGTGCAAGGTACAGTGGGTATTACGCTACTGTCGACTTTGCATGTTATGGTTTGTCTTTGAAATGGGGTTTTGTCAAATATGGCACCATGTAACAGCTGGTGCCATGTGTTTCCTTTTTATATGCAGATCTAATAAATCATTTACAGTTGCAAAATGCAGAGTTACAGAATTCTGTCACTGATATTACACGGAGTAGATCACTCAGTGATTTCATACACACCGTAGAAGATTCTTCACTCACACATGCACAAACACACAGACACCCACCCATATTCACACATACACAACACGCCTGTAAGTCTTCCAAGAGCTGAGGACACTCATTACCATAATGCATTCCCTAGTCTTTTGCCTGAACCTTTATCTATGCGTAAACCTTACTATAACCATAGGTTATAAAGTCTTAAACCTCAAACCACTCTTTGGACCCAAATGTCTGCACAATAACGGTATCAAACCACAATTTGTACATGCAACATGTCCACACACACACATTTTCAGCTTACACTCACGGATAATGATGCTATGACGGTGATCAAAGCTAGTGAGAAAGCTTTACAGGGTGAATCACTCTTGATCAAGAAGGGTATAAGCGCACACGCACACAGACACACACACACAAATGTATAATCACGACATCTACCACCTCCATCACACTCTGCCTGCGTCCAAGTAACACGCTGGTTGAACAAATAGCCCAGCTGGAAGAGTGGGAGTGTACTTTTAAGGCCTAAACTGCATTCATCACAGATATTCCAGCTGACATTGTGGCATACCAGTATATGCAATTACCAGGTGAATGTTGCAGGGCAGAAATGGTGCGTTCGCTTGTGTGTGTGTGCATCCTTTTCACTTACTGTATCTCAGTAGGCATTTATCCAATCACCGCCACAAGACTACTCACGGTTTACTGAAGGTTTTTTTTACCTTTTAATATAATTTGAACAGGCTACTTAATAAAACTTTAATAAATGCATAGTTCCCTTATGAAACCAGTGCCCCATACACCATACATACAAGTCCACTCTGGGCTGATTTGATCCCAGAACCTGATGCGTTGACGTGCTGGCCCTGCGGCCCAATTACACATCTCAGGTGAAGTGAAGCTCTGCATCACTCCAGGCGGGACTCACAGAAGCAGTTAGAGGCGGAAAAACCACATGTGACTAATGTGACTGGACCTCTACATCAGTTCAACAAAGAAAAACCACGGCTGGACCTAAAACCAACTCCTGGAAAAATAAATAAATAAATGGAGAAGTGCCTTTTTTTTCTGAATGCATGCCCCTCCAACAGCAGACCACTCAGTGTGGAGGAATGGGCTGCAGCTGGGAGGGCACGTCTCGTTGCTCCAGTCTAAAACAATTTTTATGATTTATGGTATTAGGAATAGATGAGCCAATTCACGGAGACAGGCCGACATGTGAGCCTGTTAAGAGAGAATGAATATTTTAGATGTATAAATACCACTGTAAATAATTTAGATGTCCAAATTTGCGCAATTACGAAGCGCGCTCGCGGGTTACTGTTATTATAACGACACATTGTGATTTTGATTTTATTGTCTTACCTCTTATCTTGAAATATCTTGAGACCAGCAGGAACCGAATCCAGCCCTTACGGAAAAAGCGGCGGACCGCTCCTCCATGGAAATGTTGTTAGGAAAAATTCGGTCACAATCGCAAGGTCGTTGACACAGGTGAAACCGAGCCGGTGGTCAAACAGGCGCGTTTCATATCGCTGCTCTCCCCCTTCTCCTGCACTCCCCACCGAAGAACCATCCACACACACACACACACACACACACACACACACACGCACAACACAACACAACACACACACGCACAACACCCACGTTGTTTGCTGCGCTGATTCACATTCGAAACGTCCCCGGCTGTCGAGGTTCGAGCCTCGCCTGTGTTTACGCTCCCAAATCCAGCATGTGCACACGGGAAATTAGCGCTTGGGGAAAAAAAGGGGGAATCTTGCGGGAATGATTTGTTATGCGCATCAAGTCAGCGCCCTCTGCGAAGAAGAAGAAGAAGGAGGAGGAGGAGGAGGAGGAGGAGGAGAAGAAGAAGAAGAAGAAGAAGTGGGCTGTACAGAGGCGAGCAGAGGCAGCGAGGCTGGGATGGGAAGGTGCGGGAGGGAGGAAGACGCACCTGGCGGAAGACTGCGCCCCCCTGCGGCACAGCGCAGCACCTCGCCACAACTGGGAGCCCCTAAGGTTAAGGGGAAATGATTTGTGAAATCATTTCTAGAATATTTTGGCAAGCAAGTCAGCAGATCTGTGGCGATCTTACATGCAGTCTGCAGCCACAGTAAAGCATTTATACAAGTCTAAACCAAAACCGCCATTGGAGGAATGTTAAAGCTGCGCTGTGTGTTGTTCCACCCGCCAGAGGGCTCCTCTCAAACCTCTCCCACAGCGGTAAAGTATTAAAAACTATATGACATATTTAAAGATGTTTAGGGGCAACAGATGCAAGCGCCCCGTTGATTTTCCTCATAGTGCGACTATGTGTTTCGGCCACTCGTCTGATTTGAAAGTGACGTTTTAATCAGTCCAGCTGTCACGCTGCATAATTTCGCATGTTTCGTACACACCATATGTCTGTCAACGTGACCTGAAGCGTGTTTTAGTTCAAGTCTAAGTCTGTCTTTGGCTGACGTTTTCGTCATAGCAACAGTGGCCGAGACCAATGTGTAGCTATAGCGTATAGACTCATTTGCAGTAAGTGACAGTGTTAATGAGCATTGTGGTTTAATAATATGTGCCAAAAAATTTATATGCAGTGGCATCTTCCAAACAAGTTAAATAATTGGCATATACGATACATTTTCATGTTGTTGCTAGGGTTTTCTGCCAATCGCTTCCTATTTCTATAAGTTAAAGTGTGACTGTCTCAAAGTTCGACTGTTACCATAGACAGGAACAGTTTACCAGCTCTCATTTTGCCAAAATATAACAATATTACTTTGTTTGCACTCCTCCTTCCAAAAAAGAAAATTAATTTAAACAGTTTAAAAAAGATAATAAGAAGGATGAGAGTTTCATTACTAGTCTCATACCTGTCCAGTAAATATGACTTGCATCATTGACTGGTAAGAGTCTGGTTCTTTCCAAAGTAAACAAAATACAACTCCAAGAATGTGCAGATTTCACAAATCATCATTTTATATCTGTTTACTTAATACAAAAATGTTAGAATCAGAAGTTGCAGTTTTATACAGAGGATGTGTGCCAGGCTCTTGTGTTTGCTGGCCTGGTACAGTCAGTGCAGACTTGCTGTTACATAGCAGGCAATCTTCTGGTCTAACTCTGGGCACGAATCCCAAGAAGCATATTTCCCAAAATGCCAAACCAGACATTGCACCAGAAAAATGGATTCACGCATGACACCAACGCCAAAGTGCCACCACCTTGTTTTTGTCATGCGCATAACACTAGAATTTATTCACTAAGTTTGTTTTCCATTGCACTTTGTCCTATTTTCTTTCATCGATGTAACAACACTCAACACGCTTCTGCAGAGAAAGTCATAAAATATGCAGTTTTTTGTTTGTTTAAATTCTCAGTTTTCTCTGAAAATCTGAAAATGTACATAAAAACTAGTGCATGAAAACCCACCTAATTGACCAGAACCTTCTCTAATAATATTAGCTCCACCAGGAACTTGTCCTGTAATTCGATTTAATGCAAATGTATTGCATATTGCATCCCGAGTATAAATACCTCAGAGACTCCTTGAAACATAATCTACAATAGGACACTGTCAAACTGTGTGGATTAAGTGCTCTGTCTCAGTATTACTGTGAGCACATTTAAGAGCAGGTCTATTTACATCACCCGATAACACCTACTTTCAATCATCCTTTGGGGTCACGTATGCTTTCAGAGCAGCTTTAAAGCACCATGAAGAGATCTCTCACCACTAGATGGCTCAAAAACCGAATTCGGACAAAAACAGTGCAGGTGTTTGTTGTTCGACTTTCTCCACCAGTCACTTGTTTACTTCAGCAAGCATTCATTTCACACTAGACAGGCAGCATAAAATCAGCTGGTGTGAGCTTATGAGCTAGGAGTGGCTGCCAGTTATAATATGCGGGGGTCAGTGAGAGCCACTGGGACTCGAGCACACATGTACCAGAAGAGCAATATAATGAGCTGCAAGTAGCTGAAAATATAGAGCTGCAGAGTCGGGTGCTAAAACAACTCAAAAATGTGTGACTTCTTCTTTTTGTGGAAGCGGGACGTGCATGGGGACTGAGGGACATCACTCAAACTTGTTTCTGATTGGAAGAGGCAACCGATATGGGCACAACTCAACCCATTTTCCACTTTACTGCTCACTGCACAAAAATGCACCTGGTTGTTATGGAAATGTAAAGGGGCGCGAACTGCTGTCAAAACACACAAATACAAATTTAGTAATGCCGATAATGATAGTGATGTCATTTCTCACATTCTAATTGGGTGTTTTCAGTGAAATCCAGACGTGTCACAATAGGGGGGAAAAGTGCAAAATAACTTTACTGATGGTTGATTTCACATTAGCTGCTTAAGTTTCAGGATGCTGATGGTGAGTAGAACAGAACCAATCACTATGTGTGTTTTGAAATTTGAAAATACCTGTTTATGCCATTACTTGACCATTTAGTGACGATGAAGAATGTGATGTTTCGGCAGAAATGATTTCCTTGTGTGTGCAGGTGAAGCACAATATGCTTCTACGTTGAGCCTTTCAATATTAACTTAGTGTTGATAATTGCGTATGATTATCAGTGTGTTTATTCATATTGTAACTGAAAATTCCCTACCATTCCCTGTCCATCCTTGAGAGGGATGATTCTTTGTTTAAAGCTCCTCCTGAGGTTTTTGTTTTCCACTCGACTTGTGAGAAAAGCAGAGGTTGCTGTAGGTGGGTGTTGAGATTTTCGGCTGTCTGCATAAAGAAAATTTACTTTGTAGACTAAAAGAATTTGGGTCATTTTACGTTCTGAGTTGCAGAAGGCTGACGTTTCACTCTTCTTGATAAGCATCCGCTGACAGCTATGGTTCATGGTGAAAAGACGTATTTCCCATGACAAGACTGGGGAGAAACTGCTTTCTCTTCCAACTCTCTTCACTCCTTCCAATTCACTTTCTTCGACTCTCAAATAAACTAGTGCCTTTCATTGCTCTCTCTGTCTCTCTCAGACACAAACACAAAATCGTTCTTCTTTATGACCGCAGCCATTTACCCTTTTGTACATCATCCCCATCCTCTAAAACACTGCATAGACAGGTAAATATCTCTGCCGCATGGGCCTCATTGATGCCTAACTGTATTATTGTAGGTCCTGCAGTTCACATTAAACCTACATTCCCATCCTTAATTCAGGACCCAGGTTCTTTTAACATGGCCAGAGCACAGTTAATAATGCTCCATACAACAGCCATTTGACATTTCCTTTAATTATGCCTGTAATTTATTCATGTACCTGATCCTAGGAGCTTGTTGTGAAAAGCTCCCTCCAGGAATATTTCATCCTGCTTCTCTCGAGGCTTACAGATTAGCCATCTCAACATGGCTTTACTGTGTGTGATTGTGCCTGCATGCACAATGCAAAGTGGATATACATTTCATGTAATATGTGTGTGTATGATGGCAATAAGCACTGTGCCTTGCAAAAGTCATTAAGTTTAATTTCTCAACCATTTAGAAGACTCTGTTTAAATTCTCCTATGTTACTCGCTTGTCTAATTTTGGAAGAGCACAAAAAAAAGTGCAAATGGTTGCAAGATCTACGCTTATCGCACAATGCAGCGACCCCCATGTTTAACCCAGTTCTGCAGAGGAAAACATCGCCGCTTAATTTGCTCACTCTGCAGGTCAGTTAACAGACAGCAAAACACAGCAATTTCGCACAAAGTGGAGGAGGAAATCTCACACACTGCACACACTTCAAATGGGATTTAAGATGTTAATTATGATGTTTCTTGATCGCAGAACATTGCTAACTCCCAACTGCACACCTGACAGAAATTCTTCAGGCAGAAAAATGCATGTATCTGAAAACTGGAAAGTGAAGGCTATTATATGAAAAGAACACACATGCACACGCGCACACACACACACACACACACACACAGACAGGTTTAAATGGAAGGCAATTTGTCACTTGTGAATGGAAAGTAATTTGACAATTTGTCAATTTTTCAGGACTAGAGGGAGCACTATATGGACTACTTTATTATTTCATTAAAAATGTAACAGCTATTGCTGCAAATATGTAAACTTATATCACTTACACTTTTGTCGCCATCATATTTTATAAACCATAAACCCTCTTCCATTTTTTATATCCCTTTACACTATTGTATAATGCATCTGAACATAAAAACATCTTTCATCTACTACTGTACGTGAACGTCTATCTAAAATGATTTGGTGTTTTCTGCAGTCCACTTAAATATATCACACAGACACTCCCGGGGGTTTCTCTCTCTCTCATACTAACTCCGTCAATTTCCCTTGTTGTTTTCTTTTTTTTTTTTTACATTTCTAGTCTTAGTTCATTAGCCAGACTGTTTTCAACAGCCTTGCATAGAAGACTAATGGGCCAGCATGCCTTTTATTGTATACTGCTGTTCCATGGCTGTGGAAGTCCATTACTTTGGAGGATAAAGAATTTACTCTCTACTGTAGGGAGGCCTCGCTAAGGGCTAATGAAGGGAAGGCTCCAGTTTGAGATAAATCCTCCTGTAGGTCAATAAAAAATTTGCTTGGCTACAGAAGACGTGCCGTTGGAGCAGCTGGCGAGAACTGACCTGTAGTGAGTCCAGTAAATTTAGCAGGGTGATCTACTGTCTGTCTATCTACGGAAACGCATATGGCAGCAACTCATTCATCAGAGGCGGTTATATTTTATCTTAACATCTCATATTCATTTATTAAACAGATTAAGCTGATGCCTCAAACTGTCTTATTTTCCTCGAATTACTGTAAGCAGAATTCAACAGTTATTTTAATAAATTAATAAAGGTGCTGATGACATGATAAGTATGAGCAAAAAAAAAAATATCGAGTTTAACATAAAGTTAACAAAAGTTTCCTAATTGCAACAACAGATGGTGGTGTGGTGTTAAAGAAAAATAATGACTCTATCTATTATCCATTATTAGCCCTTATCCTTCTTGCTCAATTAAATATGCAGAGCGATGCCTAGGAGACCTAACATTAGTTTTGTCTTTCACAATAAGAAGCAAAACTGTTTATTGGAAAAGTGATCATAATATAGATCACAATTTACCATCACTAACGATATATATCTGCTGTGAAAAAGAGGCTATTACTAATTATCTCAACCCCAATTTAGTTAATTATGTATCAGTTACAGTAAAAATGCCACACAATTATACGTTCATTAAAATGCCACACGTCCCACAGCAGCTATAAATAAAATGTTCCTTTCCATTTACAATGCATGCAATCGGTAACAAAACAATGCAAAGACACATTTGTTGAACTCATAATGCTCCATTGTGCTAGACGAGACTGTCAGAGGTGTTGATTCAACTCATCGGCCGTTCAGAGCCCGAAGCTTGTAGTGTTATCAAGCAAATGTCCTGTTCAGTGTTTTGTGGTGTGTGTAGGTGAGGGGCTACTTGTGATCAATAGTGCTCTTTGCTAAAGCAGTTTTCCTGAGTGTGGAATATGTTTATTGAGAAGTTTTCTTTGTTCTATTATATAATTTCACAGTGTTGGTGACTGATGCACTTGCAGTTTTAGCGAGGACAACTGTTAAAACAAAAAGCCAGCATCACACAAGTGAGTCACTACACAGCTGAATACAACCAGCTTCTATGTGTCAGTGTTAGTGGAACAGAGACAAAAACTGTTTTTATGAGTTTTTAAGTCAACAGAAGCGCAACAGAAAATTCAGAAAGTCTGATTGCTTCACCCTTGCAGTAACGTGTTGCATAGTGTCAAACTTGGAGGTCTTTAGCAGTGTTTGTGGTCTGCAACAACAATCTCCTTGGAGTTAATATGGTGTAAATTGAATGGGCCACCCGTGTCACCCGGTGCCAGAAATCAACTCAGCAGAGTTTCTTACAGTATTTGACTTGTTGATAGTCAGTATCTGTACTGCTGGGCCAACCTTGAAGTTTTGACATGATTAAATTGCCCTGACATCATCATTTTCCAATGCTTTTACAGCCCTGGTAAAAGGTCCCTAAATCCTAAACTCACAGTGCAGTCAGAATTAAACTCACTGCCTGCAGCCTTGCACTGCCGAGCACAAAACATTGGGAAGGGAGCAGGTGGCGGCAGACATTACTGCCCACGTCCTCATGCCAATCTGAACAGACATTTTCAGCGCAGCTCATTTGGTTATAAATCCTGCCAATGTTACACATACTGTAAAGTGATAACCCGAATCAAAATTGCTTTAATGCTTTCATTTGAGTCGGGACAGGGGGAGGGAAGGTGTTAAATGCGGCTAAGGGTGGGAAGAGGAGATTGTTAAATGGAACAACTTGCCATGTGTTATGAATTTTTAGACCGAATCTGACTGTCATATTCAGAGATGTTTTATTTGACAGCATGAAGGAGATATGCAGATTTAAATCATGCTTTTAGACATCTGAATGTCACAGAGGCTAACAAGCCTCACACACTGCGTATTATACCTGAGCTTTAGGTTGTGTGGCTGTTTCATTTATTTAAGCAGCTATAAATATTTAAATTGTAAAACTGTTGTGGGGGATGATACAAACGTACTCTCTGTTGAATATTCATTACCCATAAATATTTTAGTTCTCATTTCACTGGCTTTCCATTGACTCGTCATGTGTGTACGCATCCATGTGAGTGTGTTGTTTTCAGGATTCAATTTTGCTGCTCAATATTAGGTTGTCTGACATCTGCAATCAATAAGGCTACTGAACCTTACATGACATTGGCATTTTTTCTTTTGTAAGAAAGTGCCAGAATCAACACAATCACACAAGGTCTCTGCAGATCACATTTTTGTTCTTTTAGGTTTTTTTCAAGACCTAATGTGGATGAGAATGAAATAAGACTAAAAAATTATGTATTTTTAATAAAATATATGCAATTATCTTTTATTAATAAAATACACTATGGAACTTTTTGGTGGTCAGATGATTTTGAAGGCTCTTGTCTAGACTCACTGAACAGCACTGGCAGCGGTGCAGAGGTATTTTCCCCTCAAAGTTTTTGAGTGAGGCTTGTCCTTCTGAGCAATCAGAAAATTTCACATATTTCTGCTTGATTAGAATCTTTTAAATCATTCCTATTTCTTGTAATTTCATATTGACAATTATGGTAGAGAACGGTAGAGTGTAGCACATCATCAGGGAGAGACGTAGGAGCACTGGGTTTAAATCTTATTCCAGCTTAACTTGCATATTGTAGCTTTAATATCAGTTTAGATGCACATTATTTACTTGGTTGTTTGCAGATGCCGATTTCAAATATAGTTACAAGGATCATTGTTTATTTAAACAAATGCTGTTCTTGTCCACGAATGAACAAATGTCATCTCTTATTAGCAGAGAGGAGTGTTTGGAAAGAAATCCAACTTCGCTCCACTTGCTTAACCCAACAAATGCCGCCTTGCACTATGGTGCGCCTCCTTAAATGAAATGTTTGCCCACTTCTACAGAAAACAAGGCAGTTGAGAGTTGTGTTTACTTTCATTTTGAGAGAATTAGAGGCTTATACCTAAGTTAACCCTGCAGAATAATAGAACAAACAATGGGGACGCCGGCAAAGTGGACTCTATCCCGAACTCCTCTCCCGCACATAAACACACGCCAGCGGCATCCGGCAGACATGCTGCCCAGTGCTGCTGCCCAGTTCTTTTCGTACACTGTTCTCAAGTGTTTAATGAAAAGATCTGTCCTAGTTTATTGGGATTTAGATATGTATGTGTGTCCAAGGTGCTGTATGGATTTTCAATAGTGTCTTCCTAATGAATGTGTTCACTCTTTACTTGTCAATGGCACAACGATTCCCCTGGGCTTGGCATACATTAAAAGCTACAAGCTCAGCTCATGTATAAAAAAAAAAAAAAAATTATCTCAGTTAAAGATGTACTTCTGTAACAATTAGACAGCAGCATCAACACACTACATGAAGTGCACAAAATATTCTCATCATCGCATTCAGGAAACTGGAAAAACACAATCAACCTCAAACAGCTGGTAATGGGTGATTACTCTGCAGTTCTCAATGTGGTAACTTGCACATTTTTTGGTGACAAATGATGCAGAAATAGTGTGAAAAGGCTACGTTTTCTCATTAAATCTACCACGAACAACAGCGCATCTGTTTGCCTCTCAAATCTACATTGATGATAATTAGCTGGTTAAGCATGAACACATCTGTTTCCTCATCAATTTGTATAGATTATCTTTTAAAATGTCAAATACATGAATTAGTCAAACATTTTAAATAAAATAAAGCTTCCCTTAATGCTGCTTTATGAAACTTTGCTATGAATCTTATGGTGGTATGGACCAAATCTTTTTTCTTAATGTTTTGACAGTTATAATTGTGAAATTGAATTTGTTTAAATATAAAGTCAAGTAAAATTAAAAAGCAACTTTTGAAAATGTGTTTTTGTAAACAGTTATCACCCTTAATATGTTTGACCCTTCCCAAGCAATGCAGGCAGAACAGGAAAATGCACATAGCATGTTAATTCTGATTTCAAATTACCTTTAGAAAAAATAAAACATCATGTCACCACACTAATGAAAGTTAGAAAGTATCTTAGAATACAAAAGATAAGGAGAAAGAGTTGGAGAAAGACTCAGGAGAAAATAATGAGTTACTTTTGCTCATTTCAGTTAACTCCCTTACTAAAAATATAAAAAGCCATTATTAGAGATTTGGCTGCAATGAAATGTTGACAATCAAATCACTTAAATCATACAGAGCAAAATCTCTGTCAGGTCTGAAATTAAAAATGCAGCTAATATTTGGATTCACTGTGAATATTCCACATAAAGTGATGCAGAAATGGCTCAGATACTGAAGCCCATGTGGGCCACACCTGGAGTGTGCCACCTGAAGTGGATCACATAAGGAAAGGTAAACATTGCCCAGTTGTCTCCAAAATGCATGTGGGTCAGATGGGTCTGCTGTAAGTTCGTGTAAGAACCTCAATATAAAGCCCAGATGTTACAGAACAGGGGCAACACCTGCACTGCCCAAAGTGATGCACATAAGGAAGTGCAGACATGACCCAGATGTGCTAAAGGCCAAGTGCGACATCTATCACTGCGTCTGCAAAGGGCCTGAATGTCCCATTGGACAAATTATGAAAACTTACAGTATAACAATTATCAATTCTGTGGTGCTGGAATTTTCAAAGTGTTTCCTAATTTGTCCAGCCCAACTTCTCGGTATAGTGATCACGATCGGCTGCAGCTCATAGCTTCTGCATGCCAACATAAAAATGTTTTTTAATAACACGTTGGATTGACCAATATCCAGTTAGTCCATGCAGCTTAGTGGAGATCTGAGAAAGAAAACGGTTGATTTAAACATGACATGTCTCTTGGGGACAATTTCTAAACGACTGAAGATTCCAAGATCATCAGTTCAATCAATTGGACAAGTCGCCAGTTTATCACAGGGCTTACTCCAGCTTAGTTCTGTGGTTTTCCTCCTTTGTGTCAGACATGGGATGCATCACTAACTTGCTGTTTTAGTGTAGGAAGCTCACATTTAGTTTTTACTCTGTCACAGACATATTAAACTGTAGATCTGTCAATTTTCCATCTGTTCTAAGCAACAAATTCAAATCACACATCAACTAAAGCAAAACAAATATATGAGAACAAACTTCAATCCTTGTACAGCACCTGCTGCATTTTTTCAGTCATAAAAAACAGAAAAGTCATTGTCTGAGCACCAGCGATGTCTACACATATGAACACCTCCCCCAACACCACTACAAAATGAAGAATGAAGCGAAAAATTACGACTGTGCACTTGCATGGCAGGTTGATTTAGATCCTATACATAGATATGCTAGAAATACTAAACAAACTGAGTGCCACTGCATGTATGAATATGGAACAGAAGTAAGATACAAAGTAGGAAAATACCCCAGCTGTGTGTTACTATGAGGGTGTCACATCACATGAGAACTATCACTACTTTATCGGGTGAGGCAATTGTGCATACAGACACACATTTGTACCCCGGCTTCCTCTATTCATCTGTCTCATTCACACAAACACATACGCTACAAAGCAGATCACAGAACAACGTAAACCGAAAAGCAACCCTTAGTCACATATTCCCATTGTGCATGTGTATTAACGTCATTTAACATTTCATTCATTTCAATTTTTCCCCTGGGCGCCAATAGACTAGAGCAGCCTGTAAAACTGTTAAGTGGTGATGATGTAACTTCTCTTATTCCACTGCAACACTGATCTTACACACATTCTCGCACACATTTTACACCCTTAGGTCTTGAATCTGTACTAGACGCTCGCTTTGATTGCACTTATCAGTCAACATTTATTCCCAGTCCATCCCTATTTAGCACCCGTGGCAATGCTGTTATCTTGTCAGGCGACAAATATAAGATAATCCATTGCTGCTATAACTGAAAACTAGTATGAGGCATTTGATGTCCCCGGTGAAGTCTGCATAAAACAATCAGTCATTAAAAGATGCACGCAGCATAAGCATTCCTCTGATACAAAACACGTTTTTTCTGTTGTGTGAATAGAAAGAGCTTCGCACAGCATCACGTCCTTCCATTCTGGTGCTCTTCTGAATCTGACCTGTAGAGGTAAAGTTGCAGGATCTGAGTTGTAGGTGGCAGACAGACACTGGAACCTGCACTGAGGAGAATGGATGCAGAGAACGATCCCTGACATCTTTAGGTCGGTGTACCCACACGCTGGGCCTCAGTACAAAGAAGATCGTCATTGGATGATTTCACATAGTAAGCAGTAGTTTAGCCCTGCAGTATATGGATCATCCTTCAGGAGGGCTAAATGATAGCTTTGCAATGGCACAAGGGCCAGACGTCTAAGCAGATCCCATGACTGAATCCCACTGAAATATTGATTATAGGGCCAAAGGAACATCCTACGTGAATCCTTTGTTCTATTTAGAACAAAATATAAAAGGAGTCAGTGAAACTTGGATCAATTAATTGTCATCTTCAATACTAATCAACTCTTGCACTCACCTGATTTACTACACCGATATTTATTCTGTAAGCACAGTTTTTACTCTTCAAACTGAAAAAGTGTGTTCTTTTCTTTTGCTTTTTGGTCCACTTTCCACAGTCTCTGCCTCACATTCAGCCTGATTGACCTTCCCTCACAATACTCTGAAGGTCAGTGGTCAATTAAAATGCAGACTAATACGGTTTAAGGAAGATTGACAACACTTTTCCAAATATTTCGAATAAAATACCATGATGTTTTCTGTTGCAGGAAACATAACGGAGGTAAAAAATGTTAATTGAAGGTTACCAAAATTCAACAGTACTACTGCACCAAGGAGCACCGGTCCAATCATTTCAAACTTGCAAAATCATGTTAAACTGTGAAACATTTTCCTTCAAAGTTAGTAGATTTTTCGAGTTAATTGAATATTTTATTTTATGTTACATTATTTACTGTATGAATAAGATAACCATGTACCCAGCGGGAGGGAAACCATAGAGACTCCCTCTAGTGTTTACAATTATTTCCAAAAGCAGCAGTAGGAAAAAATCTGCTCTGATCTTCCCTCATTCAACCAATTCGACTGGTGTTTCTTCTGCTGTTTGAAATGACATTTGCATCTTGTGAAAGTCAGACACCGTCCATCCAATGCATGACACTGACATTTAGACTAAATGTCTGAAAACATTTTGTAAACATGGAAATCAATCTGGACTTTATTTAAGTTAGTTAAAATTCAATTCTTTTGTTGCCTTCTGAGCTTTTGACTGTAAAAATAGAGTTTCTAGATTGTGTTGCCACTTCCCTGCTGTGCTCAGCTGTCTGAGGTGTCACTAGGGGGCATTGTTACACCACAGGAGCAGAGACCTGCCACCAATAAAATATACATTCATCGCTATGGCAACAGGATTCTCCACAGCTCTTCCTTTGTGGTATATACATTTTACTTGTTCTCTCTCTGGTTCAATGCGAACAACCACTGGGAGCGTACATATTGATAATAATAAACTGCTCTCGGGGGAGTACAATTCAATGTTTGAATAATGTGTTTTCAACCTGGGCAGACTTTGTATTTTCACCAACTATTGAATCACTTTTCTTAATGCACATTGACACGCAAACGTGGTGAGGAATCTACAGATCTCGCTTATCAGCGGTGAAGTGCTTCAAGCCATAGAGAACCACAACTCAGGTCAAGATTATGGGTCATCGCGGCACAATGGTCCAATAATGAGGGGAAATGTGTGAACTCCAAGCATTGCTCCAGTGTGTCTTTCTGTAGAAGGTAATGTCAGGGATCAGCACACAGTGTTCGCTGCTGGTTCGAGTGGTAATTGGAATGTAAGCTTCTTCTTTATAGCCTTGCAATTAAGTGTGAACCTTGTGGGAACGGAGCACGGCATGGACTACCTGACAGTGAAGAGCTCCGTTTTGCGGTGCATACAATGTCAATGGAAATTCATATTTTATTTAAGTATATTTACAATGAATGAAAACGATGAAGTTAAATCACAGTTTCCTATTTCTAAGGAAAAAAAATTATATCAAGAATCAGTCAGCTAATAATTAAATTATTAGTGTTCCTTTGTACATGTGTTTTGCCGCAGTATTGAAAGGCCTCGCTACAAGAACATTTTGTTAATTATCGTCTGGAAACTAATAAGCTCAAACAAGGAACAGGGCACTTTTCAACAGAAGCCTAGTTTTATCCAGCACTGATGGATAAAACAGGTGAGTTGGAGGGACAGAGCCCCTTTTGTTGTGATCTGAACATCTCCCACAGTGAGCATCATGCAGCTCTCCTGCAAGTCTTGTGTATATGCTTGACCCAATAAGGTTTATGTATACAAATGAAATGAATTGATCTAAAGTTTTGACTGATCTCAAAGGCAGGTCAACTTTTATCATTAGGACTTTTACATTGTTTAACTCTTCAAATCCTGTGGGAACACAATGGACATGTGTTTTGTCTAAAAATGAAGGATACCCACAGTGAGCGGCTGTAAATCAAAGGTATCAAAGTGCTCCCAGCATGAAATATCCATTGTTCAATATGTCATTAACCAAAAATGAGAAACCTGACCAAGTGCATCCGTAGAAGACTTGGGAAACCATTAAAACTTTTAGATAAAGTCCCACGTGTACAAGGAAACAATGTTCACAATCCCTTCATCCCACGACTAGAGTTAATGGCTTGTTTTCTACTAACGAACAATGCAAACCGGAGTGTTATTCATTTTACTGTCATGGAAGACTAAAAAGTCCAGTAAATCCTCATGTTTGAGACGCTGGAAGCAGCGATTTAAACCACAGAATGCCCTATCGCCACATGCCTGCACTTCTTCACATTCCTCCAGACAAGCACTTCAGGTGAATATTTGACAGGACACATTTTTCATTCAAGGTAAATGCTTATTGTGTTTGTTCACTCACATGGCTCAGCTGCAGCTGCAGCGGTAAGTGAAATCTTATGTGACTTATTGGACAAAACCCCCCCAGCTATACTTCATGTATGCCTGAGCGACACAGACATGGAATGAACAATTTCTCCACTTTTAGCACATATTCTGCGCAAAGCCTATGTGCACATGCGCAACATAACAGTGTATGACAGCACCGACTCCACACACACACACACACACACACACACACACACACACACACACACACACACACACACACACACACACAGAGTCTTTAAAGTTAGTGCTTGCCCTTTGACCCCTGCTGCTTCTAAAATAGAGAAACGACCTTGCGGAGGCTCGAGTCTTGGCTGTAGGTGTTGATTTCGCAGTTTTGGCCGTCAGTCAAAGAGGCTCACAGAAAAGTGCGCACTAGGCGTTAACCTGTGTGAGAATTAAAACAAGGATGGGATGTTACGGCAAAGAGGGCTGTCATCACTTGTAGAGCTTCTCCAGAGAAAACTGAATGCGAATCCTCGGAAGGAGCCTGTCATCACACCGGCTGCTCGGCATATGGGTAAGTTGTGCAGCGTGTTGTAAGGCATGTTTATAATATTTTATCTTCCTCTTTGCAAAAAAAACAGACAAACAAAGATTTGAGCTGTCATAGGAGGGATATTGTGATAAGTTAGACTGCATCAAGTCAGAACGTGTAAAAAACCGCATACTAATCAAACAATCAAACCACAAGGCTGCATTTTGAATCAGAAGTTGTTCCCAGGTACAGCTGTAGCCAGCACATGGTTATCTGCATGCAGTGATATCAGACGTTTTAATTATTCATTTTCATTGCCACAGTTGTGTTTTAGTAGCATTTTTATGTCCAGTGAAGGCATTAGCAGGTAATAAAGTTGTGATTACAGGTGGTAAAATTATTATCTATTCAAATCTGTCACGGGTTACATACCAAATGCTGCATTCAAAACCTCAAGCTCAACCTCAGCAGTAATTAAAATATTTTTCCTTTTGTCAGTTAGCCCACATTCAACTGTGCCAAACATTTTTTTATATGTTCGTCATCCTCATCATCTTTAAAGTGTTTTTTAAACTGATCTCTCTGCTATGACTAGGATTAGTTTCTAAATAATTCTAAAGCATTTGGGTGAATTTCACATATTAACTATTTATTCATTTAGGTCAGTTATAGAGTTTGTATCGCTTTATACTTTTTTTTCTTGTCCAGCAACACCAGGAACATTTATCAGTACAGTTCACATGGCAGCTCAGATGTTCAGATTTAGCTCATGTAAGTCACTTGCCCACTCGCTTTTTACTTCTTTTAAAACTTGGAATTTCTCGCATGTGCAAATAATTTGCAGTGAGATTACTTCCCCCCCATGTTTCTCTGTTCTCTGTCTGGCCACGCACAGAGCGACTGGCCACGCTCAGTCCTGTGAAACCGGCCTATTCAAGCCTCTGCAGTTTTGCCGTAGTGAAAATGGGTTGAGTCTCTTTCTTTGTGTGACCCAACCTGACAGAAATGTGGTAATTGGGGAATCCTACGACCCCCGTGGTGATGTTTGGGCCAAGCTTTCATCAAATTCATTTAGACTACAACAAGTTGTTACATGAGAAACAGGTCAGCTTTTAATCTACAAACTGAAAAACATCCAGTGTATTGGAATTCATTCAGGCATGGTGCGCTCTCTCGTTCTCACACCATTTTCCTTCACATCTACAGTGTTACATATTGTTAAATTATGTACAGTTTATGAACATAGACGTAGGATGTGTTGTATAAGCAGCTCACAAATATTTGAATGTAAATTTAACGAAATGTGGTGAAACACACCTAAGCTGGAGTGGAGATTGAAGTATTCTTGTTTGTTTCTGTGGTCTGTCCCTTATATATGTCCCAGAATGAACTGGTTTAGATCAGCATATCTTTATGAATTATATTCAATTTGATAAAGACACTTCCCATTATGTCTGGTCAGGAGTTTAAATGACATTTTAAGAACAACAAACAAGAAAATCGTCACAGATTTTAGAAATTTCACTGACAAAACAATTAACTGGTTACTAAAGAAAATAATAGGGACAATTATCAATAATGGAAATGATCCATTACAACACACTGTTTAAACACAAAGACATTTCAGGCTCTGTATTACGCCAGGATATATATATATTCTGTCTGAAAAACAATGTATTGTGCAGCTTGTTTTGGCTAAAGGCTCCTCCACAAAGTGAACTGCATTCTCCACAACTGTGGCTCACCAGCACTTACTTGTTTATTCGACTCCGGGAAAGGATGATAAATTCTAAATGTCAGACTGTGAATGGTTTGTCTGAGTGCACTTTCTACGAAGCAAGTGCCTGAATACAAACTGACAGTGGATTCACGCTGGAAATGTCATCATGCTTTGATACCGTGAATCGGAAATCAAAACTTTCCAAGGCAAAGAGCTCCCCGGTGGTAAGAACGAGAGGACACGGACGTAAAAGTGACCCAGTAAAACACTTTGTGCTACTTGTGCGTTCGTACACACTGTCACCCTGGGGCAGGTATACGCAGCATGTGTTGCCACATGCCAGGCACGCTGTCTCCACCTATCTGCTCCTCTCTTCAGAGAAATAGAAGAGATAATTGCCTCTCAGCAACCTCTGTAATTGCATAATTGGAGCCTGTCAGAAGAGTTTTACAATATTCACTTAGTACTGGGGCTCCATGTCAAAACCTGGCTTTACATTTGTGGCAAACTAATAAAAAAAATCCCCATAAATTGGGGAAATTAATAAAGCACTATATTTCATTATTGTGTAATGGCAGCACATTTCGGTAACAGTCTGTATTGCTTAATGCGTTTGATAAGTTGAAGACGCCGCCAAAGGTGTCGTGATAGAACACACAGTATATTCAGCTGCTGTCAGCGTCTGAGCGGCTCATTGTTATCCATTAGGAGCAGCTACTGTGGCATAAGAGCTTTACCGTGCAGGGGGTACGTCTCTCAGCCACTTAATCAGCGATTCTCTGCCACGAGTAAAACTCCAGGCTTGTCACTTATATTTAACAATCAACGTGCAATCACCACATGGATGAATACAACCTAAATACTCGGTAACGTCTGATTTACTGAGGGAGTTTACTGTCACTGTCATGACCTTACTCACATCCTGTTTAGATTATTGTAATTCTCTATTGTTCGGTTTGCCCTAAAAAAATCCCTCTGTAAACGTCCACTGGTTCAGAACTCAGCTGCCTGCATTCTCACTAGAACCCCATTCACGGACCACAGTACCCCGATCCTCAGACAGCACCACTGGCTCCCAGTCCATGTCTGCATTACCTATAAGATTCTACTGCTCAAATTCAAAGCCGTCCATAACCTTGCACCCCCGTATCTGTCAGACCTCCTTCAGTTATATACACCGTCACGCTCCCTGCGCTCATCTTCAGCCCACCTCCTGTCCTCCTGCTCTGCCCCCCATCTCTGGAACTCCCTTCCACCAGACCTCCATGTTCAAATCACTTCTTAAATCTCACCTTTCCATCTTGCCTACTCCACCTTAAACCAATCATCAAAACTTTTTTCAAACAGTTTATTTAGATTTTCCTTATAATGCTACTGTTGCTAATTTCTTTGTCGTTTTGTCTTGTGTCTGTAAGGTGAACCTTGAGTGTTCAGTAAGGTGCCTATAAATAAAATGTATTATGTTTATTATGTGTAAATGCAAACGGCCGACTAAGAAACTTCCGACATTATCCAGACTTTATCCTTCGAGCCCAATGTTTGTATTGCGTGCATGAGCTTGTGCATGTCTGGGAGGGTTAAAGGTGAATGAATCGGTGTGTTGATGAAGTTTCATTAACCAACTGCCATCGTCACATTGTCTGGAGTTCACACGTGAAACAGGCTGTACAGACGCTAGAACCAACACTGAATCCTTTTCTACTTGTGATTGGCTGCTTATCGGCCTGTGGCCTGGGTTAGCTTGTCTCTTTAGTTGTGTTAAAACAGTTAAAAAGACATCAGGACAACACACAGCTCATTTCTCAATGATGTGGTTGACATATTTTTTGTCCCACATGCTCTCAATTCAAAACGAATAGACAATTCATTCCAAGGTCCATTTCTTTGTCAAATCATTAACAAATCTCAAGAAATTACTGCAGAACATATTATACAAAATTCCATCAGTGCTTTAAAGTTGATGGTAAAGTCCCTTTTACTTTTGCAGAGGAAGAACAATTGAAAAAGCAACATTGTGTTTTCTCTCTCCAGGAACCCGTTAATCTCATATTTTACATTTCAATAGAGTGAGTATTCATGTGGATTAAGTGTTTAAGTACTGTTTAAGAAGATCATCTGAGAATACTGCATGCATGAGAAAATTAAGCAGTGTGTGTAAGAGTGCAAGAAAAGATCTGTCATCAACAAATCATAATTGGTTTGTATGTTGGAATGACATTTTTTTGCAAATGGAAAATTTGTATAATTGCATCTTTTTGTATTAGATCCTCTCTTGTTTACAACAGCGATACCCATAATCCCCACCCCAGGACACAGCCATAGGATAAAAAGAATAAAAGAGAAAGTGTGTTTGATAAAGAATGGCAGGTGGCTCTGTTGTGTCGTTCCCAGGGTCTTTCCTGCTGGGAGTATTAACTGGTGTCGCAGCTCCCTGCTCCTGTGACAAAAAAGGACGTCTCCTCCTCACCTGTTGCTCGATATTTGAACGATCCTTGGTTAGAGGACGACCATGAATGATAGGCCAAACTGCCCGAGTACTAATGTGTGTCCTGGTGTGTGTATTTGCGAGGGGAATTCACTGCTTTCCTTCAAGCACCGCCAGTTCACATTTGGAATGCTTGTGAAATATTTACAGGGTGCACTGACACAGGAACTCACCACGAGCACCACTGGGGTTTAAAATAGCCACAGGGTTAGACAGCGATGTGTTCAGCACTTGTTGGCGCATTTGTTAGCATCAAACTTTCACTTGTTGAGGCATTGAGCTTGTATCCTGTGGAAATTTTCTTTCAAATCATCAGTGAAACTTTCCAATGTAGATAGCAGCAGCCTCGTTACCATGGTGTCTGGCGTTCTGCCTCTGAATGCTGGCATTTCCTAACAACCAAGAGCAAAGGTCACGACCGCTCCAGCTGACAACTGTTTGGTGAAGTCAACGCCTCACACAGAGGGCACAAATGACTTTGCACCCTGTCTGAATTGTGGAGCAACTCAAGTTTGTCTACTGAGCACTAGAGGAGCAGGATGATCTGGCTTTGAGAGGGGGGGGGTCTCTCATGCTGTTCTCATGCCCGTTCGACCCCTGCGCTGCGCTTTCAGGAGCTTTTACACAAGCTCAATGGACAATAAGCTGCATTCCTCCCAGTGAG
Source organism: Channa striata (assembly GCA_033026295.1). Taxonomy (NCBI): domain Eukaryota; kingdom Metazoa; phylum Chordata; class Actinopteri; order Anabantiformes; family Channidae; genus Channa; species Channa striata. The sequence continues at coordinate 11,080,333 of CM065172.1, read as the reverse complement.
AGGGGAACATGCTTTGCTGGCTCTTGAAAACACTCTTCGCAGCATTCATCTGGACTGCTTTTAAACAGCGCTCTCACTGTTCAGACCCCCTCTTTCAGGCCGAACACTGATTTCGAGACAGAAATAGGGGAATACGTTGTGACATACTCAGCACATCTCCCTGTGAATAGTGACAGCATGTTCCCGTTTACATCCTCTCTGCGTGTGGTAACCTCCCGCAGATTTCTGAGGATAATTGCAGTGTCTGTTTTGTTTAGGTCCTAGATCATGTAAAGAGGGAGAAATTCTAGATAAGCTTGTTCAAAATCATGGCATGATGCACAATCAACACTAAATCTCACTGTGTGCTGAATCATATATGACTGAATGTAACGATAAGAGGTCTTTCTGTGCGTGGCAGCTGTAAAGAATTTTGCTACGACACTTGGTTTTCATGTTCCTACATGTTATCTTTTTTATGTCTGGAATGATCTGCATGAGCCACAACAGGTCCCCACCGCTGAGGAGAAACTAATAACACGCTCAAAACACATCTCTGTCTGTGCTGCTGCTGCTCACATGCAAAGTTTCCCATGTGTTCCTTGATTTGAACTAGTAGTCATGATGAAAAAAAAATGTGCACAATGTCTAATATTAATCTGAAAAAATCCCCTGAAAATGTTTATCAATCAAAAGTTTCGGTAAAGTTATCAGAAAGTTAAGTCATGGCCACTGGATTTTTTTCTTGCTATTTTGAATCATTTCATTCATTCTGCTTCTGCTTCTTCAGTCTGAGGAAAATCAGGGACTCGTAGAAATACAAAATCTACGTGGTTTTGTTTTTCAGTTGACCTAAGCCTGTCTCACATATGAACTCCGGACAATGTCAGAAAACATTGTTTTGTTCACAGCACATTGGAAACGTGCGTTTAAGAAAGGAAAAATAAATGTCATCAACACCCTAATCATTTGCTTTAAATCCTCATCACAACTTGGGATAGAGCAACGTGCAGCACACACGAGCTCACGCACGTAACGGAGACATTGTAATAGCGGGATCGCAGGATAACGTCCGAATCGGGACAAAGTCAGGGGAATGTCATAATTCCCGTGCATGTTTGAAAGAGGCTCTAGGCTCATTAGTGGACTGTACAAAAGGTGTTTTAGGACCTAACAATCACCACTCCTAACCCCCCATGTCCTCAGAGTGGGTCATTAGATGTGGCCTCCCTGGTGGACTGGTGAAGTGGTCTCAGTCTTCTGGGACATGGATCATGTAGCATTCATGTCTTCTTTCACTCCTCACTCAAAACATCTATCTTCTCTGTCAACAATGTGTTCACAAGTGTCTTCAAACAAGTGTCCCTTGAGGACATCGATACACATCGATATCCTTATTCATTATTGAGATAATTCATTAAGTAATATGTTTATGCACAACATGAAAAAGTACAGTATCCTCTGTATTAGAGGGACAATTTAGCAGAAAATGGAGGCACCAAAGACTAATTTCTAATAACATCCTACACAGATGCCTTACATGGAGGATTTTCATGATCTAAAGATCTGAAGTAAAATAGAACACAATCTTGGCGTTTTAAATGATGAAATTTGTAAATTTTACTTAAAATGCTAAAATTTCATTATCAAAATACTTGCTAATTACTTTATTAATTCATTAATTGGGCTGTAGTTAATTAACCAAACTAAAGCTTAGTCATGCAGGAGTTTTAATTTTATTTGCAAATTTGATAAAAATACCATCCAATAGCCTTTTTACAGCGATTATAAGCAGTGTCATCTTTAAGCAGCTTGGAGTTGTACACACTTTTAAATTCCTACAGTGAGTCATGTAAATATATTTAGTTTTATCTTGAGTACATTTTTCTCTGGCCTTTGAAATTCTTCGCTCTACTTTTGTCGCACACCATGGGAGGATTAGCTTTGACCCGTGCACTCAGCGCAAAGATTTTGCTCATCCACTGCTGGCATTCCTAACGGCTATGAAGTGAATGTCTGTCTTTTCCTGCTGCTGAAATTTGATTCATATGCTAATGAGCTGAATTCCCATGGATTTCTCTCTCCTGTGCTGTAGATATCACCCCCAAAACTTGTTTGCCTCCCCCACCTTCTCTCTGTTTTTGTCTCTCTTACACCCACTAACCTTCGCGCTTACAAAAAATCTTACAGAAAACTCGACTTGATAGTAGGTGTCGATGTGCTGGTGCATTCCCATCAGATTATATAAATGTGTCCTTGTCTGCAACGCTTTGTCCAATATAAATGTAAAGACATAAACATTTGTCTTGGATTATTTCCTTTATTGACATTTTTCTTTACTGGGCAAAAGTGGTGTGAATGTTTCTCTCAGTGAATCTAAATAAGTAAGTTGCTTGTTTTTTGTAATTAAAAAAGAGAGGGCATACCCTTGCTATACCTTAGTCACTGAAGATACTTGATTTTAATTGGCTGGCAAGGCCATAAATTGTAATATGGCAAATATAATTAGGGTTAGCTGTTAGATTTCCATGATTATGTAACATGCGTAATGTATACACTGCCTATATTCATATCAACATGCTCCATTACATGTGACTCATTGATTCTTAAGGAAATTAATGTAACCATAATTTAGCAGGGTGCAGGCAAAGGTTTGACACTGGTAGCACCATTTTTTTCTACTTAAAAAACAACAGTAGGTACATAACGGGGGTCACTGTTGTTAATATTTTACTATCTATGGTGCTGATTGGAGCATGTTTTATAATTGTACTGTACAAGGCAGAATGTATATGTCACACAAATGTTTTTAAACTACCCCATCATCAAAAATCTAGATGGATTATAGAAGAAACTCTGATTCGTCACCATGTCCTTGAGCAGCATTTTTTTCCTTAAAGTTAGTAAATGATGTTCTGTGTTTTACAAACAGTGGCAACACCACATTCCTGTTCAAAAGCATATTTCTTTTTTTTTTTGACAGAACAGCATTCTCTCATGCACCTGTTTCCTGTCCTTCATTTCACTTCAAGGTAATTATAATGTTATGCCCAGAGAGGACAAAAAAAAAAAGTATAGTACTGGGGGAGTTCCAGAAGTCTGCTTTAATCGAAAAACAAATTATTCTGAGAGAGGTCACCCCACCCTTGTGACGACTTGTTCAGTCCAAAGCCAGTGAATGATTTTCGTGACGTTTTTAAATAATAATCAGAAGTGATTATATGGAGAAGAAAAGAATGAATAATGTTTAAACATGAAAATATGAATTTAATAAAAGTGCAATTTATAGTAGTATAAACATGAGTGTAAACAGGCAATTGTTATAAATGCAGCTGAGCCAATTTTCTTCAAAAACAGGTTCCTTTTTCTATGTTTAATGTTATATAATGTCTGTCTTACACCTAGTTGCACCTTTGTGTTTGTGGGAAACTATAGTATTATATAATTATTAGTCAGTAGAGTTGCCAGGGGATGTTGCAATCTCCAACTCAAACCCGTAAATACGCTTTGACTGATACTTGGCTCTGAATATGAGACCAGCAGCCTTGAAAGTAATCACAGCCTGTCAACATGTTGAGTGTCTGTGATGAAAAATTTCTTAATATGATTGATCTTTCTTGCTATGTGGTCCACCTGTTTGTGGGTCATTCTTTGTATTCTTTGCCCATTTTGTCTCTACCGGAAAGATCAGGAAGTAAAAAATGTTATAATATAAGCATTAAAGCCTATGTATTTATACATTTGAATTAAATGTGAGTCGAATTTAACAAAATAGCAATTTAAGGCATTTTTTAAGGCATTTTGTCTCCACATTGTTGAGAAACACTTTTCTCTAAGCTTTGCTTTTTTGAACAGTGAAATTCATGTAGCATTTAAAAGAGGTTTTTTTTCTGAGAAGTTATTATTTCAAGCTAATCTGGCTGTAAATGCAGAGTGATCATATGTAATGATGCTGTTGTTGTTGTCACATGCTGATGTTGATGTAATGATGCTGTTCCAAAAGGCAATGAATGCTGAGAAAGACTCATATGAAAAAAAAATTAAATAGAAAAAGCAGCGTCTCATCTGCATACAAATTGATCTGGGCTACCAAATCTTTCAGGACATTTTTGGGGCTCTGGCACTTTCCTCTGTACACCAGCTCCCAAACTTCCGACCCAACACAAACGAAACCCCTAAAACACTCCTTAATGGACCCTTTCAATTGGCTGCACAGACCAGGACAAAAACGTTCATTCATGGGCTTCCAAAAATGCTAATGAAGCAAGGCCCTGTCACTTTCACAGGGGTCCGCCTGTCATGGGCCTGTGTTAGACAGCAGTGAGGCCATCACTCACACAGGGTGATACAAGGTACAACTACTATGGTTGCTGTCCTCGGAGTAATGTAGAGCCACCAAGCTGATGAATCCCTAAGCCTCATCGGCTCTGAACCTTAGCTTTGAATTAATAAGAGGTCTTAGTGGCCCTTCGTGACAAAACAGATTCACACCATCAGTCACTCCTATATTTGGATGAACCTGATCCTCTAACCTTTTCCACTGACTAAAATGATGAGACTCACAAATTAAACTGAAAGTTATTTTATAGTTTTATAATTATACAATTTTTATAGGCCACTGTAAATATTCATTTTTGTAAAAAAGTTGTACTTACTTATATATTTTGTGTTGTGAGGCCTTGGCAGAGCGTTTGCAGATGTAATAATGTTCAAGGAATAGTTTGAGGGTGTATTTTGAGGTGACTCATGAGCCTTTTTCTCCTGACGTGTTGCAGCAGATGTTTCGAAACTCCGTTATTACCGGCTCGTCTTGAGTAGGTGGATAAGTAATTTATTTTTGTGATGAGTTTCTTACAAGTGTGATTATGTTGTAAATGTTGTAGATGCCAGAGAATTTTCTTTTCCTGACTTTTTTCTCCCAGAAAACATGCAATTAATGTAGAGAATTTCAGCCATTATTTTTTGGCATTGCATTAATTTCCTCATCGCCCTCAGATACACTTTTACTTTTGAGCACCTTTATGCTTCAGTGTCAACATTTATGATTATTACCCCATATTTTAGTGATTTACATTTACATTTAGTCATTTGGCAGACGCTTTTATCCAAAGCGACTTACAGTATCTGTACAAATTAAGCATGACACCTCTTAATGTCGCATTACATTTAGCTCTCTGCATACATACGTAAACATATGATAATGTACAAAAATTGCTGCTGTTGTTTGTTGTGTGGCTGCAGGTGCAAAAAAACAATAAAAAAACAAAAAAACAAAATGACCATTTTCAGAGTCCCACTGAATCTGTAAATCAGTGAGACTCTCTGCATGAAGATTGAGAAATGACATTTAAAAAGTTTATCTTAATATTTACCCTAAAAGGTGGGAAAGGGCACATGGGAGAGTGACAGTGTTCACAAAGGTGTGTACGAGCTACAAGATCAGGCAGGTCTTACCCTGAAATGAGCCTCCAGTATTTTCTATGTTTGAAGATGAATGTTAATCCCCAAGATTAAACAACACCTGTTATGTCTGAACATCACAAAATACTATGTAGAACAACTTGTTACTAAATACATGGACGCGTCTTTAGTTTCATCATTGGCTGTTAGGTTTTTCTTTTTTTCCCACACATTAAAAGCATAGTGACGTAAGAGAGAAGTTACTGAAAGTGTGTCAGTAAATTAGGTGAAGTTTAGAAATACTCATATTAATGCGGGAGGATTTGTTGTCAATTTATTGATTGACAGTTTGTTGTTTCTGTTAATAAATGGTGCAAAAGATTTTCTTGGAATGCACAAGCTGAGCTGCAAGTAAAAGGAGACCCACTACAACCATATCTAATTATTTCATAAGCTATATATTTGATATAACCCATGCAAATTAAAACCAAGCACGCACGTTCTTACACATTTGAAGATTTATAGTAGGAGGTGTGTAATTAAGGCTTTAAAAATAGAATTTGCCCTTCTAGTGTCTCTGTCTGGTAGTTAATGACGCCGGAAATAGACACACAAACAGTCCCAGCAAGGTATTTATAGGTCCTCAGCCGTGAACGACTAAACACACTGAAATAGCTGTTACATATAATTCCACATTGTTTATGTTTATGTTTTAGGTTTTAAGTTTGACAAATCTTTGGTCAGAAAATGCACTGCACTTATTCAAATGAGAGTTTCGGAGCAGATTGCTTCCATTTGTTGCTCTTTCCTAAAAGGAGACTTTACCAATTCAGCTAAATGCCACTTTAGGCCTTCAAGATTATCCCATAAACTAATTACCAGCTTAGTTCAGAGCGGGGAGCACAGCGCTGCTCTCTCATCGGCCTCTCTGCGACTGTGATGAACAGTGTGTTCGGCTGAAGAACGATTTAAAGAAGCCTTCTCATGGCCTCAAAGTCTGAAGGGAGGAAGTTGAGTGTGACTGCTTGTCTCCACACTGTCTGTCCCCTGTGTTAGTAGCTGTGGAAAACTGATTATGCTCCTGAATGCCAGTCTTTGTCGCTGTTCTTCTAGGGTCATGTTGTTGTCTAGATCTGCTTAGAGCTCCGATTAGAAGGTAATTTATTATGGTAACTGTTTTTGTGAGGCAGGAAATGTTTCCACAAAGCCAAAGTAGTGGTGTAGGACAGGAATTCTGTTTGTTCCAAACCAACCATCTGTGTTTTTGTATCAGGAATTTAAGGTTGCAAACTTGTGCCAGACAAGCTGCGCTTTATAGAGGCAACACTTCACGTGTCATCCCACAAAGCCTCGCTCCAGTACGTGTGAGCGTAGGAACCACTTAAAGCCCAACCGAGCGAGCCTGGACGCACTTTAATGAGCGACACAGTTCCACCTATTGAAATAGGAACTGCTACAAGTGTTTGTTTTAAACCTGTTGTGCGTGTGTGCGCTGTAGAAATGTGTCGAGCTCCGGCCTCTTTACATCATACTGGAAGCACAGGTTTGATGTGAATGCGTTTGATGTTTGTCCGAGAGCTGGTTGTGTGAATTCCAGGCTTACGGGATTGCTACCTTGTTGAAGTGCCTGGGGGGCTGAAACAGAGACTAGGCACACCTTACTTCAACAGGTAATGAAGAATGGGCGTGTTGACTTTAAAGGGAAGAGGGGCAGTTTTTTTGTGACCCTAATTAGCCTGAAATCTCGATCCAATGAGAGGCGACCGTGGCTTTGGAGTCACTGAGGCTTGAAGTGTATTTAATTTTCTCTTCTTTTGAGATTTACATTGTTTTGAATGCTTCAAACTGTCAAAACATCAGTGCAAACTACTTTCTCACCCCACTGATATGAGACTGTATCCTATTATCCTGTTTATATTGCTGAAATTTACATTGAGCAGCCACGACACAAACGCTACCTGTTGGTTTTAATGTTGTGGTGGGCAGGGATAGGCATGAGAAAAATGTCTTGCTGGCTATTTTCAAAAGGTGTCAGAACGCACAGTGCATTTCAGTCTGCAGCGTGTGGGGCTGCTTAGCGGCAGACCGGTCAGAGTGCCCACGCTGACCCCGGCCCACCACTTATTAACACCACGGGGTGTTTCCTGATGTTGGCATGACTTCAATAAATCTGTTGGTTTAAATGGCTCATCTACTCATAAAAAGAAAGTGTGGATGAAGCGATTTTGCTATATACGAAAAGCAAACAGTCAATGTCTTAGGCAGTATGATATTTTAGGTCACTCACATCAATATTAGTCAGCTTCTGGTTGGCAACTCCGTCAGTTGCGGCACACACCAGTCACGAGGCACACACACTTAGAAAAACATTCCTTAAAGCCACTGTTCTTTTGCATGTGGTTTTGAGGTTTTGTTTTGGCTTCTGACTTTACCAAAATAAAGTTCATGACAAGTTGGATTAGGAACATTTGTGTTTGACAAACCAAACCTTAAGGATAATTTACATAACCTTAATAAATAAACTGGTGTCCATGCATCCATCCATGCTTATCCTCTTCAGGCTCATGAGGGGCTGAAGCCCATCCCAGCTGTCATTGGGTGAGAGGCAGGTTACACCCTGGACCGTCTATTTCAGGGCCAAAGTAAGTTAACGTGCTTTGTGCTAAACCAAACAGGTGAAAGGCTTTGTTTGCAAAGCGGTCTAGTATTTGTTGATTAGTGGAGTCTGCTTTTGAGGCTGGCTTCCTCTGTGTCAGCCCCAGGAGATGCTTCTAATACCTTCTCCATTATTAGCCTCAGTGTCATTGTCGTGTATGTTGACAGCAAAGCTTGCGTCTTTTCTTTGGGTGGCGGTCGCGTGCCATGTTTCTATTGTGGTACGTAACAGAGTTTAAAGATATAATGGAACCGTGAATGTGTCACAACCTCCGTTGGTGTTGTCACAGAGCTGCATTACATACTGCGCTTAGGTGTGTCGTGGTAGTCGTTCGTTTTTTTTTTCTGATTATACTTATCACACACACGCACATGTATTTTAATGCTTTTTTAACCCAGTCATCTAATGTCAAGCTTTCACAAGGTTGTTTTGAGCATGTTGTGTAATTATTGTGCGTTTGTGAGCTTTTGCATAAATGCAAGAACTAGTAATTATCAGAACGTACCAGAGGCAATAATTGTGGGGGAGGAAATGCATCATGACAAAGGCACAGTGCACAGCCGCCTTTTCAGTTAGTCACAGGGGGAGTGAGATGTTGGTGGAGATGTGAAGTTGGAAGTTTTAAGTGTTGCTGTCGCTCGTTTATTTTAACATTCACCTGGCGACTAAATGCACAAACGCAACATACTGTGAGTGTTCTTTCGTTTGTTTCATAGTGTAGCAGTCAAGCTCAAATATTTATGACACTGTACTTATTGTGCACGTGGCCTTATGTCTGCATAGGATGACAAGGTTTCACCCAACATGAAAGTTTGTTAGGCTTTTTCTCTCAGGTTCTCCTCTGCATGTTTACAGAAGCTCGGCTCCTTTAAACATGGAAAAGGTCAATTTGAAGTGATGACAACAATCTTAAATGAAGTGTGTAATTATGCTCAGACATTCTGCACTGACAGTAACTTTAGGGGGGATTGCAGACAAGTCTGATTCAGCCACTATTTTAAAAAAGTCAAAAGAAAAAGGTAGGTGGCTCTGCAGGGCACTGTTAGCTTTAGTGTTCTCGTTGTGTCTCTGGTAGGATTATAAAATTATGTTGTTGACAGTCTCCAATAAACGCAGATATGGAAACGAATACCTAAAGTCTGGACAGTGTCTAGTGTGCTACTCACATTACAACCCGATGCTTTGCTCATTAGATTCTGAATGGGGCTTACTGAGAGAATTACAGATGGAGAACATTATAGAAATTTGGATAAAAGGCATATTTAAGGGTCAATAACTTCATAAAGAATTTGAGAAGACTGTAATAAAAGATGAGAAACTTGGAAGATAAAAGCCTGAAGAAATTAAATAAAAGCTAAAGCTCCTCGTTCATCAACAACATCCTGTCTATTTGAGGCATGTTCTCCCAAGCCTCCATCTATCAATACCCCCGAGCACTGGTGGAAATAAAAGTCTTTTTTCCACAAAAGCTCCGGTCCTCTGAGAAAAGATGACTCCCTTTCCTTTTCAATGGATCTATGACACATTGCATTAAAATCATTGAGACAGAGTTGGGTGTAAATGGGCGTGAGTTTGTTGAAGGCTGGATGGAAGGATCAAGAAAAAGGCAGAGAGAGTGAGTGAGAGAGAGAGAGAGAAAAAGGGAGAGACATGCCTGTACTTCCTCTCCGCCCATTCTTTAATGTTCATTGAGTGTCCCCGCGGTGCGAGCTTTGTCCCAGTCATTGTCACAGGCTTAGAGGACCTCTTTGCCAAGTGAGAGGCTTTGGACATATGTCACTTCAGTGAGTCTCCTGTTGCCCCTTTAGCCGACTGAGTGAAGAGGCGGGCAGGGAGGCGTGTCTGTGCACCAGGAGGGGAGCAACGTGAGGTGCTGGAGGCAGGACATGTCAGAGATGTTGTTTTAGAGAGACTTGTTGAAATGAACCATTACTGGTCCTGTCCCGTACTTTTTTCTGTGGACTTGTAGAGCAGCTGCCTTGGGCCTCTGCTAAGGGCTGGACTTAGGATGTAGAATGACTCCAAAAACAGTAAGTATTGACTATGTCATCAAAAATCTTATGATCACTCCCTGGGACATTGTTTGCAGTATCTTTATGTCAATATAATAATATGTCCATGGATCATTTTTTGCATTTACTTTATGCAGCCACAGTCTGCTGGTTGGTCTAAGAGAGGTTTAATAACTTTAAATTTATAAAGGCAGGGAGTTACTGTGTGCCATTTGTTTTAGCAAGGATTAGTCACGTACTAGTCACACTCTTTGTGCCCTGGCCAACTATTGGCTGGGGAAACACAATCCCAGCGGATTTGTGGTTACGATCAGCCATGTGTTCAGATAATAGATCCCTCAGCTCTGGAAACAAATGCTGTGCTATCTGTTTACGTAGGAACTCCACCCATTTATACTCTGAGGATTTTGCCTTAAACAGACTGTGTCAGCTTTGTTTGACTTCTCATTAAAGGGGCAGGCATGCAGCGCTCCATTAAGCCCAGTACTTTGCCTAACCCACAAGTCTGTTTGGCTGTGACATGAGCAGTGAATTAAAGTCCCATGAATGAAAGCTGCCAGTTGCTGTGTTGTCAGGATCAGCATAAATCTGGATAAAAGGTCCATCTTCTCATGTCACTGGAGAACTGTGGGCCTCCGACATAACAAGGGCTCTGGGATGGTGTTGGTTTCTGTCTGGTAGTTAAATCTACTAAAGGTTTTGGTCATGTCTGTGCCATATTACTGTAGCCGGTCTCTAATACAAAGGTGCATCTGTGCGCAGGCCTCTTACAAAAGTGCCAGAGTAAGGATGAAACAGGATTCATGCGTTATTAAAACATGAAAATGTATGTTTACTCCACCAAACATAAAGTGAGCCTGGTTAAACCTCCTGTCAAGCAGAAGATAATCAACAAAGGTTGACATTGCGAATGATACTCTCAATTTGTTTAATTGATTCTAAATTCAAGCAGCTTAACCCAGAACCTAGTCTACAACAATTACCACATTAACCTCACTAAGAAGGGATAGCACATGCAGCCTTGCGTCCTCAGAAGAACCCCGAGTAGTGCTCCGTCATTGTTAAGCAGTGTACAGTACGACTGCGGGAGCTCCCTGGCTTCATTCTCCCGATAGCAGGATTAGCTGCAGGGTGAGCCCACTTGGCACTGGCAGCATTACCGCCGCAGTCTCAGAACTAAGCTGTGAAATACGGATAGGCTTAGACCAATTTATGCTCTGCCATCTTGGATCAAGTGATGGTAGTAGAAAGCAATTTGGCCTCCGTGCCAGTTTGGGTTCAATGTAAACACGGCACCAGCCAGGCTTCACAGTTCAAAGGGTAAAACTCCAGACAAGCGCTTTGCTGTGCTGAGCTTCGAAACAAAGAGGGACAAGAGACGCTTAATAGTTGGTGTCTTTCTTTGGGAAATGTTCAATCCCTTATGGAGTTTTTTTAGAAATGGCCTTCACAGCGTCTTGTTTAAACATGAACATTTAAGAAATGGAATGTTCAAATAGCTGTAATTTCACTATTCTAACATCAATAAATAAACAAGGATTTCAACTATTTTTTTGAAACTACCGAGTCCTTCATTAATATTCTTTCCTATTCCGTGGTGACTGTTCTGCCTGAGTTCAAAGCCTTCAGATTCATTCACAAAATGCCCTTTAGGAAATCTGCATTTATTTGTACAACATTCCGATGAACATGAATCTTATCCTGAGGCTCAGCACATTTGAAATAGGAGTCAAAACAGCAGTTGCAGGGATCTTTAATGTACTTTAAATTGCAACTGACATAAAAAAACACTGCAATCTATATGGGTTTTGAAATGGTTGGATTTTATTTATGTACGTGCTGCTGGTTTTCACTTGGCAGTCAGCCATATTGTGCAGTATGATTGCCTGCTTTCAATGTTTCTTTCTTTTGTGTGATAATTTGCAGCCCATTTAGAATGAAGCAACTCTCCCTCTGGGATTTGCATTTTACGCTGGATTTCTGGGAGAACAGACTGCAATTTGTTTGTGTGACCACTTACAAATTAAACAATAAAATATGTATTTTTTTTGCTACTTTAAATTTTTAAACCTATAACTTATGATTTTTTTTATGTTATTCTGTATCTTACAGATCCTATGTGCCTTGAAAATTCCAAGTGACACCACTTAAAACCTTCTCCTGATTTCTACTCCATTCACCAGTGGAGGGTGATGAGGTTGGCAGGGAGCCTGCAGCTTGTACTGCTTTTAGCCCTGGCCTGGAGGGCTGCAGGTCTGAATATTCCTCTGGAAGGTAGGACTGTCCAGATACAGATTAATGCCGTGCTTGTTTAATTAATATGTCATTTCAAAGCAATGTAAAGTGCACATTTACAGTAAAAGAGAAACTTTAGGTTTAAATGTTTTAGTCTTTAATTTCTTTGGGCTCTGTTCAGAAATTAGTGTCTGTTTAGTGTCTCACAAAAACAAACTGAAGTAAAGTGTTTATGCCAAAGCCACGGCGTCAGAGGTTTGTTTAAGAGCTAAGAATGTCAAAAGTTTGCCAAGTTGCCAACCTCTCAGCATTTGCAGGGCAGGACAAATGAATAAGAAACCAAAAAGGAAAAAAGCAACTCTTCAATATTGTATATTAAATTTTTACAACAATACGTACTAACTAATGTTAACATTTAACATTTCTGTGATCATTTTGGGTGTATTCTTTGTGTTGTAGTGGAGCAGCTTCCAACCATAACAACTTACACACCAGGTCCGATCATTGCACTTCCTTTTGACAATACTGTTACTGTGAGGTGTAAAGCCATCGGCAACCCACCGCCAACGTAAGTGTCATCAACAGGAAACAGGAAACATAAGAGTTTAATGGAAGAAAATTCACTGCATGGTTTTCTCCAACAGATACACATGGACAAAAGATGGCAAAAACTTTATACCACCCCACATCACAACGAATAAAACAAACCACACATCTGGCACTTTTGTGCTTCACAAACAGCACATTGCACAGTTTCAGGGGAAATACAGATGTTACGCTTCTAACAAGTTGGGAACTGCAATGACGGAGGAGATTCAGCTGATAGTTCCCAGTAAGTAACCTGTTAACAAAAAAGCTCAACTTATACAAAGTTGCTTTCCAGTTTTCATTTTGTTTAATTACTATTTTTTGATTAGGTGTCCCAAAGTTCCCAAAGGAAGCGCTTGATCCCATCGTTGTTAAAGAGGGAGATCCAATCATCTTGGAGTGTAACCCTCCAGAGGGTGTGGCCCCACGTCAGATCTACTGGATGTCCATCAGTAAGCCAAGACGCAATGTTTGCAAGTCATATGTTAACTATGACTGTCAGTTAGTTGGAAAAAACTGTGATTTTTGCAAAGCTGGACGGGACAAAACACATGACCACAACTGCAGTCTTCCCAGTTCAGTCCCTGGTGGTTACATCTCACACAGTCGTGTGGTCGGGTGAACACAGTATGCGGAAAGCTTTGCTATTCTTTAAATTGACCAACTTGACTTGTTCAGATCAGGATAATAACCAGGCATGTTTTGAACAGTCTCACCGTACTGTGTTGCACATCAGCTATGCAGAGATCACACATTCTTTCACTTTTCTGCACACCTGGCCAAGAGCAGGACAAGGTGGAGGGATTGACTGTTTGGAAAATTACAAAATTACAACCCATGCTATGTTTTATGATGAAATAAGTAATAGGTCTGTGATTAGGTCTGTCTGTGTCATACCTTTCTGAAGGTCCTCACAAAAAGCGGGCAACACCAGGTGCTCTGGAAGAGGCACATTGTCGCTAGTGGTGCTAGCAGTGACAATAAAGGGTAGATACTTGAGGCCTATAAATTGACTTTGTCGTTTACTTTAAGTCCCATTTCCCATCACTGCAATGATGACAAAAGGTCACCTTAGTTCTGCCTGAAGTGCTTTGTCATTACTGGCTGACTTTTGGGTCTAAAATGTCAGAAAACTACAAAACACAGAAATGTGCAGACATGGGGCAGATTCTTTAGATTCACTTTCAGTCTGTTTCACAGATCTAAATTTCCTGGGATTGTCACAACAGTTGATACACTGAAGATCCATCCATCTATCTGTTATCTGTTATCTGTTTTACTGTGTAGGGTTGCAGGGGGAGCTTGAGCTTGTCCCAGCTGTCAAAGGGCAAGATGCAGGATTTACCCTGGACAGGTCTCCAGTCTGTCCCAGGGACCAACACAGACGTACACAGACAGATGGACAAATATTCACATTCACACCTATGGGCAATTATAGAATCATCCATTAACCCAACATGCATGTCATCAGACTGTGGGAGGAAACCAGAGCACTGAACATGATTAAGTTACTGTAATGTGTGTCTCAGCTGAAAAATACCAATACAACAAAACACAGTGATAATAAATGATTTTCACTACCAAAAAAACACTGTGCTAACATTTATGAACAGGGGTTAAAAAATGTTTCTTTCTATTCTATTTGTTTCAAGTGTCTTGTGAAATTAATCAGAGCCAAATGTTTTTGAACACACAAAAGACAACCACAGTCATAAGTCTTTGTCTTGAATGATGCTGGTGAATAATATGATTGGCCTGACTAAGGAGTGACTCAGAGTGTCACACACCTGTGAAATGATAGATCTATGCAAACCAAGCTGTCACAGGACTCACTCGATTAACATCTACTGTGTGAGGCTACATTGTGTTACAGTTTTTGGTCATGTTACCTGAATTTGAATTTGAGGTTGGTGGAGCAGTGTTTAACCTTCGGCTTCTGATGCAATGAGTTAATTTCAGAATAATTATGTCCAATTTGTATTCTCTTTCTTGCCACCATTACTGTCACTGCAGAGTTTGTTGTCTGTGCGGCACGTCCCTGACGCAGACATGTTCTTTTCCAGATCTCCAGCACATTGAGCAGGATGACAGGGTTTCCATGGGCAGCGATGGGAACCTGTACTTCTCCAATGCCCTGCAGAAAGACAGTCGTCAGGATTACTGTTGCCATGCTGCCTTCTCCAGAATTCGCACCATTGTCCAGAAAACTGCCATGACTGTTGAGGTCAAGAGTTGTAAGTTTGCATGTTATTTTTAGTGGCTTTACCAAAATGCAGCCAATTGTGCAACAGTAGCTCACTTGTTTAGCACGACAGATCTATCAGTTCCCAGATGAGTTATTGTTTTTAAGTGTAGAAACAAGATATTTGCATATTGGTGTGTGTCTTTCTATTGGGGATCGTCAGAGTTTCCTGTGCTGCATACCAAGGGCTTGCCTTGTCTTGTTTATGATGTAGGACACTCTGTCGTGACAGCAGATTGAGCAATACATGTCAGTGAAGACAAAGCATCGCCACTCTTCCAGTATTATTCTCACTGTTTTGCATGTGTGTGTGTGTGTGTGTGTGTGTGTGTGTGTTCCAGTGAAACCTAACAATGAATCTGCTGACAGCAGCAATGCAAGTGAGTGATAACATCTTTCATAACAGGTCACACAGTTGGTTTGCATGTGTAAAAAGTTGGAGATAATGTTCACTATGCGTGTTTGGGTCTAAGCGTTGTGCGTACTGTAAATGATCGCTGAAATTCCACATAGGAGTGAGGAGGTCTGCTCTCTGTGTTCAATGTAGCTCAAGCCCCCCCAGTGAGAAGACCCGGCCTGTTGCTGCCCTCTGGTGTCCAGACAGAGAAGGTGCTCATGAAGGGGGAGGATCTGATGCTCGAGTGCATTCCACAGGGATTGTATGTATATGTGCTGTATCACCACTAATGCAGGCACATTGCCATTACACATAATCCATTATCATCATCTTCTGCCATTATGGCTCATAAACTGTTTGATGTTGCAGCCCCACTCCGAAGATAAAGTGGATGAAAATGGGGGACATGTTGCCTTCGCGGACAAAATTAAGCAAATTTGAAAAGCTGTTGACCATCACTGCTGTGGAGGAGAAGGATCAGGGGAAATACATGTGCATGGCCAGCAACTCTGCTGGCGAGGCTGCTCACTACTTTGACGTCATAGTGGAAGGTAGGTCAACATCAGGATCTAAGTATGCATCTGTGGTTGCATTTGTTTTTGGTTCAAGAGGAAGCTGTTCACACGGGTATGTCAGTTGTTTTGACTCCATCTCTCCTCACAGATCCGCCAAAGTGGCTGACAGAGCCTCCTAAAAGCCAGCTGACTGTGATTGGGTCTGATGTTTACATCAAGTGCTCGGTCAGTGGAAACCCACCACCAGACATAACATGGAGGAGGAATGGAAAAGTTTTCACAGGTGAGTGGGAAGGATTTGAACTGTGGCTTGATGCAACTTTAAGGACACGGCCCTCAGTTCAAAACAACCCTCAGCTGTTCTGCTAATTGTTCTTCAGTGAATAATTTTCAATATTTAAAATTTTAAATCAAGGTGCACTGAATTTAAGTATTTATTGAAACTAATAGTGATAAGGAACAATTATTTATTGGATTTAATTGGGGGAGTACTTTTCCAGATTTCAACATAGTCTATCGAATGTCACAAATAGTGAAATTTCATATAACAAGAGGAAACATCTTTAAAAGTCTGTTACACAAATAGTTCAACACTTACAAATATAAAATTTATGCTCAATGTTATAACATGTAAAAAAAGAAATACGCCAGTTATTAAAGTAATTCACTACTCGATAAAGTCAAGGATTGTCTCAGCTTTTATATGATTTGAAAACATGTTTGATGTGCTTTAATTTAGCCTTTGTCAAAAGACGGTGGTGTTGTGATTTTATGCCTGTGTTTCGTTCTCAGGTGAACCAGAGAACAACAAGCAAGTGCTTGGTGACACAGTGGTGATCCACAATGCCGGACCCGAGGACAGCGCTGTCTATCAGTGTGAAGCCACCAACAGTCACGGCAGTTTACTGGTTAATGTCAACGTCATGGTCCTGAGTGAGTATTAGTGCACAGCCAGCGATGACATAGTTATTGCACTTTATCACATTCATCCATCTGCCGATTATCTGTAGTCGGCTCCAGATGTTTTTTTCTCCCCAGCCACATTTCCAGCTTCTCCTGTGGTGGCTGGATGGATGTGTGTATATTCAAAAGGCAGTAGCCCACTTTATTAAATGCACTTCCACGTCTAATGTGTAGTTTTTGTCAGATCAAGACAGATTTGCCACTCTTTTTTTTCAATTTGATTTTATTTGTCTCTGTGTCTTCATTGTCTTCATCTTATTTCAGATGTTCTCAATATCATTTACCCTAATACTAAATGATGACAGTGAACCACAGTGCCTCCATAGCATCAGCTTTAAAGGAATGGATAGTAGAACTACACTGGCTACAGCAAATTCACTTTTTTTTCATTTTTGT
Source organism: Channa striata (assembly GCA_033026295.1). NCBI lineage: Eukaryota > Metazoa > Chordata > Actinopteri > Anabantiformes > Channidae > Channa > Channa striata. The sequence goes on along the minus strand of CM065172.1, from coordinate 11,062,950 downwards.
GTGCTCACATATTCACTTTAGCTTCATCTTTTTGTTAACTGACTGTTTTCTGGGACTGAAAATAACAATAACTGAAAAACTCTTTGGCTGCTCTTTCTCTTATTGCCCACAACTGCCTGATAAAATGAACAGGTGCAGACGTTTCATAATTTGCACTACTTATTACAATTGTCAGTGACTATTTGAGTAGGGATTTCTTCCTTTGGCGCTTTGATTTTTTTCCATTCAGTTGTTACACAAGGTTGTCATGCTTGTGCCTGTGAGTCAGATGTATTTTTTTTTTCTGCATCCATTTCTTGTGAAAGCAAATCTCACAGGCAATAACTGAGCAGTTGTAATATCTTGTCTTTCCTCCTGCTCTTAGATATGGCTCCTCTGATACTGACGAGGAACCACCAGGAGTACGCAGTAATACTGGGAAGGGACATCATCATCAACTGCAGGGTCTTCAGTTCTCCACCGCCCACCATCTCTTGGTAAGTGATTACCAAAGAAATAGAGAGGTTCATTCAGTTTTATATATTTGGTTTTATTCCTTTGTTCAAAGCAAAAGTGTCAGTCAGTTCTTTGGAGTTTGGATATGTTCATGCTGTAAGTTAAAGAATCCGCTAAAGCACATACAGAACACTGTCACCACAGTAAATCCTGCCATTAATCCTGCTTCAAGTCTTCATGACATAGTCTGATGTTGACACTTACATCTGTTTAACAAGGTAATCGTCTTCCATTCCTTGAAATTGGACTAATTGAATCCGATTAGAGCAACTACCACTGCAGGTCTGCTACAGTCCACAAAGAGGAAATAGGATTTTAAACATCCCATGACAAAACACTCTTAACTCTACAAAGACAATCAGAATATTAGGATTGCACTCCTGATTCCATTAGATGAAGTTCTTCTTAAGTCTGACCAACAAGCCTAAGCATGCTTAGCTTTATTTTTTTTTTAGATTAAATGTCTGCCTGAGAAGATTTACTGCACTCTTTTTGAAAAACAAGTAACACGAAATTCAAAGGAAAAAATAACACGAATAAACTTCCTGATTTTATATTGTGGGCTATAGAATCTTAATACGACAGGGAACATCAAACATGCAGGATCAATGTGGCTCAATCTGACAAAAAATATTGGTAAAACTAAGAACTCAAGTTGGCACCTTAATTGGCAAACTAATATTTATATTTCTGCAGTCAGATAAGTTGTACACAAACTAAAAAACTGTGAAAATGTTCTCTCCCAGGTTCAAAGATGGGAATGCAATAACCGTCAAGGAGGAACGATTTTTGGCTCTGCAGAACGGATCGTTGCAAATCATCAGTGCAGACAAAAATGACAGTGGGAGATATGTATGTGTTGCCTTTAACACGGAGGGCAACTCCAATATCAGCGCTGTGCTGGATGTGAAAGGTATCAGAGCTAAATAATTGCTGCTTTCTTTAAGCAAAAGTCACTGCACACAGTTATTCATTAATTGGGCCAATACACCCAAATGATGAATTGTTTTCATATGTTTCTATCTGGGTGGAAAAGTGTTTGTTTTCGAAGGGAGCTGACCCCTGAAAAATCTGACTGAATGAAAGTGCGGCTGTGCTGGCCACAGTTGGCATAGTCCTGTAATAGCTCAGTGATGAGTTTTTGCAGATCATTTTTTAAATTGAAGGGTATGAGTTTGTACCCTATGCAAAACCAGAATGACAAAAACAAAAAAGTTTTATTTATTTTTACATGAAGTTTTACATGAAACCTGAAAGTTAAAGAAGAAGGAGAAGCCTTTTTATTTCTTTTCAAGTGTCCTGCTGTGTTTAATTAAGAATGGGAACAGAGACTGTCTGGTATTGTGCTCGTGCTGAAAGTCAAATATACGTCTTTTCAATTATGTTTTAAAAAAGATACACCAAAGATAATAACGTAAGGTATAGAAATATTATAACCCCAGAAATACATTTTTATCGCCACTTTATAGCAAATTACTGAGGAGATTGAAAAACTGAGGCTTTGAAAAACTTAAAACGAAATTTCAAAACTCTTTATTTTGCAATGATTTTAAAAAGTGAATTATTTCACAGTGACCTTTATTTTAATACATGTGTTTTTTGTCTCTGACTTGTGTTATCTTTAGATCCTACCAAAATAGTTCATCCACCTCAGGACATGCAGATCGTCAGTGGGACCACGGCCCAGTTGATGTGCCAGGCCGAGTATGACAGAAGCCTGCAGAGCACCTTTGAGTTGGAATGGAGAAAGGATGGGGACGAGATCCCACTTTCCCCTGAGGAAAATCCTAGGTAGGATGAATCAGTTTTATAGTTTGCAAAAACAAAATCCCATTGATCAAATGATCAGAAGATGAGTCAGGACCAACAGACTCACAATGTCAAAGGCAAGGGATTTTGTTATCTTATTAATCAGTTGATTGGCACCTCCAACGTGGAATTTGTCTCATTGTTGGATAGTTACTAGAGTTGGGAGGTTATCTGAAAAAACGACTCCTTAAATAAAGCTATGACTCAAACACTTTTAATCTGTTTTTAATACAGATTGAGATCTATGATTTTTTTTGGATATTTCATTTTTACGATTTTTGTTCTTTTCCTTTTCACTATTGCACCTACATAAACGAGCATGGGATCATAAATGTTTATAGTTACAGAAGATTTAATGCAGATCTGGATCCAAAATAGAGAATTTCTGATATTAAAACACTGTGTTTTCAGTTATCTTAATAAAGTTGCTCACTATTTCAGATATGCCGTGAACAATGGGAGGTTGCAGATCATGAATGTGAACCTGAGTGATCAGGGAGTGTACACATGCATTGCAAGGACAGCTCTTGATGAGGAAAATGCCACTGCGTTACTCACAGTTCTCGGTAAGACAATTTTGGAAATTTTTACTTTGAAATCATCTTGGTTATTGAACTGACAGCTGCTACTTAACATCCCGTGTTGCTGTTGGTATTTCATGTTGCAGACGTTCCCGATGCACCAGTGAATTTAGTGATATCTGAAATTAATAGTCCGAGGAATATCTGTCTGTCCTGGGTACCTGGGAGTGATCACAACAGCTCTGTTACAGGTAGGTGTGAATCTCTGCTATGCAAAGTTTGTTGTGGGTGTTACAGAGAAATAACATAATCAGACATAATAAACCTTTAGTCATTACACTTACATGACCCACGTAAAAAATACTGTGTAGTCAAGGTGAAAGTACAAATTAATTACAATTAAATTAGTGTAATAGTCTAGTTACAAAACAACAAACCTGCTTCAGCCTCGTCTATGTGTGCGCACGTTGCCCGGACACCTAACACCGGCCAGTTTCACCCTGTTTGGTTCAATGTGGATGAAAGATCACATCTTCACACACTACGCTGAAGTGTGTCTCCTACAGTGTTCAGACCAGCGTCAAAATGGGCTACAGCTGTTCAGATGTGAATTTTTAATTCGGCTTTTGTACATCACTTAATGTTGTCATGTCTCCTTTGTTATGAAAAGGAGAGTTCACAGATTTTGCTGCTATAATTACTGTTGAGTATTAACTAAAGTTCTTTCAGAATCTGTAGCTGCAAATAGCACCCAAGTACTGAGGATCCTAGCAGGGGAGCTTGTCACTTATTTCTGCTTCAAAAATTGGAATCATTTATTTTTAGATGATAAGCCATGATAAGAATTAGAAGATCTTAAGCTTGCAATGTTTATTAGCTTTGATACGGGTTATTCGTGTTTAGAAATTAGAATAGACGTGCTTGAAAAACACAATTTAAGAGAGTATAATGTGTAATAATTTGATTTGTTTAATCAAACATCTTGGAGCAAAAGACATCAGATTGCAAAAACATCTCTTTTCTAATGTGTATGTCATAATTTACAAGACAGGTGTAATGAAACATAACCTGCAGTTTAAATCTTCTGTAGAAAAATAATTGCCAAAGTTGGTGATTTTAATTTTTTACCTTTGAGTTAGAAGGAAAAATCAATACTACTCCCATACATATAAAGGCAATTAGTCTAGCTCACCAAAGAGACTGAAAGATGAGGACGCTAACCCTGCCAAGTGTCCTGACTCTACACTTGAGCATCATCTTTATTGCGAGGTTTGATCGGCATTTGGCTCCAAGAAAAGGTCGTACGGTAGACACGGCGGTAATGACTGTAAATGAAACAGTGGTGGCTGTCGGGTTGTGTGTTGACTGAATGTCTCCTCCGCGAGCACAGAATTTATAGTGGAGTACGAAGAGAGCCAATGGGAGCCTGGCAGGTGGAGGGAGCTGGTGAAAGTGGCTGGTAACCTAGCAACAGCCCAGTTGGCACTACATGGACATCTTAACTACCAGTTCAGAGTGTACGCTGTTAATTCTGTTGGACCTGGACCCCCCAGTGAGCCCACTGAGAGATACAAAACACCCCCTGCTGGTAAGGCTCACTCCATTTAATTAACATCCTTAGCCGTGGTTATCTGTCCACGGTAAAAGCATGCAAAGTTCTAACATTTCTTTTGAGATGCAGAGAGGCGCACATTTGGCCAGAGGACTTTGTAGCAGTAGGGGATGTGGATATTTTTTGGTTTTTGAAGCCCTGAAAGTCACCGAGTATTAGCTCCGGCATGTTGCTGCTTAATTTGAATGTGTGCGTCATCTGTGAACTTGCATTGTGCCAGAAATGAGTAAGTTGTTATAATATGTATGGAAACTCTCCAAAGCTCCTGACAGGAACCCAGAGAACATCAAAATTCATGGTCATCTTCCTCATCAAATGGACATTAGCTGGGAGGTAAGACAACAGTTACAGCTTCTGTTCATTTCTACACTGGAAACCATTTTAAAATCAGAGCAAACAACCTCTAAGTCGGGACATTGTTCTGTTGTAGCCGCTGTTGCCTCTCGAACACAACGGCCCAGGCCTTGAGTACAAGGTGAGCTACCGGAAACTGGGAGTAGAGGATAGCTGGCAGGAGCACTTGGTCAACAGACCCTCCTTTGTCTTGACGAACACACCCACTTTTGTGCCCTACGAGATCAAAATTCAGAGCAGGAACAGCGATGGTTGGGGACCAGACCCTAAAGTAGTTACAGGTTACTCTGGAGAAGACGGTGAGTCGTCGACCGAATACTTCCTCATTTGTATATTTTATGTATAACAATAATATAAGACATGTTTAAATGCAACTCATATCTGTTCTATAACACGAAACAAACCCTGAAGTTGTGCCAGTAATTGTATCTTTCCCTGTCTTCAGTTGTCTTTTGGCATTGTCTGCGCGAAAATGTGTCAGGTTAAGTCCTTTCCTTTTTCCATCACTTTAACCTCCGTGCCGGTGTGCAGTAGTCACTTTTCCCTCCCTATTGAAAGAGAAAAAGCCCTTTCCAAATCCAGCAGGTGGCAGATAACCTTTGTAGTGCAGGAGGATGTCAAATTTCCACTTCTGTCTCAGCAGCTGTGGGGTATTTGACAAATCACGACACACTTTGTGCTGTAGGCTTTCCGAGGCACAACGGCTGCTTCCCTCTCTAGTGCTTCCGTCGTTTCCTAATACCCGTACAGTAACGCATAGAGCAGACAATATTTAGAGTGTTTTAATTTATGCCTTGTGTTGTGTTTTCCCCTGATGAGAGAAAAAAAACAGGTTTGAACTGCTAAGCAGTTTTATGTGGTGTCAGCTGAGTGCGTATTTGTGCACTTTTGTGTTGATCTACCAGCGTGATGTTATTCACCTCCTCAACGAGACTGAAGCAAAAGAAGGAATTCTTCTGCCTATAAAAATAATACCTCAGACAATCAAATTATACTGCTTACATCCAACAGTGTTATTTTATTGTAGCTGGAAGATTATTTTGGTTTTCTTTCTTCATAAACATTTCGTGATAATATCATTTATTTTAAAGGGGCCCGTTGTTTGCATCGGTGTGTGTTCTTGACCTTCCTCTGTGTGTCCTTCAGTTCCTACCACGGCACCGCGGGACGTGGCTGTGGAGGTGATCAACAGCACTGTTCTGAGAGTGAGCTGGACCCCGGTTCCACCCGCCACAGTCAGAGGTCATCTAGGGGGCTATAATGTAAGCCTTTCCATCCTGGGGGGATTCTTTTTTTCAAACTGTGTTGTATAACCAGTGTTGGGGAACGTAACTTTTAAAAGTAACTCATTGCATGTTGTTTTACTCTTTATAATTCATCTCAAAAGGCCTTGAGACATTGTCTTTACTGTTCAGCCTTAAATTTAATGAATTGTAAAAGTTATGGCACCACAGGCCTAAATCACATACCTCAACACAAACACGTCCATCACTTTCAGTTATAGGCCTGTTAAACACGTACATGAAGGACTTCAATTAAAGTGCACATGCTCTCTGTATTACTCCAGCATGCTGCCAAATACAGTCAACTCTGGGGGGAGCCCCCTGCTCCCCCACTGCTCCCCCCCAGAGGGATGGACTTAATGCATGGGGACAAATTATATTGTAACATGTATGTGATGAATAAAGGTTGTTCTTCTTAGTTTAATGTTAAATGAACTTTACTGATTTGACGTTCGAAGAACTTTGAAGATCAACCACTTTTCCAGCACTTTTCTGTAGGTATCGTTATCATAAATACGTTATGTCTTCAGTGTAGTGTAAGATGCGACAGCTCCTTAGGAGACAGACACCAAACACTTACACGTTTGCGTCCTTTAAAAGTGACAATATGATTGTGTGAAATAGCAACCCATCACTTAAGGAGAAAGCTTCATTTCAGATGCAGTGTTAATCTGGGATGTCTGGTTTGAAATGTCTGCATCATTACACGTGAAACCAAGCATTAATTGCTGCTATTCAACATATTTTTTGTCTTGTTTTTGTGTTCAGCGTTGTTCCAAAGTTCCATATACTCTCTTCTCCAACAGGTTCATTGGTTGAGGAAGCGGAATATGATGAATCCCGACAAGATTTTAAATGAGCGGCAGTCCTTGTCTTTCCATGGGAAGAGGAGTCACGCCATTGTTCCGGGCCTCGAACCTTTCTCGGAGTACAGACTGACCGTCAACGTTTTCAACAAGAAGGGCAACGGGCCCAGCAGTGACCCAGTCATCTTCAGCACTCCAGAGGGAGGTGAGGTGTTATGAATGATACACAGCACAATACATATTAGTGCCTCTTACATCATGCTCTGAGAAAAACACACAAGTGACTCAGGCAATGAGACAGTGGATCTTAATAAAAGCATGCGTGACATAGAATCTTCCAGAGTATGTGAGGTGAGAAAAAGCTTCTTCTTCTTCTGTAGTGTGATATAACATATGTTTAGAGAAAGAAAAGCAATGCCATATTAATACATGATACAGAATGACACAGGATCAGGTGAGTAGGTACTTCAACTTCTAGTGGAAAAACACAAACAGGCATCACAATTTCAAGTGCAGAATGTCTTTCAAGTCTCAAAAAATGTCTTGTGTTGTTTTTCCTTTTAAGAAGTAAAAAAGAAGAGTCATCAAAGTTTGCCCGGTGAAGCTTTTCATGAAAACATCTGATGATGGATGCGTTAATATCTCTAATATCATTCTCTTTGGCATAGTTCCTGAACAGGTGCCCATACTGACGGCCTCCAACGCCCAGAAGGACTCCATTTTGCTGGTATGGGGGCCGCCGCTGGAGACACACGGCACCCTCACTGGTTACCTCCTGCAGTACCACCTCAGTATGTACACAAGGCACAATGCCAAAGCTTTTGTACCGTTTTCTTTCTTCACTGAAAAAGAAAGAAGGCAATTTCACCTAAAATTGCCTTCTTTATTATTTTTTTTTTGCTGTTTTTACCATATTGTTCAAACACAGATGATCTGAACTCTGGGGTCTCTGTGTGACATATGTGTTAACTGTGTTGAAACAGGCTGTCTGAAATGTGTGAAACCAATGAAAAAGTGTTAACGCATTTTAAAGGGAAAAACGTCTGCTGCGCTAAGAAGGTGATGATGAAGATCAAACGGATCCTACTTTCACCAAATGCATCTTAGCAATTGAGAAAAACTGTAAAACATTTCTCTTTGCTGTAGCTCGCTGCTCTGTCTGTTGTGTTAGGCGTGGGTGAAGGCAGCGGTGTGGGTGCAGAATTAATGGAAAGGGAGTCACGAAAAGGATCAGGTCTGAGAGGAGGAAGTGTGGAGTACGTCTGGGACAATACAGTTTGCGTGTGAGCGTACAGGGGTTTTAATTTGACAGTTGGAAAACCCTGAAAACGTGTTGCACGCACGCTCTGGTGCACACTCTCGTCTCTGGAGTCGTCGCTTCAGACACTGGGTGGCACTGTCTAACACTGAACGCCGCACAGAGGTCTGCTGCAGCCCGGCTGTCCAGGCCGCGCCGGTTTCCTCTTTGTTTCTTATCTTGTATCCTCCTGGACTACAGGTTCTCCTTCAAAAGGATCATTTAAGCCAGCGCTGTTTGCGACTTTTTCCACAAAATTCTTTGGCATTTATCACTCAGAAGCATTTAGCTTGTAAAAACGCAGCCTTTATACACTTAGGGTGAACAAGTGAGTGAGGGGCTTTCATTACACTCTCTCTGTTTTCAAAGCCTACACTCTCGTTGGCTGACATTTGTGAAGCCTTTTGTGTAAAATGTGAAGGCAGAGACAGCCCTTTGCCGCCTCCACCAGCACCCACGGAGTCTGGCCGGCTCTTCAATACACTCCGTCCCCCTCTCCTTTCTGCTTTTTCCCATATCAGATGTCAGACTTTACACAGATATTCCCACACAATGCAGCCTGTGGGTGTTTAAGGTTTTTTCGCTTGAATTTATTCAGTAGCGTGTAGCTGAAGTACATTTCAGAGCAGATTTTCGAGTAATTCTGAATGAAACGCGTCTTACTACAGTATATGCTCATCCCGAAACTGCTGTCCAATTAGTGAGTGAGTAATCTGCCGCCTATGGATTCACCAACACAGAAATATACAGAGTTCTATGCAGCGAACACATGTACAATTTTAAAAGCAGCACCACCGGCTCGGCACATATTCAGCTCTCACCTGCATTTCAACACAGTAATGACATCAACAAAGGGGCTTCAGGAGATGTGTGTTGCCTTCTACAGGCACATATAATGTCCTTTGATCTATAATGCATGTTCAGTGATATGTTATGCTGCTTGTGATTGCTGCGCTACCCTTCTACTACTTCCACTGTTTTCGACATTTTCCACCCATTCTTTTATTTCCACCTGTTCGTAGTGTGTTTTTTTTTCATTCAATTTTATCCCACCGCTTTTCTTTTCCCTTCCATCGTTCGTCCTCCTCTTTTCATCCGTTGCTGATTGTTTACCCCCCCGCCCACTTGAGCTTTCTATCTATTCCTTTCATCTTCTCTCGCCTTTCTTCCTAATGTATTCCTCCTCAGCTCACCTGTCACGACATGTATCTGCTACGTTCACTTTCTGCATGAGCTGGCATGACATCTCTTCATCTTCCCCCTCCCTCCGCCATTGACCCTTATTATAGCCGTGTTCCATTAACATACAACACGAACCAACAGTGATGACTTTTTCACCGTCTATCTGTTGAAGACTCACTCACGCCTCGTGAACTGACCTGACATCTTTCCCCCTTCATCTATAGTTAATGAGACCACGCTAGAGATGGTTGATTCCCAGGTGAAGAACATCACTGGGGCTGACACCACCCAGTGGCAGCTTCAGGGCTTAAAGGAGGGCAGTCTTTATCGTTTCCACATCAGTGCCTGCACTCGAGCAGGTTGCGGACCTCCACTGGCTCAGGAAAGCAACACCGTCACCCCAGAACGTGAGTGGACTAAATCAATTTACCTGTGGCGACAGTGTGTCTAACAAGGATTGAAATGGTTTTAGTATGAAAGCCCCGCAAGTGTTGGAAGCACATCACACACCCATTGGCACCGTCGATTTCAGCAGTAATTTTGTAGCTTTTTTACTTAAAACTTACAAAAATTACAGTGTGTAGAGACATTGACAACAGCCGCAAAACAAGGACAAAGATCAGTGACATACCAACAGCACAGCATCCGTAAGAGTTATAAAATAAGATACTAATAGAAAAAGAAAGTAACCAAGACTGTTAAACTATGTTTCACGCTTTAAAATGCTAACCGTAATTGCTTCACCAACGTTCTTTTGCAAATAAAAGTGTGCATTTGCAGTTATTCATATGACAGGGGTTGTGGATGTGTAACACGCCTGCAGGAGGATTGAAGTGAACCTGAAGACACATAAAACAACAGGGAGTCTGCAGTTTAGGCTGGTCCTGAACAATTTAGAGGTTTAAAAAAAAAATGGGGGTCAGGGTAGCTCGTCTAAAACTGCGCTGTTCTTTCTTGTTAAAGTGGTGTTTTGAAGTCTAGCAGCAGAAATGTGTTTTTTTTATCCTTTAAATACCCTTTAAAAAGGCTAAAACAGTTTCAAGATGAAAGATAATTTGGCTTTGCATCATCTTGGCTCCCTCACATTGCTTGACATGTTGTCCTACACATAACCTTCATTAGATGAAAGAATACATTTTTAGTAACTGCTAATGTGTGATTTTAGGCTGAATCTGGATTCAAAGGTATAACTTCTGATTTAATGTGGGGGAAGATATTGACAGACATTATTTATCTATTTCGTAAAAGACAGAATAATTCCGGGGCATTTTGTTCATTTGTCTATATTCTCTCTCCAGACATCCCAGTAAGGAAGCGTGCAAAAGTGAGAAGCACGAGATCTAAACATCTGCTCAGTGCTACAACAAGAAAAAAAAGTGTTGCTTCCAGACACTATGAATAGTTGTCAAGTTGTAAAATTTCTTAGATGCGAAACAAATTTAAAACACCTCTAAAGACTTATTTGAAGGCAGTGTGTCAGTCTTCTACAGAATATTGTTTTATTGCACAAAGCTGTAAAATAAAAAATAAGCTTTGCAAGTATATTGCTGGTACGTGGGAGGTTAGATATGAGTCTAACAGCCAGTGTAATCTTACAGGTTTGTTTTTTTGTTCGGGATTAACAGTCTACAGCATCAGCACGCGTTCAGAAAACGACTCTGTTCTGAGGCAGAAATAAAGATAGTATAGTCATAAGTCATCATTGCCGACCTTTAGTGAATAGTGAATAGTGCAATTGTTATCTTTAGCTACCACCTTGTTGGCAACCGCATTATATTTTTAAATATTTGGAAAATTCCTCAATTTTTGTTGCTAAGGCTGAGTAGCGGAGCAGGCCGCAGCAGCTGTTTGATCATAGAGAACCGTCCTCTGGAGCCTCTCAGAGGACTGGGCTGTCTCTCAGTGCATGCAGCCTCATAATAAGTAGTTACATGCTCTTTATGAAGCAAACATCCACCTGCACATTTCTCTACACGACCTCCGGCTGGATTAGTTGATAAATGTTCTGTTCATTAGTAGTCATCTGTAACAGCCAAAGAGAGCCGGCTTGAGTTGGCTTTGTAAAGCCATGCAGATTTTGCTTTGTTAAAATCTTACAGTGATTTTTTTTTTTTTTTTTTTGTGGAACATTTACTTCAGATATTCTGGCTGCTAATTTGATAATTTTACCTGCTCCAGTTCACTTCAGCTGCATTTGGCAGCTGTTAATTTAAGCCCTCAGAGTTTGTGTTAGAATTTTGTTAAGTTCAAAGTTCCTGAAAAAACTTTTTTCCTTTTCCCTTTATAAAAAATAGCTGATGAGAAAATACAGTCTCTCTCCGCTCTCTCGCTCTGATGTTTTAATAAAAGTTATTCATTCCTCTCCGGCTTTTATATCTCCTTTGAGAGGCTCTGCATCTTGTAGGTGGATGTCCAGCCTGAGAGCCATTAGACGCATTGTTTGTACATATGGTTGAGTAGAGACTCGGCGGGGAGATAAAATGGGTCGGTTTTGGAGGACTGTCCTTAGGGCATGTTAGTCACAATGCAGCACTGTAGATTTATGGATGCCAAAAGCATGAAGCCGGAGCATCATGAATTAGACACATTAATGGGGAGTGATGGAGTGACAGTATAAACCACAAATTCATGCCAGTTATTAAGCCCGGGCTCCAAAGTATTCTGATAAATATCACCTTTGTGAATGAATGAGCTTTTTATGCTTATTTCTTATAACAGTTATTTGTTTAGCTTCAAAATTACAGACCGGCATACCAAAACAATACGGTCGTAGAGGTATCAGCAGATGTACGTGTGTGTGTGCGCCAATATATCTCTGTTTGAAAGGCTCATAATGATAAGAGAGTGGTTGAAGGCAGACACAGAAAAAGGATGGAGTGATACATCTTTGAGAAGCAGGAGAAGCTGAGAGTGAACATCTGAAAGCCATAGCAGAAGAGTGTGACAGACAGAGAACAATCTGTTTTTCCCCATCAGGTCTCAGGAGATAACCGAGCAGTAGACCTAAATCGGGTTACAAGTAGACAAAAAGCACAAAGAATCAGCTACATCTAAAGTCACACAGTTCAGGTAGGGGAACACAGCACACGCACAGTGTGAGACCTGATTCCTTACACAGAACAACGTGTAAGTGAAATGATTTGTATGCCACAGCTAATTAAAAGATCTGAAAAAAAAACCCAAACAGCACCATGGATTAGTTTTTTAGGGTCAACAGTGTAACGGCTGCATGCAGTCAGAAAACAATTATCTGAAGCAGAAGTCAAGAAATGTTTGCAATTTGGTGCAGACAGTAGAGACAGTCCAGGGTCCAAAAGGGAGGAAAAAAATCCTGAGCCGAGTGAGCAAAGCGAAAAACGCTGAACTGAGAACTAGACAGCACAGTAACAGCAACTTAAACCAGTCGCACCCAATCAAGGTTAGTAAGTGCAGCAGGTTGTGTAGTAGCTGAGCAAATAACTTCAGCATGAAACTGCATTCAGTGATTAGTACAGGGACCAAAGTTGGTAACTTACATGATGCTTGGCAGCAAAAGCTTAGTAGGAAGAGATACTTGGCTTGGTAGCAGTACTGGGTTTTGGAAAATAGCGAGCAGGTGAAGCACCAAAGGCAGATATAGTTTATTCTGGAAATCCCCAGATCTGTAAATGTTCCAGGCCAAAAAAAGGAAGGTACGGTATAATAATACAAATAAAAAAAGGTGCACTGTGGGAAGACAGCAGTTCGTAAAAGCAGCGGCACAATGGCCAGATAGAAACAGAGAGAGGCACACAATAAACCTGTCCGTGGGGGACTTTTTAAGTCGGGCCAGACAGAACGTGATAAAATCATTTTGGTAAGGCATGTGAATGCCGTCCAGGTGTGTGTGAGGGAGGAGCACAGAGGGCCAGGAAGTGACAGAACAAAGAAACCAGGGCAGGCTGTGGGCATGTGTGTGTATCAAGGTGATCTGAAGGTCATACAAATACCAAAAGGGTAAGACAATGACAAAACCCTTTGAAGGAGTGTGACAGCGGTAGAATGACACGTGTGTCTACCGGTGGTCTAACATTTAGCTCATTTAAAATCAAGTTACTAAAAAGTTACCAACAAATCTTAAAAACTTAAAATCTTAAAAACTAAAAAAATCTGTTTTCTGAGATTTACTGTAATGTAATCCAATTCCATTAATGCTAATAATGCCAATGACAAAACATTTGATTACTATTACTATGAGCAGTTTTGTGCACATCCTCAAAATCATTTCATCCTTAAAAACAAGGAATATTTAGTTTCTGGATATAGTAATTTTTTTGCAATTTGAAGTTAAACTGTAATGAGAAGAAGTTGTAGCGCATTAAGTTACAATGCATGTAACTTAAATAAATTATTGTGGAGCTTGGCAGCTGGCATACTGTCTCCAAAATCCACAATTCTGTTTTAGAACTAATTAAGTGCATGCAAACATGGGGAAAATCCACCTGCCTCAATTCAAACCAGGGGCCTTTAACTAGTGAGGCAACAACATCACCCTCTTCACCGCTACCAGACATCAGTGTGTCAAATTAGTAAAATGTGATGTTGGATCTACTGATTAAAATGCAAAAAAAAAGTGATGGTGTGTTTACACAAATATTTCAGTTTGACGTTGCAGCTCCACTTCTTGTTCATTGTGTCGCGAGATCTTCTTGCTGGATATGTTGTGGGATACTGAAACCATGTGTGTATATGAATGTGAGGCTGCACTGGCCTGCAGATATGTGAGTGTGTGTGTGACTATATTTGTTCCTGCTCCACAAACTTTAAAGCTGACTTTCCATATATCTGTAATCTTTTGCTGTATTTCATTTTCTTTTTATCCCTCTGAAGATTTGTCCCCGACTCCAGCTGTGGCCCCTGTTCGTACTCGTATGTATCACTGCCTCCAGCCGTTGCAGCTTGCTAACGTAGCAGCAGTGGTTCCGATAGACGAGGTTGTAGGTGTGCTGGTGTAGCGAGTAGCTGCCCGTAGCCTCAGCAAAAGTTTGTCCTTTGTAGTTGAACAAATATAGTTTGGTTGATTCCTCAATTCAGGCAAGACTCATATTTCTTTGCGAAAAGACCTGATCCCTGCCGCAGTTGTGCTATTCTTGCACAGTTACTTTCATCATTCCATTTTTTTCCCGGTTGCTTTAACAATCTTGCTTCCGTGCAGTCTGTAAAGCTCGCTGGTTGCACAGTATAGTGTATTAAACGTGACATTCTTGTGCAGGGAATCTAACATCTGAGGCGTCTCTTTCATTCCAGGACACAACTGCTCTCTCTCCTTTCCCAGCTCCATCACAGACACCGCTACTCGTTCTCCTTTAGGTATACAGCTCACACTCACACGTGCACAGCCAATGATGTCCCTGTGATCTCGTCTCCATGTACCTGAACGTTCTGCTAACAATGAGATTGGAAACACGGAGACATTTTACCCTTCTGATATCCGCTGGTGGTGGTGGTGGTGGGGGTTGCATTCAGGAAATGCCAGCTTTGCTTAAGAGAGAGTGAAGCCTAGATGTCACTCCCACCCATAATTTCTATATCTGCCATTTAGGAGCCAAAATCCAGCTCCACTCAATTAAGTCTGGGACCCAGCGTTGCCTTTTGAACTGTCGTCTTGAAGGGTTCTGCTTGCTGCACTGTTCTCAAGCTGCGGGGGGATCCTATTTGCCGCTGCTAATCCTCTTTTCCTGCCTTCTTTCTCCTTCTCTTTGTGGCTGTCTGTGTTTCCCTTTCGTCCCGATTTTCCTCCTCCTATTTCTACTCTCTTTATCAGTTCCAGCCCTGTTGAACATAAGCTCTTATGTGAGTGACACCTTTGCCAAAATCAGCTGGACTGCCAGAGAAGAGCAGCAGGACTCGCAGCTTTATGTGGCTTATATGAATAACCGTAAGCTACTTTTCCTATGCCCGCCCTGCCTAACACTAAACACTGAATGGTTGGTGCCATCATGTTTAGGTGGAACAGGACAGGTTGCATGGAAACATCAAAAACACATTATAAGCCTTGCAACAGCGTGGCTTCTTCCATCATTCTCACGATGCCTTGAAATGTATGAAGACGCATTTAAAGTTATGCATAGTACAAGAAATGCATTTCATAAAGAACCATCCATTCCTTGGCTACAGCTTTTTATCCATAGCATGAATGTTAATGCGGACTTGCTGCTTGTGCACTTCTTGTGCTTGGCTGTGTAGGTGATGGTAACTGGCGGATTTCAGAGGCTGTAAACGTTTCTCAAAGTTTCCACGTAATTGATGGGCTCAAACCTGGGACGGTGTACACCGTACGCCTCATGGCCAAGAGGCTGCTTGATAACGCTAGCATTTTTGAAGACGTTATCCAGACTCAAGTCAAAGGTGAGAGAAGAAAATGATGTTGCATTGAGTAGAGTTTAGTTTTTAACCCACACAGATAATGGACAAATTGATGTTCGCTGTGGTGAACGTGAGTTTATCTTCCTTGCGCCTCTGTGCACTTGTTTTGTTTCCTTTCATTCTAATTTTCATCCTGAAGACATTGAGTGTTTTAGAAAAGCGAATAGGAGTCAGATACAGTGTGGGAACATCCTCCAGAACTTTAATCGATCACATTTTTCTGGTCTGAGTCAAATATAAAGTTGTATGTGTAAGTGTATGTATGTGCTTGAGAAGATTGTCCCACTCAAATAGACCCGTGTTTAAGTGTGTGTCTGTTTGCTGTTTGTGTTCTCAGGGGCCGTGGGTCTGCAGAACGACCTCTCGACCCATGGATGGTTCATTGGGACCATGTGTGCTGTGGCACTCCTCACCCTTGTTGCACTCATTGCCTGCTTTGTGCAGAAAAACAAAGGTGGCAAGTATGCAGGTACGCCGCCGCCCTCCCAGCGACAAGACATGTTCTCCATGGAAAAAGGTCAGTTAGTGTTTGACCAGGATTGGAGCTTTGAGGCCTCTTTGTCATTTAGTTTCAGGAAGTGAACCAAAATTCAAAATTCTGCGTGTCAACTGCAACAGATTTAGCAATATTTACTGTAATTAAGTTGTAACTCTTCAGGATAATGCTTTGAATCGACTCAATTGGAACTGGAATTGACTTCATGTTGTTTTGGCTGACCTCTTGAAAATATGTGCAATGGGCCTCAACTGTGACTCCAGCCTGTTTGGAAATGAATTATGTATGCATGGTGGACAGCAAAGCATGCAAACCCTGCAGAACCCCTGATTAATATCCTCCAAATGACCTGCCCATGAGATACTTGCAGCCAGCGTAGCTCTAGTGCAGGTGAAATAATGTGTGTAGCTGTTAGTTAGTACCTCTGATTATATACCTTGTCAAGTGAGATTAGTGGGAATCAGCCGTCTTTGTCCCACTCCTGCCCACCTCTAACCTGTGCAGACCTTCCAGACTCTTCCTCTGTGCCTTTGTGCTGCCTTGTATCGGAGCCAGATTCAGTCTCAAAGTGGTACCTACCTGCAAATTGTCTCCTCTGTTTTGTTCCTCTCAACCATCGTTCCCTTCTTTTCCAACCAACTCCACTTCTTCGCCTGCAGTAGATTTTGACATGAAGCACTGAATATTTCATCAGCTCCTTTGGATTTCCTCTTGCCCGTCCAGCTCTTTTCATGAAACCCATCTTTTGTCTCTCAAAACAACCTGTATTTTTTAAAGCACATTTACACAAAGAGCTGACGTGAAGCACTTTGCACAGACATAGAAGAGAGGCTTTCAGTTTACAGACTTTATTCAAAGTTTACACAGTCATATTTTGGTGTTTTCAAAAGCTTTTCAGCTTTGACTTTCAAGTTTTAACTCTTGCACGCACTCAGGTGATGTAAAAGTCGAGATCATTTATTGCTGTACAAAATAAATTGCTCTAGTTTCCCCGAATCTGAGTGACAGAAAATCACTACTAACAGCAACAAATGGTGAATAATGCTGCTTGAGTTGTTTCCTTATGGAAAATATTAAACAAATGAGAATTCATCGTGATCAGAATGTAAAGAATGTGTCTGTCCTGCTCCCCTGCAGTGAAAGAAAAGGAAGACCTCCAGCCTGACATGGAGTCACAAGGAATGAATGATGACACCTTCTGTGACTACAGGTGAGCCGTCCTCCTGCTCTGCAGAGGAAAGCTGCAGAGTAAAAGTCTGCTTAGGAAATCACATTTCTATATCTATTTGAAATGCATTGTGTAGCAATATTAATGGAACAACAATACGTTAAATATTTTCTTGCCCGGCAAACTCATTTGTCATGTGTGACAGTAATGTTTTTCTCTCCCATCCCAAAAGCAAACCTTGCTTTCACAAGCTTTACCAGGATCAGCCTAGAAGCCAATGTTCTCCTCATGTAATGGGCTAGGTAATCACACAGTGTAGTTAAGTGTAGCTTTGTTAGTTGTAATTGCCAAATGTCCCTTTACTTACTCTTAGAATGTGTGCATGAATTTGACCAGAGTGTGTGGATGTGGGTTTTTTTTTCTGCAGGGAGCATAAAGTAGTTGGCTGTATTGGTGTGTGTACGTCTGTATGCATTCACGCATACTTGAATGCTGCTTGTTGCCTGTTAGATCAGTTTTTTAGTGAGTCTACACACAGTGTTTCCTTTTTAATCTAAAATCAGTTCTGCATGAAACTCTGCGTCTGTGTTGCAGTCTTTGTAATAGAAGTATCGCTGACTTACACCATGCAGGCTTAAAATCCCCCCCCCCCACACATACACACAGAGAACATTTTCAAGATCTACACTGTATCAATTTGCTTTTAACCCACTCTTAAAAATGAGATAAAAGTATAACTAAAAATGAAAGAAAAATATAAAGCAAAATATGCAATAAATTGTTGTTGTAGTCTCTCAGTCACATGCTGTCACATTCTCCTGTCACGTGCTTGTTTGGCTATTTGAATTTAAGGTGTTTCATATACATATATACAAACATACATAGATGCAGTATCTGACCTAAACATCACATGTCACTGTGTCTGTTGTTACATTCCCTCTGCTCACCTGACAATTTGACAGCTGTAGATTTAGACTGACTCCTTTCACTGCAGACACGCACTGCTTATTGATGTACATTAATTGCTGATGGAAATATTGTGTAATCAGCAAAACAAACATAACCCAAGCATGGCAAGTGGCTGCATAATCGGGGCCTTTTTTTTGCCCAAAGCAGACAGCTGTTGTACTTTATAATAGCTGTTGAATTTCCATTGTTTGCCTTGTTTAGCTGCTACAGTGACAGTTTAGGGAAATCGACTGAATCCTATTTTGCTTGACAGCACTGCAGCAACCATGTGACAATGGCTTGTTTGTTTGTGCACATGCAACAGAAATCACCTAAAATAGCCTCTTTTGTCTGTTTTGATTCTGCTCGTCATCATATTATTCAGAACATGATTACTCACAATCGTGTGGTTGCTGCCAGTTGCATTCCTGTGATTCTTGCCAAGACTGTAATTCTGTTAAACAGGAAAAAAATGTCTAGTCTACAATCCCCTTAATAGATTATATAGCTTAAATCTGTGATGAGCAAGTTGTTAGTGTCCCATGGCTCTATATGTATTATGATTGTTTTCTCATAGCCAGCTTTTCACACGAGTTCACTGTGTGAACGGCCAATATTCTTATATTAAAGTCATACTGAGAATGAAGTTTGAGGACTCTCAGAGTTGAATCTAAATATTTTGCGAATTAATAAATAAAAAAAATAGTACCTGTTAAGAGTGAGAGGTGGGTAAAGTCTGGACAAGTCACCTCTCTATCACATGGCTGACACACAGACAACTGTCCACTCTCATATTTGGATATAATTGTATTTATCTACATATGCAGAAGCTAATGAAATGAATTAAAAGTGAATCTATTTTTGCATAAGCGCCAAAAGCTCATCTGTATACATAAGTAGCCTGTGCCTATAACTACTGAAAGAGCTTGTGATGTTCATTTTTATTAACATGAATCTGTGAATATGAATTAGGGCAGAAAGGTGTAAATTGTATCATTAGTGGAAATAGTTAAATATGGTTTGTTTATGTATGTTATTTGGTCATTTTTAGAATGTTCTACTGTTATTCTCGGAAGACTCCAACTTATAAATAAATCTCTGAATTTTATATATTTATTCTTTTAATGAATAGCCGTAGATACTCAGACTCAGGAAGGCTGGCCAATAATTTAGTATTATTATCCACTGGCTTTCTATAAAATCACATCATGATGATAAAATTCTGCTATTAAAATGAGCCAATTCTAATGAAACTTCATGGCTTCATGTTTAGTTTTTTTATGAAGAGGAATATTTAGGTCCCCAATGCTGTGATGCATATGCAGACTTTTAAAAACATTCAAACTTTGGAGCTCGTCAGGCAGCACAAGCCACAGTCATATGTGTTTGTGAGTGGATGCAGATGTTTGGCTGCAGGTCTGTGTTTGTCCTGCCTCTCATGGGTTGTCTTCATGAGGCTGTTCTGGCGTCTGCCCGCCCCCCCCCCCAAGTGCCCTTAGCCTTACTATGATGTTTTCTTGGCTTTAAAGCCGGATTCGGGTCTCTCTTGTGGCCTTTGAATCTCTGAAGGCAGCAGACCACCCACTGGTATGCCACGTGTATGGGGAGCTGACAAGTGGTAATTATGCTTCAGATGATTTTTCTTTGGAGACGGCCCTCTGCTGCCTTGCCCCTGTGTCCACTGCAAGTGCAGCAGATATCACATCTGGAGCAGGCTGTCAGCCAACAGTGCAATGCATTTTTAGTTTATCAGTTTTTTTTTTCTTGGCCTTCTTCTTCTTCTCATACTTTTAAATGTAGTTTCAGAGATTGCAACAGATGAAGGGACGTTTTTCTGCAGACGCATTTCAACTACAAATATACAAACCGGGGGAAATAGAATCCACCTTCCACCTAAAGTTTCTGCACTGCCCCCAAACCATTTCAGCACGGGCAAAACAAATTCAATTTACCTTTTGCCTGGTGATTTAGCTCCATCTCTCATCTCACCTGTTTGTGAGCTTGGAGGAAAGCCTTTTCACTGGAACAGCTGAGCCAGAGCCAGATCCTAAACCAAGGTCTTGAATGAGCTGAAGCTCAAAAGCACTCAGCCGCATTTTATCACTGTATTCAAAGTCACTGTGGGCGGGCTGCAGTGGCTGTGGCATTCCACTGCTCTTAGATAACAGCCACTTATCTTCGGCGCTCTAGAGTCGAAAGAGAAAGAAGGTTTGATAAGAGTTGAAAAGCGGACCTTACGTGACTTGCATGGTAAACTGCCTCATGAAATAGGATAGATAAGATTGGTTATTAAAAATCCCCATGAAGGAGACCCGATTTGTAATCGTAGCCCGAACCGCGTCTGTGCGCCGAAATGCCGCTTAGTGCTGCTGAGGTGTCAACTACAGTGTGCCTCAAATGGCGCTATCATACACCAGCCACCTGAGCATCGTCTCCGAACGCAGACACTCTGCGGTGTGAATACTAAACCACAGGAAAGAGAGAGAGAGAGAGGGAGGAAGGTGTTACCAAACACGGATGCTTTAGCAAATTAGAATAGAGCATAGGGAGGGAAAATATCCTCAGTGTTTTGAGGTGACCCCACGTCTTGTAGTGAGACACCTGCAACTTGGCCACTTGCCCAGCCTTAAATTGGCATCTAATCTCCTCGGCCTGCGTGAGGTCCCCTCGGGAATACCAGGAATGACAGGCTGTTTGTCTGGGATTGCATATGCCCCACCTCTGCCCCCCTATTCTTTCTCCTTTTCTCAGTGCCCCCCCCCCCATCCCACCTCACCACCCCTTGTACACACACACACGCACATACACACACGCACACACACACACATCTCTCGCTCGTCGTCTTTCTCACTGCACTCAGGCAATTTCCATCGCTGCCTCTAAAGAGATTTGAAATTGCCTTTGGTGCTGAAGCCTTGGCAATTAGCAATTAGTGAAGTGATTGTAGCAAGCTCTCCCCACCTCCCTCGTGCTCCCTTTTCCCACTGTGCAGCCACCACATCCACCCCTGCCTACTGCCCATGGTGATGTACTGAAACCCGAAGAACTCGCTCAGTGATTGGCGTGTGCGTTCCTCCTAGCGCAGACGAGCATCTAACAGGCCGCTTGCACTGTACATTCTCTGTCTGTTTGTGTAGCTTGTGGTTATAAATGAAACCGTTTGTGCGTGTTGCGTGTTGAAACCAGCCTCTTGTGTTTATTCATGCGCTGCACCACTGACCCTGCTCATCCTTCTTCTGTTGTCGTTGACGGCAGTGACAGCGAGGAGAAGCCACTGAAGGGCGGGAGCTTGGGTTCCCTGAATGGCGATGACATGGTCGGGGACGGCATTAGCAGAGACAGCCTGGTTGACTACGCCGAAGGTGGCAGGGAATTCGATGAGGACGGATCATTTATCGGCGAGTATTCTGGACCCGCGCACCGAGGCTCTGTCAGCGAGCCCAACGGACCTAGCCCATTGAAGCCGGGCTCCAGCTGAAACAGTCTTCTTAAAACCCTTTCAAGATACTTTTCAAATTCAGCTGGTAGAGCTTGAATAGCCAAACATAAAAGGGAATGAAAATTACCCAGCTGTGCAGAGGTTCTTTGAGCAACCACACGTTTGGGCTGGAGATCGGAAAGGAAAGAATACACCCACTACACACGTCGGTGTAAAAACCACCTGAGTCTTTGTACATACTGTAAGAGAATGAACTGTACCATTTAAGGATGTCATGATTTTTTCAAATGATAATAAAGTGTTTTTGTACTTATCAGCCACCATCCACCAGCGTACACTGATTTTGTACTGTCCCAAAAAGCAGGTGATCAGACATTAGATCAACAGCTTTGTGCTCGTCCCTTCAGGGGTCCCACAGTGGAACGCCACATTGATTTTGTGTGAGTTTTCACGCCGGATCCCACAACTCTCCCATTTTATCCGAGCTGGGGACCAGATCCAACTGGCACTTAGTGGCTGGGCGGGGCCACACCTGGTGGGGCGGGATTCAAACTCGCGGCCTTCTGCATCCCAACCTGAAAATGTAACCATATCTGATTTTCGATGCTGTGGATGAAAACTAAATATACAATTTGATTTGTACATGTATCTACAACATGCATTCGTTAAGTTTTCAGTACAGGATGATTTAATTGAAGACAGATTCACAACATATCAATCAACTGACTTTACTGTCTATTGTGCACAAAGGAGACACAACATAATTAGCACACAGAGCTGTTAGTGTTGTTTAGGATGGGGATCAGAAAGCTGTGATGCTTTGTGTGTTCGGGCATCTGTCGATCATTGCCAACATTAAATGTTTCCCATGTTGACCTCTGTCCATCTCAACATCCAAACCAACAAATGTTGTGATTACTCTAAGGATATTTTATGCATTAATGTGGAATATACAAAACTCTAATGATGTCATTTTCTAATATTGCAGCAAACAAGTTTTATGAAATAATTTAAATGCATTTTATATCAAACAAGCAGAGGTGGAAAGTACATTTACTCACATACTGTACAAATTTGAATGGAAATATGCTAATTCTGTATTTGACAGCATGATTTATATTGCAAATACTCACTCACTGGCCATTGTATTGGAAACACCTTTCTATTACTGGGTTTGACCCCTTTTGCCTTCAGATCTGCCTTAATTCTTTATTGCACTAAAAAATGTTCCTTAGAGATGATTTTGGTCCATAGATATGAAAGCATGTAGTTGCTGCAGAATCTTCAGTTACACGTCCATGATGCAAATCTATTGTTCAATCACATCCATAAAATGCTCTACTGGGTTGAGATCTGGCACCTGTGGAAGTCATTCGGGTACCGTGTACTCATTGTCAGGTTCAGGGAACCAGTTTGAGATGATTTTAGCTTTGCGACAGGCGGCTGGAAGTAGACAAAGGAAGGTGGGCACAGTGTGGTGCTCAATTGGTACCAAGGCCTAAAAGTCTACCAAGAAAACTCCCCCGACATTTCCTGAACTGTTAATGCGATACAGGATGAATCAGTGCTGTCATGCTGTTTATCTCAAACTCCAACCCTGATTCTGCACCACCTGAATGCCACAGCACTAACTGAGACGTGTCCGACCAAGCAACATTTTTCCGGTCTTCTATTGTCCAATGTTGGATATCCTTTGTGAATTGTCGGTTTGGTTCCTGATCTTAGCGGACAGAAGCGACACCTGCTGCCGTCTTCTGCTGCTGCTTGGAGGTTTGACATGTTGTGCTCTCGGAAATGAGCTTCTTCGTACCTCAGTTGAAACGACTGGATGTTGGAGTTACTGTTTCCTTTCTATCAGCTGACACCAGCTTGGCCATTTTTCTGTGACCTCTGGCATCAACATTGCATTTTCACCCTGGGAACTGCTGCTCACCAGGTATTTTCATTTTGCAGATCATTCTCTGTAAACCCCAGAGATGGTTGTGCATGAAAATTCCATTAGATCAGCACTTTTTTAAATAGTCAGACCAGCCTGTCTGGCACCAACAGCCCTGCCACATTCGAAGTCACTTAAACCATATTTCTATTCCATTTTAATGCCCAGTTTGACTTCAGCAACCATATTCACATGGCAGTAAGTTGCTGTCACGTGTTGATGTGCGGTTTAGCAGGTGTACCTCATAAAGTGGCTTTGTTAAGTGTAGATTTTTCATAAGAAAATAATCAGGTATTAAATGTCGATGTATTAAATTATAACAAAAAAAGAACACTAGATAAAGTAATTAAATCAGCGTCCCTTTTATCAGTTGTTGTTTTTATTCCACACTAAAGTGCCATAGCAACAGAGATGCTTTTCCTTAGTATTTAATGATTATTAGAACTTCTTCTTTGCCATATTTGTCATCTTAAGTTTCTCTGAAATTTACACAAATGTGATATGAGCTTACAGTAAATATTTTCTGGTTGTAAAAAAAATGTGTCCCAACATTAGCTTTTTTATTACCACTAACTAAAGGCTAAATCGAATAAATAAAAGAAAATAAAGGTTGAATGATTTTCAATTGAAATTCACAAAATTAGTTTTTTAAAAGTTGTTTTCTTTCTAAATTTGTAGGTTTCAAGCCCCGCGTTTTGTTTATGCGGCACATGTAGATTAGTAGATTCATTTAGATAGTGTTTAACAGCACATTCAATAGTTGAATTTGTACAACATAGAACGTGGACTTATCACTTTAACTCGAGTAAACAATTTGAATCGGCATAGTACTTCTAGTACTAGTGTTGTGTTTCTATACTTTTATTACCCCCACAAACACGAGACAACAATGCGAATGTAGGAATATAATGTATGAATATGTTGGAATATAAGGAGTATGTCTGGAATTTAAAATGCTATGTGAATTTTCTGCATCTGATTAGTGTAACCGTGAATTTATTTCGGTAACGAGTCAGAACTGCCTTTTGTGAATAAGACTTCCACATTAGAGCTCGATATGTACAGAGGAGCGAGACTTTAAGCTGGAATAGTTTGTCATGCCCCTGTTTCTACAGGGTTAGTCTTTACTCGGCTGCATATCACAGGGTGAATCACTCTACACCTCTTTAAAATGATAAGGCAATTTATTATTGTTGCCATGATTCATAATGTGTCTGCTGCATTTTTTCTGTAATTTAAAAAGCACCCACGTTGTATTTTACACACACTTTCAAGTTGCGACATCTTTCCACTAAACACGGCACTAGAATCTTTTCGTTTTATGTACTGATGTATTTCAAATCATAAAAGCATTTTTTTTTACAAACAGTAAAGTGATTTCATTCCTTCCGCAATAAATGCAGTGAATGAACAGTGCATGTTGTTTGAATATTTATCCTGGATACAAATCATATTTAAGGTTTGGTCTGTTCACCAATCTTCAAAGAGGTGTAATAAAACAGATATAACCATGTGCAGGCTAAAGTCCTATCCAGGGTTTGTGCTTTATGCTAAAATAGAAAATATTTGGTCTATACAAATGCAAATCAGAGACTTTAGTGACTAAACTATATGATGTATAAGCATATTGAGAAGATTAAACATATAAATCGTGCTACAATGTAAACACCATGAAAAGTGAAGAATAAGCAGCTTTTTCACTTCAAACCAACGGGAATAAAAGTGTTCATATGGAAGAAGGTTGAGATGTGAAACACAGTCAACATTGTAGTTTCTCTTCACCATTCCTGTACAACGTCCCATGGCTCCAATTATCTGAACCAAAGCCGTGCTCAGTCTCCCTTGTTTCTGAGGGGAAAATGTATCACCTTTGATGAGGCAGAAATCCCAACTAACGACGTTGGGAGATGATTGACTCGTGCGTCATTTGGCGGGAGCCTCTTTAAATCACTCTAAAACAGTCCAACCATCTTTGATTATTTTTTTAAACCCTTTGAACAAAAAAATAAAATTCTACGAGAACAACGTTAAACAACTCTGAACAAACTTTGTAAGACCTTCATAATAATCCTCAGTCACAGTCTGAGCATTTTCTTAAAAGAACAAGCTCTTATAAGACAACAATGCCTATTTTACTTACTTTCAGCATGTCTTTGTTCGGATCCTTCCACATCAGTCACTGGACCACGGGCATATCTCTAAAATACCTTGGAGGCCATCTTATCTTCCATTTTGAACACACACCTCCCTGCAGCTGCAAAGCGTGTGTCTTTCCTCCTGATTATACACGGGCATTTTAGCTGTAATCAAACCAGACTTTGGATAGTGGAGTTGAAAAGTGCTTCATGCTTCACGGCAAGATAAAGGTCATTTAAGGAGATAATCCCTGTATTGTCAGGGATTACGCCCTCATCCGTTTTAAAATTGCTTTCTCCGTGGAACGTTAAACCCTCTAAACAACAACAAAAGATTATTCCAGTCAAAGCTCCTCTGAGTGTCACACAAGCTGCTTTTTTTTTCCTTTTTTTTTTGCTCAACTAAATCTATTCCGAGGACGTGTGGGTGACCCTTTCGAAAATTCATAATAGCCCCGTTTGTGAATGAGCACAGGTCAGGACACTCACATCACCTGAATCCACGTCGAGTGGAACGACCTAGTTTGTTTCCTGGTGTTTTGCTCATGTCATCGCTGGCGGATGCCGCACAGTCGCAAACAAACTCAAAGCTGATCACTCCATTTCGATCGATTTGATCAGAGCTGATATTTAGTCTAAGTGCCCTGGAAATTGCCTGGTGGGTGGAAATCAATAGCATGCTGTGATTTTGACCTAGTAGCTAACCACAGACTGTAAACATAATAGAAGTCATTGTTATATCAGCTTTAGAGCGACTGAGGCAAGGACAGGACACTGTCGCCGGCAGGGGAGAGATGCAGCTTCCTTATGATGCAAGGAACCAAATTTAAGTTGCAGCTGAAGAAGAAGAAGAAGAAGAAGAAGAAGAAGGAGGCATTTGGGCCATTAAGATCTCATCAATAATAAACGCTGTCGGGTTCATCGAGAGGGGAATTATGACAGGTGTTTCCAGAGATGCTCTTAAGGAAGACCTTCTCCTCCTTGGCAGTTTTTGAAGGAATGCAGTCAAAGCATTTTGCAGAATATTGACATCAAGTGTTAAACTAACAACAGAGATCCTGCTTAAAAGCCGGTCGGGCCTATTGAGAGCAAGCCGCACAAACGCTCTCAAGGACAAACTGTGTGCACTTTATCAGAGACAGGGGTTAAGGGTGGGTGGAGAAAAGGGGCGTTGAGTAGTGAAGGTTATTTGACTGCACCCTCTTTATTGAAACCTGCTTCAGCAGCGTCGCAGAGGAAGAAAAAGGGCTCGGAAAAATGGTTCCTGACTTTGACACAGAATCGCAATGTTTCATATCTCGTATTCTTCCGCTGGCCTTCAAATCTTTGTCTGCATTTTTGAAGTGGGTGTGTGATAAAGGCCCGGGCTTACCTTTTTATTGAAATCCAAACGCAGACTGACAAAAACACAGTTGTTGAGCAAAACATCCACGTCTAGACACGCATTCCAGTTATTGGAACAGTCGAAAATGCATTTCTCTTTCACATTCTTTCATTAAAACTTCCTAACCTGTAGCTCCTATTGATTCCACTTTTAAAAGAAAACTCAAATAGAAGTTGTCCCGGTCACACTAACACCCAGAAGGACTCTCATCTCATTTAGGTCTCAGGCATCCTCCTCCTCCCCTGTTTCTGCTCAGTCTTTTGTCATCTCAACATGGTGCTGCACTCGCCTTCTGCTAAAATTTAATTTGTCTCACTAGAATGCAAATGGAATGGGATGATTCTGCATACAGAGAATCCTTTTAGAGGGCTATTATTTTGCAGCTAAACTGCTTTAGATGCAAGCCCAAACACTCTGAAATGCCAGCCAGCAATTGAGTGGGTGTCGGTGCATGTGCGTGTGTGTGTGTGTGTGTGTGTGTGTGTGTGTGTGTGTGTGTGTGTGTGTGTGTGTGTTTGTGGAGAGACAGGGACACTCAGCCATGGCAGAAACTAATGAGACATGCATTGTTAATATGATTACAAAGTCAGACTGACTGTGTCAGAGAACAGGGGGTCGTTTTCGGTACAGACATCTGCACAGGACAACGTGGACACTGGGACTCCGGTTGTACTAAGTCGGCATTTTTCACTCCTAATCCACCTGAACATGTGCGGCTGCAGATGGTGAAAGCGATGCTCACTTTAGCCGTCATTCAGATACTGACAACGCTCGCCTCAAGAAAATGGATCTTGATTAAGGCTGGTCTGAAACAACTCACGTCTGTGTATCACTAAAGACTGCAGTCTGGGTCCTTTTAGGTCAACAGAACCTGAGTTTGTGCCAGCAAAGGATTTTCATCGAGACTACAGCTAGAGGATTAGATAAGAGACTTGTAAGTGCTGTGTGGGTGGTGAATAATTCTCACCTTCCTTTCTTAGCTTAGGGGTGTCAAAGCAACAACTTGGCACAAACCGCAATCTGTACACAATACATATGTACGGTATGTTTCAAGTGTGTGTGACAACACTGCGAAAGCACTGGCCTCCACAGCTAGCGCGGCATAAATCAAAACCGTGTTTGATGTTTGAACACTCCACCTGCCTCGCAGTTTTTAAGGTTATTTTTAAAGCATCAAAATGCTTGTTAATAATGATCCAATTGGTCTATTTTAACACAAAGTGCAGCGGCGTGTGTTTCGTTTTTCTTCTTCTTCGTAGGCATCAGACTCTGCTATTGTACAAACAACCCCCCCAACGAGAGAAACTGAACTGCAAACCTTACCTGACATTAGGTTTTAGTCTTATTAAAGTACAAAAGGCTGACGGCTGCTGAGTGGACACAGACTGAGTGCTTTTTCCAAACTAATTAAAAGGGATATTTCAGTCTGCTGACATTTGTTAATAAGCAAGTGATGAGCAGCCCTGGATATCAAACAAAAGTGAGAGATACTTCAATGTCAATTTTTATTTATCCAAAGCAATTCTTTTTGTCGATGAATTCGTTCCTGCGGTGCATTTCTCGTGGAACATAGCTCCTGAATTATTCATGGAGCCTTCATTAAAACACCACGATTTGCATAACACACAGGGGCCGCATAAGATGCATTAGAGGTTTTGATCCTGGTGTCCACGTCCAATCAAGTGACACACAAACTGGACCGCCAGAGCGCCCGGCAACATGGAAGACTTTAAATTTCTGAAAAAAAAAGCATGAATTAACCTGGCTCTGCGTAAAGTTTGAAATAAAGAACGATCACACAGAGATGTAAGTGGGTCAGAGTGGACCCCTTTGGTGCAATAACCCACTTGAAGAAGTAAGTGAGTGAGTTTTATAAAGGAGTTGTGATTCTGCTGGACATCAGCGTATCTCTGAAGAAGCTACAGTACAGCAGTGTGATTTATTATCATAATTATAATGAGGAAATGACAGCTCTTTGTTATACATGGTTTTCCATGTCATATCACATTGTGCTTTTAATATTTCCCCAGGTTGTTCAGCGCTGTTTACAACAATCAGGGTAACGAACACGGGCTGAATGATAAAAGCTGCATTTAAAAGACAGGTTTTGTCAAATAGTGCTTAATTTTATCAATACATGGTAGCTCCATTTGGGAAAATGTCAAATGTGAATTCAATTTGGCACCTGCTACACACACACATGTAGAAAGTGAAGGCAATTTGCCATTTGCAAATGGAAAGTAATTTGACAATTTGTCAAGACTGAAGCAGAGTCATGTCTGTCCTGGGCAGGTTGTGAATAATTTGGTCTTTGATTCAAAGCAGTGAAACAAACGCACAGAGGAAGACACACTAATAAATATGTTAGAAGGTTTCTTAAAAATCAAACATCTCCAACAGCATCTCAAACAGCATGACACACTCGACGAGACACGGCTGACTGACTGCGGGACTTTCACAAAATGTTTAGAAAATGATGGGATTCTTTGTCGGATCCAAACGTTGTCTTTCAATCACACTGGCGTGCGGAGTCAGTGCAGGCGTCGCCCTCTTCGATAATGCGGCTTTTTGCATTGACAGGCACCTCTGCGTGGTGTACGAGAAGACGCCGGTCTGAGCAAAGCAAAAGGAAGAGGTAACACCTGGGACGGAGAGGCTCAGAAGTGAAACACACGAGGAAACACTCCAGCAAAGTGCTGAGCAATGCTGAGAATAATGTGCTTTTGTGAGGTTTAGATTCTTCTCCCTGAATTCTGTTGTCCTTTTTAATTTGCAATTTATTGTGAAAGGCGACGGAGCCTAATGGATGGAAATGGTAAAGTAAACTGGTGCAAAAGGCATAATTTGGCCGGAGATAATCACACAATCGGCCCTTAAATCCTGGCGGAACACTAACATGAAAGCCTGCGTGTTTGATTCTTTCAATTCCACTCAACACAGACTGATTACTGTAATGGCTTTGTCCTGCAATACACCAGGAACATACTTGATCCCTGCGCATGCTGTCTCTGTACCAGTACTGCTGAGCTTTCAACACCATCGCATGCACACGCCGGAGCAATAAGCACAGATGGGTATTATGTGTTTATTGTTGTTGTTGGTTTTTTCAAATCTCTGACTGTCTTTCTTTATTACAGTCTTTATTATAATCATGTGTCGTCCCCTCAAGGCACAGTTGTATCGGCTAAATGCTCGGGCACCAAACGCTGCAAGCACTGTGTTGTCATACAGCATCACGGACGCTATTTCTTACACGGCGTTTCTTTGGTTGATTTGTCTGTAAACTGCTGCGCTGCTGCTGCTCGTGGATAATACTTTTGTTTGTCGACAATAAACTAAACTCTGAAACTAATTGGCAGCAAGTCACAAACAGTTGACTGGGAGTTGAAACGCAGACACCATCTGATGCTCCCTGTGATTCACAGAGGATTTCTTTTTTTATGTTCTTTCTGGGAATTGGGGTGTGTTGTGCTCTAAATTTAGACTATTATATTAGACAATTGAGTTTTAACCATCTGTAATCAGCAGAAATTGGTAACGTACAGTGGTATATGTATTTCTCAGAGAAGATGTACTGGACCGGCTGTAGTTTCTAATCTGTGTCTATAAGTGAGTTCACCTGATTTATACATATTATAGGTTTGTGCATAAAAAAACACAATAAGGAATGACGAAAGATTAAAAAATGTCAAAATAAGTTTCAAAAAGAAAACCTTTTTTTAACCTTATTTTGACATTTTTTTTATCTTTCCTCTTGATTGAGTTGGAAAAGTTGATGAAAAATTAAAAACAAACTTATAGTAGCTAATTATTCATGTGGGATGGGACACTGAAATTAATTCCTGAAATGAATATGTGAATGAAACATAAATGCGGTATTTTCATCATGTTTTTCATATCACTTTTGTTTGATTTAGGTGAAAAACACATCTTCTGCAATGATTTCACAGCATGCTAATAAGGAATTAGCCTAACAAACTGCTAATCTTAATGAGCCAAAATCCTAATCCCATTAGAGCGGCGGATGAAAACATGGCTTTCATCCAGCTGCTTATTCTTTTGCCAGGTTTCTTGAAATTCAGTTGAAATTTGTACTAAATTTAAATGGAAACTTTGCTTGTGTCTTTCTTTCTGACCTCGTCACCAGATACACAAAAAGTTTCACTGCTGCAACAATTTTAAAAGACGCAGACGGAAACGGTGCCACGCTAAATAGCTGCTTATATGGCGCTTTACAATGCTGCTTCTCATTCACCATTCACACACTGATGGAGGTGGCCGCCACGCAAAGCGTTCACCTGACCCAGCGGGACCCCGAGGACACTTGGACATGGGCCGGAGCAGGGATCAAACTGACGCCGTGGTCCGTGGACGTGGACGGTGGTTAAAATGGGAAACTTATGTTATTTCACTGTTGTCCCCGAATCCTCATTGTTCAAAGTCAGTGCACATTTCATCATAACCTCATGTTTCTCTGGCTGTCCGTTCAGAGTTTGTGCTCAGAAAAACATTGTTTGCCTAAAAAATAATCTGGCTCAGGCTGTGGAATTACGACTAATTGGTCCAAGGACCACACTTGTTTGTCTGCGGCAGAGAGACAAAGGAGCTTTCACAGATTCCCACAGCCTATACAGCCAAAGAAGACAAGATGAGAAGCAATGACGAGTAAAAAAAGGTCTTTTAGGCAAAGATAACAGCCTGTATGAACACGTGTCGCTTTCCAACTTCCAATTTGAGAGTTGTTTTTAGGGCACACTGATTTGGTGAATGTGTCACTGGGCTTTCACCAGAATCATGGACTTGCAATTTTGTCAGCATCTTCATATGGCATTATTGGTACGAGAGCAGCGTTATTCTCCCACTGTTGGATAATTATCACAAGGCTTTTATTCTCTCAAGATTCTCCCCCCCCTTTTTTGAATATTTCTTCTTGTGCAAATCAGGATATAACTCTGTTTGAACACGTGAAGACCACTGGAAAAAAATAACACACTGCACACATTAAATGTCTTAAATGTATTTGTGCTTCACCCTGCACTGTTCTCATTGCGTGAACTGGCTGGAACTGACGTCTGTGTCAAACTGTACCTGTAATGTCGGATTTGACATCTCTACTGTTCATGATAAGAAGTTAGGGACACAGAGTTCGACTTGTCTGCGCTCATAATGCCTAAGTTCTTATAACTTTTCACACTCCAGTGGTTGCAAGCTCCCCTAAGGAGCCGTGTCCTCTGCATCTTTCAGTCTAAATCACCTTATTTCATTTGCCTCTATTATACTCCATCACACCTTATATCTCCCGTATGACTTCAAGAAACCTAATTTGCCTTCCATTGTCTCCGCGACATGCAGCGAGACACAACAGGGGTGCCTTTTCCTCAATTAGTGGTCAGTCATCCTCCTCTGGAATCCATCAAGTCCTGCCTACCTCTTTTATTCGCACTTCACCCTTCTTCTTAACTCCACATTTTCTGCCTGAGAGAAATC
Source organism: Channa striata (assembly GCA_033026295.1). Lineage (NCBI taxonomy): Eukaryota > Metazoa > Chordata > Actinopteri > Anabantiformes > Channidae > Channa > Channa striata. The sequence goes on along the minus strand of CM065172.1, from coordinate 11,030,214 downwards.
TCCCCTGACGTGGGCAATTACTAGAAAGCCTCTCACTGTCCTTTCCCATCATACTTATTCAGCTGTGATGGAGCCTAATTCCGTTCTATAGAAGGCAGAGTGGGAAATTCTGTCTTCTCTATACGTCTCGTGCTGTATGTGAATTAATATATTTGCACAGCTGAGACAGTGTCACTTCATTCCCCTTGTTGTTCATAGTCGCATAGAAAAAGGACTGATGTAAAATGTGCATAAACATTTAATGAACATGACATTGCGATGACTCTGCGTTGCTTACGACACACAGAAACCCTGTTTTCCAAGGTACTGTAACACAGACTTCTACTGTACGCTCACACCTAACTGCTGTAATCATTAATTTGTTGTAATTCCTGGATGTCGGGGGCATGTTCGGACACCATCACAGCTTTAGGAGAGGCCACTCGCTTGGCAGCAGGGTCAGATCTTGGGAAAGGAACTTCACTGTACTCTACACCCCCTTTTTTTTTGTAGCAGTGCATTAATGTTGCCTTTGTCCGCAGAGACCAATTTTCTCCTGTCTGCTGCTGAATGCTGCAGGAAAAAAGAAGGGCTACTGTTGTGGCATCGCTCTCTGGCACCACACACGGCCACAGAATGAGCTCAGTTTGCAAAATATATGGAACTACTTATTTTTGTTTTATTGTGTAAACTCGCAGTATATCGAATTCATCTTACTACCGGTGTGTTTGTAATGGAACCCTTTTTCACAGGGGTTCTTCAGAGATGTTGCTGTATTGCATTTTTCCACAGAGGAACTCTTAAGGAGTATTTTATGACTCTTATCAAACGCTGAATAAGTAGTAGCCCTCAAGCACAATTGCCGTGCAGCTTCCTATTACACTTTTCCACAATTGCTTTCACGCCGCATCTTTACATGTCACACAATTTCTAAAACCTGTCACTCTAGGAGCAAAACCACACACAGAGTCTGCAAAACTAAAAGCTAATTCTCACCTTTTGAGTTTTTAATCTCATAAAACAGTTTTTTGCAAAACACTACACAAAAATCTGTGTACACAAATATTTAAATGAAGTAACTCACTTGCTTTTTTCCCCACCCACATCCAGTCAAACTGCCACACTCATCAGTGGTTCACACCCACTAGTTACACATGCAAACACTAATTGCTTAAGTGATTAACAACCCAACGCTGCTGTTCCTGGGGCCAAACCTATACATGGGCCAAAGGTCAGGTCAATCTCGTCTGAGCAATGGAGGCAAACAGAACAAGGAGGAGGAGGGAGAGGCAGACAACCAGAACAACGAGGACAAGTTCAAAGAGGACAAAGTGGACAGGCATTGAGGGGAGGGCAAAGACAGGAAGGAGGAAGAGCTGTCTCTGATGAGATAAGGCTACAGACCATGTGATCAACCAGCTGGACTCAGAGTGGAGCCCACAGTGAGTTTAATGTGAAATCCATAGTACAAACTATCTAATGGCTACTTCAGCTATTATACATTCACTTAGGTTCACTTGTATAAACTAATGCATTTTGCTTTTACAAGGTTATAACTTTTCGGTTTAAAAGTTGAAACTGTCCAAAAAAGTGTTTCCCCGTCTATTTATTACCGAAGTGGAGCTGTATTCGCTGTAAGTGCAGTGCATCGTGTTCAGGAGGGGTTCTAAAGTTTGGGCTCAATCATTCATTTTAAACGAGATTCAACTCCTTGATCTCGAGATGTCGTTATGGTATTTAGAATGCAGTGTGTCATTTTGCAGGAGATATGAGACGTTTAGCATTTTGGATGCGTGTGTGTAGAGGTTGTAGAAAAAATGAACCCTAATTTCAGAAAATGTGTGAAAGCAGTTGTAAAAACCTGTAATGAATTACAGGCGGCACATCCCACAGCCATCACTCACGTAGACCTAGTGGGACAGTGAGGCTTGTAGGTTTGCTTATTCCCCGTATTCTGAAGATAGTAATGAAGAAGATGAATGAAGATGGTAAATCTTATTGTCATTTCTATTATCTTTTATTGAGGGACCATGTGTTTCTCTCTCCCCAGACTGTAGGTTTCTCAGTGGTATATACAGTTTTTGGACACCATCCATGCCATTGAGTGGCATATAATCAGAAAACAACACAGCGGGTCATAAAACCACAGAAATTTGTTGTCTGCGCTGTGCTGCTGGCTTCTGCTCGGCAGAGTCGAGGAGAAAACTTCCTACAGCCTAATTACAAATCTTCATCACTACTTGGTCAGGGGACCAGACTCTCTGCAGCTGAATTGCAGTTATTTATTTTACATACATATATATTTGCACAGTATAGTAACAAAGCATTACATTATACGTTGGTCAATTTTAATATTTCTTTTAACAGGTGGGTGAAACCAAACCCTTGATTCTAGTAACGGGTTGTATCTATTTACAGCACATTTTTATATTTCTATTTTGCATTATATTTAACAATTCTTAACATATTTGTTAAGCGTGTTAGTCAAAAACTACCACATGGTGTGAGTTGTTTTTAACCATCAAGGCCCAGTGGAGTTTGCTGCCTTGCAGAGGGAGTTGGAGGTGTTGCCCCGCAGCTTTTCATCACCTTTTATTGTGGCTACTCCCTCTTGTCCCATTTCTCCCTGCAATATTTAAAAAATGGATCTGCTGTTAAAAAAAGGGGGAATATGACTGTTGTCTTGTTTTATAGATGAATTTTTCATAAATCATCACTGTCAGCACTAACCTATGTGACAAATTGTCTCGTGGCTCCTTCACAATAAAAGCCACCTTGTGTTGCACTAGTTGAGTGCTTTCGAAGTGAAGCTGCGGCAGTGGGATTTGCTCAGTTTACATAATCAGTAACCTAATACAGTTCTGATACAGTGTCAGGAGAGTGATCAGTGAAGCCACAATCAGTAATCAGACAGTAATGCAGAATGGCATGCATCCACAAATCCAAGGAGTGTACCTAGGCATTTTGAATCTGAGGTGGATATTAGCAGCCCCCACCGCTCACAACGAAAACTATAATTGAAAGACAGAGCTGCAAATAAAACTTGATTCAAACGCTTTGGTCCTGTTTGTTGATAATCAAAGAGAAGAAGTTTTCAGGCACGGATGCTCGGAAAGCAATTAATTATAAATATGATATAAGGAGAAATGTTATTGTAGATGACACTCAAATATTACGAGTCAGCCAGAATAATTGTACTCTTCTTCATTTATAAAGTGCAAATAAAAAAATGAATCTAAAAAGAAATGTTTGTCTTATTTGTATTAGTCGTGATTTGTAAGTTGTCCTCCGTGGTGGACATGAAGTACTCAGAAACTGTACGTGAGTAAAAGTACAAATAAATAAACAATAATGCCCTCGAAAGTATAAGTTATCACTGAAATTTCTACTTAAGTAAGTGCATGATCAAATTTTAAGTATTAAAGGTAAAAAGGGGGGACAGTACCTCATTGATGGGTAATAAATGATAGGTTGAAGTTGAATAATTCTATGATTTGATGTTTTTTTTTTTTTTTGTATCTAATCATATTGAGTGAGAGGAAGAGCACTGCTAACATGTCAAATAAGTCTTTTAAATAAGTTCATGGAAGGAGAAACAGACACTGTCCGCTCTCTCTCGGGTGATTTGTTTTCACAAAAAAATTTAAAAAGTGATTTATTTTATAAATGCGTAAAGAAACATGATGTTAAGAAAACTTTGATTAGAAATGTAGTGGAGTAAAAGTCAGAGTATCCATAATTAAAACTACTTAACTTAAATACAAATATGTGCACAAAAGTACTTAAGTGCAGAAACAAAGTTCCTGTCAGGTGGCGACACCCATCTGTCCATCATCTGTAACCGCTTATCCTGTTCTGAGACGCTGAGGAGCTGGAGCCTGTCTCAGCTGTCATTGGGCGAAAGGTGCAACCCGGACAGGTCTCCAGTCCATCTCTCAGAGAGACATGCACAGACAACCATTCACGCTCACATTCACACCTACGGACAAGTAACCAATAACTAAGCCGGAGCGCCCAGAGGAAACCCAAGCAAGCACAGGGTGGACATGCAGCGTCCAATCAGAAACCCCGGAGCTAGTTGGGTATCGGGAGCTTTCCGCCTGTGACGTGGCAGCGCTCACCACTTCACCACCGTGCCGCCCTCTGTGGCAACAATACGTACGTATTCTGAGTGGTTATTTCAGGCTTTTTCCAAAGGGATTATTTCTAAACCTCATACTCAGAATGGTAGAGTGTGCAATTTCTGCTTGCAGAGCAATTCAGAGACGCACAGACTCTTTTTTTCAAAGGGTGACAAAGCAGAATCTCTTATCAGAGTTTCTCTGTGACATCCCACTTTTTAGACAGAGGGAATTATGGGCTGTGATCAATCGCAGAGAGAGACGGTGCCTTGATACAACAGAGGCAGCTATCACAGCAACTGTAATTTCCAGCATGCATTATTCAGCAGCTCTGTAAGATCTGTGAAGCTTCAAGATTATTTACACTTTGAAAAGCATTGGCAGGGCAATTGCAGGCGTGTCCTAAAGAGCCCAGAGGTAATATCTCAGCTTTTGAGTAGATATACAAGTTTTCCATCAACATTAGTTTTAACTGTTGCCATGAATTTATTAAGGAAGTGTCAGCGAGGTGGAACGTTTACGAAGGAAGACACAGAGGGAAAATCTGCTCATCGCTTGTACTTATCAAAACCCGACTTGTCAAAAAAAAGACAGGAGTCACTGTTGTTCTGTCGTATTGTTGCACACGCTTGCTTATTTTTTTTCCAGCAGTGTCTGTGACTTTACATTCATTATGATAATTATCCGTGGCAGCCAGTGATGACTCCTGCATGCTGTGCGTCCACTGAGCTGGCATCACAAGAAGGGCATGTCCCACGCACTGTAGCCTGTGTACAGGCACGCTGCGCTCCGTGTGTGTGTGTGTGTGTGTGTGTGTGTGTGTGTGTGTGTGCAGCATTATTTATTAGTGACTATGCGCCCCAGCTAGAGGCATTCCCTTTTAAATGTAACTCAAGCTCTGTGCCGTTGTGCGTCGAAGTCTTCCTCCCGCTCCCTTTCTCCTTTGTGCTCCTGTCTTTGCAGGGGTGCTGGGTGTGATGCTCGGGCTCTGTAGCTGTAAGCGTAAACATCTTAGATGTTCACATGAAGACAAACGCAGGGGCTTTATCAGGCAGAGGGATAGACCCTGCCTTCAATCTCGGACTATAAATAACCCTAACCGTCTCCTCATTGACATTCATGAGGGGAAAAAAGCAGCTCGAGGAAGAATAGGCTCTATATTTGCAGCCTTTGTCTCATTTGTTTAATCAAACAATACGGCATAAAATTGATCACGGTTTGTCATGCTCCCCGTTCCCACTTTCTGTGAGCTTATTCACACTGGACAAGATACATCTGTTGACCCTGTCCCTCGTCCATTTAAAATCATAAACCATATGAAGAATATCAACTTTCAGAAACAGTTTGACATTTGCGTTCCTGCCAAGAGTTAGATCATGTCTTTAAGTGACTGAGGCCTTTTTACAGCTTGGAGACACCTACCAGCATCTTTGTTCACTATTTAGCATTTTACACCAAACCAACATATTTTGATGGTGGGTGCGGGCAGAGTTCCTGTATGTGCGGGATGATTACTGGGCTTTGTCATTTCTTGGGGTGTAGAAACAATCTGGACTCACTGAAACAACTCATTCTTCGTACAATCCTTGTGTATGAATAAGTCACTGAGTCACTAAATATTAGTTTCCTGTCATGCCAAAACACGGCAAGCACTTGTGAAATGAATAATGTCAGACAAAATAAATACAAATACAAAAAGACATTTTATGGTTGTATATACATAATCTCACTCCAGGAATTTCTGATTAATTAAATTAACCAGTTCCCCAATAAATTCTGCTTGACTTTATTGTTAAAACATTGCAACATGCAGCACTTTTTTTTGAAAAGCTTTGGCAAAATCAGGCATTTTAAGTTGAAACAATTACAAAAGCATCCTGACGGGTCTTCAAGCAGTTTGGTGAGTGAGGAGGCATTTCATTGCTAATGAATTACTTTATGCATGTTTGTAAATTATTTCCAAAATCTGACAAATATAGACACTATTTCACTATTCCTCTGTTACACAGTGTTGCTTCTAATATGTGAATAGTTTTTGTTTTCTTCTGTAATTGTTTAGACGCATTTTCTGTGAGGACAACAGAACAGAAAGTGTGGCTCCTCGAAATAAAGCTAAAGACATAAATGCAAAAGAAAATAATCAATAATCTAACAACAATTACACCAAACGGCCAGTGGTTAACTAAGAAACAGAATTACACATTGTTGAATTATTATAATGTGGAATATATTGGCATGGATTTTGACATTTTCTCGCATTTTCACTCAATATAATGTTTTATGCAAACAGAGAAGTAGCTGCTGGGAAGGAACATCTGCTGTTCCACGCTCTGTGTGTGTATATTTGTACTTTACACTTTGTGCAATTTCTACTCGTTACGACCAAAGCGAAAAGAAAAATGTCACACAGTTCATACTGTACCTGGGTTATTTAAAGGAGTTCACTTTAAGTCAGGAAGTCTCTCTCTGTTACAAACAAATCGCAGTATCACACTTCGTTCTGCGGTGTTAAAGTTGTGATTTTTAAGTAGCACTCTTAATCTCTCATCAGGCTAATTTTGGGTTTTACAGCTATGAACCTTTGGAGGCCTGATAAGAAGAAAATGTGTTACTACTGTATGAGGAGAAAATATATATAAAATCACAAGCAGTGACTGTGATTATACCAACAGGTATAGTCCTATTCTATCGTAAATACTGGAATAACACATACATAAACATGGCCACACTGTAACACAACTGGAAAACCATTTGAATTCAGTCACTTTGTCACACACTGCTGTGACAACAAATAAATTTAAAAATCATACTGTGATCTTTTTTTGAAAAACCACACAACATCTCGAATTCACCAACTCCTTCCTACTGAATGAAGCATTAATGACATTTTATATTATGTGACAAAAAAGTAATATTATCACCACAAAAAAAAAAATCAAAGATCTGTTGCTATGGAAACTGTGAATTTCAGTGCGCGTGAGAGTGTGTGTGATACGGAAAGTCTGTCTTGCAGGCACGGTGGCTCAAACATCATTCTGGAGCCACATCTTAACGCACTTCTTGCTTGTTAAAAGTTTGTGCTGCGTTTTGTGCCTGATCTCCATTCTTCTTCTCGGTCCCAATCAATGCGCTTGACATTTCTGCTTTGCCTGAATGAAACTTCCACAGACACATGCACTTTTTAAAATGCTGGTAAAAATGTGTCAATTAACACCTTCTCCAGGTCTGGCTCATATCTTAGATTGTCTATAAATTCATACCGCCGCTTTGTTATCTTATTGGTAGTGGCAATTTTCTTCGGCCCTTAACACAGAGAAAATTCACTTATTTTGCTATTGCACTTATTGGAAGTTGCAGATAAGAGACTCTAATTTGATAAGTGTTTAAATTGCAACTCAATGCAGCTGGAGAGTTTATCTTACCCCAGTCATGCAGACAAACTACAAATAAGACACACAGTGCAGCTCAGCTTAACTTTCTGTGTATGTTTTCATTAAGTTGCCTCTATTTATGGCACAAAAGAACATAGTAATAACAATGATGTGCTGCAGAAAATGGCATCTGATCTTGAAAGAGTGTTGGATGACCTTAAGTTAATTAGTTGTGGTCTAATAAGTGTTTTTGCTTTGCCACATATCATCTGAGTGACACGTACAGGGCTGGGAAGTTTTCCGATAATTGCACACATCAACTGAGGGAACCTTGACTATCTGAGCTTTAATATACAACATGTCTGACAGTGAATCAAGCCAGCTACCCCACGGCCCTGCTTACCGCCCATGTGCTGCCAGGATATTTCTGCGCAACTATATTACTCCAGTATGTACTGGAAAATTCAGTTTTTCCTGCGTCAAGGCTATTGGATATGTGCCTGCATAAATCATTCAACTTCACGTGATGTACAGATTTGTTTAGTAAATTCTTACCCGTGTGAGAACACAAACTCTGACCTCAAGACCCAAGAAAGCCGCTGCGTGTTATCATTATTAACCTCAGTTTACCCCAGAGGAGATCACATCTCCTCAGAGCTATTGTGTTTCCAGCAAACTCCTGCCTGAAACACAATATTTGCAATAATGAGCTGTGAAATTTGCTACCTGTGAATCCTCTGTCATGAAAAATTAATAGGGGAGTCGAGTATTGACCTGGGCAGAATCTGGCTTTGGAACATGAAGAATTCATACAGGAAGATGTATTTATATAATTAAATGCCTACACTTGAATATTTTTTTTTAACGGCAAAAACATTTTCGGTATTCTTCTTTTTTAGGGGGAAAGGCGTCTTTGTTGTTTTTCCTCTCACAAAAATAGCATTCTCCCATGAAGAAGACAAAAACGTACTTTTGTTGAATACACAATGCTTCGTACTCATTACGAGTGCCCCATTTCACTCTGCAGTTTTCAAACAGCTAAACAAAAAAACATTCTTAACTTCTGAAAACAGACAAAACTGGTATGAGGATATGAGCAAAATGCCTTTGCTCACTCTGCTTTTGAATCTAAGACACTTTGTTTGATTTTCCGAGAAGCAAGGTCAGAATTGCTGCCAGAGATTTCTGTCTCCTCTATTTATGCGTTTGTATTTTTGTCAGGTCTTTGAGAGTGGATGACTAACGACACAGAAGGATCGACGAGCCACCGCCTCAAGCTGTGAGAAAGATATGATTTATCCCTGTTATTAACCCGTGTCATTTCCCTCCACACTTATTCAAATTCATGACTAAATCCATCTCTTTTCCCGTGCCATTTTTTTTCTTGAATGCGCTTTTGCGTTCTCGTGTTTTGATCTAAATTCCAGGATAAAGATTTTCTGTTTATACAGGGGAGCTATTTAGATAGCACCCACCACTGTGGCAAGGGAATGGATATGAATCTCATATGACAATGTATTCGATTAAAAGCAGCGTGAGGCGCGAGTTGAAGAAATGGCTGAGCACAAAAAAAAGCACCTGCATGTGTGTGCACAGAGGCGAGTCTAGTTGGGGACCCGACTAGTAGCATCCTGTAAACCACACTCCACACAAACATCGAATTTACTCAAACAAAAGCCCACAGTTTTCTTTAAATCGAATTTCACGTCTCTAAAGGTATGATTCACAGCAAAAAAGAACACGTCCGGAGAGAGACATGGAGGGGCTGTTTTGACAGGTAGAGCAGAGCAGGGAAAGATTTATTGTAGCTTTCACTCTGTATCAATATCTCTAAGTGAGTCCGGACACTTTTTCCCCACACTACATTTTTCCTTTACTTTAAGCGCTAAACTATCTGGGCAGAAGGCGAGGTCAGCTTATTTACATAGCAACTTTAATGTTAAAAGATATTCGATGTTCCTTACAGCAACTGACTCAAACTAAGAAATTGAAAAAAACTTTAATTAAAGAATGTCAAATTTGAAACAAACTGTTATAGAGCTGAAGTTACTGTAACACACTGTAGTAAATATAAGACCCCTGATGAGTTCAGGAAATAAAAGTACACGAGAGGAATTAAAATTAAATGTATTTCAAATGAAGATGCAAATAATGGTTGTTCTGATATGGATTCAGCTGCAGGATGTTTCCTCTGTTAATCTATAGATTCATTGTTTGATTTGTAAATCTATTAAAGTCCTGTTGGCCAGAGCCCAAACTGGCAAATCATATTTGAGCATTTTTGTAAATGCTAATACTAGAAGTACTGCGGGATGGTTCAGAAAATATTCAATCAGGAGAGATTTGTATGTTTTAGTTACAAAAGAACTACTACTTATAGTTATAAATATCTTTGGTGGATTAAAAAGTGAAATATTGTCATGTGTGGTGTAGAAATGTCATGTGTCGTGCAGTATGATACAAAAACAGCTCACATTTTCACATGGTGGTCACTCTGGATGAGTCACTGAAAGAGATAAAACATCTGGTGGGATGTGTGGGATAAAGAATACTCACGTAGATGCAGTTTAGAATTTCCCACAGTACAGACAATCAAATTACTGATGATTATGAAATTAAAAATGAAGTTATTGTAATGCTACAGTACGCAGAAAAAGCAGTACACAAAAAAATGGCAGACTGATGTAGCTTGTTTCAGTTTTTATATTTTTAACTTTACCCATACCAGATTTTGGAGACGGAGTGTAATGTGTTTTTTACAAAATCTGGGCTTCAGATAGCACTGCCATTGGAGAGACAGGTTAAAAGAATCATAAATCCAGCCGTGAAACCAGTGGTGATATAAATAGTTGTTTTATGCTGTTGTAGGTCTAACAGCTCCATTTCTCACCCGCCTCTTGGCAGTTGAGGCATGTTTTCAGTGACTGTAACAGCCAGAAAAATCCATTGCAAGCATGACCTGAAACCCAAAACAGCCCTTCAGTGGCCCTAAAAGATCTGGGAGGAACTCGACTCTTTGTGGACTTTGTTATTTGAGTTTGTGCCTTTTTCCAGCACAACAAGCCTCCCGGCTATTTGTATTTTTGAACGACAAAAAGATTTCTTTTTTAACTCGTTCTAAATGACATACGAGTCCTTTGATTCCCATTGGCATGAATGCACTGTACAGAAGTCATTTCAAGAGTCTGACTTTCATAAATGACCCGGTTGGATCATGTAATCGCATCCATATGTGGCATGGAAAAAACTGTGGGAAAACAAGTAAAGACCACAAAGGAAAAAAATGTCCTTGACACAGTTATATTTATAAATGACAAATATTTTTCATTGGAAACATTTTCATGGAGCGAACTTGCTGTATACACGCCATAGAAAGAATGTCTGGCTGAGAGAGGAAGTCTCATTCTCTCCAAAGGGGACTCAATTAAATTTTTTATTAGCAACGCAGAAATTAGGTAATTGATGTGCAGCATCTTTTTATGTGAGCGCCTAAAAACACAGCTGGACACCTGAGATGTCGTCCCCTGGGTGAAAGTAAAATGAATCTGCCCAAAGAGATGCAGCTCCACAAGAGCAGCTTTAATCAAGTCCACGTTTGCATGTCAAACTACGAGGTTATGAGGTCCATCCCATGGCCGTTTGGTATTTTACCGTAGGAGGTGGAGACATCGCCATGTGTCTGCACCTTTTTAATTCTATTCAAGTGATTCAACGGTATTTGATTTTGGGTTAATGTTAAATCCTTTACTTCTTATTTAGCCCATTTAAGTTTTCAAGATCATTCCCTGAGTAATTATTTAAGACTCTTCAGAGTTTCGAGGTTTGAAGGTTGTTTTGACAGGCAGGGTGCGTTTGCTGAGGAGGCTAATTGACTTGCAGCAACTAATGAATTCAAAGGTTGCAAGGTTGTGATAACAGCGTAATGAGAGAAGGGAATGTCAACACCAGTTGATATTAGCCCTGCTAAATTAAGATGAGATAATGTTCGACAGCTTTTCTGTGGGGAACCGTGGTTCCAGATGTAAAAGCAGATGGTGATGACACAATGTAGAGGCAACAGAAATCTTCATGTTGTAGCTGCACAACAGGTTACAGTGTCATGTCAGAACACACCCACGGTTCCTGGGTTTGTGCTAAACTTTTATTTGTTGTGTTTTCAAGGGATAATATTTGATTCCCCTTCATTAAATGGCCCCTGAAATAATTGTTTAGCCGTTTCCACAATAATAGCTATAAGCTCACCGTATTCTGTATTATGCGTGTTCAATAAGCAACGCAGTAAATGAAACGGGACGGCGGTAAAAAAGTCGCTTCGAGGCAGGTCATTCACGTATGTACAAACACAAACAGGAATATAGAATATCATTAGTTACTTCAATTATAATAAATCTTTATTAGTAGGGCTCTTTTGAAAAGCAATAAAAGCAGAGCAATGAAAGCAAACTAATTAGAAAATCATAGTGGATTTATAGCACAAAAGGTGTCTCATTATTTTCTCTGACAATAAAGACGTTTTTGAATGTCAAACTAACTCAGAAAAGCTTTAAGTAAGTTACCAAAGCGGAAGGATGTGTAGCTTCTTGCCTTCAACACACTCTATGTGTACACTAAATAAAAAAAGAGGAATGTGCCATCTGGAGTGAGTGTGTTGTCACCCTGACTTGACATGCAGTAGGTGGATGTGGCTGTAACTTTGGTTGTAATAAGACCTCTCTGCAAGGACTACACCTACCTGCTGTAATCCAAACTGTCAGAACCCTGCTGGCTCGTCTCCGTGAAAGGCACTGAGCCCTTTAATAACCTCTTCCACCGAAACCTGGCTATTCAGGCATTCAGCTTATATGAGAAAATTAGAAGAGTGAGGAGATGCGAATTGGACAATGGCAAAACAAAACTGTCACGGCTGTGACACTTGAATATTTTGCTTATGACTGTCAGTGTGTTTCACGTTTGAACATGACAAATGTCTACAAACTATTTTTTTTCCGGAGTCATTTAAACCATTTTCAAACATACTGGATTAGTGTTACTGAACGTTTTGCACAACCTATTCATATACAACTTTCCTAAAAATGAAATTTAACTTTATATGACAGAAAATGAAAAAGACATGAGGCCTGTCACAGCTCACTGCCATAAAAACAGCAGCATCAAACTGATGAACTCAATTGGTGTTTCATCTCAGGTACAATAAGAATCCCTTTGTTTTAACGGGGACCGCTGGGGTCCGGCGAGGTGGACCTCATTGGCATGTCAATGTCTGTTACCAAGATAAGCGCTATTGGTCTCACTTCCTTCTCAAACAAACAAATCCTCAAGGATTCTTTTTTTTTTGTTTGTTTAGTTTTTAGAAATTTAAGTCAGTCATATGAGCTACAGCACCAGCATCACACCCAACACCCCCACTCCCAGAAATGAACCTTTGTTTAAAATGCTCCTTGCATGTGTTGTTGGAAGCAAGTGATGCTGAAAATCTCGAGAGGCATCTTAGTTCAATCACGCTGAGCTGAACTTGAACATGTTGTCTAATAAAGCCTCGTCCCCTCTGGCGGACGGAAATGTTCAGGGAGAAATAAACTTGTGACATTTTCTAATGAGGAATGGCAGACAATTAAGGCTTAGAGTGGGATTATCTCCTCATGTATGACCCTAACTTACATGATGAGATGGAAAGCTGTGCTCAAGCAAGTAATAATGCTCATAATTCTGGCCTCGTATGCTTTCTTTTTTTTGTTTTTCAATTCCTTGTCCAAATGTCACATCAGATGGGGGATTATTTATTGTGTCAGGAAGTGCTGGAGCAAAAGCAGCATCTCACATGAGTGTAAGGCCACTGACATCAGTTTAACCCAAGGGTCTGTCTGTGAAATGTCAACTTCCTTAGCAACTTGAAAAATAAACCTTGCAAAATGTGGTGAAATGACACCGGCAAGGTATCATACAGGAATATTTCTTAGTGATTTCAAATATAACAATATTATAAAGCCTAATTTTTTATTTAGCATGTGAAAATATAAACATTTTGCTCATTCCTAGTATCCAAATGTCCTCCATGAACATTCTCACGTGAAGGAGACTTGCGGACGGAAAAGGGACAATCTAGCATGCCATCTTGAGTTGGTGTCAGAAAGTAACACCCGTCCACTGCCTCTTCTCGGTGGCTGCATAAATAGCTGCTCAGATCGCTGATTGATAATTATCCTTATCTCCAAATGTCTCCTGTTACGAGGAAACAAATAAGGGGAGACAGAAGCCGGAGCTGGCAGACGGAGGTCAGTGGAAGGACTTCTACATTTCATCTGGCACGCATTGAGAGATGGAGGTGCCACAGAGTGACAGCCTCCGACCCTTAGGTGAGATCTGAAAGGGATGATAAAGGTAACTGACGGAGAGAAAATTGGCAGATAATTACAAAGGCTAGAGGGGCACATTTTGTCTCCCCTGTCGCTTCCTCTCTATTATATAACACCAACACACACAAACACACACATTTTAATTCCACAACAGCGACGAGTCAGTGTTGAACAGCGTGCAGCATCCACAGGTAGGCAATGAAATTACCTGGACCTCTTGTTCCATTATTATACCGGCTTGTTGTTGTGTGCTTTGGCTGGTTTTCAGGAAGTGCAGCTGAAATATATTATTTCACAATCTTTAAAAGGACACATCCTCCATTAAGAGCATATAGGGTATATCTGTGCTGGAGATGCTGACAAATGAGGCGGCTTTACATCCCGGCTCTCTGCTGCTTGAAACTACATCAAGGATAATGGAACATCTAAGGCTCCGTTTGTAATGTTGTTCTACCTCGTTTCGGGTTTGAAAATGTCGTCTATTGATCAGGTGACACAGTGTCAGACCGGATGCTTTGTGAAGTTGCATGGCGAGCAGGTACAAACTGTCGGAGCTGTGCACTTTTCTCAACAGCAGTAGAGATTTTCAAATCAGCCCTGCAACCCTGAATTAGGAACCAACTGGATGATTTCACATGTCCCGTTACATTCACCACCAGCACAGGAAGCGGTGCTCATCGCATCTACAGAGAAGCAGCGAGGTGCATAGGTATGTCTGAGTCTTCGTGCGAGGTCATCAACAATCCTTGTTCCTGGAACCACGATCCTTCCCTAAGTCTGAGCACATTTTAAAAGATCAATATCAAAAATGCAGCAAAAGAGGAAAAACTATTTGAATGTTCTGGTGTTTCTTGACAAAACCTGGACAATCTCAGCCTTTGTTGCCATCAAAACATGTGAAGATGTGTAGGTAGTGTAACAGCCCGGGATATTTAACATAATTTTAGACAATTTATTAGATTTCACATAAATGTGCCATAAAAAGCTTTAAGCAGCCAATTGTCAACATGTGCTAAAAGCAAGTAGTTTAATACCCATGTGTTATTCAATGCATAACTGCGATACATAAAATGAGTTGAGTTTTCATTATCTTGACTAATTGATTGATTAATTGATTGATTAATTGTTTGACAATGTGTCGACACTATAAAACACCGTTGAACGTTAGTTAATGTTAATGTTTTAAGGCTTCTTCCAAATAAGAAATGAAACAATATCTATTGTGTAATTAAAGTGTTTTCTGAAGGGGATTGTGCCAAATGTACCGAGGGATGCTTTCCCCGTGTCCTGCCTTCTACCTGTTCATTTACTTCCCACCCTCAGTTATAATTTGTCCTAATGTGATGTTTGTGCTGTCCCCCTATCTTTCTCCCATTAGCCACCTCTGTCGTCCATTAATCACGTCATGCGTTTTCACTGGATGAACTCCAGGGAGTGCTGAGGGGATCCGAGGACTGAACTGCACTTGAACTGGAAAAAATGCGGCAGCCGAGCATCTGAAACAAATCGAGTCTTAAGAAACTTGCACGTCCACATACATACGTGTGTGTTTGTGTGTGTGTGTGTGTGTGAGAGAGAAAGAGATTACAGTAAAGCGCCGCTCTGTGCTGTGCTGCTGGCTTACTGGCAATACTGCACTTTCCTTTTAGTAATGTTATTCTTTCTGAAGTGTATTCTTAATCCCAAACAATGTTTTTTTTTTTTTCCTTCTTCACAGCCACCCTTGCTGACTCGAACTGACAGAGGTAAGGTGGGCGCAGATATATCACATTCTGTTTCAGAAGTGATGGCTTGCTAGTCTTCTCTGTGAATGTGAGAGAAATTGCAGAAGACACTGTTCTCTTTGCACCGAACAACATGCCGCTCAATAAATTGAAGGCATGTGATCTCTGGGCATCCAAGGCGTCAATCTTCAATTACTCTGTAGCTGAGTCCTCTCACTGGACCGCTGAGGTGAGTTTATTTGTTTTCACACGTGGGATTATTGTTTTGTTTCTGTGCAGTTGTTTTATGGACAGAAGCAAAATGAGGAGTTATAGGTGTCACTGTGAGGCCCAGCTCCCAACCAGACACATAACTTACACCTAAAAGATTACTGCTGCATTTCAGGAACCGGGCCTATTCACTTTCGGCCAGAGAGGCAACCGAGAAGATTGAAACCCGTCTCGTATCTGCCTGAGTCGTTTAGCTTTAGCTGTTGTTTTTATTCATTCGCCAAAATGCAAAATATGGTTTAAACACGAGACTTTGTTGCCCATCACATTCGTGCCGATGAATCAATCAAATTATTATCTAACCTCGCATAATAGAGGAAAATGCAAATATCACAAGATTTGTGGTTACTGATGTTGTATTTTTCCTGTTTTTTAATAAGTTAAATCAATGCAGCATATCACCGTGCACAGCAGTACATTTTTGCATCACTGGTCATAACTTGTTCAGAGCAGATTTGCAGTTTGTGGAAACCAGTTCAGCTCAAAACAAACCCAACACAAGCACTGCACTGAGCTCAGCAACAGAGTTATCACGTTGTGATTGTTCCTGTGGCATTTGCAGCCTTTTAATCAGCTCTTAAGAGGAAGTAAAGTACCGTGAGGTTCCACCGTTAAAAGCTCCTGATTTGGTGGGTGAAAATGGTCGGTTGAGTACAGCCAGTGCAGTTTAAAGAAACATCCACACGAATGTGGTGCAGGTGCTAAAAACGGTGGTTTATTATGAAGGAATAAACCTCTCATAAATCATAAAAAGTTAACACTGTACATTTTTCATATTTTGTTATTTTCTTTATTATTTAAACATTTGTAAAATCTAAATAAAAACCTTATTTATTCATTTTTGTGTAATTTCACTACTCATTTTACATGAATAAATAATACTGCAAAATCCGTGATCCATAATTGAGTGCAAAGGACAATGATTTGATGGTGATCCATTACCGGATCAATGGCCTTGATCACAGAGAATCCAGATGAGCCAGCATGGCTCTAGGTATAGAGGGCTTGCTCCATTATACCCGAGACGAGCGAGGGCAGTCCTAATTGTCTAAACAACACACCCCACATTCCTCATTTGATGTGGTATTGACATCCAACATATTGGATTCCATGCTGGAGCAATCAGACCAGGACTGCAGCATCGGGGCACTTTGAGACGCGACCAGGAGCCAGGATAATTAACATTTATTGATACATGACTGCTGTAAGCCTGTTTGCCCAGTGAATTAAACCAGCTCATTACAGGCTTAATGGTGGGTAGGGGAGATAAATAATAGATGCCAGTCCACTCACTGGCACTTTAGCATGCATCAGGAGACCTCGCCGCCACCGCTTCGCCCGCCCCCTCTCGCCCCCCCACCCTCTCCACCAATGCTGACATCAATTTGCCCTACACAAAGTCAAGACATCCTCCCTTGAAACCAAAACTGACATCACCACTTCAGTCCAATCAAGTGGTCTCCTGTGGGCTCGGTTGGAGGCTTTAATGGCAGCAGTTGTGGATAAAGGTTAGGTTAAGCTGGGGTACTAAATCAGAAATATGATCATGCGCAGAGACTTTTTTAAATAAAGTGAGGGTGTCATAATTATCAGCATAAATAATGGTTTCATTGTTTATTTACGTGTTGTTATTCCTGGGACACGTCTGGGATTTTGATGAGACAAACAGATGTCCACAGATGTTTGTAGGGTGTCCACACGCTGTAAGCGAGCTCACTTTCTCTAGTTTGACCCCCCACCACCACCACCCCCCACACGCACATTACTTCTGTGTGCAGGAAGGAAACGCGGGGAAAAGCAATACGTTTAAGCGGAGCGTTACTGCAAACCGCTCTGACAAACAGATGATGCTTTTTGTTGTGCTTCTTATCTTCTCTGCCTCCGCTGTCTTTTCCAATTGTTCTCCCCCCTGACAACATAATTTTCACACTCCTGCTCCCCCCACCTCCCTCTCTCTCCTGTAACCCTGCATGAAACGCTGTCTTATCCGGCTTTAACCCCAAACACAGAGCACTTTCAGCTGCTGCTCTGTCTTGTAAAATCTGCTCAATTCAAAAGCTCAAGAACATCCCACACTGAGAGCAGGGCTGGGAACTGGTAATCGTAGGCCACTGCCAGCCTCATCTTTTTTTCAGACGTCCAGACTTATTACTGGTTTCCTGGATCACCAGAGCCTTGAAAAAAAATTATATATTTTTTGTGTGAGATAATCAAGTCTGAGAGACTGATTCCAGAAATGGAGGATTCTGTGCATGATTGCATCAAACATCTTAATACTGTAAAATATTGTAACTTTTTTAAGACTAATATGCTGTTTTTGTTAATGTAATTACTTTGTTGAGTGGGTTTTACAAAAACATTTGACAGAAATCTTACTTTAAGCTTTAAGTGAACTTAAAGGTTTTAATGGTCAACTTACTGTAGGTGTTATTCAATACATAACTGCAATACATAAAATGAGTTGAGTTTTCATTATCTTGACTAATTGATTAATTGATTGATTAATTGTTTGACAATGTGTCGAAACTATAAAACACTGTTGAACGTTAGTTAATGTTAATGTTTTAAGGCTTCTTCCAAATAAGAAATGAAACAATATCTATTATGTAATTAAGGTGTTTTCTGAAGGGGATTGTGCCAAATGTACCATTGGACAATTTACTTCCCACCCTCAGTTATAATTTGTCCTAATGTGATGTTTGTGCTGTCCCCCTATCTTTCATTTTCTAATTGTAATATTTTCAATCCAACAACAATAAAACAATCAACTCCTCTGCCAAATATCAGGGACAAATCTTCAAAAAAAGAGTTGCAAATTTTCAATAAGATGCAGTGGTAAAGTCTTTTAACGTTCAGACAAAAACATGTTTTTGTTTTAATAAAAAATGATTGACACTCAGTCCATCCTTCCATTAATGATTATCTTGTTGATCTTTTGGACAAAAGGAAGGGTTCACTCAGGTGTCCAATCCAACAATAGTCACTCCTCTGCTGGGACAAATCTTCAAAAACAACTTTTTCTAACTGCAGTTATCTTTTAACGTAGACAAATGTTTTGTTTGAATAAAAAAGTTCCAGAGCGTTGATCTTTACTGCTTCCTGGCACAATCGAATAGAGACAGTCTGGCTACAGATAAGCATGGGTGTGAGTTGTTGAGTGAATCATGATGATTCTTTGGTGCCTGCGTGGGAGAAGTCTCTCTTTCCCATGAACAATTGCTTCTGTTATGACCAGATCCCTACTCATTGTTACTGAGGGTCATTATTACTTCATAAATCTTAATAAATGCTTAGTAGCTTGAATTATCTGTTAATCTGGGGAGGAAGTACACTTGAAAGCCGTGCAGGGACCATGTCACAGCCTGAAATATTCTAATAGGAAATGGAACTAAAAGCCTCTTCCTATCATTGGCTTGATAAGGCTTTATTGAATTTGCTCGCTGTTAGATGAGTATTAACGTCTATCTACACTTCCAGAGAACGAGATAAAACAAACTTTGGACCACGAGGCAGTAACTCTTACATGCGTAGGTGCATTTGTTTCCAGTTATTTCTGTCAGTTGGCATTGAAGCAGGTAACACTCTCAATAGCCTAATTCCAATAATCACCCATGGTCATGCGGTGTACACATTTTTTTAAAATCATTTTCCAACAAAGGTCAGGGGATGGAATTGCAACACTCCAACCTTGTCTGTCTCATGGCCACAGTCAGCATTCAGTGGTTGAGTTGTAAGAGCAGTGCTCTCATTGTCCTCATTATGTCACTTCTGACATTTGCTATGCTTTTGCCGGTTTGTTTGATCTGGTTTATAGGAGGACTCCTCCAGTGCCACCCATGAGGGTCTATCAGTATCAAAGCAACACGTCAGAAACCTGACACTCCGACACTGCCGAGGCTGCGCTGGGAGAGCGCTGAAATCTATGTGAAGCCTGCTCTTGTGAATCAAATCATCAGAGGATCTAAGACTGTTATACAGTTTTATGTTTGGCCTGTGTGAGCATATGGATGTGAGAACATAAACAACTGCACAGTGTCGTGTATGTCCGTTTCTCAGGGAACAGAAATGCGGCAGCTGTTCATTGTATCACCGTGCGACTCTCACACCCAGCGTTTTAAAGAATCTCTTGCATTTCGTCAAATACTGTGCCTAGAATTTCTATTTTAGTCACAGCAACCTTCTGTTGAGCCAAACGAAACCACAATTAGCTTTTGGCAATATTGCAAACTTACTTAACATCTACAGTAATGCAAATGATTGCAGGAAATCTTTCAGTAGAAGAATTGCCAAGCTTTCTAGTTGTCTACAGCCCAGCCAAGATTCTCTGTCCTACTGAAAACTGCTTTTTAGAGCCAACGCTGTGAAGGTCAGGGCAACAACAGTTGTGGCCCTGTAAATAATCTTTTCTGCTAACTGAAATATCAGCGCCCATCTAGCAAGGGTTGCAGAACCAGGTGGCCCTTCGATGATCTTGATTTTTTTGCCAAAGTGACTTCTGAATCTTATGGCAAAGTGGGAACACCACTGTGGTTAGCACAAGTTAAAAATTCCAAGGTCTGCTGAAACTTGCTGGATGCATGTGTCATTTCCTATTGCAATTCAGTTCAGTTTAAATTTATTTATATAGCGCCAATTCACAACATAGTCAAGTCAAGACTTTACAAATATGTAGAGGAAACCCAACAAACTTCCCCTCGAGCGAGCCCTCGGCAACCGTGGAGAGGAAAAACTCCCTTTAATGGAAGAAACCTCCAGCAGAACCAGGCTCGGGGTGGGAGGCCGGCTGCCTTGACCGGCTGGGGGTAGTGGAAAGTGGAGAGAGACAAGAAGCATGTGACCTGCAAACAGTTTTCCAAGAAATATCGACTTTGTTCGTATGTCACAACTTCATCCACATAGAAGAATTCCTGTTCTGCAAATTACCAGTAAACTTACATCAGAAATAAATCTAGTCTTTTTTTATCGTTTAGTTGTATATATTTTTTTGTCTGTTAACTTAGTTATAGGTGTCCTCCTCAGAAATCACTATAAAGGACCAGTATGAAGGCACCACATAAAACATTGCACCAATTGCAATACAAATGAAATGTAAGAAAAAACTGTTCCTCCTATGAAAATGGGTTTGAGGTGTCACCGGGGTCAGGTTGGCCTAAAATCATGAAAAACTCAAATTTACTAGTTTGTTAAAGCATATTGTGTTGTTTCTGGCTGTGCTTGTAATTCAGCCCATAAGCACTTCATGCATTAGACTTAACTGGCAATTGTGAACCATTGATTTGGGAGTATTTATTCCTGCTGATGAAAGAGTAAATAACAGGGACATATCCTCCCAGGAACCGCAGGAAACCTTTTTTCATGAATCAATACTGCAATGTCCTTTTACAAACCAGAATGTGCCACAAAGTGCACATTAAAACGTTTAAAAGAATCTAAAATAAAGCTAAATAAACTAAAACATTGGCTGGTATTGCCATGTAACAATGTGCTGTTCCAAAAAATATTATTTATCAATTTTTATTTGAATGTGTTATTTTAATGTTAATTACTAATTCTGTGAATATGAATAGTTCAATGATGTACTAGCTTCTATATGAGCTATTATTTTAGCATGATAGTAACAACAACATAAATGACTGTTGCACCCTCTGTTCCTGCATTGCACTCCAACAAAGAGCACTCTGGTCAAGATGAGTCAGATAAATTGAATGTCGTGCCAACTCGACACCAATCTGCCTTTAAAAGGGAGCAATTACCTTTTTAATTAATGATTTTATTCTATTAATTTTTTTTACAAACAGACAGTAAAATATAATCACCAGTTCTGCTGAATTAAGCTGATTGTGGTGACTGAAATGGTGAAGTCCAAGAAGAACTAATTTCACCTTAACTGGTGAGCTTCACCTCATTTAGTGAATGTTAAAACCCAAAATTAGTGCTGGCAGGAGAACAAATGTAAATTACAGTCAAATTATATATTAGTCCTGCTTCAGTGATTTTAACTGCACAATAGAACAGACGGAAACCGGTGACCGCACTGAATTGCTCTGCGACATTGTAATTTTCTAGAAACACTGGTCAATCTCTGCTCAACAGCAAAACAACATGTGTCCAACAGCTTTCCATTTGGAAACTAATGGAGCTGCTGCTTCGAGATGTTTGAGGCAAGTAAACTGAAACGACACCAAACCGGCTGCTGAGGTGTGATGATGATTAACTTCTGCGCCCCATGTTACATAAAACAAAAACCTCATGATGCACATGCAGGTAAACCGCACGTAGACCCGTGGCCGCTTTTACAAGCGCTTACACTCACATATCATGCGAAATCCTTTATCCCCACCCAGGGAACACAAAGCCTCTGATGTTTTCATCATTCAGTGTCTGATCCCGCTTTGGTTCTCTACCCTAAAGCCCGGCCAACTGAAGTGGCCAGGTGCAGCCTCTTCAGAGCAGCTAACACAACAGCCCTCCAGTCACTGTGTTCTCACCAACGCCACAATCATAGGTGACAAATTATTCTGCTTTTTCACACTCCAGGACTGAAAACATCAAGTCAACTATCCAATTTTTCTTCTTTAAAATGTTGGCTGGTTGCTGGTAGCGGCCACACTTGCATATTTTCTCCCTCAGCATATTTCACTGATTAATTGCTTGATGTTTCAGATGATGGAAGATCTAAACAAATCCACAGTAGAAACCATAGACATTTACACCAAGACTGCATTGCCAACTGGAACATACATCAGCATCAGCACCATGCTGGACCGGGTAAAACTATAAACCTATACAATCAACTTTTCTAAATTTAAAAAACATAGTTTTTGATTCAGTGAATTGATTTTATGTAAAATAGTTTTATTTGAAATTCACCCACTTCATTTATTTGTCAAGCATGGATTAGGCATAACTTGCCAAATGCAATACTTCTCTTTCTTCTTATTATTATTATATTCTGAATTTTTATAGTAATCATATTTTTATAATAATATATTATGTAAAACCTTGTTGCACATTTCACATATGCTCAGATTTACCAAGATATACAGAGACTTCTTAATAATGACTGATCTAAAGGATTCCCCATGACAAAAATTGTTTTCCACCATTAAGCAGTTTACTTCATGTGAGCCTATGTTCAAACACACACACCTTGTCTTGAGTGTTCAGCAGCCTCAGTAACGGCAGACAAAACCTTTTTTGTGCAATTTCAACTCAACAACATCAAAACATCCATCGCTTATCTATAACTGCTTATCCTGTGTGGGGTCGTGGGGTCGTGGGGTAGCTGGAGCCTATTCCAGCTGTCATAGGGCGAGAGATGGGGTACACCGTAGACACCCGGGACACCATTCTTCCCCGGTCCATTACGGCAGCGACATGGACGTAGACGGCAAATCAGCCAATGTGGTGTCTACATGTGTATGTCTTTAATAAAGACATAAGGTTCATAACATAAATTCATGAACCTTTTTCAACAAACATTGTTACTTTCTACATAATAGAAATAAAGGGATTACATTTAACATTTTACGTATGTATCATTGTTTTAAATGAAGATTAATATACAGAGAATTGCACTTAAATCAATAAATCTTCACAATGTTTCCATTGTTCTTTACCAGTTTCAGTTTTGTGCTTTCAGCCGAATAGCTCTAAAAACCTGTTGTGCACTACTTGCTCAGCACCAAATGGCACACAGCTCCCGTTAAAGGACGAGCTGTTGAACATAGTGGTGCCTTTACCATTTAGAGAGCCAGCTGTTTCCCTCAGGTGTTGGCTCGAGCACAAAATCAGAGTTAATAGAGAGTAAATATTGGACTTATATTCATCTGATGGCCTGAGGCTTAAACCCAAATTAATGGATATGTTTCTCCATTAACTGCTGGATATGTGAATATCTGCCAAGGCTGTCACATCAGCTTGCGTAAGCTCACACTAAATGGCCAAATGTGGCAGGTAAAGGTTTTAAGTCTAACGGGTGGTCCGAGAAAAACCTTTGCCTGTGATTGTTGTAAAGTCAAGCCACTGGTCCCACATTAGGCTACAGGTCTGAATGGGATCAAAAGTCAGGTTACCAGGACAAAGAGTCATAAAAATCAAACTATAGTCCTTTGTCTGCGCTGGAGCGTGACTGCAGTCGTGCGCCTGAACGAGAAACACAAAAGGACATTTTCCACGGCTGCACACAAACAACACAAACCAGTATGCCACATCATCACCGCGGCCTCATCTATTTGCTGGTAAATGCACCATACAGTCACAAACAACATCTGTTTAATTACATGCCATTAAATCATTAGCTGATGTCCATATAATGAGATCATCAGCGGGGATGTTACCGCCTAACACATTCCTTTTCCCGCCAAACCCTGACTCCTGCATTTTTTGGGCAGCTCAGCGTGCCAACCGCTGTAATCAACCCCCACCTCTCTCACCACCACCACCACCACCACCACCGCCTCTCTCAGCCATTCTTCTGCTCCATTGAGCACAGAGCCACTCGCGCCCCTCTCGTTCTCTACTCAAGCAGAATCATTGGCGGTGACAAACATCATTACAGTGTTCCTCAACGAGCCCTCCACCTTTAGCTGCATGTTGTAGCCCGCGGGGGGCTCTTCTCCTGAGTGGGATGTATGTGCTGACCCGTATTCGCGTGCTCACAGTTTGACCGTCCACCGCAGTGAATCACACACCCAAGTCACTTCCCTGTCCTCTCTTCTTCCAGGATATTATGCATTAGCTGGGCGTCTCTGGGCGAAGAAGACTGACATCATGTAGCCTTTTCATTATAAGTTAGTAAAATTGTGTTGACTTGATCTGCATGACTGACTTAACATTTGTGCTGAAAATACAAATGAGAGGAGAAAAACGCTAAAAAAACCAGCATTTATCAAAAGTAACTGCACAGTGATTTAAGAAATAAAAACTTCTGCGTGGTACACGGTGAGAAACAGTTCACACCCAAAACAATTGTTAACCGCACATGAAAATGCAGTTTAATATAAATATATATATATATATTTAATATAAATATAAATATTTGGTTCACAGTTTTTGGTTGGCAGATGAGCAAATGTCATTAAAAATTTCAAGTGACAAAAAATATAATTATATAAAGATATAGCAAATTTTTTTATGCAGAGCCAAGAACTCTAAAAGACTTTTGTCACGTACAGCCATAATTGTTCTTCTGTTTTCTCATATACTGATGTTCTGTCTAATGTAAATTACAGTTACTTTGTGATTTGAAGGCACTAACATGGATGAAATGTTAATCCATGCACTATTACAGACACGCTGTCAAAGAGTCTGCGGGGCTCAAATGTTCCTTACAACACAAAAGTGCTTAAAGAAAGTCTCCTGCAGACTCTTTCAAGTGTTAACACTTTGGGCCCTCTGTGAAATTGTCATAAATATTGAGTTACCTAAAAGAGCCAGGCATGTCCCTGGGCAGGCTTTTTTATATATTCTAAACCTATTATTTCATGAATTATTCAACAATTATAATTACACATAATTCTCTTGCGACTATTTTGACTACACCACTAATGTTGCTGAAATCCAGGCCATAAAATTCCGACTGGGTCTGACCAGCAAACAAATAATGTCGTGCTTCTTTGTGTTCGTACATCTAATGTGGGTTTTGGAGGTACATCAGTGATGCAGCTCTGGGTACGAGGCATGTGGTGACTTTGACCTTTCATAACCTTGGCAGGATGATGTCGGGGCCAACTGTGAGGCCGGCTGTCCATCTCTCACTGGGCCCTTTCCTTTAAGTGACAGGCCTGGAAAATTTGCCAACACATTCTTTTTTCCGGCGTTACAGTACGTTAACGTACATCTTAAAATATGGACAATGCAGTTATTAAATTATGGGGAAAACATCTTTGTTGGCAGCAGTTTTGATACAAAAAGAAAAATAAAACCACGCTGTGCCAGCATAGAGACATAATCTTGTTTATGCTGACGCGGCTCCCTGTAAGTACCCTACACCTTGTTTGTGCCATCGAGTGCGGTTCTGCTGGTCTTTTAAAGAACAAATCGTGAGGAACAGATGTACCTGTTGTCAGAGATGGAAGACCCCGTGGGGCATTGCTAGCTCTGTGTTCAGGGATCATGTGTCCCCCCCTGTTAGCGAGTCCAAGAGGTGCGTGACACATTTGTGACAGGTGGATTGCCAGGTGTCCACGCTTTTATGTCCTCTGGCAGCATTTTCAAAAGACTATTCAAGTGGCCATTAAAATGTCTTTGCAGATTTTAATGGGCCAAACAGGAAAGCGGTGACCAATCTGCTCCACCTGGATTAAACGCTCAAGCTATGAATTCATGTGTTTGCAGGTGCCTCAGCCGAAAGTGTGTTTGCTTTTGCTTTTAGCAAAGTTTGTTCGCTAGATTTTTAATTGTTGATACACTAAATGATATGAAATGTTATCCGTTCAGTTGGATCGCAAACAATATGCCTCGCAGTATGTGGTGGTGGATGAAGTACTCAGGTTATTTACTGAGTGACAATAACACGACGTGGAAACACTCTGAACAAATCCTGCACATGCACTTAGCTAAACAAAAATCTTCACGCATCAAATGTAAAATTATATTAATGTAACCCCTTGCAAAATTATATTAATTCGACATCAGTGATGTGATGGTTTTGGATTATAATTAGTGATGCATTATTGTGTTTATCATTTCAATGTTTTAGCTTGTTATGCTGGAGATCATTTTAATGACCTTAATTGCTGATTTGAGGATAATATGTTTTGAAAACTAATAATTATAACTTGAATTGAACTGCTGGGTATCTTCATTTCACACTGGAAATCAATAAATTCTCTTGATTATAGTTTGATATGATAAATGTAGTAGAGTTAAAGTGTGTTATTTTCCTCTGAAAGTCTCTTTGCGTCTAAAGTCGGAGAAATTTGTACTTAAGTAACGGTGCATTTCTTTAAGACCATCTAAGGAGAAGTATCAGCTTTTGGAGATACAGTTCACTCTGATGAGTAATGTGAAAACAGCTTCCCCTTAGAAGTAGGGACAAACTAAGTGGCATGCAAAACAGAAAGGTGAGATGACTCCTGAAAGCTAATGTGACTGTGTGTGTGTGTGTGTGTGTGTGTGTATAGGAGGTAGTACACCTGTAAGCCCTGCACTCACTGGAGCAAAGCCTATTAGAACAAGCATAAGACACATCCCTCAGACTGTGAACTTTAAACACACACATGCACATGAACTCCCACACAAAGGCAGTGAAGACAGCGTACAACGCAGGCATGAATTACCATCTTGATCATGCCCACAGCGGCCGCGATGTCATGCAAACTTATTGTTCTGTCTAATGCCGAGGTCACCTTCAACAAGACAACACGTCTAGGTGGTGTTGTGCTGTCTGCAAGGGTGATGCTTTGTTCTAGCCACACAGAGTATTTCTCATCCCTTGCAAATGCTTCTTCATCAACTGACAATGAAGAATCCAGTGGCTGTCAAGGGTAAACGTATTGTTCTGCACCCGGCAGAGGCTGCTGGGATCTAAGCAAGCGCAAACACGAGGTGTGGTATTCTAAAATCCACTTAATGCAACAGTAATGCTGTTCCAGACACAAAGTTTATTTCTGATCCTTTCTGAAAGCTTAGTCATTCCATTGACAGCAAACCACTGTAACTGTCTAGCATTTAGTATCTCAGGCTCTTTTGTGCTTTGTCCAATATTTGGTGCAGATTAAATATTGATTTCTATACATTTTGGAACACTGTGAAAAATGTTCCCTTGAGTTGGATTATACGGGGCGTTACTGGAGGCCACTCATCATTTTTCTGATCCCTACAATTTGACTCAAGAGGTGAGATTATACCATATACTTTGCTCTCGTGGCATTTCAATGTTTGAGTTATTTGAGTGTTCAGTAAGCCTTTCTCAAACGACTCGCAGGGCTGAAATCACACTAAACTTACTTTCCACTGCGCTAAGTCTTTAAAGCAATCAAGGCTGAGGAGAAAATAGACAATCTCCAAGAGAGTATCTCATGCTGATTTGCTTCCCATGCTTACTCAAATAGTCTGGCTCTTTATCAAATTGGATTGGTGTGTTTGAATGGGACTGAAGTCCCTTTCGGTCAGCAGAAGATTAATATTGATTTAATCTGAAATTGTTAAATATGAGACAGATGGCGACAGTGGAAAGATTTAGAATTTTGAAACCATTTTAATAGTCTTCACTTGGTATCTGTCGTCTTTTCTTCATGGAGACAAGTCATCTGTGGAGCCTAGAGTGTTCCTCAGGGCTCCAAGAATAAGTGTATGGAGAAATGGCCACACTGCAGTGTTTGTGTGGATTGGACTGTAAGACTAATAACTTGCCATAAAAACACTGACACCAATTGTTTGAATCATTATGGTGCTCCAGCAAAATGTTTCATGAGTGTATCCAAATTAATTCACTGTAAACTGAAATTCTAGTTCTCACAGGACTACAGTAAAGGTGTAAAACTGAATTATAATTTTATGAATTAATAAACTCCTCTAATAAACCCGGTCCTATCCTCACTATATGCTGCTATAATTACCGTAGATGTTGCATATAATCATTTCCCGTGGCTGAGTGATGTTGCGAAAAATGAGAATTGGTTTCAACTGTAGAACAGAGGCTGTTTCAGCATCCCTCTCCACAGCTCATTAAAAGCTCTCTCCTTGTGCCAGTAGATAATTACAAAGACTAACTGCAAGCTCTCACCTTGAAATACAAAAAAGCCTCATCGGGGCCAAATGTGGGTTATCTGTTTTAAAAACGATAACAGCAAAGTTCACACAGCCAACTCGGATGAGTCCTACTTAACTTGTAATTACAGATATTAGAAGGACTGTGATGATGTGGCCTCTGTTCTCGTCTGAACACCAGGTAGTGAACTCCGGAGTATCCACAAGTGCACTACAAGGTTGACGCTCGCCTTGATGTTGTTCTTTTATCCCTCTGCCCCACACACAGAAACAGTCTTTGAGCCTCCACAGATGCTGGTGAGAGCTAGGAAATCAATGCACTCAAACAGGGATAAGAGGGGATTGGTTTTGGATAACTCAGGGTGTCTTAGTGTGCATTATTCATTAGACGGGAGAGAGACAGTCACAACTGCTGCCACTGCAGAGGTGTACTGGAGACAAAGAATATACAAGCTGAACCGTACAACAGGCGTACTGCACTTCCTCTTATGTTTAGGTTTGCCTTGCTCTCGCAACACAGCTTCTGATAATGTTGTACACTTATTTGAAATGGAGACAAGGGGAAGGCCATTTCTGCAGTGGGCTGTCAGGCTTTTCTGCCTTTATGCGGTAAATATAAAGTTAATATGTATTGTGGGATCGTAATTGCTGCCCTCAAAAGAGCTACAGAGTTGTTGCTAATGGAAAGAAAACTTTGAGCAACCAAGCATCAGACCTTCGCTAAGGTGTTTCCTGATTGACCAAATAAGTAAAATTAACGATCATCAGAATCAGAAAACTGTTTGTTCGCAGGCGCAGTTAAGAACACTTGACAGCACTAGGAATTTGTCTTGGTGTCAGGTGCAAACACAAAATCTACACAAAAAAGTTGAGGTGCAAAGTTGTGACACAATGTGAATGTACAACGTGAGGTATTACAACTTGGAAAGTTAAAGTGACTGTCTGTAAGTTGGGGGGGGTTGGCTGCTGTTCAGCCGGCTGACTGCAGTGGGGAAGAAACTGTTCTGGTGGCGTGAGGTCCTGCTCTTAATGGACCGGAGCCTCTTGCCAAAGGGGAGGGACTGAAAGAGTTTATGTCCGGGATGAGAAGGGTCGGCTGCGGTTCTGGCTGCTCGTCTCCGGGTCCTAGAGACCTACAGCTCCTGAAGAGATGGGAGGTTTCAGCCGATCACCAGCGGGTGACGCACTGCAGCTTGGCTTTGGCCTTGGCCGTGGCTGCAGCGAACCCGACTGTGATGGCGGATGTAAGAATAGGTTCAATGATCGCAGTGTAAAAGTTCACCACCATCTTTATAGGGAGGTGGAACTTCTTTAGTTGCCGCAAGAAGTACAGCCTCTGCTGAGGCTTCTTAGCGAGGGAGCTGATGTTCTGCTCCCACTTGAGGTCCTGGGTGATGGTGATGCCCAGGAAGCAGGAAGACTCCACAGAGGTCATCGGAGTGTCGCAGAGGATGACAGGGAGGAGGGGGGATGGGTACTTTGTGAAATCTTGTCTTGAGGGCATTGAGCTCCAGGTTGTTTGTGCTGCACCATGACACCAGGTGGTCCATCTCGCTCGCGTAGGCCAACTCATCTCCATCAGATATGAGGCCGATGAGGGTGGTTTCATCTGCAAACTTCAGGAGTCTAACAGACTGGTGTCAAGATCTGCAGCTGTTGGTGTACAGAGAGAATAACAGGGGAGAGAGGACGCAGCCAGACGTCAGGGCAATGGGTCTGTAGTCACTGAGTCCTGCGATCCTCAGCCTTTTAGGGGCTGGCACGATGGTCGAGGCCCTAAAGCAGACTGGCACGTGCCAGGTCTCCAGTGATGTATTGAAAATGTCTGTTCACACTGGAGCCAACTGATTGGCACAGTGCTTAAGGGTGGGGGTGACAGAGTCTGGGCCTGCAGCTTCGTGAGGGTTCAGCCGTTTAAACAGCTTATTCACATCTCCCTCTTTAAAGGTGAGAGGTGTGAGGGGCAGAGGAGAGAGACACTGAGGTGTGAAGCTGTGTAAGTGGACCAGGTGTGATAGTGGAGGTGGGGGGGTGCTGGCTGGGGATCTCAGGTCTGTCATGATACCAGCCTAAAGACATCACCATGCACTGAACACATGAATTAACACTGAACACATGATCTTTTGTTTGCGTTGCTAGTGTTAAGTAAAATTCATCACTAGCAGAGTCTAATGTGTGGATTTAATCATTAAAACTCTTTAAGTTCACACTAAATAATTAACTGAACTTTGTTGTTGGAAGACAAAATGTTAATACTTGTGGGTGGCCACAAGACATATATGTAATATGTAGATAATATGGGAGATAATAAATAATAATTAATAATAAAATACTGGGGCAAACACAATTCCATGTGAACTTCCAACTGCAGTAACTCTGAGCCACCTTGCTTAGGGAATCTGGACACTATTGGTTCACTTATAGTTCACCTAAAAAACGGTTAATTATCGCTCTGACAGCACCAAACATCAGTCGCACCTTCCTGTCCTCAGTCTGTCTGTGCTGAGTGCTTTGCTGTCAGGTAGTTGCACCACATCTTTCGATGTGGCCTTTTATCACCATGGCAGAGTGTTCTTCTCTGTCTGTGTTTTACTCAGTGTGTTGTAAAATTGTATGTACTAGTGCATGTATGAATCTGTGATGTTTTATGTGCTTGACTGCGGAGAATCTGAAACTGTCTTGAAGACTTTTGTTGGTTTTCTTTTATTTGTCTCGTATTGTATATTTATTAACGATCTTAAATGCTTTGTAACTTTGGTCTTAAAATATATTTACAAGTTCTGTTCTTTAGGTGCGACTTTATTACATCTTTCAAGGGACTGCGAATGATAAATAGGTCCTTGGCAAAGTAATGTTCATTAATGTGCACCTGAAAATGCACTGAGGCCTCCACTCCTCCTTTTTCCACAACCTCCCTGAAGCACCCAAACCCATTTAGTATAAAAACATGTTTTCTGGTTTTTATGCTTGACAAAGGTTAAAGTTGTAATTTTCTTACAGTCAGTTTGTTCTTTGAAGAGCTAGCTGTCACTTTAACTACCGTAGAGAATAAAAGCTGAAGACGGTGAGTATCTTGGTGGTGCATTCAAATTCTTTTTTCAAAAGTGCGACGTGTTTCAGCAAAGTATTTAATTTGCACAGGCACAGAAAGATGCACAGGCACACAAATCAATATTTAGATGCAAGTTCTATATGCAGGTGTTGCTTTGATTGAGTTACACTCAATTGGTGATTTGCCACGTTCCTTCATCAGACTTCACATCGCTGTAGGATGCATTGACACAGGTACGGTATAGGCGCCGGATTCTCCCATTCATAAGTGAATGATTAGAAAAGTAAACAAATCAAAAAACAGATTGAAAGAACCGTTAATGATTCCACTCATCCACTTTTCATTACAGCTGAAATAGCAATAATTGATTAATTTTGAAGTAGTCTGGGTTGTAACCTCCTTTCAAAGGGACAACTACCTCTATTTCATGGTTCAGGAACTCAGCTTTTCTAAGTGAGAAGACAGATTGGCTCAAGGTTAAACGCTCTGGCAAGACAGTCATTAGTGTGCAGCAAGTGAAGGCTGGTGGTTAGAGAGAGAACTCTACCTCTTGATTTTCTGTGAGATATCTCCCACACAGACAATTTGGCCCACAGAGCCAAAAGTCACAAGTCAATATCAAAGCCCTTGTGTTGTACCATTTCAAACAAACATCACTAATTAGAAAAAAAATAATATTTGACTTCACGGGAAGGTATTCTTGAGTGCTTGCTTGGTGCTAGACATGCATAATTAGATAATAAGGATCTTTGTTTTATTTATTTTTTCTTAAACATATGTCGAGTGATCCCACAAGTGTTTGTTTGATATGTAAATAAGATAATTACGCAACCCAACGCAAATACATACCCACCTGTATCTGTATGTTTATAAAATGTATTTACACAGTTACTATTTAAGGATGCAAAGTCCATATGAGATTATAAAAAAAAACAGTTTGAGTTATGCAAATTGGAGAGTGATAAAACAAAACTTTGTAATAAAACTAAATCACTCAAGCTGTTTATTCAGTGTACGTCTTTCTTTATTAGCTGTTTCAATATATACTAAGAACCAGAATACTTGAGGAGTTAGCTGTGTGTATCCCTGTCTCCTGAAACTTCTTTTTATCTAAAAAAAAAATGTCTCAGCAGATGAACAACAAACACAAAAAATGTTTCTTCTAAACACATCTGCAAAAATTTTCATTTCGATGTACAGTATTTCTGACTTTTCTATGCCTACATTATGGAAGACAAATGATCAACACACGCCCTATAGTTTTTATTCCTTCTTTCTTGGCTGAATCCCATTCGTGAACTTCACCTGTGCTTTCAGTGCAGCAGCATGCCATATATTTTTCTGGAGCTGCTCCACAGCCACGATTTCAGCTCGGATGAAATCGTGCCGCTGTACATTGCTCCTTGAGTGAGTGGGTAGATATGGGGCTTCTTGACAGATCCAAGGCAGCTACCTGTCAGACTGCAAGCTGCACACACAGGTGTGCCACAGGGGATGTGTGTACTATCCTCTCCTACACTCACTGTACATCTGCGATTGTAATGATTGTATGTGCTTACGTGTCCATCCAGTTTCACTTGACTTATGAGCTTCCAAAAATGGATCTGAGCTGGATCTGAGCTGCGAAGACAGTGGGGCATTCTTACATCACAGTGTTTGTTCAGTAAAATGACTTTCTTATAGAACCACCGACAAATGTCCATTTTTGATTTTTGGTTAGAGCAGATGACCACACAAGTGTGTTTTTATGTTGGTTTATGTTGTTCAAGTACCAGTAAAAGGTCCAAAGGAATACACACAGATAATTACTGTACTGAACTTAACTGTATAGTTCCCCTCAGCACTACAGAACTTTACAGCCTTGATTATGCATCCTCAAGTTTTTATGTTTTCTGTCGCTTTCACATTATTATATCAGTTGCTAAAGCTTCAACAGTTAAACTGATCAGATTAATCTACTGTAAAGCACCTGCCCAAACCGAAGATGGAGTTATTGAAAAACTCTGACGTGGCGTACGTCGAAGCTGAAGGGTCAGTTATTTGCCTCAGGATGTGGACAGAGTTAAATCTAATCCAAGCTGAAATCATCTTGTGGACATGTAAACAAGCAGCAACTTTAGCATATCAACACAGAAATTCCATGTATTATTAGCCTGCTCATTAACCTAATTTTGGTGTGTGTCTTTTAATCTTCATACTGTAAATCCAGTAAAAAAACAAACCTTGTAGACACCCCTGCCTTACTTTAATACATACTTTTAAATACTTTCTAATGAAATATAAATGTTTTAGAGTATGTCTTACTTCCTAACAAACATGCATGTTAATGTTTTTAGATTATTATTTTTGATATTATGCTCTCCTGGAGACAGGAATCTTCACAAGTTCAAGGCAATGGGGAAACTGAAACTTTGGTTTACTAAAATAGACTTAATTTTATAAACAGCCCAAGTATGTGGTTAATTAAATTTTTTTCTCCTTAGCTGACAGTTCGGTATATACAGTCCATTAGCTTATCAGGTTCTATTCAGGTGGTTATAAGCAACATTAAATGAACATGAACATGAATTTTACATCACACTTCATGATAAAAAATAAAGTATTGGCTATTCCTCTTCTCTCATTGCAGCTGAAAATACGTAATGTCATTCAATGGTTCATGCAGCGTTGCAGGTCAATAAAAGAGCGAATCCTCACATCAGGCATCATTCTCATGTTCAGTGATAAACTCCAATCTGCAACACTGAGCAGGTGACTGAGCTGTTGCCTGTGCTTCATTTGATTAAAACTGAATGGCATCACACAGAGACAAGGGCAGGGATGATTGCCCCAACTCAGTCAATGCACACCCAGGCTGCCATCTGTGCCAGAAGCTTTGCTCTGTACAGGTGCAGAATAACCCCCCCCCTTCACCTCAGTCACTTGTCACAAGCATCAATTAAACCAGTTTCACCTACATTAAAGGTTGAATAGAAATGAGGAAATTCTGAAGTAAAAACAAAATATAGTGATGAATTGCAGAGCAACAAATTAGTGAATCAAGAACCAGAGATTTTCATGCCGTAAATGGCTAATGATTAGTTTCTGCCGACAGAATAGCCCCCACATGGACACTAGCTATAAATGACAGCAAGAACAAAGGTAATTTGTGAAATCCTGCTGTGGCAGTGAACCTTAAAAAAATAAGATTTTGTTGTTTGACTTTCATTTTCAGCAAGACTGCATTTGATTTAGTTTTCGAAAATGAAGAAGGCTGAACTTTGAGGGAGAAGTGGGGGAAACAATAGTACAAGGGGAGCAACAACAGC
Source organism: Channa striata (assembly GCA_033026295.1). Classification (NCBI taxonomy): domain Eukaryota; kingdom Metazoa; phylum Chordata; class Actinopteri; order Anabantiformes; family Channidae; genus Channa; species Channa striata. Next base: position 10,995,322 of record CM065172.1, on the reverse strand, counting down.
ATGATCTGTGTAATCTAAGAAAATTCATTTGAATCTTAATCCTGCATGAGTCTAGTAACGTATAGTTGTGTGACATCTCTGCAGTGAATAATTCGCCTTTTCCTGCTCTCACAGAGGCCGAATTGAAAATGTTTGCCTTCCTGTCTCCAAGCATCGCTGACATCAAGTGGCTCATTTACTGCCTGAGGACAAACGTAATTCATGTATTCAAATGACCTCTTCCAAACAACAATGAAAAGCTCATTGTCAGATTGGGAATGCCACATGCGGGACTTGGCTCCTTGGAGAGAAGAGAGAAATGAGTAAAACTGCACGACACAAAATTCAGTTAGTTTTGCTTTGGAAAAAAATCATCACAGTAAAATGATAAGGAAAAGTTCCCTCTGGTCTTGAAAATTAAAGAATTCATGAAAACAGTCAGGCTTAGTTGCAGATATTTGTTTTTAGGGTGACTATACTGAGTGCTCCTTGGGGCTTTGAGCTCCCATTATTAGCTCTGTGCATGGGTGGCTAAAGAATACTAAATGCTCATTCAGTAGGTTAATGCAAATGTATATATTTTTAATTCTTTTATGCCCTTGTAAGGCTCAGCGGGGCATTCATTAATTTCTTCTGTAATTATCACTCTCCCATTGGCTCAAAGAGATGAAGATTTTCTTAAATCCCACCCAACATTATGAGGGGATTATGAGCCAGTGGCGTAGTGCATACAGTATAACAACTTCTGAATGTTTGAACTTCATAAGCTAGAAATCTCTCCTGTTTTATGTGGAATGATGAGAAGCAAGTGCATAATCGTTCACTCGAATCTTAACTGTAACAGATGTGTTATTCACAATTCAGTTTTTTCCTTCATCGTGTGAACGTCGTGTTAATTAGCAGTGATACATACAGTGGGTGGAATGTTGTTTATTTCTATCACAGGTACAACCACTGCTACAAGGTGCAATGCCTTAATCATCACTATTTGATTATGACCTTTTAAAGCAGCATCTGTTCCCAAACTCCAATTGTGCCTCAAAAAAACAGCAGCAATATTCAATGTCAAATACACAAAAGTAGTAAAATATAACAGCCCATCTGAAATGTGTAACTTGACTTAAATCAACCGAAAGATCAAGCAGATAATAAACCAACAGAGAAACAGGTACTGGACCCACTTCTCTTTAGAAAGCTGTAGTATAGAATAAACAATATACTGTACCAAGCAAACTTTTGCAGGAAATACAGTATATATACACAGTAGTATTTGAAAGTCAGTGAATTTCTACCTTCCCCAGGACTAGTCAGTCAACAAAGCTCACAACAAGGGAAGGTGTGTAACAGTGTGGGAACGCCAGGTCAACATCTGTACAGTAAATAAAAAGGATTTCTTGCAGTGGCTCATGTGAATGGTTATGAATCCAACATTTAGTCCAGCACTGAGCATTGATGTGTGCTGAACACCACGCCATGCACCAATGGAAATAAAGACCCAAATAATTGCTCAAGGCCAGGTGGATCAGCCAGGAAGCTACAATGTTCTGCATGTCCATTCGCAAGAAAATCCCGTGGGCGGTTGAGACCAAACAAAAACTTTTCACGTTTGGAGAGAAGTGTTATGTTCGGCGATGACCACACACTGCATTCCAGCATGAGAACATTAGGAACACGGTGACTGGCCGCATGACTTGGATCTGCTTTGCTGCCTGTGAACCAAGATGACTGGCCATCGCTGATGGAGCTATGAATTCTGAATTAAACAAGGAAATTACACAGAAAAATGTCAAGGTTTATGTCACTTATGGACTGTCCAGTCATCAGAAACAACACTTCACACAAAGACTAGAGCAGAAACAGTTACCAAACAGACCCCAACGTAACCAGCTCATGAAATCAGGTTAACTACAAAGACTAAAGATTGGCTCATTTTTAATATAAATTAACAAGTATATTGTTGGTCGCTAGGGATTGTGGGTACTGGGGGTTTGTGTTGGTCCGAACAGTGAGAGAAGGTGGACTGTGTGGGAGTGACGCTCACAGTGGTCGGCCTGAAATGTGCGTTTGTTGGCTGTCTACAGTTGGAGGCATCCTTAAGAAGACATGAGCTACGTCCTCTGTGCGGTGTTTGCGACATGAGGTGACCTCACCTCAATCTGGGGAAGCTTCCGGGTCAGGTTAGCGTGTTAGCGCCCAAGCTAGCTGCTAGTTAGCTGTACCTAGGCTAGGCTCACGCTCCACCACCCGCTGTGGCTGCTGCACATCCCGCCACGGTTTGCCCGGCGCTACAATATTTTTTTTTTGTCTCATTTGTTTTCTTGGGTTCTATTAATTTGGTTTAAAGACACAAAAGTCAGATTTTTTGCATTGTTAGGTCTAAGTATGTTTCTTAGGTAAAATTTAAAGGTACTTGTGCTTTACTGGAAGTATTTCCTTGTACTTCAGGGAAGAACCGTTCATTTACAAATCCGCGCAGGTGGTTTCACCTGCTGCAGGTGATGTCACCAGACTTTTATGTACAAAGAAAATAACAAACGGCTTGATAAGAAGAGCTTTATTGAGCAACTCTAAAATATAAATCGCATAGCAAACATAAAGGATTTTGAATGTGATAATTAACAGGAGTGAGGAGTTGTTCGGCATTATAATCATCACCCATAGTAAATGTGTAGTTTATTGTTTCCGTGACTTTGCTGTAGCGAACAATCCAACACATTTCTTAAATATCATTTCGACCATTAAGTCCTCCTGTGTCTTAGAGGACGTGATGATGTGGCGAACGTGATGGAAACGTGCAGCGTGGAGAGAGGAAAAAAAAAAAAAAAAGAAACTCTCCATCTCTGAAATGTCCCATGTGACACGGGCAACTAGGACGCGCAGACCGAGCGCCAACGCCGAACACGCCGAGAGCACTTTGCGCTCGTAGGATGAACGTTGGACTGAAATGTCAAACCCTTCCGGCTGCAGCCCTGCTGGTTAGAAGCCGCCGGTTCGGTTCGTGTCAGCCCGCCGGCGGTTCGAGCAACCGGACAACCGGGCTGCGCTAACTGGCCGAGTCTGGAGTGTGCGTCGAGCAGAGCAAACGGGGCTGAAGACAGACAGAGGCAGCGCCGGCGGACGGAGGACAACCGAGGCAAGAGTTGTGTCCGTTTCTAGGAAAGACGAACTTATCTGCCGCCTTCGACCCGATCCAGGGAGCTGCTCTCCGGGAAGGAGTGAGGAGATGCGCGGTGTAACATGGATCTCGGAGAAGGGATAAGGATCCGCAGCCAGCACAGGGGACGCGTTCAGGTAAACGGTGAACTCTGTGTTTTTAGATTCTGTGTGAACTCTCATCTCCATTATTCCGGACTTTGTGCCCTGTTTCAATTACAAAAACTAACAGCTTCGAAATTCCGACTTCCCACTTGAGTCGCGCAATTTTTCTGACTTATTACCAATAATCAGCCTGTCTGTGTCCTTGCTCTGGCCGTTCATAGCGGGCATCCTTTCTGTAAGACATTCATCTATCACTTGCTGCTCCTTTGGAGCCGCGGGCAGAACTCATTTGTCGTCAGTGATCGACACGGGATTGGACTCAGTCATCTCTCCCTTTTCCCTTTGATTGCATCGAGCTCCGAGCCTTATTTATATTCACACCGTCCATATCCGTTCCCCTTTGGAAATAGTCATTCTCATAAAATCAAGTGTCTATGCGTTCGAGAGGAATCTGCACTGCATATTCAGATTGTGCAATTAAGTAAATTGGAGGTGGCTCAAGAAAGACGACAATTAGACCCCGCCACCCTGTTTCTGCAAAGTGTTTACAGCCTGTGTGATTTTGCTGGGAAGTTTGAGTGTGTTTGTTAAATGTGGATGTAGAGCCCAGCTGGATGTTCCCTGGGCGGAACTCAAAGCTAAAGCTTAATTCCCTCCACTGAACACTACGCTGGAGTGCGGTTACTCCTCTTACAGTTTGAATTCAAGTGCTTGGAACAGTAGAGCTACAGTACTACACATCTCTTTGGGGAAATGTGCTTATGACTGGACCGGTTTTTTGGTGATGTCACTGGCTCAAAAGGAGAAGGAGGGGAGAATATGTTCATAGTGCCCCACTGAGCTGAGTCTGGGTTTTCATGAGAAGTGGAGAAACAGCATGTAGGGTGAAGATGGTAGATGCAGGCACAATCGTGTGCGTTATGACATGTGCAAGTGGGATTTGTCATATTTGAGCATTTTAGTATGGCAGGAAAGCACTGGTATAAGGATATTTATTTATTTCAGTTTCAGTTTGGTCTTTGCTGACTACTTTTATGTTAAAAACAAAGGAATACAGCAGACAAGCTGACAGCTGAAGTACAGCTGTTTGAAAGAACCTTATGTCTACACACTGTGACATTTTGCAGTAATTCTATGCAGCCACCTGCAATGCAAGACTAAAGGTTTGTTTTCTAACCTATTTTTTAAAATATGTTTTGATCAGAGCTTCTAATCACAATGCAGGTCACCGTCTCCGCATCAGAATACTGCAGCCTTTTGCAACATGTGTTGATTTTGCATTTTGTCATGCACACCAGGCAGCCCTCAGTGGGGAACTGTAAAGTTCATATTCCAACCTTCTCTTCTTTTTTCAATCAGTGACATCCTCCGAGACGTGTCCATCCATAAACGTACTGTTGCTAGGGGAGACTTATCATGCACATCACAGAAAAATGTTTCAACCTCTCCCACAAAATATCTGTAATGTGTATTTCTAATATGTCAGTGTTCATGGGTTTGAACTTTTGAAATTGTTATATTTTCCATCGAAAAATCACAATCACTTTTTGTACTAGTCTTAGGGATATGCTGCGCTTTGCTTTATTAATCTGAATCTACAAAGTATGTAGGAACCTAACTTTCCTGTACTTTGCTTTTAAAATGCAGTGACACTGAAGTGTAAAGTAGCAGATGATGGACAAGCTCAAAATTCTACTTAAGTAAATGGACCTAGCTACTGTACACTATGGCTTTACAACATAATTACTGTAACGTCCACATTAGATCACATAGTCATTTACCTCACACCACTGTCTGACAGTTTCTTTGTGAACCATGCTTCCAGTTTAGATGCCTTAAGCCACAATGCTCACGAACACTTAAGTTTATTTTTGTCTGACAGTAATAACAGCTTGTGTTTCTCCATCATGGGCTTAAAATTGCCTCCCCTGATAAAGGCAGAGCTCAACCAAAGTATTGCACCAAAGACCTAAATCTGGGTATTTAAGGAACTATTAATTGGCCCACGGTCTTAAATCCTAATGGGATCGCTAATTACTACCTTAGAAAAAGCAGGTGCACTGGAGTTGCCAACCGCTTGTGCCTAAAAAACAATTAGTCTGAGCTAGCATCAGTTGTAAGACAAACATGGAGTATGTTCGCTGCAGGTGCCCAATTAGAGTGATTAATATCTAATTTATTCCAGTCACATTTAAGTTATCTCTCTAGTCTCAAATATTTATGAGTTCACTTATGCTTACTATGTTTATTGTGGTATTTGTATCTGTCATATATGAATATTATGTTAAATCCTGGGCTTGGAGAATGTGTGCAAGCAGTGAAAACCTTTTACCACAGTCAGTTAAAATTATCACTAGTGAAGCAGGGAGCATTGATGGTGCGGTCTGGAGAAAGGAAGAAGCCTTGCGGCTTGTGTGCTTAGATCAAAACACCATTAGTCTCTTTGTTTTGTGCCACTTTCTGAGGTAGAATCCTGGCTGGGGAATTTGTTGGCACTTCCGTGACTCCCATGGTGTGCCATTTGTGAGAAGTGGAGAAAAAAAAGAGGTTGGCACGTAAAGCTTTACCCCAAGAAAGTTTTTAGCTTAGTGGTTATAGTCAGATTGATTCTTAAAGAGCAGGGTTGAGGGGGGTAGGGGGTGAGTTTTTTTAGTTTGGACTTTTTCATCTCTGTGGAACGTGAACAGTACCCGGGAGTTGAGTGTTTACAGTCAGTACAGACAAAAGTAAGCACCTTCAAAATAGCTTTGAAATTTCCGTCAGTCGTTTCATGTTGGAATTGCACAGCAGGCTACAGACATGTTTTGAGCGTGCAACAGACGACACCTGCTTAACCCATGGCAACAACCATATCAGTTCTGTGATTAAAAATGAACAATTTCAGAACTGTATAGTTGTAGTTCCAACATACCTACCTGCTATGATGACACTACAACTTATATCGACTGATTAGGACTTGATATCACTGCTGTTCCCCAGAGCTGCTGTATAAATCTTTGATTTTCATGTGCGCCGAATCAAAGTATGCAGGATATGGGAGAAATTTCACATTTCTTACTGCTAGTAGTCTCAACGCGGACACTCGCAAAAAATGAATTTGAAATTACTGGAGGCACTCAGAGCTGTGAGATGAGCATCATGTGCAGAAAAACACTGATCGAACTGGTGTCTGCAGATCAAGTGAAGTCACCGCTCAGGTGATTAAAGATGCAGCATTGTATGCCATTTTTCCTGCTCTTGTCTCGTTCCTGCAGAGTATGGGAGTCTCGTCTCATTCATGATTCAGAGCTCAGCGAGGGTGTGTGTGTGTCTGTGTGTGTGAGTGAGTGAGTGAGTGCGTGTGTGTGCGCGTGTGGGCTGCTCATGCATTTTAGTGTGAATTTTATCTTCATATGGACTCTTCAACCAAAGCGACCTGGAGTACCCTTCTATTAAAACATTTTTGAGCCCTGAAAATTTGATGGCAGTGGAGAGATCGGGTGTAGTGGAGAGGGTCGAATCAACTGCCATCACTGTCAGCTTCTGTGGCTGACTGAACTACAATCTGTGGTTTATCAACTCCAGCTGGCACTGTCAGAGAAGAAGAGGAAAAGAGGTGTCACACTGACAACAGTGAAATTTGGAAGAGCGCGTTGTCTCCTCAAATCTGAAGTCTCGCTCAAAGCAGCTGCATTCAAATAAAGAAGAAGCACTCTGTATTAAATCCAAGGCTTCTGCTGGCGCAATACATGGCATTGATTCTCTATGATGGGATGGGATTATAAAAGACTACAGCTGCAATAATTAATCAGTGAGCTGATTGACAGAAAATTAAAGTTGAAATCAGCTTTTTATATAAAAACAAGGCAAACATTTGATGGATCCAACTTTTAATTGTCTTCTAAGATGGCACATATTTTTGGATGTTAGACTGTTGGTCAAATATAACAGGATGTTTGATGTCCCTGATTTAGTTGACTGATCTGAAAAACAGATGAACCAATAATGAAAACTAGAGAATCATATACAGTACATCGTTGACATATTAAAAGAAGCAAAGGGCAGAAAACATTAATCAAAATGCACATCGCAACTATACAATTGTCATCTGAGCAACAGTCCAAAACGTAAACATATTCAGTATAGAATTATACCAAGTAGACAAAAGCAGCAAAGACGGTTGAGTGAACGCTTGACATTTTGGCCTCTGTGTAAATGATAATATACTTCAATTTTTTGTCAGGAATCATCATTACTTGCTTCTAATGAATGGCTTGATGTCGCAACCTCATTCGCCAGTGTGTCATCACACTTTTCGTGAACTAATGTCCTAGCAATCGAATATGGCAGATGCAGTTATTTCCTCTAAAAGTTGACAACTTTGTGTAAGTACTTGAGCTAAAATGTCCGTTTTGCAGATAGGGAAGTGCAGTATGCCCATCACATAGTCATCAGTGTTCAAATCATTATACAGACAGAAAAAAAAAATGGAAATGTGAATCTTCATATGGAATGAAACGGGAGCCTGAGTTCATGGCTGTTGTGTTAAAAGCAGTGAAGTTTATACAAACTGGGTCAGGAAATGTTTAGACCAGGGCTGCCTTTTCCAGCCTTGATCATATTCCATATTTCAACCATTGGCTTTTTCCAGAGACATGAAAGAGGGTGGAACTTGAAAGGAAGATTTGAAAGCGTTCCCTGTCATTAACCTGCATGTCATACAGCAAACAAATGAGAGAATCAATTTGGGGTGAAAGTAAGCCATTGTCCTTGCCACTACCACTTAGGATCACAAGGGTAATTAATTTACACTAAAGAGGAAGTCAAATGCTGCCACGGACACTCCCCAACTCCCACAGCCATCATCATAGTGCAGAGCTATTTTGGATCAAAAGGCTGTCTTTTATTCCCCCCACTAAGCCCGCTGTCTGATGTCTCGTGTCTCAGGGCTTGTGAGTAACCGAGATCAAGCGATAGCTGTCAGAGGCCAGCAGCCACCTGGTTTTATTCATGGGGTGTCGAGTTCACACGTACTGGCCACGTTGGCTTGTTGTACTGTCAAGACAGGAAAAAAAAAATTTTTTTTAGATGATCGCAGTGTCAAATATTTACAGGGTTGACAAAACAAATTCGCGAACAGTTTTTGAAAATGTTGAAATGAGAAGTCTGAGGGTCAAGTTGCAGCAGCAGTTCGATCTGCAGCCTGAGGTAACATATGTTCTTACTTTGGCAGTCAAAAGGAAACTTTGTGATTTGTTTAATGTAAGTTTATTTTAAAGGAGACTTCGTATGTGTGCATATATAAGTGTAATATAACGTATCTAGGCTCCTCTTTTTTTCTTGAAAAACATTGTGTGGAGTAATTTATTCAGCACAGCCCTCACAATTATTCTCTCAAAAGAGAAACACTCCAAAAATATCCAGGAGCACAAGAAGGGATTTGGAGGTTCTTTTTCAGTTTTATTATTAAAAGCCAACATTTACTCATGACATTTGCATCCTAATAACTGCAAGATAAGTTGAAACTAGGATGACACTCTAAACCCAATATCCGTAATGAGATTTATAGGGGGAAAAGTGTTGCCTTTTAATGGTTTAGTACAAGTAAGAGTAGTGTAGGCAAATGTGTCAGGGACGCGGTTGATAGATTCACATGAGCATCAGTTTGCTCTGTCTTGCCTTTTAGTGGTGCAGAGATAAGAGGCGTACAGATAACTGAGAAACTAAAGCGTAATCTTTCGGTTGTCTCTGCTTCTCTGGCACTTGGATCTTGATAGACTGTACTGTATGTTCTTATTAAATTTTTTCCTCTCATTTATTTCAGCATGCTGACGGTGTGTAGTCAGAGGAAACCACGCCATCAGTCAGTTAAATGTACTAAGGAGAGTCAGTTTGAGCAAAGACGATGGCTAATTTCCTCTCCTCATCCTTTCTCACTCCATAACCGGCTTATCATACGCAAACATTTATCTGCTGATTTATCAGAAAGGATCATAGCTATCACCGTGTTAGGGAGTATTTAGACAAATAAAGATGTCACAGTTTGTCAGTGATGAGGGAATCTGCTCATTATCATTTCACAACTTTTTGGGGGATTTCATTTGAGTCTAAGCAGGGATAAATTACAGTTTAGTCCTTGAGAAAATCAATTGTGTGACTCTCCCAGGGGACCGAAAATGGTTTTTGCGCTGGGTACAGTTGGCTCTTTATGTCAGAAATACATAATCCCCCCCAGCTCCGAAGAATTTGAGGAGCCAGGATAGTACTTTATTACATGCTAAGGATGTGTCTGACAACCAGCTTGCTTTCTGTTTTGTCTCAGCTGGTTTGAGCACAAGCAAGCAATCCCTTTATGTTTCTCTTGCAGACATGATCCCTATTATGCAGTGTTAAGCACACTTATGCAAACTCCACAGCACGTCAAAGTGTTTTGTGAGGCTTTGCTTGGACAAATCATTTTCAGTGTTTGAACAAGGCACAGCAGTTTCTCAATTATACTCAGCAATATACGTTGTATCTCAGTGTCTGCAGTCCAAAGTAAAGCTGCCAATAAATATCATCTAGACTGGTGAAAAATTGACTAAGATTAAACACTGTAAGCCAAGAAAGTTTTTAGAATATTGTTCTGGTGATTTTTGTTTTTTTAACCATCCTCTAGCAAACGTGGCCAATTACTGTCCTTGTGAAATAACAGGGTCTAATGAGACCAGTGGTTCTGAATGTCTAATGGCTTTCCCCCTCCTTTTCTTTTTATTTGACAGAACGGTGAAAGGACAAAGCGATGATTCTACACACCTGTGATTGTATGTGAGCTTGTAGTGACCAGAGACCATTAAAATGGAGTTGCTATGGAAACTTCTACTGCTGCTGTCATTGGTGGAGTGTCTGACAGGTAAGGCTCTCAAACATGTTGTTAGCATACTGTATGAGCAATCAATTGGCAGTGGTTTTTGTTGTGAGGGTCCCTTCACACACAGCACAGTTGACACTTTAAAAGTCACACGGACGACCACAATGTTTTATGGCAAGGAGCACCCAAGGCTTTCCACCAGTTTTACAAATAGAAGGAAAGATTCACAATGTTGTGTTGTTACTGGCATCTCAAGGCAGCAAATCAACATTCATTCAGTCCAGCATAGCAGGTATGTCTTTTTTGTCAGGCAGAGAATTAAAAAAAAAAACACATTTCTATCTCTGAAAGTCCCTATCTAGCAGGTGAGTGTGTAGTCATTCATTTTTAAGAGCACCTCAATTGTTAATCTAATTGAGATTGCACCGGTGGTAGTAGTACAGTAATCTCGTCATTGATCTTTCCTTTAATAAGAAACCTAATTTTCCTCTCTCACAAAATGTTCAGGGTCAAATGCTAGTTCTCTTCAGAATGTCAGTTTGAAGCTGAGAACAAGATGAATAAGGGCTTTGTCATATGAGCACGGCATCTTGAGGAATGAGTAATCTTTCATGTTGCCTTGCTCCAAATCAGCAGCCCCTCCTCACAGCTGGGACCTAAAATAATTAGTGTGCATATGAGTGTGGTGTGTATTTGTGTGTGCATACGCGCCTCTTTTCAAAAACACAATGGCACGTAGGCACCTTAATTTGCCTACATGGCAATTAGCACCACTTATCACTAAATCCAATACACATCAGTAGATGGCTAATGAGGCTTTCCTTGGGGAATTGTGGCTCACTACGGGATCAGGATCTTCATCGCAAGTATGGATCACATTTTACATTCTACTTAACCATGCTGTTAAATGTACACTGGTGAAAATCCTTCGCAGGGTACATTTAGTTTAAATATATGTTTTTGATTTTGGACAAACGGTTTCAAGGACATGGCCGAGTCTGTGCTGCCACAAAAATTACACTCAAATTAACGCCTAACAGAGAATGAGAGGGCCGATCGTTTCTGAAAAGCATTGTGTTGCAGAGCCCTTGCCTCACTCTTTGTGCTCACACTCACAGTTGGTAACACAGGGTAACTGAGCATTAATATTCAGCATGGGGTTATATTACATATGCTCTGCTTGCAAGACAAGTATGGTGCAATATAACTGTAGACCTCCAAAGCTTCTGCGTTCAGAGAAAGACATGATAAGTATTTTAGTATGCAGACATGCAATACTGGGTAGAGGAAGCACAGTGTGAGGGTGTTAGATAGGTGCTTCTAGGCAGGTTATTTACCCAGACTTGGAAGTGTTTTTCTTGAAACAGTAGGCATCGGCTGTGTGGGAGAGCAATAGGGCCAAGGGGAAGTCGTTCCCAAAGCGAGTTCATCTGGAGTTAACCACCTCGCCCCCTACTCCTCCCGTGGGCCTGAATGGCCCGAGGCTGTGGCATGTACTGTATTGTATGTGTGTTTGTGTGAATGAGAGAGCGCCAGAGAACAAAGAGGATGAGTTCTGTTATAGCTGGATGTGGTTTGTCCCACATGTCCAATATGAAGCTAACCTTCACTATACCCAGCGCAGACACCAGTCTTCATCAGACAGATGTATTTTTATCTTTTAGTCAGAACGAGGTTGTCTTGGACATAAACCTCTAGTTTTTAGAGAGAGGGAAGAGCGAGAATAGCTGTTCCGTTAACACACCATGATATTCAAAAATAATGAAATATATAGAAAAATGGATGCAAAATCTTATGGATTTTTGGAAAAAAATCAACACGAGTAATGGAAATAAAGATCCCCACAGTGAAGATGGCAGCACGTATTCCCTCTTATTATACAACTACTTGCCAAAAACATAAATAATATGATGCTAAATATTGATTTCAAAACATTTTGCTACAAGTGCAATGAATTTACAAGTATCTGCCTAAAAATAATTGGCATGAGTGCAATCAGAGAAACATCTGTAGCTGGCAGTGAGGGCTACAATTTAGTAGAACTGGAAACAGAAATGTAAACACATCCAGTAAGATTGCAGTTAGGGCTCTAACCAGCAATCAAAAGTTTTGTGGTCTCATATTTCAGAAGCAAGATCAGAAAAATCTTACATGGTTAGGTGAGTGGGAGTTAGAGTTTTAGAGAAGCAGTGCATTTTTGGCACAATGTCTTGATGAAAAATCAATGACATTTCCAGGACTTGTTGAAAGTGGAGTGATATGATTAAATGTTTGGTGTTCAGAAATCACTCACTTCAGACAAGGCAATCAAAACAAAGTATTTAGCAAAGGCATAGTGGGTTTTCCAGCGTGCACAACTTGAAGTGGCTTGGCGCAGCGCTCGTACAACCATGGAAGAAAATTTAAATAACGCTTGTGTGCCACGTTTGTGTAGTTGTTGATAGAGTTCAAAATCCTCAGACTCCATCCTGAGAAATGCTTTTTAAATGTTTGAAGCCAATGTGCGGCTTCAGCAGTGAAGTAGCTCAAATCTCCTACAAAGTTTTCACAATTTCTTTCTAACAATTTTATCCCCCCAGGCACATAGATTATGCCACTGCTATGGCATAAGACGGTGTCTTGTCCAAGAACACTTTCACATGAGGCTGGAAGACATTGGGAATGCGGGGTTCATGTTTTACTAACCAGCCTCTCCTTTGCTGCAGGGAAACACAGACTGACAAAAAAAAAAAAGGCTACCTTTGGATGATATTTTATTCAAATTTAATTATAAACAAGTAGTGCGCCCAAATATTAAAAGCTACAATATGCAGTTTAAGCTTCAGGTAGCAGCTTAAGAATCATAAAAACTTACAGTCCCAATCATGCAGAAATCAGTGTAATTTTCTTATTTGCTAGAAGAGTGAAACTTCTAAACTGCTCGGCATCGTGTCTTCACAATAAGTTTTGAAACATATTCACACAAACAATATAGAAAAAACACTGTAGTTTTAATGTTTTAAATGCAATGCTACTAAGAAAGCAATGAATATTTTGTGCCTCAACTTCCATTAAAATAACATGTGTTCCAGGGATCACAGCCCCTACAAGCAGAATGAATTATAAAATGACCAATAACCCTTCTACTCTACACATAAATAAACCACTATTGTTTAAGGCGGACTGAAAAAATGTTACACATGCGGTCGTCACCCTAAATAAATGCTAACAAGACAAGACTTAAAGTTTGACCCCGATTTAGAGCAGTTCCACGGTGGTGATAGTAAGAGAAGGCTGCTTGTGGCCAGTATCATAATCTCTCAGAACTACTTTTACTTTGCTCTGTATCCCCATGTGTGGATCCGAGAGACGACTGGAGTTTCAAATATTGACTTACCTCACTGATTCATCAGAACACGGCAAAGCCTTTTAGGAATGCAAAGGCAAGGATTTTATTGCACCTTTGAAGTTGTGGAACATTCCCCAGTGATTCCTCCTCCCGTAGTTGGCTCTGTTTTTATTTCATTCCGAAATGAAACGTCATCCAATTTAAATGTGTTTGCATACCAAGTACCAGGTCAGTTATAGATCTAAAATAGTATGTTCTGTGTGCCATTTCATGTAAATATACTAATTTAAGCAGTATATATTTTGACAGAATACATCTTGTAGCCTGGAGCACTGGTATGAGCGGTTTTTATGTAAATATTGCAGGTTCAGTGTCTCTTCATGCTTAAATTTAATGTTTTACCTTATTTGATATACATATGGCTGTAATTATGGCATTAACAGTTGTCAGATTCATAATATGAACCTTTACTCTCAGGATTATTAATCACTCACATGTTGGAGTTTAATTAAAAAGTCTAACAGTGTTTGTTATAAACAAAGTACTGTGATATAGTTATATTTTGGTTTTCATTTAAGAGGCTTAAGAGGTTTGTTAGATTTAAGTTGGGCGGCTTGATATACTATATATGTCAATAATGCAATTCATAAATGTTTAATTTAACTTTTTAATAATAACATAATTGTTTATATTAAGGCCCTAAGATAAATTGGTAAACTGTCCCACTTTGACTTCGCCTTTTGTCCAGTGACAGGCTGGGATAGGCTCCAGTCCTCCGTGACCCTGAACAGGTTAAGTGGTTGCAGATAACGAATAAATAAATGCATGAATGCTTATATTAATTAATTAACTAATTTTAACAAAACTGTTTTTTATTCGCAGTAGAATATTGTTGATAGCTCTGGAATGAAAAGAAATCCTTGCTTGGCTGGTCAGAAATGAAACGATCTAACTGTGGATTCAGGCATTACTACTGCAGCTTTTTTTTTACTTTTACAGGTGAAGAGCTGCTAACTAAATATAAAACAGCGACAGCGTGACACATTGACATTTAAACCAACTCTATGTAAAATGTCTTTAGACTCACTTAAGGGCTCATGACTAACTACTTACAACGTGATGTTTCATTTGACATGTTGTTCTTTTCAGTTAGGATGTCACGTCTTTCCTCTGAACTCTCCCCTTCATGACAGGGGTCGCTTTGGTGTTTACAGTTTGTTAACATAACATAAAGGTTATGTTTGTAATAAAATGTAAAATGAGTGGGAGGCAGCTGGATAGTGGCACCATGTTAAAAGGATAGGTCCTGTAGTGGGGATGTAACGTTCAAAAAACGAACGCTCCCAGAATTTCTAAAGCAAGCTGAGAGAAGGTATCTGAGAAGAAGAAACATGAAAAACTATATAGGGTTGTGCTATAGTAATTTCCTACATCTCACAGAGAACAAGCCACAATACTGAGAGTATATTCAACATATTGCCCTCTCCTAATTTAAAGAGCATACAGTAAACCACAGTATGCTGCATTGTCAAAAAATAAAAACCACTAATGGTCAAATCAAGCATTTTGTAAGTTACTGTGGTTGGAAACATTATGGTACACATTTAAACCATGACGAATGTTTCCATTAGTGTGTACCACAGCAGCCGGTAAGTGACAAATAACCTTCTACCCAATTTTGAGGAGGAAAAGGTAGGAATATTACTACAATTAGATGACAAATTGCATTCTCTGAAGCAGTATGTTCCTGGGTTTATGTAGACTTTCAATAGAGAAGGCAGAAACAAAAAAATAGCTTTAGTTTGCCATTCCCAAATATGGAGTTGAACCTAACACTGTGTTTCCCCAGTGATCGTGACATTAGATACCCTCGATACGAGAGGTGTTATTGAGTTTCATATGCGCCAGCTTTGACTGTATAGAAAATGGTGTGACATGTGAACACCACATTCCCCTTTGTACGCACTGCACATGTAGTTAGTTTGATTAACAGGCGCCTATGCTCCAGCTGATAATCTCGGCACGGCTGTAAAACCTTTACTTTAGGCTATTTCTTGGTTTGTGTTTTTAATGCGCCCATGTCCTCTCACAGCACCTATAGTACTTGTTGAACTGTTACTGTAAATTGCTGTTTTGTCATTTACGGTTCAGTGTTTCAAGAACTTTAAAAAATAAATCCTGAAGATACTGTTTTTCAAACATTTACATGAGATGTGATTGATTTGCTCCAAACAGCCCCAAACCTTCCATTTGCCGTGGAGTAACATTTGCTGCCCCTGAATGAGAAGCCTTAAAGGTGTACCTTATCGGCCTGGACAGAGGGGAAAGATGCTTTAAAAAGCAAGATTGGCTTTTTTTTATTTGATGCATAAAACCCTGAGCCGAAACGAATGGATTTGGGACCTCACAAACGACTGATACCTCCCCCACAGTCGACTCCCCATATGCCTGTTTATTCATGCTGAGGTAAGCTGGAGGAATTCATTTGCTGTCAGCTAGTATTGAATTTGAGATTAGTTTTTATTTCAGCCTCCAAAACAGCTCCCTCTGCCTTCCACTTCTGCTTTGATGCTGAGTCTTGTGTTGTATGAGGAGCCTTCGAAAATGGCTGCACATATCATCGTCTGGCAGCAGGTGACAGATATGAGAGAAGATGGCCTGTTTATTTTTTTAAAGACCGTTTCATAATGGCCTCCATCTCTGTCGTGCAGCACTGTGCGGTCAAGTTCCTGTTACGATTCTGGATCAGTGCACTTCTCTGATAGTGTTTTTGTCAAATTTACTCACATTCTGTGCTGGGGTGCTCACCGTTGGACCTGGTGTAACTTCAGATTTTCTTGATTCCCTCACAGATCTGTCAACTAGAGCCTCGGTGTTCATTTAAAAAAGTAAATAAGGTTATGTCAGCACAAAATAAAATCAGCTAGAGAAAAAGGGAGAACCCTTAATGTCTCTGACCTGCGTGGATCCCACAGCGACACTGGTGCGGAGTCGACTGTACTGTAGCACCTCAGTGTTTGATTTGATTACCAGAAAGCATGTCTGAAATGATTTTGCCTTCCCTACCGTATCTTACATTCTTTTCTGTTAGGGCGATGAAAGAGTTTCAGAGAGTTTGCATCAGTTTGAACTGAGCCCCCAGGCACACCCCAAGAGCTCAATGCCTTCTCATTATTCTGGCACTTATTCACCATTTTAATAACAGTTGCCATGGCAGTGTCAAAGATCAGCACAGCTCAGCGTCGCCATAGCCAAGAGTAAAGTCCTCCAACCAAATATCCACTCGGTCCGTTTAGTGTTTGTCTATGGTTGAAGTCGGGGTGGTGCAGGTTGTTCTATTGCAGTTGTTCTTTAAGTGTGGCACAGCATGAAAAGTGATGCACCGTGAATTATTCACAGTGCTCACAAACAAATGTTTAATACTTTGTTAATCAGGAGATTATTGGGTTAAGCTGAACATACGTCAGAAATGTAAACTTTTGTTTTTTTGCTAATATTGTATCTGGTTGATCATTGGTGAAATCATTTTTATTTGTTTAATTATGAACTTCTTTCTTAAAATTATTTTCTTTATTGATTCTGTACAGAATGGACCCTGGTGAGGACTAAAATGTATCATATTGTATATACTGAGGAGTGCAATGCAACTCTTCAAACATTTAAATGAATATCTAAACTTTAATTACACTCTTTAAAATTGGGCATTGTAGCATTATTGGTTTTTGGATAGTTCTCTGTGGTAAACTATTGCATACATAATTAATAAGAGCTACGCTGTTAAGCAATAATATGAAAAGCCTTAATTGCAGCACTTGCAAGTTTACCTATAGGATATGGTTTTTATATAGGTGAGGGAACTGGTAGCATTAATACTTAATATAATATATATATATTAAAACAAATGGACTTTTCTGATTTGTAGAAAATCTTATTTATAGTGTATATATTTTTCCTAATTTATTTTGATATAAAGCAGTGGCCTTTAGTTTTGACTTCTGAATAGCTGTGAGTCAAAGTGTTAATTGTTAATTTAAGGCGGGTGTTAGGTGTTGGATCTGCCAGAATCTTAATTTGTGCATTTTTCAAAATGATGCTAATTGTAAATATTTGTGACTTAATAACTAAAAGCATTTATCACTTTAATAATCTTCATATTTACCCCAGGCTTTATCATACTGGCAAGGGTGTGCACAACACATCATCATGAACAAGTTTTTTTGTGTGTGTGTGTTGATATGGATTGAACAGCACGTGTCCTTTTGTAATGAGTCATCTCTCAACGTAGCTTCTAGGGACGTGCTTCGTTCAACAAAAATTAGACTTAGGTGGCCTTTTATTCAGTTTAACTTTCTGAGAGGTTTATCCTTGTGGAGAAGAACAATAAGCATACAAGGTCTCTTGTCAACCGTCTCCTCCCTCTTTGAGAGTTATTTTGAGTCTTGAGGATACACCCGTACTCCCTGGGCTCGAGGATCTTGAAAAGGATACCTGCCTCTCATACAAATGAGTTACCCTACCTACAGAATCCTCCCACTTCTGTGCCATTACAGAAATGCAAATGCATTCTGACAAATCCAAATGAATTCCATCACAGAAAGAGGTTTATTTCAGTGAAGTGTTGCCTGTCCCATGGGTCACTTCTACTGTGCGCTTTGCCTGCTCAGGATGCATCCACTGTTTTACATTTGTGAGTAGCTAAGAAATGAATGTCACTTGCTGTGATATTTATGGTTTTGGTTTTCTTTTTTTTTTTCCTGGCATTCTTGTGAAGACTGAAAAATACTCAATTGTATCACTCATGGAATTTAGAGTTATTGTGCTAATTTATGTGCTGTATATAGAAGTATTTCATCCTTGCAGAAAACACACACAATTATGAATACTTTTGTCAATAATAGCCTGTGTATTTGGAAAAGGTAATTTAAATCATGACAAGATTGCATTATAAGTTATAATGGGTAGTCTGGATGAAATTTAAAATATAAGCAATTTATCTTCCCCTTTGAGAGAAAAGAAACCAAACAATTTTGAAAGAGCACAGTACTTTGGTTTGATGTTCTATTTTAAGTAAGAAAATAACCCTCTATCAAACATTTTCCCCCAACTTTAGAAATTATAGCCTTTTTTTTCTTCATCTGAGTCGCAGAGGACACAGTTTTGATGTCTCAAATAAGTGGGGCGCAATTTAAAATGAGACCATATTATTCTCAGTATTTGTTGTGGCGTTTTATTTCAGATTTCTTATTTGATGACATTGACTGGAAAGGTGGTTATAAGTTAGAAAGTTTCAGATAAAATTGTGCTGAAGCATTATAACAATACCGTGTACCTTTTGACAAGTCTGTTCAAATGTTTGCATTAAAGTTTTATGAAGGTTACCAGCTGATTATGCAGTACCTTAGGGATGTAGAAAGTTTTTATGACTAATAGGAGAAGTGCTCTTAGGCTCTACTCGCATGGCTGATGGATCCATGCCAAACAAGGATTATAGCAATTCAGCCTTTTCATGTGCGAGCTCTGTTTTCTACTTCCTTCCTCTTCTGCCCTCTGTATCTGGATGCCAGGTTAAAAAAAAAGGAAAGTTTTCTTAGGCTCACCAGGACATCAAAGCTGATGTACTTTTTTTTTGGGTTCTCAACCCAGGAAGTGGAGTCCTGCTGAGACCCGTGTTCACCAAGCAGCCCGGCAGTGTGGTGTTTCCCCTCCAACCTGGCGAGAATCGCAGAGAGGTGGTCTTTAGCTGCGAGGCCCAGGGATACCCCCCACCCTTCTATAGGTAAGACTTGCAAGCTTGGCTTTATGCACACAGTTTTTTGTTGTTGTTGTTGTGCAAAGCCTTCAGGTATCACCACAGAAATGTCTACTAAAAAAACCAGACATGGTGGCCTTACAGTTCACAGCTGCTCACTGCCTGCAGCCTAACTGTCAGTCATGGCTAATTTGAGAATGATGAATTAATTAGCCTCAGTTGCTGGTCTGGGCTTCATATTTGTAGCGTTAGGTCGACACAGATCCACTGTATAATTCTCTTAGAGGGCTTACTGTCATAGGTATCACTGACCATTGAAAAGATCAAGTGACCCGAGAAAACTGCATCAATCTTGACCCGATGTCTAATATGCATATCACTTCATTAGGCCTGCTATACTTTATGGTTTATGTACAGCATCAGTAGCACAGGCTGCCCGGGGCATTTGATTCCGGTGCGATTGTCACTTGACACGCATAATTCAAATCACATGGGATGATGCATGGAAAAGCAGTAGCTGTTTGTTGTCTTGTTCAGTAAAAAAGGTCTGTGTGCCTGAGTTAAGCCCAGTCGATTGTGTTAGAAACAAACTGATGCCCAGTTTTTCTGCTGCAAAAATTATGACAAATGAAAACAAAAAACAAGTGATCATTTGCTTTAAGTGCATCAAGCGCATAAGCTATTAATTAATAATCTATCAAATGGGGCCACATTCCTGTGGTACTCCTGTCAGTGTAATTAAATGCAAATTGCAAAGCCAAGCATTTAATGTGAAATAGGTTGAAACAGTCCCTCATAACATCAGCATATGCGCCTGTTAATGTAGCTTGAAGATCCTTAGTGTTATGCCTAATGGGCACAAATTGAAATGAATGTACACGATCTTATCATTTGGATCGGCTGGAATACATATTAAGCAATTAGTTACTATCTCACTCTCTAGATAGTCTTACTTTTTAAATGAAAAGCAATTTGAGTTCAAATCTACAAAGTATTTTTGTCAATCTCAGTTCAAGTTCTGAGAGTGTACCCAGCTCCATATCAAATCAAATTTTGCTTTAATTAGCTCTTTAATTACAGCAAGTGCCACCAACTGAGGCAGTTTATATACCACATTAAGAAAGAGATTTTCAGATTTATTTTTTATTTTTTTTGATACCGTAGTTTTATCCCTTTTAAGATGGGAATGATATTAGAATGGACACATTGCTGTGTTTTAGCTAAGCCAGCATACATCATTATTCTGTCATCGCCTTGACAATTTTCTTTTTTAACGAAGGTCACATGTGCCAGCTTTGGAATTGAGTTTTGAAATGTTTTTAAGTCTTTGTGAGGTTCGGCAGCAGGATGCCATATGCTGAGTGGCTGTTTGCTGCTTTGAATGTGGGCAGGTCTATTTCAGGCGTGCCAAGGACAAATTAATTTGTCGAAGACTGCCCAACGACCACTGCCACATAGAGCCTCCACTCCAGGTTGTTACCATAGCCTCTTGATTTGTCTCATCTGGAGTTCTTGAACTACTTCCAGCTGCAACAGTAAATCACTAAATCAATCTAATCAGCCAATCTTTGGGTGAGCACCGCACTGTTGCATATGCCCCCCCCATTCCCTCCCCTTTTCAACCTTGCCTCCTACTCTCTTTGTCTAAATCCTTCCCACTGAAAGAAAGACAGTCAGAAATAGAAGCTTCGAGCTTCCTTTTTCTCAGAGAGCTGTGAAAATCTAATCATGACAGAGTAGCTAACATTCAACCTAATTGTGCCTTATTTCTTCGATGAATAGCTATTTCTTGAGTCTCTTTTTGCAAGTGTCACTTTTCTTGTTAGACGGTGTTTTACTCCCTTTTTTCTAATTTTCTTTGCCATTTGTCTGTGATTTAGCTTGCGAATAAAAGTGCCATTTGCACACTAACAATGCAGACAATTTCAAGAACCTGTCAATTTGATAGGATGTATCTGAATAAATTAGTAAAGTTCTCTACAAAACAAAGTGAGTAAGTTTAATTCTTTTTTACAAGCTGATGTTTAATCTTCAGTGTAAAGAATCTCAGCAATATTTAGGAGAATATGTTGACGCACTGAATGTGGTTGAACTGGCTTCATCAACTTGGCAGGTTTCACTTGAACTTGATCCTTAATTATGCAAAGTTAACATCAAATCAGGCTCCACAGACATAATGTAAAGTAGAAGTTGATTGCCTTTCTCCCTCTCTCTTACCATTTAAGATAAAACTAAGATGGTCATTTAAATCAGCAGGAAAAAACAAGTTAAATTGTTCTCTTGACTGGGATGCAGACATGGTTATGTGAAATTAAAAAAAACAAACTACAAATTGAATACAATTACTACATAATGATGGATGATGTAAACTATTTTTATTCTACATGCAGTTACATCATTATGCTTTGCTCCATTAATGAAGGGCAGCTGTATTTTGGAGATCTGTTGTAAGTTTGTGTTGCACAGTAAAAGTCTCCAAGTTGTCAATGTTTAATTTATGTACATGTTACCATATAATACAGATTTAATAAAAAAATCTTGCTTGCATTCACAAACACACTCACACAGTCTCTCTCTTGCACACGCACACACACACACGGAGACACTTGCTAGGCTTTCACTCCTGCTCTAAACAAGAGGTTTAATCAGAAAGCATCATTATCCTGTGCTCTGCATGTGGCCATTTTGTTTGAGCAGTCCTGGTACTTGGCCCTCCTGTCTGAAAATCAGTATGATTGGAAGGGAGGATGCCGATTTGTGAAAGGCGCTCCAAATGGGGCTGTGGTTGATAGACAAACATACTCAAAGGAAAAAGGAAATATCAGAGGAATGTAGAGCATTTGATTGTTGAATATAATATGTATTTAAAGTGAATAATGGCCTAAATAGAAATAAACAATATTTGGAAATGACTGCTGCAGATTGCTTTGCAGCTAAGCAACATTTTTGTTTTGTGGTTTGTGCTGCAGCACACGTCAGGCAGTGTTGTTGCTCTTTGGGTTTGCCCAGAACAAGGACTGCAAAGTCATATTTAGGTATATGACTATTTACATTTGAACTGTCATGTAACTGAGAACCTTTGTACCATTTTAAAGTTTATCAAGCTGATTATAAGACACGGGCACATGGTTCTGACAAATTACAGGAATCTCCATTTCCAGTAGTAATATAAAAAAAGTGGAACAAAGTTTGGATTCCACGAACAACATACAGCAAAGCACTTGTTCATTCCCACCTTCAGAGCGAACAGTTGAGCGAATTTTATAATGACTTTTAAAGGCGATTGTTGTGGATTTATTAAATGCTTTGTACTGAATCACCAGTAGACTGACATTAGTGGATCAGACACACAAACTTCACCTCTAATGGATGAAGTGTTCAACATCACACACTGCAGCACAAACTTCAGGCAAATAAGTGAAGCAAATAAAATAAATTGTTTCAAAAAGCCTAGGTCTATTCAGTGTTTTGGACTCAGATGCAGCAAAGAGGCTCTTCCCGTCTGCTGCAGAAGTAACATTAACAGCTCAGCAGAGCACTCGACTTCCCTCCCCCCCCCCACAACAGATGTGCCAACTCCTGTTTTTACCAAAAAACTGTTAAGAAGTGATTTTTGTCAGAAAATTAAACTTCAAAATACAAAAGAATTAGCCTATTTACAATTTCCGTTCGACAATTTGCATTCAGGCATTGAGTTACTGTAAGTCAGTTGCCTCTAAATGCCTGCCTACCGATTTACTGTACACACCTCCATTTTCTACTGTTTTCTAAATGGCCCTCACCAGAATCAGTTTAACTCTCAGTTATGTTTCATTTGCAGCTCTGTGGGCAATGGATCAACTGTTTGGCCCACTGTTTGAATCGCATAGTTTATGAATTGAAAATTGCCATGAATGGAACCCAAACAAAAATAATAAGAATCGAATTGAGATTTCGCCAAAGATTCTCACCCCTAGTGCTAATTACTTCCTGTTGTGTGTCACGTGCTTGCAGGTGGAAATTAAATGACTCTTTCATCCAGCCCAGACCGGGGTCCCGCTACTCTCTCATAGGAGGAAACTTACACATCAGCCACCTGAATAAAGAGGAAGATGTTGGCATCTATCAGTGCTTGGCGTCAAACTCTTTTGGCACCATCGTCAGCAGAGAATCCAGTCTGCACATTGCATGTAAGTTTTATTTAAAATTTTTTTTACATTTAAAAGGAAACTGTTTACAAGCCTTGTGTGACATTTTTTATAAATTACTTCGTGTGATGTTACCTCAGGCAATGTTGTGTAGGTCTAAAGACTTCACAGAGTTTACAGTGAAAAAAATCTGGGTTGCAGAGTCGAATAGAAGTGAGCTTTTCAGACCTGTGTAGCTCTCTCCTTTATCTCTGTGTGCGGCTACATTAGTTGTTACCAACAGACCTGGATGTCAGGGGACAAGCGTGGTTAACTGGAGTGCCAGGTTTTCAACACAGAATAAGAATGCATGAAACAGATTTTTTTTTTTTTTTTTACCACTGTAAGCATGAGATGTATGTAGGAGGGCAGCGCGGCATCAGTGGGGAACTTTTTTATAAGCAAAACACAGTATACGGTGGTTATTTCTGAATGTTAAACTGTTGTTTTGTTTGTTTTGGCCTTATAGCGTTGTTTTGTTTTAATATTTGATTGTGTTGTGTTATATTTAATGCACATAAGTGAAAGTTCTCCGGGCATTATTTTTAGCCGGACTTGATCTTCTCTAGCGATAAAATGCAGCCAAAACAAAGTCCGACAGGGGAAATTGTTGAGAAAACCCAAATTAACCAGCCGTGCTAATATCAGTATCCGTTTTTATCCTTTAGCCCCGATTACAGCTCCGGTAATCGTGTTTACTATGCTTGGTTGTTCTGAAACTCTCACACCCATAGGATAAAGACAGTCTGATTGTGTGGTGGGCCTTGACAGACCCCATATAGTTGATGCTTTACAGCCTTCATCTATCACATTTTATAATACCAGAGTCTAAGGCATCTCTGATGGCAAGGTGAACTTGAGGCCTCCACTCTTGATGGGCAGCCCGTATCAAATGACAGGCCTGATATCCGTGAACAGATGGTGCAGCTAGATTGAATTCTGATGTCTGTTTCTCTGCCACAGCGGGCACAGAGATGCTCCTTGGCAGGGAGAGCACCAGAAGTATCCATCTCGCCACTGTTTGGTGCTTCTTTGTCACAGAGCAGCATTAAATCTTCGGCATATAGTGCAAATCAGTGTAGTGAGTTTCCAGCAGGCAGTTGATCATATTCACATTCCATATCAATTTGTGAGTCCTCACCTAAACTATATGTCATTGCGATTGGTCTAATCCATCTCCGGAGCCTGACCTGGGACCTGCTGCTTTAGTCAACAGATGAGGACAAGCATCAGTGCTGATGTGTCATACATCTTATTTATTGCTCTTGGTTTAACTTAATTAAGTGTGCTGTGTGATTGAGCAGGTCTCAGGTCAAGGGAATAATTCATGGTGGAGCAGCCTGTTATGAGAGGCAGTATCATGTCATTTGTAACAGACTCTGACTCAAAGTAGCTCAATATGCTCTCTTAAACACCGAGGGGCTTTTACCTCTCAGTCTTGTAATAACTCTGGGAGACAAAGACCGCGATAGAGGCTATTAATGAAGAGGATCTGCATGTCTAGCTGGTAATCTCAAGTCAGCTAGCCTAGGTCATTCTCGTTATTAAAAAACACCCGTCTGCCTTTTGTTAAAAATGTAATTTATATTTGGAGTTTTATTCATCTTTGCTGCTCTTAACCTTGTGTCAACTAATGATGTCCCATAACACTGATTTCATATTGCACAAATGCGCTGTCCAAACAAGAGTTAAGAGCCTAGATTTCTAATCCTCTGAATGATGGATGATGTAACATTTTCTGTTAGCCTGTTACCATCTGGTAGGGGTTTAAACCTCTAAAAGTACATAGGTCCTCAGCCCTGTTGACAATACAGACTTAAATGTTTAAAAGGTTCTGGCTGCCCGCTGGGAGCGGTAGAAAGAATAATTTAGTTGGTTGTCGAGCCTGAATGACTTTCCTAATCTCCTAGAGATATTTTTGGTGTAAGCGATAAGTGATTTTCACTGATGCAAAGTGCAACAGTGTAGACAGACACAGCAAAGCCTGCCACACGAAGAACGTGTATTGGATGACTTGAAGAAGGAACATGCTCCATTCTATGTGCTGTGCTTCTTATAGAGCCACACGGGTAACACCGAGTTTAATGAAGGGTGAAATAGCTGTATTTATGAAAGCAGTGCCGCATGTGACTTCCTTGTATCTCGGTGCAAATGATTTCTCATTTTGAAATTCTGTCCTGTAATTGCACATCATTTACATTTTTTTTCTTACTGGTTCCAGTCTAAACTAACTGCCTTATCTGTGCAATTACTTCACAAGATTTCTGTCTCTTGTTTTTTTTTTTTTCCCTCATTTCCTTCAGCTCTGAACTCTTTATTCGTTGCTTTGCCTCAGGTGAAAATTAAGTGTGTTTGGAGCTTCGGAACATCTGAGGAAGGGAGGTTTCTTGTCATCACTGTGAAGTGCTCAATCTGGGTATCAAATCATCTTTTAGGAAAGAGGGCAGCTGACATTTTCTGAATGCAGCACTTGACAACAGTATTGTAATTGTCAGGAGACACCAACAATGGCGCCCAGAAAGAACTGAGCTGCTTTGATGATTATCACTCTTCAAATGTCATGTGTCACTCACTGTTAGGGCTTCACTGCATGATGCTCCTTCTTCCTCCTGAACAGAGGACAGGAAAGGGAAGACCAGAAGCAAACCAAGATAAGAGACTTTGGACTCTTGATTTTTACTTCCATTATAATGACTTCTCAGGCTCCAGGTATTTTTTTTAGTAGTTGAAGTTCTTTCATAGCATTTGCGGGTGTTTAAGATAATAAAACAAATATAATTAGTAAATGCCATTGGTTTAAATTTAGTTCCAAGGTTCATATTCTTGGTTCGTGATGAGCGATGGGTGAGACGTAGCTAACCCACTGGCAACTCATTGACAGCCTTGGGCTGTCATTTGGCAATCATTGTGAAAAATTCAGTGGTTCTTTTGAACTTGCTTAAAGCTTTTTTGGTTTTGGTATAGTTGCACAGAGAATGAATAAAGGACCTGCCAGTCCAACATTTTCTTCTTAAGTAAAAATTCTCTTTAATAACTCTTTGATGGATTGGCAAACATTGTCAACATTCAAGTTTAAGAATTGAATTTCCACCTGAAGCACGCTCTGGTTAGGATTTTAACTTAATAGTCAAATTCACAAAATGTTTTCCAAGCAAATTAACAATTCTCTCAGTTGCAGTTTTACAATATGTCAGAAAATCTTATACAAAATGTAGTGATAGAGTGATATGAAATCATGGAGGGAACGCATCTGCTAATTTGCAGGTAATGTCATGGAAACTGTGGCCATGTAGTCAGATACAATGAACCAGATAATGCAAACAGGTGGTTGGATTACAATTCTTTTTACAAAACAGTTGGAATAAAACATATTTATTTAAGTTCCCACAGTGTTATAGGTACTGTAAGTGCAGTAGTTGAGCTATAGCTGGGCTACACAACAATAACTTTGTCTTTTCAGTATTATACTATGTATTTTATCAGACGTAAACAAAAAAAAGCATGACTTCAGTTCTTTGTCTACAATTGCCTCCTGTTGATGGTACGGTGTGTAACAGTGAAGTAGGTAGCCAGAAAATGCAAATTCAAATCTAATGTCGTTATCCTAAAAAGAAGAACCCAAAAAGCCTGAACCCTGGCACGGAGAAGCTCACGGAGGCGCAGAACCGTGATAGGCTTGATAAGATGATCCATGGGGCGCAGAACGGCTCGACTTGTCAGGCATAGTTGGCTTTTAGTATGTCTAGCTCATTTAAGCTCCACCATAATCCAAAGGAATATTGATCAGGACAGCTTCACTCTCAGTGGGAGTTTAGCAATAGTGATATTTTCAAATGTGTGAACCTGATTTCACAAACCCAGTGAATACTGTTGCAAAGTAATAAAGACCAAACACCAGTACATGAGGGTGCCAGAAAGGGAGAAAAAGACGAATTAAACACAAATAATTAGCAGTCATGCAATTTTAAATGTATCCTCTATATATTGTATGACAAACGTTGTATCGAACATCAAAGCATGTAGAGAAAAAAAGGATATCACCTCATCCCTATTATGTGGTGTTACTTTACTGAAACAATAACCCCCCATAATAAGGCAAATGATAGGTCCACTTTAACAAGAACACAGGAAATATCCATCCAGCTGCCGATTAGCATCTGTCACACCCAGCCTCAGCCCGCCAAAGCTTATCAATAGACTAGCCGGTTTTTGGAAAACCCTGAACTGAAGATCAAACTTGTTGGTTGTGTAACAAGGGCCCAAATGTTTTCTGCAGTAAGTCTGAAACCACAGCGACATACTGTATCAAGTGTATTTTTTTCTTCTCAGCATTTGGATGTGCGGAATATTAAATGAAAGCAAAGGATTCA
This sequence comes from Channa striata, assembly GCA_033026295.1. NCBI lineage: Eukaryota > Metazoa > Chordata > Actinopteri > Anabantiformes > Channidae > Channa > Channa striata. The sequence continues at coordinate 10,967,643 of CM065172.1, read as the reverse complement.
CAACATGAAACCATTGAGAATCCATGGCTTTGGAGCCGCTGTGATGTAGTGACTCAGCAGGTAGTGGCAGCTACAGTATAGTTTAATGTATTTTCAGAAAGCTGATTATCCTGTTCACAAAGCTTATACAGTGTGTCTGTCACAGTATGCTGGCATGGCAGCAGATCCAGTCTCGTTTTTAATCTGCTGGATAAGTCTCAGTATATGTGAAAAATAAAAAATACTACATGTAAGCATCAGTCTTTTAAGTTTTTAAAGTTTAGTTTGAAAAAAGGAAAACGATGATAAGCAAATTACTAATATGTTAATATTTTGTTAAATTTTCATTTTGGATTTATCTACAGCTTTAGGTTGTAAATCTACATTAATACTTTTAATTTTCCATCTGACTTCCCTATATTTATATATTTTCCTGCTTCTAGCTAAAGAATTCTCCAGATGACATCACCCGGAGGAGTTTTTCATCATTAGGAGTTCAGATGATGTCATCTGGAGGATCACTGGATTAGCAGGATGACCATGACTACAAATTCCATAGTGTCAGCAAAAAGACAACATAATCTGACCTAAAGGTTCCTCCAAGTGATGTCATAATTCAGCTAGAATTAAGGAAATATTGTAGTGTAGGGAGGTCAGGGGAAACTTCAATGACATTCATTTACATGCACTACTCAAACTAGACCCAAAAGAAGCAAGTTTAATATCAGTGAAGGTGCCATTTAATACTTTAAATAACAGCACTCGTGACTTTACGTAAAATCACCATTAAGTTTACATGGATTAAGTCAGAAAAGGAGAAACTGATGATTGATTACAAAAACATTTCTGGTACAGCAAACAATTACATAAAGATGAATGTGCTTTGACATATCAAATGAGATCTAATAGATGTGTCACTGGTCCAGAGGGATCCAAATAAAGCTGAATCAGAGAGGCTGTATATTATTTCTGTGTTATCCATGGATTACACAGATTGAGAATTGGCCACTGAAGCATCCACACAATCTGCACCAAATATGAAAAGAACTTAATGATCTCCTAATTATTTGTGAAGTCAGGCAGAAGCTTCCTGCTAAATCATTTGTGGACCAACAACAAAAGCTGCTTTCAATTGTGATAATGTAATCCTCTTCTGCTGGATGCAATTTTTCATTACTCACAAGGTCTGCAAAGATCACGTACTATATTTATTATTCAGAAGCTCATCCTGCTGCGCTGGTACACAGGAGGTGTCATTTTTGCATTCTTTCTGTCTGTTTTTAAATTCAGTCTTGATTATGTCATTTAATGGCAGCCACATTTTTGGCTGTACCTCCAGCGATATCTCCAAGAGCCGCAGCAGGCAAGAAAAGGCAGAGTGTTCAAGGATTGCCGTCTCTATTTGCTTTCTCTCAGTAGGTTGTCAACAAGCAATTGGTCTCCATACAAATGATGTTTCAGTCTCAGTCATTTAATTGTTGCTGGTCTGTGTGCAGTGGATGAAACACAAAAAGTGATAACAATACACAGTTCCAATTAAATTCACTCATGTGTGACTTATACTTTAGGAATTGCTTTCTGCTCCAGTCAGTGTTTAGGACTTTGCAGCACCACGTCTGCATTTATGCAAACATAGCATGAGTGTTTCATGAGAATATGCAGAATTTCTGCATCATATCGCACTGTTCTCTGTGGTCAGTAGCCGTGCTTTACCCAGATATGAAACGATGTGACTTGTAGTGCATTTGTATCTCTGTAAACAACTAGGCATGTGATTATTTTTTACTTTATTGCTTTTGTCTTGTGGTAAACAGACTTGGAGAACTTCAAGACGCAGAGGAGAAGTCCAGTGAGGGTTCGTGAAGGCCAGGGAGTGGTTTTACTGTGTGGCCCACCACCCCACTCTGGAGGTAAGGCTGACTTGCATGACGATAAACATTTCCATTTGTCCCATACGCAGTCAGTCTGACGTGCTGCTGATGAACAAATACCACGTATCGGTGAAGTGCTACCATCGGTTTCGCACACAACGGTTTGGTATGGCCACTCTGCTTCCTCATCTACTCTGTGTTTGTCTGCGCAAAGTGGAAGTCGTGTTTGTGCTCTCTCCCCTCAGATCTCCAGGCTGTTTGTTTGTGTTGTTGAGGTCGGTAGAGTGAGTCATTTTTACTTTGGGACACTCCGGTCTGTCAGCCTGAGTTTCATTGGTGCTGAGGAAAAAACTTGGCATGCAGACTAGAGAGGCTGTCTGTGGCTGGGGCCCTGCCAGGCTGAGTAATGGAGCTTCTCTCTAAAGGTGCTTTGTTCGCTTCACATCAGCCATTTGCATCCATGACATTATCTGTTGAAGTTAGCATTCAGTGCTATTAACTACTATACCAGCGTCTGAAGATGGGCTTTTTGCTCTACCAGCCAGCAACACTGAATGTAATTCTCTACTCTTGGAGAATGTGGATGTACTGTAACATACTGCACACAGCAGGGACAAGGGGGAGAGGAGCTTTCAGCCATTACTTTAAAGAGTGCAGTAATACAGTGATAGTGTTTTTACTGCTAGTATTCCCTGACTTACCCAAATTGTCTTACTTTCATTTGACAATTTTAGTGCTATGTAGAGCCAGCTCTCTATTATAGTGCTGCTTTTACTGGTACACAAAAGTGCGCTGTAAGATGATATCTAATTATACGATACCTGTTAAATTAAGGCAATAAATGCTTGTGTTTATCTGACAAGATATTTCTTATTACCAGGTAGATGTTATGTAATGTGTGATTTCACTTGTTTTAAGCATTTTGTTTATAATTATCTCTAATTGTTTCTAATGATATTAACTTGATGAGTTTTTCACTGATTCTGAGCAACCTAATGCTTCAAACTAAGAAGATATAAATCATAAAGCAGTTTGATCACTGACAAGTACAAAGCTGTTTTGTCAAAGCCAGAAATTCCTATTTCAAGCACATTTCTTTAAAAAAAAAAAGAATATAACCAAAAGGAACTCGCGGTTTTATTGTCAGTCTTTCACACCAGCACAGCAGCCACGTAATTCTATATTCAAAATGCAGTGCCGAACAAAGACCGTACATAAGAAGAAGGGTGACCTGACCAGGGTGTGCTCTGCCTTTTGCCCAATGTGAACTGGGAGAAGCTCCTGCCCCCCTGTGACCCGAAAGAGGTGAAGCAGTTAGAGATAATAGATGGAAGAAACATTGGTTAATGTTGGTCTGGAGCCGGTTGACCAGCATAGCTGTACTAGTTGACCACTGTGGCTTTGCTGAAAAAGACTAGACCACCAGCAACTGGATGAACTGGATTACCATGGTCAGTGTAAAGTCGTATCTGTCTTTTTGTCGTGTGATCTTTTTGTCTGTCTGTCCATAGATATTAAAATCTATAAATAAAGCACAGGGCCTATAATACAACACATTTAACATGTTTATTCAAATGCATTAACCATAAATTAACATGTTAAACCAAACGACAAATAAACGGACATGCACAAAATTGTCTAGCCTAAATAATAAGTAAAATAAATGTTCCCATAATTTGCAACCTACATATTATTTTGCCTTTTTAATAAACACTTTTGTCTTAATCACCACACTATATATGTTGGGTCTGATAGAGATGTGATTTAAAGGGCTCCTCAATAGAAATCAATATTAATTATTGTAAGCAAAAATGAAAGAAAACAGTAAAATTGAGCAGTTTTTACAATGCAATAACTTGCAAACCCAACAGTAGCCCTACATTTGCAGTGCTTTGTTCAGTAGAAGTTCTAATGAGCCACCTCACTAGTGTTGACAAGAAAAGCTGATACAATGAGCCATATGTTTTAATTTGACAGTCTCAGATTGGAATATCTCTTTTTAGACACTTTGCTTGGCACAAGGTGTCCAAGCGCATACTCCAGCCAGCTGAAAACAGCAGCTTTCTCACGGGTGTTGGGCTGTAGTAGTAGTGTCATAAGTGTGCACAAAAAATAATATTGTTGTTAATTTATTATCAAAGAAATAAAATCAAATATTGTTTACGGTTTGCAAGGAAAATGCACCAGTTTAGTCAGGATGATGTTCCCCTGCAGCCACCCAGCTCGGGTTAGGCTCTGCCAGGTGAGACCGTGGTAATCACAGCAGCCTGCAGCCGGGCTCTTGACAGGACCAACGGGTCATTGTCCTCTGTCATTCCTGGGGAAATTTACAGCTGGTTGAAATGTTGCTTAATGTTGGAGTATAAAAGCTGGCATCACAGTTGAAATATGGCAAGTGTTATTGGCAGTTCTCCTGAATGGAAAGCCGAGAAAAAAACAGATTGTAGTGGATAAAAGTCTGCAGACTTTACATAAATGCATACCCACAATCAGCCAGCTTACAACACTTCAGAAATATGCCCTGGAGGAAATGTACTGTAGTTCTGAAGAAAGGTCCCCAATGCCTAGTCCCTGGGACTGTGTCCCTGGGACGGTTTGGTCTGGAAGTGTCTAATGTGAACATCACAATTGCACAGTAGCATATCTAATGGTGAATCCCTTCTTACCTGCCTGAGCAGCAGACGGAAGCTTCACCCCTCTGAGAAACGTTATGCGCACAGCATTAAAACTCACCTCCTAATTATGTACGCCATCCATTACTTTATTCTTCGTTATGTAATGTGTGACTTTTAGTTGGACAGATTTTAGATGTTTTTTTTTTTGTGGATTATATATATATTTTTGTTACCTTTTACAAAAAAAATGTTTAAGCCAGCAGGACTTTTCATATTCTATGCCTTGCAGCGGTTTTGTCCAATAAGGGGACACAATTTTATTTAAATTATAATTAAAAAAAAGTACCTCTTTCTTTATAAACAAATGTTTATAGCGTAATATAAGAGATGCACCTAAATTCAGATATTGGACTGAATAACTTTAGCTGCTTTGTTGTGACAGGGATCTTGCATATTTGACAATATTACACTTCACAAATGTTTACTAAGATGGGTGCCACAGTATGTTGGAGTAAATATTTGACAAAATTATTGCTGACATGATATCTGGGTCTTGCTGTTTTTGTCTTGAGGGAAATGCAGATTTATTCAACTATTCTCTTCAATAATTCATGTTCATTTCGTCTGTCATTTGTTACTGAAACATACTCCTTTTTCTTTACTCCAAACTCCCTTTAGACCCTTTGACGTGACAGTGATCTTTTGGGATTACAGTCCTAGAGGGCTTGTCAGTAACTCCCGCTGTTACACACTTGGCTAAGAAAGTTGATACCCTTCATAAACTGTTTTCTACAAAATATGGTGAAACTGACACTTACAGTGTTTAACGGTTTCATTTGTTTTTTTTTAACGTTGCTTTTGATTTTTTTATATATCCTTTAATTGAAACCACAGTAAGCGCTGTTTACTTGGTGCTTCGCTGTGATTTGTTTCCTCTTAGTCTTGCTAAGTATGTTTTTTTTAACACATCTGTCATAAATACTGCTAATATTATACAGAAATCAGCCAAAGAACCAATATTCTGTTGATGTGTTATTAAGGAAGTTGGCTACATTTGTTTAACCTCTGCTGACGTGTCAAAAACTACAATTTCACATTCATAGCAACACTTCATGCAGGCACAGTGACAAAATATACCAAGCAGCTAATAAGTTATTGCTTATTGCCGAACACACACATGTTTTGTATGTGTTTGTTTGTAAAAATGTTTCATATTGTGAGCTTTAATACAACGAATGAAATTGCATGGTCAAAAAATATGAACCTATACCTACAGTAATATTTTGTAGCACACCAATTTGAGGAAATTCACTGCAATAAAACACTTTTCGTAGCTCCCGATGAGACTTCCACAAGTAGTTTGGCCTATTTTTCTTGTGCAAACTGCTCCAGTTCTCTCCCGTGTGATGGGTGCCTCTTTCCCATGGATGGTCAGTTAAATTAGGATCAGGATTCATTAGAGGCCACTCCAGAATGGCCCAGTGTTTTTTTTCTTATTGTATTTTGGGGGCTTTTTGGGTTATCATGCTGACAGAGCTATAACCTGAGACTAAGGGAGCTCTCAGACACTGAGCTGTACGTTTCTCTTCAGAGTGACTTTGACATGGAATGGATAGATGTACAAAGTCCTTTGTGTATTAGCAATGCGCTTTAATAGTCAACAATAATTGTGTTTAGATAGATGTTGATGAATTGCTAATTTTGTCAGAATTGCTTTGCTTCCCCAATGTTTTTCCACCCAGGCACTGCCTTGAGTCCGTCATAACTCATTTTTAGACACTTGGTGCTCGCAGTGATGAATTTCATGATGGAAATGTTGTTAACGTTGACACATGATTTTGGATTAATCTTAATTAATATTCGTTTTTCTCACATCTTTACTGAAAGGCCATCCTCAACACATTTGCTTTGGTAGTCATGTATCAACTTGATTTAGCTTCATGTTGTCACAATAACACATTTAACAGTCACGTTTTCTTACCCTTATTCAGCCGCTTATGTAGACTACAAAAATGAATTTGAACATTTACTTACTGTTCTTTTTTAGTGCAAACATTGACAAATAATTAAATTACTACTACTGTTATTATAAAGTTGTTTTTTTTATTTCTAGAGGATACATTCATATTTTCCCAAATGAGGTGGGAAAAATAAAAAGAGAAATTTTCAAGATCTTATCAAAGTGAGACCCATTCATGTTAATTACTTGGGAACATTAGTAATACATAGCAATAATATCCTGCTCTGTATTTATAGCACTGACTGAATTGCTGCACATTTAAGACAAAGAAAATTGTGACTGGCATTTAACCAGACTCTCACAGTGTTGAGAAAATTGAGAAGCCTGCTCTCATAAAGGGTGACAGGACATAATTCATGATCAGCACATTGCAGCCTTAGACAAGGATCTGCCTCATCTCCCCTTTAAAGGGTTTCAGTATCCCATGCATGATTCAGGAAGCCATTATTTCATTTTAATGATGCCTCAAAACCCTCAAGACATCTGCAGGAAGTAGTTTGGGATGGTCAGGGGGCTCTAAAACAGTAAGGCAGTTTGAAGTTATTCTTAAAGAATGACCAAAATATTGTCAAGTGTCCTAGAGGAGCTCCAGCAACATTCGCTCACTGGGCTGTAATTGTATATTGCATTTGATGTCAGTATGTGTCAGTCTTTTGTCTTGACAGGGTCTGAATGACTATGGTTAATCCAGGACCCGATGCATCTGACCTCTTTTTACTAATGGAAACAGGCCTTTTTGATTTACTCAAGGCTGAAATCACTTGTTCTCTCTATCCAGTGCATTTACTCCTCGAAAAGAGGCTGCTCGCTCACTAGTAACAACACATAGCTTGCAGGGATTTTTCCCATTTGCGTGACCCGAGTCATTTCATAGAGTGTACTTGTTATGCGTTATGAATACAGATAGGTAGTCCCGGTTAATGGCAGTAACGGTCTAAGGAACAGACTTGTGAGAACAAACTTTGACAAGTCTGTTCCTTAGTCTGTACTTTTCTTTGATACCGTGCACACTAAACCCACTCTGGATTCAGTGTGTCCTTGGTCTGTCATGTTCCATTTCTTTTCCCTCCTCTCAGATCATTAAGGGAGAATTGATGCTGCCTGTTCATTATACAAGGGCTAAATGGAACCACAATGAAAATCTGCCATTCACTGTCACTCATGATTGCATTATTCCATTACTGTGCATTCGCAGAAGGCTCTCAAGTCAAATCATCAAATACAACCAATGCCTGTAAACTTCCTTCAGTATTTCCTGCTTCCTGTTTCCCCACCATGAATCTTTAACTAACCAATTAGTAACCTTTTATTTGCTGTTGTTCCGTTTGTTGTGCCCTTCACCTTTTGGAAGATATTATTTCAAACAAAGACATTAACTATAGATGCCCTTGTCAGGATGAGAGCTGGAATATATTATTTAAGGGAAAGGAGGATATTGCAGATGTTCCCTCTGGGGGTGGGATCAAGCTAAGAAAGTCTGGTTGATACAAGTCACGGAAACCGGGACGCAGCCATTGGCAGGAGGAACTGAAAAGAATATGGATTTAAAACCAGCAGCAGGTCTTATTGTGTAACCTTCCATGCACACACTGCATCAGCATTAACTTAAGATCAAGAACATGACACTCTCGAAAGCAGGGCATGCGTATGGGTTACATCCACTCTGCAAGGAGCATCTTCAGACACACTTTACACATTTTCAAGATTGTACGTCCCTCTGTGATTTGCAAGGTTTGCAGTAATATGTCAAAGCCCACACATCATTTTGCCCCCTAAAGGGCAGAAGTGAAGAATACTGAGTCAGTAGATGAGTGTCCAAATCACGTCTCAATTATTCCCTGTACTGTAGTGCCGAGTCATCGCTTAGACAAGTTTTTACCAACGGCCAAGATTGCTTTTGGGACAGGGATGCAATATGGTCCAGAGCAATCTATCCTTGTGTCAATATGTCAAAACACTATCATTCCTTTTTATAATGTTGCTGATTGTTAATCCAAAGCCTCTCTGACTGCGCTCCATTTGGTTGATAGTACTGGGAGTCTATCACTGAGACTTGTTATCATAGATGATGAATTGTAACCTGTGTGGTACCATACTGAATAACATGATCTGTAATACATTGGTTTTATTGGGCATTATACAGTTTTTATGCAGGAGCTGCCTCTTCAGCTTTGATTTAAGGTCCTCTGCTGCTACATGACAGCCACCATGGAAGATGCTTGCTGGGTTTTTTTTTATGTACAACCACTGACTCTGTGTTTTAAAATGAATTCTAATTAAGCAATAAATCTGAGACGAGGCATGAAAAAAAGCAGGTAGATTAAAAAAAGGAGCATTTGATAAAGCGACAGGTCATGTAATCATGCAGTGGTAGGACAATAACACGTTGTTTTATTCTAAGCCTAATTTACACTAGGTGAGTTCATGTAACTCAGTTGTTCTTTTTAAGTAATGCTTGTCACATCTAGTTGTTTTTGTAGAGTAGCTCATGCATTCGTTGTAAGGCTGATCAGATTAACGTGTGCAGGCATGTACGTGATTGGTCAGTACATTTGTTGGGCAGTATGGCATTGGGTTGAGCTGTGTTCAACTGTTGTGCTCGACAACCTTGGCTTTTTTAAGACATCAGTGTCAGGACCTCTGCCTTGTGAAAGCGATGTGAAGGTGAAGTCCTCTTGTCTGGGTAAACATGGCCTTTGCTATACGTCTTGCCTAAGCGTATTTCATTGTTTTTTAAGGAAAAGTCAAGTGGAAGTTAAATCACCTCCTCACTATACAAACGTGCCACTGCAGAAAACAGCTCAGTGTGGTTGTAAAACTATGCTGTACATCCCTGAAAGACAATCATCTGAACTCTCAGCATCAGAACTCAACATAGTAAACGTGTGAATTTTGCCATATTAAGGGCATCTATCCAACAGTGGATAGGATTAATTGCTCTTCACTTATGAATTGTGTTTTTAATCATGGAAGCCTGGCACTCAGTTCAATCCACTAATTGCTTTATCCCTGATGACATCCACTCAAACCCAAGTGATATCAATGCTGATGAAGCACATATTATCTACACACGGGTACAGTCATGCGCAAAAGTTTAGAATACAGTACTTATTCTATGCTATGTTTTATTGTTTGTTTTTTTGTGAATAAAAATTATCAAAATCTGATCTCATCAGATCTTAGTATTTGGCATTAACTTCAATACAACCTCAGACGAATAACAACGTAATCCTTTTTAACTGTACCATTATTTATTATTATAATACTTCAACTAAAATAGAATAATCCTATATTAGTAGTCTGTCTAGAAAAACATAAAAGTGAGACTGATGTTTGCAAAACTACATTTGAGCAGAATTCCTCCACAGCAACGCGAGAAACAAAATTCACTTCAATCTTACAATTTTTAGTGTTTTTGCACAAAAAACATAGAATTTTTCAGACTTGTGTGCTGAACATTGATTATTCCTGACTTTCTCCACAGAGCTCACCTTCACGTGGATCTTCAATGAGTACCCATCCTTTGTCGTCCAGGACATAAGACGATTTGTGTCCCAGAAGACGGGCAATCTCTACATTGCCAAAGTGGAGTCCTCTGATGTTGGCAATTACACTTGTGTAGTCACCAACACAGTCACCAAAACCAGTGTTCAAGGACCACCAACTCCTCTAGTGCTACGTGTTGATGGTAAGGTATCACCCCCCCCTCCCCCTTCCCCCCCCCCCGCTGAGCCCCTGAGCTCTCTTTGTTTTGAAGGTGAAACTCAATGCACTGCAGCTCTCAAATTGCAACTGCTGTCACTTTAATTTGCTATAGCGAGACAACAGGTTTTAAGTGGTGAAAGCTTTAGCTGGTGAACATTGATTTCTGCCAGCTGCTGGTTATCTGTTACCAGCAATCTGAACAGTCAAAAGCTCCTTAATGTCCCCGACTTGGCTTACAAAATGGAACTTTTTGTTGTCTAGATAGTGTGTACCTGGTACTATTATGCTTAGACGAAGATGGTTCTGCAAAAGCAAACATCGCTCTGTGTTGTAGAAGGAGGCTGCGTGGTGTTGATGCTCAGTAGACCCAACAGAGTGCAATGTCTCCTGATAAAACAAGTTAGCTGATCATATATTTAAAGTTTTTTCTTTGAAATTGACTTTTATTTGGCTGACTGGTTTGGAAAAGCAAACCCTGAGAGGAATGGTTTCGACCTAACAAGGCAACAAGCAACATCACTATTTCATCTGATTCCTTTCATGTGGAAACCAGATGGGTTTATAATTATGCTTGGAAGATGTTTGTGTGTAGTGTCGTTGACAATGTAGGCCACCAGTACAAGCCTGGAGTGTAACATACAGTATAGAACATTTTTGCTTTTGCAGAAAAATTCCCAAAAGTGGTTAGAATATGTCGTCCTCAGACAGAGTTGTTTCTTTTAGGTAACACCGTCATGACCTAAACTTTCTAATTATAATGTTTCTCTGCGACTCCTTCTAGCCTTCAAAATTCTATATATTTTCTTTGCAGGTGTGATGGGCGAATACGAGCCAAAGATTGAAGTGCAGTTCCCGAAGTTGTCCCAGTCGCTAAGAGCTCAACAGTCAAGCTGGAATGTTTTGCTCTTGGAAAGTATGTATCATTAGATCACAGTCATATCTACAGTATTAGTTGTTTATTCTAGCAATCAGAGCTGCACTGTAACTGAGACTGACAGTGTCATATACCCAGTAAGTAACACTTGCCTGTAAATTGTTCAGATGATGGCTGATTAATTCACTGGTATATTATGTATGTGTAACTAGCCTCAATATCTGGACACTGCACAACTATCTTTGGTAGTATTTTCATTGTGCGGTCTTGCTGTTTGTTCTGTTTTCTGCCTTTAGCCCAGTGCCAACCATCAGCTGGAGGAGAGTAGATGGAGCTTCTTTTGGCAGAAAAGTGGACATAAATAAAGCCAGTGGCGTTTTAGAGATCCCTTACTTCCAACAGGAAGATGCAGGACTATATGAATGTGTGGCTGAAAACAGCAGAGGCAGAAACTCAGTTAAAGGGAAACTGTCTTTCTATGGTGAGTAGAAGGGTTTAAGCTGATTTTAATCTAAATTTTACTTCACACCTCTCTGAACAAAAATGTGTCTTAAGCCATGGAGCTGCAAGTTGTCTTCCTAACGTATCACACACACTTACAGACTTTTACCGAATGTTCAGTGCATTGATTTATAGCCTCAGAGGCTCGCTGGTACCAGTCCTGGTAGAAAATCCTGCAGAATAAAAGTGTAGCTTTGGTGTGAATGTAACAAAAAGTTTTATTTGTTGTCATGCAATCTGTAGCTTTTATTAGATCCCATATATAACTGCATCATATAGTTGGAATGGGGTTGTAAATTAACCTATTACTAGTAGGTCATTCCTGACAAGCTTTTTATTGTGCCAGCGGCTAACACCAGGCTGTAGTGCACACAGATTTATATCACCTTTCAGGAAGAGGTGATTTTTTTTTTTCCCCCTCACCAACACTGGACTTATGGCCCATATTCTGAGAAAGCTTTTAATAGCTCTTGATGAAGGATTTTTATGGTTTCTCTCTCCATTATTTTGTAGTTTATGCATTGATGATACGTTCCCCCAAGTCTCTGTAGGGATGGGCTTGACTGAAATCGTCAGCTCCAGATTTTTCTTTCCTGTGAAGGAGGATGCCTTTGATATGATAATACAGGTTTTTTTGTGTGACCTGTGGGTAAGATGAAATGCTCGCACTACCTGTAGGTAGGCTGAGGACTGAACATGTTTTACTTTCAAGAGAAGCGACTCATAAAGCTGTGTAGCATCTAATGGGCCTCGATGACTGAGAGGTTCTAAAACAGTTGAAATGGGTATGATTGTCATATGGCTATTTTGTAAATAAGGGAAAATTTTTAACTTTAAGGTGCGACTGTCTTGGTGGTATGTTGCCTCAACACAATTTCTCTACTCTAGTTGTGTGTTGCATGTTTCTCCTTGAACGATTTATGTCTGGTCTCATCTCAAAGCCTCACAGGCTGGCTGGTCGCCAGGTGATAAAAATCTGTAATCTCATTTTAAACTCCATAGACAGGAGCTTGTGGGACATTCATCAACTCTATAGAAGAATAGGAGAATCAATATGGGGATATGGCATTTGTGGCTCCCAACCCATGTGGGCAAAGGAACAATAACGGGATGGCCTCTCTTTCAAATTCCTACCTAATTGTCCTTCTGTAGTTGCAGGAGATTTATGAAATTAGATCATAGTTTAGCAGTTGATGGCATTTGAATGGGCTCACACACAGTCAGGTTGACTTTGTACGGAAGTTATTCACATCATTTCTTCCTTTCCATTATGTTTTCTCTGGCAGTCTCATTTGTAACATTCTTAACAGGGTGTCATGCACTATTTGTATTCTATATACTGACACATTTTCAATTCATTACTGCTTGCTCATTTCTGAATATATTTATTATGTGATTTCTTTTCATGAAAAGAACATAAAGAGTATGTTTTGTGATAACAAAATTTTATCTCAACTCTCATGTGGGACCGTTTTTTTCCTGTAAGCTTTTTAAATATTAATTGAATGAGGCAGAATCTGTTCTTACTTAGTTAAATGCACTCCAGGCAATGTATGCAGCACTGTTACCAAAGACAGCAAATACAAAAAGAAATAATCAGCAAGAAACACTGCTATTCATTTTGAAACACATTCTTATCTTTATACTTCCAGACATTTTTTTTCTGCAATCTAATGGTTTCATGAATTTAGAAAAACTGTTTAAACAGTAAATGCTGTAGACACGATATGTCATACTCCCCCTAAAACAAAACTTTGATCCCCCTTTGGTTTCCACAGAGCACACTATGGCTAAAAGACTTATTGCAATACTAAGATTATTGCATTATGAAAATGGCACAGCCAAGGAAGCAGCTACCTCGATCTCCTTGGCCCCCCTATTTATATGTGTTGTGTACCTCACAAGGACCATAAATCAAGGACAAAGATTTAACCAGTGATAAGGTGCTAGCCATGTATGTGACCGCATGACCACCAGTATAAATGTAGATTTTTAATGTTTAAAATGGCAAAAAGGAACATATAATTTGAAAAAAATAAAAAAACTACAACCAATTCCAACCAAGTGTTGCAAACACAAGTTAATTAACTCAGTAAACTGAAATCTACTCAAATCTGCATGAATAAACCAGTTGGAGCTGGTTGTATCAAATCCAACAGCTTACCTTGTAGCTTTTACTGTTCAGTGAGTAGTGTCAACCATTCACTATTGATCTTTCCACATTTTATGCTTATACAGTCGTTTGTATTTATATATTTTTCAAGTAGAGGTCAGCTTCGAGTTAATTGGAAGTGGATTCATGATTTGTGCCCTTGGATGCCTCCTTTAAATGATCTAATTGTGAGCTTGGTTGGGTCATTGATTTATTGTAAAACTGCAGTCCACTGTTAATGCTCACGGATTTCTTTAGCGTTACAGTGTTAATCTGCTGTTTGTTTTTGACTCTCAGCTGCACCTCACTTGACCGAGAAGCCTCAGGATGTTCAGAAGACCATTGACGACACTCTGGTGTGGGAATGCAAAGCCAGCGCTAAGCCCAAACCCTCGTATCGCTGGCTGAGGAACGGAGAGCCTTTGGACCCAATGGAGGTAAGGAATAACTGCAACAGAACAAGAAAGTATCAATGCCTTTTTTTGTTGTCCCATTTTAATAAACACCCAATCCAATGAAGGCATCTAACACTCTGCAAGGCTCAATTCAGTAGGCACATATTTAAATGCTATTGTTAGTGGAGTGTCAGTAGTTTGTCATTACAACATCCCTTTGAGCAGTTCAGTGAGTTGAGTGTGATTAATGTCTTAGATTAGAGATAAGATTACAGCATTCAGAACCATCGTACTTAAAGGCTGCACTGTGTATTACCCTGCTGTTTGCTGGATTCATTTTGCTTAGAAGCACATAATGGTTCCAACTCATAGGCCTGTACTTGGCAAGAAGGTGTCATTTCGAAATGGTTGTATTTGCCTGCTCTCTGTGTATGTGTGGGGGGAGGGTGTTTGTGTGTGTTTTGCAAAGAAGCCAAAGTGATGCCTTTTTCTGCCTGTCATCAACCAGGGACAGTCGACAATTTGGCATTCAATCTTTCCTATCTGCTACTTTCAATTTTATCATTAAATCTCTTCTCTGGGGAAGGTGAAAAATACCTTATCATCCAAAATACATTTCACATTTAGGCAATTTGCCTTGTTTTGTGTCATTGTGCTGCTGGAGCGACTGTACTTTCAGCCTAAAAAAGAAGCGCTCCAGTGAATCAAAGTCGCTGATAGTTTCAGTGTTTGGATTGGATAATGAGCCCAAAACTGGACTGTTGCTGTTTTGTTGGATGTGTCTTTAAAGGGGGCAGGTGGGTTACCTTTTCTGTTACTATCCGATAGCTGCAGACTTTAATTAGAGAGCTGAATGTCAGTCCACATCCACTAGAAGAAGATCCTGATAAGACACGGTCGTGGCACAGAACTGGTCATCTGCATGGTCTGGACCGCACTGTATGTGGCCCAATACAGAATGATCCTGCACAAATAGGTGTCGTGAAAATGTCCCGCCTGTTGTTTGTCACCGTTATTTTCTTAATTTTGAAAGACTGACAAAGGTCACTTCCTCTATTTGCCACACATCTTTAACCACAAGAAACCTTTATCACTTCACCTCCACTATTGATTTGTAAATAACATTGTAGAAATTCCTTTGGCAGGTGGCCAAGGTAACATATTCTCTGTACATGTGGCTATATTAATGAGGTGGGGTGTTACCATTTTCAAAATGCCACCATCAACAGCGGCAACAGTAAATCAATTTCCAAACTCAAAGGTCAGCGATGTAGAGAGAGAGGGGGAGAAAGAGAGGAAGACCAAGGGGGGCATTTGTTACTCCTCATTAGAATGGATCTGCCCCCCCCTCTCTTTATCTCAGCATCTTCAGTCCTCTCTTTCTCTTTCTTACCACCCCTGTCAAGCATTTTTTCCACTCACGTTTCTCGCTCTCTCTACCTCATTTTGGGTGCCCTCCAAGGGAATTAAATGGCACAGAGGAGGGCTGTCACTTCAAAATGTCACCCTGGTGAAACAAGGACCCACTCACGCCTGTATTTTTCCACTCCACCACCAGCTCTCCATTGAGTTACATGGATGAGGAGTGCGTTTTTGATATTTTTCTACCTTTGACCTACAAAGTCAGGCACCGGCCTTTTGTTGTAGGCGCTGTCGTTGGTGCTGCAATGAAGAAGAATAATATCCTTACGTAGTTGGCACACAACATTGTGTCTTTCGTTTGCCTTTTTACTGCTACTTGAAACATTGATGGTATCAAGGAGGAGTCGAGCATAATTAATAATGGCCATAAAGCTGGAGAATGCAACCGTTTGTTTCCAGTGCTAAAGAGATTGTGACAGAGCCACCACTGGGTATTTGGGGGTTTTCTAAAAGAGCAGTGGGTACAGAATAGTTTTGTGTTGCACCAACCTCTTTCACCCCCCAAGGCCTTTGCACTAAAAGGACCATCTATCATCCATTCAAAATCACTGTGGTGGCTCTCTCTCTCTTTCTCTTTCTGGTCCTTGTTCTATCTCTCAATCATACTTTTTCCCTTGAACACACATCTAAGCATCCGGCCCTGGCCAAAAACCTTTTGACTTGAAAACTGCCTCATTCATGTTCACCCAGGACCCCCTCTGGCGGCAGCTTTAGCGCCAGGTCAGCCGTGTGTCCGTCGTGCGACAGGGTCTCAGAAATAGCCCATTTGAAGATCCTCAGCAGTGTCACTGATTGATGTTAAGGGACAGTCCTTGTCTTTTGTGGCAGTGCTGTAATGATTCCAGACGACAGACAGACTGGCGGCAGGACCCTCTGGACTACTTTGTCAGTGACATTAAAAGGTCTGACTACACTCAATAGGAAAGATCAAGGGCAAGAACAATGAGTGCCGCCACACTTACATTGACACAACTATAAAAAGGGAGCAGAAATCAGTGCCAAACCTTGTTGAGGTCAAATGGGCAGTGAGAAGCGAGGAACTTCAGGTGTTACTATCTGTGCAGCAAAGTTTGCAATTGCATGGTTTTCATTTTTATTTATAAAGCCTCACATGCTGAGAATTTCCCCCCGTCTTCTATCACTTTATAACACGAACTAAAGTAATAGCCTGTGTGCTGCAGCGTATTTCTGACTTAATTCCTCAGAGGTTTTTGATTTCAACCACAGTTTGATAATGTCTCTGTGCTATGTAAAGCAGAGGGGGGTAACATCTAGTCACCATGGGCCTATTAGGACCGCAGAAAATTAGCAGCGTTTCAATTATCAACCCCCCCAAGGAGAGAAAAAAAATGTCACTAAAGCTTGAATTAGATCAGGCCATTCTTCAGAAGTACTTAAAATGTCCATATACTGTATAGCCCTAATTACCCACCTCAGAGTGGGTTTCTCATATTAACACCTAGAATGCAATACTGTTATGGCACTAATTGGGCTGTTTACAAGCTTTCCTTAAAACAGATTTCACACATTTCGTAATGTTAAAGGTCAGCGTTGAAAAAAAGAAATGTGAAAAACATCATCCACCATGGGACAAAAAAATATGTTGCTGTGCTTAATGATTACTATATTTACCATGAGGAATGTTTAAATTCATGTAGGGTAGACACTAAAGATTTAGTCCAAGAAAAGGTATGCAAAGTAAAAAGTGAAATAAAAAATTACAACAATAAAAATAAACTATTGCATCTTGACCTTTTATTGTTTTATCAAACCCATTTATCGACCCGCAACTAAAATGCTGTAAGTACCCTTTCAAGTTAGGAATCATAATGACCCAAAATAAACAAGTAATGGTGTGAAAATTGCTGTTTTGCTTTTTTGTAGTTTTTTTTTTTCATACAATGGGCCAGCATAAAGAAAGGCACCTGTGCAGCACCACTGTAAATGCTATGTAATTTATTCTAACTTACATCATCCTAAAAGTGTAAGAAGTGGCACTTACTGTACAACAGATTGACGGATTGTAAAAGTGTCAGGATTAAGATTTGAGGGAACTATGCAGAAAACTGGCTAGTGGAATTATCCATCTGGTTGGGACAGATTTATCAGTCTTAGCCCTCCTTTGGAATATTGACACAGTGATGTTTCATTCGCAGGCTTTTTTAACCATTAGTCCACCACTGTCCTGTTCAACATATCCCACAGACGCATGATTGGATTCAGGTCTGGGGAAATTTGGAGAACGCACTGAAGTCTTTTCCCTGAAATCATTCCTGAATGTTTTTTAAAGGGATCACAGCCATCAGCAAATACCGTGTTTTTCAGGACTTTTTCCTTTTTTGTTCCTCTTAAAAGTGTTGAAGTTGCAGTAGTTAATTATATTATAATCTAATTATGAGTATAAATAAGTATTTGATTAGACATTGGGCAAAGCAGACAATTCATTTTGAGGGTGTTTCGATTTTGTAATTATTACCTCGGGCTCTACCCACACGAAGGAGGTTCTGATTAGATCTAAACTTTGGCTTGTTCAATGCATATTTATGTGTGTGTGTGTGTGTGTGTGTGTGTCTTCAGCAGGACAGGGTTCAGGTGAATAACGGAGTGCTAACAATCAGTAGCTTGAATCTGGCTGACATCGGCATGTACCAGTGCGTGGCAGAAAACAAACATGGCCGAATCTTCACCAATGCCGAGCTCAGAGTCGTAGGTAAGACCGAACACACAGTTTTCTGTTTTCTGTACACTCAGTGGAGTTGGGGTCGTGTTTGTTAGGGATGTCCTGATGCTGATCCCAGTTCAGGGCATCGGGTCCGCTCCTATCTCTGTGTACTTGTACTCATACTTGTAAAATGTCTCAGACACTGCACTTAAAACCACATTAACCTCTGCAGGTAGGCGGAGGTGAAAAAAAAATGTCTGAGCTGTTGATAAATGATGATGAGTACAAAAGTAAAGCCAAATGCAAGTTTTCCTCTGCTAAAGTCTTGAGATCTACTCAAACTCATGTTTCTCAAGATTATTTTAAGAATGTTTAATATTTGCAACGGATGTCGAGGGTTATATAACTAAAACTTTACTTAAAGTTTGCTTTGTTTTGCGAGGTACTTTTACCTCCATATTCCTGTGTAGACTCGACAGTCTGTGTCGCTCATGCCTCTCCATCCAAGATCTTGCCCCAAATCTGTGCTTTGTTTGCCTTTTTTTTACTTTTTGTTCTTTTCAGTGAAACTTGCTCCGTTTATAAAACTGCTGCCATATTTTTTTTGGCAGAAGAACGCGCTATAATTTCGTTCTAGTGGGATTTGTTTAACTGCAGAGGATTGACACTGCTAGTGCTTGTGCTTTCTTTCTAATTTCTATTCAACAGTACATGATGTACACAAATTCTGCCAAAAGAAATACAGTATCTGTCAGTCTGGCGGGGGCACTCTAATAAAAGGTGCCTTATTTCATTTTTATAAATAATTTACATTGTTTAATAATTTTGCTAATCTCTGCTCTGCAGTAGAAAATGTTCTATCAACTTAAAGTTGAGGGCCTAAAATATTAGAATGATATCCATGTATTATTGTTGCAGTATTTCTTGTGGCAGTTTGACATTATGCCATTAGTCAAAACAAAGATTTTTAGAGTAACAGAGAAACATAACTATAGTTGGCAGCTTGACACGAAGTCCTTGCATGTTTGCACACAAGGTTGAAGCTGGAGAACATAGGACTTGACAATGACAGATCAACACATCTACATGATACGTCATCTAGTAAAGGATAATTTTGAAACAATATCTTTATCTATCTACGTGGTTCAATTTATTAATCTTAAACACACAAGGACTCTAGAAAAATGAAGAAAATCCTGGAAATGTTATTTCATTTGTGATTGATGAATATTATCTTAATTAAAGTGTGATCATTGCTAAACAGTTCTAATTTTCAGAAACATAAAAGCGGTTATTCTAAAGGATCCCCCCTGACTAGAGAGTCTAGTGCCTTGTTCTGTTCATTTAATATACATGAGGATAAAGAGATTTTATTGAAAGTATACATTTTCAACGTTCTCCTGCTTTAAAATATGTTTTCATATAAATTCCACTTTTCACCATGGAATATTTGAGGGGAGCAATAACTACTTGCATACACTTTTATCATGATGTGTAATCTTGCGCATGCATGTGCAGCAGCCTGTGTTGGCAGGTGCTCAGCCGTGTCGCTGGCGCCAGGCTGTGTGCTCACTTTGAAGAGCTTTCTGCTGAGTTGGTGCGCATACGAAACAGCTCCAGACGACGGCGCCTCAGTAATTAAGGCCTAAAGAAGCTGCAACAAAGCCGCCTTCTCATTTTACCTTCTCTGATTTTGGCTCTGGAGAGCCATGGCTTCATTTTTAATGCATAATGTCCTGCTCAGGCAGATTTGTTCGACTGGAAAAACCCACCTTCATTCAAATGAAACGCATGTGGGTCTTCCTGTGTTTGTAGGAGGAAGAGGAGGTGACCTCTCTAATGGATGAGTGACCTGCACGTTTTTAGGATCCTCCTCCACTCTCATTTCCTCCATGACTGTACTATACTTCCTTTGCCCCCTCGGTTTCTTTCTCTAAGACTAAATTAATCCTTTTTCTTTTTGTCTACCACTTCTCTTCCGATCTCACTACTAGCCATTGCTCCAGACTTCTCCCAGAACTTGTTGAAGGCCCAAACTCTGGCCCGGCAGGGGGGCGATGTGCTGATCGAATGCAAGCCCAGGATGTCTCCTCGGGGCGTGATCTCTTGGAGAAAAGGGAAAGAAGCCCTGAGAGAGACCCACAGGTACCAGCTTTCTTTGCATAGAGCCATAAGTGCATTGTGTGTCTTTTATTTGTCTGCTTTACTTGCAGAAGAGTGTTCTATTGACTTATTTTATTTTCCCTGCTTGATATTCATGGCGACAAACTGCAAAGAACAGAACCACAGTGTGACACAATACAATTTGAATTGCATAACACGTTCTGTACTCCACCACTTTCCCCCTGCTATCTGCATTTCTTTTCCAAACTCCATTGTACTTTGCTCTCCTGACGGAGCTAAGAGCTGGTTTGTGCACTGTTTACTTAAGGTAATTGGCTTTTCCTAGACTGCAGTGCTTGGATCGATGCACTGATCCATCAGCTCATTAGCAGCATGTAAGGCCTGGAGGATCATTACAGCACAAGGCGAACGATGATCCGGGCTACTGGTGAGAGACCGAAGAAGCAGATGAAATTCCCAAAAGGACTGATCAGTGGCTAGCTTCCGACAACATTCGTCTGTGCTAGTGTTGGTGACACAGGGGAACTGCTGTAGTTGGACACCTTGTTTTATTAGAAATCGGGTTAAGTACAGATCGATGCAGTGCCTCTGTGCATTGGAGAGGGGAATAAAAAAGGATAAATAAATGTTAAAGAGTCTAGAAAAAAACGTTCTTCACCTAAAGAAATGCTGGTCAAGTGTTTGCAATCAGGGTTATGTTTCTTTTCAAGTGGGTTTTCTGGTTCAGTCGCTCATTCATTATCACCCAGAAGAAAGCCTGTATCCACAGTACAACAGCATCTCAAGCTTTCATGTTTGCTGTCATAATCTGTCTCTGTATAGAGCAGTGTGATCTACACAAATTACTGCGTTTGAGAGCATCTTCCATTTGTAAAGGAATGTGCCAGCAGGAGGAAAAACACACCTGCTGGCACATGCAGTGATATACAGTAGATGGGGGTCCAGATTTCTCATTTGATATGGGATTAATTGTTCAACTGCCTCAGCAGCTTTTCCGCACCTAGCTGCTCACCTCCCCCTGTTAGACAGTATGTTGTGGAACCTAAAGGTGTGATCTGATTGCTAATGCTGATGATAATAACCGGCTGAGACATCTTGGTTACAGGAGAGAAATATTTTATTTAACAGGGAGCAGCAGAATCAGCACCCAAGATTATGTGTTGCTAATGCCCGCTAAATATTGGACCCAGCTTGCAGATTTATCATCCTCTTAAGTATTGAAAGGAAAATGCATCCGTACTGCAATGTGCAATATCAGTTTTCCCCATAAAGGCAAGATTTCCCATTTGAGATTTACCGTTATAGCTTTGGCCCGAAGTGGGTGAGCTGCATACAAGATGTTAGACTTTGACATTATTGCAGCATCTCTTGCAAACCTATTCCCCTAGTCATCGCTCGTTAGCATTTACTTTCCTCCATATCGAAATGGGGCTGATACCGATGCTATTACAGCAGTGGCACAACACTAATCCATCCCACTGGCTCAACTGAAATACCTATAATTCCTTCTAATCTTCCAGGGATAATGTTTTCAAGGATCTGGAGCAGGGGAGAACAAATCAACTAAGAACAAGGCAGGATCTGATTAATGAAATCATGCAGTGGCGATACCTACATGAGCTCATATGTCAGGCATGTGTAACACGTTAGCCTTTGTAACAAGGTTGTAGTGCACTTACGTAGGCAGCTATAAGGTTAACGATAAAGTGCTTTCCCTAATTTAATTTTGCCGCTGACCACGGCCAGCAATTTCACAACGGATATAGGAAACGGCTTTCAGCAATATTACTTTTAGATTGAATCGCTGCGTTTAAGATTGTTATACTAAATGATCTATTACTCCATCTTGTAATGTGAATCCATTTATAATCCTGCTAGTCAAACACGAGGCCTTTCCGGATGTGTTTCCAAACACAACGTTCGTCGCTGGTGGATGAATTAAGCAGTACTTGAGAATACTGCAAGTAATATACTGAGTTAATTATGCAATTCTTCTTAAGTGGTTAAAATAATGTTTTTCATTTACAGTCTGTTAGGTTTTGTTACACCGTGGAGAGACTCAGCAGGCTTTTAGATTACAGCAAAGAAGCTCGCTCAATATCGGCCAATAAGGTTGAGGTAAAGTGCCTGTTTACTTTATCACACAAGTCAAGCTTTTATGTACCCCACAAATTTCCTCAATACCGTAATTGCTCCAGGGCAACCTTTTAGAAAAAAAGGTACCAAGTGAAAGCATTTCAGACAGATAATGCTCATTACATCTTTATCTTCCACTGTTTCTTTGTGGCTTCGGTGCGGAGGAAGCCTGACATAGGCTACTGCACAGTTTAATAGCAAGTCTTATCCCTGTGACATCTCATATCCATAACTCTTTGTTATAGTCCATTACAAAGAACGCCCTCAGTTCAGTTGGGAGAATATACCACCAGCTCCACAGGGAGTGAACTCTGTAGAAGAGGCTAATGTATTTTAATTCTTCTAGCCTTTAAGGCCGTACGGGTCATTTTTGATCATTTGGGGAAGACTAGGCTGCCTTCAAGGGCTCTTTTACGAAAGGGTTCAAGTTCAGGATTCTTTCAGAACAATTATGTTTGAAACACCATCTCACCCCTGTTACACTGTTGTGGAGTATGAAAGATTTACAGGGCAATGCCTATTAATTTGTAAGGATTGAAATACATTTAGAAAATTGTTCTACAACCAGGGGTGAAAAGACAAATCAAAAATTGGTTGACTTTAATAGGATCAAATTGGCCCGACCTTTCTTTCTGAAGAAATGAGCAGCTGATAGATTTCCACTGTAGATTAACTTGGTAAAAGATGTAAAGGTTTGCTTGGTATCAAACAGAAAATGTCAATACCACGTTTTCCCCAAAGTCACATCCCCAGCTGAATGATGGTCTAACTAAGTGATGGCTCACGGAGCCTTTATCCTTTTTTTTTTTTTTATTTAATTTATTAACTTTATCGACAAGAACATTGTAGGAGCTAAGAAGACGAACAAAAATAAAACATTTATCTTAACCACGCAGCTTTATAGAGGCAGTCTTGCACGACACTACACTTCTAAGATGGATGACTAAATACTGTATATTTCAGCTGTGTATTACCACTTGTTTTCTCTTGGCAACCTTTAACTTGAAATTAAATACAAGTCTTCTTGTAATTAACAAAACCGTAAAAATCACAAACAAGATTAAACTTAAAGCTTCACTTTACAACACGGCATTTGCAGCAAAACACACTTTCTTCTCCATTTCTTCAGACTCTAACCTTCGTTTAACCAAAGGTAGCTGAATACGCAACTGTAGGTGCAAAACTAACAGTGTCACATTTCTGTTTGCTTGAAAAACACATTTAGTGCGTTCACACTCATATTTAGTTTTGTTTCTACCCACATCATTCCCTAAAAAAAACACCAGCCCTGCTAATAAAGCTTTAATAAATGGGACAAATAATAACACAGCCTTAAGAAAGTGCGTATAAAATGAAACCACAAATAACTAATTGTTGTAATTTCTTTTTGTTGGATAGGCCAAAGCACCCGAATCTGACAAGCCTTTCACATTATGAAAATATGTGAAAATTTGGGAACACCTGGACAAATTATTAATCAGTTCATCAAGCAGGGTGTGTCTTGTCAGCTCGAAGGAGTAAATGTCGGGGGGGATCAGATCCACGAGACTTGATTTTTGACTTGGGTGTGACAGCTGAAGGATGGACTCATGGACTCTGTAACAACTAACGTGTCCTGCCTCTGTTGCTGTGTTATTCTCCACAGCTGAGAGTGTGTGATGATCGCTAAGGGGGACCAGCACTTTACTGACTGTAATGTTTTCTCCAGTGTGTCGTTGCTGGAATGCAACGACACACTGTGCTAGAGTTGTTATATATTTTTTCCTCCCATTAACAAAAACAGGTTTTGATATATTGTGACTAAAGACAATTAGATCTGCTTTGCCTTTTCTAATACCCACGTTTTTTTTTCCACATTTGCATCATTACAAGACGATTAAAGTGTAATTTAATCTTCAAGTCTGCAAAAGGTCAGTATGACACTACAAGGAGCTGGACGAGGATCTCTAATTTATTTTTGTCTTATTTTTCCACTGGGCTTCCAAAAGCAATGGGTTTTAATAAATAGCATGATTACATGAGAGCCCTTCCTCTGTAAAGTCGCAACCCTTTCAGCTTGACAGATGAGCCAAATTATGACACCTACCTGAGAAATTTCATAATAAGTTGACTCTTTTTTTTTTCTAGGACTAATTTGTTCATTTATTTCAGACTACTCACATACCGTGAAGATTTGAAAGATGTGCTGGGAAACAATTTTTAGTGATGTGAAACAGGAGGGAAATTCAGAAATAAGCAAAAACTTCAGTCATGCTGTGTTTAAAGGGCGTGATAGATTATCAACAGAGATCAAACCAGAGAACAAGAATCTTAAATTGTGAATCAGCTGGAATGACTTGATAACAGAAAAGACAAAAGGATCAAACATGAGGAGCACGGCTTAAAATTGAATAGTTTAGTGATCTCACACCAAGCTAGTATTAGTGATATCTGATAGTGTTTTGATGTATTAATGGTTTAAAATGAATGGTTGTCTTACATCATCTGCATTTTAAACACATGAATAAATCCTTTTTATGGCGGCTGTGAAAGCTCGGCTCACCGCAACTTAATTAAACATATGCAAATATGCAAAACAGATGCAATTTAAGAAAACACTGGCAATTTGACAACACATGCATAGCATTAAGACAAAATGCTGCAAAGGAGAAAACATAACCAAGTACAGCAAATGAAGTAGCTCAGGGTGAACAGCAGATGTGTGTTGGACTCTCTGTTCCATTGTACATCCGGGCTTTTATTTTGTATTTTGTTTATTATATAATTTTTTAAATAAAAATTAAGGAATGCTTTTTGGCATCTTTGTAAATAGAATCAATCAAACAATTTATTGTCCACCTCAATAACTTGTGGCAACTTTGTCTTTTATTTCAGTTTCATTAAATGTTTAGGAAGTGGATCTCACCAAACAAGGATTTCACTAAAACATTTAGTCCTCGCTCTCTTGCCATGTTCAAATATCCTGAAAGGGGGCAAAATAAAGAGCATTAGGCATATTTCCTTGCAAGTTCTTTGTGTGCATCTTTTATGTCCACTGAATTCAAAGGCTTTTGGACACAGAAATGCTTTTGAGGACTTATTCTCCCAAATCTGGCTAAAGGGGCTATTATCCATTTTAGAGTTAGTTTTTCAGATTGTGCCCTCATGTTTCTCGGCCAGCTCTCCTGTTAACAAAGTAGCTATTATATTCATATTTGTATTCTGTGTTAAATATGATCAAGAATGAGGAAATACTGGGTAGTTCATGGATATGTTTAATTATTATGGGAGGAAATCTAAATGTGAAAGAAATGTCTATCACATGAACAGAGGGGAGTGGAAGCCAACAGTGTGCACTTTATTTAAGCACTGACTTATTGCTGACTTTTACTTCATATTTGGCTTTACGTCACTCCAGCACCTTGTTTACTGGTGAAGTAGCAGCAGTACACACTCTCTGTCAGAGAAAATCTGTCAGCCATGACTGATTATGACAGCAGATGAAATGAGAATCTTTGCAGTTTGGACTCGCTGGTGAGATCTGTTGTTGAGATTCAGCTTTCTTTCATTACCGCACAGCCGGGCAGGTGGAATTAGTTTCACTGCTGGTGAAATGTTACTGACATACTATATGCAGTGGAAGATTCATCTGGATTTATACCAAGAGCTGGTAGTAATGGTTGTACTGTTTGCACTTTTATTCATTTGGGCATATATCCTGGTTAGATGGTAATTCGTGCAGAGCAGCCGCTTCCTGTTAGTATGTATAAACAATATTACAAACTAAATTTTGTAAATGCTGCTTTTAAATTGCAGGTTTTTGGGCTGCAGTTCTGCTAAACACTGTTTGAGGCACAATTCTCGTTGTCCTTAAGTTGTCCCTTCCTAATGGTGTCTCCGTGTAGCTCTGTATGCAGTGATACACATACAACATACAGTAGGTTATTAAATGTAAGCATTTTTGTGTCTGCAGAACAGTATTTCTAAAATAAAACAATTTCATATGCTAGTCTACAACATTTAGTTATTTATTTATGCCACTTTCTATATTTGCATGAACTCCATATGAGACTTTCCTTCCTCACATAAAGTGATCTTGTGCTGTTCTTATCAACTCTGCCAAACTGTAACTTTTCACACTAAGCTTTTTTCTGTCGTGCCAACAAAAAGGGAATCAATTAAAATTCACAGAGATAAACTCCAGGCTAACATTAACATGCTGTAGGACAGTGGAGTTGTGCATTTAGAACAGAATTTTATTAACGTTGAATATATTTAAAATTACAGCCATGCAGTGTTCCACCAGCAGAGCTGGGATTTATCAACCCAGAACACTCTGTACTGGCTTAATATGGTCGTATACAATATATTTACTTCTTTTTCTCTCCACAGAGTGACTGTGTTGGATAATGGAAGTTTACGGATCTCCAATGTTACTAAAATGGATGCTGGAATCTACACATGTGTAGCCAGAAACCAGTTTGGAGTAGCGAGCAGCGCTGGCAGCCTTTTGGTTAAAGGTAGAAACGATTTTTGATGATTGGATAGGATATGATATATTTGTTTTTGCCCTTTATGTCATTTATTTGAACATCAGGCCTCCCGCATGTTTGTTCTCCTGCTCTTGTAATAAAGTAACATGTGAAATGTGGTAGTGAGCGGCTATGAAGGATATCCTCCTCTCACCTGACAGATACGCAGCCCAATTAGTTGATTGGCAGTTTCTGACGGAATTACTGAAAGACAAGAGGTTCTTTGCGCTAATGTGCTTCCCTGTTTAATTCGTATTTTTAGCCATGCTTTGTTTATTTAAGGCTTCCATCCATTAAAATCACACACGTCTGCAGCGCTTTGAATTTTCTAGTTCTTTCTAAAGAGCAGAGTCAACAATACAGTTCTATTAAATGAGTTCTATTCTATGTCTTTCGGTGATTCTCTTCTTGAATTAATTTTTTGAATTGCAAATTGGCATAGAAGCTCAGTTCTGCATTACAGTATGCTTACATGTGTTTTTAATATCGGTTATAGATGAAAGGTAGCACATAATCCACTTTCACCTGCACAGTACTTTGCAGAATAAGGTGTTACATGCATACAGGATATAAAAAAATACTTTTTATAAATTATATTATGATGAAGCTAGGTAATCTGAATATTGACAGGTTGAGTAATTAGACTCAGGTTTTTATTTTCAGCTTTATTTTTGTCTCTAGTTTAGTTAATCTTCCCTCTGTAAATGTATTTGATTTGCTGCTACTTTTTCTGTTTTTGAGGGTGAGGTGAAGGCGGGAGGGAATGATGCTGTTACCGCAAATGTGATTCTCAAGACAATTCAACAACACAATTAGTTTTCCATCTTTCTTTCTAGTTATCTGCCTTTAATTACACCTGGCTTTCCGGGATAATTTAATTCCTTAGATTTTCAGTAACTAGCTACAGCACCTCATCATCCCACACACTTAATTTTGACTGGAGCTCAGGCATCGTATTTATTATTTTCAGCACGAACAACACATCTGTACAATTCTTATGTTAATTGAAAAAACAAAAACCTAAGCTGTACTATCTCTGATCTGTACAATTAAAACTGCTGTTAATTGTCGTTTGAAGTACTCTTATTAGAATGAGAGTCACAATGCACAACAATCCTCAGTTAAAGAGGGGACCAACTTAGGATTTTCCTCCCAGTGCATAACAGGAAATCAGTGTGGCAGGTTTTGCAATCAGCAACAAAAAGTTTTGCTCTGCTCATTTTGCTCTGGGGGTGAAAAAACTTTCCTGAGCCTCACCTGGAATACACTGCCATGACCAGTTGCTTTTCCTTGGAGGCTGCGAGATAAACAAGCTGGCTTGTTTTGACAGAGCTGAATATAGACCTTTACTCCCCCTGATATGCTGCATTGGCTTGCTTGTCTATTAGACGCTTATGACATGCATGCATAATTTACGTTGGACTGGTGTATGGGCCTCTCAGCTTGTGCCATATTCTCTGCACAGCACTGCTGTTGAACGAGACACCCAACTGAGATAGACCAAAGATTATGTTGATGCGTGCACCACGCTGAGGATAAAATAGGATGGCTTTTTGTCTCAGCACAAACAGAGCCAAATTATAGACTTGGATCTGACCTGCTGTAATAGCAAAGCTTTTCCTGTTGTTTGTTTCTTTTACTTCCTCTCTGTAGTTGTTTAGTGATATGTGAGACCATACTCTGAAATATGAAACTTAAAAAAAGGATGTAATATACGGTAGGCTCGCTGGCAGACTGGAAGTAATTTATATTTATAGGTTAACGTCAGGGACAGGATTTGACGAACAGGAGTGTGGCATGTTTTTGCAATTATTTTTCTAGGTTCAGAGAACATGAAGAAATGATCGTGCTAGTTAAAAGAAGTGTAAATTGATACCGAAGCTAGTTTGGAACGAGCAAAGTCACCCCGTCCGCTGTTTTTAACTGGCTGCTCGTTGTTTTTCAGAGCCGACCATTATCACCAGCCCAGCGGGTCATTTGGATGTGACTGTGGGAGAGAGCATTGTGCTGCCCTGTCAGGTATCGCATGACCCCACGCTGGAGCTCAAATTCACATGGTTCTTCAATGAGCAACTCATCCACTTCGGAAGCCATGGGGCGTATTTTGAAAAAGTTGGTGGGGTAAGCACGTGCGTCTACTTACAGCTGATTGTGAGTGCACCTTTCTGTTTCCTTAGTGTAACTCAGAAAGCGAAGAGGATACGTTGTGGTCTAGTAGCTGCACATCAATACTGAGTCGTTTACTTCAGAAATCTATAAGTCTCCACTTGGACACGGTGCTTTTGACCAATTAAAAAACCTTGGGGCATTTGTAATTGTACTGTAGTCAGTAAATTGACTCATAAGCTATTGGAAATCCATAAATTGATCATTAATATATTATTGCTTCATTCCTTTAAAGACCTTTTTGGCTTCATCTTTTAAAGCATATTGAACACTTATACAGATTTATTTTATTTGACTATGTTTTCTGGGAGCAAGTAAGGAATTCATTATGCATTGTTTAGCAATTTATTTCATGTGATCATCTAACACCAAATATATATTTACAATAAATATATTTCTCTTTTAAGCAGGAAAAGCCGTTATGAGCTTATGGGTTTTTATGTCTGTATGATTATTTGACTTGATCATTAAAGTTGCAAGTTTTAAGTTGCATGGTGGATGTTCACAAATCATGTACGTACACTTTTCCAGTGTCTGTGTAAAGGAACACTTTGTGAGCACAACAACATTTGCAGATATTTTTTTATTTTGGAGCTGGCTATTTCATCTTTGTACTACTAATAGTCTGCCGTGAACCCAAGGAGAGCAGTGTTTGTAACATTCAATAGCAGTGAGTCATTGCTCATACAGTGGAGTCCAAAGGTCTAAGAAAAATATGTGATATGTCCATGCAAAGCTGGAAATAATTAGAAAGTTTGAACTGAGATTTAAAAACATTTAAAACACAAGACGTTATCACATGTCAAATGAGGAAGAAATGTTAATTATATTTAAACACGTGATGCATTGACCATGTTAATCCCATTGTTCAAAGGTCGGAACTGCTCTTCCATGAAAGCACATGTTCATATGGCACAAATCTGATCTACTCATGAGTGACTGAGTAAAACAGTGGTAGTATGTTTGGCGGTCATTATTCACCTGTTATAAATATGACTGTCCCCCCAGGATTCCAGCAGAACGTTGAACACTGAAAAGCAAAAATGATAATGGGAAACTTGGCATCAGCGCTAAGTGAACATGTCAGAAGTCAAATTATTATTCTATGCAGGGGAAGCTTCCTTAGCATCAAAGCAGTGCTCGACTGACGGTTTCTAAGGGACACCGCAGTCGGAAACGCTTTACGTAAACTTAATCAGTTGTATCCAAAACACGATCAGGCTCGACCACACCATACGAAGATCAAAACATCAAGCTTTGTTCACTGAGGAATAGAAAAGCAACAGACTCCAAAGAACGTAAGACTCTAATAAGCAAAAGTACTGTCAGAAGAAGGTTGTCTAGTATTGATCCTTAAATCCCTACTCCGAGTGTTTGGCCTTGCTCCCCTTCCTGACAAGCGGTCTCATTTTTTTTGACCCCACTGAATGTAAGATGTTCTCTTAAATGTCTGTGATATTCCTTGAATGTTAGGATTCCTGTTAGAAATAGAAAGGAAATGTGCTTTCTCGCTGCAAGACCGAGTAAACTGAAAAATGTCAGTGGAGTTGTTCAGGTTATAATATTACGTACACTTAAAATAAATATCTACAGTAGTAGCAGTGTTGTGTAAGTATTGTGAATAACATCTCAGAAGAAATTCAACTGGTCTTGTTAACATCTAAATTAAAGAGCTTTGTTTCTTTTCACGTTTAGCACCGAGATAATGACGCAGGTTATTAATGGTTAAAACCCTGGAGCTGCATTGTTTAAGTCTGCTGTTAGAGGCCATGCTGTTCATCGCAAGTGCCACAACAATCCTCTCCGCTCGCAGCGCTAAACACAGACACGCTACACACATTTTATGGTGCTAGTACTTACTGCCAGAGCTGGAATCACTGATCAGCCACTACTGATTCAAATCTGTGACTTTTGGAATAAGACAAAGGTCCAATATACCGTATGCTGTTGTATATATTGTTATATTAATTAAGATGAAAGGGAGATGGAAAAGATGCCCCGCTGAACCTTTGGCAATCAGTCTAATGAATCGTGACTAGGCGGCCATATTGTGCAAGTGTATTGCGTTGTAGATACAGATGTGATGTGCAGTGGACAGACTGTTACTTAAAGCTTTGTGTGCTCTTTTTCCCGCTGTATATACAGTAGACATCTGTGACACACTCCATCTATTGAAGTTATATCATCTTAAGACGGCAGGGAGCTTCAAAGAACTAATGACTGGAAGCGAGTGAAATTGTATCTCTATAAAATGCCCCTAATTACTCATCAAAATAATAGTCTCAACCTGGTTCGCAGTCCTTTATTTTTATAGATAAGACATCAACTTAACATTAGCTTTAACTTTAAAGTTCAAAGCTGATAATACATTAGGGCTGGAATGGTTGTCGGCAGAGTAAATGGGTGCAGAATTAATAAAAAGGATGGCGCTGAAAGAAGCTTTTTAATTTCGCACAAAGACCTCTCCTCACGCTGTAAATGATCGTGGAAACCTGCACTCAGTCATTTGATGTGTCCATGGACTTGTGTTGTACCCTTTTTCTTCCATAATGTAATAAGGTGAAAACTAGAAGAAATCATTTTGACATTGCAGTTGGTTTAGCAATCCTCTTAGTTCATTTTGAAACTTGAAAACTCTGCAGTTTGACTTTATCCTGTTGTTTGGCTTTGCTTTTTTTTTTCCCCTCGTGTCTCCATGGACAGCGCTCGGCTGGAGACATCATGATCCGGAACATTCAACTGAGGCATGCTGGGAAATATACATGTGCCGTTCAGACCAAGGTAGATAGCGTGTCTATTGCCACTGATGTGGAAGTCAGAGGTAAGGATGTCCGGCGACTCGTAAAACACATGCACATTTTTTGCAATAAATGTTTTTCAAACTTATTATCCAAAACCAGGCGACTTGACTGACTTATCTTTTTCATAGGCACAAAATTAATTTTCATGTGGACCTCCCCCGAGTGCATATACAACCTAAGTTTTTTTAAGGATATAAAATAATGAACTATTATAGACTTTTTT
Source organism: Channa striata (assembly GCA_033026295.1). Taxonomy (NCBI): domain Eukaryota; kingdom Metazoa; phylum Chordata; class Actinopteri; order Anabantiformes; family Channidae; genus Channa; species Channa striata. The sequence goes on along the minus strand of CM065172.1, from coordinate 10,935,486 downwards.
CATTAACAGCTTTCTTATTTTGTAATAACAAACTTTCTAAACTACATCCATTTTCTTCCTGGCCTCCTCTCGTTACAGTATATACCGTAAATTCTGGACTATAGAGCGCACCTAAATTTAAGCCGCCCCCGCTAAAATTTAAAAGAAATATATATTTTGTCACATATAAACCGCATCGGACTATAAGCCGCCAATATCCAGGCTGAGAAATAATATCTGTTGTATGCGCTCCTACTCATTGTTCACAGTAGGCATGAGGATGTTCTGTGCGCTGTTTTACCGGCATTACGGTAAAGACTGGCCTGTATGTGTGGCTGAATGTACAGAGCCGACAAAAACGTCCGTGTTATAAATAAACGGCTTGTTCCATAGCCAAAGGAGAAGACGTCTCTTATTCTTCACGAATTACGCAGGAGTTGCTGCGCTCAACAAAAGATTTTGTACCATAAGTGTTTATTCATACACCTGAACCTGAATGGTGCCTGTAACACGGCAGTAAAAGTGCTGATGTTTGCTGTTGTGCGTCTTGGGTTGCATGCGCTAAGAATAAAAACTGGCGCTTTTTTGTTTGCACTGACTTCCATCTACAGCGCCCATCTGAGGGCTGCAGAAATATTCATAGAAAAGCCGCATCTCTGTAAAAGCCGCATGGTTCAAAACGTCGGAAAAAAGTAGCGGCTTATGGTCCGAAAAATACGGTATGCTAACACACGTTTGTTATGCAAATCACCCAGTACGCAATTCTGACTTGTATTTTTTTTGCACTAACCTGCTCTATTTACACTTAATTTTCCTTTTATTTAGAGTATTCTTCTCTGGACTTTGCTGGTATAGAGCCTGCTATAATTAGTTTTCAGTCATACAAATGCTGCCCTTTATAAACAAATGATAAAATGAGGTAATGAGCAAGCTACAGGTTTTGTTCCCTCTTACTCAGCTGTGAATGTCGTTTCTCTGTTCTACAGCTGCTTATCTACTATAAACTCTCCAGGAATCCTAATATTATGCTTAATGGCTCAACAAATTATCCCTCCAGGTCCCCCAGGCCCCCCCGTGGACTGTCGCGTGATTGAGGTGACAGAGACCACGGCCTCGCTGTCATGGGGACCCGGCATGGACAATCACAGCCCCATCCTCAGCTACACCATCCAGGCCAGAACACCCTTCTCTCTCGGGTGGCAAGCTGTTACCACTGGTAAAGCCGGTTTCCTCTGACACTCCGGGTGTAGATTGTGTGAAAGTGACATTTATTGAGTAGAGGAAAAAAGTCACGGGGACATGACTTGTATCCTTTTCAAACACCACATATGAAATAATAGTAAATAACACATCAGCACCTTGGCTTATTTTCAGTAGCAGATCTTGCAGGGCTTTGATGAAAGGTTATACCTGTGATGTGTCTCAGTTCCCGAGCTGCTCGGGGGGAAGCAGCTGTCAGCCACTGTCACTGACTTGAGTCCCTGGGTGGAGTATGAGTTCAGAGTCTTGGCAACCAACAGCATAGGAACGGGAGAGCCCAGCAAACCCTCCAAAAAGGCCCGCACCAAAGAAATGCGTAAGTCTCACAAGCTTTTTGCATCTCCTCTCCCTAACAGTGACACAAATTGTTTGCAACTTAACACATAATCTGTTAAAGACTCAACTTCAAAAGTACGTAGATCCTTCAAACACCTCTATTGTACCTATATATATCTGGGAATTCTCTTCTTCCCCGTGCTTAGCGTGACACAAGAACAAACCAAATACACAACAGATTCATTGATGCCAGGCCGCTTGAGTCAGACACTTGTGTGTGAGGAGAGACTTTAAGATTGAGTAGTTTGCAAGTGGATTTAAATTGATTTACATTTAAATTTCACTATTAAATCTCCCTATTTAACAGATACACACATTTAGACGCCCTTAAAAACATAAGGCAACTTTGGGTTCCACAGTGGCCATCACATCACATCTGCATTTGTGGGTATGATGTTCAAAGACAGCAACTCAAACTTTGCAGTGATGAACAGGAGATATTTGTTGGTACATATTGATAATAACTACCATCACTGTTGTCCATGTGCTAGTTCCCAGGGTGACTCCAGCCAGAGTGAATGGTGGTGGTGGAGGGCGCTCCGAGCTGGTCATCACCTGGGAGGTAAGCATGCATTTACGTGAATTCATTTCTTTAGAAGTTCCTTCGATTTTTATTAAAAAACACAATAAAACCCTGCTGTGTCTCTCCAGTATAAGTGGAATCAAGTACAGCAGTAATAAAAAATAGAATTAGGTAATTAAATGTTTGTAGAGCCTTTGTTTTTGACTTTGTTTTTGACGTGGACTTGTGTCTCACTTTGGTACTTGAGTATTTTACTGTCAAATTTGAACATATTAAGAAAAACTCTCCACTGTTGAATATTTTGGTCACATTCCTTTTTAGTAAAAATTGAACCACAAAGAATAATAAGTTCTTGTAAATCTTGCAAGAACATTATTATCCTCAAGTGCTTTAATCTGTGGATAGCTGCATTTGTTTTAGTTATTAATAGCTTAAAGATCAGTCATCTTGAGTCATCCCTCTGACTCATCGTATACCTTCTTAGCCTGTTCCCGAGGAGCTGCAGAGCGGCCCAGGCTTTGGATACGTGGTGGCTTTTCGCCCACTCGGGGCTCAAGGATGGATGCAGGCTGCTGTCACGTCCCCAGATGCTTCTCGATATGTCTTCAAGAATGAGAGCATCCCACCTTTCTCACCTTACCAAGTCAAAGTCGGAGTTTACAACAACAAGGGAGAAGGCCCGTTTAGTCCGGTGACAACCATCCACTCAGCAGAGGAAGGTGGGCACTGTATTCATGCACCGTATGTGTGTCTTTAGTATTAGATAATAGTGGATCTTCTCCAGACACATTCATGCTAGTTTAGAAGAGTTCACAGTTACTTCAGACGCTTAACAGTAAGTGTTTTGTTTTGTGTGATAATTTCATTGCAGCTTCTTCATCATAAAATAAAAACAGTCCTTGGTCTATAATATTTGTCTGCCACAGACCCAGTGCTGGGACAAAGTACGATACTGCAATTTAGATTAATACAGTTACTGTGAAAAAGTTTTCTTTCCCCAACATTGTATATTAAACTAATTACATATATTTATATGATGGAGTGTACTGAGTAAGCCACGCTATAGACGTGGGTGTAGGGAATCCATGTGGTCCCTCTCCTGACTATCCTGCGTGCTTTTTTAGAGCCCAGCAGAGCTCCAGGCAGGCTGAGGGCGAGGAGTGTATCCGCGTCCGAAGTAGAGGTCACCTGGAAGCCACTGGCCTGGAGTAACAACCAAAGACGCATCCTCGGCTATGAGGTCAAACCAACATTTGCCCACACAATAGGACAATGTAGTGAATGGTGCCAACAGCCGGTGGCATCAAATCTGTGATGATGATCTTTTTTTTACTAGTGTATTTGTGAAGTAAATTGCAATATATGAGCATGATGAAGTTGTCCAGTATTTCTGCCCACAGTTACAGATGGTGGAATCAAGCTGTAAATCAAATGCAAGGTGATAAAGTTTAACCTGTGTATTTTTTTCTGTTTTTAGTTGCAGTACTGGGGGGGGAAGGAAAAGCAGGACACAGCCAGCGTGATCCGGACGGTGGGGAATAAAACCTCAGTACTCATCAGGGATCTGGAGGGCAGCAGCACATATTACGTGTCCCTGCGGGCCTATAACAGTGCTGGAGTGGGTCCACAGAGCAGCACAGTCAATGTCACAACCAAGAAACCACGTAAGGACTCAAGCATATTGTCAGGGCTGAGTCTGTGTTAGTGTGTTTTCGGGCATCGTCCTTCAGTTTGTAAGTCTGTCTCCACTGTATGAGCATGGTACATGTGGCATGAATACGAACAATGTGGAAAGGATTCGGAGCGGTTTTTGCAGGCTTTACTCTGTGGTACATTTACTTTGGAATGGGAAAAACCCTTCCCTTCTGTGCAGTACTTTGTAGTAATTCTTGGGGAAGCTCCAGGGTGAGGGCCAGCGTTGGGCCGTCGCAGAGAATCCGATGGCCGAGTCTTTGTGGTGTTTCCCGCACTATTGGCGCTAGTTAGATGGGTTAGATGGCTAGATATGTTCATCCATTGGCTAAAAAAATGCCATGTTGAATCTGTGTCCGTCCAGTCATGGCAGAGACTGATCCGACTGGCTTTTAAGCTCAGGGAATCACGGTACAACATTACCAGTACAACTGTTGTTATACTGTACCTTTCTATCAAACAAGTCTTCGGTTAGACGTAGTTAAACACTGTTAGCGGAGAGTCAGTTGATCTTTGACGACACTCCTCTTTGGATGCTGCCTTTGTGTGTCATGGCCCTGAGCTTTGCACACCTGGATTTGGGCAGTTTGTCCCACGATCCTCTCAGGTTCAGGAACACCTGTGAACTGACTCTTCACATATTTTCTCTGGTTTGAGTCTGGACAAGGGTCTGTATTGGACTACATTCATACTTCGCTCAGGTCTGATCAGCCTCACTGTCCCTGTTGTTGAGAGGATTGTGCCAGCACCGTTCTTCACCTTAGGGATAGTATTAGCCAGATGATGAGCAGTGCCTGGCCGTGTGCTTCAACTTCTGCCCAAAGAGTTTAACTTTGTGTCATCCCTCAGGTCATTTAAATGCTTTTTGGCACGCTCTGAACAGACTGTGATGTCTGTCCAACACCATAAAGGTCTGATTGATGGAGTGCCTGTGAAAGATTCATTCAGTGCCAGGTTCTGCCACTCGTACAGACAACTTCTGAAGCTCGGTAAAAGTGACCATTGGGTTCTCGGTGACCAAACACCCAGCGGGTATTCAGGCCCCCATGGGAACTTCTGGGATCTCAAAGCTTTAGACAATGATTGTTATAACCTTTTCTGATCTATCCCTCACCACCAAATTATATTGCAGAGGTCTACTGAGAGTTCCTTTGACTTCATGTGTGTGTGTGAGACCTTTAGGAACCTTGTGGGGGAAAAAGCTTCTTTTTATAAAATACAATATGACCAGTCAGTTCTCTATGACACATCTCCAGAAAAATGAATTCAGACAGGATGGGCATGGTCATAATTTTATGGTTCAACTTTAAAAAGTCTGAAAAAAGTCTTACTAATAAGAGAATTTAGTTTTTTATTTAATACATTTGCAAAAAAATAAAAAAATGTGCTTCACTTTGACACTATTTCTTTTTGCATGTACACTGATGTATTTTTTTCCCACTTCAAATTAAAATTACACCTACGTTCGGAGCTCCAAATACTTTCCAAAGCAACTTTGTATCATTCATAAAGTAATAAATGAAAGTAGTTTTTGCTACAGCAAAGCTCATTACAGACATTCTGTGTCATTACCAACTGTTAATTTTTACCTTTAGTTTCTCAGTAAAATAGCTAGTGTCTTCACTTTCTCATCCACCATCTGTCAGTTGTCCTCGTATCTTCCTTTTGTTGGTAGGTTGTAACTTTATTTTTCTACATCAATCTTTCCCCTTTTACCCATTGTCTTCCTCCAGCACCTAGTCAAGCCCCAGTCAAAATTATGTGGAACACTTCCAACTCCAAGGTCATCCTGAGATGGGACCAAGTACATGCCCTGGAGAACGAGTCCGAAGTCACAGGATATAAGGTAAAAAGTGGACAATTTTACACTCCTGCAGTGGAGAGTACTTGAACTGAGCAGGCTGCAGCTCAGATAAGTGAATGGTTTTACAGATTGAAAAATCTGATACCGACAAATGTCACATACTCCATAAAAATACAGTTTTATTTAGATTTTCTTTTGGCGGATTTTGCCTAAAGTGTTTCTTTTTTCGTAAAACTAAAGGGGAACAAAGACCTTTCAACTGAAAGCATTGGGGTGAAATCATATAATTAAATTTAAGTAGTGCCTCTGTTTCTTTAAAATAGCAACACAATAATCAAAATATTTTTAAAAATTATTTTTTATGTTAAGTATTTTAATGGAAACTTGTAATAAAGGTGGTAAGGAATCTTTTGAACACAATTTGTCTTATCAATCTAAAAAACAACATTACTTTGTACATTTAAAGTGTGAAGCTCTGGGTCACCAGCAGCCACTGCACATTATTCTCACTACACTGAAAGTTGTAGTGTGTCCACAAATCCAGAGCCAAGCTGTAGCTGAAAGATCAAGATTGCTGCATCAGTACTTTAACCTTATCTGCCCTCCGTCTCCTCTGGGATTTAACCCACTGAAGTACACAGCTACTTACAAAAATCCTTTTTAGTTTCAGAAGCAGGACTTTACATCTCACGCCGTCTGAAAAACACAAGCTCCGATTTTCTTGTCAGTGAGACAACAACACAGCAACTCACTGGATTGTTTTGAGTTTGTCTTCATGCCGTGCCTCGCTTTGTTATCATTTTTCCCTCTCGGCTTCCTGCAGGTGATGTACAGCCAAGACAAACACAGCCGTCCTAACGTGGTGGAGACCAACACCACGTCCTTGGAGTTGTCACTGCCAGTCAACCAGGACTACGTCATTCAGATTAAACCCTTCAGCGAGGGAGGAGAAGGCAGCAGCAGCCGCCAGATTACGATCCCCAAGATAGCAGGTGGGACAGCCCTGACACATCCCAGATGAAAAGTGACGTCTGCTTTTGTGAGACGTCACGGCGCAAACACGAGTTCAGCTGAGCCGGTGTTCCTGTCTACCTGCAGAAACACAAGTACATACACTAGTGTGCAGAGCACATCAGGAACCCTGCTGTGTCTCTCCAGGTTAATTTCACTCTAACAAATGAACAAATGTGAAATTGTTCCTATTAATCAAAGGCCCGCGCTGGAGTGTCAGACATTCTGTTGCACTCCAAACACAGCACATTCATGACTGCGTTCGATTGTGGTGTTTTGAGTTTGATGTCTATAGGTGGAGATAACAGTTTATGATGGATTTGTTCTCATTAAATGCTGATGCAAAATGAGTCTTGAGAAGAATGGTTTCACTTCTTTACAGCCACAGTATCAGAGCTGTGAGACATAGTTTTCAACCCACAGACTGATCATGTATTATCAAACAACTCAGACATTGACTCAGACATGCAAGGAATATTGCCAGTAGCTGGATGTGGATTTTTCCCTTTAATCAAACTATGTCTTTTGCTGTGCCTGCCTCACTGTTCCAGCTCTTTGAAAGCCAGCTTGTCTCACAATTGAGCACGGAGTACTAGTGCCATCTGTGGGTGTAGCTGTGCACTCACAGTACACGGCTCTCTGTACTGAAAGCAGTTCTTTTAATTGAATTTTGCCATATTTTGTGCTGAAATGATTAATGTGAACCCTTGATGTCAGAGGTATTAGTTTAGCCATGTACTTTGTGGATCCAAAAACCGTACGGATTTGATTGAGGGGTTTTTTGTTTGTGCTTTTCAGGCTCCATAGTCATGGGAGCAGCCCCGGAGTCTTCTGCATCTTTCTTGGCCAATCTTGCCGCCCTAATCCTCACAGCCAGGACTGTACTATGACAGACGTCCGCAGGAAGCCGCCACTACAGCCGCTTATTAGGAGGAGAAACAGCAGGTCAAAGACAGCAAGAGGCTGACAGATGCATTTCCACCTGCTCCTTCCCCGACCCGCCTGAACCCTTCCTTCTCTTTTTATAAAGATCTCTTTGTGAGGAAGAGACTTTTCCTTCACCTATCTAAAGCAGTTACTGAAAGGAACTGGCTCTTTCAGAAGTCGCTTTTATGGAAGTGAAAGGACACTGTGACTCTGCTGCAGTCCCTTTGAGGATGTTTATTTTCTCTGCTCTCTTCTAACCAATGGATATTCCCATGTGGTTCTCTCCTCGGAGGCCCAGTGTCGTGTGATGCACAATAGGATGTGTATATGTTTTCTCTGTGGTACTTTTCAATGGATAAGTGTGTACCAATGGACTTTTCTTGGATGACGGGGTTTTATCTTCCCTAACTGGGCATAAAGGAGACCAACAAGCACGTACATGGCTCATTAATTGAGTGAAGATGCATTTAGGTCCGATTAAAGACTAAAATAGATGAAGTAATTTCCTCTCTTTCTGGACTGGTCTTTGGGAAAATGCTGAACTGTCTGTTAATAATCACTCAAAAAAAAACAAAAAAAAAAAAAACAGGGAGTTAAACCTCATTGCTTTATGACAAACTTGACATTTGGACCTTTGTAATTTTGCCTGGATTTGATTCATGCTTTTACGTTCTGCCACGTTCCAACCTCGGAGTTGCAGTGAAACTGACTGGAGCCAAAGGTATCGAGCCGACGCGGTTCAGTTCCACCTGTTGTGTCATTGTGAGAAAATGCAGCGTGTACACCCATAGTGTGGCTTCCATTGTAAACAGACTTGTTTATGAATTGATGTCTTTTCCTTCCTCCCTGATCCATGGTAAGTGTGTAAGTAAAGGCGCACTGAGCGTTGTGAGCCACATCGTTGTACGCTGTATGTATGAAATCCTCAGGTCCCAAAAGAGCCTTAAGTCTTATGGTTATTATTCAAGAGACGTTATATTTAGTTTCCTCCTGTGTTTGTCTGCATTGTGTTTTGGCTCATTCATTCTATAATTTGGTGCGACTGACCTTATTTTATAGAATGTTGAGATTTGTCACTTTTGTTTTACATCATACGTTGGGGCATTGTGGGCTCAGAAACTACATGCCTTTCTCCCTTGTCGTTCATGATGAGCATTGTAATGCGGTGTGGCAGTGATTACAGATTTTTCTATTAGCTTATTACAAAGTAGGGATGGTATTTTACTGTCAGCTGCTGTTTGGCATGAGATCGGTCAGTGTACGTACCTGCGTTGCTTAGGGTGTCTGAATGGATGAATCTGCTTTTAATAAACATAATGCCATTTTCCATATACTCTTGTTTTATGTGGGAACAGGCCAAAAAGATGTTTGAAATAAAACACTTCTGGTCCACGAAAACAGATACAATTGCCCTGAACAAAACCACACTGGTAAGTGAGATTATGCAAGAATATGCTTTTACAATTTCCATAACCACATTAGGTTCATCCTTAAAAAAACGTGGCTTTGAAAGTAGCATTGAACTCCTCAAGAATGGTGACTTTCAGATGACCAAGTCACGATAAAATGTGAGCAAACCGATTCAACATTCACAGGTTTGGTTGGAAACACATGTTTGCCGAAGTTCAAATTCACGCTGAAACATTCCATTCAATTAAAGATCAGGACTTTGCTCGCCGGCTTAAAAAAAATGCTGATTTGAATCTCTTTAGAGCCAGTAATGTTTAAGTAGATTCATTTCAGTGCTTAAATATTTTCACACTAAATAAATTATTTAACTTCCTTTCCAGGGAGACATTTTTCATGCATTTGCAGCTTCTAATTAACGTTACACACAAACAACTTTATTCCTATTGCTGCAGTTTGTGTAATTTCCTTCCATAGACACTGAGCATATAAAATAATCAGTACCTAAGCAACATTAATGAAATATTTTATTTTGCTCCATTTTTCCAACACTGCAAGGACGCCAGGTTGTTCGCTGCCATCTCGTACTATATTAGTGAAATGTTTAACAAACCCTGGAACCTGAAGCACCATGTAAGTAACGTAATGTTTCGAAAATACTAATTGTAATTTACCTTCTTATGCTTAGAGGATTAATACGCACATCGTAATAATGCAAACAGAGGGATTCTCAACTCATCTCATTGTTTTTTCCTCTCCTTTATTCATGTCGAAGGAATGCAAGTACAATGTACAGCAAAGACACAGCATTAAGCGATGAAGAGCAGCAGAGCAGAAGAGATGAAGCTACTTTGGAAGAGGAGGAGGAGGAAGAAGAAGAGGGCTCTGTACAGAGGACTGGGCTAGTTTAAGGGTCAGCCAGAGATCATCTAATGAGACTCGAGGAGCTGGTGTCTCAGCCAGCGTTTCTAGACAGAGGAAGGTAAGGCTGACCTTACATGTGTTTTCCAAATCACCTTTGGATCATTTGCCCCTTGTTCCTTAGTGAGTGAGAGACGAGAAGGATTTCAGTTGGATATGCTAGATGGTTTTGTAGATGACTGGTGCCCCCTAGTGTACAACAAGCCCATGGCCTTTAACTACTTTACATTTTCACAATCCACCAAACGCCACCAAATATACAGTACACAGTATGCATGGCTGCATGTTTTCCCCCCACACTTTCCAGTTTGATACCCACATCCATAAGTTCACTTTGAAGAATTTGTAACTAAAATAGGAAACACCAGGAGGAGGTTACACGACACGTGTGAACATTGACTGTAAAGTTTAGTGTCCGAAAGCCAGCGTTTACACCTCAGTATTCTTTCACAAACCTGACATGACAGTTTTTAACATTGTTTTTTTTCCTCAGTTGAGTGATTTTGCTGCTGCATGTACTGATTTAAATACATTTGCATAAAAATTCTCCTTCTGCGAGGAGACAAATTTTGTAGGTCACCATAATAAAAGGGTAAAGCTTGCCATGTCAGGTTTATGTGTTTGACTTTCTGGCACTTTTTGTAATTAAAAGTAGCTAGTTTGTATAAAGTTTTCATACAAAATCAGTTTGTACAATTTGACTGCTACCATAATTGGCACACTACATGTCTATGGCATCCCTCTAACATTCACTTACCAAACCACACACAACTAAACTTACAAAGATGCTGCTTATACTGCTTTTTTTTTTATCTTCAACACTGTTATTTGATTAAGTATTTGAAAGGCTGTGATCCTTAACAGATTCAGCAAAAGAAGAAAGTTTTAGAATAAAGAAACTGAAAAACAGCAGTTAACACACTTAAAGCAGCCATTACTGGCCCACTTTATGTTCCTTTTACACGGAAATTTCATTCAAATCAAACTGATGTGTTGACACATTAAACACACGTTGGTTATAAATGAGAGAAAATGTTAAGTCACTGTGCTGAGGGTTGACAAATCCGAATGAGCTGTGTGCTTGATTCCACAATTTTTCAGATTACTCACTTCCTGTCAGGAAGTTTACTTTTTACATGTCAAAGATTTGACCTTAGATTGTGAATACTTTGGCCATTACATCTTTCTTTTCTATGGGGTTTCTATGATGATAGCAGATATGGTCAATTTAAATCAATTTACTCAAATTACACTCCAATAATGCAAGAAATGATCATGCAAACATTCCCTCAAACAATAGTTTTTTGGATGCAGCAGCCCGTCCTGCGACTTTACCACAGTTGTGACTCAACACTTTGTTTTTTTTTTTACCACACAAATGGTCAAATTGGTTTTGTGTCCAGCTAAAAGTTTGTCTACAGATTGGGGAACTGAGAGGAACGGGGCTCATTCTGAAACATCAGCATGCTCAGAGTCCACATGCCACCACTGGAACAACATGTCGGCTGTGTCTATTAACAGCTCCTAATTTCCAAACAAACTACGCACAGAACACAGTCCATGTCCATCATGATGCACCAATTCGAATCATACATTCTTGCAAATTTGCCACCCACACGTATTAGGGAAATATATTTTAAATAGGTAAGAGACATAGAGAGAAGTATGTTGATCAGACTAGCTCGACTTTGGTCCATAACACTTAACCTTGTTGGAACAACATGATCCTTTTTGCTCGGTACATTCTCATCCATCGGTGTGATGGGGTGGGGCCAGAACTTATTTGTTCATTGACTGGGCATGCAGGAATGAAAACTAAACCCAGGACTTTTGGGTGCTGGATGTACATTAAATTTCTTTTTCTGCAGTTTTTACATCTTATTTTTATCCACTGACACTGCTTGGTGTGGGTACCAACATGTAGTCTCAAAATATTCTAAAGTGAACTCATCTTATACACAAATTCCCAGTGCTATCTGAGGAATGCTGTGTAGGGAATCATCAGTTCCAGATGTTTGGAATTCTTGCGTCACACAATCCTATCTTTTTAGCAGCAGAACTACCAAACCACTCCACTGAACATGAATGAAGTAAACAGATAAATAAAGTAAAAATAAAAAAGAAGTTTGAAGAGTTTCAGCTTTGTGTGCGTGGACAAGGGGCTCCACTTGAGCACCGCTGGCAGTTGTCTATTATTAGGGATGGTGGGTGTCAATTTCAGGTCCGGCACTCACGCTTCTCATCCAAAGGGGGGCACTCTAGTCTCAGTAAATCAGGACTGCAGAAAAAGAGGAGAGACGGTTGACGACCTTAAGTGGCTGAACATCAAAGGAGGTTGTGGGGCTAAATTGTGGCTAGATGTCATCTTTAAAGTCTACGTTACATCTTGTACCTCTGATGCACCATGCCGATCCTCGGTAGATGATTCTGTTTCCCTGACAACGACCGCCTTGGTCACCTGCATGTCTGGATGCTGTTGCTTGGCTTCCTGTATTGCAATAGCCAGAGCCTGCAAGGAAACGGAACAACTGGACTGTGTGAGAAGTTCATACAGCTTTTGAAAGTTTTTTGTCTTTTGTTTTTTGGGGCTCAATATGTTAATATTCCTAAATGTAGAAACTGAAAAGTAAGTATTTACAAAAAATAATTTCATTAATGATAAATACACAGAATTGACATCTAAAATCAAAAATCCTGATAAGAGCTACAAGGTCACCTGTTCTTGGTCGACATCATCGTCTCCTGTGATTATAATCCTCTTCTCAATCCTGGTTTCTGAATATCCTCCTTTCACAGTCTGCAACACACAATGTTTTTTTTAACATCCTGCAGTGGCCCTTTCCTTTCATTAAATAGGGTGGCCAAAACATTAGAATACTATTATGCCTTCAGTAATACTCCATCACAACCATGACCTCAATAATAAACAAATAGCTGAATTATCATCTTACTGATAGTTTCAATAAATTAAAAGCCTTTAAAAGTAGAAACTATGGCCGAGCTGCTAAATTGCATCGCAGTAGTTTGCACGGGTGTATCTAAGGAAATGGCCATGAGTGTATGTTTCACTTTGACGTCTTTACCTTGGTGACGTGAGTGGTTGCAGAGGTAACGTTTTCAGTGATGAGGATTGGTGACCCTGACGCTTCTCTGCCTACATGCACCTGAGAAAGTAGAACAGCAGACAGCATTAGGCAAATACTGTAAACACTCACAAACATATGCAAAAATCAGCCAAAGACAAAGAATGCTTTTTTTTTATTTTAGGAAATTTAGTCATGCACATATTTACGGCTTTGGTTTGTAAGTAGGTTTAAACCTTGGAGAGCAGGACTGCGTGTGCTGCAGGTTGAGTTAAAATTGGAGAGGTCATTCTATTTGTACTCACAGGAGAGACACTCTGTCTCGTAGAGTAAGAAACTTCAGTCAGGCTGGCGATGCTGTGATCCTACAACAGATGCATTTATTTATTATGTGACTTGATTTATTCAGAAAAACAACCACACAGATTCACACCAGGACAGCGGGACAATAAAGTGACAAAATCACTGTTTTCGGTGGTAATTTTCTGAAAATATCCTTCTGCACCTACAGTATTTTTCACCAAAATGTATAAATACCTGATCTGTGAACTCCACAATGGTCGTGGTGACCTCTGACCCGTTGGGCTGAGTTTCCGTCCTGACATCAGTCTTCCTCACTGTCGGTGTGGGCATGACATCACTGGCCTCTCTGCTCAGTGGTGCGACAGGAGGGAAGCGACTGTGTGACTGCTCTCTATCCACTGATGATGACACCGGCACGGAGCGCTTTGGCTTTTTGGGAACTACAGGCTATGGAGGAGGAGAAAAAAAAAGAGTTTAATATCAGAAAGTCAGAGGGAAGTTTAATTTTCAGTTTCATTCAAGTTTCATTTATACATAAAAACCAAAGAAGCAAAATCTATGAGTTTAAATTTAGTGCAATAGAAAACTCCAGGACGACCTGGAATAGAAATCGTTTTAGATGCAAAAACAGAGAAGAAACTTGAGCACATATTTTAATGTAACATGTAAACTGGAAAATCAGGAAGGAAAAAGAAGGATCTGTTTCGCTGCGTGATAAAGCCCATTAAACTAAATAAACATGTTGCCTGCCTGTATACTGTGTATTTTATGACTTTTTTGTTCTTTTTCTGCTCCTTTTATAGGAATGACAAGTTAACAAAGTTCAGTAAAATAATAAAAATAATATTTATAATACGAACAAGAAGAAGAATGGACCCAAGTCTCTCACATAAGAATTAATGATCGACAGAAAAATAAATAAAATAAATAAAGTCTGTCACAGACACTTTGGGTGTTATCACCGTTGTGTTCATCTTCTTTTTGAACCCCAATGGAAAAGTTGTCACTGGTGTATTTTTTTGTTAACATCACACTGATGATTTGATTGAAAGAGAACCAGGCTGCATAGCTGCCTGTACAAATAAATGGAATTATCAGAAACTCTAAATTGTCAAACACACTTCACAGGACAGTCACCTGCACATCGGGGCGTTTGACTTCCGGTCGACCTTCTTCAGCCTGGGCATGTTTGGCCGGAGGGCTGCTGCTGGCTCCTCTGGACTGAGGAGCTGCCACTAAAGGAGGGGGTGGTTCAGCAGGTCCCTGCTGCTGGAGCAGGTCGATCCCCAGGCACAGACCCCCGTCAGGTGACAGATCCCTCTCTCCCAGCTCCGTCATGCCCCTGGAGAACTCCTCCATGCCTGTGTGCAGGTCTGTGAGCACTGTGAAATCCACTTCCGCCTCCAAGCTGGACGTTGAGCTAACTGTGATGCTGGAGCATTTGCGCTCGATGCCCAGGTGGGTTTCCTTCAGGTACAGGATCTCGTGGTCCTGGTCATCCTCGGAGACAGAGCCCAGACGTCTCTCCCATGGTTCCCTCTGCAGAGAAGATGGGCAAATATTGTATGTCAGAACTTGCATTGGCACATTACTGATATACAGTAAAAACAATAATCAAGTAGACTTTTTCATTTTCAGAAGAGTGACTATGTAAAAAAATAAGTAACTGCTGAGGGATGACTCACTGAAGCTTCGTTGAGAGGCTCCTCGTGTATAGAAGGTGTGGGAGGCGTCTCCTATAGAACAGAAACAAACAACAGCCACACATAAATATTAAACTGATGAAGCACGTGTCAATTCATATATAGGACTGTAGCTACAGAACAGAACACATCTCTCTCCTTTAGCTCATGAGAAGGAAATAGCACCATTCTGTCTGAATTGTCACTGACATCGTGATCTCTTTGCAGCAGCAACACATAGCCGGTTAAAGCATTTCTAGTCATATTTAGAGAACATGTTTCATGTTTGCTACGTTCTTTAATATGATTTTTCATAATGCTATTATTGCATTATTATGTACAAGGTGAACCATTTTGTTTTCCATCAACTTCGGGAGGTCTGTTAAACTTACACTAAAAACACAGATTCCCAGAGAATTCCCAGAGATTGTAAAGAGTAAGGCCACTGTCAGAGGCATGCATATAGGGTATATTTCACAGGTCGACATCATTAAAAATGACTGCAAGTGCAATGGTAATGCCATGCACTGAAAGGTTAGGTTTTTCAAAATCCCTTTCAGGAAAAAGGTATTCATATTCATAAATGTGGCATATAAATGCCTAAGCCCTGAAGAGGTTTGGCAGCTCTGCAGCCTGTGATTACATCTAATCGCCTTTTTCATTTTCTGCTATTGCTACAGAGGTGCCAAGGCAGAACATTTGGTTCAAATGCCCTTTTCAGCCATTTATAAAAAGGATTTAAATTATGTGAAAAAGAGGTTTCAAAAAAAATGGTGGAAAGGTCTTGCACTCCTTGCAACAGCAGCCACCTTTATTCTGTGAGGATGTTGGAAGGAGAGACCAGGTGTTAACGTGACAAGTTAAGGTGGTACGGTAGAAAGGGGGACGCCTGAAGCTTAAGCAATGGGAAGTTTGCTTAAAGGCCCGAAAGGTTCTGAAATGGCCAAGCAGATGTCAAGCTTTGCTGAGGGGAACGAGGGAAAGCAAAAAGCTCCTTGGCCCATGGACGTGAATTGAGTCGATCAATGGTACAATGCAAAGGAACGTGAACTTTTGCTTTCTCATACACAGCCACATGAGTTCTGAAGTATGGGTGTGGGGTTTGGTTTTTTGGGGTTTTAGATGGTAAATAAAGATTTGCGGGACATCGCCTGAAGCTCATGCAATGTTTAACTTTCCGACGACTGACAAAACAGGCTGCGGGCAGACAGTTTACCGCTTGCTTCCTCTTGACGGTTTCTTGGGTGGGTGTCCGGTAGTGGATGTGGCTGTTGTCCGTGTTGCCATGTCTGTCCCGGGACCACTGTGTTTTCAGTGGAAGACTTCGGGGGAGCGGTGGGAAACTTGGAGCAAGAGAGGAGATTGTCTTTAAACTCGGAGTTTCGGAAATGATCTTCTTGTAACACGCCTGCTCTCGTCCACTGCCCTGTTACATCTCTGTGCTCTCTGAGCTCCTGCTGTCGGAACAACTCGTTTTTAATCTGCTGATGGAGTTGAGTTTGCTGCTGATATGACATTGCAGCTTCGCTGTGGTATTTGGTGGCCGCTGTGTTTTCCTTGACAACATCGGCAGTAGACTGCGGAACACTGCAATTATCCCCTCTCCTCCCTACCTCACAGAATCCGTCTTTTGATTTTGTCATCTGTACATCCCCAGTCACACCAGAGACACCTCTATCAGACTGGCTTTGAGTTTGAGGGTTTACGACACCTTTGTTCTCCTGATTCAAACACTTCTTTGATCTCTGTGGCTTGAGAGGGACTGTTTTGGTGACTTCTGAGTGCCAGTTCCCAGTTTTGTTGCAATCTTTTTCGCTCATGGGGCTCGGGTCTTTTATTCTCCTACTCTCACAATGCCTCACGTCACTCTCGATCCGGCTCTCGTCCTTTGGGAGAGAGTCCGCAGTCACTGGAGTTTCAAAGTTTTTTGGTCTCTCTCGGAGAACGTGCTCATACTGATAATCCCTCACATCTCTCTCTTTGTCTGCCAGAGATCCATATCCATTTTCTTGAATGGCGTTCCTCAGTAACGAGGCATCGTGATGCCCATTAGTTCCCATGGCTTCATCCATGGAGCCTACATGCGTTAGTCCCGTTGCCGTTTCCTGTTTCTGTGATGTTCCAGGTTTAATTCTCAAAGGCTCCCAGGGTGTTTGACCATTGTTCATTTTGGCTTCAGTCCAAGATGACACCGCAAACATGTCTCTAGCCACAGACGAGGTCTTATTCTTTTCCGCTTTAGAGTAAGTATCCAGCGTTCCTTCATAAGCATCTTGCTTGTCAATCAATTTGGCACCACTGGTCGCCTATGTTGACATAGAGTAGACAGTTTCATTAGCCTAGCTTGATGTGTTGCTCTTTAATTTGTGATATCATTGTTACCCTACATAAATAGTGAACAGTTAATTATGAGTGAGGAAGAAGAGCTGGGGCACTTGTGACTAGGCAATCTTGGATGTTTGGGAGTTTCTGTGTTTTTCACTGTTTCGACAGAATAGCAAAAGTGGACACGATGGGAAACGGCTGCCGAATACAACATTCAAACACTGAACAGCAGTAAGTGACATGATTTCGGAGGATGATATTGTTCTTACGGATTTACGCTCCGGGGTTCCTCCTGGGGGAGTAGCTGAGGAGAGGCGTTTCTCCCTCTGGGCCATCTTGCTGTTGGGCTGCTTCAAAGCTCTCTTCAGCTCGTTGATGCTGGCCTGGTGTTTTTGGAGAACGTCTTCTGGCTTGTCCAGGAACTGCTGCTCACACAGTGAAGGGCCAGTCAGGGACAGAAATTATGCCACATTACAATTTGTAAATATATCTATATATTTTAATGTTTGTGCTGTAATTCTCTTCTGATGCAGACTGTTTTCTGTTTTGCAATGTAGCCTATATTTGAGTGCTATGAGATCCAGCTAAAGCTAAAATAAAAAAATCTAGTAACCACATGGGCAAACTCAGTTCAGCATTTTAAGCAGTATTTTAGTAAGACATATCTAAAACATGATCATATCTTAACCATGTGTACTGTGACTTAGTGAGCACCTAACAGTCTTTGGAAGATGGAGCACAAAGATGCAAGTATTGATTTGTGTTATAATGTGATCAGAAGCTAGACAGAGAAAAGATTGCAACTGGTTCAAATAACTGACATGCAAAGTATTATGTAGTAATGCACCAAATTATCACAGCAGGTCTGCAACAAAATAAAACGACCTGATTCAACATGAAGGTAATTGCTGCAGCCGTTTGCTGTGTTCTAACAGTAAGTTACGGACACAGTTGTGAATAAGTGAACACAGCACACCTGGTGAGGGTCACACATACAGTAGCACATGCCAAGAAGAGAGGACAAGCAGTACCTCTTGTTTGGGCCGGGGAGTGACCAGATCCTTGTCCAACAGATGAGGGAGCCCGAGGTGGGGCAAGTGATATGAAGTGCAGGGTTTCGAGCAAAGCAGGAGGTTGAGGATTAGGTTGGGTGGAGCACAGATGCGTGCAGAGACAAAGAGGTCAAGTGCTGCAGGTGAGTCAAAAAGGCAGGCAGCCAAATAGACAGAGAAACAGTTGACACTACTGGGCTTTGAAGTGGGAGCCCACGATCTTTACGCCACTTAAGTTCTGCCAAGAAGACGGGAACAATCCATTTCTGTCAGCCAATTATAATTAATGCAGTCATGTGCTTAGAGAGGGAGGGGGATTATTCCTGTACTTCTTTCATCCAAAAAATTGGATGAGAAGGAAATATTAAACCACAAATGAACAGAACAACGTTTAGTGGCTAATGCAATATTTCCTGCTGTACTTCACAACAAAGACCTGCACAGGAACAATACACACTAGACAAAAAAACTAGATTGTGTACATTTACAGCAAATATCAATTCATGTCCAGAAAGCCAGTTTTGTGTCCAAATATAAAATTAATTTTAAGTTATTACTAATAATGAGATTTTTGTGGATCTCAGCTCAAGTACCAGGAGATTTGTTAACAGGGGAGCCACGGATTCGCTGAATCATCCACAGTGCTTAAGGGCCATCTGTTTATCATGCTAATAACAATCAATCAATCGCTCTAATTTCACACAGGGACACTGTTGAAGATGCAAGCTCATAAACATGTGTTGACAATTGAAAAATTAAGCTTTTTTCCACTGGAGTAGTACCCTGACGACTAATGAATTTCCACTGAGAACATTTCCCAAAGGGCAGATGGGAAACAAGAAAAGAAAGTCTGAATAAATGTATATTAAACATTTCATGCCTATTCGTTTGAAGATCAATACAACACATGCAGATTCCATGGATTTGACTCATTCAAATCCCGGAGCTCATGACATGACAAGAAAAACATCCCGTCCAGAGATAAACAGGTCGTGCTTAACAAACATGGTACGAATGCATGACCCAGAACAACCAAAACCACACACACAGACACTGATGTCTTGGGCCAAAATACCTCTGGTTTTGAGCCTACGGGCGAGCCTGCCTCCTCACCCTGCAGGGGGGGGCGGGGGACGCGGTGGAGGACAGAGGACAGAGGTCGGAGGAAAAAAGCACCGGTTTATTAGGGCGATGAAAAGGAAGGCAGGATGCTGCATTAACAAGTAACAACATCTAAAGCAAGGAGGTCGTGTTAGACATTGGAAGGCGACTGAAGAAATAGTGAGTATAGAGGGCTCATACTGAGAAGTCATATAAAATTATAGCAGAAAATAGGGAAAATTATGCCAAGGAGAGGAAAAAACTTGGATGCTGACTTTAGTCTTAAACGAAAGAGAATATGAGAGAGGACGATGAGGAGTGTTAGTCAAAACTTATATGAGCCAGAGCAACTGGTTTGCATGTTTCTCAAACTGTGGTATAATAGTCACAATACATATTTCGAGGTGGGTGTTGATTATTAAAGCTCAATAAAAAACAGCCAGGCTGTAGTGAAAGCAGGTTTTCTTGCTACCTTGAGCTCCAGAGTCTTGGTTGGCGTAGAGATGTTGGTGCCCCGTCCGTGCCTCTGATCCTCATGTTGCTCCAGCTCGTGATCCAAGTACTGGTCTTGGTCGTGGTCGTGATAGTGGTACTGATCATGTTCCAGGTCTAGGCTACCCTCTTGGTCCAGGTCTTCCCTGGACATGAACTGTGTGCGTTCGCTGGAGCTTCGCTGGGACAGCTGGTCCATACTGTCACCAAGAGCTGAGGCTGGAAAAGTAAGAAAGAGAGGGACAACTAAACAATCAACCACATGATTAATAAGTATTTATCAGGATTCAACAAATTGTGGATAATAATCACAAATTAAAAACCAAACCAAAGGTTTGCAGAGGAATTTCAGGATAACACATGATTCTAAGAGAACTGCTGGGCTCTCCCTCCACTGTGAGGCCATAACACAAAATCAATAAGTGCTGTTGCTGAAAAGGTTACACTATGTCAGAGTATAAGTATGTTTTCAAGCATAAATTGCTTTACATCAATCAGTTTCCCAAATTTGAGGGGCCGGAGCAATTTTGATTCCCCACATAACGCGTTACGGGAACCGCAGTCGAAGCTGAAAGCAGCGCTCACCTCCATCAATGCTGCGAGGCAGCATGTACCTCTTGCTAACAGAGCGATTGAACTGTGGGGCAGGTCTGTCAATCAGGGCGCTGGCCTGTCTGGTCTGGGCTTGGGTTCGCCCACTGTAGCGGAACTTGGAGCCAATCACCAGGAAACCCTTGGGAGGTGGCTCTGGAGAAACCAACCTGCAGGAAGATTTGATTTGTGAAAATCTACCTCAGATAATGAAGGAAGAAGGAAGACATGTCACTATATTTTCATGTCTCCACTAATTTTCTAATATTTGGGCAGGATGTCATGATATTTTATAAGAAATGTAAGCAAATAAACACAGTTATTTCAGTGTAAGTAGTTATGTTGAGTTTAATAGTAAATTTTCCCTGAAACTGTGAATATTTCTAAAGAATATGTCGAGCTTTAGATGAGGAAATCTTTGGGGAACTTATGAAACTATAACACCAGCAGCTCATTAGCTCAACTTAGCACAAAGACTGCCAATGTCTAGCCTAGCTGGAAATAAAATTGCTTGACTAAATTATGTGAAATTATGGTTCTCGCAAAAAAGCATTAGCATAAAAGTTGCAGAGCGCTCTGCTGTGTGGTGTCCATGCAGGGTGCGATGACTACAGCGCAGGAAGAGCCAGTGACTGTGACTATCGGGTCCTACCTGAAGAAGGTGTGGTGCTCAATGCAGACCTTCCACAATCTCTTTGATGCCCGATGGTTGGGCAGCTTGAAGCCTATGGTGCTCTCAAACTGTTCGTACTGAATGGTGAGGGAGACGAGTGGAGGTGACAGAGGAGGAAGACGGGAGGTGGAGAAGAAGGAGGGTGTGAAGGGAGCGAGTGTTGGGGAAGATGGAGGGATGGTGGCAACGTGAATTGTGTTTACTCCGCAGCAATGGAGAAATCAATCGTTGTTTTTCTGTTTACTCGTACAAATATATTCTCCCGTCTCCCACTGCCACGTCAGGTAACCAAACTACAAATTACTAGTTTATGCACACGCTCCATCAGATGTTCAGCGGTGTGAACAGAAGAGGCAGCTTTCAAATCAATAGGTTATTAGCAATATAACAGGTCTTTAAACATCGGAGCAGTTCGTTCACAAAGAACTTGTGTTCCACATAAAACCTCTGTGGGGACAATTTAGAATAAAAAGACTTGACGACCCTCAAGGCAAATTTGAAGTGACAGATGACTTAAGAGGATAGATCTGCAGAACAAAGCATATTCACACAATGGCCTTGGTATTCACTACGAAGATGTCAATATCAGTGGATAAAAAACACGCTGCAGATACACACCCCGCGGGCCAAAGATTTAAGGAGAAAAACTGCAAATCATAATAATTTTTGCAAGTTAAAAACCAAAGCAAGCAGAATATGGTTCCAACGCTCGCAAGTAAAATCCGGGGAGAAAGTGCAAATCCTCATGACTCGCTAATCGGGATTTAAAGCCGCTATAAAGCAGAAAAGACAGAGAAGAATAAAAACATGACCTATGGGCTATCTTTAAGAGCAGTATCTCTGAGGGCTATAAATATGAATGTCTGAAAATATTCTCCCCTTCAGTCGTCACATGGTTTTCAGCAGATAAAAGTAACACAAACCATGAAATGACTATTTATGCTGCTTGTGACCAGCTAAGAGAGACAATGATGTAATTTTAACAACTGTGAAACCATGAAATAGAAATGTGGAGTTGGCTCTTTACCAAATGATCCCTCATCCACTTTGCTTCAGCTTTGCCAGAGTGATTGTCATAAGCTGTTCCACTGGGGTTGTGCATGCAGTGAACTCCTACTAAGTCAAGCAAGATGCAAAAGACGAGATAACGACAGCTCGTTCATTCACCTCTCCGGGTCGGATCTTTATGTAGAAGTTGCTTCTTTTATATGATATCTTGAGGATTTTTGGCCAGGCAAACCGGTTGATCCTGAGGCGGTCGCGGTAGATGAGCAGACCGTTGGCGCTGACGCCGAGCATGATGTCGATCCCTTCGGAGTCCTGATGAAAGCAGGAATAAATCATTAAGAAAAGCCTTAAACAAAAGCGTGTTGGCGGTTGAAAACGCTGGGTGTGTTATCTCCATACCTTAGCGTGGTGCAGGTCCACTCCATACATCGAGAGCTTCTTGGCATTTTCTAGGAAGTTCACTTCTGCCTCTGCTGGACTCATTCCCCTATGACATATATGGAACAAATCCACAACATGAGCATCTACAAATACCCTCACGGCCTGTAACTTGATGTGCAAAGTCCTACTTTTCGGACCTGTAGTTATGGTGAAGCTCCATCACTCTCTCCTCCAGCTCACGTGTCTGATTGGGAGCAAAGCGGAAGTCGCTAACATAGTCTGGGCCGTGTTCCTCCGGCTCGTAGTCTCCCAGTTCGGCCTGGACAGTGTACGAGCCCAGGAGAGCGTGGGTGACAAACGAGCAGGGAAGACGACCGGACAGGATGTCATCTCTCAGCTGCAGGCACAGGTAGTACCTAAAAAAAATAATAATAAAAAAACACATGAACTTGTCTTTAAGAATTATGTGTCTGCTCTGTCAGAAATCTTCGGGAAGAGCCACTGATTGAATTGTTCTCAGCCTCAGTCTTTTTCTGATGTTGACTCAGTTTCTAGCTGTGTGGATGGCAGCCAGTTCACCACTTTGGTCCAAAGTCAATTATCTCCACATTCATGCTGCTTGGAGAATTAATCTTAATGACTTAATGACTTTATTTCTGTGGTCACCTCAATTCAACGTAGTACCATCAGATCAATGTGTTATTTTGTGCAGCACTTTGGTGTATTTGCAAAATGACATTCCTTTCACCCACAACAGTGATTTGGGGTTAATGCCAATTGGCACCACGATAGAGAACAGGATAAATACTGAACTCAATCATTTTGGCATCGGCATTGTGAGTATGTTTCCATGCTTGTACATTTCTGAATGAAATAATTCCAAAACATGTAACTCATCTAAGTAGAATACTTCTACTTCAATTGAGTAAATATCTTATCGATGAATTAACTAGACAAACGAGGACGGATCTCGACATTGAAAAGTTCCTGCCCCGGAATCCCTGAATATCCTACAGAAAAAGAAGGTTGGATGATTTGTATTGCTAAGAGATTTTTTTTTTGCTTGTTCTGCAGGATTTTAGATATTATTCTCCCAGTCCTACAGAGCAGTGTTGTCCTCAAAGAATTCAAAAATAATCGAAACAAAAAAATAGCAATCCCAAAAGTTTTCAGGGAGAGTACTGTTGGATGAATAAGACATTTTTTGGGAATGTCTTATGCAAATGCATCAGAAACCCAAACCTCTACTGAAATATGATATCGCACTTGGCACATGAACCTGAAAACACAGTGAGACCTGATATGACAATAGGTGAGAGAGAAAATATGCTTCTTTAATTAACAAAATAATCAATCTGAACTGATTTGTGATCACTATCCTCAAATGTGTTTCAAAGTTTGTTTAAATAATCCTCAAGTCTTATGTTTTAAAAACTGCATTCTATAACAGTAAGTTAAAAAACTGCCGTCGTTTCCAGACTTACCTGGTGATGTCTTCAATCAGCACAGACGGGTCTGGAGGGTAGAACTTGACAGAAAATCCCAAAATCCAGGAACCAACTGTGGACAAAGCACCAGCAAGGTTGTTTCACTCTGTGCTCATTATAATACGGTGTGTGTGTGGACTTTGAGTGTGAGTGTGTGTGCGTCTGCTGCAGTTACCCCGAATTTGCTTCTTAATCTCTTTGGAGGGATCTAACCAATTCTGATAAAGAAAGAAGAGAGACAATCCTCTTTAAGAATTTCAACCTCAGACAAGCATCCATATTCACATTTTAAGAGCCCCTTTCAAGTACCACTACCTTGATGGCTGCTCTTCCCTTTTTAAATCTATTCCCTTGTTGAGATCCAAATATATTCATGCTACAAAAAAAAAATGGAGGAGGGCTTCTATAAAGACTGAAAGCATCAATATTGGGGATATAAATGCCAGTTGAATCCAACTTCCTTTGCTTAATGTCACTGGTACTTTCACAGTCAACTGCAGAGCCAGTGCACCACTTTTAAAAGGCCATATTGTCTAATCACATTTGGAAGGTGAAAGGTCATGCATGCCAAGCTCAAGCTGCAAGTGGGTGAGCGCAGCTAAAAGGCCAATGAGGGAGTCACTTTTATATCACCTGGGGAAATAATCTGACTAAATAGACTATTAGGCTGAAAGGCTGGCATGAAACTCCCCTTCTGATATCAGTGATAAAACCCCTCAAAAATAATAAATAATTTATTAGCTCAGTCCGAACACAAGGTCACGTGTCTTTATAGCTGCATCTAATTAAAATTAAATGTTGAATTAAGATTTTCTGTAACTGTGCACGACAGTGTCACAACGGACTGGTCAGATTGTCACGTCACATTTTATTTGGCTTTTGCCCTAATTGATGTACGAGTGAAGGCGCACACATGCAGGAGTAATCTTGGGTTCAGTGAGCAAGATATGTGGACTGGAGGAGCTACGAACTGATGGACAACTTCACACTGGCTGATTCAGGACAGCTTCTAATTGGCATCTTGGTTTAACTGCAGCTGCCAGTAGCAACAATGGTATATTAATAAATGTCCACAGATATCCTAAAATTTTTTGTGCGTGAGCCCCTTGTTTTTATTTGTTATTGTATTCGTTTGACCTTGGCGTTGTCCGTGTCCAGGAAAGTCAGGCCAAAGTAGTCTCTCTCCAGCAGGTTCAGATGGCCACACACCATGTCCAGCAGGGTCTGGCCCTTGGCAAATTTCTGTTATACACACAAACACACAGAAACATTAAAACATCATAAAGAGAATGAACAGCATAAGAACACACAGTGAGGTTAGCAGGTGACACGCTGCAGGTCTAGGTTGCACGAGTTCTGCAATGGAAAAAAGGGGGACGGAGCGCCTTGATGTAGTGTGATGAGTGTGTGTGTCTGTGAGAGAGAGACACTGTTGGACATCTGCTGTCACAGTGTGGGAGCCCTATATAGACTAATTGCAATATCTCATGTGCATGTTCTTTCCATATTTTTGTCACCTGGCTTTAACATAAAATACATAAAATAATCTAATCAAATTTAAAGAGAAAGATCTGTAGAACAGAGGAATACACTTATTATATTTTATAATATAAGATAATTTGGCTTTGTTTAGTAAAATAATATCCCAGTGTGATGATATTTTTGTCTTCACTAGACAAAGGAGTCAAAAATAACCATGACAAAATTCACCCTAACTGTGGTTTGAGAGATGTTCCCAGTCGTCTGCTGAGTGGGAGGAGCTCCACTCTACAAGCAGAGGAATTGCATCTCGCATCGCTGGCGTTTCAGCCGACCACGCCCTTTTTTTTTTTCTATGCAGCTCTTCAGGGCTAAAAACCAGGTCCCTGTGGGTTGCACAGACGGCCTTGGCAAAATTCTATTTCCACGACCAGACACACACACACGTTCAGACACACAGGCGCACACACACGCCAGATTCATCTCCTAGGGAAACCTGGCTCCTATGGCGACAAAGCAACCAAGCAGCTGTTACCATGGAAACAGAAGTAATAGGTCCCCTCTGTATATGCGTGTGCCCTCTCAGTTTCTCTATCTCTAGTTACTACAAAGCCGTCACACAGCTTTGTACAGCACTTGTAATAAAGGGTGGCATACCTTTAAAATGTTCAAAAAGTTAATTAATGATTATTAGGGCTCTCAGTCAAATACATAATAATTTACATCCTGCTGTACTGTGGCTGGAATGGGTGAAGTGAGATTGAATAATAGTGATTAACAGGCAGAGGCTGTAGTCGGGGATTTTTTTGGGGCAGCAGCGCATACACTCGACTTTCGAACAAAATGAAATTGCAACACACATCTCAGGTGGTCCCCCAAGCATGGCGACCAATTCAGGAGCCGCTGATGAGATTTTGCTGTCGCTCCAATTGGCTCCAATCACATTTCTGTAACTAGTTCTGTGGGCTGATTGTGTTAGCAGCCATTTGGTGTAATCCTAGAAATCCATTTTGCTTATCGCCTCACCCACACAAAGAAGATGATGAGGGGAGAAAGGGTGTGTATGAAAGGGTTAACAGCTGACGGGGGGGAAAGTGAATCTACTGAATTTTTGTGAAAACTGAGAGAGAGCGCTGTCAATAACTAAAATATGTGGTAAAGCTGCAGATCATTTTTTTCCCTTGATTTCACAGTCCTGACAGTTTCTAATCACAGTTCAGCTGAAATAAACAAACAGAGTGTCGCACTTCACACACTATATATTATGCTGCATTACCTTCAGGGCTGCCATATGGTAGAAAATATGAATGCAATAAATCGCAGTACTCTGTATATCTGGTTCCAGAGCCACTTTACAAAAACTAGTTCGCCAAGGTTGACTTGCCTACTCAGGGCACAAAAATAAATGGTTGCATTAGCTGCGAGGCAAAGTGCGATTATCGAGCGACCTCACCATAACTTCCAAATATCTTTTGTTCCTACTACTTCATAATAATATTTTGGCTTATAGGAGAGAAACCAGATTTCCTCACTGGACCAGTTTATGTGTGAATTTATCCTGTAGCCGAGTAGCTACAGACTGTGCAGACCATGGGCTTTCTACATGTAGATACACTTATTTTGTTATCCTGGGTAATGAATTGAGAACTCTCTAGACTGCAGCTTTTATATTCCGAACATGCCTGTATTTGTACATGCAGTGTCTGTTGTTCCACTTTTAAATGAACTGATGTTGAAAAGAAGAATGAGAGGGTTTGGGTTTGTAATATTACAGTTTTATATTGTTACACAGCTCAACAGTGCCTGTACACATTGGACTGAGAAAAAAATGCATGAAAGCATTTTATCATTATTTTGCACGATGTGAATAAACCACCTGTTAAATGCTGTGGCTGGGCAGCATCAGCAGCTGAGCACTGAGGTATCGGCAGGACAGAATGCACTCACACAGCAGACCCAAAGAGCCCCGCCTGTCTAATAAAGTGGAAATTCTGACGGTTAACAAGCAAAAGATAAATGAACTGAAGGAATGAACATTAGCATTTTGTGGGTTGGACCTGCAGAGAAAAGAACTTCCAGCCAAGTTTAAATAGTTTACTATATGAACAATGGTCTCTTCAGGATTGTATTCATAGAGCCAGATGATTCTAATTCAAGATGCTTTTAAAAAGTAACTAGAGTTTTCCACGTGAGCACAAAAAGCACAGACATAAAAACTATTTGCTCTGTTAGCGGCTTCAAGTTAAAGGCTGCACAATGTAAAAGCGCAGAGCTCGGTCAATATCATTAATGTAGTGAGGCAAAGTTCAATAGGAGGCTCAGGCTGCCTCCCTGGGTCTGTTCCTTCAGAGGACATCATGGATGTAATTAAAGTAATGATTCCGCTGCATTCATCATTGTGACCCCCTTGTTTTTTCCTACAAACACACTCCCAGGCTGAGCAGTACACAAAGCAGGGGGGGTATCTTCTGCCTCTTCATCTCATTCTCCATCTCCTCCCCCACTCCTTTACTTCTCCTATTCTATTTTCTCTCAGGTCAAACCTAAGAGCACTCATCCGTCAACTGTATGGATTTCCTGTTGAATCCAATACCTCTAGTGTCATTGGCCAGGTGACATCATGAAATGTGCATTTGTGTGTGTGTGTGTGTGTGTGTGTGTGCAGAAAAAGGGGTGGCTGAGCTGAATGGGAATGTGTTTAAGGGCTTTTAACATATTTTCCCGCAAGCTGACTCTTGCAAGTAAAATATGTGAAGTCACCTGAGAGGCAGAAGGCCATAAAAGGAATACAGTCGACAAGAGGCCGAGCAGTCTACGAATGTACTCCCATCACACTCCATCATCGGCAGCAGTCAATGGGTTTCCAGAGCTGGCTGTAACGTGATTCATCCAGCTCCAGGATCTCCCCCTGGCGTGGAACAGCCCCCTCCCCCCCTTCAACGTGTTCCGCTTTTCCCTCGGAACTCACTTCACGTTCAGGAGCAAATTTATGAGAGGAGAACACATGCTACGGTGACATCTGAATAAACAAAGAGGGTTGGAAATTCAGCGAGCTACACTTATCGGTTTGCCAAAAAAAAAAAAAAAAAAAAAAAAAAAAAAAAAAAAAAAAAAAAAAGGCTACAGAATCAAGATTCATGGTAGCCAGGGATTGCTCATCTGAGGCTTCCATCCCCCACAATGCAGAGCTTGTCTCCCCTCCCTCCACCCATCACTCCCCCACTCGGTGGGAACAGCAACGGAGCTGCGTTTCCTGACTCAGTAGTATGTATTACCATGGGAGACTAAATCCCACTGAGGTGTACTGAGGGATGGCATGCTGAGTCAAGGGCTCTATTCAAATGGGGGACATGTACACCGACTTCTAAAAATACTGTATTTATCACCTGCGCAGCAAAAAGTGATTTTAAACCACGTGGGTATTTCACTGTGGAGGAACAGCCAAACTGTATTTGAACAGCACTGCAAAACAAGCCTTTGATTTTTTTTTTCTAATTATGTTTCTGCATGTTAGCAGAATTGCAAAGAGTGAAACAATTAACTCTTTGGCAATAGAGGAAGCTGGGTGTTTATCTGAGGGGCTGGAGGCAGCTTTAAAGGACAAGACTTATTTTTGCCTTTTTGGGCATGATTTCTATAAGTTATTATAATTAATTAGTGTGGCACCATTAATACTGGCAGACCAAGGGACAACGATCATATATTCAATATTATTACCATTATAATGCATTGTAGGAGGTAGTCGTGCTGTTTATAGATATGTATCATGGCCAGCTGTCTAACTCTGAAGCTAGTCAAGTTTCTATCCATATGCAGAACATGCATAATTTGCAGAAAATCTGCAAATAAATACAATTTCCATCCACTGACATTGCTTCAAATTTGGCAAACACAGCACAAGAGGGGAGCATGGCAAGATCATGTATTCGAAAGAACGCCCATCAAACCTTGACTGAAGAAAAGAAATGTCAAAAATTTACATTTGTTTTATGTATTAATTAGAGGAATGGTCTCCACATAAATCTGATGATGCCTTTCATCTTTTTTTGGCTCTGCAGTGGAGTGGAAGTTTGATTGACATGTAAGTTGCATTTGTTTATTCACTCTTCATTTTCAGTTTCTGTTTCAGAACACACAGTTTGCTCGTTTTGGTGCCATTCATTTAAATTTTCATTCAATTCTATAATTGTTCCACCGCTGACATTGTTGATCTACTCAGTGTTTTCTTGACCTGTAATTTCAGGGACCAGTAGGCGTTGTCTTTATTCTACAGTACAATGAAAATGCAAATAACAAACTAAAAACCAAACTACATAGCCTGCTCAGCCAATGTTTAATAAAAAGGGAAAATTCATGGAAAATTTCAGCATTACAACAAGCTGCTCCACTTCTAAAACACAGCTGGTGGGGCATGAAGCTTTGCAGAAGATGAATCAAAACAGTGTCAGAGATGTGACGTGGTGTCTGGTGGAACTGGAGGGTTAGATCTCAGGAAAAACCTCCGAGTGAAGTGTTGCTATATTTAATGACCTCGGTCAAACACACACTCCAGTTCTTTTGCACGTCCTGATGAGCCACTTTCTTACAGACAGCCTACCTCGACTGCAGTCTCGTAGTCTGAGCCGTCAAGCAGAGTGACTTTGACAGGGACGGTCTTGGGTCGTTTAGTGCTTTTCTGAGGGGATTTGGAGGCTTTGCTGGGGGTCTTCTCCGAGCTATCATCAACTTCCCCGTGGTCCTCGGGAACCTGGGAGACAGAGTCAGTTCCGTGTGAGTGTGCTTCAAATCACCGCGCTTTGTTCTTCATTTACATATCTGATTTCTCAGCCTCCAGGGGCTTTGTGTACTCGTGTTTTTGTGTACGGCAAAGTGACTTAAATCAAAAATCCTTGATCATGTAAAGCCACCATCAAATGCATGAGTGTGAGCGGCTGCTGCTCTAAGATGTTAAGATGTTAAGTTGCTGGCACGGGCAGAGGCAGCTAGCCGCCTTGCATATCAAACAGAAACCCGGAAGGCCCCTGAGTGATTGAGTGGCCTGAGTAAAATGATCTACAGCTGCTCTGAGTACCACCGTGCTCCCACCTGATTGGTTCTCCTGGCGTCACCCTCCAATGCACTCTTCATTTCCCCAGCCAAAGCCTTCTCTGTTGTCATAGAAATGGATTGCAGTCCTGCAACACATAAACATATTCAGTCAGCATCGAATCTTTTCCGGTTCCAGAAACAGCGTGGAGCTGTTCGCGGCTGCTGAAAAGTCCACAACACCCCTGGACATCTGACAAATCCAGCTCATGAGATTCAAGTGTAACGCTTTTCCCTCTGTACTCCACAAACATGTCGGTGTAACGACTGCCCACAGATTCATTGCCTGTGGTGACATCACAATTTCCTTTGCAGCTTCTCTGTGGTGTTATTAATCATCCTTCATCTCCGCACGCATTAGTATTGTTTTCGCACGCATGGTCACTGTGCATAGAAGGATGGTGAAAGAGAGTAGCTGAGCCAGTGCTGGCTCACAGCCTCCCACAGGAGCACTCTGCATGAAGAGTGCTGGCTTCAGGACGCTCTCTTCTCACACTAGCGAAGGAGATAGCATAAATTACATCAGCCAGAGAGCCCTGCGGCACGGCACAAGACAGCAGACAAGCAGAGATAGAGAAGGAGAGAGAGGCGGAGAGAGGCAGATGACAAGGAAGGGTGAGGGCAGCGGGAACAGGACAGCGATGTGAGGACGAGACAGGAAGGAGCAGCACAGAATAAAAGCCAGAGGTTAGGAGAAGAAAATAAAGAGGCTGGACAGTGGGACATAAAGCACAGCTGATAGAATATTTGGACGGGCTGCAGAGAGATGAGGCTTGTTATTTGAAGGTGACCACTGCTATAATCATGCTGGACTCTCGCACAGCGTGACACACAGTTAAAGGGTGGTAAGTTAAAGGTGTAACAGCTAAACGAAAAGAACTATAAGGGTTAAAACCTACAGTCAGTCTGTGGCTTTACGATGAATAATGAGCACGGGGGTTATAGGTTTAACATTCCTTCAATGTCAGCTTAAATTTTTCAAGATAAAATGGGAAAATGTCTTGAGAATATGCAGCTGTTTGAATTTTATACTTAAAGATTCAGGTTGTAACTTATCTCTGGACTGAGAAGGTGCATCAGTCCTTCCCCACTGTCCCTGCTCTGACACAGCTATACTTTGCTCTTTACGCTCCGCCAAACACTGCACTGCCCTTCAGTTAGTTATTGATATGAAAATACAATAAATAGGAATGCCATAACACAGAAATCGTTGCTCCTCTCTGATTGGTTCGAGGGGTGAGCCTCACACAAAGACCCTTAGATGAGAATGTCTCTGCACCGCTGCCTCTGCTGTACTGAGAGTCTGTGTCACAGCAGGTTGCCAGCAGCAACTCGTCACATTGAGTTTAAGTTGGGAAAAATATTTCCATTGAAAATAATCGAAAAATTATGAAAAGCATTATGAATGGGCAGTATTAGGGCATTTAAAATGAGGCTTTTTTTTCCTCTTCTGGCAAAAACACAGGGTGCTAATTGTTAAATTAATGGTTCCCTTGAATACTTGTTTAATTTCTTTTATGCCTCATGAAAGAAACACAAAAAACTGTGCAAAAATGTGTCAACATGCTGAGCTCCACATACTTTATTAATGTCTACCTATAAACTGGTAATGTAAAATGGCTATAGAGCAGAAGAGTAGTAATAGCAGTATATTCTCTCAGTGGCCCTACACTCCACATTTCATATGTTCTAATCAATAATTTAATATAATATCTTCACTGTGAATGCACTTTGTCAGTGTTTGTGAATATGTTGGTACTGCAAACATTAAAGCTTGAATGTGAAAAACGTGGGTGAAAAAAGCATGAAATAAGACACAAAGGTAATGAGAGGAAGGGATTAGTGAGGAGGGGACATGGACAGCCTCGATAAAAAAGTACAAAGCGTCTGGGAAAAACCGTCATTAAGGAGGAGCAAAACACAAGCTTAATTCGGTCTAATAACAACCATCAACCACTCTGTAAACCAGGAAAAGAAATTGTAGTATTTTCCTCTGAAAGAAAAGGCTCCAATTATTATTTTTTTCCCTCCAACCAGTTTTCCGAGGACATTTGTGTGTTTACAATGTGGAAGGCTGAAACACAGCATGTCTCAGCTTTCATGATAGGTCAGCCTCCCTTTGCATAATGATGCCGGATCAAAGGGTAGCACAGTCTGGCTCGGAGAAGGCTGCAGATGTCACACACTCACACAGCGCCGTGTTCCTCCACAAGTCTGGAGGGGCTGCGAGGTGTTTAATTAATCCAGCTAATGAATAAAAAGATGTTCAAAAACTCAAAAGAATCACTAATTATATTCTCATTGTAGGCATCAGTAGTGAATCGACAAGGACACTCTGTGGTGTTTGAGGTTATGGTGGTGGGAAAACTGGGAGATTTATAGATTTTACATGGATTTGCTTGTGTAAATTTGCCAGATTAAACTCATGTTTATGTATTGGGGCAATGTAAGAGTCAAACAAGCGAAGCAGCAAATTTACATGTTTGCATATAAAGTACTTTACGAAGACGCAGAGAGGCTGTCGAACAAAACTTGGTGAACTTGTCTCTCACCAAAAATATCCAGCAGCTAGTCCAAAATTATGTGTAAGTCACAGTCTACTTTCAACATTTGAATACCGACAACAATAAAAACTTTACATATATCTACACTAAAAATGTAATATAAATAAGTTCATCAGAAACGGTTTGACTGTTTCCTATAGTTTGACAACAGACCTGACATTTTTAGCTATGGCTGTAATGTGTCAGTCAAACGATAAATCCTATTGACTTTTCTTCTAGCTTCATAATGAAGATTATACTTGTTGATACTGGAGGCTGAAACGATTACTGCCGCTCAAACGATTAAATAATTAATAACTCTGGAAATCCCTCAACTTCAATCATTCTTTCATGATCATGTATTATTTGTATGCAAACATCAGATTGAACGGGCTGAACATCAGTTGGACTATTTTATGTATTTACCAAATTCACAGTATATGATAAAAGTATGATTCCACTATCCACTTTGACCTCAATTATAGTTGAATTATAGAGTTGAATTATCACCTTCTGACAGTTTCAACTTAAAAAAACAGAGAAATTAAAAATTGCTGCTGTGTTGGATTGCATTAGATTGTATAGATGTACTGCAGCTAATAAAGTGGCCAGTGAGCGTGTGATTATAACAGAGCCATAGATTTTGTGACAGTCAGGAAGTATGAGGAAAGTTGAGGTGACATGCAACAAAAGGCTGCAAATACAATAAAAGGGCTTTAAAACTAACAGCACATTTCTTACAGCGCTGATTTGTTGAAGAGCACAGAAATTAATCCAATTCCAAGCAGATTCTTTTTCCACAACCCCAATCTCTGATCTGATCTCATTCCTCTGTTAAATATCAGTTCTCTTCAACAGTCACTCGCGTGAGCTGATTAGATCTGTCCACTGTAACACGGAACCCATGAAGCAGCTGTCAGAACAATGCATCAGCAAATCACAAGCAAACTCCAGATGAATCCTAATAAATCAGTGTCAGAGACTCGAGGCCGCTCATTTCACACCTATTATGATCATGAGCCCAATCTATTCTTTCATTTGGGTCATTTTGTGATTCAATCACTCCAGTTCCACATCGGTTACAGTCTCTGCACACCTAATCATCGATGTGAGGGACACGGTGGAGACTGCTCCGACTGCGGCTGCTCCAACTCCACATTTCTGTAACAGTCATTGTCTTCAAACAGACTCCCATTAAGGTCTTTCTTCACAAAACTGTCTTCGGCCCTTTAGTTCTTGAACTCCACGGTGTGTTCATCAATGAAAGTCTGTGAAGTATGACAACACTAAGGCAGGTGAAGCTCTCAGAAGAATGTGCGGGACAGAAGGTCTCCAAAAATAGTTGTATTGCATGAGTTGTTTTTTTTTTTTTTTTTTGGTTTTACTTAAGACAGAAATACTTTTGTATTTATACTTCAGAGGTTTATGGACCAAATTAAACCGATGTCAGACTAAATTGGGGAAAGTGATTTTTAAATGTGGTTATCTAACTGAATTCCATTCTCTCAGGCACGACAGTGATACTGTTCGACAGGTTTTACTATTTATTTGAGTTATACACAACAATCTTACCAAAACAATCTCTACTCCATCTCCATTCTTATCTATTAATCTGTGTGCGCTGCAAAGTGTATGTGAACATAAATGAATTTTAAACGTGTTTTTGTCTTGCTCAAACCTATTTCACCAGCAGGTCTATGCTCCTACAACCCCTAGTAATTGTGTCAGACAATAAGAGACAGAAGTCAATGTTATATTGATCAAAAAGTTTTCACATATAAAAAGCTCAAATATAATACACTGTAAAGCTGTAGCTAATTTTATTTGCTGGTAGGTGATTCCCTATAATGATATATTAGCATGTATTATTTCATAATATTTTTAGAAAAACATAATAGGTTTACATTAAAACCACCCTGTGGGATTAATAGTGTGATCTCCAGTATATCTGTGTGACAAATTCAAAAGTGTGAGATCTACCCTGAAAGCCTTGGTTATGTTTGGTTATTTGTCTATTTGTGCAAAGCATTTACCAAGATTTTGAAAATACCAAGAGCTTTTGTGCTGCACAAATGGATGAATAAGCCTTTAAATCTCCTCCACACTCCAGCCTAACATGCAGAAGATACAACCTCACCTAACTATAGACTGACCCTGTTTCCTAAAAATCACACTTCTAGATCAACCAAAACTGTAACCTAGATAAGTTTTTATTAATGTAACTGCAACGTTAATTGTAACCTGAATGCCATTGCACAATATTTCCCTTCCTCCAGTGCATTCCCATCCCTTACACCTGACTACAGAAGGGATTTTAGAGCCAAACTCAGCTTGTTTTTCTTTGTACGCACACCTTGTACCACAGTAACCGTCCTGTAAACTGGTTTGCATTAATACATGCAGCATCTCATCATTCAAAGTTTAATAGAAAACATACAATATACACAGAATGCATCTGTGTACATAGTACGTTTTATTTATATAGCACTTTTCACAGATAACAACACAGAAACCAAACAGAAATTGCAAAATAGTTCAAACCTAAAAGCTCAGCCAACTAAAAGCCAGTCTGAATAAGTGTGCTGTCAGCTGCTTTTTAAAACTATCCACAGATTCAGCCACACGCAGTGACACGGGCAAAGTTTTCCACAGTCTGGGACCTATAGCCTGAAAAGACAGGTCCCCCCCGAGTTTTCATATCCGTTTTTGGGGACCATGAGGATGGTCGGACTTGAGGAACGGAGAGCACGCTTTGAGGAGTGTGGGGTCAAGAGGTCGGTGATTTACTGAGGAGCCTGTCTGCTCTAAATGTCAGCACTAAAATGTATGTACACGACTCTGTGTACATAGTCATGCCACAAAACCTGCACAACTTTTAACAAACTTACTGATAAAAATCATTAATTAATTTATGAATTAATCTTTCATTATTTCAGGATGAGAATGATTTATTTACGCTTCCTTGGCTGACTGTCACACTCAGAAGAGAGTAAAGATGGTCCAACACTGTGTTAAAACATGAGACATCTGTAAACTTGAAATATTCTACAGCAACACACATAGCTGCATTTCAGATATTTTTATAATCAAACTGGACTCTGTTTTAAATGTTTGCTGGCTTTTTGGTTGAAAAGAAAAGATGATTATTAAGATCTACAATGAAGGGTATTGGACTCTCTGCAGAAGCAGATCTTCAAAAGAAATGCTTTGTTGCCTCGTAACAAAAAACTGAAGGCTTCTGTAAGATAAGATGTATTTATCTGTCAGTTATTAGGCCTTTTTATGACAAAAACAATCTCCAACACACATATACATAGTCTTCTCACATGCAAACACACCCACACACAGTCTTCCCTATCATAAAGTAACTGTTTTCAGTCCTGTCAGTCTGTCTTTGGAGATGACCTCCTGTGCAGTTTCCCTCTCAAAGTCAGTCCAAATACCCAGTAATCCTTGATGAGTATCGCAGCAGTCCAGATATAAGCTTGGAATAATTGTACAACTTTTATTGAAGTAGGCAAAAAAAAAGTCTCACACTGCAGAACGTCAACTCCTCTCCAATAAAAAAAAAAACTAAATGCAGACAACGTGACGCCCCAAAACACTCATTGTCTTCAGTGGAGCAGCTCAGATAAATTGCCAGATAGTCACAGACGTAATGGCTGATCATCTAGGGCAGATTGATGTCCATGATGCACCATTCACCGCAGCCTGCCTCTGCCCATTTGTCTTCATGCCATCTCTCAAACAATGAGCCTGTCAATTTAGAGGCCCCAAAAATGTATGTGTCTTCAGGCAGGCGTCAGTTGCCCACAGGCCCATCCTTCATCAGCAGGTGGGCTGGAGAAATCTGTCAAATATAGCATCTCAAAACACTGGAACTGGGGAAATACTGCAACGACAGCTTGTGGATTCCTCTCCCTCCTCAAAGACTACGCTGTCATGAAGCCGTACATGTGCTAACAGCTTCGAGCGTAACCCAATTATTCTTGGAAAATTACTGCCTTCGCCGAGCAGTTTTCAGGACCTCGAATTTCTTTATGTTTGCATGTACGTCTAATCTTAGCAAACCAGCAGTATGGAGCACGTAATAAACAAGTCGTCATCTCCGGAAGTCTAATTAGAGGCTCCAGATTATCGCCAATGCAATCTGAAAAAGCCTTTGCCTTTTGCCAGTGTGTGTGTATCAGGGTCTAATGTCCCTTAAGAACCTTCATTTACCAATAAAATATTCATATTCTGTCATTGTTTTGATATTTTCATAAAGTATTTATTTATATAAGTGTTTAGTTGCACCAGATGACAGCTTGTGGGTTCCTCTCACTCCTCAAACTAAATATATTGTCAGGAAATTGTGCTAACAGCATCAAGTGTTTCCCTTCCCCCTGAGTTAGTTGGGAGAGAAAAGGTCTGGTGTGGAGTGCGAGAGCAGAAAAGTGACGAAAGCAGCGGTAATCAGCTCTACCTCTGGTCACAATATGAAAGCTCTGCAGGAAAAGTGTTATTTCACAAAAAGAAAGTCAGGAAAGTTTCAGAATCCATATTTCCATAAGTGCATTTTTGCCACCTGAAGAAACACTACTGTGTCGAGCTGTTTTAAACAAACCATCACAGGAAATCCTCACTGTAACCCCGCCTATATTTACACGGCAGACCTGCATAATTCCCAAAACATAAACCCACTCAAATTTTAAAACATCTCTATATTTATTGTTAGAACTCCCGGCAGCACATCAGCTGCACCCACATGATGCCAATTGCTCTTTTTCTTAGCGCTTAGATCAAAGCGTTGCGTTTGACTCTGCCGATCAGATCTG
This sequence comes from Channa striata, assembly GCA_033026295.1. Lineage (NCBI taxonomy): Eukaryota > Metazoa > Chordata > Actinopteri > Anabantiformes > Channidae > Channa > Channa striata. The sequence continues at coordinate 10,897,524 of CM065172.1, read as the reverse complement.
AAGACCTTGAAAGATATTTGTGCTGCATATTTCCATGAATCCTGTGGAGCTGCTTTTGGGGGAAAAGCATCACCCATTTCTCACAAAAGGGTCTGTGCCTCATTCTGCATTTTTACTTGTTTCCACTTGGTTGCCTCATTTGCGAATGTGTTCCCGCAGTACACTTTAAAACGTAAGATTTAATTCACCATCTGACCTCTTCAATATTTATGTTTTATTCAGTTTGTTAGATTTGGAGATATTCAAATACAGCAATGACTCTGTGACCATTTTAACAGGTTATGAAATCAAATACAGGGTAGGATTTTAATATTATGGCAAGGCTTTAGCAGAGATTTGTTTTTCATCATTCTTTGCTCTTTTGTGTGCAAAGATTTCTTTTTAGCTGTATTCTTTATAGTGTTGTTTTGTTATTGCTAAATTATTAAAGCTTTTTTAAAAAATCCTAAAGCAACAAAGTCAGAAGTAGTAGAAGTGGGAGTAGTAGTAGTGGTAATGGCAGTAGTTATTTGTAATGTGCTGCAGACAGGAGCGCTCTGTGTAGATAATGGGCTCACCGAGCTCCAGGCACTGCTCTTCCTTTGCCAGAATTTTGCAACTACATCATTTACAAAAATGAACAAAGCATGCCCCAAACTGTACTCCTGTTAATTAGGCTATTCATTAAATTTGGAATTTTAAAAGGGATGTTACTTTCATTCAGAAACAAAGACCGTTTGTTCCAACCAAACCATCTGTTTCCTTCAGCGCGTTTTAAAAGATACTGTCAGTCCGTGTAACACTGAACATCGGATCTGGGTTATTTTTGTCCCAAGAGTAAAGTGTCTTTGTTGTTTTTCACAGGGAGAACCGGACAGGTTGGCTTTTTCTGGAGGTCGATCCCCCGTCGTGTTGCCTTTTACTAGCTGCTGTAGCTGTTTATCGTTTGAAACAGAAATCACATTACTTGTCACGGCCTTTCATATACATACGCATATCTCACACAATCGTCACTGCCACTGTGGAAGATGCAGGATATTTAAACAAATCTATAACAATGTTGTAGAGCCAAAAGTCACGTAGCTCACAGCTGCTTCGTTTTTGCTTCACACAGGTGATAATAGTTCTGTTTTGAACAAAAGCAAAACTAAATTCATACATAACATTCCATTATCCGCTTGTAACTGATGTGTTATATTGTCTGATAGTGGCACAAAGAGAAATATTAAATCCCGTTTTAAATCACTTCGCAATTGTGAGTTTAAAATATTAAGTATAATATTCATTTTGTAACAACATAAAAAACATTGCACAACCTTCTTCTGAGTCCATGGATACTTCTATCAGATGCATTAGTTTAGTTGCTTTCTGAGGATGCAAACTAAAGTTTATATAAAAATTTACATTCAGCTAGGAATGTTCTTCTAGCAGCAGAGACAGCAAAAATGGCCAAGGAACATGTAAAAACATTTTTAGTAAAATACTGACAATTACATTTGCTCAGAAGTTTGAATCCCTCTCTATAAAATAAAAACTCATTTTGATTTCTGAGGAAGGAATATTTCTACTAGCTGAATGTGCATTCAGCAAAGCAGCTGTAAGCTGTGTGATCATATTTAGAACAACTTTTTATACAATATCTAGAGATTCCTCTTCAACTGAACATCACCTGTGTCTTCATGTATAGATGAATGTTAGATGAATATAGATGAAAATGTTTTTCCGAGAAGAGATTAGAATATTTGATCCCTCTTCAGAAGATGGCTCGAATACCCACATCTAATTTCAACACAGCTGAGACGTTGTTGTCACTGGAATTACCGTTTTGAATAATGTCTCATTCACAGCTGCACTAAATTGAATTTCAGGTCTGAGAATCCAGGTTTGTTTTTTTAATCTGTACCATTTAAACATGTAACACTTTGTTTAGATATGTTTTAGTCCTTTTCCAGCTCAAATCATAACTATGTGCTAATGACTGATAACTCGCCGCTGAAATGACACGATGCCGCTCAAATCACCTCGGATCAGCTGTATCCCGTCAAGCACTTAAGTGGTTGTCGTGGAATTTGACATCTACGTATCATACAAAGAATGAATCCTACTAATTATGGTGGTGCCTTGATCTTTTCTCTTGCAACACGAGGGGCTGACAACTGATGCCTAGAGGACTTTCAGTGAGTTTTTCATCAGTGCCACCAATAACAAATGTGTGCAGAACTTTGGCTAATGATGCTCGACCTGCAGAACCCTCAACAACATGCCAAGTTAAAAAGTTGGACATTTAATCTTCTAAATTTTGTTACTCACTATTGTGAGTAACAATGACATTATGTCATCTTAACAACATATTTTACTTTGTGTATGCTCATATGAATCCAACACTCTACACGTTCACTTACTGTAACAACATGGTGATGTTACTAAAACATAGATTAATATCTATGGTTTCCATGTTATTAAAGTGTATCTAGAAATGTCTGGGAAACATAAAAAAATAATAAAAATAATTACATGCTATATGCTAAATCACTCTACCTAGGCTGACTTCGCCAGAAGCCACCCAGTGCATTAGCCAATCACTGAGCATTTCTCAATGAGCCTTGCCATGTCATCATGCAGCTCCCTGCAAATCTCTGCTTGATAATCAGTGGTTCCTCCTAATGGCGCACACAGCCAGTCCATCAATCCTTGCTGGGCAGAGGTCGGCTCCGAGTAACCAGGGAGAAGAGGGAGTGGTGAGATGTCCTTGTTCACGGGAAGCCACATACACATTCCCTGAACCTCTGGCGCTCAGCAGTCTTGGAAGCAGACTGCGTGGCTCAACTGTTAAGTCTGCTGCAAATCATGTCACACCCCAACCAAGATAAATGATACGACATCTGAACCAATGAGGCTGCAAGTTCATCCTCCCAAAGAGAAAGCAGGCCCAGAGGGAATTGTGCTACTGTACCTGCATCAACATATAGGAGCATTCTTGTGGGAAGGAGCTGCTACAGGGGTTAGAACAGTTTCTACACACCTAAAATGATGCGAAAAGATAGATTGTGTGATTGCAAACTTATCTGTGCCTGCCTAATTATTCCTTGGAAGTCAAAGACGGTGCTCAATGTGCATATCAGAAGTACTAGAGCAGGGGGGCGGGTCATTGTAAAGCTAATCTTCGCTGATTAAAACAAATCAGGCAGTGAAATCTCTCAAAATGAGCTGTCATGATGCATTATTTGATGTATGAGATGAATATCTTAAATATTTAACAGTTGACACGCATGGAAGAACCAGCATTTTCCATTCTACACCAAATAGAAAACTTTAATCCATTTATCAAAAGGGGCTCGTGTCAGGATATTTAACAAGACATGAGAATGTTACATTAAAGGTCAAAAGTAATTTAAATTCCAGGAACGCAACCGAAACACTCACACTGCTGACCTCTTTGGATTTTTTTGTTTTGATCAAAACCATGATTATTTCGGGAAACATTACTATACAGTCACTGGTGTGGCTGACAGTGATTGTGAGACTTGTTGACATCCTGTTGTTACACCCTGACAGGCACAGGCAGGCACAGTCCAGACAGACGAAAATGCTGCCGGACTTCACACACAGACCGACACAGAACAAGGTAAATTAAGGATCGAAGACTGAGAACATATTGGCTTTTAGAAACAATTAGTAAGAAGAAGAACTGCACCTCCACAAAATCTGCATTAACTAGGTTTTTCAGATATTTGAAGTATACAACAGATTGCATTAAATTAAAAGAATCTATCGAGCATATGGCACCACAACTCCGAGATTATACTGCACTTCATCACAACGGTCACACACAATAAACTGAAGAAAATCTGTTTTCTTACATTCCTGCAGTAAAACCCATCTTCCGAATTATCATAGAATACATAATTCTTCCCCTCTAAACATTTTGAGACCTTTACTTATAGAGTCAAATTGACAAAACAAAACATAGCCTAACTCTTTATCACAATGACAGGAAAATGACAGGCGCCATGCTGTGCCTGCAGCACACTTCAGCTTTTTCCATTTGACCAAAGGGGAGAGTGTCACCACTAACGATAGTTAACACAGAGACATCAGGCGTGCCCGTTTAAATATACAGTTACCATGGGAACCCAGCCCAACATCATCTGTCAAGCATATCAAAATAAGATAAAGAAAAAGACAAAAGAGAAAACAGTCTGAAGGCATCATTTCGCCAGTAGACAAATACTGGCTCGTGAGCGGGAAGAAGAAGGGAAGCGTCACGTGGAACTGTGCTGAAGAATGTGACAGCCCCTGTAGAGGTGGGTTCACTGAAGTGACACGGTGGAGACCGTGGCACCGGTGGAGGAGCGCGACCAATAGTCTGAACTGGCTTTAAAATTGTTTGCCATGAACATGACGTTAGTGAAACAAGAAATCGAGGTATGTGTGTCACTGAGGTTGGACAAGGTGGTGAGGACTAACATGCTTATAGTAGATAAGCAGTAGGCAAGCACATTTATTGATTGTTTTAAAATATATATTTGCTTTACTTGACTATTGCCATTCCATTTTACTTATACTCCACTACAGTTCAGAGGAAAATTTTATATTACTTTTTATTTGACTACATTTTTTTGACAACAGTTACTTTACAGATATAGACAACTTAAAATTAAATGTAATGAACTGAAATGATCATTAATGGAATCAGTTAGTCTGGATTTTTTTTTGATAAATCGCCAGTCAGAATATAAAATGAAAACTTTATTTATTTGGCCTTGAATTTTCCTATTAATTAGTAAAAATTTTATTTGCCACATTTTCATTTGATGAAAGTTAGTTTGCAGTTCATAAATGTGAAATCAATTTTGGATATTTTTGCTTTTTAAAAGTTCCCCACATTTGATTTATTTGTTGCCACCAACTAAAGGGTTTCAAAATAGATTAAATTAATTGAATGCTGTATAAATAGGTCCCAGGTTTTTGAAGTGGTTTTTTCCTTGAAACTTTACAAGAATTAAATTAAAAAGGCCTGAACATTTTCGATTTCTACAAAAACTGAATTTATGAAATACATGTGGAATATATCAGAACTCAGATTGTGTCCATAGAAATCTGTTTCTTACTGGAGTATTTGTTCTTCTGCACTTAAAGTGTGTTTTAAAGTAGGTACTTAATACTTCAACTTTGAATAGTACTTTAAATCATGGAGTACTGTGTTTCAAACAAGTGCCTACACTTTCACTTCGCTATTGTCTTTGTGTACTCGTGTCACCTCTGCAAATCAGGTCTGACTATTCAAATCCAATTTAATGTGATTTAAAGAAATGTAAGATGTGTAAAATGTGTAATACATTTACAATGCAGTACATCAAAATAAAAATCTATCCAATGGTCTTCACCAAACTTAAACAGATCAGAATCTATCAAACTGGGAAATCATGCCAGTCAGTGAACAAACACTCGGGTCATGTTTCACTTAGCTGGGAGTCAAGCTTTCTAATCTTTAGCTACTACCACAAAAGATCAGTCCACTTTCAAACTGTGTCTCAAACTGCATTTATTTTTGAATCCCAGGTAAAGATATCTAGCCATCTATGGATGAAACTACAATGAAAATGCCCCATGGTTTGAAACTCTCACGTTTATGATGGCATTTTTTTGTCAGGGCTGCTGATTATTGAGTATTTACCTGTGCGTGTTACCAGTCAGAACTTTAATATGATGTTACATCAGAGAGTGACGGAAAATGGAGAGGCTTGCTGAGTTAAGCACTGTATCCTACACATAATACACATCATTTGCGATGATAATGCAAAAAGTGACAGCTTATTATAGACTGCTATCTTTGATATGCATTTGAAAGCTCCTCTCACTTCTAAGTGCTGTGGGTTTATCTTGTGCAGAATTTCAATTTGGCTGCGAACAGACCACTGGCCCCCATTTCAATGAGCTATTACAAATCGATTATAGGATGACCTGAAATAGAACTCAGGGGGGAAATTGTATTGAAGTGCGCCACCTTAAACAACCATGCAGGCTGATTCTGCGGACACAAAAACACCAAACACATACACAGTTGTGCAGCGTACAGCGTGACCTTGCCCCTATGGCATATGTATTGGTAACAGGCAGCACAATCACAGCCTGCGAACACTAATCTCTGCCATATAACCTTGATAGTGCATCTCTGTGTCGACTTCAGTTTCCCTGAATGTTTGTCACATTTTACCTGTCATAGGTAAAAGGAGCCGACTCTGTGGGAAATCTAGCATGTAATTCCATTATTGTACTACCTACACTGAGACTCCTTCCATGAAAACAGGTATTCAGTCATTTTAACACAATATTCACCTGCATAAAGAGGCTTTGCCCTCTAATGTGAACAAGTAAAGCAGCATAACAGAGGAGCAGCACACAGATTATAGCTGCTCCAGTGTAATGCCCACCAGGGTGGCTGCAAGTGTGGCAGGTGAAAGACTGGAGGATGCACGGAGGGACAGATGGATGCAGTTTCCATCCAATTCGCCCTCTCTCCCTGACTCTGCCTCCACACACTCAGAATCTGGGAGTTACTGTAGCAAAAGGAGCCAGATAAACAGGGACCGACACTGGCAGGGATGCGTTACTGATACTTTGTCTGGAGATATGGAAGGAAACTTTATGAATGATGCAATTGTGTAGATTTTTCTTGCATGGCTGCTGATTTGTGAGTGAGCCTTGCCTAACTTTTTATGTGGAGGCGATGCTTTTGTTTCTGCAGCTTCATCTTTGTCCTGCTGCAGCTGTCAAAATGCATTCGGAAATAAGAGGAGTCAATTAACGCGCCCGGTGGATGGAGAGAAATTACGCAAATTCCATTTTATTCCAAGTCAACGGCAGCCGGTCGCATTAAGACCATTTCGCCGGTTTTTCTTTATCTATTTCTGGACCTGAGCAATTTCCTTTTAATTAAACTCTCCTACTTTAAGGCCATTTACGCTTTGTTATCCCACCTTCCCACATCCACACGTTCCCGGAGACCTGATCGCCGAGGCGCCCCCGCCTGCCCCCGCCTGCCCCCTCTGCCACACCCGCCACAAACCCTCCGTCTTCAATTAGCTCATTAATCCGGAGCATCAGCTCCACACGTCAAAATCCGAGTCCCAAGCCCGCACACACACCGACATGTCCGGGAATAGGAGCGAACATTTACGGGGGGGCAGGATGCGAGCAGAGACCGAGCAGATCGGGCGTAAGACGCACCTGCAGCCTCCGTCCGCCTCCCGGGCCTTGGGATGCATGAAACCCAGCATCCCCCGGTTCATTGCAGCGCGTTCACAGCGGCCCGCCGACCGTGTTGGTCGGATCAAAGCTCCGCGGAAACAGCCTCTGCATCCGCCCGTGACGCTGGAGGCACAAAGCGGCGTCGTGCGGAGCTCGTCGCCGGTGCGAACACGGAGCCTCCCTCCGCTTCCCCACAATGTCACTTCGAAAGCACCGGCAGAACGAAGCCCCGCACCTGTTCCGCTGTCATCAGCGCCGTGTCACCGACAAATCAAACGCACAACCTACCTGCCCGGTCCGGCTCTCAAGCTTCGGTCCAGATTCCGATCATGGAGATCGCGGGAAGGTGAAAGACGGACGCCGCCGGCGCCTCGGAGCCGCCGCTTGCTCTGCCACGCCTGGTGCAGCCCCGCAGGCAGCGACAGCAGTCAGCCACACGCCGGCAGGGGCGGCTCTCGGCCGGGAAGGGCTCGGAGGAGCGCGGAGGGGCGTTTTCACGGGGTCGGCGGAGGGAAACTCCGAACGTCGTGCGTCGTCCGCTGCGCGCAGGACACGCACCGTCTCCTGCCACTTGCTTCACTGATCTGCGGCTCATCCCGTCTCACAGCGGCGCTGCTCGAATCACCGTTTTTCACACTCCGATTGTCTCATTTCACAGTCACATGTGAGTCTGAAGCGCTTGTAATTAGGCCTAGTGCCGTTTCTCTAAGCAAGGCCACATGATTTGAGACACATATGTGAGACACATGTGAGTTCCATGTTTAACCAAAGTGTCCCATCATTAGACTGAGGACAGGACACCTGCTGAGGACACCTGCGTGTCCTCAAACGTCATTTAAGCACCTGTCAGTTGCACTGAGTCCTAATGCAAAGTGCATTTGGCCCCGTTAAGTGAAAATCAATGTTCTCAGCTTTGCATAAGATTAATGGAAAGTATTATTGATGGTTGGTGACATAATGAGAGATTTAGGCCCAAGGAGGCAGGAAATGCAAAGTGTAAATTCTTCTTGCTTTGACCATATATGGGATAAAGACATGTTGCTATTTGGTGATTATAAGTATATCAGGCTGGGTGACGTCATTTCTGTTGAACTGTGCTGGGGAAAACCTTCTTTTAAATGAGTTTGAATGCACATCCAAACCCACTTTGACCCCTGACATAGAATTCTGCAGTATGTACTGTAAGAACTCGCCTTCAACTCCCAACTAAGCAGTGAAAATGCTCTGTTGTCTGAGGAGCAGGCAGTGCGTTGAATGGGCCAAGACTAAGTGGGTAATGTATTGCATTGGTGACTCATAGGAACCGTCTGTGCGGAACGCCCTCTTTGGCTTTCAGGCACAAGTGTTCTGTTCAAATGCAAATATGCATACAGGAAAATCAATTCCTGACATGCTTCAGTGGGTCTCCTTCAGATGCTGACAGGATACAGTGTCAAAAATGAGCAGTGGAACGACTTCCTTACCATATGGGGAATTTTGTGGAGCATAATCTAATGCTATAGTATGTCCTGGAGTGAAAGTTCTTACCCTTCAAATGAGTCAAGTAAGATGTTGCATGGTCATATTAAATATATACCCATATATAACATAAAAATATAACATAAATTTGATCCCTGTCATATTAGTTTGTCAACATATAAACTCACTGGCCATTGCAGTAGGTGCATCTGTACGATCTAGTGTAATCTAGGAGAGCAGCTCTGCCATGAGTTATACTTTTACAAGGTTAAAATTTCTCTGTTTTTCTGTTGCAGCTGTCAGAAAGATGATAATTCTATGTCTTTATTACTGAGGTCATGGTGGATAGTGGGGTCATACCGGAGTGCATTATAAGAAGAGGTGGTTCTAAAGTTTTGGCCCCTCCACAGGAATAATATGCATTCCACCACCCACTATGATCTCAATAATAAACACATAGTATAACTCACCAAAACTCAGGTCCCTCTGAGAGGTTGTGAAGACATTTGTCCACATGATGGCGCCTGTAAACCATCATCAGAGACATCACAGACATCAGGACACAGAACCCTGTTCCACAGCATGCACATACTTTACCATGACATCAAGTTTTAACATGTGCTTGCTCATATCTGATCGTTGTTTCATAAGAGGAAACAACCATCGCCAGACCACCTTATACATATGATTTATACTGTATTTGGTGCATTTTTAAGGAAGCTGTAGAAAGACTCTTATTTTCAATCCAAAGAATCAGCAAAAAAAAAGGAAACATAAAAAATATATAAAAATAAAATATTCTGTATTGTACATTCCTTAAGTAGCTACATTTTGCTATGTGAACAGCTTTGAACACTCTTGGGAGCCTCAGAAAGTCGCCTGGAATGATTTTCTGTCAGTCTCCCCACTTATGCTGAGCTGTTGTACTGATCACAAACGATCCCAACAGGATTTAATTAGAAATCCATCGTAGGTCAAATAGCCATTAAAAATATGGTGACGTTTTTGGGGTTATTGTCCTCTGATGCATGATGGTCCCACTAAATTTTTAATAATCAGAAAAAAGCATTAGTATACTTGTGAAAAAACTTAAAAATATATATAAAAAAACATAGGATAGCAGGTCTGACCTGGATATATTGAGACAAACAGGTTGTCTTCCAGGTTCAGTCAACGTAACGCACAGAAAAACATTTGTGATTTTAGAAAGTTTACCAGCTGTAATGATTTGGACTGAAGCAAAGAATTAAGTAAGGTGACATTGTTCCACGGTAACAAAATGTCAGACTTTGACATGGGAGACAGTTGCTCATGTCCTTCTCCTACGACAGTCTGGTGCTTTTCTAACGCTTGTACCTGAACGGTTACCATAACCTTGACAAACCGGTCTTAATTGTGTTACATAATAAAACTTTTTTTCAAATGTTATTTGTAAAATTAAGTTATCCTTCTTTACTATCATTAGTTGGAAGACTTGTTGCTCACTGGCTTTAAATTTTCATTCAACACAACGTCTGTGTTTTTGAATTGAACAAGCATTAAATACATGGTATGAATAAATACATGGATTTTGAGGTAAAAGCAGGGTGCTTAGGTGTTTTCAGTACAACCCACTTGACCCTTCTTTGGCGAACACAACTTGGAGATTGTCTTTCTAAGAATGACAACAACATATTAAATGTTAAAAAGTACTCCAAATGACATATGTTTGGACGAAGACCTTTGGCAGCCACAGTTATTATAACAGAAGCAAAGGAGGAAGCATTTTATGATGTCACAGATTTGGACATGGTAGTCAGGTGTTCCTCTTACCACAGTAGTCAGTGTTGTTTTATTAAAGCATACGTTTTTAAGTCCCTTAAGAATGTAGTCTTTTAACACAAACTATAATTTCATATAAGGTAATATTAGACCAAAATAACACTAATTGAAAAGCCAGACCATAATACAACACTGTGACTTTGATTTTTATAGCTATTTACATTCAGTGAAATACTGAACATACAGTAACAGTGAAAATGAATAGTTCCAGCTGCTCCACATAGTCTCAGCATAATCAGTTATAAGATTAACATATTTTTGCAATGTGCAACTAAGGCTTGGCCTTTTAAAATAATGATTCATTACTTGTGATCACTGAATAGGTTGGTGAATCATAAATGGTGGGTGGTCCAAAAGGTGCTGATCTTAGTGTGACTTTGCATGAACTCTGTGGCAATGCAGAGTGAGACAAGATCAACACAATCACACTAAAATCGGAAATACAAATATACAAGAGTTAAAAGTTAAATTGCCTATTTTAAGCTTCACAGCAGCACACAAACTTTATAATGTTTTAAATATTATATCACTATTCTGATCGTAAACCATTTCACATGATTTTTTTTTTTTTAATGCGATGGTGCTGGTGCCAATAAATATCTTACTATCCGCCTATAGTTAGTTTAAAGTTATAGGGCATCGATGGAAGGATGAACATTTTCATCTACCGCAGCCTCTGGGTTTCCAGTCACTTCCATGACCAAGGCCCCTTTTCCCACTTTCTCAGTCTGGCCGGTCGGCCAATTCTAGGAGGGGACCTGGTGGTGTTAATCGTCTTTCTTTTTTTTCATATCATCATTGAGACCACTTTGCTCAACTCTAGAAACAGTTTAAAACTTTTCTTGTTCTCTTGTTCTGACATATTCCTTGTCATAATTTTACCTGCAGAGATGGTTTTTGTCCTGACATGCAGACATGCAAATAGTGGGACGTATATACTGTGTATTTTCTAAACTGTGTCAAATCAATTACATTTGTCTTGTTTGGGTGTAGAGACAGAAAGAACGATGACATATGGTTTGGTGCTTTCTTTCTTGTACAGAGACGTATTTTGAAAGGTACATGTTCAGATATGTCAACTTTGCTTGAATTGCAACTTGACGTACCGAGCCGTAGAACTGTTGGCAAAGGACTTTATTAGCCTGACATTGAGTCTGTGTCCTTGAATCGTGTTCGGAGATGTCAAAATAAAGGCTGTCAAAAAGTTCACACAATAATATTATCACGTTAGATCATTTTCACGCATCAGTAAGTAGTTTCATCTGGTCACGGAAGCTGAACAAAACGAGTCAAAGTAAATCAGTAAAAGTACAGTTCTCGAGGTATGTTTTTACATAAACACGTATCAACGTTTCCCATCACTGTCACTGATACAGAAACCTGTGGCCTGAAACCATCTCACTGCTTCTGCCTTTAGAAAAAAAAAAACTTTTTGTGCGTGTGTGTTGGGTACATAGTATAAGTTGTTATTGTAGAAACAGAGCTGTTCGAGGCAAACCTTGATCAAGCCCAATAACCAACAAATCACTAATTCATGCGATTACATTCTTTGAGGAATCTTCACACATAATTACATCTGCTTGCAGCAGGTGAGGTGCTACAACATGTGCTGGTGCACTGCACTCAGGTCCTCGGGGGCACATCACAGAGGACAGCTATGACAGATAGGCTTATTCAGATAAATTATATGTAATCATCATCCAAAACAGCGTGCTTTATACATGTGGAAACATTTAACCTTTTTTAGTGCAGCTAATAAACATGTCTCCAGTTTGAGGTCTCATTTATTTACTACCGTTATAGGTCTAATATTGGTGTTCTTTGCTATGCTCCATTTCATCGGTTGTGTAAATCACCGTTTTGCTTTCTGGGAGAGGGACGTTCGGAGATATTCAAGGAAATAACACAGTGATGGGCTCTGGAAGCTTCGCTGCACATAAATCCAACATGTTTCTGTGAGAGTCAATAGCTCACGTTTTTCTTTTTGCATTATTTTTTTTTTGGCTCTGACACAGAATTTTATCTTTTTGGCTATTTATCCACTTTCAAATGCAGTAAACCATCCATGCTTGTTCAAAGCCACAGTTAAAATAAAAGTCTTTTAATTTTCTGTGTTACTTATTGCTTCTATGCAGCGAGTTAAATAAACACAGAATCTGCAAAGCAGCTCAATAACATATGCTGCTGTTGTTACTCATTACTCATAGACCACAGTCTCAAGTTGCAGTCTTCCATGTAATACTAATTTAGGTTTCTTCCACGTAGACTTATTACCTAAACATATAAAAACAAATTCATTTGGCAACAAACCATCAAACATTCCATTTTCGAGCCAATTGAAACACATTTTTGCAAAGGAGTTTGCAGTTAGTGTTACATTTGTAAGTAGTTTTCTCGTCTCATAAAATTTGTTTTAAATATGTGATTTGTTCATAGGAGAGTGGTGAACTTGCTGCACAGCAATTAAACATCTTAATTGGATACTGAGGTCAATGAGTGTGAACAGCAGTTCAAATGGCAACGCTCCTCCCGTACTTGCGTGTTACTTCATTCCTTCAGGTGAGATTCCGCAATTGGCTGCTGAAGAAGTCTGACATTATGAAAGACTTTGCCCTGTATGATTTACCTTTGTGGTGAACCATTCTACAGACACCTCGGGCATATTTTTCACGAACATTCTGAAACTAAATTTCTCATCCTCAAAGACTAGTTTGAGCTTGAGTTGCAATGTGGATTGTCTGCAAGCAGATACTGTAGCCTTTTATAAATGCCCAATGTTGTGTGTTGTCATCTTTTTCAAATCACAAAACCTCAGTGATGTTTACTCAGTTAACATCAAATATAACCGACAAAGGTCCCATCGACATTACTAACAGGCTAAAGACGATGACACCTTTTATTGGCATGAGACTGTGCCAATGGTATTCTACTCTTCAACAGGACAGCATTTGTCCGCCAAAAAGGCTTTTTAGAGTCGAGCTTTAGTTTCAGGGTCACTGTAAAGTGAGAAATAAACAATGTGTCACACACACAGACAGCACAAGGCACTAACTGTGTTTTATGAACAAATTCATGTAAATAGTTTACTTGCAACAATTAATACAGTGACATCAGAAGTATTGAAAACTCTTAACACCTTAACACATAGCAGAATATTTCACAAGCAAATATTTTCACAAATTCATTGAAAATTGAAAATCAAAAACAAAACCTCTCATTATTATTCCCCCAAATTGTGGTCAGGTGCATTCTCTTTGCTTCAATTTTTAGATTTTAGATTAGTTTAGTGGAAAAAAATAATATGGAGTTTACTGCAGCAAACTGAAATTGATTGGATATAGTTTATAAAGGCACAGACCTGTGTATGTGATGTGCCACAATTCACATTAAAATAAAAAAATAACAAAAACCATTCCTTCAGGGACAAGGAACTCTCTGTAAACCTCCACAATGGAATTTTGTGGTGAGACATAGACCAGGACATGGGTATCAAACCATTTCCAAAACACGGAGAGTTTCCAAAAGCACAGTCAGGACAAAGTGATTTACTGTATGAGAAGGAGCTTGGTGGTGTTCAGGAACTCAAAGGTCAGTCTGACAGAACTTCACAAGTTCTGTACTGAAAGGTCTCCCTGCTCTTCCACAGCAAGGGCAGGGAGACGATCGCCGGGAAGATCTCCTTGAAAACCAGCTCCAGAGAGCGTGAGGCCTGAGCGTAAGATGACAGGAACCCTTATATACGACAGTAATCCAAAGCGTACAACAAAGCAAAGGCTGGAGTAGCTTCAACATAAGTCCAACCAAAGCCCAGACTTAATCCCCACAGAACATCTGTGGAGAGACCTGAAGATGCCAATTCACAGACACTTCCCACCAAATCTGATGGAGGATAAGCGGATGTGTAAGGAAGACTGGGATAAACCGCTTTAATCCAGCTGTGAGAAGCTGAGAATGAACCAACAGTGTAAAGTAGTAAGTTGTAAAAACAATGAGCTGAAAGTGACTATAAAGCTGTCAACAAGGAGTCCAGCTGTGAGATGTGGTGTATATCAAAGCCCCAAATGAGACAGTGAGGAGGGATGGGAAATGACAGAGGCTCATTAAACAAACAGGCAAAGACTCCAATAGGAGGACGAGAACGCTGACAAAATTCTTGACAAACGAACAGAAAACGAACACAAAATAACGAGAACAGAAATGGAAGGAAAACTCTAACTAAACACTGGTAATAATTAAACCAAAGACAAAAATACATGAACTCCTGAAACCAGCTGCTTTCCTGCTGGTTTGCTGGATGACCCACTTCACTACTTTGGTCTGTGATTTTAATCTTGAAGTTTACTGTAAGATTAAAATTGCTGCAACCAGCTTCCTGCAGATGAGTTCCGATCACGGGCTGATAGGGATGCACATTTTGTGCACTAGGGTCTCGACTGCCGAAGGGCTGGCAGGATCAAATGCCTTATCTGCAGCCTTGGCATTCGCAGGTTTGGGTTTGAGTCAGAAGTTTGGGGTTGTTTGGACAGCATTCCTGGGGTTTTTGGATGAATTGTTAAATCTGTTGTTTGCTCTCAAGCTTCAGGGAGCTTCAGGAACACCCCCCCCCCGACACACACACACACACACAGATTTAAAAAGGTACATTTTATTTTAGCAGCATAAGTGAAGAGGTTTTATCGACGAATGCAAGTAAAACCATGTCAAAGGAGGTGGGGATTTTAAGTACTTTCATGTCAGGATGTATTCATTTTTGACTGAGAAAAAAGCTTTTCTTATATAGACTTGAAATATTAGGGATGAGAAGGACAATTTAAGACAGAGTTAGGATTAAATGAGTAAATCATGTACAAAAAACTGGATAGAGGATGAATAAATCAGTGAGTGACAGCAAAATCACCACTGAAATTGGCTTCCTGTGGCTTAACACAATTTGCTTGTCATGTTTCCTTTTGATTTTTGGAATAATCCATCTTAATATTATAGGAAGATCTGCTAATTCTGAATAAGTTGAGCATCCCAAATCAAAAGTACTATATGTGAGAATTTGTTTAAATGTGAAAAAAACTGCTAGGAGGTATTTAGTGTACTATGCCTCAGTGTTGTAGCGTTTACAATGATTTAGTTTATGTATTTTTTCTTGAAATATTTCATGTATTTGGTCTGTTCCCTGTAAAGCAATACATTATGAGCATTCCTAAAATAATACTTAACAGTATTTGACATAAAATAACCCAGTAGGCTTTTAAAACCGCCCATGTCAGATATAATCCAGTAGTGGTGATTTTCATGAAGCGCAGGGCTGGGAGCTTTTATCACCACTGGGCAGCGCTCGGCCGACTTGGGAAAACTACCAGTCTGTTTGAGGTTAAAGATGTGCGGCAGACATTTTATGTTTACTAGTGTCAAGTTGGAGTTTTATTTGACAGTCGGTATTTATCACCAGATAACATTAAAGAAAAAATGTTTAAGGAAAAATACAACTTTTCCAAATTAAACATGAATAGATTATTTACTTTTACACATATTTTAGAAAAAAGAACAGAATTCTGTGAGGGATGGTAAAGGTTGCGCACTACATACTGTCTATTTTTTAGAAAATAAACTCAACATCTTTCTTTTTCATGCATTCACTCTTAAAAACGTTCTAGTAATGCTGTGATCTTGTGATATGACAAAAAACAAATCCACACGTCTAAATCATATATAATTTAAACATAAACATAATTCCAAAGTTAATCAGATTTTATTATCGGAACTGAAATGAGTTCAAGATCCTATAATTCAGTTCAAACTTTATATTTTGACATTTTATAGTTTAATTTTTTCCATCCATTGCTGGAATCTGGTATCAATCAAGAATATAATTCTCTAAAATTTAAGCATGAACAAATTCATGATTGTGTCTGGAAACACGTGTGTGGCAGGAGATGTTAATATTTTCAAAAACAAATATTTGCTATGTGGCATTTATAGTATTTGTGTTTATTACATAATCAACAAGCAATGATTTATGGTGGGGGTCCCGAGCTTAGTCACACAGTTAGACAGTCACAGTGTCAGAAAAAGCCTTTGTCTCTGTTGCGTATTAGAGGAGGTCTACGCTGAAGCTCCAGGGTAGATTAAATTAGGATAGACTTAGCCCCACATTCCTTTATGACAGGTGTTATTGAAACTTCAAAGTGTCTTGTTGGTCCCACATTCTGTATAATAACTTGAACTAGAGGTGTTCATACTGAGAAATGGCAACCACATAATAACTATAATTTAAATAAAACATTTAAATTTTAAAGACAAACACAAAGGTTAGCTACAGCTAAAAGTCATAGGAGTATAAGTCAGTATGTTGTTAAAAATGAGATATTTTTATCTTGAGGAAAACCTCCAGTTTTCAAGAAAATGAAACAATTATCACATTCCTAATTTCATATTTAGTTTTTATTATAAATTCTTACAATAACAATCAAAGACAAACAGGAATTATTCCAGATTCTTGCAAATTGTTTATCATCTGTTAAAAATAATATATATATATATGTGTGTGTGTGTGTTCGTGCACATGCGATCATGATGGCACTTGTTTGCAAAGTATTTATATTTTTTTATATATTGACATTCAAAAAAATGTTACTGTACGATGCACTGGCCCACTTTACAAGGTAAATTATGAAATAACACCAGAGGTAGCCTTGGGAATTGAAGAACTAAAAGCTATTGTGTAATTCGAGCGGGTTTGTTTCAGTGGGAGAATGTGGAGCAGGCCTGGAGTGTTGACAGTCATAAATTCAGCTCAGCACACATTAATACTGCTCACATGGTCATGAGCAAACAATTGATAGAAAACGGGGGTTAAAGCACTGCAGTTGACCTTGTATACAGAGGCAATAAAACCCCAGGCTGCACAGCTGTGCAGCACTGCCTCACATAGACCAGTTTTTCCCCAGACCAAAATATTCCCATTAAAGAAGTAAGTCCAATAGGCCTCAGTACAGATTTTTGGCATATGTAGCATAACATAGTTTAAACCAGAGGGCTATAAATAAAATATGTTCCTCACAAACGGAAAGATTGAATGTTTACATAGCACAAATATACAGAGTTAAACAAAGAATTTCCTTTACAATTAGGTATAAAAAACAGACAAAAAATCTCCATAATACCTGAAGCATCTCAAGTATGAGTGGCATATTCAGCCCATGTATACTGATGCTTCGGAGATTAATATAGTTACAACTTCAGTGGAAAGCACATAAAATGAAATTAATAAGTGGCAAAAACAAGTCCTTATTGTGCACTTTATAGTCTAAGTTAATAGCAAAATGCTTTCAAATCTATAGCAATAATAAAAACATTATTAGTTGATTGCTGGCATGAAAGTCAAATTATAAAGTGGTTAATTTTGAGCAATTAAAGTTTTACAGCTTAGTTTCTTATTTCCACACATAATGAATTTCACCTCCCAGCAAATGCTTTTATAATATTCTCTTATATGTGCTGATGTATAAAGATATAGAAATACATTTCTACATGTACGTTACATACATACTATACTGCTGTACAAAGAATGGGGCAGTTATTTGCAGAAGGGGCATATTTGTAAGTTTTTCCTTCCATGTGTCCAATCTGATCATTTTTAAGCTTGTCGGGAAGAGCTTTGCCACTGGATTCTGTGATTAAATATTCATAAACTCTATAGTTTTCTGTTTTACGATAAAACAACTCACTCAAAAAGACAAAAAGCAAAATATGTTGTATTCCTATAGCCATAGCATCAATTGTTATTCAAAACATAAAATAAAAGTATTATGAACATCTAGTTCATTGTCCCATTCCCACAAATACTCATTGTCAGAAAATTCTGGTTTGCTTATAAAAATAGATTTTAGAACACGTATAGGATTGATTTTAACGGTACATTCATGTTCATCATGCTGTACTCCGAGTCTCTTACAGACACGAACACTCCGTCTCTCTTTCACACACACAAACATACCATGGTAGCAACTGCACAATATTCACTTATATTTATTAACACAATTCTACACAATTAATATATTATTTTTTGAAAGATCTCACTTGATGTTGCATTTAAAAACATAAGAAGAATAATTCATCTAACTCAAAGTCCAATCTTGTGTTTTTTGACCAATTTCCCATTTACTGACAAGTTTCTGTTTTGGGATAACGGCAGTAAAGTTGTCACAATGAAAACCATTTTTTTTTATTTCCACTAAAGGCAAGAACCCTGCTGAAATTCTCTTTGCGGCACTTTTAGTAAAATGTTAAGCAAGAATGAATGGTTCTGCTAAATAAGTGGCAATGCATTCCTGCCACAAAACTCAGCAAATGGAAAAGGTTAGGAGTGTGTTTTCTGAAATGCCTCCTCACGTTAAACTCCCGTCTTATGGGAATGCTCTCCGCATATTGCAACCACGTGCACTACATGTCACAGATGCTGACAAATCCGTGTTTACTTACTGTTGTCCCTTTGTGTTCTGTGAGTACACCACATGGTTGGGTAACAGTTTAGTTTAGTGGGACCAAGCGCTCCTTGACAAAAAACAGGCACAGGACTGTTTGTATTATGTGTTAAGTCTAGTCTTCTTGCAACATGACTGTTTGGACTATTGGTGGAAAATTATCTGAGGTACATTTTGATGAGATAATTATCTAAATATTTGCTTGCATCAAAGGAAATATATTCCGCATTGTTGGAGACAGAATGGTGGAGACACAGGTGAGAGAAAGTACATAGAACTTTACGCTATTTTGTCATATTTAACTCTATAAGCAGCATAGCATTATGTAATTTGACACACTGGAATCGAAATAAGTTTTACACTTTGGGCAATATTCAGCTTTAAAAAGCACGGTCGTCATCAAATCTCTCAGTTACAGAATACGACTGCATTTTTCTTATTGTGAATTCATTGTTTTGCAATACCAAAAGCAAGAATGCATCTGCCTCAATGCTTTGTTATCTTCCCCACCCTGAATGTGGCACTAATCACCGAGCAAATGATTTCTAATAAAGAGGTCAATCTGTAAAAAAGCAATGAAGATTCATACATACTTGCAGATTCATACATTTTCTGCACTACTGAGTATTTGTGGCACTGGAAAAGTGAACTACATGTTCATGATACTTTGAATTTATGTTTTGAATAACAATTGAAGCTATGGTTCAGAGGAATACAACACATGAGTTGATTTATCATGAAACAACTAAATATTATTGCCAGACTTTTACTCTTTACTGTAACACATAATCCACAGCTCCAGGCAAGTGGCAAGTTATAGGAAATCATCTCCCACTATGAAGTCATTAGTTGCACTCAAAAGAAAAAAAGAAAAAATTAGTGTTCAAACTAATTTGGTGTCAGCTTAACAATGGTTCAATAAGAGAAATTCCAGCAATTTTAGCCAGTGACAGTGAATTAAAAGAACAGCACATATCCCTGACATTTGAGATACTAGGAGCACAAATGATATGCTATTGGAGAAATAATTGATATGAGGCTGTCATAGGTTAATGCCTTCCTCATTTACAGTAAATTGTTCCATAAAGGAAAAATTAATAATGTGCAGGCTGAACACAGGTGGTAGAAGTTTTTTTCTCTTTTAGTTGTTTGCATGTTTTGTTGTTTTTTTAAAAGCAAGTTATAATATATTTCCTTGTCTATGTTTCCCACGTTTCTTCGAGGAACTTTGCTGCTCTCTGACATTTTTGTAGAAAAGTCTGACAAAAGCCTTGTGTGGAAATGTTTGTATGAATACAAAAGGGTCTGTCTGATCAAGTTTGACAGAAACAAGGCCACTGGCTATAAAATTAACGAGTAATCCTCATGCTGTTAGCCTCCAGGGATCTGTCTCAAATTTGCTTAGGTGTTCTTGAAACCACTCTTGCTTGATTGAACCTTCTCCAAGACTTCTGATGTAGAGAAATTTCAGCCTTGTCAAACTCCAAAGATCTTTGCTTGACTGATAAGTGGATACAAGGAGTGTGGAAGGGACGAGAGGAGGTGAGGGTTTCCATTTCGCCCAGGGGAAGAGCAGGAGATAGAAGGTCATCAAACTGTCATCCCGGGCGAGGAACTTTGTGGAGGCTCCTGACTGGGACTCTCTGCAAGCCACTTTGTAAAGAACAGATGATGCATAAAGTTAGGAGGAAAAAAAAAATGTGTTCACTCTTCGCTCTGGTGTTTTGATGAACTAATGAGAGCCCTGAATGAAAAGTATTACAGTACAGAACAACATTTTTCACTGTATGGAAAAGGCTGACCTTGAAAGACAAAAACCATGGCACTCAGGGTCTGCGTCAACACAAATGCAGCGCTGAGTCTTTCCGCCCTCAGGTTCAGCTGGTTGTCCACCAGCGGCACGTCTGCCTCTGTAGCTTGACATCCCATAGGGCACAGTGCGCCTACGAAGGTACAACACACACACACACACACACACACGCCATTTTTCCAGCAACAGTAAAAGTTTGTGGTAAATTGCAAACTACCTACAGTTATGTTGTTAGAGTCAACAAACACCAAAACTTGGCTGGATTTTAGATATATGACTGGATTTTAAGATGAGATTTCATTGACAGCTAAATACATAAGGACAAAGGGATAAACCCTTCAGTAACTGCTAAAAATGGAATAATGTTTCCCAGAAGTTGCACAATTAAAACAATTTACTTGCTCTATGTCGAGGCTTGCAGGATGGACCAGCAGCAGTCAAGCGTTCACTGAAAATCTATTTTGTAGTTTAAGATCTGTTGTACAGTGGAGAAATGATTTACCTGCGAACAATTTTTTAGTGACCATTGGAATAAATCAAAAAAGTAAATGTGAAATACAGAACGTCCATATATCAACTTTGTAAAGACAGAGACTTCATCGCAGTACTGTTCTAACCTCAGCCTCCCGTTTGAATATCCCTTATGCTTCAAAAGTTGGCATCCCTCTAAATTTTCCTCCTCTTTCCATTCATCTGTTTTTAACCATCTGTGATAGATTCAGGAAAACTAAATATGAAGGTGATTAAGACTTTAGGAGCTATGCAGTCTTAAGGAGGCAAGAACAGAAGGAACTTTCAAACTAACATGAGTGACCCAGTGGGATTTTCACCTTGTTGAGAAAAAGATAAATTAAAATAAGAAAGAAAGGGAGGGATGCAGAGGAAAAGATCTTTTATCATTTTCATTTAGCATTTTGTGCAGTCATAATCATCACCAGGTTTTTTTTTGTTTAGATTTTTTTAAATTGTCATTGAAAAAAAAAAACAAAACCAAAATAAAAAAATTACTTTGTTTCCTGATTTTTGTTAAAAACAACATAAATGACTAGCGTGTATATTCTTTTATCTGATAATAAAAAATGGGTAACAAAAACTTTGTTGTTATTTTTGTTGTTTAAAACTTTTTGTTTGTTTTGTTTATATATATATATATATATATATATATATATATATATATATATATATATAGCCCCTGACAGAAATGACTGGTGTAACTTTAGGAAAGTTGTTAAACTTGCAAAACATACTTCGAAGCTTGAAAGCGTTGAAATATTCAAATGCACATAGCCTGTCGCTTAGTGGAGCAATGTGCTAACGTCCATGTGTTGGCTACTTGCTTTAGAAATAACACTATCCTGTGTTTTGGCGTGAGGAGAGATGTCTCTTTAGTTTTTGCATAAAATTAACTTTATACATACTTACGGTGAAACCACTGGTGCCAGATTAAAATGCAAAATGACTACAGTTATCATTATTACACTTAGCCAGTGACTCTTAAAATGTTAGCCTCTATTTAAGATGTCTAATGGACCAGGAAGATATGCTATAATGCTCAATAAAATAAATGCTTCAGCAGCTGATGTATAATATTTGTTGTTTGAACCTGTTTAAACTCTGAGGTCTTTTCTTTTGCATTGATTTCCTGAGCTGAACACATAATCAGAGTGGTCTCTCTCACCATCTAAGACTTAAATTTATATAATACATGAGAGGTTGAGCTGGTTGTAAGTTAAGATTAGTGGAGGAAGTTCTTGGTCTCCAAGAGGGTCTCTATGAGGGAAACCCTGATGGGCCCTGCTCCA
The DNA here is from genome assembly GCA_033026295.1 of Channa striata. Taxonomy (NCBI): domain Eukaryota; kingdom Metazoa; phylum Chordata; class Actinopteri; order Anabantiformes; family Channidae; genus Channa; species Channa striata. The sequence continues at coordinate 10,874,926 of CM065172.1, read as the reverse complement.
GTATAATTGTCTTTGTGGGAATTCTGATATCAGATCCATCCACAGGACCCTTTGATTTTGTCTGCTCATGTCAGGCTGCCTGCTGCCTGTATTTGATTGAATGCTTGGTTTTACTGACACGCTGCCTGCTGCTGCGCTGAGTTGGTCTGATCCTGCAATCTGTCTCTTTTACTTGATCGACTTTAGGGTAAAACACCTTTCATACTGAGAAGAAATGGGTGGGTGGGCCAAACTGTTGTCTTAATTTATTACAAAATGATTTCCAGAAACCTTTTATGACAATTGCCACTTGGGAAGTATGACCACAGAGTCACTGTAGTTGATTATAGAGGTTTGAGTATATCGGGGAGATGAAGCCCTCTTGTCTACTTTCTATACTAAAATTTTGTGAGCTTTAAGCTAAAATTAATCGAACTTTTAAGCTTAAATGAACAAATATTCTAATTTAAACTCCATCTTCAATCATTAACAGTGTTCCCCAACATGTATTCATATTTGATAACACCCCTGTTCCATTTTTAAACTATGTCAATTTGTCTCAACTTGCTATGCAGTAATAAAGCGAGTTGTTTACCTGAAGTGCCAATAGCAATTTTGGCATGAGAAAAAAGAGGAAGAAAGAATGTTTTCCTACAGTGTTGCCAATGATTTTTAATATTCAGTAAGGGGGTTGTAGATCAAAGCACCACTCCTCAAAACTTACTGAAATATATTTTAAGGTAACCATTAATATGCGGTATGGCCACATGTTGAACACACTTTGTGGAAGCAGTGAGAAAACTATTAATCACTTGTAATTATGCCAGTTGGCACTTTCCACGGATCTTTATCAGTTGCATAACAAACATAACTCTTAGGGTGCACAACAGCAGCTTTTTATGAACGAAATCAACGACTGCATTGGTGGTCCCACCACCAGTCTACCAAATTACTTCCACTATTATAAAGAAGAACGTGTTCAAGTTGCCGACTTTGTCCTTTGCGTTTTTCAAACTACAGAACAGCATAAGACGTTCATGCCATGGACATCCTACCTACGTAAACAGTTACTCTTAATTATTTAGATCGATTAAGTGCTTTTAATTCAGTTTCAAAAAACACAATAACAACAAAAATCTAATGGATATGTACAAATGTATATCTCAGCACCACCATAAGCAACACAAAGTTCACTTCTAAGCCCAAATAGCATTTTCATTTGTCAAGTCTATCATAAAGAAAATGGAAAAACTTGCATATTCGTCACCGACCTCTGCACTAGATTAGATTTGCATGAGAAATTTCAGTCTGACCAAAGCTTGTTCATCCATACAAGGTCAAGATATTAACACATGTTCATAGATCGAGTCTGTGGTGATTTAAAAATGCTTTGAAAGAGGTTTGATTATGCAAATCACCCTATGCAACTTAATTAATACTTATGTGGTTCAGGAATTATTTTGATAGGACACCAAGCCATCACATAAACATAACTCCAACTGTTTTATTCTTATCTCCCTATTGTTGTCATGCTTGAAATCAAATTACCAAGTGAGCAATACGCCTCTGGCTCTCTGTGCCTCTGTATGAGAAAGTGAACAAGCCGAACCGAAGAGAATAAAAGAGACACAAAGCACAGTAACATTTTCAATAGTAACTTCCTCCTCTCGCCCATTATGGACTTTGACCATAAAGGGTGAGATCCTTTCTTTCTGGGGCCTGTCATCACTTGCATCCAATTATGTCTGGGGCCTGAGGGCAGCTGCGGGGCCTGACTTGCTGCAAAGTGTTGACTTACCTGCTCGACTTCCATTTCAGTTGCACAAACCACAGATTCCAATCTGCATATTAAAACTGTCTTTAACCTCATTCACCGAGGAAGAGCTGTGGTGCAATCGCTCCAAAATAGTTTTGGGGAATTATTGGGATGATATCTTAGTGGCGTTTTTAAATCAAAGCATATCTTACTCGGGGGTGTTGATCCAAATAATATCCAAGTGGCAATAGTAGACGCACTCTTTGTCCTTGTAGGAATAGCAGGTGCAGCGCTTGGCTCTCGATTTTGCCTCCGTTCCGTCGTACAGATGTAAATCCGCAGACACGCTGCCGGAGTCGGGGCGACCTCCGGGTGTGACGTCATACGCCAGCACACCTGAGATTGTGACAGATGCGTCAGCAGATATAAAATATAAAAATACACGGGTGAGTTTGCCCTCATTAAATAAACCGGCACACGTACCTTGGAAGAGAATTATTGCCAGTATTTTGAGCAGCATGATTTTCGCAAGAACAGGTCGGATCCTTCCCATTTCAGATATTCCCAAAAAGATTCCCGGCCCGAGCAGGACGCAACTCACGGTCAAAATGGTCGATCACGTGACGATCCATTGACGGTGGCGATGATGCCCACGTGCAGCTCATCTCATGTCAATAATCAATAAGAATCAATAAGCTCCTTCAACGTCAAACGTTTCCGCCTCTTATTGGCGCAAGTGTCGGTTAATAAATTCAAATCGGTGTCTGGGTGACAGCAAAGAGAAAGTTCAGAGCAAAGAGAGGAACTCCCCCAAAGTCCAACCGCCTTCTGAAAGCCCAAGGTAAAGAAACCGGGTTTTTGGGGAGGATTTGGAACCCGGCCACGCCCCCTCCCGTGAGTGTGTGTGTGTGTGTGTGTGTGTGTGTGTGTGTGTGTGTGTGAGAGAGAGAGAGAGAGAGAAGCAGGCTAAGAGAGTTACATCTAAGATGGTGTCTTGTTTTCCCCAAAACACACCGCAAAATATAGTTAATATGGACACATCAAAAGGTCATTAAGCAAAGACCTATAATTTTCACACCTTTAGTTCCTTCAGTTATTAAAAGATTTATCAGAATAATAGCACGTCTGCTCTAAGGCAAAGACAAGGTGTTGCTTGATGAAAACTCATAATGAAGTAATTAATCCTTACGCAATACTTTTTTGAATACAAGTGTTGGAATTAAACACATATTGGAATGACAACTTCAAATTGATTGTTTAAGGACCAGTATGTAAAGTATAGTTTGCATTCAAACAAGCACATTATGGCCTACTTTAATTGTGCACTATATGTGTTTTCAGCTTTATTGATCCCATTCAAACCCAAACCTGTGTGTATGTTAAAATCATAAAAAAATAATGCGCTCTTTTCCAGAATTCACTACAGAAAAGGGCCATGACCAAAAACTATAAGCAAGGTAGTGACAAACCTATGAACATGTAAATATATAATAAGTTTTGTGTAGATATCTGACATAAAAGTAAACTGAGATAAATGAATTGCACTAGAAGTTTCACAACATGCCTTTTTTGTTGAAACTATATGAACTCATATTTTTTTCATCTGTTACAACAAAAAGTCTCTTTGGCACAAACCTAAACTAACCTAACCTAAATTAAAAACGTTTAATTAATGTTAAGGAATGTTTCAGTCAAGCTTTTTCAGCTTAAACTGCATTACAAATCCATCAGCCAAATTTAGTGTTTTTTTCCCTTTTTGTTTTTTTTTTTCAAAATTTGTGGCTATAAGTGAAGATTTTCCTTATTATTTGGCACTGAAGGATGTGGTGACTATTATGTCAGAGGAACTGTCCCCCCAGTAGAGTTACACTATCCCGCTTGTAATTGGACCACGTTCTACCCTTGGTTACCGTTCTATAACTACACCAGTTCTCCATCCTATCACTGGTTCTCCCTCATTGTTCCCTATCTGGACATCATGCCCATGCTGACTTGTTCTTCACATAGATTACTCTAATACTGAATCTCCTTCATCATTACCAATAAAGTATAAACGATAGTTTACATTTTTTATTTCTGTCAAACCATCATTTACAATGGGTAACAGTAATTCCTCCCCAAGATATAAATAACTGTCATATTGCATATCTGTCTATGAAAAATGGCTTAGAAACATATCAGATGTATGTTGTGAACTGAAATGTTATTGTTTGCAGTTCGTGTCACAAACCTTTACCAATAGGGTGGAAACGTGAATTATTCCCAAAGCAGAGAAGATGCCTTCTTGTAGGATGGGAGGTGGCAAGGAAAGTGGGCTGGGGAGGAGGGAAACGGGGGGGTGGGGGGGGGCTGCATTTTTAGAAACAACTCATAAAAAGCAGCTGGTGTGGTGCAAGCCACAACTCATAAAAAACCAGCTGGTGCAACCGACAGTCGGTATGGTGCCAGTTGCACCAGCAGATGAAGATGTCTCTCAACATGAGAAATAAAGATGTGTCAATGCCAGCAAACCAAGCGTCAAGATGCTGAACATGCTGAACATACATAAACACAGACTGTGTTTATCGATGTTTCTGTCTATCTATCAAGAGATAATTATTTAGGGTAGTTCATTAGTTACCTACTTGGTTACCTACTGTAGTTAGTTAGTTAGTCATTGTCCAGATGAGAGATTCCTCATGAAGTCGAAGAACTACAGGGTAACATCGAGTGGAAAGAGTTTGAGCAACTGAAGACGTTCCACGGACTGAAAGAGGAACTTCAGAGGATGTGGAGGTGAAATGGTCGCAGTAGTGTTAGGAGCGCTCAGGGCTGTGACTCGTAAACTGGAACTGTGGCTCTAACAGATGCCAAGAACAACATCAGAACACTCAGTTTATCAGAGCCCAGCGCTAGGAACACCTAAGATAATGTGCACAACCTTCAAAGTGAACATGTTCTTGATTGATTAAGTGGATCACCCAACTACAGTTAAATTCAACATGTGCTTCTTCGACTGACGAAAACACTGAAGGTAAGAGCTTGTGAAACAGAAAGGAATGATGGCTGCAGGCCTGGAACATCACAAGAACAAGTGTCTGGTGATGTGCGATCGAAAGAAGACCAGGCCCATTGCAGCATCAAAGGGGAGAGAAAGCTAAAAGAAATAGGGACAATCAGAGTAATGGTGAAGTCCCTTTTTAAATATAGCTAAAAAATCAGCACAATTCAAAAATGTCGAGTCATTCAACCTGTAATGTAACCAAAATACTGTGGGACGTGATCAAGAACGTAAGCTGGGTGACAAATCATGGAAGCTACTGTAAATGGGAGGGATATAATGCATGTGAAAAAAGTGAGATTTGATGAGGTCACATACCTTTATGAAAACACACTTCACTTATCCTCTTGGAGCGAGCTAATTATTTAACAATAATGGCAATTTATCCAATAGGGGCTATAATAAGAGACTTTAACAGAAGAATGCAGAAGAAACTTTTAAACCTATTTAGACTTTCTCTAATATTCACAGTTAACTGTCCAAAAATTAAATAATAGATGTAAAATGAAACATTTAAAATGTGAGACAAGTGTCTCCTGCTATGAATGAAATATGCACTCACACACACATGCATATTTATGCAAACAACTGCACTTACGTGAAACAACTTTAGTGGTTCACGGGGATATAAGAACCTTTCTCTGATGTCTCCCACATGTTGTACCTTTCTTCTCTCAGGGTTACATACAGTAAGTGTCCTGGACATGTTCTCTCCCACAGAGGCATTCAGTAAACCTAAATTTGTCTTGCTCGTGATTGCCCTCTGGTTCCTTCCCAAATTCCCTAAGGCTAGAGTTGTGTGCCATACCCCAGTTCTCTGGCACAATCCCCACTGGGAAACAGGGAGAATTCCAAATAAATCAAGACCATATTTTGTTTTCTCTCTCCTGACCGGAGTTCTGGAGACAGAATGCTATCAGCGAGTTGACTGCTCGTGGTTTCGTACTCACGTGATGGATGCATGCTTTTGAGGGATCATTTTGGGTTTTTCGGTGAAGGAGCCCTTATAGCCTGCTCTGCTAAGTTCACATATAATCACAGATGACTGTTTACACAAAGCAGGCCCTCAAGACGATAAATGTGCAGTACTCCTTGCATACCTTGGTTTGGCATTGCTGACCAAAGCAATATAATTGATTGAGGGTGTGGAATGAAATAGTAGGCCTCATTTAATCTCTCACTTAATTTTCATTGCATTATACACCACATTGTAGTACTCAAAGTGTTTACTTCATGTTCATTCAAATTAACATTATACCAATCCATAAACTCCCGACAGGAAATTACTGAGACTAGATTGCTGCAAGTATTCTACAGAATCTTACTAGTTTCTCTCACATTTCCAGAAGACATACATATGATTTGACAGTATAATAAGCTGTAAGTAATGTGCTGTGTTTTTCTGCTTGTGAAGTTTTGACAATACTGATCTAATTACAATAAAGAAAACTTAATCTCACATATTATAGGCTCTGGGATATGTGTATATATAATATGTAAATATTAATATTTAAATGTAATATATTTAAGAAGGATTCCAGCTGCCATTTTGTCCTGTTTTTCTTGGCCTCCACTTTTGTTTCATTAGAAAACAATATGAGTATGTAAAGCCTTGGGATTGTGAGTGCCACGGGGTTACCGAGTTAGAGAGAGGAGAAACAGTACAAAGTTATCTCAGGGGCTAGATACAAGTAAACCTGTTGAAATGAGTGTGAGAAGCAGTGATGTAAAATGGTTTCATTCATCTAATAAAGGTTAAGAAAATCAAGCATGAACAGGAAATGGATTTAAAGCCACTGATACAATATATGACAACTTTTGTTTTCAATATAAATAATAGCCAAACAATGTGATCCATGTCAAGATCAGGTTGCGGGTTATTGCTCTGCATAGAATAAATCTTAGTAGATAAGACAACATCACATACACTTAAAGAAACCTGTTATGAATACAGTTATTTCCTGGTTAATTATCTATTACATTTTATTCTCTAAATCTTGGCAGAACTGGTGGAATATTCTTTGCGGTTAAGTATGTAGAATCATATGACAGTTTTTCATGTCAGAATATCAATTATGTGCAGATGGCACATATGGAGAAAGTCCTATTTGCCCTTTTATCCTTATTCAAAGGTTTACCGCTTCGTGGAGATCTTGTGTTCATTCCAGGTGAACTTTTCCACCCTGGAGTTCAAGATTCGAGATGGGGCTTATCACATGCCTTGAAAAACATGAAAAACAATGAGTTCCCTGGGATCCCACAGATTTCATGTTTCATATTTCTGTTAAGAAGCATACTTATGGTTTACCAAGACTGATAACTATGACCCACTTAAAATTGCTTGACTTGCCTTATTCACAGTGGGGTGCTACTGAGATCTCGGAAAAGAAAACACACTGTGATAAAATCTACATTGTTAATTGTGGACTACATTTAGAGCGTCTAGATTTGTGATTAAAAATGTCAATCTGAACGGTTCCATTAAGTTGAAATGTATCTTTAGATCCATGGAAAACGCACAACACATGTTTAAGAGAGACAGACATATGGGTTGATTCTTTAAAACATTTTCTCTATGTGCATTTCAAAATACACATGGAGTTATTTCTGTGTGTGTGTGTGTGTGTGTGTGTGCGTGTTGCATAAGGACAAAAACATACGTGGTTTGCCAAAATTGCAGCGTAACAGGCATAGCTACTACTAGACTGACTGACATTCTCTGGAGGAATGATTGCCAAACCAAAAAACCCTTGCACAGGCACTTGCAGGAAAGCTGCTCTAAAATAAAAGCTTGATGAGAGGTTGACCATTTTATTAGTACTTCTTACTGATTATTATGCCTTAGGAAATAAAATCTTGCAGGGGTGGGTCTTTAAGATATAAAGCAGTAGAAAACCAAATCACTAATACTGTAATGATGGAAATGGAAACTCGGCAAGGCCTAACTATGCAGAAGCAATGAAGATATTACTGTAATTTGACAGTAGAATTGTATTGTGAAAGATGGGATTTTGTTGATGGCCTACATGTTGTTTCACTAAGATTATATGTCTAAGTGACTGTAAATTTGTATCTTGCCATTACATACCATCTAATACTTTTTCACAAAGTTGAAGACAGGTGAATTGGAACAACTATAATTAGTACCATCACATGCCATATTTTGGGATTATGTTTAACCCTTACAGTCATATTCATGTTTATTCCAGCCAGCCAATATTAGCTATGACATTTACAGCTGTTCTGCTCATCAGCTGCAAAAGAAAGCCAGATGGGTACACTTTTCTTCTATGAGCTCCATGCAAGCAGGTGATGTTGACGAAGTTTGAAAGAAAACTCACACCACATTTTAGCCAAGTGTTTTGGATATAAAATATGACTGATGCCATATTTAGCTAGATTATCTTGTCTATTCTTTGTCTTCACAGTTGTCAAATATAATAATAATAATAATAATATAATAAAATGCTCTCCAACTTACAGAAAGAAAATCTATTCTTGCAAACATATGTTATTGTATATTTGAATTAGCTGCATCTGCTCAAAGAGCTTGTCTACATGTCTGGGAGGGTTTCAAACCGGATTTTTGCTCAATTACCAATATGCACATTCTTTACTATTGTGAAAACACGGTTGAATGCCGAAGTCGCAAATTCAAACCTGTTGATTGTGTAATTAGTAGTGCATGGCTGGAAAAGAAACAAGCACAGAAATCTGTAGGAGAATTTATTTACCATTTCACCGGAATCTGGCACAAGCTTTTTGTTTTTTATAAATTACCGTGGTTTTAGGTTGCGTAGGATTGAAGTACACTGTAGCTTCCCCACTTAACTATGGGGGAGCTACAGTCGGCATTCCCTCAGCACTCATACTACAGGACAATGCAACATGTGACAGCAGGAGCTGATGGTCAAACCTACAACCGTGGGATTGCTGGACTTCATCGTAGAGCCAACCCACAGTCGTCCCATTTTAAACAAATTACAGGAGGCTTCTGTCACCAAGAAACACAAACAGGTTATTTACAGTCCACTAACAAGTAGCTTATGTGTCAGGGAGTGAACGTGCACTAGAAGTGTCCTCATCATATAGACATTATCAACATAGATTCTATGATTCATAATAATATTAATGACAAGCATAATAACTTCCCCAACAGTACAGCAAGACAACTACCAACAAGTGCGTTTGAAACACAGAAGACCAAATGTAAAACAACTACCATGTATTACACGTCATCTTTATATTGATTTCAATCATTTAATAATTTTCTTTAATAAAACATCCAACATGCCAGTGTGAATACAGTATGCTACCAGTAAATACTCATCCAATAGACATATTCAATCATCTTTACTGCTGCATGTGCAAACCTAAAACAAAACGCAGATACATAGGTGACGGGCAATAATCAAAATATTTTTACATGTTTCATTAAGTAATCAATATATAACACTAGAAGAAAAATATAATAATATTTGAGGACAAAGGGTGGGGGGTTGTTGTAGGTAAGCACATGGGGGATCATCCTACAGTTACACGAGCTTTGGCTCCGCCAAGTGGTAAATGCCAGCACGAGTAGAAGCACATGCATTGATCAAATACGTGCAGAAAAACACATTTTTTTCTTAAACATAAAACTGGTATTTTTACAGCTTTTTCACATATTTTCGCCTGCATCATATATATGTTTTACTTTACCTATTTGAAGGCCTGTCTAGTTAACGTACAGTACGTCATAGTACTCTACAGTCTACGGGAAACACATTAGGACAATCTTCCTTCGGTTGTGCGGTTACCATGGCAGCGTATGTCAAACACTGCTACCAAGCAAATTAGCAGACTGTCCTCCACGACATCCAGATGTTAACATATCTGTACTAACATCTACCAAAAGTACTTTTAAAAGTTGTTCGTATCCATGTTAAAGAATAAGGTAAAGCGCGTGTACCTTTGTAAAACTGTAGGGTTTCTATCGATGAAATATGCCAATAACTAACAGACGTGGATCTAAAGTAGTCATATGTTAGCTTAACTTAGCTTACGTTAGCAAAGTTCTACTTAATAATTATTTTGCCTAATAAACTAGTATAAATAAAGTTGTAACGAGTGTTAAAGTTAGTAGCTAAAAGTAGCAAGTAACTAACGTTTTGGTTTGCAGTTTTCAAAAAAAGTATAAGGGATTTACATCATGATGTGCTTTCTTCACATTTGCAGACATCTGGATATAAATCTGCATATGACAATGGTAAAACCGAAGAGAGGTGGGTGTGCTTTTCATTTGGAGGAAAATTAACAGTAATCCTTTACTATTGTTATTGACCGTTTTTCTGTATGTCTCATCAGGGAGGGAGTAAATTGTGTGCGTTTTAAATGTGGCCTACTCAGCACAATACAGGATGTCCTTCATCAGAGACCAGGCTGGGTTGAAGTCAAAGAGTGAGTGGGGTTGTGCGTTCGCTTCGGCTTTATGTGTTTTGGCCTGCATATAATATAACCTATTCTTTTTTCTGGTAGTGATGGAGAGTGGGATTTCAACTGGTGTGATGTTGCCTGGCTCAGGGAGATTTTTGATCACTCGTACATGGAAGAACATGCAAGGATAAATCACTTTCGCAACCATTATGAGGTGAGCTACCATCAGTCTGTTACAAATGATGAACTAGATGTTTTAGGAGTGTCAAGTGTTTTAGTGTTTTTCTGGTTTTTATGTTACAGCTGACTCGGAAAAACCTCATGGTGAAAAACCTCAAAAGATACCGTAAAAACCTTGAAAGGGAACTTGGCCGCATCGAGGCATCGAAATGTGATTTTTTCCCTTGTACTTTCACGCTGCCCAGTGAATATCATCTCTTTGTAGAGGAGTTCAAAAGAAGCCCTGGAAATACCTGGATAATGAAGCCGGTTAGCCAAAGAATGCCAAAAATCCATTTAGATGACCTAAGAAACTGAAAAGTTATCACCAAATTGCATTTCAGTGATAAAAATTAAGAGTTTTATTTTTTAGGTAGCAAAATCCCAAGGTAAAGGCATTTTTCTCTTCAGGAAACTGAAAGACATCATGGACTGGAAAAAGGTAATGCTGATTGATTCCACCAAGACATTGGAAGTAATTAAATAACTAAAAAGAGACTGTTTTATAAGCTTAGAAATATTGAGTTTGTTGATATTTGTGACATTGGTGAAGATCAAATCATATTTCATAACCACTTTATGCTGAAAAACAGAACAGTGCAAACACTGCCAATACTTTTTTATTATCTACATGCTTACCCATTTGCATTGCTAATAATGTACAGTATTTACACAGGATGGCACCCGCTCAGAGGAACAGAGGGATGCAGCTCAAGTGGAAAACTATGTGGCACAACGTTATATAGAGAACCCCTATCTAATTAATGGTATTTCACTGATTTTTATTTAAAATTGTATCTAACGTTTCAACCAATAATTTAAGAAACCCCAAGTATAGACAAATTGGAAATGTTTCAGTTATTTTATGCTTTTTGTCCCCACAGGCAGGAAGTTTGATCTGAGGGTCTACGTGCTTGTCACATCAGTAAGTATTGAACTTTGAAAATGATAGTGTTAATACCCGATGTACGTGTCGTTGCATGCATGACTCCGTGTGTCTGCTTTTGTGTCTGTGTGTCTGTGTGTCAGTATCTTCCCTTGAAGGCCTGGCTGTATCGAGACGGCTTTGCACGCTTCTCAAGCACACGATTCTCCCTCAGCAGTATTGATGACAAGTGTATCCTTTTCTTCATGGGGGGGTCCTGACATTTTGTTACCATGCATCTGAAACGTATCACCATGTTACAGTCGGTACAGTCTGGTTCTCAGTAGCAAAACTTCCCTTAACAAGTTGAGCCTTTTTGCAATGAAATATTGTTGCAAAGTCAGTTTTAAATAGCTTGGTTTGACCTAATTTCTGAGGCTATTGTTCCTAATTTTGTCACATTCATCCACATCCCTGTGGAAGTAAGCCATTTAAAGTTCCCAAATTCTCCTTAGTGATTTGTTTCAGATATGCATCTCACCAATGTGGCTGTTCAAAAAACAGCACCTGACTATGATCCTGAAAAGGTGTGTAATTCAAGCACCTTGAAGAACTCGGACAGGTATCGCATTGTGTTATATTAACATCTTTAATTCTGCATTGTTTCATTCATCTCCAAATAGGGATGCAAGTGGCAGATGCAGCAGCTTCGGCGATACCTGACTGCAAAACACAGTAGAGAGACAGTAGAAACCCTGTTTAAAGAGATGGATAACATCTTTGTCCGCAGTCTACAGAGTGTGCAAAAGGTCATCATAAATGACAAACACTGCTTTGAGCTATATGGATATGACATTCTACTGGATCAGAACCTCAAACCGTAAGCGCTCACACCCATTGTGTCCACATAGTACATCATTAACTATACTAATATTTGCTCACACACACCACTAAGGCATGTATTCACACAAATAAGCACAAAGAAAGCACTTGCGCAGACAAGCAAACATGACACACATTTGAGTTGCAATCCTGGATACTGAAAAACAAAGCAGTAAATCTGCTAGTGTTAGGCCATAAAAATAACCATGTATGAATAACCTCATAAATCTTCATATTTAACAAACTGACAAGTATGCAACAATCTTGTTGCAAATAATAAAAGAAATTAAACATCATGTGTCCAATGCAAATGTTGTACGGTATCATTTATTTGTTTGCATGCGTTTACCTCACAATCTTTTTGTGAGGTAAATGCATGTTTCTTCTCATCAGAAAGGAAAGGAAAAAGCTAAACAAATGTTTGGTAAATGCCATCACCCTTCATCTTTTTGCAGATGGTTAATTGAGGTGAATGCCTCTCCATCACACATGCCCAGTAGTCAAGAGGATTATGAGATGAAGTGCAGATTGCTGGAAGACACATTGAATGTTATTGATATGGAGAGAAGGTAAAAGCCTCATAATCCTTTGACTGCAAATCAGTACTGTAAAGAATGTGTGCGCTCTCTGACCTCCCATACATTAGAGACACCACATTCTTTATTATTTATTTATTATTATTCATTTTCTTTGTTCTGATTTTGGGGGGGGGGGTATTTTTGAATGTTAAGAATATGGAAATGCATGTAGAAAAAAATATCTTTGAAAAAAAAATTGTGTCATAGCAACTAAAAAACAATTGACTATAATTTTCCACACATCAGAGTGCAAATGATGTGCAACATATTAATTTTATGTTGGTGCTGCTCTCTAATACACTGTTTTTCTCACTAGGCTCACGGGCAAAGAGAAAAGAGTGGGTGGCTATGATCTCATGTGGAATGATGGGCCTGTCTATAAAGAGGATGTCAACCTAGAAACATTTGGCAGTTTGTGTTTTACTGCCAATACACACTTAGGTAATTTTTGCTAATAATTTCAATTTGTACATTAAAATGCCCCATTTTAAGACATTTAAAGTTTAAATGAAAGCCTTCTACTGCATATGCAAAAGTGTTAATCCAATCAACACCATTGTATCTGACTGTGTAAAAAGCTTCTGCCTTTCTATTACTGCCCATTGTTGCTAATATGTGCTCATTCTCTGTTCCAGGATGTGTCAATGACAGAGAAAAGCAGCTTCGCCAACTAATGAAACCATTTCCATGCCAGAAGAGAATGTAATCACTCTTACAATTTTATATCCTGGCATCATACTATATTACTAACTGCTGCAAAGTTTGTATATTTTAAATTATCTAAAATAATTCAAAGAAGTAGTAGAGTTTGAAATGTTTTTTTGTGAATGTAGTAATTATGTCCAGCTAATTATAGTATTTAATCAGTAATATACCTAGTCAGAACTGAATAAGTATATTCCACATGAGTAGAAAGCCTTGTATATACTGTACTGCTTAATTATTGTTCCATACATCACCTATCTTGTGGAGGCTTGGGGAAATGCCTGTAAAATTCACACCATTCAAATTTTTATTTTACAGTAGAGCGCGTGTATTAATTAATTATTAATAGATGTTTTTATAGAGAACCCTCAAACCATCTGTTTCTTAAATCACAGCTAATGAAATTTGATGATCTAGTAGAGTTGTTCAAATATTATACAGTGTAAAGAAAGAAAAAAATTTATACTAAAGATGAAGGAAAATAGATTTCAAAGAAAATTAGAGCCAGAACAAATTTGAAAAGCAGATGTGTTTCAGCAAAAGGGGTAAAGACAAACTTGAGGATAAATTAAAAACATGAAAAACTCTGTAATACTTCTTTGTATCTAAGGACAACAAATTGTTTTTTTTTTTGTCAGTTTATTTGACTATTATTTATATTTTGTCTTATTGGGGATGTTGAGAGGATTAAAATTACAAATGTATAGGTGATTTCACAGGGGTAGGGTTAGAAATAAGATTCGGCTTCAGTCTGCTCCCTTTTGGTCTCATTAGAGAGGACATTAAGTATCGTACTTATATTGTACAAAGATGCAATGATATGCATGAGGAATGTTCATTTAATTGTCAAGACTCGAAATAAATCCTTATAAAATGAAATTTAACAAGTGTTACTGATTATGTTTGAGATTTTAGCAGTGTCAGTAATAAAGATGTTTTTATCTTCTTTAGGCATCTCTAACAACAGCCAACAGATCCATACTGCTCTTGTGTGCAAAACATTTATTTCTATGCCTTACAAATACTTGCATTCAACATTGAGAAAATATGTACCGTAATCTTTCTGCGTGCATGTCAACATAATTTACACATTTATAATTTTGCCACTGCTTATCTATGGCTTTGATACTTTACATGAATATTAAAAAGTGCAATATAAATACATAGTTTACATTGATGAAGTTCAGTGAGCACGAGAAACAGTTAAGACACTAATGTAAACACAGTGTTCTAATAACTTCAAGTATACAGTGGAATATGGAGGTGATATGTATAACATTTCAATATTGCAGCCTAACAGCTGTTTTTAAATTTTAAGATCCCAGGAATGACCAATGGTACAGTACAGCACAGTAGACATAAAGATACATTCAGCGCTTTTACTAAATCATTTTCTTTTTGTGCATGACAATGTAAACCTAATGATGACAAGTCAACCACAACACTTTTCATAAATATAACTATGGTATATAAAATTTGGAAAAATATGCATTTACATTCGTAGCAAACATTACACCATCTTCAATGATAGAGAGCTCAGCTCTATGCAAAATACAGTATATTATCATTGACTACAATTCAAGCTGTTCATACATGAAAAGCCCTTTTAACCAAAAATGTAAAAACATTGCACAAATGTATCAGAAACAAATGACATTACAGCAGTACATCACCATTCATTGCACTCCATCCTTACTCAAAGATTCTTCCAGGGAACATACTGTCTAATAACATGAGGCACCACAAAAAAGTCAAAAGCAACATTAAGTAAATTAAAAGTATTTAAAACACACTCCAACATCAATAACTCCACTAGTAATGGCCACGGTTGTATTCCATGACTAAAATGTATTTGTGTTTAACTTCACTATGGATTACTTATGCTGAAAGCTGTCAAACTGTATTTATTTCTACTTAAACATTGGTAGCACACTAAAAGATGTCTGTGCAGTTCAACAGTTCGGTTACCATAAAAGCTGTGTTTGGAGATCATAACAAGCCTTCTATTAAAACACAGTTGAGCATCATGATGAATAATTACTGTACATTTTATGTGAATTGCAGTTTGTCTACACCTGTTCAGTTTAGGTACATATACGCTGTTTTGTCTCCATGTGCTCAGGCTGACAGATTTGAACTATGAAGGCTGTACACTGACTAACCTAATGCTGCTGTACAACTTTTCAAACATGTCAGTATCAAAGAGATTACACTGAAAGCAAGCGTAGGTTCAAACTCTTGTTCCAAGTAACCGTGAAGTGAAGCACTATTCTGGAGGTCTATAGCTGTTACTTTGTAACAAAATGCACATTTTTTGTTTTACCATTCTGCTTACTACCAAGTGGTGCTTTGGGAGAGACTGTGGCTCTTTAGCAGCTCTTTTTATGGCAGTTTTAGAAGTCTGCCCTCCTGCCTCTATCCTCTGCCAGTCCTTCTCCGCTCTCTTAGAGGTCATGACTTCTCGCTTACTTGCAGCAAAAGCACGTTTATCTGCACCAGCTGCTTTGATGCCACCGGGTTCCTTCTTAACATCTGTCTCAGAGTTAGCTCTGACGCGACTTTTCCGCACCTGACTCCTGCTGTTTGGGTTGGTTCCACATTCCTGGGGATGCTTACGAGCATTTCCTGCAGCCTGCATGTGCTTTACGTGACTTCTTCCAGCTGAGGGGCTAACCGGGGTCTGGGCTCCTCCTCCACCTTGTCCTCCTGGGCTCCTGCCTTCTGTGGAGGTTGCTCGGGTCTCACTGCTGCTTCTCTTCACTGGCGCGCCAGGTCTAGCTCTGCGCTCAAGTAGTGGGCTAAGCCGTGAGTGGCGCTGGTAGGCATAGGCTGAGCAGCTTCCATTGCACAAGGGGTAGCGAATGTGACAGTGTGGGCAAACTGGAAAGCGGGAGAGCTGGTGCTGAGTTGAGGCAGGTGAGGGGGGGTTGTTGACGGGTGTATATGGAAAGGCTCGCTGGCTTTGTCGTAACCCTTTGGGGGAGTTGAGTCGAGTTGGTGGAGCTGTATGAGGCCTGGGTGGATGAGTGGTGGTGGCAGAGGGAAAGCCCTGTGGCCTTGGACGGCTCCCAGGTGGACGGCTGCTCTCTGCTTGCACTGTTTGGATCTGGAGCCACTCCAACTGCAGCAGCCTCTCTAGGTACTTCTCTAAGGGCCCCACAGGCTTGGGCCGGGGGGCACCGCGGCCCTCTGTATGGAGAAACACAGCCAGTTGTCTCAGGCTCCAGCTGTTGAAGGGTGGAGGAAGGAATTCTGGGTAACTGTAGATGGGTTTTTCGCTCTCATTTTCATCACCCACTATCCCACGAGGTCCTGGGAAGTCCGGGGGAAAGTCATTAGTATTGATGACTTCGGCCCGGAGGTTGAGGTGAGGAGGGGTACAGGGAGTGCAGGGAGAGGGCAATACAGGTAGCCTCTCAGAGTCTGACAGATCACTGGCACTGTCAGTGTCCTCATCCTTCTGATTGTAGTGCTGTTGTAGAGCTTCTGGGGTGGGGGTAGGAGCCGGGGAATGTGCTAGGGGGTGTGCTGGCATGTGTCGTAGCCCTGATATTGGGGACAGAGGCAAAGAGAGGGCCCGCCGATTTTTCCCCATCCCCACACGATTTTGGAGCGTCTCATTGCTGCACTGTGAGACACGTTGATTTTCTCGTTTTTCCTCTTTCCTGTGGGAGTGTTTGCGGAGCTGAGGTCTCAAATCTCCTTCTTCCTCAGGGCTGTGAAGAGACAAACAAGTGTAAGGAAAAGCTTCTCGCTATTAAGGGATTTACTCTGGCTGAAGCAAAGCACTCAGTAAGATTGCAAATCCCTCTCCACACATACCTGGAAAGCTTGCTAGTATTCCGTGTAGTGCCACACTTGACCCTGCCACTTTTTGACAGTGCACCCTGAAAAACAATCACTATGGTGACTCTTTTATTTCTCCTTTCTTGAAAACCATGAATAACATTGCATGCTGCAACACTAGCTGCCCTTAAATCCACCTCATCAGTCAAGTTAAAACATCTTTAATCACTAGTGTGCCATTCTCTCACCTTCTGCGCTGTTGTCACTATATCCTTGTCCTGATCAGGTCCTGGGAGGCCATTTTTCTGGCTAACTGCTTTCTTCATCCTGTTACCTTTCTTTGAACTGTGGAAACATGATAGTGGTTTTTCAGGCTCGCTAAGGCAAAACGTTGCACGGTTAAACTAGCCTGACTGCGTCAATTAAATGCGTGAACTGTGGCCTACCTGGTTACTGGTACGCTGTTTTCGGTATTCTTTACCCGAATCTTCTCTTTGGAGACGACGCGTTTCAGTGTCGTGGATGCTGTGCGTTCCTGCATAATAGGGCCCATGTTGCAGGTCGCCAGCGGGGAAGTTGTTCTCAGTCCAGCACAATCGGATGTTGCGGTAGCTAAAGAACCCAACCGACATCTCGGACCAGATGCTCTATTCTGAGAATGAGGCTGAAAACACCCATTTTATCTAAAGTGCTGCAGTGCATCATGCGCAGATGTCGACAGTCGGCTTTCCGCTGCAGGTTAAACGTCTTTCTGTTTGTGCTCGGCCCGTAATCGCTGTTGAGTAACAAAACGGCGAATGTTTTAAGGATTTGGTCCCATGAGACTGATCTTCTCTTTTTCATCTGTCATCTTTCTCGCCATTAAAAATGCAAGACAGTCCGGCAGCGCATACGCTTTGTTTGGCTCGCCGTCCCTGTCAGATGGGTTTGTTTACCTGCTGCTGAGTGGCTCGCAGCTTGTGTGGAAGGAGGCGTCACGAGTGCATCATGGGAATTGGAGTTCGCCTATGGCGGTAGCTCTCCGAAACGCAGCGTGCAAAGGCCCTTTGGAGGTAACGGGCGATTCATAAATACTGAATACAAGCGGGGAAAAGTCCAACTCTGTGTTCGTAGAAAAAAAACTTAAAAATATCGTACACACATTTACACGTTCGTCTGAATTCACTCAGTCTCCCATGCTACGCCCGTGACCTTCTGGTCCGTTTGCAGCTTCCTATCGGGCTGTGCGCGCATGTTAGCCGATCTCCAGCGAAAGGAATCCGCAGACGTGTGTGTTTTTGTCGGCGCTGTAAAGAGTCCTCAGCAGTTACAAATCAGGGTCCGTGATTCGCATCGTATTGAGCCTCAATAACGCACTGAAAAAAAAAAAACTTTAAATGGAGGGTCAAGCAGGCTACATCCTGCGGCTTAAATCTAAATGAGCCTTCATATCTTGAAATGGTGAGCTGACGTGATCTTACTTTATTGAATCATATTTTTAAAATAACACTACAAATGTCCAAAGAGAGATTTTTAGGTTGCATGCGTGTACCCAGGCACGTACTCCAGAGTAAACGCCCACTTTCTTCCCAGCTGTGTGTGTTTCTGTCGGAGTAAATTTACCACGAAATCGTTGTTCTTTTAACAGCTACATCACAGCATCGTGACACTTTTGGCTTTATATATGTTAGAACTGGATCATAAGGCCTTTGATTAGATTATATTTTGTGGCTAACAGTGACATAATATTCATAACCCTACTCCTACTAAATTTTGCTTAACTTTATTTACAGTTGAGGAGGCCGCTAGTTCTCACAGATCATGGATAGGGGGTGGTTTATTGGACATGAGAGGATCACCCCTGCAAAATCTGAACAGCAGATGACCAGCTCTCAGAGCAGTGTCTCAAAGCCCTGTATGACAATCAGCTTGACTGAAATGCTTCAAGCTGACAAACCGAATACAGTAAAGAAGCCAGTTCCAATCCGCCCCCCGAGCCCCAGAGTCTCTCCGGCAAGAGTACAGGAGTACCACCACAGTCTCTCATGCGAACCTATGCCTAAACCCATCATTCGACAACGATCACACTCTTTGCCTTCCACCACAGGGAAGAAGAAAGAATGCAGAAATGTTGGTGTCCGGTTTGTTGACTCTAGGGGGCTTGACCTGGAAGATATCAGGCTTTTCAAATCTGGAGAGGATCCATTTGTACCACATCATGTCACCTTTAGATTATTGATGGGTGCAGAGTTGGCAGCTGGAAGGCATCTGGAGATTTCTTTGCCATACATGAAGCCGTTGTTCTCCCAACAACCCGGTGACCAGCCAGGATTCCTGCATCGTCTGTGTGAACAGAAAGTGTGTCTGGAGAGAATTCTCTGTTTTGAACTCGGTGTCATCGGAATCACTCAGGTCCTCAATTTGGACTTTGAGAAAGATGTCATTGCTCGTTATTCATTTACAGAGTGGAAGAGCTGCACAGAAACTAAGGCATCGTGGGTTTCCTCCATGACCAATACCTGGGAAGAAGGAGGACGCTCACTTAGTTGTGATACATTTCATTTTCGCTTGCCTATTCCTCCTTTCCTGCAACCAGGAGCAGTGTTAGAGTTTGCCATTCAGTACAAAGTATGTGGAGCTGAATATTGGGACAACAATGATGGTGAGAATTATAAATTAGTTTGCCATAACTACAAACACACTGTGCCTAAGGAATGCCAGGATAGCATGGTGCACTTCATTTAAGATGCTGGGTGGCTGCAGGTAGAAGGAACCTATAAGGAGCACTTTATGGCTGTTGTCAGAAAGATTTATTAAAAATGAATAACTATTGCAACTACTGCTTACAAAGGATTTCAGTATAAATCGAGACAAACTGTTAATACTACAGTAACAGTTAATACAGATTTTCTCAGATTGAAATTGCAAAAAACATCAATGCACTAACTTGGTTCAAGCTTTAGTGCCAATGTTTTACTTTTGTGCTTTCTTTAAAAATGTATTGTCACATTTTCTTGGCTATATACTCTGGAAATGCACTGTAGTGAAATCACAACCAGTGAGCTTTAAATACATTTTCAGTTAAACTGAAATTAACACACTAAAATTATTTATTCCGGATGAGTGGTTAAAACAGAAACTTTTAAACAATGCAGGAATTTAGTCTGCAGAACCATTTTGCTCTGTACTGAAAGTATATTGTTGAGTGAAATGTTGCCACTAACTAAATCCCCAAACTATATGTAGATACAATTTTTTT
Organism: Channa striata; assembly: GCA_033026295.1. Taxonomy (NCBI): domain Eukaryota; kingdom Metazoa; phylum Chordata; class Actinopteri; order Anabantiformes; family Channidae; genus Channa; species Channa striata. Next base: position 10,854,463 of record CM065172.1, on the reverse strand, counting down.
AAAAGAATGAGACATAAATGCTTATTTTGTTTAACAATAAAGATCAAATTCACATTATTTTCTAATTGTATTATTATTTATTTGTATAAACTCTATTCATATTGAAAGATTGAATTCCACCTCAGTGGGTTTTCTAACCTTTCTAACTAATAGGCTTTCTGACAAATTATTCAAAGTGTATTAGCAGTAATAATTTTGTTTAGGTTAGATGGGAATATTCTACTGGGTGATTTCAGAAAAATTAGACCATTTTCAACAAAACTTTTTAGACTGTGGATAAAAATAATATAAAATTATTTTATTTATATGTTGTATTATTTTATCTCTTTTCCTACAATGTATTCAAAAATTTTACTCAGTTGTATATTTACATAACCTATGATAAATCCTTGGTGTATAACTAAACAACTGAGAGCTTAAATCACGGACCTAAAGTGTTAGATTTTTATTTAGATTTTTTATTTAAAGTGATCAGAGTAGTCTAACGCTTTACAATTAACACCGGTTATGATAAAAACAATTCTGACAAATATCTAATGAGATATAATATGAATGTATGTCTAGTTTTTCAAAGAAAAAAAATCATAAATGCACAAATATATATAAAAAAAACACCCGACGTGTCTAAACTGCCGGAAAGATAAAAGGAGAAGTTTCTCGCGCATGCCCAGTGATCGTAATGACTTCGCGCTTGTGCAGTCGACAGAAAACTTGTTAGAAAAAATTAGCATTTCTTTGTGCGGAATTTGACAATACAGTGAGTAACATTTTAAGAACAATGAATTTAATATCGTATTGTTAAAAACCTTTAATTATTCAGTGGCTGTAAACTGCCGTTGTCGAAAATTAAGATAATGTTAACCAGTAGAGATCAGCGTTAGCTTAGTTAGCATGTGAAGTTAACGTTAATTTAACGTCCGTTAGTTCATTTAGATGTTGGACGTCAGTGAGCGACAAATAGCTAAACGTTAGCATTCGTTGACATGTTTGAGCTAATGTTTCAAAATCATATCAATAACGTTTTCGAAAGTCACTGATACCGACGTAAAGTTAGTTAAAAAGCTCATGTGAACGTCAAGGAGTATATGAACGTTATTGCTATAAGTTTGACGGAAAATGCCCAATTTAAAGGTGATTGTTGGCATTCCGGTTTAACACGACGTTTTCCCAGGGTTCATACAGTGAGACGGCCACTTTGAAGACAGCAGAGACTCTATGACTCGAAAGAGAGAATGGCACCAAATCGCGACAGACAGGTGAAAATGAAAAGCGTTTGTTAAACATTTGCTGTTAGGCAATTGTTAAAAGTAAACTTTAAATGGTTTTCATATACAGTTGGAAAAGGTCATCGGTGACGTTTTAAAGAGTGGGAATGTTCAAGCACTCGATGCTTTTTTGCAAAAGGACATTTCGGAAGGGACCACCATAAAATGTTCCCAGCAGTTTCTCGACAAATTGGATAAGTTTGTCATCAGGGTAAGATGCAGCTGCTACTCTCATTATTATGTTGTAATCATCTGCTGTTACGTTTAATAAAACCATGGCTTTATTGATAATGTAGAGTTTGGAGCAAAAAGATTCAAAATCAGCCAGTTTGGGGTTCGCTATCATCTCCAAATGTGGGAAAAACCTGAAATTACCTGGTGATGATCAGGGGCTATCAGGCATAATAGCTCAAGGCCTGATCGGAAAGATAAGTATACATATACTGGCATATACATATACAATACTGGCACACAGTCTGAGTAAATGTATTTAGTCAGTTGTTGATTGAACATGGTATTATGCACATGGAGCAGTGGTTTGAGAAATGCAGACAGCTGTGGATCCAGTGTGGTACACAGTGGGATGAGACCTTGTTCAACCTTTCTGAGGACTTTTTCGAGGCTTTATTGGTGAGCTAATATCTAGCAGTAAAAATGCGCTTTGTATGTAAACCTGTGTACCTAGTGTAACTTTCTTAATGTTACAGGTTGTTCATGAAGCTTGCAAAGAGGGTATGCATGAACATTTCTTTTCTAATTTTTATTTCACCCTTAGGATATATGTTTAATCTACAGTTATTCTTAGGATTCAAATGGAAATGAAAACAAACATATGTAGACATAGCTTAGATATATTTATCTAATCACAAATCTTAAAGTCACAGTATTACATATTCTAAAGCAAGTCCTTAATTTCTTCACTTAGAGTACATTATGAGTCTCACAATATTGGTCTAACATGTTTTTTGCAGGAACAGAGTCCTTTTTGTATCATCTTGGTCACCTGGGAGTAGACCCCAGAATCTACATCCTGATCCAGAAAGAGGTTTTCATTAAATTTTAATAACTTCTGGGGTAGCATTAAAAACTCTAAGTCAGTATTCATTAACAAACTTGTTGATGATGTAAGTCATTGTTCATTAACTAACTTGTTAATAATGTTCTTCTTCAGGCAATTCGTAAATTTAACTTAATTCTTGACAAAATACCAGTGGAACTTAAGAAAGAGAGGAATATCCTAACATCAAAGGAGGCCTCAGATATAATGTATGTGATTAATAGTTTTGTCTCTTATAACATTCATTATTACTCATTTGTATAATATCCTCACATTCTTGAATGGTGAATTGTTAATCATATTCTAAAGGATCAAGCTTGCTGGTCAAGTAATGAAAGGTGGTGGTAAGTGTTTTATTAATATTTTCTTTAACTTAGGACTATACTTAAACAAGCAAACAAAAAAAGTCAGGAACCACACAGTCTGTTTTTTGTCAGATTATGATTTTCAGACAGCCCTGATAGAGGCATTGTGCCGCATGGCTACTCGTGACCAGAGAAAGGAGCTGGCTCATCAGTGGTTCAGCATGGAGCATGTGGCCACTGCTTTTTCCAGGGTCCACGATTCTGAGTTTGAGACAGTAAAATTCAGCACTTGATTTTATTTACATTTTGTTGTTTCATTGTGGACATTTATGACAATATTACAACATGTTACATAGAATTTACAATGAACATGTGATTTCAGGATTGTCGCAAGTTTCTGAACTTGGTAAATGGCATGCAGGGAGACAGGAGAAGGTAAACATACAGCATAATTAGTGCTTCCCAATACATGGTGTATGTATTCATTTAGGGTGACATTTAAATGAAACTCTTTAACACACAACTTTTAACAGTTAAATCATGGATGCACCGAAAGTATATGTGAGATGTTTTTTCCTCAGTGATATCAAGCAACCATAGAATGAAGTTATTTCATTATGTTCCCCACTTTTTCTAGGTATCATCTTTGTTTTAAATTGTTGCAATATAGATATTCTATGTTTGGGGGTTCTTGCTTGGACACAAGTAGATACAGGGAAAGCTGATAACATATGCATATAATAACAAAATTGCTTTTTTTTCTCCTCCCCCACTACTACAGGGTGTATTCCTACCCTTGTTTGGAGGTTTATCTGGACAAATATGAGGTCAGCATTAAAAGGATTTCTTTGGTCTTAAAAACTGAACAGATACAGATTCTCTGTAAAGGCATATTCAGGACATGATATAGGATATGTGATACTTGTTGCCTTTAGATGACAATTTATTATGAATTTCTAAGTTTTATTAGTAGATGTTTTGAAAGTATTGTCACAATGTTGTCAGTTGCTGATGCCTGCTGATGAAAAGCTAGAAACGTTCTGGATTGACTTCAACCTTGGGAGCCAAAGCATCTCCTTTTACTTCTCTTCAGCTGATGAGGAGGCCCAGGTACCTCAAAAATATTGAATTTATTAAGTTTACAGTACATAATTAACAATACATGTAAATCTGTTACAGTCTAATGGTATTCCCTCTTTCTTTTAGGGGGGCCAGTGGGAAACAATGTGTATCAGTGAGAATGAAGTTAAAAACTACACTGTTACAGGTAGTCAAAGCACACAGATTGATGTTAGTACTTGTGAGAGAATACCATTAAGCTTAAATAAGGCAATAATCCTACTTTCTTTGCTTCTGACTGGCTGTGTGTATCTTAAGTATTTGCTTGTGTGTTTGTATAAAGACTTCGGTAACTATAATATAGTATGTTCTTCAGAGGAGGGCAGGAGGAAAGTTTTGCTGTTAAACCTATCAGAGGTGGTGGTTGTCGGTGCACTGGAAGGATCAAGTCTTACCATCCACTTCAGCTCCTTGCTGGACGTCATGCAAGCTGTCTGCAGTGTCTATGGACACAGCAAAAACAAAGTACGCCATCCATGGCTCACTTTATAGTTATTGGTCATAGTAGTGAAAAGATTTTTCTTAATATAAAGTACCTGATTCAAAAAATTAGAAGAACTTACCGTAGAACCCACTGTAAACAAACCCTTACTGGCTTGTACATTTGAAAACCACAATCTTTTTCATTGAGCCCCAACCAGAATCTAGAGTGTGCAATTTGCATAAACATTTGTTTCTCTGACAGGATTTTTTAGGAAAGAAAAGCACATCTGTAGGGAAGACCACAGTTAAAATTGTAATGGATGAGAACAGCTCCCAGGTAAGCAATACTTTGCTTTATGTGTGTTTTATGTAAATATGGATATTGTGTTATCTTTTTTTTATTTTTTTTATTTGTAGTTTTATTTTATGTTGCATGTTACTCTGCAGGTTGTTCCAGAGAGCCAGGTGTCCCTTGGTGTAACTGAGAAAAATACTGCCCCACCTGTAGAGGTAAAGGAGTTTAAATAACTAATGATAATTATATAAAAATGCACCAGTTACTATACACTGCACATGCATTTTGCTGGTTATCTGCAGCTGTTGGTTGGAGTAAACCTGCAATGTAAACCTGACACTTAGATCACTAATTGAGATTGAGTTTCATGTTAAAATTGTCTGTTTAATGAGACAAATTAAGAGAGTTACACACTGTCAATCTAATGTTACATTCAGATGGTGACCCCAGCCAAGATGAGGATTTCAGAGTCCACCACCTTCATCAGCAACAGTACAGGAAGAAGTGTCCTTGGTGCCAGTTCTCTCTCTGCTGTTATGCCATCTAGTTGTTGGATACTGCATTTTCAAAAATTAGCATTACCTAAGTTTTAGTAATATATTTATAAAATAATCAGCTCTAAAAAGTCTGAAAAAAAAACCTTCCAGTCTTATTCGGTAGCATGTGTATTTCACATGTATCAAGATTCTTGTCATATTCACATCAATAATATTGCACTGATTATTCCAAGGAGTTGGTCTTGCTTGTTGGGAAGCATCTATTAGGCTACATTAAATCTTTTCTAACTTTTGTATTGTCTGAAAGATACAATTTTCCCTTTCAGACAATCCTGCCAGAGGTGGGGGGAAGCCATCTCTTGAGGTAGGTCGCTTACATGGTAGACAAGAGAGAATTTTACTTGGGAGAGCAAAGGACAGTGGCCATCATTCGCAGTCATGACAAAACACCTAGTAGCACAAAAGCAGGTGCCATGATGGAGCAGGTATGTTTCATAACTTCATGAACGTTAGGCTATGAATGGTCACTGAACAGCAAGTGAAAAGATTTAATGATACTGTATGCAAACCTTTACTTCTCTACAGCATGCAGCTCAGAAAAAGACCCCAAAAAACAAGGCTGATAAACGCAAAACGGTACAATCTCCACTGACTTATGAACATTATAATACTTCTCCAGTCTCTTCCTAGTACCTACATTTATCAGTTATTATGGTAATAATAGGCCTAATATATTGTTTGAGGTCATTCAGCCCTAAGGGGATTTCAGATTCAGCCGTTACACGTACTCTACGCTGATGAGCTATAACATTCAGACCCCCTTGTTGATATTGTGTAGTCTCCCTCTGTTGTCAAAGCGATTCTGACTTGTCCTCTAGTATCTGGCACCAAGATGACGTCAGCATCTTCTTGAAGTTCTATAAGTTGTACTACAAAGACTCATGGCATCAGAGGTGCAAGCTGTCCTGTTGCACCTCTGTGGTGTTAAGCGTAATGTTTATCAGTAACCTTTAGTTCTCCATGATCCAGATGCCAGTTCATGGGTTGTCTGTCCTTGCATGAGTTTCAATAGATGCAGGGAATACTTCACAAGACCTGCTGTTTTTTAAATACTCAGACACTGCTGTCTACCTGTCACAGTTTGGTCGGGTAGACCAAATTGAGATAATCAGTGCTATTTGTGGCTCTTCAGTGTACAGGATGTTGCCATCACAAATGTATGTGCTTTACATTTTATTAATGTGGAAGTTGAATTAACAAACCTTTAACATTCAATTGCATGTGCTACCTCTGCTTGTTCAACAGAACATGGCTGAAGCATTAGATATGGTTCTGTCTAGAGAGGGAGAAGAACAGTCTCTTGGTATTGTATTGACTTGACTTTTCCCAGAATTACACATGCAGTGTGTCTTCAGTCCTGTGAATGTACTACTCATGTTTATTTACAGGGGATAGTTTTGTGCCTGACACCCAACCTCTAACAGAGATAAACGTGTAAGAAATGCACAGAACTACTACATGCACATTTACTTCCATTTAAAATATGTAATTCTCTGACTGGTAACATATGTATTTGTATTCATACCCTGCTGATTTATCTATAGATTGTGTATCATGATTGTATTAACTTGCAGCCCTTCTAACTGGAACAAACTATCAGTTTCTGAAATGATAATAATGCCCACACAGAAAATAAGTACTCTGCCAAGACCTGGTAAGCAAAGAAGTCTTTAAATATCTTCACGTTTTTCTGTGTCAAGTTTTGAAAGTTTCAATCCAGTAACACACACAAACTTAAAAGCAAAAAATTTGAAACTCATTAAAACCTTTTCATTATTATTATTATTCCCTTATTCAGGTTTGGCACCACAGCAGGAGTGCCCAAACGTGGCACAAAGATTGTCTGTTTCATGCTCAGGCCCAGTCAGCCAAAAGCAGTTTCATACTAGACTCACCCATCGACTACAGCAGGTCCTCAGTGAGAAGGGCCAAAATTGTGCACCCCAGGAGCCAGCTGCACCACAAAGGAAAAAATCAGATATTAGGGAAAACTTGAAGGCCAAAAGCTCTGCAGACCAGCATGCTTCCACATTCTGTACTCCAAAAGAGCAGCAACCTCAAAGAAATGGCCCAACCAAAGACATGAGCGGACTCCAGACATCGCTGGAAGAAAATATTGCTCCAAAAAGTCTTCAGCCAGGGCGTCCACAACCAAAGCAAAGCAGGAGCGAATACTACACAGTGTTGAGGCAAAAACTACTGCAGGCCTTTCAAGCAAAGAGAAGGTACAGTTTGTAAAGAATATGACATCTCTAAGCTTTAAGACGACTAGTCTCCTTTCTAAGCAGGAAAAATTTGTCAACAAGAGTGGACACTATATGATTTGTTTTCATGATGAAAATAAGACTAAAGCCCATACAGTGACTTCGAACATACAACAATTTTTTTTCTTCAATTAATAACAAATCATAGGATGAGAAATAGAAGAATTGGCACAAAGAGTTACTGTCTTAATGTTGTCATTCAAAACGTCAAAATTTTCCAGGAGATGACGAAACTTACTGTACATTTTCTTCAAAAGACTACTACTTAAACTAGTTATGAATCAGTTATGAATGATTTTTAACCCGTTGAGTGTTTTATTTATTTATTTTTTATATTTTTATTTTGTGATTTTCAACCTTCTGCTGTCTTCAGAGAGATGCAGAGGCTGCAGGAAGCATGGTGAACCTCATCTCTAGCCATTATAGGTTTAACACCCGATCCACAGGAAAAGGAATTACACAAGACTGTCCTCAGAACTGTCTTCCTTCTCTAGTCAATTGGTATAAACATTGGTGGTTGTAGGAGTACTTGTCAATGTCAATGTCTTTGAATGAACAAATGTTTTTTCTTGCATAGATCCTTTGTGACCATTAGTGTTTTTGTTATAGGCCAAGCCTCAATATCAGCTGGTTTTCAGCTACTAAAGTAAGTGATAATTTTTTATTTATTGTATTGAGTAAGTTTTATGCATTTTTCAATGGCTTGATTTACTAGAGATGATCTTTTTTCTGTTTCAGAGAGATGTATCTGGAGCTGTAATAAAATCCCACAGTAAAACTGTAACAAACTCCTCGAGACAGGGGTAATACCGTTTTGATATATATATATATATATATATATATACACACACACACACACACACATGCATTACAATATCTAATGGCATTTTGTGCATATCATAATGTATGTAATGCCTTTTTTGTTAAACAGAGAGGATGTTTTTGCTTTTAACGCTGATTCACAATTGAGTATTGGGGTAAATATTACTGTTATTTTTTTGTTTTTAGATATACCTTTGTATGTATGATGAACAGTGTTGGGGAACTTTGCTTTTAAAATAACTAATTATATTACAAAGTTATTAAGGAGTAAACATTACAGCATTACCTTTCGAGAAAAGTAACTAGTTCGAGTACTTACCATTGCAGAAAATGAAATCTCCTTTGTAATTCCTCATGTATGTTGTTTTAGTCAAGACCTTTATAATTACTCCACGATGTTTGTTTTATTTCTCTATAGGCAAAGGACAAATCCATCATTAACACATCTGCAATATCATACAGGTACTTTATATCAGACACTTAAGATTCTGATTTTAAAACTAATATCCATTCAAGATTTTGTAATCAAATTTGTTTAATTTCATACCCCCTCGTATTGTTTGACAGTGACAACTGTGACTCCTTGGTGCTCCACAGCACAAACAAGAAAGGGCAACCTGTGGCAAAGGTACACTTTGATAGTACTGTAATGTTTTTTTGGTAAATTGTGAAATTGTAGCAGTTTGAGATTCTGTATGATTCATTTTTAGGATGTTATGATTTAAGATTTATCACTAGGGCCAGAATAATGCTGCAGGCACAATTTAAAAAAAATGTTTTAAAGCATTTCACTTTCTTGTCTCTTCTTTCTTTCTCTTCCTATCTGTGTAGCAGAAGACACAAAATGTAAAGAAGCAACTGTTCAGTGACACTGACACAGACTGTGCCATGACAGAGGTCAGCTGGCTGAGAGAGTCGAGCAGAAACGCAAAACACAAAGTTACCGTATACTCTAGGCAGGCACCTGTCAAGCCTAAAGCTGCAACACCTCATGCTTTATGTAAGGCATTACAGCCAAACACACGTTCAATCTAAAATTAGTCACACTAAGACTGGATTGGGAAAGTTACGTCCAGTAAATGCATTGTATTTGTAAAACATATGGTGCTTTCTTTCATTGCAGGTGACTCCAAAGATATACCTTCAACTAATCCAAAACCTGCAAAGGAGAGTACCAAACCCAAAAAGGTAAGGCCATTATTGTCACTGTTTTATAAATTAGGTGGCAAATACTGGGAAGACACATCCCCAGTTCTTCCCAGGGAGGTTTTCTCTCCCTTTTTCTCTTCTCTCCCTCAATAAGTGACTGGATCCCAGTGACTGCTAAAGTTTTCAGCCTCATCTGCGACTGTGACAACTCTGCATACTGTACCAATGTGAGGTTGATTGGCTAATGCTGTGGTACACTCAAAACAACCTGCAGCTGGATATGGTCAAGACTGATACACAGACACACACCTCCTCTCACCATTTCTACCAGCCTGTGTCAACTTCACAGAAACCTTTAAATTCTTAGGGCCCACCATCTCCCAAGGCTTGGAGTGGAAGAATAATCTCAACTCCATTCTCAAAAGGCTTATATGTACTTCATGTGGAAGCTGAGGATGTTTAACCTATCACAGGGGCCGCTCATCCAGTTCTACTGTGCTATCATTGAGTCTGACCTCTGCTGCTCTATCAGTCTGGTTTGTGAGTCTGCAACATTCAGTGAGTACTGCTGAAAGAGTCAGTGATATGACCCTGCCCACTATTCAGGACTTGTACACACCTAGAGCCAGGAAGTGGACTAACAAAATCACCACTGACCCATCTTACCCTGGACACAACCTCTTCCATCTTTTTCTCCCTGGCAGCCACTACAGAGCTCTGTCAAAATCATCAGATACTAGTATAGTTTCTTTTCTTATGCCATCATGCTCATTACCAGTGGACATCATACTTACTGCTACATATTGCTGCTATGTATGCTGAACTGAACACACTGAACATACTAGTACTCAGCCATTACATCCCCACACAGCAACTTAACTGCAACGCATCTGGGTTTGACTTTGTATTCTTATTTTGTCTTTAATCGTCATTGTTGTACCGTCTTTATGTTTATTATTGAACCTTTTTCTCAAGGGCTACCAACGACCAAAAGCAAATTCCCTATATGTTTTAGTACATTTAGCCAACAAAATAAGATTCTAATAATGTTTTAAAGCCTGCAATGCACTATCCCAGTTGACCACAGTGTGTCATTGTTGTTTTATTAGAAGATGCCTGGTGGAACACAAAAAGTGGAGCAGCCAAAGAAGAGGGTGAAACCGGCAGCAGTATCAAGCAGATTACATGCAGCAGGCAGGAGGCCCAAGAGAGCTGTAGCCACCGCTAACAAGAGCTACAAGGAGCCAAATACTGATAGTAGCCAGTCAGAATCTGAGACGCCTCCTGTTCCCAAGGCAAAGGACTTTCCTATATATTATTATCTGTAATTTGTTTTGTAAATCACCTAAACTTATTTCAGTAGTATATTTCCCTTTTTGAATGGACAGGCCTATAGCATAACTGAGTTATGTAAATTAGGCAATATATATAAATAAATATACCTTACCTCACCTTACCAAAGCTTTAAGTTTACATACTTAGAAGACAGGGTACAACACTAGTGGGATTTACGTCATGCCACTGGATGGATTAATTTTAGAAAATATAAACAAACCAAATTGTTGAGTTACAAGAATGATTTCACAGCTGAAAAGCTTTCCATATTTACACCCCAAAATCTGTTGGTTGCTAATAATGATGTTTGAATAGATTCAAATATTGTTCTTTCAATGTGGGGCTCATTTTTCAGTCTGGTTACCAAAAAACTGTAAATCATTTTGTTTTTGGAAAAATATGTATCCATTTTGGTTTTGATGCTATGTTTACCATTGTGTTGCATTGCCTATTTTTTAACAACATTAGTTATTTGGGAACTGAGGAAGCCGGTTGATCTAGTTTTGAAAGCAGTTTTTATTTCTCATTTTTGCTTGCTGTATAATGAAGACTTTTTGGGGCCCGGGTTCTCAAATGTTTTATACGTAATATCTGAAGCTGGTGTGATATGGGTTTTCTGGATTGCAGGATATGTTTTTCGAAATACAACATCACAACTTTTTGGAAACAGGGTTATTAACAGAATGTAATAGCATTACAGCATTATCCAATTATCCCATTCTTTTTTTCCTCCTTTTTCCATTTCAATAGAACTGTTTTATAGGCCAGCAAGGGAAGAAAAAGGAGAACTGTTTTAGGGTTTCAGATGTAAAACGAGCAAAAAACCCACCGCAGTAGCAGACCGCAACAACCAGTCAGATTTACAACAGAAAACTGGTTTAAAGGTAGGAGTCCAGCTGTATGTTTAGGACCATCCAGATTAACTCTGAAAAGTTTTAGTCTACGTGAATAACACACATCTAATGAATCAAGGTTCATTGTGATGATTGACTCCTTAGTTTTATTTAAAACGTCACCATATTGGACAAAACATAAACTGACATGTATGATTATTCTTAGAATCGTCAGTTAAAAACAAAATTTATATAAATGTTGGTGCAGCTAAAGGTATATTGTTTTAAATTAAATGCTAAAAAAACTTAAAATTGAACTGTGTGGTGTGTCTACTTGATGATCTTGATGTAACACAAAAGCACTTTGTTTTTCTGCAGCAAAGGCCTGAGGATGTTCTGAAAAAAACTTTGAAGTCAAAAAAGAAAACTGCCATCCCTGCTGAAGAAACAGTTAACGCAGTGAAGGATTCCTGGTTTGCCAATCCGGCTTCTCTCTGTCTGTCACCGTTTTGTATCGACAGGATGAGATGTAAGACAAAATCTCTCACCGTAATCAGGCATACGTAGCAATTACTTGAGATGTTTTACATAAGATAATCTACACATGGTACTGGCTTATCTCCCTTTTGGTACAGTACAGATATAGTACCACTTCAATATTATTGACTATCATATAAATGACACGCGAAAATGCAGTAACACTGCCTTCAACATGTCACACACAAACAATTGGAGAATATCATTGCTCAGATGCAATGCAGTGGAACTTTTCTCTGCACCCTTGATACCTGAGAAGAACTGCTAATGACTATTACATGCTTTTTGGCAAGTGGTTTGTTTTGTTAATTCCATCACAGTAGCCACTTGTATTATTTAAAAGCCCTTTTGTTACTTTAACTCATAAACCTTTCTTTTTATTTGGTTCCTTATGGAGTACTGCATTAGTGTGAGATAATGTTTGATTATAACTTACAGAGTAGCAACACTGTATGTTCATATAATTTCCTTAGGCACTTGTCTCCTTCAATTTCAGTCGTTTTCTCTTGTGCCACTTAAAAAACTGGGATTTTGTAATAAATACATATAAATGCAAAATGATCTTGTTTATGTTAAAAGGCTGAAGAGGAATTCAATTTGTTTAACCTGGAATGGATATGTTTTAAAAGAGAATATTGTTAACCCAAAATTCATAGTATGTAAAACTTTTACTTACTCAAAAGAGTGTCAAGTATTAGATGTTTAGTATTTAAAGCGTAAAACACATGCTTAATTTTCAGTGACATTTGTTAAACAAGTTTTACTCTATAGTCTGTAAATCTTACATAAATGGCCCAGTTGCCCCAAAAACTAAATGTAAATTGATATGTAGAAAAATGTGTATGTATTGACCTTTTCCTCTCATTCCAAGTTCTAAGGCCAGCTGTCTGAACATCTGTGCTTATTTTGGACCCTCACAGCTGCTGAGAGGTCAGCCCCACCCTTGGATTTGAACTTCTCCTCTGTCTTCACCCCGCTGGGATCCCTACTCCTTATCTCCCCTGATCCTGCATGCCAAGACACCCCTTTGCCAATCCCGCTGCTACCCGAGCCTCCTCTTGCAGTCAGCAGCATTGAAAACTCAAAGCCCTCGTCTCTCTACAGTGCACAAAAGAAGGTCAGAACACCCAAGACTCAGTCCATTCAGTCTGTCCACGCTCTTCATTTACTGGGAAGTCAGATTCATGCATCTGATCATCCCATTGGAGCTAGTGCAGCAGAGGTAAAACATATTCATAGTGTTAATGTTGCCCATGATGATAAACTGCATATCTGGACAGTGTTTTATATGATATGGTATAGCTGTCAGTTGGAGCTGTACTGTTGGTGGGCTGTTTCCTGGTATTTAACATGTCTGAGTGAATCACACATCTTTACACTGCACGACTCTACTCAAAAGTCATTTGAGAATCGCTGGAGTGATATGAATAGAAGCCTTTAACAGTAACCTGGACTTTAAAGGGGGAGCACATCTGTGACGTAAGCACTGTATGTTGAAATTCCTAGATGACCTGTCAATGTGTGGCTTGAGAAAGTTAGGAAAGTTTGCTTGCCTCCATCTACAACTGTAAGTTTTGTGGTTTTCTTTTATGCTAGCCTTGGATCTCAGAGGTTCATCTTTAGTTGCTAACAGTTGTCAGGAGTAACATTAAATCACTGAGATTATAACATGACTTTCTGACAAGTGAATCTGAGAAACATAAGTCTTAAATGGCCATTTGAAAACTCAACTTTTCCCAAATAATAGGCAGAAAGTGTTTGATTTACACTTGATCTTCTGAGACCATTAACATGATTGAAATGACCTACAGTATTACATTTCTCATCTGTCTCCCAATGCAATTTTAGTGTCCCTATACATTACAGAAATGATAACTGCAAATTGAGCTGAAATCAATATTTCTTCGTGTTTATAATTTTCTTTCACTTTCTGTCACTCAATTTTTATTTTTTTTTTAATGAAGCCATCCCAGCAGTGTCTCACGGGAGCTGACCAGTCTCCTTTGTCCCTGTCCACCCAGCCCCTGCTGACATCCACACTTCTTGAGCTAGACAAACCCTCCACACCATCTCTACCTCAGTTACCATTCCCAGAAGACACTGTCAATCATGGCAGCCATTGTGGCTTTAGCAAAGCATCGACAGGATCCCAGGTTTCACTGAGTCAGTCATCCACTAAGTCATCAGGACTCATGGAAAGAGTTAAGGACAGTCCTACTGCTGCCTTGGCTGTTTCTCTTAAAACAGAGGTATGGAGAGCTTTGCTTCACCTATATTTTACTGGATGGATGGACACAATCTCTCAAAGAACACTAATGGGTTTTTAAGTTGCAACTAATGCATATCTGTTCATTCTGGCAGATAACCGCTACTTCAGACAGTGACCTAAAGCCTGACGAGTTTCACGAGTCAGGTAAAAGACCTTTTGCATCATTATGGGAACATATTTCCTGCAACTGGGCTCTGTAATTAAATCACTAATATGTTTTAGATTAAGTCTCATGTAATATATATAATATATATCTGCTTTTTTTGGAACCCAGGGCCCAGTCGCAAGCGCCACATATCTTTGTCCAGTAATTCTGAGGAGGATGAAAAGGAAGAGAAGAAGAAAAGCAAGCTGAGAAGGCATAATTTTCCTCGGATGAAGCCAAGGAAGTTATTTAAATCCTGTAAGATATTGGTTGGATTAAAATGTAAATTTGTTGTAGATTCAATCAGGAATAACATCCATAAATCAACTAACATGCAGAAAAATGCACATTATAAATCTATGCAAGATGGATCACATGGTATTACGTGTTAGTTTTCAGCAATATAGGGAATTGCTAAGTGCTAAGACCAAAACAACACACTTGCCCTCTTCTTTTCTAACTATCCACACCTTACCAAATCTTAATTACCTGCTTTAGGTGTGTTCAATTAGTCAAAACCTGGAAGATACCATAAACATTGTATGTAATTGTTGAGAAGGGCAGGACAAAGTGATTTTGGTCACAAACCATGTGTTGCATGTTATTTGGCAAGTAGCAGAACTAGTCATCAGAACCGTATTCTGGATGTTGTCTGTCATGTAAATATATTAAATAATACACTTGGTATATACCAGCTACACGTTACTTCAATGCAGTTTTTTCATTTTAGTTTTTGAAGAAAATATTATCATTTTTAAATGCTAATTTAGTGTCTGCCCAGATTTTGACCGTTTAAAGTATTTTTTTATTTTTTTACATATTAGTGGATCTGCTTTATATTTTCAGCTACTGAGATGCCTGCTGAAGGTAAATTGGATCGGATCATTTTCCACACAGTGAACTCCAGTCACCGGGAGAATAATGTGGGAGGTGGAGAGATGGAAATGGATGAGGCTTTCGAGTTGTCAGAAATTGCTGCAAACCCAAGTAACATCTGCCATAAGTTCAGCTCTGAGTTAAAGAAGAAAATCCAGGTTACACACACATTTGCTTTTATTAATAATACTAAGCCACTTCAATGTTACTATATGATGACCTTCCTGAACCTTTGTGTCTAAAATGTGTTTGTGTTTAGGACCGGTTCAGGGTCTTGGAGATTTACAACAAGCAGTCTTTGAAAACTGTTCAGCAACATATTTCCTCCTTCAGCATGCAAGTGGCTAATTTCAGGTTAGTATGAAATTACTGCAGTTTATTAACTAGGGCTGGGAAAATTAACAGCATTGTTTTGTTTTGTTTTTATAAATTGTTTAATGCATTAAAAATAGGTTTTGGAAAACCTGTGAATGGAACCTTTGGTTCCAATGGGTCTAAGTGTCGTCTGAGAGCTTCGTAGTAGATTCCTTTATGATTATAGTAGGTCCTAAAGTTTGGATCTGACCCAAAACCAGCCAGTGGAAAACTAACCGCTTGTGCCCATGTGCCTCTGCTACTTCTCTTTCGGCTTTTCCCATCAGGGTCGCCACAGCGAATCATCCATTTCCAGCTCACTCTGTCCTGGGCATCTTCCTCTCTGACACCAGCTAACCTCATGTCCTCTGTTAGAACATCCATATATCTCCTCCTAGGCCGTCCTCTCACCCTTCATCTTGCCTGGCAGCTCCATCTCCAACATCCTTCTACCAATATATCCACTATCCTTACTCTGCACATGTCCAAACCATCTCAATCTGGCCTCTCTGACTTTGTTACTAACACAGGCAACGTATGAACTCGCATTCTATCCAACCTTGTCACTCCTAAGGAGAACCTCAACATCTTCATCTCTGCTGCTTCCATCTCTGCCTCTTGTCTCTTTCTCACTGCTACTGTCTCTAACCCATAGAGCAGAGCTGGTCTCACCACTGTCCTGTACATCTTTCCTTTGAGTCTTGCTGACACTAGTCTGTCACACAACACTCCTGACACTTTCCTCCACCCACTCCAACCCGCCTGCACTTGCCTCTTCACCTCTTTTCCACACTCCCATCACACTGAACTGTTGACCCCAAGTACTTGAAAACTGGTTGTGCCCATGTGCCTAAACTCTCAAAAAAAGAGCTTGATACGGGGGAACCTGATCCAGGCGATAAATTACACAAGGACCAGTTGTCCTTACATTTGGCTATCAAGCTCTTTTTTATATGTGGGAGATATAGTGGCTGTTCTGTCATCAGCTTTAACAGAACTTTGAGCTCTGTCCCATCACAACTCTGACAAACATTATGATGGATCTTAGCTGTCTAACAGCAAGACCACCTCAGAATTGCAATTAGTGTAAATTATCATTATTATCAGGTGTGCACTTCATTGATCTTTTTAGTTTTAGTTCTTATGGTGCCAGGGCTATTAAACTATAAATTTGTGTGCAAAGGAGACAGTTTTACCACTGAGATGTAACTTAATTTGTTTGCTCATACCCACCAGTTTTATTTTAAGAAAAGAAACACACTGTCAGTGCTCAGCAACAGCCTTCCTACAGCCTTTAAACACTATTTTTGTTGATATTTTGGTTTGATTTTCCTCTTTCCTGTTGAATTCTCTCTGTGCAGGGCTCAGAGGCTTGAGCAGATTAAGAAGGTCCTCTTGGAAGAGATCCACAAATTGGAGCAGGATGAGACTGTGTTGAAATACATGGAGAAAGAACTGAGTGTAGGTTGCTCTTGCTTGCTTACTCTTTCTCTCTCTTGAACACACAGACACAATAACTGTGTTACAATTTGGAAAGTAACAGATAAAATAAATAATCTCACTGTAAACTTTTCTGATAGATGAGACCATGACTAAATAACATTTTTTGGTGTTAATTGACTTACGTCTCTGGTAAATCTTTTTTCCACAGATTTACTGTAAGAAACAGACCATGGCTTTCCGTTCATATCAAGAGAATGAAACCAAGAGGTAAAACTGGTGTGAACAGTTAGCGTGGTGTTAGTTCGATACTGTTTTCCTGCCACACTCTAAACGCTGCAGTTCCCACAGCCTGAAACCCAAACGCTCTTTGAATAAAACACTGTTCGCCATTCTGTGGAACATGGATTAAAAGCTTGACTGCAAAAAACATTCATCAGGGTTATCATCATAAGCTGCATCTGCACCCTACAGCTCATACTATTTTTTGACCAGATATTTTTTACAAGACTAAACTGTTTAGCAAGCTTTCCCTTCCATATCCACTACAGCTCAGACTACCAAGGGCTGTTCTGGTTCGTTTACCCAGTGAAAATGGAATGGGTAATGAGATCATGATGGCTTTTAAAAATTGATGGGTACCCATAAAAGTATTAGATATTAATATAAACCACCCACATTCATCAAAATGCCTTGTCTCCTTTTATGATTTAATTAACACACATTGAGCCAAGCAAAGTCCTGTCATAATTGTGTGCCCTTAAAATTTAGATATCACTGTTCTTCACAGGATTGAAAACCAATCAATCATTTTAAAGTCTAGCTTTACTCTGAACATAAGTTTTTTAGTTGACCTGATTTATGTTTCCCTCTGACCATATTTTTTATGTTACCTTTATTTGTTCAGAATAGTTTACATTTAGTGATTTGGCAGACACTTTTTTCCAAAGAGACTCCTCCCTCCCCTTTTAACGAATGTCCTAAAAATATTCACACAGTTACAAACATTCACAGCTGATAGTGCCCAGTATCACCACAGTCTGACCACTGAGGTTCCCTGAAGCGTTTGGGGTTGAGGGCCTTGCTCATGAACTTCACACTAATGTGTGAGTTTGGTCACAAGCTTGCTGCTTTAACCATTAGGGTGCTGTCTTTTTTTCCCCACTGCTTCAAAGTACAGTGCATGTTAATATTTTTCGCCTCTCTATGTTCTCCTATCATCATACTCCTGATGATTCTTTTCATGTTACTGCCTCCTTCCTTCCAGAAATGAGACCTTGAAAAAGGCTCTCCAGAGTAACGTGTTCCCCAGCTTGGAGTATGAGCAGAAAATATTTACACGCCAGGTAGAACCACAAAGCCTAAACTTACATTTAATATTGTCCAACATCTTTGTTCTACATTCTGTTGTTCAAGAATTGTAAATCTCAAGGTTTTTTTACTACTCAAGACATTATAATCCCACTGTCAATATAGCTTTTACTGAAGAATATTCTTTCATAATTAATTTCTTTTTTCTTTTTGAATAGAACTTGTCACTTTTCCCTGCAATCCTGCCTGTTGTGCTATGTGGCATTTAGTGCACTTTGACTATTTTGGTGACTCATTTGTCAGTTTGCTTGTCATCTTCTGTGTTACTGCCGCTCAACCCTGCTGCTCTGTCTACTGTTTTCAGATGGGCCTGATAAGAAAAGACATGAAGTCAGTTCAGGACAGACTGCTTAGTAAGATGGTAAGTGAACACAACACGGGCTAGATGGATCAGATTTAAACCATTAAGGTGGATTTCTGTCATTCTGTTCATTTTATGTCCTTCACTTGTCAGCAAAAAAATGCTTCTTAAAAAGCTTGTACTCACCATATACATGAAGTCGTGAGTTAATTCATGACTCAGATAGTGTTGTCAAGGTTTGAAATTAGCTGTCTTTCCTGAATTTTTCTACCTTTTTGTAGCAAGAGGGGGAGATCCAGAGTGTGAAGAGAGGTCTGAGTGCTTTATTCTTCCCTGATGGAGACAGATTTTGAGTTGAACAACGTCCTGCTAAAGGTGTCTACACTGTACAAACAGTCTCAGGAGTTTCACCACATGATTCACACTGCACTGTCTACTTCAGCTGTTCGGATTTTATGTCAAACGCTGCCTAAGCGTGGGTGTTTTCAAGGTTTTTATTCCGTCTAGATTTGTCTGGTTTATTTTGACGTGATGTGTTGTTGTCTTTATTTAAAAAAAGTTACAATATTCTGATATTTAATATTTAAATCTATACATTCATTAAAAGTAAGCAAGTATGTTTTGGCTATGTCTGTAATTCTCCTGGCTTGGTGATATTTTTAATGGTTCTTTCCGCTAATACTAAAAAACGGCCAGCTAAACATTTAAAATGTCATTACTTTTTTAAAATATCTTTTCAACCAGATTCTTATTAAAAAAAATGTTTCAAAAATGAGATGAGCCATTATTATAAAAAGACCTTGTATTTTGAAGACAAGTAGTGCTTACAAAGGTATTTTGTTTTTCAGTGAAGACAATGACGGTCCCATTCAGATTGACATACTGTATGTACAGTTTATATCAAATTCACCCCCGTCCACTTTCCCCAGACTGCAGTTTTTACACAGTCCACTTGACACATTACTCATCATTTAAGAAAAAGTGAAGCTGGTCACATGCAACTTCTTCCCACTACATGGATTCACACCGTCATGTCAAAGGAGTCCATGAAATAGTACAAAAGAAAAACAAAAAAAACACTGACTTTATGACAAGATTGTTTTTCTTTTTTCCTCTGCTCTCATCCAGAGAGTCAGAGGCTCCAAGTCCTCTTCCACCAGGCAGCTCCCATGTGGCGACGCTAGTAGTCTCCAGGACACACTGCTGCCAACACCGTCATCTTCCTCTCTCCCGCACCCCGGCCCTCATACTCATAATACGATAGTCCAGGGTGCTGGAAGAATGTTTTAAGACACGCTGAAGATGAAAAGGCTCCAGGCTCTTTAAACTGTCACTGCTGAGCAGCTTGTAGCAGCTTCAGAAAATTTTCTAAGCTCAGCAATTCTTCACAGAAGAAATTCCCTGCTTCATGGCCGGTGGAACCTGGAGACACAACAATGCGGAGAAAGGGTGAGTCAAAGAGAACTTCACAAATTGTGCCAACAAGGTGCTTTTGTCACCACGCCCAGCTCTGGTTGCAGCTATTAATCAGGTGTTTGGGGTCATTAAATACACTCTGGGTCACTTACAACTCACGGCAAGGAGACCAACGTCCGGTCGAGCTTACCCACGACTGTGGTTGGATTTTATCACTTTGTGAGGCAGCACAGGCTCTCAAGGGGGCAACCTCCCCTTCCCCCTTTTAGAAGCACTGCCATCTATCTTTAGCCTCTCGGAACGTATTGGATGAGCGAGGGAGCTAAATTTAGACCGCTGCTTCCAAGAATAGACCCTGCACACATTCACGATGCACACAAAGCACAGAGCTGCACCTCTGCGTACTGACCTTGTCAGGTGTTTGCTTGAGGCATGCACTTCCATCTCGGTGCTTTTGAACTCGTTCAGCTCTTTTCTGATTGCGGCCTGTATCGGAGGGAGAAAACCGCGTTAAAAACGGCATTAGTGCGTCCTTAAGTGCATCATCAGCCATTCGGGTGCTTTAAACAGCAAATTGACAGCAGAAGGAAGAGGAAATCTAATCTGACTTAAAAAATGTCAAGTGGATTTGGAGAATTAATCTGATAATAGCAACATGTCATGTAGATAGTGCTGGTGAGCAATATGTCATACAGTTTGGGGAATTTAGTTCTCACTCTGGTCTAAATTTCGTTTTATGATTATATGTCAAAGTGATGACCAATAGGTAAAATGTGTTTTCTGTTAAATATTCTGTCTGCACACACCTTGTCTGCTGCTGAGAGCCGGGTCCAGGGCTTGTCCGCTCTCCTGTCATAGTCCTGAGCTTTGGCCACCTCCACATAGTCACTGAAGCGAATCAGAATCTTTCTGTCTCGCAGTTCATCCACCGTGGGCCGCTGGTTGAGCTGCAGCACACATGAAATAAGTTAGATTTGCAATCTTCTCCAGTTACAGTGTTTGTTTTTAATTGTTTTTTCTTTTTCTTTTTTTAAATAAAAACAAACTAAATATGTGTAAATATTAAATCAGAGTTCCATACCTTTCTGTTTAGTCGCTGTTTGATCTCCCTTCTCTCCTCTTGCTCCGTCTGATCATTTCTCTCTGGTAAAACAAACACCCAGTTTAGAAATTTATACTGCATAAAGTAAATATTTTATGAAAAAATTTGAAGCACGGCTGCGTTTCTTTTTAATTAAAGGATTAACGAGCACTGGTCCATCTCGGGTTGTGTAATCAAACACGTTTAAAATCTGCCCCTGTTTTTACCAGCCTTCACAAGAAGGAACGTGCAGTCGTGCGTTCTTCAGAATAATGAACCACAGCGGACAATCTGTGCTGTTGTTATTTTTGCCGTGTTTGACTGGGGCTTATTAAATCTTTATTAAACTCCAAATATTGCTATTCAGTGAAGGGGCGTGAGTCGGGAGGGAACTTACGTTTGAGGATGTTCCGACTCTCCAGCTCCTCCACGTTCGGCCTCTGGCTCAGCCTCCTGCGGAGAAACACCAGAACAACGTTTTGTACCATTGTGCCTTCGGCTGTCCCTGCCCTGCCTCCTCTAAACCGGCTGCAGCTTCTTCACTGTCCTCGTCCTCGACAGGAATCCCCTATGTCTCCATCTCGCATCCAAACCGCGACTGTGATGCTTGGGCAGAGGCGCTCCCCACATCTGGGATATAGTCAGCGGGACGCGATTCTCCTGTCTGAGAATTCTGCACCGAGTTACAGTTTGTTGTCAGGAAGCTGCATCTCAGGTCCAGCCGCCGTGTTGCGTTCACTCTACACTCGCTGACTTACGCGGCTCCTCTCTACAACCCGCTCTGACGCCAGCCGCTTTTGAGCTGAGTCGTGATGGGCTGCTGGGGCGCGACTTCCCCAGTCTCCCTGGTTACTGCATCCGTAATGGGGGGAGGCGGAGCTAAACGGCTCCCACTACGGGCATCCCCAAACTCCGCCTGATGTACACAGTCTGCTGGCACATATTACGCTCCTTTGTTGCACTAGTGGATTTTATTTTTATTCATGTAAACGACAAATCGTTTCTGTAGGGTAATTATTTTCAGACAGGGAAATAAAGTAGTTTAAATCAAACATACAAAATATCTATTTATGATCTAATACAAATTTAGTCTTTGCAATGATGAACGATTCAGATATAAACCGCCTTTTTAAGCGGTCTTGTTTTCTCACCATCAAAGCATCCAAAAGGTCTCCAAAATCCAATATTTTCCTGGAGCCCTGTGTGTGTGTGTGTGCTGAACTATTCATACTTTGTGTAAATAATAAATGTGAGGTTCAGCTCCAGACGGCATGTGGCACACCCTGCAGCACACCTCCAGATGTGGAAAGGACAGAGAGGTGCAGAATGCCGCAGCACAGCGGGACTCTCTTCATCCCTTCACTCAGGCTCACTCTGGACACTTTATAGTTCTGTCCTGTGAATGATCAAAGGTAGGTCACTGAGACCCACACCTGCACAAAGCGGTTCTGGAAGCCTGATGTGTGCAGGCCTGAAACCCTCAAAACATTATTTCTCTTCTAGTCCCTCTAAATACACTTTGATTGGAACTTAAATTATCCTGATGCAACATTTGTGTGACAACACATCCCACAATGTTCACAGCAAGACGCCCCTTTCCAACTGTAATAAGCAAAAGTCTAGTGTATTTTTCCAAAGTGAAACGTGAGAGGCGGGTAGAAGTCAGGTTGACAGGAGCCTCTGCAGTGTGAAGAATGTTATTTTCAACCTCTTTAACACTATTCAGCAGTGCTGTGGGTGCAGGGAGGCAGGCAGTCTTCGTTAATTAACACATGTGACTAGACAGCCAGGAATAGCCCAAGGAATTATTTAGTAGTATATATATATATATATATATATATATATATATATATATATATATATATATACACATATATAAATTCTCATGAGGGAAAAAAAAACTGCCAGAAAGTTGTCTACAAAGACTGGAGCTCCATAATCACTGTGTAGGCGTGTGATGATTTCTTCACACAAAATTAGCATTTTTATGAAAACATTAAAACCTACAAAACAGTTATTGGATCCTGATTATAGCTGCACGTTTTCTTTTACCTCCTGTGTGACGTTAAACCTATCTGGTGTGTTTTACGTTACTATCCGCAGATCTCCTCAGGTGGATAACATCTCAGCACGACGACTCTTTTGCTTCACGACTCCTGTTTGTGAACAAAGTGAGAGACAAAATGTCCCCACAGCCTTGACAGTTTTTTTTAATTGAACGGATGAAACACAAAATCACTTCGAAACCTCTAGCGAATATGTACATCCACTGTATTACTGACCTGGTCGCAGAGTTGCTTAGCAACCAAGCTTGGTATCTTTCCCGCAGAAACTCACACTTCTCCCTAGCAACACGCTACTGGGGGTTTCACTGTTCCACACAGAGCTGCATGTGCTTTATTGAGAATCTGTGGCTATTTTTAGAAACAGACGGCTTCCTTTTTTTTGTCTTATCTTGTTTTAGTAACAAAGGCATTTGTATTGATTAGTGAGCCAAAAGAATCTCCTAACGTTTGTACATTTTCAGGTGACAAATGATTTGCTTGGGAAATTATAACTACATAAACCAAAACACTGACTCACTGCACATGGTTTCTCACCCATAGTTTTCCGCACCTAAGTTCAGGATATAAATTCGGAAATATGATTTTAAAGGTATCCCCAGAATGAAGTGATGACGCATAAACACCCGTTGGCGTTAGAGTTTCCATTTCCCACTCAGGATGTTCTGCAATAAAATGTTAGAACAGAAAATCTAATTATGCCAGCCAATAGAGGGATATAAATTCCCTACAAAAGAATGGAAAACAATGAGTAGGTGGCGGAGGCTTTCAGTCTTTTATTTCAGCTGCCAACTGCGCTTGAAGGCAAAATTGGCCATTCCCAGCTTTCTTCCTTTTTCAAGTACAGTAGCAGCCCCCATCTTCTCCTCCCCTCCTATTATTTCTGCTGATATAACTCCCTGACAACACATTCGTGGAGAGAAGTAAGTGCACAAGGAGATGCATTATTGAACAGTGTCAGGAGCTAAAATTAGAAACAGCAGAGTGGGACTGCAGCACGCTTGCTAGGCAGGGAGTCTCCAAAGATAGAAGGTCGTCTATTACTGACACCACGGATAGACAAGATGTCATTATCTACCATACGTCCTGATGCCTTTTTCAGCTCTAACAGTGCAGATGATCTGCAGATGGGGAGGAGGGAAGCAGGTTGGACATAAAATCACTTTAAGAAATCTGGAGGAGTGCGTGATGGATTGTTTTCTCATTCTGTACAAATGCCCGAGGGAAATTAGCTTGTATAAGTATGAAGTCCCCTCCAACATTGGGAGCTATATTTAGCCTGGGTTTTCCTTCCAAAATGGTGCAGTGTGCCTTCAGTGTATGCACATACTGACGTGTAGCATAAAAACATGTCTGCATGCCTGTGCCTTTATATTAAAGCACGCAAAATGTATTTAGAGCATTTCCGATCACAGCCGTTATAATACCCGCAGTCCAACAAAGCTGAAAAGTGAAACAGCAGCTTTTTGTGAAGCCTTTCACAAGTGAATGTATTTCATATCACTCCTCGGAAATGTGGATAGGTGAAAGTGAAGAGTTTTCGTTGACCTTTCATTTATTCTGTTAGAAATAGATTCTACGGGCTACGTACCCAGTGTTGTACAACTGGGTCTTTCTATAACAATCTGCTTGTAGCTCTATTGTGCTACAAGTGGCAGCTCTCTGTCTTCAAAGCGCTGACCCTAAAAGCACTAGTGAGTTATTTTCTCCCAAACAATATAACATTTTCTTCTAGTTATTCTAAAAATAGATCATGGAGGCAGTATTATCGGTTCTCACAAGACAGACGGTAGATCTTGTTCTGCAGGACGTGGGTGGCTCTGTGCTTGGCTGTGAGTTCTTGTACTACAGCTTATGTAATGCTGTAGCGTGGCCCTTTGACACACTGGTGTTAAAAAAAACCCGGGTCTTATGAGACATTCACACAGGAGACTGTTACTATCAGTCTTTGGACATTATGTTTCTCAGCTGTACTCGAAAAACAAGGTGTTCCAATAATTTCCTGGCTGGGCAGCACACATACAAATGTCAGCTGTGTGTCCTGAACAAAGTGTGTTCCTAGAAGCGTCTGTCTGCACTGGATGCACCGTAGAAACAGCGAGAACATTCTTTCTTTTAGGAGCATGCAAGGGTCTGCTGAATATGTGCATATTTTCCATGCCAAAGGATTTCTATCACCTTGTTCCATTTGGCGCCTCACTTCTTTGAATAGATATGCATGTGCAAGTTCCCTCAATTTTGTGAAAATGATTATATGCTGGGGTGGAATATATTAGAGGCTTTTCATGCAAAACGGCTCCTCTGAGAAGTAACGGATTACACAACATAAATCAAGCCTGTGCAAAACAATCAAATCATTTTGTTTAGACGAGGTTCCTTTTTCTTTTCACCTCCAAAAACGGTTTGGTGTTATGTAACTGAAACATTAAGGATATGCAGTTGGTATGCTTTTGCAATATCACAAGAATTGTTAAATATATTTGAGCAAGAGCAATTAGAAATGATGTCACATTTGATATTTAAATCAATAGACAATGCCCATTATGTTCGGCAATAAAAATTACACGTGAACTTCAACAAACATCACTTCTTGCTTACTTGGCAAGTTTCATCTCAATCTGTTGACGGATTTCTTGGCGCTCCTGGTCACTCCGTGCTGGGAAGATATTCCTGTCCTCCAGCTCCTGTTTGCTGGGCCTGTTTCGTAGTTTGACAGCCAGCAGCTCCTTCCTTAGCCTACGAGGAAGTGTGCCTGAAACAAGGCGTAGACGCATTAACACACAGGAAGCTCTAACGTATAACCCATCTTGTAGAGCTTTGCAATAATCGTCCACCTTTTCAAATCCTGACGCTGTGCAAATGTGCTGATGAATAAAGCATTCCAGCATCTGAGCATGAAAATGCCAATTGCTGCTTAAACATACATCTTTACTGGTGCACATGAAATGCAACATGAACAGTTAGAATAAAGAATGTTTGAAGATGTTTGCATCCATTTTAAAGTTTGATCCGTAGCCCTTTTTGTATATAAATCCAAGTATTGCCAAAGGAGCATATCAGTCTATGGCTAAACAAATTAAATTTCATTGTGAGCTGGTCTATGTAATATGACACAGTACAATATCATACAATAAATTTTACTATGCCCATTGGGAAGTTTTTCATGGGCTGATGCAGCTGCAATGCTTTATCAAGACATTAGGGAGACTAAAAAGTTTGTAATATATAATAGATTAAAACATAAATGTATTGCACATCTATGTTTAAATTAAACTGGATTTTAATTGTTTGGTGTGGGAATATTTATCACTAAAGCTTAATTTTAACATGTAACATTTAAAAGAGGTGGGGTGGCGAGTGCTGTTGCCTCAAAGCAAGAAGGTCCCTGGCTAAGTTCCGCCCATCATCTGTGTGTGCATGGTGTCCTCATGTGTGGGTTTCCTCCGGGTTCCCCAGTTTCCTCCCACAGTCCAAAAAAATGCACGTGAGGGTAACTGCTGACAATAAAGTGCTCTTAGGTGTGAATGTGGTTGCCAGTGATTGTCTGTCTGTGTACGTCTCCTCGTGTTGGCACTGAGACACACTGGTGACCTTTCCAGGGTTTACCCCACCTTTCACACAATGACAGTTGGGATTGTTCGACCCACAGTTAATAAAACAACACTGATTTTCTGAAGCTCGAGGCAAACTATAGTTAAGGTGGTGGATATTACAGCCATGTTTTTGGACTGTAGAGGATGAAAATGAGAGGACCTCATTTTCTACACTTGTTCATTACAGATGGAAGCACGTTTAAATTTTAAAGACACAATGAACAGCACAGAGCCAAAGCAACAACAAGTACATCCTCAAAAAAAGCCTAAATTACAGACTGTCGTGCTAATGACACTTTTCAATTCTTCTGCCTACCAGAGATGACGGATTCATTCCAGCCGTCCAGGTCGGTGGGCAGGCCTGAGGTGTTGGAGAAGCACTGGTCCAGCCGCACATTCTCCTTGTTCTCCTCTGCCTCCTTCTTGGGCCAGTCCGACCCTCCACCACCCACACAACCGCCCAACAAAGAGGACGCGTGTTGGTTGTCAGAGCTGCAGGAGCGAGAGAGCCGTCCATCAGAACACCACAGCCTTGGGGGGGAGCCCTGCTCACACCCTTCATGGACACTGCAACAACACAGTGAGAACACCGAAAGTAGAATTAATGTTGGTAACTGTGGACTGACTTTACATGGAGCTATACAGCAAATATAATAAGTATGTTTCTGTTGTTGTATGCCTGAGCATGGAAGCTTATAGAGATGTTAACCCATCGTCATCGTCACCGGTTGGGGAAATGGGAACGCCATTGGAGCTATGTGCTTAGCCTGCTACCGGTGTTGCAATGTGCTGCAGGACTTTTTCTTTGGCTAAAGTTTATTTAATTTAACTTAAATGGAGATGGAGCAAACGTAAGATGGCAGGACTTTTCTACTGAAACATGACAAAAAAAGCCTCCAAACCACCTAGCAAATGTCACGAAATCATGGTGTAACATCAGCTTCACATTAACAGTTGCACGTCAAGCCGTGGACTCACCTCTCCTGTCGGTTCTTGGAAGCAAAGGCTCTCTGCAGCTCCTCCATAATGCAGCTAGGGGGCATGGGAGGATGGATCATATTGCCCAGATGTGGGGACCCTGAGGGATTGGCCAGGGGCCCTCGTAGCGGCAAAGTCATTGAAGCCAGGCTCTCTGTGCACCTAGGTGGAGGCTCCTTGGGGAGGTAGGAGTTGGGAAGGTGAGTGGGGAGCGACATGGGGCCTGAATCTATAAGAAAGGATGAATGGAATAAACAGCGGAGGTTAATTTTAATGCTTCAAGGGCTAGAATTTGTCTCACTGAGCTGAAATTTGGGAAGACGTTAACATTTTTACACGTGGAAATTTGGACTCGGTGCTCACTGGGTTTAACATGAGAGGAAGGTTCAAGGCATGGAGGTGAAAACATAAACAGAGAAAATGCAAAAAAAGCTTTGTAAAGAAATGAGAGAACAAACCTCTGCTGCCATTTGTAATGCATTTATAATATTTATGTGTTTATAAGTGTGAGACACATTGAACTTGAAACAAGATATTGGTTCTTAACTATACACAGATAATAAATGAAATTCTTTGCATTCAGATATTCCTCTGAACTGTCCCATAATTTATATTTTCTTTTCCTTTTCCTACCTCTCAACACTCACCATCTCCAGCACTCAGCTGGGGCAGATGCTTTGGAGGTACTTGTGGTGGGGACGTTCCTGGAGGAATGTCTTTGTCTTGTCTTTCGTCCAGCTGCTCCGCCATGTCCTGCTGGGCCTCAGGTAAATCCCCGGTGGAGTTCAACTGCTTGTCTCCCTCCTCCTCAGGCGGTGGTACATTCTCCTCCACTCGTTCACAGTCCTGGAGAGGGGCAGCTACTGGAAAACAATAAAGAAGGGTAAAAATCTAAATGTTAATACCATTCTAATTGTGGTTATTAAATATACATATTGGGTTACCAATTCAACTTTAACTTGCTAAGGAGTGTTTTCAACATAAGGGTGGTTATGGATTTTAAGGTTAATTGATTGGTTAGTTTGATGCTGTGCAGACCACACTACAATGACCAATCAGTGTGTTTTGGCGGTTACAATTAATATTTAATTGTACAGATATACTGTATTAATTAGGCATACCCAAAACCATAATGCACTTTCAGCATTACTAACAAAACTGTTCCTAAGTGAGAGAT
This sequence comes from Channa striata, assembly GCA_033026295.1. Taxonomy (NCBI): domain Eukaryota; kingdom Metazoa; phylum Chordata; class Actinopteri; order Anabantiformes; family Channidae; genus Channa; species Channa striata. Next base: position 10,825,438 of record CM065172.1, on the reverse strand, counting down.
GACTATATTTTTAATACACACAGATATTGTAGATATATGCAAACCTCTAATATTGACATGCTGTTTGAGGTTATGTATGTCTTTGTCACTGTCTCTGCTGCCCTCTAATGGCACATGAACATAAATTCAAAAATGTAGTTTTGGACACTTGACGTTGGGTTGTTTAGTGTTTTTTTAAAAAAATCATTTTATTAAATAGATGAGAGCAATCTTGTGCACGCTGTGTACAGTAATGTCTAATGGTTGCAGTGAGGTATTGTCCTACCACATGGGGGATTTTCCTCCTCAGGACCCAGGTATTCCACACTGCTGACTGTGAGGTTTGGGTTCAGAGGTCCTCCAAATCCTCCGAGCAGGACTGCACCGTCCGAGCAGCAGCCCTGAGTGGGGGAGTTCGGGTAGTGGCATAGAAGACCGCTGGATAATGCTACATCTGTATGAGCAGAAGAGGAAAAAGGTCATTATATGTGTTATGTGCTGATACTTTTTTAAAACCGTTTTAGCTTTTTTATTTCTCTTACGTTAACAGCAGTTTCACAGCATTTACTCTACTGTGAGTGCTGTCTGTCAAGTGTTATCAGGTAGTGAGAGTTCATTTTGGTGTATTTTCACTTGTGCACTATGAGAATAAAATAAAAACATTCACGTACACCTGTGTATGAATGATTAATGATTAGCTAATGTTTTAAATAGCATAGGCTGTATCTCTAATCTAGCACAACTGTACTACAAACTGTCCCTAAATGACATTTATTCTCATCTTTATTCAGTGACACATATTCTCTACGTTAATCCTGATTCTAAATCAGACAAAAAGGATGACTGAGGTGAGGTTTGTTTGTTTGTTGTTGTTTCCTGTTTCCTGTTAACTTCTTCACAATAAAATACATTTGTATTGTCATTTTACTTTTTACTTTAATTTATTTACACAGAGAGAGAAAAACTATGTTTATTATATCAGTTTGAGAAACAAGCAAATTTTTCACATCGTGAATTGAGTATTTTTTCCTACAGATGGGAAGCACATTTATGTGAGGATTATTATAAATACTGCTGCAAAAACAGCAGTAAATGTTTATAAATGATATTCAGAGTTTAGTAAAAGGTATTTGTCAGCACCACTATGCCTGCAAGCAGTGATGTAGTAGGACGCTGCACATCACTATGGCTTCAACAAAGTCTAAATCTATAACTGCTCTGCCGTCTTTACATACTGACGAGGTCTTAGGTCATTTAAATGGGTAGAGCATGACTTGCCATATCTTTGCATCCGCAATTTCACTATCACTTTAATAATCAAATTTATTAGAGTACATTGGGAGAAATGTGAGTGCATCTGTTTTTTTAATTCAGCCTCCCTTCAACTAATCACGCTGCATCGTACCTGTGGAACTCTGCTTGAGCTTCTCATTTTTCTTTTTTCTCCACTTCCATGGCTTAAAGATGCGGCCCAGAGAGGCCAGTTTGCTGTTACGTCGGATGGGTGGAGTGTGGACACCGGTCACCAGGCAACCTGTCCTCAGCACCCTCTGCTGGTCGACCACCTCTACTATAGGCGCAGTGTAGCCGGAGAAGAAGCCCAGGAAGTGGCCAAGTGTTGTTTGACGACGGTGACAGGGAGTAGGTGAGAGCAGAGAGGAGGTGGGAGAGGGAAAGTAGAACACAATTAGTACGCTCACCTTCCTAAATAAACCATGATGGACTCCAAGTGCTGTGAAGAGATGAAATTAGAAGGACTAATTTGATCAAGGCACGCTGCTTCACGGCTATTAGTTCCCCGTGAATCCTCTCCCTCTGAGCAATACATCATGTATCAAAATAAATATCTCTCGCATTTCATGTTTGGCGGAATCATGAGTGCACACAGGCAAAGGGAGCCTCATAAGACTAAGAAAGATGCACGTCCCCAGAGGCCAACAGGTGTGCCAGCTACAAACAGTATTAAAGTCCTCTCGATGGAAAAGCACGGCTGAATGTCTTAATGTTTCAGTCTGTTTTTAACATATTCATGCTCTGCTACATGCATTTATATAATATATCCCAGCTGTAATATGTCTTCTCAGTGATCAGTATTTTCAGGAATTATCCATGTTCCTTGATGTTACATGCAGAGTAATTTTGTTATTGCATTTCACAAAACAATGATGATTAGCATGTTCCTGTCTGTCATCATGTCAGTTCCTCAGGACACACTCATGTTCATGTTGATTTTTACTCAGACAAATGACTCTTGTTCGACTCTGACGCTGCTATATAAAATTAAAATATACATACACACCGATTTAAAAGCACACATAAACAGAAAATCTGAAATTAGGCGGCTGATGTTGGAAAAGGGAGACCTAATGATACAAACAAATAATCTAAAAAAATTCAACAATTAAAAGTAAATAATAAATATGCAAAACATAATCTCAATAATAACTGGTACAAAACTGCATCTATGTGAGAGTCATCAGATATTGCTACAGAGAGGAGGATATAGACTGTGCAGCAATAAGAGTAATGATGATATAAATTTATCTATGAGCTGTTCCCATCTACTGTGCCGCCATCCCATCACAGATAGTTCTTTTCTCTCTCTGAAGAAAGCATGTATTTGAATGAATGATGTCTCTGACTCATATCAGGCAGAATATAGATCCATTTGCGCACATTGCTGCTGGGCTGCCCACATCTAGTCACAGAGAGGCACAAGACAGAGGAAACATACAATAATTGTCAAATATTTAAGACAAGAACAGAGCATTTCTGCCTTCAGGAAGCTGATATCTTTGTTCAGATATTCAGCAGAGGAAGAAAGAGGGATTTGTGATGGGGGAGGTTGGGATGGGGTGGGGGTTTGCAGAGTGGCTTGGGGTGTGATGTGGAGTACAGTGGAGGAGGGAGATTACAGCTGACTCCTTTTCAGGCTTTTTTTTTTTTTTTTTTTGCAGCCCCTAGCTTCTTCTCTGAAGCACATGGGTAATGAGAGGAGAGAGGATGGTGGTAATGATTGGGGGTGGACAGAAGAGAGGGCATCAGGAAAATGATAGGAAACAAGGAGGGGACAGTGAGAAGAGGAGAGGAGAGGTCAAGAAAAGAAACAGGGAAAGCAGGGGGAAGGAAAGGAAGTGATGGAGAATAAAGATTAAACGGCTAATTTCCAGGTTTCAAGGTTGACCCTGAAAGTTCCAGGAAACAGGTCAGTTAACCATGCCCACCCATCTCAGTGGGTCATCGGCATCACCGCCACTGTCACACATGCAGCATGGCAGATGTGGCACAACGCACACAATCCAGGTCAAGCTTGAGGGAAATGCACCCAGTCCCACAGAGGAAAAAAAGCTTTAAAGGAGACGGGGTAGTAGGAGGGGTAGAGGCGTCTGTGTAAGAGAGAGAGAGAGAGAGAGTGTATGTAGAGGGAGGAAGAGGAGGTGGGGTCAGGCCTGCTGCTGTTGCCATGGTGACCACGTCCAGATGCTGCCGCAGCAGTGGGAGCCAGCGGGAGGAGCGAGTCACTCCGTAGCTTAGAGGAGAGAGGAGGAGAGGAGCCCCCTACACAGACACTGCCTGCCACATCTAAAGCCAGTGGCAGCACCCAGTGCATTGTGGGTAGGGACTGAAGCCACATGGAGGATGAGATCTGTCTGCATTTTGAAAGAGGGAAGGAGATTGGAGGAAGGGGGGGGGGGAGGAGAAATGGGGGATTCCAGGGAGAAGAGGCGAGAAGGAGAGGTGGGAGGGGGCTGTTGCTATACGGAAGAGCTTGCAGGAGAATTTAGGCTTGTCCAATCATGAAGCAGCTATTTGTAATGCATATCAAGCAACTCTTTATTTTTCACCGAAGGGGTGGTTGCTTAAAGAAATGACAGGAGTCTGGGTTGAGCTCAGGAATTAGGTGAAAACACATGCATGCACAAGGAGATTTCCTTGATCTGCCGAACACGTACCAAAATGTGTGTCAGATGAGCATGAATGAACTACATGCACCATGCGGTGGGGATGTGTGGATTTAATTAATATGCTAATGAAAATAGGATTTGCTAAATCCATGTGTCACGCTGACGCAGTGGACCAGCAGAGCGTTTGCTGCTTGACTGTAGTCCCCAACACTCGTCCAATCAGGCGGTGGCGGCACAGCTTTACATTCGATAAAATATTACATTGCACAGCGGAAAACACAATATAATTCATCAACAATCCCATGAATGCAAGCAAATGTAAAGTATGGATGCTACGTTCTACGCTGCAACAGTGCAGTGAAGTCGGGAATGATTTAAGAGCAGAATAAAGTAGGCAATACTATAATGTGACTTGGCAAGAAAACTACAACGGTGTGTGTTAGTGTGCCACTAGGGACCACACCCCACTTAACCAGCTTGTCAGCACATTCAGCAGCATTAGATCTCTCTCCGCATGCACACGCCGGGCCCCTCCAAGGTGCCGGAGGTGGGAACTTCTTCTTCTTGTTTTTTAATGCAGCCCAAAAATGAAAGACAACTTCTGGAAAACACTCTTTTGTTCTTTTGTGACACTGACAACCACCAACAGAAAGAATGTGAGTCAGGAATGAACACAACAACCTTTTCAGACTTGCTATGAAAGGGATTCACACTGAGAGGTAGGAAATTATCAATGGCACCAGAGAGTTTATATGAGACAAAAAGCCTTAGTCTGCTGAATCGCCTGATGGAGAAACCCAAAGCTCGCTCTGTAGTATTAAATAAGAAATCAGTACTCCACCGAAATCAACACAGTTTGCCTCATTTGACAGAATCACAAGCACCTTAAAAAATCAGAACACAATCAGAACTCGCCCCAAGTCCTGTCAAGTATGTTTGAAAATACTAATTGTCGAGTTATTGTACAGTGTAAAATCTGCAGCTTTAACTAAATACTGTTAAGTGTGTTTTCATGTCTTCTTGTTGATCTGTTACCTGAGCAGGACAATTATAACATTATCTTTTACTTAGCATTATTTTTTTAATCATAATTTTCCAATGTTAATTAGTTCATTACCAATCAAGTGTAAATGTGTTGCTGCTAAATGTTCCCGTAATATCGAACCACCATTAGATTTTTTTGCTCTGAGCACCGACGTGCTTGAGTGCATCTTCACACAGCTGCTCCCACAGCTGTAGGCCCTCGTTGCAATCCCGTACCTGCTGCAAGCACCTGAATCTAAAGTCACTAATAATAAAACAATATATCACTGCGCAACATGCAACAACTGCTAAACTCTGATGGTGGTCTAATCGCTGCTATAAATAACATCGGACCGGCCCGTCGACTCCCTCCGTCTCCGCGGGCCCCACAGACCCTGCTTCCTCCCGTCACCCTTCTCCTTTCACCCAGGCCATTGACGGCGTGCCCTTGAATGGACCACCCCCTGACACGCTGCCACGCCAACTAACTTTCTCGCTTTACCCCCCCTGGCTTTACAACTGCGCTGCCATCTGTCTGTAGCCCCGGTGCCTCAGGGGCCCGGCCACAGCCAGGCCACACAGCGAACGACTTGCAGGGAGAGAATGAGGCGCACAAGTGATGTCAAATAAATTGAGTATGAACGAGAGGCGGGGATCAGTAGTCGGATATGGAGTGATGGAAGTGAACACCTACACCAAACGTCAGGCTCTAAAACGTTTCATATTTAATAAGGCATTAATAATATCTGAAAGCCTTGTTCAAAACTCGCACTAACTTTAACCAGGTTAATTTCATCCATACTCCAGGGACACTGAACTATGTACAGATTTCTGTATTAGACTAAATATCCGTGTTTTCTCAGTGCATGCATGATCTAGATTAATATTTAGTCAGGTATTTGGATATTTTTTCTCTCGTATGAGCCTAACCCCCCCGAGGGCAGTCGGGTCATGTACTTGTTTGTTTTCTCCTGTTTCTTTTTAATAATAAAATGTACTTCATGAAGAGTGAAATCAGTCTTCTTACAAACCACCCTGAATTAAATTGTTTATGGACTGTGCTGCTCCTGGTCCAAACAATCAAAACTAGCTGTGTTCCAGATGAATGTGTCGAGATGACTCATTCGTGTTTTGTGGTAGAATTTGTTTGGGAAGAACACTCATTTCTGGGAAAGGAGGGTGTCATGGTGTAAGGCTACATGAGTCTGCAAAGGTCAAGCATCCAGATCATCAACGTGATTACAGCCCAATTGTGAAACCCCAGCGTGTGAGCTACTGGCATCAAGAGAGTGAATGATGTCAGTCCGGCCAGTAGCCAATAGGAAGCGCCTGAGGTCCTTGTTTGTTACCATATGCTCATCTCAGCTTCTGATGAAAGAAGCAGTTTTTCCTTTTTCTCTTGTGAGCTTAGATTTCCATGAAAATTAGCCAGACAGATAGAAGTAGGAGCATGTACGAATCGATTCAATTTTGATGGAGACTGTAGCGGTTGCATCATTTATAAGCAAGTGCATATGAATACCTGTGTTACAATATCACTGAAAACAAAAATTCTAGTTATTAAATGGGCTCTTTCCCTGGTTTTCCACAATAAGATCTGTGAGTAGTATCAGAACTGTATCATATGTCTTCCATCTCTGAGAACACTTTGACTCACACGGTTTCATAGTTTGCAATTTTGTCCTTCCTGTGATTCTAAATCCACAGAAAACCTTGTTAAAGCACTTACTCTAAATGATGTGTAAACATTTTAAACTGTGTTTTTTGATGACATTATTATGAATATGTATAAATAAATAAATATTCTAGTAAGTAAATAATTGTAGTTTGGAAACATTTCGAGTTATTTATTTCGAGTTTAACTGTCAAAAACTGAGCTGTTTCATCAGCTCTGTGTGGGTGTGGTGTGATTAGATTTTAATGACAGTGCTGGAAATGCAAACAAACACCAAAACAACTGTCATCACATTTTCATTCAATGTTGATGTGTGATTTCCTGTTTCCAACCAAGCCTTTAAACCAGTAAGTAGAGCACAGACAAAAAATAGTTATTAAAACAAAGGTACCTATGACAGAGCTTCACTGACCATTAATGCCGGAAACTGTTTGCACCAATCTACCTCAAATATGCACACACACATACAGCATCTAGATCCAGACATGCAACCGGAAAAGGAGAGGCTCCCTTCGCTGCAGTCATTACTGTATGTCCACCCAGCGGGCTAAGAATGTGACTTTTCCAAAGTGCCTTTTCTGTCACCCACACAATAGGGTGAGCCACAGAAAACATCCCATCAATCTGCCATCTACCGGAGAAAGAAGAAGCCCCTGAATGTGTCTGGGATAGCTTCCAGTCCAGTTAGGTTTGGGCTACGTTCCCGTTCTAAAGAACATCCTCGTATTCCATCAGAAGCTTCCCCAATCAGGTAATGGAAGTCTGGATTCACCCCTTGTGCCTTAGACTGTTTGGGCCGTGTATCACATCAAATTCAACAAACTGCAAGATTCATCTTGACTCATTCAGCTGCTTTTATTTCAGCAAAAAATTGCTGCTTGAAAAAGATTTGCATCTTCACAGAAAGATTTTAATTATGAAGTTACAATTTCAGACCCTTCTGACTAAAAACTGGGCAGGCAGCCTTGTGTAAAATGTGTCCTTGAACGACATCCTCCTCCTACTTATTCTGTTTTCTCTTTTCTATTTCTCAGTTGATGCACAGGTAAGTTAGCCACGGGTCTGCGACGGGGCGTAGGTGTTTTCAGTCAATGAGGATATAGTTAGAGACTCCAGTGGCAGAGCTGGGTGGGTGAGCAATGGTGTGTAATGTATTCCTGTTATTTCCACGGATTTAGGTCAATGCCTGAAAAGATTTATATAAAGCATACCGAGTGTGTGCATGGGAGAGAGGGCGAGCACGGGAGACAAATAATCAGTGTGAGCACATGAGTGTTGTGTACATGTTTTTGTGTCTCCACTTGACAGAGAAGCTGACAGCTCAGTTCCACTGGGCAACCCATTGCTCTACTGGGAGATTGGCACTATGTGGTCTCCAGGCAGGAAAGACAGTGGGAGGCGCACGGATGAACACTACGAAACCACCACTGTTAGCACTGTAATCCTCAAACAAGTTCCCACCGTAAGAATAACACTTACGTTCGGATTCCCTCAAGTTTGCAGCTCTGCGAGTGTGCAGCAAATTGGGCCCATTAAAAACAACTTGATGTTTTACACCCTGAGCATTAGCTGGACTTGCACAGGGAGCCTGTGCAAAGCTGCTACTCCTCCAAGAAAACACAAAACTGAGGTAAAAATAGCTTGGCATTTTTCAGCGTGCCGTCTGAAAAGCTGTATTTATCCCATGTGCTGGACCTCGAACAGGTCGCATGAGGCCAGGATGAGCAGAGGCCAAGACGCTGCAGACGTCGGCCTGTGCACTGTGACATTATTTGCCATGGGTGTGCAAATACATAGTTGAATGGGGAAGGCATAACATGCATGGTCCTATTAGTCACGTTTAAGCTCTGAGTAAATCAAATAACTTGTAGTTTTCATAGATGAAACTAAATAAAAACACAAAGTAGGTCCAAAATATGACAATTGCATAGAAAAATGCTGTTTTGCTTTGGTGTGATTGGAAATGACTGAGCTTTACAGTGAATTCTGTTGTGAGAACTGTCTGGGACTGATGGCAGTCTACAAAAGATTTTGCCCAGTTACTGAAACACATTCAGTTGTGGGACCACACGAGCTTTCTGCAGCCCGTGTGTCAGTGGGATGCTGTGTGAAATAGTGGTGGGCAAACAGGTTTGGGCCATATGATGGATCAATGTTGATGAAGAAGTTGCTAGAAGCTACTCACTCATCTATAATGGCCAAAAACTCTGTATTGGCTGCAATTCTAATAGCACTTTTAATGGGATTGGATTAGAGCGTTTGGCTTACATGGATGTATGGGATGATTAAATAAAATGGAATTTGTGCCTGGATCTGCACAATGTGCTTTCCTCATTAATGTGTCATCAGTGCAAAAAAAAAAAAAAAAGCTGGATTTTTTTTTCTAGCAGATCAAGAGCCTGGTTGAGTTGAGGCAACTGCGATCCAGGACAGACTCATCGGCACTCAGAGCACGGCGCCGCTCGGTTCAGCAGCCTGCTGCAATGCAAAGCCTGGGTGCTGTCCGTGGTGCTGAAGCCCACATTACACTGAACATGTCCAAAATCACCCTTTTCCCCCCAATTATTGGTGGAACACATGTTATTTTCACTATTTAATGTGAGTTTTTTGTAAGAATTTTCACTACAGCAACCTCAAAAAGACAGCAGTGTCTGCACGTGTCTCTAGATAGTGTTCACCACAGTACCAACAATTCATTTCATCCATCAATTCTCTGAATTTCTTTAATTAATCAGCAAGTCTGTGAATGTCAAAACACAACACCGGGGTAAAGTTCACACTTACTTTAAATGATAATTGTGATGATAAAGTGTGATAAAAGTGATGATCCATAAGTCATAAAGTGCAATTTGCAAATACTGGCGATATTTTGTCTCTTTGGGGTTTTAGACTGTTAGTCATGATGATGAATGCCCCCAGGAGGCAAAACAGATTTACCAAACGAGTCAAATCTGACTGAATAGTTTGAATTTTGCTTCTAACAAACTGTTATAATGTGCTACTCTGTGTCAGTGAAGGTGCAAAGCAATGATTCACAGGTATAGAGAACTTAATTTATTACTCCTTATCATTTTAATGTAGAACTCCTTAGCAAAAGGACTCAGAATGAGTCATGCATGGGATTATTTTAGGTTTATGGTGAAACTCGTAAGACCAGTCATTCATTTACTCACGATTAGACTCCTTTCATTGCTTTTTTAAAATCCCTTTTTCATTTTACCAGCACTTTTGTATTTTTTTACAAAGGCCCATCGAGTCACAGGCCTAAAAATATAGCTCAGGCTTTAAAAATGGCTGTATGTTGGCTTTGGTGCAGTTTTATCCCAGAAATGCATTTTACTTCACACACAATCCGCAACGCAATGAAAAGCTTCGATTCATTTCCCTTTTATGACTGTGTTCCTTCTAGTACCGTTATCTGATCTGAGTATGTATTTAATTTGCCATCTCCTGAGAGCTCCTGATGGAAATGTTCAGTAATACTCTGGTGTAAGTGCTTATCAAACAGGCACTCTGTGAAAGGCCTCACACCACTTTCCCTCATCTCCACGTTCTTTTCAAAAGCTGCGAGATCACACCTCGGCTAACAGAGGTGCACAAGCTCCACCTGCATCATATTCCTCTATTCCCGTTCGGACTCAGTCTTTAATCTCAAACCTCCTGTTTGTTCCCTGTGTTTCTCTCTCCAGGACAGGTGGGTTTACCAGTGATGGGGCCCAGCGCTACCCCATGGCCTCTTCATCTATCTTTGACTGAATCTGGCAGGTTTGTTGGCAGTGAGGGACACTGCGGCTACACACAGGTGTGAGGATACGCTACATCGATTTAGGTGCGTTTCTGTGGACAAGATGGAGAGAGATACTTGGATTGCTACTATAGATAAGACAACGTATTGATTGGTCGAGGTGGGAAAAAGATGATGACTGAGGACTTCTTTTTCCTACAGCAGGACATATATTTTGGTGTTACAGAGTCTTAAGCAGCTTGAATTATTACTGTCATAACAGCTTTGAATGAAACAGCCAATTTATGGGAAGTGGGAAGAGAGTTGCATGTAATAAAAAATGCTAATATCATTTAACTCATCATTTAAGCAGTTTTCTTCGGCTTCTGTATGCAGGGCTTTGGATTGTCTTTCAGTTCATTTTGGGTATTATGTCCAACGCTTTCATTCTTTCACCCTCACCTCACGTTTTTTTGTCATTTTGGCAAAAATGTTCTAAAGAGACACTGTGCCTGCACAGTATCAAACAGCAGAAATATAAGTTAGCAACTAACTGGTGAACTGCCAAGGGAAAAAATGCAAGGAGAATTTACTGAGGAAGGGAAAGATTAATGGCCACGGCAAAAACAAAAAACTATGGCCAATAAAATATATTTTTGCAACTTGTAGCATAATTTACTATTACTTTTGCACATTAACTTTTACATTACTGGATACCATTGTGCAAAACATACAAATAATTTAAAATGACTTCCTAGCCTCCACGCAGAATTTTAGAAAGAAAACAACAAAACAACAAAAAAAAAACACTAGTGCTAATCTCGAGTAATTTAACAGACAGAAAAATATTCAGGCATATGTAAATCTGAAATGTCAGAGCTCCACTAAAAGCACCAAGTGTTTCCAGTGGAGCACCTCACATCCTACAGCAGTGTATAAAACTATGCCCAACGTGGCCGATGATGACTGATCCGTCAGGTTTCCCGTCCCTGCAAAATGTTTCTTGTATGTTTACTGGCATGGATGAGTGATTTAGAGGAAGGAATTAAGCAATCAACAGTGTGGAATTACAGCAGCGAGAGAACGTTAGGAATACACCTGAGTAAAAACATAGTTCAAGAGAAAACTCTTAGTTTAACTGCATCACTTTAAGTCCTAAATAGGATCCAAGGAAAGCGGGAGCTCATGCACTGGCTTCCAAATCAGACCCACACAGTCAGACAGCCTCTTTGTTAATGGTGTCCTATAGACTCTCCATCATCCCACTGTAGCCAGTTAGCAATTAGGACAAGTTCTTGGCTTTCTTTCATTAAAGGCTGCCTCCACCTCATCTCTCCCCCCTCCTCTGCCTCCTCTCTGCTTCACTAACTTCACTCTTCTTTTTTTTCCTCTAAAATCTGTCTCCAGTGTTTCACTCTTAGCTCGAAACCCTTCGCACCACAGCGCATACAACTACCTGAACTCCCTTTGACCTCAGCCTTTAGAGGCTAAATAGCTCCATTATATACTGTCTTTACACGGAGGTCTCTGACAGGTGTTCCAGGCTGCTTGGGTCTTCATGGGTTGTCTGTTCAACCGTCTGACTCGTTCTAGCAAATTCCGACTGTGATCTTGTGATTTTTTTTTTTTTTTTTTTGCGTTGCGCTACTCTGCACAGACCTGCCAATTCTCCTGCAGATCAACGCACACATGAATGCACATGCATATAACCACAGCCGCAGCAACACCTGGTTCAAATGCTGTCAAATTTCCTAATCTGCCCCGGCATCCACAGGGAGCAGGCATGATGTAGGGTTTTTGTTGTTTTGTCGTCATTTTTTGTGCTCCATTTTCATGGGCAGCTGAAAGTACAATTGACAGTAAAGGCCTCCACAGAGAGCAGAGCTCTACAAGGCGCCGAGATGCAGCTGATCCCCGCTCACTACATCCACAGTGTGACAGTACTGAGGGCAGTTACACATGTTAGGCCTCAACTAACATAATTACTTATTTAACTGAAAATAAATCTGGAATGGAACTGACCATTAATTAATGGTTTTAAACATTATTTAGTGATCAAAAATTAGAAATGGTTGGTTATTTTTGTTATTTTATATTAACATAATCCCAATATTAACATATTTTATCACCATGCCTACCATCTGCAGAAATAAATGTTTCAATACAACAGTGTTATATCATGGACAGACAGTGTCAGCTGTTGCTTGCTTTACAACACTTGCATTTGTCCCACAGTCTCAACCACATTAATTAATAATAAAAACTAAAAATCTCTTGCAAGAACAGAGATGGCTGAGGATGTACTTTCTTTTACTTGACTTCTCCTTTGCCTCCGCGGAGACCTCTGTGCTTCATAGGCGAGAAAAATTAACAACTCTACAGTGGCTACTACTAACAGGTGGCCTTGTCTGAGTCACAGCCCCTTAAGGCCGCCCATGACGAATCATCGGTGACTGTTGTGAATTATGGCTCTGATACTGAAAATAGGAGGTAAGGACTTAATTAGGCTGCACTTGATGTAGGCGAAGGTTGTTCATCTGAAGACAGAATGAAGCCGCAGTGTAGACTGTCTATCCTGTAAGCTTGATTGCGTACATTAAGCTTGTGTACATTTCTCAGTGCAGAAGTAATAGTTGTTTCTATTTGTAGTTGTCCTGCTGATTATTGTATTAATAAAAGATAAATTATTGTAACTGTCATAAATAAAAGCCCATCAAAATTCCTTAGAGCTGAATGTGATGTGTTGTTGTCTCCAATAATACACGGTACAACACAAAGACATTCAGTTTACATCATAAATAACAAGTAAATCCGTAAATGCAATGCTGTTGTTATTGTTGTTCAAAAACATGTGAACAAATTACGAGAATAGTTGACAGTTAATTTCTTGCTCATCGATCAATGAGTTAAGCGGCTTTAGTGAGGAGGAATTTCATTTGTCTTACAAATGAACACTGCTATAAATGAACACTTGGATATACATTGTGGTACAAAATGGAGCCAAATCTGAAAATAGTTTGGGAAACACAGGAAGAATGACACCAGAACACAAATATGATAACTTTTGTCGGAAAGGTCAATTTGAATTCAAAATTTCTCCTTAAAAACAAACGGTTTTACTCTGTATCTCTGCTTAGTGTTGGCCTGGCTTAAACGAGACACCGTTATGTTATACTGAAATATTAGAAGCTTAAAAATAGTGTCATTGTTTTGGGGTTTATGACTATGAAGTTAATTTCACTTTTACTTATAGACAGAAATCCTTTGTTGTTGCATTACCTACGGTTTTATCAAGATAAATAGATAGATGCATAAAAAGATGAATGAAGAAAAAAGATAATTAGACAGATAATTATAAATATTTTAATCTAAATCCTTATTACTGTTTTATTATACAGCTGCTTTTTGAAAGGTTTAAAATGAGTTGCTTTTTAATTCATTATTCTCATGTAAGAACTTCTGTGCACCTAATAAAGTTTTATGTACATCATTACTCCTTCAATTTAAACAAATTCTTCCTAAATGGGGACTGCATTATATAAAACTCACTGACTCAGAATTCCCCATATTTATTCATCAAGGCCTGAGCATAAGCGAGGTATTATGTACAAGACATTGCTCTGGTTCAGGTTGAGTCATCATCACAGCTCAATATCAGCTTACACAGGGTTTGATATATCTCCTTGTTCATTATGGGCCTCAACTTATACCTGAAATCCTCAGAGATACTTCTGATGTCAGATCTGAGAGGATTATCCAGGTGTCAATAAGGCCTGAAGGAGGATAAGACCTAAAAAAAACAATGATCAAAGAGCACTGGTGGTTAGGCCGGACCAAAATGTGTCTGACATATGAGCAAAAATCCACCATGCTTATGTTGTGAGCAATCGGGACATTATACACCCGCAGGCCACTTTATTAGGTACACCTGTTCAACTGCTTGTTAACACAAATTTCTAATTAGCCAAACACATGGCGGAAACCTCGTGCCTTTAGGCATCTAGACATGGTCAAGACCATCTGCTGAAGTTTCAACCAAGCATCACACTGGAAAAGCTGAGTGAAATGAGTCTGAAAGTGACACTGTGGTTAGTGCTGGACGGGCTGGTCTTACTATTTCAGAAACCGATGATCTTCACACACAAGCATCTCTAGGGTTTAAAGAGAATGGTCTGAAAAGGAGAAAATAGCCAGTGAGCAGCAGTTCTCTGGCTGAAAATGTCTTGTTAACATCGGAGTTGATAGAAGACACACAGTAACTCAAAGAACATCAGAGGTATGAAGAAGATCATCTTTAAATGCAATATCTCAAGTCGTGAAGCAGATGAGCTACAGCAGCAAGAAGAACAGGAGGCTATACTTCACAAAGACTCAGCAAATTTAGACAATGGAAGATTAGAAAAATGTTGTTGGGTCAGATGAGTCTCAGTTTGGGTGGTAGGGTCAGAATTTGGCGTAGACATGGAAGCACACACTCATCCCGCCCTGTGTGAATGCTTTAGGTAGGTGGGGATGCTGCTGACCCAGCTCACCTTTGTGACCACAGGGCACCTATTTTGTGATGCTACTGTCAGCTGAAGCTAAAACACTTACACTGGTTTCTTGATCATGACGATACGTTCACTGGACATAAATGGGCTCGAGGGTCACCAGATTTCCATTCACTAGAGCACCTTTGGGATGTGCTGGAAATCTCTAAGGGATCTTTTTAGGACCGTGTTGAATTGATGGTATGAGGAATTAAGACAGTTCTGAATCCAAAAGGGGGTCAAATCCAGTACTAGCAAGGTACTTTTATTTACGCTGCTATTTGACTCCCTATGAGTGTGTGAAAATTGATTTTCTTCTTTATGAATTATGACAATGGTAGGAGTAATTATTTGCATCTACAGTAATTTTGAAGCAATTGTCCAATTAATCCCAAAGTCTATTTACAATAGTTTTTTAAATTTTTATTTTGTTATTTCATGGTTTGCCAAACATTTGCTGCTTCACACCACTTGCTTATATAGCGCTTTTATCCAAGGCACTTTCCATTCACCCATTCGCCCACTGATGGAGGTGGCTGCCATGCAGGGTGCTCACCTGACCCACTGGGAGCAACTGTGGGTTCGGTGTTTTGCCCAGGGATGCCCAGGACGCAGCGGTGGTCGACTGCCTTAACCACTGAGCTAGAGCCGCCACGTTTAGCAAAGAGAATGTGTCGTTTTTCCTGTTTTTCACTCTTTACACGGCTGTAAATAAACTTGAGGTGACACAGTCTGGATTTTTCTGTGTTGACTAGAGACTTTTTAAACTGGCGATGCACATTCTATTTTTGACATTTTATAAACTAAATATAAATCATTTCATGAAAAAACTTAAATCGATTCTGGCAGTTGCAGCAGTATCTGGACTGTAACTGTCGGTTGATGCTGTCGGTAATGCCGTTCCTGTTCTATTTGACCTGATAGGACTCTGATGCGACTCTTTCCATACTTGCTCCCTCAGTCGTCATCCACTCTACCTTTGTATGTCTTTCTGTATGATAGCGGTATCACTTTATGGACTGAAGCCACAGGGACAGCCCTGCTTGGACATGCTCCCTGTCCGCAAAGCTTCAAGGTGTCCTCTCCACACCAGTGCCTTGGCCGACATTCAACAATGACTAAGTGGAAGTTTGAGTGAAAGTGACATTTTATTAGCAGGATGGTTTAAGGGGACCTTGTTTGAACAAACCGAGTAAAGAAGTTTTAATACTGCGGAGCCCGTTTCCTGTTCCTACAACACAGTAAAATGTACTTCTAAATCAGTAGCTCGAAGACGATGTCTCCATTCAGCTTTAGTTAGACAGACACACACGCTTCTCACAATGACAGACAAAACCTTATCTGAGTCAGTCACAGACCCTCACAAATATCATTCTTTGGACAGTTTAATATAGACCTACACAAACTTGTTCTTCTCTGAAAGCCTGAGGCTCCAGCTTTATTCTTACTGCACCTTCATTCAAGAGAAACATTGCTCTGATTCTCTGTGATGGTCAACTACAACCACTGTCTCTACTGAGTCTGCTCCCCAGTGTTGAGTGAGTGGATGAATACGGTGTCAGCCTCTGCAGCTGCAAGGGCCACTGTGCTGGGGGAAAAAGACAGCCAAAGTAATCCTTTGGCAAAGGCTGTTGTCCCAGACGCTCGCACAGTGATGATCCACACACCAGAGTGGGTGGGGTAGGTGATGCGGTGTACTTTCGGTCACCAGACACTGACATTGTTCTTCCACTAACAACTGTGTTAATTGTGTCTTTTGTTTGCATAGTATATTCACATCCACGGCAGTAATGGAGCTGTGCATATTCCAGCACTAAAGGCGGATATTCATCGGTCGCCTGATAGCTTTAGGCTCTCATCACTAGCAGGATGGATCTGCCAAGCTGCTGCCTTGTTTATTCAGGTGTGTCAAAGACCCAGTGTGACATTTTCACATCCACCTATGTGTGAATTAAATCATCCATAGGAGGTTTGAATTCGGCGTGGCTCCATTAAAAATGTGCTACGGCCACTTGATGAGCGCGCGGAAAGGTTTGATTTCGGTTGTTGAAAACACACGGGGCCTCTTTAGCAAAGAGTTGAAAGGTGAACGACGCAGTTTTTTTCTGAATAATTCACTCAAGCATTCTTCATGTGCGTAAAAACTCACCAAATGTGGGCGTGAGCAATGACTCTTCCAAGCCCACACATATGACCATAAATAGCCTTACTTATGTAAAAAATGAAACCATGTATTGGCAGTGAAGGTACAGCATAATGGTGATTCAAAAGTGAGAAGCCTTTCCAGCTAACACAACAAGAGCCACATGAAGTCTGCTGGAGTGGATCTGAAAAGTGCAAAACATGAGTAGTGCTCCCTGGTGCTCTCTCATTGATGAACATTCAATTCATTATTCCATATACAGGGGGATGACTAACAGACCACAAGGAAATAAACACAGCTCAAATGTTGCACAGCTCCCCTGCATGGTGCCCAAACTGGTGAATCGGCTACTTGTGAACCCACATTGTGCTGAATTGGGGGGATTTCCACCTATAGACAAAATCACGTGGATGATCACAACAGTGATGGGATCAGAATGAAGGGAAGAAGCAAAAAAAAAAAGGGGGGGGGGATGTCAGAGCCGCCAACATGCAGCAACCAGAGCTCCGTTAAATCAGATGTGCATGTGTGAAATGCAACACACCATAAAAACGCATATAATAACAGGCTATGATGGTTATTACTGTGCGTGTGTGGGGTGAACGGGGAGCGTGTCATCAAGCACCAGGCAACAGATAGTGTCGAACCCCATTAAACGGCCTGTGCGCGCCGATTCCTCGGGACGCCCGACGGGCTACGGGCGTCTGTGGAACGCACGGATCCGGAGAGAGAGAGAGGCCGAGCACGGATCCTCAATCCGAAGTCCCGACATGCCGCGTTTCCGTCCGCATTTTACGTGCGTGCGCTAATTCTCCCCCGGCGCTCCCGGTTTCCCGCTGAGGGAGCGACGGGAGCCGCCGGGAAAGCGCACACTCACATCCAGACAATGACATCCGTCCTACCTGTGCCGTGAGCCAGATCGATGCCCGGCTCGGTGAGTATGTTCGGGTCACTTTGAGACCTGCCTCGCTGCAGACAGCCGTCCAGTCCGTCTGATGTAGCCATGGGGAGACGGCGCAAGGATCCCGAATAAAAAGATGGAAAAAGCCCGAACCGGAGGCGGACAAGGTCAGGAGGAAAGCAGCGAGCGAGCGCGGATTTAATTCGCTCCGACAACAGCCGCTTGGAGCATCTACCAGGGAGCCATGGCTGAGCACAGATTCCGCGTGTGTGTGTGTGTGTGTGTGTGTGTGTCTGGGCAGTGTGTGCGCGATGATGTTTGGATATGGGAGGGGTGATATGCCCCCGATGATGTCTGTCCCTGTGTCCAGCAGCAAATATTAAACCAAACCCAAATATTCATCACACTAAACAATTCACAGCACACAGTGATGGCGTATGGAATATTCATGTGGCCCATTTATTTTTGGTTCAAAAGAATTACACAAAATGCCCATGTTCACTCCTTGCATCGTTTGTTTCTGGTGCATCTAAGCGACCCAGGTTATGCTATAAAATAAATATAGCCTGCACGAGGTGTAATTATTACAATATGAAACAAAAAAAATGTGCATGTTAAGCATAATTAAAAGCTGTATTTAGCGATTGTATCGAAATAAGAAAGGCTTCTTCATTTTAAATTACTTCAAACAGATAAATTAAAATAAAGCAGAATCATTTTGGCAATAACATTTACTCGTACAGTCATATAAAAAAATTGAATATTTCATTTAAAGAACGGGTTCATATCAGTGCCACCGACTGAATATGGAAGCCGCCTATTGGCTGGTTCAGCGTATGACACGCCAACGCGGAAGTGAAGCACCGCCGGGGGAGAAACATGGCCGCTCGCAGGTGCAGCTCCGCGGCTGGGCTCCTGATTCTGTGCAGTCTGTCGGCGTTGGTCGTCGCAGACAGTCGACAAACGGCACAAGCCGGAGACCAACGTGTCCCCACGACGGTGGACAGTCCGCCGACAGCGGAACGAACCGGCGAGCAGCTGGCGGCGGAGCCGACGTGGGAAGCCACCGAGGCTGAACAGGCGATTCTGGAGGAGACAGACAGCGGCGAACATGATGCCGCTGCCCCGGAAATCAGCGTCCCCGCATCGGCGCCGCAGCCCAGGGACGATTTTCAGGAGGAACTGGTGATCAGACCGCTGCACTCGGGAGACATCTATGGCAGCTTCCAGTTCCGCACGCTGTGGGAAACCGATTTCATGAGGGGAGACAAAGGTAACGCCAAGCTAGCTGTTAGCAATGGGAGTAAGACGTGCTGCTGAAACATCGGCACCAGTTCGTCCTCTCGTGTAATCTGCAGTTATGGACCATGGTGGTGGGATCATTTATTAGTTCCCCACGTGGTTTATTCCTATAAAGCAAGTTTCCCCAGTGACATTAAGAGGTTTGTAGGTATCAGATGTCTAAACTGTATTGAACTGTAAGGAGCTTTTAAAGAAGCCATACAGTTAATGAGCATCAAATTCAATTAACATCTTACTGAAGCAAAGCTTATGAGATTGAATTACCACAATCTGTCAAATCAGTGTTCATCAATGGCCCCATAAAGTCTCAAAACACCTGCAGATGTTTTTTGGTTCATTCATAAACACATCATTAGGCAATAGTTTTCGCTCCCCCATAACCTTAAACTCTTGTGTTTCACAGTGTCCCACTATCGGCTGTTCCCCAAATCCCTCGGCCAGGTCATCTCCAAGTTTTCAGTGCGAGAGCTGCACATCTCCTTCACACAGGGCTACTGGAGGACCATGCAGTGGGGGCAGCCCTTTCTGCCATCCCTCCTGGGGCTGAGCTCTGGGTCTGGTTCCAGGATTCTGTCAAAGAGTGAGTACAGCCCTCTTGTGGCTGCAGAGCATCAGAGCTGGGGATGCATGTTTCGGAAGACTGAAAAATTTTTCTGTTTCATTTAGGATCATAGGCACATTGATGTTGTGTAAATCTTGTATTGGTACTTATGGATTGAATACAGTTCAATAGGGAAATTTAAGACTGTCTTGACTGACCTAGACTGCTCCAATTTTCAACAACTCTTCAGAAAAAACTGGTTGTACATGAAAGCAGACATGTTTTGTGGCGTGAGGTTCAATATCAATGTTTGAATTGCAGTCTTTGAGTCTTATTTTACATATGATTGCAATAAAAAAGTCCAGATGAGTTTCCAGTCTTTTCATATTTCCAAACCATTCTCTGCCTTTTTTAGCGTGGATGGCATGTGGAAAGAGCTGACAAATGTTTTGTCGGGGATATTCTGTGCTTCACTCAACTTCATCGATTCCACCAACACTGTTCAGCCCAGTGCCTCCTTCAAACCGCTGGGTATAGGCAACGGTACAGTGAGTCTCCTCAGTCTCATTTTACATTTTCTGAAGCTCTCGAACAACGAGCCTGTGTGAAAGCCAGTAATGTATTTAGATGTCGGGAACTCTTGCTGCGTGCAGGTGCTGCAAGTACAGTTCAGGATGCACATGATAACATTATAGACTAATTTTTGTTTGTGTGTGTTATATTTGCAGTGACGGACCACCGCTTTCTTCGCTATGCTACCCTCCCACGAGAGATTGTTTGCACTGAGAATTTGACACCGTGGAAAAAACTCTTGCCATGTGCCTCTAAGGTAGGTATTTGTGCACGTACCTATAGGTTCATATATCGGTGACTTCAGCTGTCTCATCTTCTCCTTCTGTTTCTTTATGTGGCCATGTTGCATTTGCAGGCTGGTCTTGCTGTCCTGCTGAAGTCAGAGAAACTCTTCCACAGTAGTTTCCATTCTCAGGCAGTGCACATCAGACCTGTGTGTCAGGACTTGGAGTGCAAAACCACATCGTGGGAGTTGAGACAGACCCTGAATGTGGTCTTTGATCTGCACACTTCTGGACAGAGCAAACGAGGTGAATAAAAAGCACATTTAGGACTTTATTTAGGTATATTGTGGTAGCTAAGTATAGTAGGAAAATACAACGCAGTGACAGCTCTGTGACCTAAAGTCAATTTAACTGTTCCTTCAGAGTGGTCTCTGTTCAAGATGTTCTCTCGGACCCTGACAGAAGCATGTCCACTGGCCTCCTCAAGTAAAATCTACATTGACATCACAGACAACCCTCAGGTTTGAGTTCCTCATAATGTTATCATCTACTCTAAAATATCAGTTATTTCTCTTAATGCAAACTTGACAGAAGGGATCAGTTTAAACAACTGATGATCACAGCGACATTGTAGATGTTCCTCAAATAAAGACATTAAATATTAATTTGATTTAATTTTGCAGGGTGAGCAGTTTGAGTTGACCCCAGCCACTCCTCTACTGAGCCAAGCAGTGGTGATGGGGGATAGACGGACCTTCTCTGTTTATGATCTAACCCAAGAAAGCACCTTT
Organism: Channa striata; assembly: GCA_033026295.1. Lineage (NCBI taxonomy): Eukaryota > Metazoa > Chordata > Actinopteri > Anabantiformes > Channidae > Channa > Channa striata. The sequence goes on along the minus strand of CM065172.1, from coordinate 10,804,128 downwards.
GGGACTGTTCGCTCCCTCAACCTGCTGATCCGCTGGAAATCTAGTAATGGTGAGTGAAAGCAGCAGAGGATGACACATGGTTTCATGCAACAATTTGGGCATAGTCTAAAATTATCTATGATCTAACAAGAAATACTTGAAATGAATTAACAAATATGTGTTAGCTGCATGACAAGATTCAGCCATTCAATCAATTCCATGTTGATATCCTGTTTTGGGACAAAAAGTCCTCAGCAAGCAGCCTCTCAGCCATATTTACTAAGTGTCTTAGATTAGATTAGGGAATCAGTCCTAACTCACCAAAAGCTTCTTGGTCCTACTTTTAGGAGGAGAAGTTAGAAGAACCTAACTGCTTAGGAGTAACCAACGGATTGTGTTCTGTTAGCAAGACGGATTTCAAACATTTATTATTTTAGATATTATTATGTTATATTATTATTTATTTTATTATTAACAGGGAGATTGTGGCTGGTTTGGGTTGGTCACAAAAAACAAACCTCTCTGTGGTTCACTGCAGAGGAGGTCCGACTAGCAGTAATTTTGCAGAATCATTCATTTCTCTACCGCCCATTAGGATTTTACTTCTACAAAAACAAGCTGCACCTGTACAAGTCACTAGTTTTACTGGTGTTATTGAAGTCATCAACCACATCTCTCATAAAAGCCGTCGCCCCAAGCACCAAAGGGGGCACAAAGATGAAAACATTATCACAGCATTGACACCAGTGTTAACTATTCATCATCTTTCTGCGTTCCAAATTCACACACACACCTCAGCGACCGTAACTGAGAGTGAATTACTTGTCATATTCATGTTGCCCAGTGTGTGTAATACAGGGCTGGCTTGGGCTGATGAGGATATTTTCACATATTTAAATCAAGCACAGTAGCTTTCCAATAAATGCACCCAGAAACTACAGAGCCTCACCACATTGAGTCGTCACATCACGCCCTTTCTTGAGGTTATTCGTACACCTTAATGAAAGCAGGGGTAGGAGACATGAAGGATTATTTTTAGTCCTAATGTAACTTTCAGCACGATTCCTCGGTGATTCGGAGACACTTGGTAAACACAGATGCAGAAACTATATAAAAGATGTCACTGATTCTCCAATTCTTTCTTTGCTGCAATGTTTCTCCCATGCTTGTCTCTAAATCAGGCTGTCTAATACTCTCCACCTGCAGGTGACATGCTTCGCCCCCTGCTCCATGCTGAGCGTTACGTGGCTGGTTACGGTCTGCAGACAGGAGAGATTCATACTCTGATGTACAATAACCACCCATACAGGTCTTTCCCCGTGCTGTTGCTGGACTCAGTGCCCTGGTATCTTCGTCTCTACATCCATACGCTCACTGTGAGCAGCAAGGGGAAAGACAACACGCCCAGTGAGTCACTTTGAAAAGAGAAGGATGCAGTTTTAGCTGTAGTGTGTGTATTGTGTGTCTCTTTTCATGTAAAGTCTACGTGGAATGAAAATAAACACCCCAACAATTTCTAACAACCACACGCTCTAATTTTCAGTTGCATATTTGAAATGCTGTGAACTTAAAAGTCAGGGGCTAAATGCCAGCATTTGCTTTAGAGGAAGATGCCCAGGATAGAGTGAGGTGGAAAAGGATGATTCGCTGTGGCGACCCCTGATGGGAAAAGCCGAAAGAGTGGGATTTGGACTGGATAATTTTTTTTTCTTCCAAGATTAAAAAACCTATAAAATTTAATAGTGTGGTACTTTTACTGTCACAGCTACAAAGATTATTATACATGGGTTACTCATGCTGTACTGTTATGCAGCACATTCCCAGTTTCCCCACAGGAATTATTCCATGCAGATGCTTCTTTTTACCACAAGGAGGCGAACATGAGTCAAGGTTTCTCATGTTCACAAGTCTGTGGTGGAAGACAATTATTGTTCTAACTACTATATCAGCCTTGGTGCTTCGTTTGTTGACTGCACAGTAATATAGATATACATTCAACCCTCACATAGTTTAGGATTTTTGTCACACTGTATACTGTTCGTGTGTGTAAAGAATATATATCCAGTTAAAAAAAAAGTGTCTTAATTCAATGGTTGCTCGTCTTTCTCTTCCTTTGCCAGGCTACATCCACTACCAGCCGTCTAAGGACCGTGTGAGGCCCCACCTGCTGGAGATGCTGGTCCAGCTTCCTCCCAACTCCGTCACTGAGGTTACGGTGCAGTTTGAGAGGGCTCTGCTCAAGTGGACCGAATACACCCCTGATCCCAATCACGGTTTCTATGTTGGGTGAGCATGTCGGGTAGTTCATGAAGAGGATTCTGAATTAAGATGAACACCAGTTGTGCACGCCAATATAACATTTCTGAAATTGTAGGCTTATGATTTTGAAGGGCGTAACATTAGACTCGTTTGTTTGCTGCATTCAAACATACAATTTACCATTTGTTAAAATGTGTTTCATCCACGTCTAGGTCTTCAGTAATCAGCTCGCTTGTACCAAGCATTGTTGCCATGGATGTAAATAGCAGTCTGGAACGCCCTCTTTTCAGCAACTTGTAAGCATGGAGTTGTTTTGTCTTCAGAGGACAATGTCTTTTGTTGCTACTTATTCAAGTGTTGTTTTGAGAAACATATTTGTCCTGAAAGTTAAATGGTGAAATTTTCCAACTCTCTCTCCCCAGTTTTCCATGTAAGGAGGAGTCTAGCTACTTCGTGCGCATCTACACAGAGCCTCTGCTGGTCAACCTGCCGACTCCAGACTTCAGCATGCCTTATAATGTCATCTGCCTGACCTGCACAGTGGTCGCTGTGGGCTATGGCTCCCTCTACAACCTACTAACCCGGAGCTTTCAGATAGAAGAACCCAGCCCAGGATTAGCCAAGCGGATAGCCAACATTATCCGCAAGATGAGGGGTGTGCCGCCACTCTGAGGCTGGGCACGGATGCAAACTGGCTCTGTTTTCCGAAAGGAAGATTTCCTTTTGGTGAAACCACTGGCAGCCACGTGATATTCAGGGAAGAATTCAGAGTCAGGCACTGGTATGAATGTTTTTACAACAGTCTCCTTCAAATTTTTGTTTTAGGTGGAGGAACACAAGCTATTATTTTGAATATTAGGACCATTTCCTGTTTACGAAGGACAAAAATGTGGCTACTAAGAACATTTTATTGTTTAAGTGTAAGAAGCCAAAGTTGCACTTCATGCTGCGGAGGTAACGACACCAGGGTGATTTGGTTTGATTGTTTTTTTTTTTTTGTTGCGTGGATGTTTGAACCCTTAACTGCACTGCATCATAACATAATCAGAGTTCACTGATTCCTACATATGAGACTGAATTGGCCTCAAACTGTACCATGTAACCTTTGAGCTCAGATTGTAAAAGGTCAATCACTTTCTTCACCTGGGCATTGACCTCACCCCTACTTGAGGAACGAAAAAAAAGTGACGTGTTAAGTCAGAGTGACTCTGAATGTCTCATTTTATCAGAGATTTGTCATGGCAAGACAGGAATGAAGTTACTGAGTTACATAGTAATTCCAGCATTAAGATTAAACTATTAAAGTATTTTCTTTCTATTTATTAATTCCTGATGCTTTTGCATTATCTGACATTTTTTCAGTAATGTTTTCAGTAAATGTCTGAGGGGGAGAAACATGAAAACATAAAAATCGAATAGTGACCAAGCTGATATTTTTCTTATTTAGGCATGTCCGTGTGCAAACACATTACTTGTCTGGAACTACTTGTTCTGCAAAACAGGAAAGGGAAAGGAACTCATAATTGGATGCATGCTTAAATGCTAAATGCAGTTGTCTGCAGGTCTTGAAATTGAATTGCCTTGAGTATCAGTCTTAAAACATGTAACAATCTGTCTTTATAGAAATAACACACCATGAATTTGCTTTTAAAGTTTTTACTAAAGAATCATGTACTCACAGATTCTTTTTGTTTCCCCAAATACTGTGATAAAGTGTGCAGAATGTGAATGTTTGAAGAGGTACGGTGCAGGTGTGTGTGACAAAACATACCTTTTCTTTATTGCCTTTTCAATAAACCCAACACATTTTCATTGTGCTATTCTGATTAGTGTAAGATGGGATCCTGTTCTAAACTGCAGCGGAGCTGGAACCATATTACTTTCCACTGAGTGCCCACATTTTTATGTAAACAAACTTGGCCCCACTTCTGGCAGACTCCGAGAGCACACACACAGACGTCTCTGTATTTGGCTTGTCAGCGGTTCTCACCCCTGCATGTTTGGCAGCAGCGTGGAACAAAAACAAAGAAAAAAAAAAAGCACATTCCACATCAGTGATGCTCATATCTGGTCAGCCGAAAGCTGTTTTCTCTCCAAGCAAATAGGTATAAACGACCAGAGAACATGCGTAGCTCCGCTGGCTCAGTCTCCCGAGTGTGTTTTGCTAAAACTTATGCCCTCAGTGGCTTGTGAGTTCTCAGTGACAGCTTTTAGTTTATTTAGTAGGTATTTTATATCCCTGAAATGAAAACTTGTGACACTTTTGAAAATTATTAAACAAAATTTGGCTGTGTGTAAAAGGAACAATTTGAGCACAGTGTTGAAATTTTCATGCACCAAAAGTTCTTGGCCAGGCCTTTAAATAGTCTTGATTTTTGTCAGAAAGCACTTTCCATTCTTGGCACGGTTCACAGTTTGTTTTTACAGCCAAGCTCTTGTCTAAACAGCTCATAAAAACCACTTGTGAAACTCAAAGTCCTGTAACCAGCAACGTGATAAATGCGTGACACATTTCTAAGTTCTGGAAACGCAGTTATATTTACTGCCATACAAACCAAAACAAAATGTTTCATTTATTGCATAAGAAACATGTAAAAGTATGTCACAGTACATTTTTATCCACTTGGAAAATACAGCACTACTGATAATGTGCAAAAATACTTGAGTAATACTGCTGAAGTTGTAACTTGTTCAACAATACAAACATATGCTGTAGGTTTTTTGAAGAGTGCGAGTTGAACCCTGCCAAAGAATTCCTTGTGTCCTCGGATATCAAAGCCTTCTCAGATTGGGTTATGAGGGGAAATGGATTGAAAGCAGTTTAAAAAAATATTAAAATGTTTGTATGCATGTAAAGGAAAGCTACAGAAATTGACTTCATAACCATATTTCAGAAAAACACTTATTTACTAAACATCTAATTTTGTGAAAATCTGTTCTTAAATGTTTTACTAAAGTTTGCAAATATGAAAATGTGTCAAAAGCTAACATACATTTTTTTTTACGCTTTTTTGTACAAAAGAAATCAAATGCATATGTGTAGCTCAGTCACTAACTGTCCGATCAGCAGGGCTCGCTGCAGGCGTGGCCGCACGTTGTTCTGCAGCACTTCTGCTCTCCTGGACACTGACCGTCATGGTAGCAGTACTCGGCGCACATGGGGGTGCCCTGGGGCAAAGCGCAGCGACCTGGTTTCACTGACACGCCACAGACAAAAACACACTTAGTCACAGTTGTCATTAAGGATTGTCGTCACTTTGTCGTAATGAAACAAACAGATGTGGCCATTTCTGCCACTTGGTTGATATCCAACCTGTGTATGGAGCAATGCACTGATGTCCGCAGCCATTGTAGCAGCATTTTTCATTATTGGGGCAGTCCCTGTCCTTAGAGCAAAATTCAGCACAGATTCCTGTGCCCCAATGTCTGCGAGGACACACTCCTGGCTTTGCTGCAGGGAAAGACAAATCAACATACACAAAGTGGGTAAAAACAAAGGCTGGAGAATGATGCTTTAGGGTGGAAGGGACTTTCTGTGCCCTGTGGAATGTCCATGCTTGATTTCCACTCCAGTCATTGAGAAGGTTTAACCACGTAAGAGCTTGATAAAAATTTAAACATTGTGGCTTGTACTGAAAGCAGGAGGGACACAGACAGCTCCACAGTCAAAGACACAGCATTTGTGGTCAGCAGGACAGTCTTCATCACAAAAACACCCCTTATGTGATGGGACAACATTAAGACGCCGTGGGCAGTGGCCTGGTTTTGGAAGAATCACTGAGAGAAGGAGGCAATGAAGCAAAGAATGAAAAGCATCAGCTGTGGTTCCTGGGATCAGACTGATGAAGGTGTCTGGTTGCTAAACTGCAGGACAAACAGAAGAACTTTTCAAAAGGAAACAGCAGCAGATCAAACATTTAACGCAAATTACCAACTCAGTCAAACTCACCTCTAAAATTACGATCAGCCTCTGCAAAAGCAAATGCACCCAGTGCTAAGATCAGTGCAAAAACCCCAGACCACAGTTTCTCCATGTTAACTTGTTGCAGGCAAAAATGTACTTGTGTTTGAAAGAACGTCCCACTGCACAGTCTGCAGGCTGAGCATTCAGGACATTTGCTGGGTCCTTGTGCCTGTAGCGTTACATCCCCATGCACACACAATATACAAGTACAGCATATTTTGAAATAAACTATTGCAAAATTGCAAAAACAGATGCTGCACAGCAAGCAACAGCCTGTAATGAATTATGGATCAGGTGAAGTCTTCTAATAATGGGTTTATTTGTTTGCAAACTAAACCTAGTTACATCCAAAAAGTAATCAGAGTACTCAACGCGTTACAAACTGGCAACAAGGAGGGTGATATTATGGAAATATTGTATTAAATAGAGCTGCTTTAACCTGCTCTGAGGTTCACAACAGGAAAAGGAGTAAACATCAGACGGTTTTCGAGCATAAATAGCAACAAAATCGTTTTATGATCTTAGTGTTGCTGAGTGCAACGTATTTTCTATTTCCTCTCTTCTTTTAGTTATATTTTATTATGCTCTGTGCTATCACAGCTGTAAAGATAAAGTTTAAATGTTGTTTTGGAACAAGTAAAACAAAAAGCTTAAGATTATTTATAATATAAGACATTTACATTTTATATTTAACAGATACAATCCCAATGTGTATCGAAGAATGAATGTCAAATCTACACCTCATAAAGTAACTCACAACAGAGAGTGAAAGGAAAGAGCAACACATCAATCACTCGTTTCAGTCTTTGACTTTCACTGGATCTTCTAACTGTAGTTTTATCTCTAAAACTATAAAACAGAGATTGTGTTTCTACTTATGAACATTAATGAAGTTAGTAGAGTTTAACAAACTAAAATAATATGCGGTTTGATCCATTCTGCAACTCATCAAAACAAGTCAAGATAAATAGTTTTGAAGATGCTTTAGTAAAACAATGAACTTAAAATACTTATGTTAAATGGTTTATTCTTCTTCAGTGTAATACTACAACATGTGCAGCGTGTTACCGTATGTAAAAATACAGAAACAACAGTGATGAAATAACTAAAATATTCACCTTAGACATGTGTCCTATACTTTCCTCTGCTGCCATTTCTCTGTGAGAAAGACAACACGTTTATTTCATGTCCAAACCTCCGAAATCACTTTTTCTAATCAAAAAAGAGCTGAGTCAGCACCTGAAGGTGGATCTTCTCCTCTTTCCTCGCAACCTTCTGCGGATTTCACATCTTTCCTTTTGCCCTGCAGCATCTCCTCCAGCTCCATCTTTTCTTTTTCCCACCGCGGTGCTCAAATGTCACAGAGTTCAGCAGTTTCCACCCTGGACTGGATGTCTTTGTGGTAGAGCTCCTTCCAGAGTCGTTCTTTCTCTTTTTCCCTCCTTCTCTAAGCTCCGTGCCCTCTAAAGCCCTCTTCATTCTCCGAAAGCTCCTTCCTGACTCGGACAACAGTGTTTAGGGTTTTTCAGTTTGTTCTGTTTCAGAGCTGAATGTCTGTCACTCAGCTGGGCCAAAGTGTCCCCATGCGCCTGAGTGCGAGCTTCTCTCAATTTTCTTCCATGCTCTTCAACCTGATGGACACTTTCCACTGATAAGTAGTCCTACTGCTCTTTTTGAGCAGTAGGACAGAGATGATCAGCTCCTCTCTCTTCTTCTTCTTCTTCTCCTCCTCCTCTGCCGTCTCATGCTCTGTCTTCAGTCCCTCACAGGCTCCCCTGTCTTTTTTTCTCCTGAGGAAGGAGACACGCTTTAACAGAGCCGATGTCTTCCTCTCATTGTCCACTCTCCTCTTGGGCCTTCTGGAGGTCAGTCTTCACCTTTCTGTTGTCTCCCTCTATGATGGACAGTTGTTTCTGGAGGCAGTTGCTCTCTGTCTTGTTTCCAAATCGACCATGTCCATGGTCTGTGATGGTTTGAAAATGAGCCATGATGAGCCAAGATGAATAGACATAAATCTTGTAAAAGGTAAATCTAGATTATTTCCTCCAAGACAAAATTTCTTTGTTCTGAATCACTAAAAACGGAGGTTCTCAGCTCAGATGACGAAGACAGTTCACATTCTAGAAGTGATTTGTCATCATTGTTTCCATCACAACAGGAACCAAACATTCATCTGGACAAGAAGAATTTTTCAATAGTTCTTCTGTCAATCATCAAGTTCAGCAACATGAATCACTTTTACGGCTTGTTTAAAGTTCAGTCTCAAAGAAACAGACAGCGTCAACAGTCTCCTGCTGTTAACACCATTATCACCAACAAACATGTGATCGCTTCTGAGTCTCTTCTTTTTGTTTGAAGGATTGTAATGCACAAGTACATGCAAAAATATCCCAGTGACGTGATTGTTACAAGGCTTTGGGCTGATGCATATGGAAGCACCTGAATATCTTAACCCATACAGTATATATCCAACAGTGTGTTAACTTATAAATAAATGAAACCTTATACCTAAAACGTCAGATTATAGATTAGTGAGTCACACTATACTGTACATAATGCTCATATGCTCACAACACAAGAAAGGAAATGATTTTCTTTATCGGCCATTTAAATCATAAGTGACTTTCCAAATTCTCCACAGCAGCTAATTGGCTCGTTAACAGCGGCTACGGAGCCACTTTATGGCTGTTGTTAAAAGTCTCTCATTAGTCGGCGTGTTGTTTGCCTTCACTACACAAACAGATGCATGCAAGTTTTAACACTTCAGCCTTAACCCACGAGAGTCAGAGCATCAGTAGCTGCACCTCGGACATTTCTCAATATTGTTGTTTTTGTTTTATTAATGACATGGAAATCATGTTGGTGAATGTGGTACAAACCCCCTCCTCTAGAAAATTCGTAATAAAGAGTACAATGTAAAGAAAAAGAGAACACAAGGGTTTGCAAATCATTTATAAACTTCTTTATATGGAATTATTTAATTTGACTTTGTTTTTGAATTTGATGCTAGTAACATTGTTTGTTGTATTTTTCACTTTATAATGCTCCAAATGTTTCCCAGATGGGCCATGCTGTTGTAATACCCGCAGTAATCGGGGAGCTATTACAGCAGCCAGAACATCTGCAGGCTGGTTACACTGTAGTTATGCAAACATGGTGTATGTAGGTAAGTCGGTTTAATTAATCTTCTCTGTTTTGTGAAACGTTCATTTATATTATCAAACTACAAATGACTTAATTCCCCATATTCATATACAGAGATCTTAGTCTAGAAGTGAAATCAGCAACAACTTTTCCTCAACATACAGTAGAGCTTGTTTTTGCAATGTTTTTTTAAATAAATCTTAACTTACAAACTGTACTTAAGTAAAAGTACAAATGGAAAAATAGAATATGTTCTAATAAAAATACTGTCCCTTGTTGTGGACCAGTGCACCTGATTTCATGTCTTGCTAGTCATTTTCATTACAAAAAGGCATTTTATGAAATATGTAGTCAGTAATGTAACTGTACAGTGCAACACAACTTTAATTAGGACTATAGTGCAGAAAATGTGCAGATATTTCTTTGTAAATGTAGTGGAGAGTCAATTCAGTCATAATTAGATCTACTTAAGTACAAATATGCGAAAAATGTACTCATGTACTGTACTTTTACAGTACAAAAGTATTTGTACTCCATACTTTCCATCACTTCTGTTCTATCACTGGATTAGGAAATAGTTGAATTTAGGGATTTGTATTAACAGCCCAAATTTTCACCCAACATTGTCTGTCACATTCACGTATTATTGACAAGATATTACACTTCCTGTGTGGCTTCTTCAAAACAAAAGCCAGCTGGCGTTTAGACAGATGAATGCTTTAATCTGAAAGAGCATCAACAGGAAATGTTCCATTTAGTTAATGTCAGCACTTTCCTGACATGGTACAAGGTGAACAGAAGTGGCTGAAGATTTTACTGCAGTGCAGCTATGTCAAAGTGTGTGAGCATGTCAGCAGCCACATCGTGTCAATTTTTCTGTGAACAGCGGGATGTTAAATTGCACATAACCTATGAGATAACCCTGTTATCTTCAGAGGAGTTTATCCAAATGCAAATGCCTGAATGGTGAGTAAGGACAATGTGATTAATTTAGAAAATAGCTGAAAAAAAGCCTAAACCATCATCAACACCAGATAATACATTTCAAACGCGTCCAGTATTTATAAAAATCTGTAAATGGATCCCTGTAAGTCTTTGTAACTGCACCTTTAAAGTCATCAATCCTAAAAACGTAAACTTCGGTTTAGACATTTTGGTTCACAGTATGTCACAGTCTGAGTCACTGGTTTAGTGTCAGCCACCTATTCACATAACAGACAGGAATAAAGATCAAAACATTGTTACTGAGAGGTGAACGATTAGATTTTATGAAGCCTGTGGTTCACTGTTTGTCCAGATATTTAGTTTTTACTCTCCACCACAATATTTCTGAAAAGCCACGTAATTAGAGCCTTTAAATTGTGGATCCTGCCTCTCAAACCCTTTCAGGCAAATCAGTTCTATTTAGATGTGCGATTAAACTGTTGCTCTTTCAAGTGAAGACAAATTATAATTATGATGATGACAGCATTACACGCGGGACTCTGCTATATCTCTCTGTCACCCCCTGACAGACGTATCGACTGTCTGAAAATCCAGCGACACCAGGTTTTATGATGTTTACTGGAACTGATATCAGTAAACTGCATTAAATAATTTACTGAAAATAGTCAATAGTGACTCAGACATTTTAACAAGCTGCCTTGTGTTTAACTGCACGACTAAATTTTTGTGGACTTTTTTAAGAGCTGTTGTAATCTGTGAGGATCTTTAAGTACCAGTGTCTTTCTAATTTTTCCAGCTGACAAATATCTGATATATTTCCTTTATCAGTCTGTAAAGCTGGGTTTTATGCAATATGCTTACATGTACTGTACTGGACAATAATATTTAATAAATCCGGTCACCCTCTCATAAAAACTGCCCTTCTTTCAGCTTGACTTTGATAAACAAAGCGACTTGGCATCGGTGCTTATATATATTGCCCCATTCAGTCCTTGTTGACTCAGCACTGCTCTCATATAGAGTGGCATACTGTATGTCTCTGCTTGTTCCCTCTCACTCTTTTCTTCTTTTATCTGCTGGAGATGAAATCAGACTTCTGTCCTTATCGGCAATGAAAAACAAGACTGCACCCACAAGCTACGATAAAAGGGATAGAAATTAATGAGATAGTCTGCACAATCACATTTTGTTTTGCATGAGGCAGCACACAGCTTTGCATGTATTAGATTTCAGTCTGGGCCCCCTCTCCTGTGAGTCTGCGCTGCCTCGGTCTCTCCAGCCTGATTCTGGGGTGTCTGTGCACACAGCCAGTATCAGGCTGTAAACATGTTGTGTTTAACTGACATTTGTGGGTTTAGTGTGGGAAGCAGCAGTTTTCAGGAGGATAGTTTCATTCAGAGTAGTTGTACTGGCAACCATTCACAGGGAGGTATGTGCATTATTATGACTAACAGGAACGCTAATTATAGAAAGAGCTGCTGCTGTAGATTCATCTTCTGAATGTAAGGATTCAGTGACGGGAGGAGGCGCAAAATCCAGCGGTGAAAGCAATATTCAGATGTTACTGGGTGTTATTAAGCAAAAATAATAATTCTAGCATCTAGCATTTTAATCTAAAATGTACATTAAATGTATCCAGCACAATGGAAATGATTAATAATGTTATACGTTTTATTATTTATATTTCCTTTTTATTTATAAGATTGTACCACCAGTGCAGTGACATGTACGTCACAATTTAAAATGTTTTCGTTGTTTGAAATGGGAGCAATAGGTAATTAAATGTGCAACGATATATCATTTTAGAAACTGATGCTGTGTTTTGTGTGTAAAATCCTGCACTGTGAGATGCCAAGATGCTGTGGTGAAGGGGGAGTCTGGAAATAACCTCACAGAGTCCTTGTGATTAAATAGAAGAGATGCACACACAGTAATTATGTGGTTTGTTTTGAACTCAGACTATAAAAAGTTGTTTTTATGGGACCAACTTTGTGGCCGCTCTTTGAAGACGCCTGTAACCGTGCGCTTTAGCCATAATGTCTTTACTGGAGGCTCCCAGAAAAACACCAGGGCCCCCACTGCAGGTGCATTACCACTCACAGCCTCTGGGTGGGGGTCTCCACTTTGAGATCTCACCATCTCTTTTCAGGCTTCCACCAATCTCCACATAATTGCTCCAGCAAAAGAAGCAAAAGAAAAAGTTTTTCATTAAAGCAATACTGTAGATTACACTCTTAGATATTTGAAGTGGAGTATTTGGGTGATTATATATAGTTGTTATCTATCCAAACAGGTGATAATGGGTCGACTTCTGGTGAAAATCTGATCTTTTTAAAAAAATATGTCTTTGTAGTGTGTCTGTCAGATGTTGCAATGTAGTGTAACTATGTAAATGTATTCCGTGTGGCTTTGATTTGATTGACAGGTATCCCCCAAACCCTCAAACAAGGGGATGGAGAGGTTTATTATACAGGGTACAGTGAGCAGTGAGCAGTAGATTTATCCCCAGGAGTAGAAAGGCCATGAAATTTACATGTCCAGCTGCTCTGCTTATGGCACGTTCAACAGCCAGTGGGATCGGAGCTGTGGGTGATCTAAGATCTGTTGTTATTCTCATTCACACTGCACTCATACAGCACTTTTGTGCTTCACACTGCTTCTCATTCAGCCATTCACACTCACACACACACTCACACACACTGATGGCCTAAACTCACCGGGAGAAACTAAGTTGGGGTTCAGTGTCTTGCTCAAGGACAGTGTGACATGTGACCAGAGAAGCCGTAATCTAACCAACAACTGCAGGATCGGTGGTTAACTGCTCCACCCTCCGAGTACATGTGCAAACAAACAAGGTTATGGTATTTTCCTAATTTAACGTTTCCCCAATGTCTCTTTTTCCTCCCGTCCTTGGGAATTCAATCATGGCACAATGTCGCTGGGAAGCTTTCCTCGATGTAATCATGTAACAAGGCTCGGCTAGTCCGTGTTATTGCGTGTCCTTGAAATGATGTAGATGCTATCAGTTTCAGCACTGGCTGTGAATGTTGAACATGTGAATGAGATGAAAAGAAGATGGTTCAGTACAACTGTAAGTGAACATTAGAGTAGATAAGGTGAGGAAGAGTGAGGTGATAAGGTGAGGTGAAGAGTTTTGGGAACTACTGAGAGCTTGAACTAAAGGTAATCTGTCAGCTGTTGTGGCCTTTTGTACTTTTCACTGACGTCTCCAACGATGGGCTTATAGTTTGAAAATAATGATGAATAATATGCACAATGGAACGGGAACATATGGCTCACTTGAAATAAATACGCATTGGGGCGTACTAATAGTAGGTGCGGTCTCTGATTTCCATAATGTACGTGTTGAGTGATACTTTAAAGATCCAAGCAAATAATTAATTTGAAAATATGAGAAAAATGGCTCCCCACATATTTAGGAGATATCAGTGTTTCTGCTTGGGAAAATGGGTGCAGTGCTGTGGAAACAGAGCACAGGTTGTATAGGATTCCTGTGCTGCTGTAACAAAAATCTTTCTGGCCAAAGTCATATGACAAACATGATGAATGGGCATAATTCCCCACCTCCTGCTCATATTGTTTCCAATCTGAGCCAAAACAAGTCTCAACCTGACCTCACATTGATGTTGACCTCAAGGCCACACCTGCTTGAACTCCCATAGTCAATCATGTGTTACATTGTGCATTAACCTGCCATTGACCTCTCTATGCTAAACCCAATTGCCTTATTATCTCCACTGTAATGTTCTTCTCTTAGTTATCTTTCTGCGACTGAATCAGATTTTGTGTCCCTCGTTACCCTTAGGCAAAAAAAAATGTCTCAAGTGACTGGTGGGTACTACTGTTAAGGGATGTGAGGGTGGGGGTGGGGTGAGGGGGGGTCTTCTCATCTAAATCTCAAAAAATGTGATCAGAGGTAAAAGCTGAATAAGTAAAGAGGACAGAGGACGTTTTTTCTGCTGCAGGAAAGGAAGGTTTTATGCTAGCTGAAGGAAAAAGCCATTACTGTTATTTTCCCATTAGAAATTATGGTTTTTTTTGGTTTTGTTTTTTGTGGAAAATCATCTTTTGACACCTGACACTTTTAATGTCTCTAATTATCGCTTTCTGGATTGAGCGGTTATTACTTTTATTATCTCAGCTAATACGCTTGACCGATGCTCCCACAAACATGTCTACTTATCCTGCTAATACAGAGAATAATGATAATCCTGTGATAATGTTTTGAAGTCAAAATAATGCAAATGCCTCTAATGATGAAGCATGCTCAAAAATCCCTCCCTATCATCCCATTGTCTCCCATGGCGGAGGAGCTGGCCCCAGGGCCCCATGGGAAATCTGTAATGTATTCAGCCAGGCCTTGAGAGTAAAATGAAAACAAATGTAGTGTAATAAAGGAGAGAAGATGAAGCGATTCTGTGATGATGCTCTCCACCAGCCTTATAAATCAAAATAAAAGTGGAGCAGGTCATATGTGCCCCCACCCTTAGTGGATACACACACATACATATACATGTAAGAAATATATATAAATATATATATATATCCGCATGCACACATACACACACATAAATATGGAGTGAAGAAGATGAAGACTCAGGAAGACGCAAGGAATACATCTGTATACAATCTGATATTTGTAGTAGCATATTGCATTTATTGCGTTTATATATTTTTATGCACAACGGTTTTTTCTCTCATTTTTTCAAAATGTTTCCTAAACAGACATTTCCTAACCTTTGTAACATTTTAAAATGAAGCAGTGTTTGTTTCTTATCATATCAGCACATGTGTGTTGAGTAAAAACAGGCAAGCAACGAAACATATTTGCGATTGCTTTGTGTTTTCCTGTATTATTGGAATAATCTTTAGAGGCCTGCCGATGTAAAATAGTCAAGCAAATCACAAGGAAAAGAAAGATTAAAAGGAAAACCTGTGAAAATTTTGTTTGCTTTCTTGTGCTGTTCATTATCTCATGACCCCTCAAACTCACCTTGTGACTTATTGATTTTTTGGTCAATCTTTATTCTGGAAAAACACTATTACTGGACATATAAAGTCTCAAGTGAAGGAAGTTGCAGTACCACCACCTCCCTATAGGGGCCGCTGTGGCGTCAGTGTATTTAGTGAGAGTCTGGTCTCAGACAGAGAAGCTGTGGGCTTGATGATGGTGGTGCCATACATCATTATACACAAAATCACCCCCCCAACCCCCTACAAAAAAAAAAAAAGAAAAGAAAAAAAAGAAAAACTAAACTAAAAAAATTTCAAACAGCTGGTTGTCTTGGCCCAGATTTGGAGCAGGAAATTGAGGACTCGTTCACTGACAGGGGAATTAGGGTTGATTTGAAAATTGTCTCCCTCACAAACGTGTGTTTGAATGTGCGAAGGTTTGAGGGTCAATAAGAAGAAGATAGACGAGCCTTTTTTCTATAGGATACTGATGAATTAGCATCTAGTTGTGAAATACTGTACACTCCCTTTGGTCCTTTTCAAACCTGCAAACTTTGACGGCGGATTTGAGACTTTCTTTGACAAGGTGGCTGCTTATTACACAGATAGAGAATAGTAAACAGAGAGTATAATAAATAATTGATGCCTAATAAGTTGAGGGAGAGCGCACTAGGGCACCTTTTTTATTTTCAGGCCAAGAATAGAGAAAGGCTCCTGAGTTGTTTATTTCCTCCTTCCTTTCTTTCTTTTCATGTCCTTCTCATTTTACGAGCCATGAGTCAACACAGCACACGTAAATGATATTTTGACACAGAGAGCCATGAATAATGCATTTGAATTTACTTTTATGCCAGAGTTAGACCCCTCTCAGCACCCTTTCTCTCCCTCCTTCTTCTCCACTTGGTTCCCCCCATTGCACCCCTCCTTTCAATCCCTAACCTCTTATTCTTTTTTCCCTCTTCGTCTCTTCACTATTCATCCTCATCAGAGTTAAACCTCATTTCTCCTCTTTGTGCCCCTCCCTCCTGTTCTCCTCTTCTTCCTCCTACACCTTCATCAGATAGCAGAGAGGAAACAGAATCAGATTCCAGATTTCAGACCTGAAATCTCCGGTGTTTTTTCACCCAGGTCTTATTTACTGATATATTTTTATAATTATGAGATCAGGAATTAGGACACACACACAGGCAAGATATTTGTGCAAATGTTACAGAAGATTGAGCTACAGTCTTACTCGTGTATTTAGTTCAGATCAGTGATCTATAATGAGGTTAATAAAGCAAGAGATTTAAAAAAGGAGGAATGTGAAGGAAGACCAGTTTGGATTGGACATTTGGTTTATTTTTAAGGAATCACCCGTATCATTAAAAATCTTTTTACATGCATTGTTTTACCCTAATGAAAGCAGTGAAGTCAGCTTGGCCCTGATGAAGCCAACAGCATCCATTGATTCAGGGTCTAAATTAATCATCCATAACTTGATCTGCTGATCTGTCATCAGATGTTGGCATACTGCACAATCAGCGACAATTATTCTTCCCTGCCACATCACTGATGTTTAGGCTCGGGGAGACAGTCGAGGAAATTAAAAACATTTATCCTGCTGCTAAATAACTCACTCGTGGTCATGATGAAAAGTGGAAATGGAGCCAGATAATGTCCAGCGTGCTCTGACCATCTCATGGCTGTTTCTGCTCATCATCGGGAATTATTCTCACCTTTGGGCCAGTAATGCAGATCAGGGTCGGTCTTGCAGGATTTTCAACGAGAATAAATACAAAGAGCTTTACTTTTCTTATTTAAACACATTGTGTTTAGCAACTAATAAGACTTTCTATAGTGATATGATGCAGGACACATTAACAGAAATATTTTAAATAATAGAAGAAGTGAGAAGTTTTTTTATTTATCTTTATTATATTTGTACCTTCCCTGTGTTTGTAGGAGTGAAGATTCTCAGTCATCCAGGTTTGTTTATCCGAGTTTGACTCCTGTCAACTGGACTTCTTTCTCTTTGGTTAGAAACGTTTTGCTAATTATCCAAGTAGCTTCTTCAGTCTGAATTAAAGTGTCCCGGGAACCCAGTTATATCCTCCAGAGTAGGTTTTGTTCCACCCTGGTCTGAATATGCTCATTAACGTGGAAGGTGGGATAGGTGGCGATAATGACCCTAACCCCCTAAACCCTGAAGATGGGGATGGTTAGGTGCGGCCCTCTTGGTGGATGTGTGAAGTGGTCTTAATCTTCCTGGGGATGGATGAAGGGCAGCATAAAAAACAGGAGGCTGGTTGTGCTGGAGGCCTCGTCCTCTGTTGAGCGAAGGATTCTCCACGTGAACATAAATGGGTTCAGGTACCCTTCTATCATTCCATCAGGTTTCTCTGTCCAAAATGTGAACATGGTCGCCCTCAAACAAGCGTCCTTGTCCTTCAGGTGTAGGTGGACTGCTGATTCTGGTCTGGATACTGTACACTGGGTTGGTCTTCTTGTGTTTGCTTGTTCGGTCTTTTGGGTGGACGAGTCTTCGTCTCAGCGTGTTGGGGGTTTGATGTGACAGGTATGTGGTGTTTTCTGAACATCTTTTGAGCTTCTCTGACACGTCAGCTCACCTCTGTATTTTATCCTTTTACATTTTTATTTTTGCATCATTTCCGTCGTCATTCCTGCCATTTTACCCAGAATTATTCAAAAAATCCAGTTCTCAGGGACTATCCAGGCACTTCAGATAAAATCTTATCTCAGGAACCAGAGGCTAAATGTATATTGATGTAAAAGTCTTTGACCAAAAAAAAAATTTAGTTTGGGAACCCCTGATCCAGACCATAATCCAGAAGGTGTTACCAGCCGCAGTCTGCAGCCTATAATCGACTTACTTTACACTTTTGAGTAATACAGTCCTCATCCCTCTGGTGTGAAATCCCTCTGCTGAGAAGTGGCACTGCAGGATACATGGATGAATAATCTGCATCTTCGTCACCGTCCACAGAGTGGTTCTTCATTCATAATTTACAGCACCCCCCATTACATCTAATAAAATCCACTGACCTGAAAATACAGAGGGACTGAGCACCTTCAACGACGGCATTCACACTGTCTGTCTGTCCTGTATGTCGATGGCAAACATCCATAACTCCATAATGTTAACTCCATAATATTGGAAAGTGGGATCTGATTTTTGTTGTCCACATGACAGCGACTAGGTTTAAACACAGATGTCTTATAGCGCAGACATAACCTCAAATATAAAGCATATTTATTCCTAATAAAGATATGCAGGAAGTTTAATTGAATGTTTCACAGCAAGATGCACAATTATTAAGCAAAAAAAGATGTCATAAAATGTTTTATTAATCCAGTAAACTTAGACTAAAGACCACATGCTGGGATGTATTATAAGCGAGAGGACACCAGAGAGTGTTTTTTATTAAAACAACCATAGTGTATTTTACAATATGCATGCGTCCGTGCAATAATGGGAACTCTGATATATTAAATGCATTTGTATAAAGCCCTTTTTCTTCCTGATATAACCCAAGGAACTGCTTTTTCCCAATGGTATTTGAAAACTGCAAAGACACAACATTTCCAGTTACATTTATTTAAATTATGTTTGTGTGCATGTGTGTGTGTGTGTGACTCCACTGCAGATTTAATGGTATGTTTCCTTCTGGCCATACATTTTCCTGAGCTCAACCTTTTATTGTAGGCACCCTTTTGTTCTACTGTATGATTGGATTATGACAAACAATGGAAAAAGCTTAGCCAACTATAACAAGTAAATAGTAAATGAATGCATCCACCTGTTCCCATAATGCATTGCCCTGCACTGAACCTTTCTATTTATTCATAGCTGGTAGTGGTTTGAGTTATTTAATAGACTTTTAACATATTTTTTTTTAAATAAACTTACATTGCTAGTTTCTTCACCTAAACAGGTTCAACTTTCCCTTTTGTTTCCTGTAACACACAGTCTGTTCTCACATTAAATATATACGCTGTTTAATCACAGCTAAATGCATTAGTCACCCTGTGGGCCCGAGGCGATGACTGTGTTCACAGCGCATCATTTGCTATGATATCTAAAGCCACCATATCCCTTTGAGCTAGATTCACTGGAGTGCATTGTTGCAGTTAAGTGCATATTTAAGGGGACTTTCTAGCTTCTTCTACGTAGTTATTCACATCAAGTCTTTCAGAGATAAGCTGGTCTCAGAGCAGTTTAAGAACTTCCAACCCCTCCTTCCTTCAAACGAGTTAAAAAGTGGAGCAAAAAGAGAAAGCTCCAGCCTTGTCAACACTGTACCCATCCTGCATCAGCATGAAAATCAGGGTATATTGAGAACCTCAGTGTGACTTCAGTGCACCACATGAGTCATCTGGGATTATGAGTCATGTTCTACCTCAATACAACAACAGCCCCGGCTTTACCACACACCTACAGAGAGGGAAACTTTTCACAGACACAAGTTACCACCTCAGCATGGCTGCGACTGCAAATGGCACAATAAAACTGGGACAATCACTTTTTCTAGCACAGTTTAATAGATGTGTATTAGTTCATATTTAAACTGACATTAGAGGATAAACCATCATCTCCACGGTGGTGGTGGTGAAATGGTGACAAATAGGAAAACATTGACCTTTAAAACTTTGCAGTACTTTTAAAACCTAAGTGTAGAATGTTTGCACTGCGTTTAAAGTTGCTGGCTTCTGATTATTAATAATCAGGCAGATGGATACTGTAGGTGCTAGAGATGGATTGTTTAGATATAGAGCAAGGCATCTGAGGGCCTGAATGGGATTGTTGTTGTTAGCAACATATCAGCTAATTCATTCTAACTGTGATTGTGCATTGACAAATGTGCAAACACTTAAAAGTGAACACGCAGAAACCCAGACCCTCGACTCAGGCATAATCAAGTAAACTTCATCTGAATTTGCAACCTCTCTTTGAAATGGAAGCATCTGTGCCATTATAGGAAAATAATTGTGGCCACTTTCATCCCCCGCACAATTAGACTCTCTTCTGTGAAGTCGTCAGTCAGATAAAGGACAAGAGCAGAAAGAACCTTTGTCACTTTAATAATTCCTCTGAGTTTTTCTGGAGTGGAACAAGTTCCCCACAGTGAAACGTCAACAACTCGATGTGCCCTCCGGATCTCATTTGACATCATTAATGTTCTTTAGGTTAATGGTGTGACACGGCGAACCTGTGCTGTATGTTAGTGCACACTGCTTCTTATGGCCCCGTGCTGAAGATATTCCAAACGCAGAACCAGCTTTAGAAAAAACCTACATATAAGCACAAGTAAAATACAATACATAGTAATATCTGAGTATAATCACCATTAGTATATCTACAAGTTATCGACAGAGGTTTATAATGTACAACGCACAGTGCACCATGTTATACGATCTGTTTAACCTTTGTTGTCTCTCTCCCTCTCTCTCTCACACACCCACACACACACGGTTTGTGGCTTGATAAATGTGTCAAACTGTGTCATTTGGTGGAGTTATTGTATCATGTGACTTGTCTTTTTTATAAAAGCTTTTCTAATCAAAACTATATATTCCCTGAATCATACGGACATTTATTCAAGTATTGGACTTCATCTGATCAACTATCACTTTATACGTCTACTTACAGCTACCAGTTATTTGTCAGATAAACATTTTGTTTATATTTACATGAAGAAAAAACAAGCAATGTTTCATATTTTATCACTTTATTTTTGGTAGTCTTGGCATTGGTAAACCACTCAACAGCACACACAGTCCTGAAGAGGACTTCAATTATAGGCATCTGTACAGTAGTACTACAAATAGTAATATTAATACAATAGCAGAATATATGCTAAACAATTCTGGTATTTTGCTTTAATACTTATAAAATATGTGTCTAATAATATGCTTGTAATATTTTGATTGCAGGTCATTCATTCGTAGGGTTTTTATATTGTCATAATGGTGATTTTTAGTTATGTAAAAAAATATTCAAACATCCTGCATGTGCCCGACTTTTGCTTTTTTGCTCTAATCACAGATAAAAGCGTCTTCGTGTGCAGCAGTTGATCTTTGGTGCACACAGTCACCCTCTGCAGTGAAGCTCTGTGAACCGCAGCTACAGTTTGACTTCCCCCATCCCCCCACGCCTCTCAATAAAACTGATTTGCTTTGGCATGTATTGTTTTGGAAAATAAATCAGTTGACCCTTTCCACTTCATGCACTCGTGACATCATTTGTTTCCCCTCTTAACTCAATTATTGTCTCTCAGTTCATCTGTAGGGCAACGGTGACCTGTAGCTACAGTACACAGGCCCTTTCCCTCTCTGCAGCATCACAGAAAGCACTAGGAAATGGTTACGCCTTGAGCTTGTAACTTTGTCAAAGTTAAATACAAGAGAGAATATTATCCGCCTTATTTTTCTGTCACCCAATCCTCTTTTTCCCGCCTTGAAAATAAGCTTTAAGGTAATTGTGTCATTGTGTCATAAGCCAAAGGAAAAATGGTAATCCATTAAATTGTATTCCATGTTCTCTGTTTCTTTTGTAGTGCAGAGCGACGCCACAGGATTTTGGAAAGGTGAATTATGAATAATTGCCTTTGATCCAGAAAGCCTGACAAGTAATAACATTTAATGCTATAGCTGATCAATGAAACTGAGGCTTTGTGTTTTTTTATGTTCAAAAAAATCAGTAAGTCAGAAGGTGCCAGCTCGCTTGTTATCATATTCACAAAGGGAAATTGTAATTTACACCTGTTATATTTCCACAAGTTGTTAAGCTGACTTTAGTTTACCTAACTTTCAACCTTTACTGCAAGTTCATCAGCAGCCGACTGTTTGGATGCAAAACATCATTCGTGGTGAATAATTTAGTTTTAATCGCCAGAAGGGCCAGATGTTATTGAACACACACATTTGAAAAGGTCTTTGTTGTGTCAATTAGTTGATTAAGTATCATCTACTTCCCTGTTGCGGCAGGAAACCTGATCTGCCCCTGCAGACGGATTCGTATTACAGGGGCAGAGTGGGAGCTAGAGACATTTTCAATTACATGTCAGCATATTTGACTGACAGTCAGACACCATTTGATCAGGCTTTTACTTTAATTGCTTGCATTTCATTACGTATAATCATTTATGGTGGAATTTAATCAGTGAGGATTTAGCAGGCTATGCAGACTCACAAAAGGCAAACGGCAGACTATGTTCAATTAAAGTATGTGAGGTTTTAGAAAACCTCATCATCAGGGTTAATTTGACTCTAAAAGCCAACAACATGTTGCTGTTTAATTAGGGCGGACTGAATTCGGCATTTTTAGATTTGCGCACAGAGGTCAGTAAGTGTACACACAAATGAACACTCGTCAACATCAAGCAACCGAACGAAATAAATCTTCAGCTATTAACAGCAACAACTTACATACTGCGCCTGACCTCCTGAATTTGACTCTGACCTCTGACAATTTAAAGTGTTTCAAAGACACTTGAAATCCTTTCAGAAAACAGAAAACTATTTCTTCCCACACAAAATACTTTCTTCCTACACAACATCTCTAGGATGCCTACTGTAGACACAATCGTTTGCAGAAAGGAGGACAACAGCGGTGAAACTCCAAGACACAAAAAAAAAAATCAGAGAGCGAGCAAACAATCACGAGCGGGTCGGAGGAAAGAGAAAAGGAGAGAGTTTCAGACTAAAAACTAAAGGACGACACAGAGGAAGCTCTGAGCCTCTTCTCAGCAGGAAGTCTTCATCCTCCTAAATATTTAGCAAGCACCTGATTCTCAGCTGATGTTCCAGGCCTGGTCATATTAGGTCAGAACATCACAAGACCCGGTCCTCCGCCACCCGCCTGAAGGATACACTTCAGGAGCTCGTCTCTTTTTCCGTCAGTCTCAGGTTCATCTGCAGGGAGGAAATCATTTGGAGACACAGATTATCCCTGCAACTGGTGGCAGATATGTCACGTGGATTTATTGCTTATCAAATACATTTCAATCCAAAATATGACAAAAACACCAGCACAGTAAAAACATATTCTGATTTGCACACACAGTTATTAAAGTGTGCATGTTTTGAAAGGGATTATACGAAAAATGCAGCCACACTCTATGGCGAAAGATGACTGACTTTTAATTAGTCATCCAAACTACTTGAAACCCATTTTTTTTCTAACTTAACCATAGTGTAGTGTGTTGTACTGAGGAATGGAGATAATTTGGGGTTTTTATACTTGTGGAGATGCAACTTGTCTTTCTAGAAACAGAGCATCCCACAAACACATGGAACCGTTTTGATCTGAACTTCTTTCCAAAGTAGTAGTCATGACAAAAATACAGAAATAAATAACTGTGCTGTGTGGCCCAGCCAAAGTAAGTGGGACACACAGTCAATGAAGGTTCACAATGTAAAACTAATAAAGCTTTTCCTGAGCATCACAAATCCTGCAAGTTGACACTTTAATTTATTACCATTTGATTCATTGGGTTAATTACTGTTAAAAAAAGTCTGGATGATCTGTATTATGGTTGTATTTTATTCCCATGCATAGTTGCGTAAACCTGAGGACACACAGGATGGAGGCCACTAGTGCATGTTCTATGAGACCAAAAAAAAAAAAAAAGATGCTTGATGATCATCTGAAAAAAAAATTAATTGGGATTTTCTTCTGTCTCTATGCAGTGAGCAACTTTCACAAAATTGAACTGGCACCATGTGTTAGTTCAATGTCACGTTCTAATAAAACATCCGTGCAGCAAATCCGTGACGAACAGCCGTGCTAGTAAAACGGCAACGTGGGCGTGTTGTTCAGCCAGTTCACCACTTTGGTCCCAACTAAAATACTTCAAAGCAAATCCTTCTGACTCTGATAAACCCCCTTTGTACAACCACGGAAATTATATATGTTTTTTAATAATTATTGATACATTTGGCTCAAATTGAACTCAAACATTGAGAATATCATTAATAACAAAAATAACAATTATATAGATTTGCAGTATATAGGACTTTTCCCCAAAGCAACAAAGCACGTAAAAATATATGTCAATACAGTTCAAAGACAAGTAAATGTAAAAATGTAAAACTAAGCTTTCCTCAGAAAATAATACTGATACTTTTTTTTTTTAGAATGATGACGTCAGCATTGAGTTAACTCGAAGCCACGGCCGGCCCGAAGAGTTCATCGCCTCTGTTCCAGGTGATCCTGACGACAGAGGTTCACAGGCAGGAAGAAAGCAGAGAGCAGGTAGCAGGTGGCAAAAGTCTTTAGCATGAAAGACAACACAACAATGTGGCAAGGAGCAGGTGGAGCTGGCAGGGCTAAAAGATGGAAACAGGTGTGTGAGTGGGCAGAGACTCTCAGGGGCCGCTGCACATCAGGTGGGTGTGGGAGGAAGGAAACAGGGACCTGTGGGAAAGACTGGGGGCACCTGGTGGGTGGATGGAGAATGGCAGGAATCCGACAGGATGGCCAAAATAAACTGGGCTTAATGCAGCCCCAAATGACACCGAGATGACTTTCAGTCAAATGTTCAGCGTTTATCTCCACAACAAGTTGGTCTCACCATCAGAACCACGCTGCATTTGGCTTTTAATGTCCCCTCACCGTGAGACAGTAATGCACAG
Source organism: Channa striata (assembly GCA_033026295.1). Lineage (NCBI taxonomy): Eukaryota > Metazoa > Chordata > Actinopteri > Anabantiformes > Channidae > Channa > Channa striata. The sequence continues at coordinate 10,779,227 of CM065172.1, read as the reverse complement.
ACCTTGTCGTCCCAGCGCAAATCCTTTCACTTTGGACCCAAACGTCACAAACGATCCAAACAGCAGGAGACGCCTGTAAATAAAACCTCAGCTTTGACGGCTTTCGTTGTGTCTCAGTGGAAAATGGGGAAAGCCGAGAGACAGCTTCAGTCACCCAACACGCACACAGCAAATGTTTGTGGGCGTTTACCCAGCAGATGGACATCCTGATCTAGATTATAATCAGGTTATCCAGAGAGAAGAGGGACAGCTCATCACTAATGAGCGTGTCATTTTCATAAACTTGTGACATGCGCCTTTAGTTGCCTTATTGAGGAATGCACAGTGTCAAACTCAGAGTGAGAAGACAAGAGTCATCGTGAAAACAACCAAACGTGATTCATAAGCGTAGCAGAGAAACCATTTGTTTTTTTTTCATAAAAACTGCCGCTCTGAGTGCTGTTAATGCTTTGTTTATCAGTTTGTTCTTGTTGCCAGACAGTGTTCAGCAGCATCCTCTGGGGCTTGTCTGCAGTCAAACAGGCTTTCTGCTCCCTTTCTCTGTTTTCTGTCAGTTTTAAGTGATAGAAGACAAGGGTGAGGGACGTCAGCAACAAGCAGCCGTACAGGAGCGTGTCGTCTGTCGACGCGGGTTTTTGCTGGCACATGTATGAGCTGTCACTTTTCCTCTCAGTCACAACGTCTCAAGTGTGTCAAAACACAGTGGCAAAGATATTTGGAAGGTTTGACCACAATCCTTCACAAATTTCCACTTGTGAACGCGAAAAAAAAAAAATGCCGAAACAATCGAATGATTAACGTTTGCCTTGTATTTCATTTCATTTCATGAAAAATGTTTAAACAGAGGAGGGAAAAGTGTGATTTTCTCCGTTTCCGTTGCTTGCTCTTTTGTGTCATAATGGCAATATTTTCACAATGTTTCCCACCATCTGTGGGAATGTGATACCTTTCTATAGCCGAGTGAAAGAGGGGTAGTGGGGGAGCGGGGAGGGGGAGCGGGGTGGTGGGGGGGAGGACGGGGAGGGTAGTGGTGTTCTCTAATCCCAGAATCCCTCACATCGAATCATGCAAATTTGGTGCACTTTGAAGCGAATCCAGCTTCTACCATATGCAGAGTGAAAACAACAATCTATTATGCATGCATTGCACCAAGCTTATGGTAATGTTATTTCACTGCTATTCCTATAAAGTCAAATTTGCAGATGCACAACATATCTAAAGTTTCTTTTAAAATGATATTTGTCTCATTGTGCTGTGCATTTGTGAGCAACAAGCAAAGCGTTTGGAAGTAGCCGCCGAGATCTGTTGGTGTCTTGCTGCAGACTGGAAGTGATGGGGTTTTTTCCCACTCTGTGTTTCAGAGGTTATTTTTCCCCCCCACACTCACACTAAGCACATTCTCATGATTCAAGTTCTTCTCTTCAAAGACAACAACACAATTGAAGACTTCCTGCAATACAATGCTATTTGTTTTTCAGGGTGTTTGACACTCCCTAGCACCAAGGAACTCAGCACACAGGATGTCTTTGTCATGTTATTCATCCCTAGCAGATTGTGTTATCCTGTCAGTGCAACATGATGAATTTAGAGATTTGCATCGGCCGCAAATAAACTTTTAACGATCAGGACTGTGTTTAAGCTCTCGTGCTGCTCATTACAACAAACTGCTGGGCACTCTCAAATCATATTAAGCAAGCCAAAAATCTGTCAGTGTGCTTTGTGGCTCTCTGTCTATGGGTGGATTAAGAACACAACTTCAATGATATTTCCATTTGTTCAATGGATAATTAGGGCCCACGACATGCCAAGAATCATTTTCCATCTTGGCTCATCCTAATTTGGGGGAGGAATCATGCAAAGTGTAATTGGCAAGACGAGATGTGACTGGTGTCTCCCAAGTGAATCCTTGCTTTGTTACAACATGCAGTTCTTAATGAAAAGACCGGCAGCTTGCTTGATTATGTTGTAACATCAAATCAGGCCTAAGCCTTCCAAAATTGCACGAGTAAACTAAAATAAAACGTAAGTCATTAGTCTGAATTTCTCTGTCTCTCTGTGTCTATCCATCTATCTGTCTTACTATTCTTATTCGCATACTGTGTAGATGTTCACAACAATCATTTCACGTGTTGAAGTAGTGTTTCATAATTTTCTGTCTCTCTGAAAAAGAAACTTTACTGAAAGCAACATCAGCAGGTTTGAGACGGGCCGGGTCAATGTGGGCGGTGTTGAAGACCGGATGGCATACTACTGAAAGGACGCACACACATACAAAAACACACACATATGCAGACGAGCACACACTTTGCGGTGTACCTGTGACAGTACTGTTATGAAAGATGACAGTGTGTCAACCAGTTTCTTGTTGATTATGAAACCTATTTCACACTGAAAAGCTGTTTTCCTGCAATGCTGCATGTGCCAAAAACCTTGTACATACACAATCGTGACTTGCAAAGGGACATTTTCAATGTGTCACTATATGTTCTTGGCGGTGGATTCCGAGTTGGTTTGAAATTTATCCCATTTGAATATATTAGTAATCCCTCTTCCTCACTCTTGACACACAGTTTTCCCTAAAATCTGGGAAATCGCTGAAGAAATTATTGCCACACTCATAATACGCAGAAAATTAAGAATATTTAGTAAATTCATTTATAGATAAATAGATTCTCAAAATGCTAAAATTGGCATTTTTGGAAACTAGGCTTTAGAATGTGGACTAAAACATGTCTGGCTGCTCAGCACGAGCAGGCTACCAACAGGTCGGAGTGGCTCACACGGTGGAGGTTTTTATGTACGCAATGCAGCCCTGTGGTGAATACATACACAGCGGCGTACATATACAACACGATGCACACGCAACATGAGTACGCGACACACAGTTGCACTTGTGCCTATTCTGCATGCAAAGCCTTGTAGCACGAGAATACACCTTATAAATCCACAGGATTGGGGGAATTAAACTGTTAACCTACTGTTGAGAGCGAGTGCGGCTCTGCAGGGGCGGCTACATATCATGGAGGATGAGAGACGGGACGTGGGGTGGCTTTATCTCTCAAACTGGCCTCATGGAGCCCAGTGCTCTCTGCCAGCCAGACTCTAAGTTATTCTATGCCAGTGGAGCATTGATTTTCCACACTGTTAGCTCACATTATTCCCCCTTTCCTCAGAGGAAAATTGCTGGGATGAAAAAAAAGGACTCCCTGTGATCGATTGGTCCACTGAGCTACTGAATTCAGGTTACAAGCAGAGGGAGATGAGGAGAGAGGGAGAGCAGGGAGGGAGAAGAGTGAGGATGAAGACAGGGCACAGCGGGGGGGCTGCATGTGAGTCTCATTGAGGTAAATATGGATTTGTAAAACTGGGGCTGAGGAGAAAGAGGTATATGGCAACAGCAACACAGCAGCACACGGACACTTGTTCTACTCTCCTTTTTACATGGCTGATAGAAACTGGGCATTTTGCATGTGCTGTTTTTCATAGAGGCCCCATACAGCAGTTATCTGTCCTATTTTAAATCTCATTAGTTTTTCCAAAACAGAATAAAAAAAATGTGGGCTTGGTATTCACATAAAGGTTAAATATTGTGCGAGATATCTGCAAATTATTGTTTTGGCTGCAAACATTTCTTTATGTAACAGCATTCTATAGTTAATATTTCACACTTTAAACCCTTAATTTGGATAAAGATCCCGCAGCTCTGGATACAAAGCCAACAACTCCAACAGCAACAGAACACAATATTATAGTTTCCTTGACAGAAAACTTGGCGGCGAAAGCAGAACATCAAGTGCACGGCGCAGGTATGAAAATAGCTGAAGCAATCAACAGTCGGTCACTTAGCCATTTACTATTAATAAATAATGCTCCATCTTCCTCTCAGCCGTTGCTCCTGCTAGTTTTAAATGGTATTCATTTTCATTAATGTCAGTGGGTCCTTCTTTATTGTGCCATCCTGCATGTTAGGTGAGTCTTTTCTCCCAGCCTCTTAAGACCATTATGTTAGCTGTGATGCATATGAAGTCATTTTCCTATGATGGATGTGGAGGATGGGGAGCGGCACAGAGCAGCCCATGCAGCAGCTCATCTATAAATGTGTTTTAGCATGAAGCATCAACTCATTGCGTGCACTGTATTGGTTTTTAGCTTTATCTCTTACCACTTTGGTCCAGACTGAAATTGCTCAACGATTATTTCACTGCCATGAAATGCTGTGGTGACGTCCGCCGTGCCCAGGGAATTAATGCTAATCACACTGGTCACCAGGAGGTTTAAAACATACGGCTCACGCGACATGTCTTGACAATATTTTTATTTTATTTTTTATTTTTGGTTTGCCATGAAAATTGCCACAGATCTTCACGCTCGCGTCATGATGGATTTTAATTACCTTCCCCCGACTTTTAATGTAGCACCATCTTCACTAAAGCACTTTGTACATTAAAGCAGAAACGGGTTATATAAGTGCAATCCAGGCACCATTCATCATCATGGTGTATTGACCAAAAATAAAAATAGGTTTCCATCAGCCTCCAACACATTTGCTGTTTTTGTTGGCCATATTTATATTTAGCTTTTTACTGACTAATGATCATAACTAAGAGTGATGCCACTAACAGCCTATGTTGATTAGTATCATTGCTTAGACTTTGGTTTGGAGGTGTTCAGGTGATATTTTCTAATCAACATAATTTCAAAAAACCCTAAGAGTTTTCTTCACACACATTGGCTTGTGTAGCCCAGCATAAGCCCTGCTGTCATGAGTAAAACCCACATGCATGTGTTTTTTCACTTAACAAAGGGTTTTTTTAATACATTTTTTTAAATTATAACTCTAACTACTAAACGTTTGCATGTGCAGGGATTTCCCTGCCATCACCTGCTTTTGTTTTTGACATAAACCTTTGATGCAGTTTGATAATTTTATGTCATTTTTTCTGTTTATGACTTCTCAATAATTAAATAAGGAGGTCATGCCAGTTTTAATATATGTCATAAAATATACATTGTTTTGTGATGTCTTATTCTGCACCACCTGACCTTATAAAAAGCAAATCTTATATACTTTGCGTCATTTTATGTACAGTACCACTATACAATATGACTGTTAAAGTATTCTGTCATTTGTTCCATAAATAATTACAAATACACATATAATCAGAGTTTGCGAAGCATTACTGATGTAGACATTGAACAACAACAGGCTAGAATTGTCATTCAAACGTCTTTAAATCAACAGGCCATAATAGCTATTGATTCAGTGCTGAGTTTGTGTCTTGTTCCGATTAAGATTAGATTATATTAAGGGATTAAGATTAGATTAAGGGTTGTTTAGATGCCACAGAAAACAATACATAATGTTTCTAATACAAAAACATCTCAGTAAAGAAGTACAAAATATTTGTATTATTTAAATTAATCAATCCTGATGTGGTTACAGGTCCCTAATAAAAGGCATTTGCTCTCTGTGGCTAACCTTTACAAAAACAAATGTATCTGAGCCAAAGGAAATCTTCCAAATAATCTATTGCTGAAATTTATTTGCATTTCTTTAAAACACAAGACATTTCTTTTCTTTCTTTAGCTAGATGTATTTACATACTACAGCAAATGTTGCATTTACTTTCTTCCAATATAATCACAAAGATGATCATCTAATGAACTTGCAGAGGATGTTTCCGATTACGTGGATCACAGCTGTCGAGTTTGGGCTTCAGTCTGAGTGACTTCGTGTAACAGAACACGAGAGTTGTGTGTGTTATAATTTTAACTAAACTAAGGAAAAAGGTCAGCGGTTCCTGCTCACACCCTGTTGTTTGTGTCATAAACTGTATATCCATATTAAATTAAGCTCATGTTAGTGTGATAGAAGGATATTGTAGCGACCAATGTCCAACAGTCATTTAAACGTAGCAGTTGTAGGACTGTTAGTGTAAAGTTCAAATACTTTCATTAGCAAAGTTGTAAAGGTACGCTTGTGTTGTGTTTGAATTTAGTTGGCTTGCGGTCAGTGGGTTTGGTTAAGAGCTGTGCTAACTTAGACCCAGTGACTGAGCTTCCTGTGGCAAACAATGGCCTCTGGTCAGTATTGATATGTGACTGAATCTGAAAGCAAACAACTTTCAGGTTCAGTCTGCTGTGTTTTACATATACTGAACATCTAATATTCAATACTTTCTACATAAATGTGTAATAACTATTGCTTTTAGAGTATGTGACAACTAAGTGTAGATATTTGAAACATATTCAACCATAAAAACTAGAAAAATATTGAAATAAATTTTAATAGAAGTCAAAAGTTAACTTCACAGAATAACCTCACAAAAAAGTTGCCAAAAAAGTGGATCAAGCGGGATCTTTTATAGTGTTAATAAGATCCACATTTTGTGTATACTGTGTGCTGATATAGACTACTGTACAAAACTGTTATTAAACTATGGTCCAAAACTCCAACTTTCATTAAATACAACAAATGTTAAGTTTACACCTCATCTGGATTTAAAAGACTAACAATTATTGTTTTCATATTTATCTTGACAGCAATTCCTTTTGGGGACCAGAAGAGGTGATAAACATTGCCACTTTAATTACATCAAAGTAAATATTTCATATTGGCCAAATCAGATCTTGTGGCTGCAACATTCTTGTAAATGGAATTTTATCTGAAGCTCGGGACCATTAGTGGCATTGAGTTCTGAGGCAGCCTAGAGGAGGGTAATTAAGTCCACTCAGCCGTGACTAAACATTTTTGACATTTTTCCTAGTCCGGAATGAACTGTCAGTGTGCAGAGAGAGTAACCATCTTGTCACTTTGTGTTTGTATAAGAATAGCAGAAAGCTGGGTGCTGCACTGCGAGTCCAGAGTTTCATATCAGACATTTTTCATTATCCAAAAAAAAAAAAGGAATGAAATGCAGAAAAAGAGAAAATGGTGGTGCCTTAAATCTGTCTGTAGACAGTGTTTGTGTTTGTGCGTGTGTGTGTGTGTGTGTGTGAGAGAGAGAGAGAGAGACAGCGAGGAAGAAAGACAGAGACTGTAACCCATTTCTAATTCTAAGTTATTTCATTTCACAACAACTCAGAGAGAAGTGTGGCCTGAAATACAGTATGTGTGAGAATTCAGAAAGTCTTTCGAGTTCAGTTAATGCAAAGAAAAGTAGGACACATTTGACTTTGCTTCGCATCATGGTTTGCTGATGGATCAAAGCTGTCAGAATAGCCCAGTTTCTCGTGGGCGCTTTTGTTAGATTTTCTCTATATTTATTTGGACTTTCAAGCAAGGTGTGGTGCTGCAACTGTGTGTGTGTGTGTGTGTCTACAAGTGTGTGTGTGTGTGTGTGCAAGCACATTCATTAGCAGAAACGGAGGTCGATTTCAACAAAGTTACTGCATATTGTAATACATTTTGCATTTCATTTGTGTGAGGTACCACAGTACTAATTTGTTTCTCCTCTTGTGCATACGGATATAATGAGTTACAGTGGTATTGAAGACAAAATCCAGAGATAACAAGGTGACTTTGAGCTTGCCTCTGAAGATATTCCAGTGGCATCCCTAAGAAGAAGAAAACAACCAATGCCTTAATAGCCAATACAAGCATTCCATCAACTTTGGTATGCTTGAGTAAATTGAATACCCCTGCTTTGCCTTTTGTTCTAGAAAATGCATCAAATTGATTGAAAGAAGCAATTACGGTACCAGGGAGCAGTATTGATTTTATGAAAGTGTGCAATTACTTTAATTGGAATAACCGAGTCTCAATTAGATGTTCATAGTAGGCTATGTTCAAAAAATGTCTGCATTTTACATAGTTGTTTTGATTTTGAGCAACTTCCATTTCCAGTGCAGCCCCCAACCTTTGTGTCTGATTAGCCCGTTCATTTTCTTTTAGAAGCATTTTCTCTGAAGATTCAAAAGACATTCAGTCAATATGGGTTCAGTGGTAATGAAAAAAGTTAATGGGAACATTAGTGAAAATTCTTTTCAGTGACACTTTTTGAACGATTCTCATGCACGACACTGGATTTGTGCGTCGCAGCACAAGTGCGCAGCAATTCTGAAAGCCCTCAGATAAGAACTGTGTTTTAATGTGTCAGTTGCCAGGTACATGCATCTTCTGTTTCAGCAATACTGAGTTAGAACCAGTGGAGAAAAAAAAAAAAAGAAGAAGAAGAAGGAGGGGTGGTGAACAGTGAAGTCAAGCCATAAATCTGGTTGCATACCATGTGACTTTCATGGAGCGACCAAAATGAAACAGAGTGATAGACATAGAGAGAGCGAGAGAGAGAGAGAGAGAGAGAGAGGGAGGGAGGAGAAGAGAGTGTGAGCGAGGAGAGGGAGAGAAAGAGAGCAATACCCCCATAAAACCATCTCTGCTTTCAGTTCAAATAGGTCCTATCATCTCCATGACAACAGTCGTAATGGTAACATGGAAATATATTAATGTAAAACCATGGCAACGTTCTCCAATTGAATTAAGCAGCACCTGTGCACATTACAGAAGAAGATAAAAGACAAAAGGAGCCAGCTTCTGCTTGCCAAGCAGCTGTGGCTTTCAGACCTTAAAAACCCATCTACATTTCCTGAACGCATTTGTTTTCCAATGTTTCTGTGTGGTAAATTACCGTAGCGTTGAGCGGTTTTTGAGGGGTTTTTCTGTCGTATTTGTGCAAACAGATGAGAAACTGGATAATTATGTTCTTTTCTCCCCTCTGTCGACTATAAGCCCAGCTTCACTGTCAGAGCGATGTAGCCGGATTAAGAGAATGTGTGTTTTACCATTAAATCACATAATGGCAGGGCAATCATTCGGATAGGTAAAAGGGCACAGTGTTTGTGCACAAAGAGACATGTTAGACACACAAACCCAGTACATTGTGCTCCCTTTCATTCAAAACAGAAGACACGAGAGAGTGAAAGTGGTTGTGTTCTGCCTTCTTTTCTCTGAGTTGAGCTGAAAAGGAAAAAAAAAAGCATTATCTACATCACCATGCCATCAATCTGATGGATTTTATCCCATCCCCCTAGCCTCTGTGTTCACTGGTAATGGCAATGTAGCATTCTCTCACCCTTGAAAATGTGAGTCTGTGTGTTTGTTTGTGTCTGTCAAAGAGGAAGAAAGCGGGAGTGAGACTGGCGAGGGCACACAGCCGATGTGAAATGAGTCTTAAAGGGATATTGTTGTTCCCAAACAGTTTCGAACAGCATGTTCGTGTGCCATATTTTATTCATGTGGGTAGTCATGTCCAACACAGAGACCCACACGGTATCATCTACATCTACAGTACTTCAGCTCAGCTCCGTCTGTGTCCGGGAGAAAATTTCTCATCCTGTTGCAAGGTAACATCCATGAAAGTCTAATCTGAAATCTCTCGAGGGATCCGGTGGGAACTATTTTCTCCATCCTCAGCGAGAGAGGTCCAAACCATCAGTGCTAAGTGTGCTTATACAATTTAGGGCACTCTGGCCTCCGTACAAGCGCCTTCCCTCCTCTGTAACTGCATAACCGTCTTTAAATGTTCCTGCTGTTTGATGGGAAAGTGAAGATTAACAAGAAATGAACACTGAGGTAAAACGTTACGTTTAGACTGACTCTCCCTGTGAAGCATAAATCAGTGGGTAGAACAAAAAGCATCAAAACCTGAACTGCAGCTCCTTGTACAATGACAAGTGACACAAACTTGTGTCTGATACATTAGAAACATAAAAATGAGCAGCTTGTTTTGTTTCATGGGAATTTGACCATGAAACACATTTTCCACATACCCTACAATTCATTCACTGACATTTCTCTGCAAAAGTTCACTTGTAGAGTGAGATTATGATACGATTTGTGTCTTTGTGAAGCCAAGATCAGCAGGCAGTTGTACCACAGCCTTGAATTCTGAGTTACACATCGAAGTCATTCTCCACTCTGTTGCCTGTTTAAAAAATTATCAATTTCAGATATTCTCATTCAAATTTTATAAAAAAAAGTTAAATATTTAAAGTAGTCTTAAGTTGTGAATCTCTCAAAACAGTTTTTTAAAAAGTTCAATCATTAATTAAAACATTGTATATATTCTCAAAAAACTTCCTAAAAATCCCTAAACTTGAATAAATTAGTCACCACCCAGACTCCTGGTATTAATATATATACGTAGCATTTTGGTTTGTGGGTGTTTCTGACATGGTTGGCTGTAGTTAACTGCATTGAACATTTGAAAACCTGAAAATATGAGCTTTGTTTTGCAGTTTAGTGCTAGTTACAGTAGCTCTGGAAATAAATAGTAAGTATGAGGTTACACTTTTTAAAATATTTCCTGATGATTCAACCCTGTTTGGATGTTTAGTTTGCAAACTTGGACAAGCACAAAGTCTAGATTTATGTCTTCCAATGTCAAACAGCAAATTCGAATTTAACAGTAAAAGAGAAAAAATTTGAACAGTGTGTGTGCAGAGCATAAAACTTATCTTGGATAAGAAGTTTGACTGGGGCTTCTTGAATCTTAAACCTCAAGATCCAGTAAAGAGCAAGACAGAGCTGCACAAACTGTCTGCTGACTGATGCCAGGCTGTGATTGGACAATAAATGTTCAGGTGCAAGCTTTAGCAAACAATCAAATAATAATATTCGCAAGCTATCAACAGCCAATCTGTTTGATTATTGATACTATTTGGCTAAAAATGTTTTTTATCAGCGAGTAAATCATTTACATTGAAGGTGAGATATCAATATCCTGTAGACTTAATAATATTTAAGTTAGTCAGAGTCCATTAAAAAAGAATTAATACATATTTAAAGCCAGATATTCTTTAGCACCTAGTCCTGTTACTTTGTATTAATGAACATATCTTTTACACATTTGAGGCCATACAAATCATTTCAATGTGTTTAATAATATTATTGGGTTTGTCTGCTTATTTCATTGCCTAAAGGACCTGAATAGAGGCCATTGCAGGCATCATCCTTCAGCACGGATAAAGATCAAGTATGCTTGATTTAATCAGTGGATGGAACATGAGAAGCAAAAGCATTGTTTCACCACCATGCATGATAGAGACTGCATAGAATCTGCATGTCTTAACTACACCAGTTTTTTTTTAACCACAAATAATGCTCACATCATATCCACAGATCTGCATCATGAATACAAGTGTTTAGCATCACTTTACTGCGAAGATGTGAAGGTTAACACTTTCCGAAAAGTGGTGATGCTAAAATAAAATGTTGATATGTGTCCAACAATGTGCAGTCACTAGAAAATAAAAATGTATTTAAGGGTTGTTATTGCTGTTAGGTCATATGAAAAAAAAATGCCTGAATTCAAATTAGCCTTATTTTTCTTTTTTATTTTCTTTTTTTCCCCCACTCAATAAAAACATCTATAATTTGAGCTACTCAAAAAGAATCCTAATTGCCCATCTGAAAGGGACCGTGATTGGATGCTTGAATTTCTTTATATAGGAATGACTCACAATTCCTCCGCTTGAATAACAATATTCACAGGCAGATGATTCCATGTGCATTTGTTGAGTACAAATAAGAATAGGTCCTGTTTTCCTACATGTACATAAAACATGCACTCATATGCATGAGATACAGCGATACAAAAATATAATAAAATAATCATACAAACAAATTCCCTGGGCAAATTTCTTCAACTTGCTTGGATTTAATAAAACAGCACACGCTTTTTATGGTTTTAATGCAAAGTCTGTAAAAAAAAAAAAAAGAAACTTAAACTCACTTGACATTATCACCATGCAAAACTGTTGGCCTTTATAATGATATGAAAACAGTGAATTGAGCTCCTGCAGACTGCAATATATTCTTTCCTAAATGAGAGCTGAAATGCTATAGGCAATTAGAGGAGTCTCTTGAATTTCCTTGAAATGAAGAGCTAAATGAAACGTGGTCAGACTGACAAGTCTGGTCTCTTTTTCACTGAGCGTCTCTGTCTTCTTGCAGCCCTTCATGCTGAGGGGAAAGGTGTAAAGATCTTTAACCAAATCAGGAGTCAATGTATGTAGGCCCTGTAGTGATTTTCCTTAATTACGCTTCAGGGTGAGCTGCTACTGGTAGGTGGATGACACAATGAGGACATGATGTCAGTCAAATAATAAACCCAGTATTTTTCTTCACTGCTAGTTCATGCTCACGGCCATGCTGTAGTGTATCTGACTTCAGTTAGGAGTCAGCATTTTCCATGTGTGGAATCAAGAACAAAACACACATGCACATAATCTTACAGTGGTTCAAATGTCAGAGTCTTAAAATCCTCCAGCAGAGTATTGGATCTGACCTCTGGGGAAACTAGGTCACGGCCTGCTTGTCTGCAGAGCTGCACTTACGGACGGACAATATGGGAATGTGGACAGAAGATGAGATGAGATCGAATTGCATTCACGAGATTTGGAAAATTACAACTCCTTGTTTTTTTGTAAATGAATAATCCCAGAAACATTATCTTAACTGTTGTTTGAGCTCTTGGACCCGATTGTTGACACACTCGGAACAAACCGCTGGTTCCCATGCCCTGCCCAAACAAGCAGGGTCGGAGGAACCTGGCACAGGGTCAGAGGTAGGCAAACAAGGCCAGAACACTGATTCTGGTTTCCCTAAGGTTTTCTTTGATTGATTTCTGTTAGCTCAAAAACGTCTCAAATATAACTTTAATACCTTCAAGTACCTGCACTAACGGCAAGTCATGTTTCAATGTTCTTATTCAAACACAAGTAGTCTGACAGGTCCACTGACCTTTTAATTAATAACTGTTAATAAATGAATGTTGATTCTCAGTACATGAACAGCCACTGACATTTATTTGTTGGCTCTCTGACAGATTCATTTCCAACATGCTCTGCCGACTTTAACTGTGTTGCACTTTTTTCTATATGCTGCATTATTGCAAAAAAGGCAGTGCCTAATTTATTGTAAACATTAAACAACTGTGAAGTTCTGTTAAAGGCCTTTTTATTTAACACTATGGTTTTCTCTTTGTGTTCTAACTAATTAATGTTTTCATGTTATATACCACATGAACTGTATTTATGTGTGTAATATCTTTAGATATTTTTAACTCTTATTCAAAATTACTGTATATGTAAATTATTGTACATGTTTTGCCATTATTATCACAACAATTTTTTTAAATACACATTTTCTTAATAGAATACTTTTACTTTTACTAGTGTACTTTTAATAAAATGCAGATATCCCACTCATAGAATTTTTGTGGTACCTGTTGCTGTGTACCTGCAGACTGCCATGCTGGCCCCTGACCTACATGATATCAAGACCACCAGTTTTAATGTTGTGGATGAACAGTGTATATAGTTATTCAAATTATGGTATGTGTATTAATATGTATGAAGGATTTTTTTGGAATACTTAGGACAAAGGTAATGTATTTAAAAAATGTGTTTAGAAAGTGAAACACAGACACAGACCTTATCATAATGGTGTTATTTGCATGCGTTAAACCATAGTTTCCTTTAGGCTCACAGTTTGTATGAGCAGAAATGTTTCTAAATGTCAGATGGTTAAAGACAACTTGTCCTGCACTTTCAGTAACATAACTTGGACTTTCAGAAAAGTTTTGTTTTCAGAGCTTTTGTCTTTGAATGGAAAAGAAAAAGACTTGTTACTAAAATGTAACTGAATTTAACAATTCAAAATCTCTTTCTTAGTTGATGTACTGCCTACAAATATTTTTTAAATAAAAAAAATAAATTTATGTGTGCAAAAAAAAAACATTAGACAAGGAAAATAAAATAGACAAACATTCAGCAGCCAAATGTCAACATCCTGCAGATGGAAACTAGAAATCTAAAGTTATCTGTACACCTACATTTTTAGTTTTTCACCCAACTAAAATATTGTGCAATTTCCTTGTTTTATGAACAGCCACTGTACATGTAGCAGTTGGCAAAAATATTTAAATATTTAAAAAATAAAATAGAAACTCTGTGGAGACAAACTTTTCCAAATCTGTAATGGCAAATAACAAATTTACTTAATAATGTAATTACTAAATAATTAATTGTAATTAACATTATATGATTTGGGACTTGTTTAGAAGCCACAATACTTTTAAAACAATGAAAACTATGACCTGAGAAAGAAGGTGCAAACAGCCACTGCTCTGACACGACTCCCATAATGTGAGGACAGTGTAATATCAATGTGGATAATGAATTTTCACTTTATATTTGACCTGAGACTGTGGCCTTGTGTTCTGGAAAATCAATAGAAACAAAACCTAAAGCGTTCTAAACATTGCACAAATCCACAACGCTTTCACTTAACCTGCCCGTAGCAGCAGTTTGCTCTGTAGTATAAAATAAAAGTCAGATGGGTGTAACACAAAAAGTCTACAAAGTCGCTGTTTTTCTCCAGACAGTAGTTTTGTAATTCATAATTTAATGACATCACAAACTGGAGGCTTGATAGACTGTTTTCAGCTGTAATTTTGGGAAATAGATGTCACGCATTCACTTTTTTATTTAGCCATCCAAGGTCGCACAGAACTCTGTTTTGAGATGATTTTCAGTTTAAATTAGTACAGCCCTCAGCAATCCTTTTGTTCTCCCACGCTTTACTCAAATCAGCCATCATTTCTGCAGAACGGACCGAAAGCCAAATTATCTTATCTACCTTTCATCTTCCAAATTTTTTCATCTGCATCACATTTTATTTGAGATTAAAGTAGGACTGTGTCTTTGTGCAGCACTAATTTCCATAGAGCTTCTGTAATTAAAGGACAATAAAGCCTTAGTAGTAATTAGTTTCTCTTGTTTGGTTGCTAGCCCATCAATTGTGCTTCAATAATACTGATCATTAGCATGCGCCTGGGCAGTGAGGGATGCTGGGAAAGGAGCCCTGCACACACAGCACTCCACATTCCATTCCCATGAAGCCATGGCACCGAGCCATGTTGTTAACCCTGTGTGAGCTGCGCCGGAGAAAGTGGCAGGACGTGCCTACTGGCGAGGGCCCGCGCTGTGAAATAAAGAGGTTGCAACATAACATAATAGACCCGCTGAAATAATTACCTGTTTTTTTTTTTTATATATCTGAAGCTTGAGAACATAAGAGCTGCAGCAGTGGGCAGATGCTGCTGTCACAGTTTGTGTAAAAACAATTGTACCCTTCTCAGTGCAACACGCTCTTTTATTCACATCCAGGTTCACCTAATGAAAGCCTGTCTGCAACACTGTTAAGGAGTGATAAAGAGGATATATTAGCACCGTTTTAATGCCGATGCGTCCCGAAAACAGAACAAATTAGGTGTCTTTAAACAAAACAGCATCTGGAGAATGAACAAAAAAAAAAAAAAACATTTCTGTGCAAGCAGGGTGCATGGATAGTGCTGTAAACTGTGGCACGGTAATAACAGCAGGCAGCATAAAATGTTCTCTGTTCTGTACTTTGCCTTGACATGATTGAAAGACAATGGTCTCATGGATAGGCCATTTCAACATCAAATGTGCATGCACATCACAGGGCAAGGGTGTGCTATCCATCACATTCAGTGAGCTGTCAGAGGCTGCTCTCCCAGCCCCAGCATCTCTCCACACACATCTGCAACTGTGTGGCAATACAAGATTATACCTCCCTGTACATATTCCACCATGTGCACGTGCACTTTACAAGGGTGCTCTCCTCCATTATTGTGTGAGGCTATTAATGTAGTTATGATTTTACTCTTTCTTTTTTGTTCCTCTTCCTTCTCTTCTTTCAATCCAAAATCCTTTAAATTAAAATACCACCGTGGATGACTGAAAGAAGTCTATTTTCAACACTGGACTTTATTGTCATTTCACACAGTTGTGTCCTTTTGACTGAACCTATTCACGGACACTAACATATAATCAGAGGGCCACAGAGGCCCGTCTGAGTTAATATTTCTCTCTGCTTTAGGCTATAGACTGTAATAGCTTTTATAATCAGGTGATGTCGACATTAAACACATCAGGTGTACGTAGCAGCCATGCAAATGAAAAGCATAAAAAAAAAAAAAAGAAAAACACACATAAAAAACATTGTGGAAATGCTGCGAGACTCTGTGCAGCCTCCTCCCAACCGTCTTGGCACAATAAGCCAAATGGAAGCCTTTATGAAGCACTGATGGAAGCGGAGTGCGCTTTATAATGCACGGCCGTGCACGCTACTACATTTCCAGCTAATCAGAAGCGCGCAGTTGCAGAAAGGAGAGCGGTTGCCAAGGCAGCCACCAATCTCCCCTCCCCCTTCTCCATTCGTTCCTCTTTCCCGTTTATTATCGGCAGAGGTCGCATGGCAGAGGGAAGTCCAAGCACTTCTGTATTGGAACCACTGCAAGAATATGCACCTCAATAACAAAGCCTGCGTGGAGTCCTGAGGGCAGCGTGGAAACTGGAGGCTGCACGTTGATGGGCAACTGTTCAGCCGCAGAAAAAGAGTCTAACGAGGGAGGATTGAAGTTGGAGCCTTGCTGGCGTTTGTTCTGGGAGAGCGGGATAGTTGTGCAGACACGTGCGTGTCCGTCTTGCGTCCTGGTGCGGGGCTCCGAGGACCGCGCATCACCAGAGTTGGTGCCGAAGTTCGGCCGCGAACGGATGTGAGGGAAGAGTGAACCGAGTAAAACTCCCCGACTTCTTCTTCTTCTTTCTTTTTTTTTTCGTCTCTCCAGCTTTTTGCGGTGCGTTTGCTGAGACAATAGTGAGTCCAAGACGCTGAAAGTGATTTCATGCCTTCAGTCTCGCACAACCTGAGATGGACGTGAGATTTTATCCTGCGCCCCCGGCAAACGTGGGTTCGTGCTCCCTGCCGACTGATCCCGGTTGCCTGAGCCCGTTGGACTATTACCACTCGAACAAGGTAACGAACCCTCTGTGTGACCCCGTGCAGTCAAATGTCTCACCTGTGTCTCTCTGTGTGAGCCCACGCAGCCTGTCCACGCTTTTTTTGGGGACAGACTCCGTCCACTGGGTCCAAACAAAGCGTCACGGGAAAAAAAAAAAAGCCAAGTGTCAGTCGGGGAGTAAAGTGACCTGGGCTGGGATGGAGCGGGTTTCATTTAGTTTTGTGCGCTTTGACGCTGGATTCTGTCATATTTCTATTGTGCTACTTTGAGAAAAAGTTGCTTTGCCGTTTACGCAGCGCGGGTTTTACGCGCAGAGAGGTCGTGAGCTGGCACCGAGCGTCCCGGCCGATGTGGAAAACCACAGACTGTATGGAATCCATACGGCCCCTGTCTCCGCTCCGGCACTATCTCCCCCCTCGGTGATTCCTCAGCCTGCAGCTCAGACGCTGTTCCGCCGGGAGCTCGTCGATTAAATGGACGTGTGCCAGTAATGTTCCGTTAATTACTTTGTAACGAGAAACCGCAGAGTCTGGCTGCGCTCGGTTCTTTTCTCTCTCGCTCGGCTTTGACACCCCGCGTCTTTTGCACTTGTGACCTGCGCTGACTCCGTTGCGAGTGCGCAGGTGACATTTAAAAACGCTATAAACATTTTTTGCTGTCTGACATTTGCCAAGAAGAAGCAGAAAAAAAATAAAAATAAAAACGAATTATCAGCCCCCACGAAGGCAACCTGTGCCCAGTAGTGCTGTTTGTGAGAGAGAGTCGAAGGATGGGCAACACCAGGACTCTTAGACTGAAAGTCTGCCACAAAAAGATAGAAACAACAATCACAGCAAAAGTCCTAATGAGTCCCACACACACGATGAATGCCCAGAGGAAAGACAAGGAAAGCTCCTCTAAACTGTTTAATTAACAGACTTAAGCAGCATTTCGGCCGCCTGCAATCTCACATCAGACTCAGTAGCTGTTACTTACCCTGGTTGATTATTACAAACCAGCAGGATGTTGAACTGCTGCAGTAGGTGAAGTTTTTATGAGATAAAGGTGGCGTGGAGTTTTCAGGCTTGCTTTCTCAGATAAAGAACGTTTTCAGGTATGACACTGAGGGGAATGGTGCAAAAAACACTGCCGGGGATGTTTGTCTTTCACTGTGTGGGCAATGGAAAATCTCTGTAACTGAATGGAACATTCCAGTAATTAACTGTAAAGATCATCTCCCAATTTAGGCCTTACAAATGGTGCTATAATAATCTTTGCTCAGGTTGGGCGTCGCGTAGCTTGTTCAAGAACGAAAAACAGGACACAGTTGTATTTAGCGACTCCCATTCTGTCACAGATGAAATGAGGTCTGTATAAAACATTTCCTGATAAGGCAGGTATACACCTGTGTCACACAGATGGGCTCATATAACTGTCTCCTTTGCACAGGCTGTCTTTTTGTAGGTCAAGCGAATTAGGCTCGTTTTCCGTGAGCATAATCCCAAGAATATGCCGGTATCCATCCCCACACTGCATGAATTCTGGAAACAAGTGACACCAACCACTGGGCGCAGATGCTAAAGAGTGGCACCCCTCAAAATCACAAGTGTTCGTTTGAATTATTGAAATCCCCCGACTCACTTTACTTGGGCTTCTTTCCACAAGTGGAGGTATAATTTGCTATCATCAGATGAGTAACACTAACTTCCTTCACTGGCAATGCAAATGAGGCCGGAACCAGCAGGGATCATTTGGTGTCATGTTAACACAGTGCATGAGGTCAAGTTCCTCTTTTCAGACTGGCTGTGGCAATAAAAAGACATCCGATTTGTTCTGTAGGTTCTGGATCTACAGACGAGATACGCCTGCTGCTAGTAATCTCTGACAGCCCTGGTTGGCTCATTTCAAATTCAGCCCAGGTCTTTCTTAAGCAAAGTGGAGGCAAAAGGCTAATCATGGTATTAATGTCAATTGTTTTTTTATGGGCCTCACTTTGCATAGGCATGTAAATATATGTCAAATATTGCTGAATTGGTCGACTTCTAGTTTAGCTTGAGAATATTCTATTAAGTTAATATTATTGGAAATAAGTCAAAATAATTGGAATAAAAAGAGATGTTTGGACACAATTTGGCAACCACATTGCTGTTTAGCACAAGTACTCCTGTCTTTTTTTTTTTTTAAACCAATTTACAGCCTGAGAAAATGTTTGTCTTTTTATTGCTTTGAAATGAACAGTTTCAGTCTGAGTCACAGACAAGCTTAATTGGATAAAATGACCATGTGCTTGTATTTTAGTTTTATGGTCTTTTATTTGCAAACCTGTTCCGTACACTACTGACTCACTCTGGATGCTGTGTGCGGACACAAGCTTAGTTTGAGTAATTAGCAAGTCTGTGACTTCCAGGGGAACACGTGCTCGGCTGTCATGCTTTCAGGCTTTGTCACACTTTTATTTGGAGCCGCTGCTCGTTTCATTCATAATGGTTTGTGTGCACGCATGAATGTATTTTGTCTTTCACCTTATTCGGTGCGCTGATAATTACTGAAAGCAAAAATCCCTGGGTGAATCATTTCTGTTACTTCGGCTTTGTCTCGCTTCACGATCAACAAAACGTCTTGCAAAGTTTAAATGTAAAAGTTAGATCCGGTTTGTCATCGCTGGACCTTAAAACAAAGTAAAAATCACTTTGTGCTAAGACTGTATTTACTGAAAAGTTCAGTACTGTTAGGACGAATGAGGCACAGGAACATAAAGAAAGAGAAGCGTTAAATGAGCAGTGAAGGTGCTTCAAGTGCTGATTGAGATGGTTCAGAATTTACCCAGAGATGTTTGCTGGAATACTTTCAGTTCTCACTTTGTGGGACTGAGAGTGACTTTGTCTTCTCTCACTGTGGTGCTCTCCCTCAGCTGTCAACAATTAGACGAGTGGCAATAAGAAAGTGCACCACGTTTTCTGCTGACCTTACAGGCTGCATGTATATGCATTACACACGTACACATGCTGTTATAATTTGCACTGTATGTATTGCAGGAAGGCACCGAAAGTATATAGACGCCTCTTGTCTCCAGCTGTAAATGGGACTATTTGTTTGTTCGGCACTTTTAGCCGGCCCTGTGAAATGGGGACATAGTGTCTGCTCCTTTATTTGAATACCTTAATCAAACACTGCTGCTGCTGCTGCTGCTGCTGCTGTGGAGGTGAGGTGCTGCCGACAGTACAGCACTAGCACAGAGCGCAGAGAGAGAGAGACCAGCCTGTGTTTATAAGCCCAGGCCCCACCCAGCTCATATATCCTCCCAACAACTGATATCTGCTTAGATAGGGCATGACTGAAGAGCTGGCTTTTTTACTTGGTGGTCTCTGCCTCAGATAAGCTGGGAAACGATGCACTCCATTTGAATGACTTATCTCAGTTTTATTTTTATTACAGGTCTGCTTTGTGTGTGCTCGGCAAAGGTCTGATTACTTTGCATTGACATGTTCAGTTTCCTTCCAGTGATCACCTTCGGCTGAAACAAGCACTCGGAATAAAAACATATTCGTCGCTAATTTCGGCTTAATGTACACGAGTTGTTTAACACACTCGGCACTTAAACGCGGACGACAACATAATCAGTCCTTTGCAATTCTGTCGCTATTAGCTAATGACAAACTCTGTGGTTTCCGACAGGCAGGCAGAAAGAGAGAATAAAGGATGAGTGAGAGTCAAATGGGTTGAAGTAATCAGTGGCCCAGTATGGGGACACTGTGAGTGTGTGTGCCTGTGCATGCTAACTCGGGGCCATTCAAGCGTTTTGCTGACTACGGAATCACAATCACAATTGCTTTCATAGCCCTGTGCAGGGGAAGGCCATGCATACCACAGTAAGGGCTGGTGACACACAGTGAGCAGGGGCAGAGCAAAAACAGCCACTAAATCATATTCTCCCTGCCCCGACACACGGAGGAGATTTTTAATAGGGATTCCGACCATTTGAAATCATTTCAATAAAACTGGAATTGGCTCTGACATTGGCTGAGTCACAGGGCCTGCATACTGCACAGAGAGTTCTTGCCTTACAATTTTTTTTTTTTTAAACCAAGTAACTCTGTAAAAAAAAAAGTCCCTCTCCCAAACCACCTACAAGGTGTTTCCATCTGTTTTTTTGTGACCTTGACTTGGGGATTTTGGGCCATTAGTTCTGGTTGATGTCGTTTACTACGAATATTGATGAAAGACAATAAAAAGATTTGATGGCGTAATAACACATCCGGGACTACTAATAGCTTTTCCACAGTTGTGTCTCTTTGTTTGACCTTTAAATGCAGTGTTTGTGTTTGATGTAGGTTATGAGAGTAACTCTCTGAATGTGTGTGTGTGGTATCAGGGGGCGGTGGGGGACCTACCCGTGTGCTAATTATTGACCTTGGCAGTGCACGGCTACTTGCTCTTTGGTGGGTACCAGTGCATTCCCCTCAGTGTCGGTTACCGTAATTAAGACTAGCCGCCCCTCTGTAGTGTGCTTACATTAGTCAGCGCGGGCCTTCCCATGGGGCAGTGTAATGGCATTCTCATTCTCAGTGCAGAAGAAGAAAGAAAAAGAAACCGTGCCAGCACCTGCTGCAGAGTAGGCCCCTGGGCGTTTAGTTAAATGTTGATTATGTTTGTTAATGGCTGCTAACACTCAGTATGAATGAGACATGGCAGCATAGTAAAACTAATGTGCAAATAATGCAGCACATCAGTCAAATCTGTCTATTTACATTATGTATATCCTCGATCTGTACATCTATCTAGCTGGGATCCTCTGAGGTTGTTACATTGACAAGACGAATGGAGCTTTGAGATGTCTCTTCACGAGACTTCTAAAAAACTCCAATTTTACCGGCTTTGGCAAAAGAAAACAAAGGAAAACTCCCCGAGGATCCTTTGTGACAGATATTGTGCATCTAGGCTCGTGTTTTTTTTTGCGTATGTGTGTGTTCAGCCAGCGTTTGTGTCCTGGAGGTAAACAAATGTAGACAAATAGGAAGGAGTGTAGGAGTGCCACGTGACAATTTCCAAGAGCTGTGTACATTAGGTTACATATACAACGCTTGTGAGCATGTACTTTATGTATGCGTGTGCAGTGTAACTCTGTATGTTGAGCAATGATTGTTGACACTTGTTTGTCATTTATTTCACAAAAAGTAATCAGATATATGCAGGTTCATGCCTGTGTGAGTACATGAATATATTTAGGTGCTGTATACCTATATATGTACACATGTAGTGTATGTACAGCATGTACTGTACTATATGTATGTACAGTATGCATGGAAAAGGCTGGAAGCTGGACAAACATTCCCAGTTGTCTCAGCTTCCTGAGGTATGTCCTGTGCAAACATCACAGGCCATGGTAAAAGCTTCTTGCCAGGGATTTAGGGTCTTTCCCTCCCCTTGTTTTCACTGAATATCCTTCACAAATATTATCGGCCTTGTGTTAGCACCGTGTTTGTACTGCAGCCTAAAGGGACAGTGCCCGTGTGGAAGTTCAGTTAATGGTCAAAACCCCCCGAGTGTCACAGAAATAGTAGGTAAAGTACAGTGACCCGAAAGTCACCCGAGCATCGTGAGAAACGGCGCTGTTGCAAGATAAAATGCTCAGTGGCGGTGTTTAAAATTGTCATTCATCAGCAAATTGTTACTTCTAATTTGAACACCAGTGTCTGTCATTAATTCAGTGCCGTGCATTGATTTGAGCTGTGAGAGGTCCACTTGAGCAACACCGGGCTGATAAATCCATATGATCCAGAATTTGTTCTCTTTCTTCTTTCCCCAGCTGTGACTGTCTCGCCTTGTCCTTGTCTGTCAGGAGCATGTGTTTATTATGTGTGACATATTTAGCAGGCAGATATAATTGCCTGTGCAAGGCTGTAATCGTCTGCGTCCAATTCAGTCAGCAGAGACTGCGGGAGCCCACAGAGCCACCGAGGTAATCAAACTGTGGCTCATTCTTCCTCTTTGAGAGCTAATGATGAGCTCCATGATCGTTTACAATGGGCAGAGAAAGAAGTGTGACAGAAAGTACAGCTGTAATACCATAGTTTGAGTTCTTGCAATGCTATTATCTTTTTGGTTGAGGACACGGGGATTGCATAAAACAAGGGAACAGGAAAAGTTGGTGCAGAGAAACAGAAAGAGAACAGAGTAGAGATAGAAAAAGAAAAAAGGGTGGTAGAGAGGTTAGAGGAGGCTTGTGGGTTGAGAGGAGGGAGGGAAGCAAGAGAAAGAGGCCTTCTCTTTGTGTTGTCGACCTATTTAGTCTCAAGCTGGCTACGAGCCACACCGATGAATGATGTCGCTAAGAAAACAAACAGAGAAAAGAGAAGTAGGATTTTGGAAATTTTGACAAACAGTCAAGGGTGTTGTGTTGTCGAGGACTCCGTCTCTCCCTTAACTAGACTTCACCGACCTCACAGCAGCACAGTATGGTTGTTAACACACAGGAAAGGGAAACTTGAGCAGATCTTTTTATAGAATTGTTAATAACACACTAGACAGTAGTGAAAAACCATAGCCTAAAGCAGCACTTACTGGCACAGCCCACGTAGACCAAGTATATGTGCATGTGTATGTGTATGCATATGTGTGTTGCTGGCATTTTAGAAGTAGAAGAAATACATGCGTCTTCACTTGAAAGTAGTTCTACCACGTTGCAGAAATACTCAGGTAACAGTCTTGCTCTCCTGTACTTAAGACAACAGCAGCATTAGTACAATGCTGCTGGTCTCTGCTACTTTTCTAATTATATCCTTTTTAGTTTTACATTGTCATATCATGATTATTACAAAACTTTTAGTCTTATATATTTTGTTTAACTTTTTTACTGTGATATTTTGTACAGCAGACTAACCCTTAACAGTTTAATAAGCAAAAATAGCTGTTTATATGTGTATGTACGTAAGCAGGCTGGTCAAACATTTGCAGCTCACTCCAACCTGTTTCTCACAGGCCCAAACTCATTAAATCAACCAAAGTTTAAATCAGCTCAGTGCTTCAATCTTACAGTTTGACCTTTATTTATTTTAAATCAGACCTAAATATAATTTTCTTCACATTTCCAAAAATATTTATTGACCTTTACCTGTAGTATTCAACGGTGCAAACAATTTTCATGTTATTTGCCCAAACCACAAAGTTTTGTGGAATTTGGCTTGTGGTTCTCACAGTGTTTAAAAAAAGGCGCAGAAACATTTTTTTCATTGCTTATGTTTCGTGGGATAATCAAACTGACAAACACAGCATGAACAGTTTACATTAAGAACATTACTTTAGTACAAAGTAATGAAGAGAAGTATATAAACCACTCAAATGAGGAGAAGGGCATGTAGAACCCGCTGGGTCGGCTCAGAAACATGTTCAATTTAAACAAACTTTAATTTAAAGTCGTGGCCTGGCTTGTTGGTGTGCTTCAGTGGAAAGAGCGCCAGGTACAGTTAATTTAGCAAAGACACTGGGCTTGTCATAACCAGAAACAAATGTTTTGTGGCAGCCGGGCAGGGAAAAGGAGTGAAACTGAGAGATGGTCATGTTTTATTAAGCCTGATAATGCAGCCTAATCTGTGGCTTGGGTTACACGGTGCTTTGTGGGTAATTAGAGATCATGTCGTATGCCTGGCCTGCTAAAAAAAATTGCACTCCGCCCTAATCCCCTCCTATCTGCCTTCCACCCACCACCTCCCCGATCTCCCCCTTCATTCTCTGCCTCGCTCACCAACAGACCCATACGTTTCCAAATGAGCGAGCGTCCCGACAGTGAAATGCACAAATAAACAAACGTGGCAGCCATATTCCAGGTTGCTTGTCATCAGAAAGTTTAGGCCTTGTTGCAAGATACTTGAAAATGTGCTTATGTGCTCAGAATTCAATAAGAGGAAGTCAACAGTGGAGCACTTTGTGGTTTGCTTTGTGGAACTTGTTAGATGAATGACTAATGCCTCCTGGCAAGTGCCCCAGGTTTACTATTACCAAAACAATGGCACTTGATACGCAGCACCGTAGCCTTGGTTTTCACACAGGCAGGAGCTCGGGCTGCTGTTTTCTTTTGAACCCTAAATGCTGACTGCCCATTCATGCAGCGTCCCCCCCAAAAAACACAGAGAGACACACTCACACACACACAAAGGAAATTCTCAACTGTCATGGTGACTTGTTAAAAAAGAAAAAGAAAAGTATAAAAAAAATAACAACAACAGCCTTTTTCATCGCACAATGTCCCAGTTTTTCAATTGTTGAGAACTGAGAAACGATTCCGTTTCTCTGAATCTACATTCAGCCATCACCACGTGTAAGACAGTAACGTGACCATGTTTACATTCACACTGTTTTATAATTAGCAACCTTACTCAAGACACGAATAACTCAATTAAACTGTCTGTAACAAGTGGGGAAAATGATGCAATGCGGTATCATTTTGGAGCGAAGGCATCAGCTGCCTCCCACCATAACCCTAAACAACAGTGCAAGTGCAAAAACACGACACAAAGTGGGTTTAAATGGTAACCCGGTGACTTGAATGTATGCAGTGTTTCCCCTAGAAACTTTTTTTGTCACCATTGCCAATAACAAAACTAGCAATATAAAACTGTATGCATTTATCTCCTTGGTATCTTAGTGACAAATCATAAAGTGTCATCCTACAGTATGTGCTTTATGAATCAATCGGGTGCATTAGGCAACAAATTCAATCTTATCATTATGAGTACTGTAAGTGAGAGCATTGCCATTGACACACAAATACAAATGAACGGCTTTTCTGTAAAGGTGCGGTTATTCACACGTGGCAGTTAACTTACTAACCGCTCCAACCTCTTCACAGCCACCAGAGGAGAGCTTATGAGTAGTCAGCTACACAGACTACAGTGCAGATAAAGATGCAGTATTTCATAGGAACATGTCATGATATGTGGGAAACAGGTTTTCAGACAGTTCACTTTGTACGTCTCATTGACACAAACTGAACGAAAAATTGGTTTATTGTGTTTAGGTGCGACTGTGTTTTACAGAGAACTGGCAAGTTAGGAAGCAAAACTAAACGCTGATGTAAAGCCGGTGATAAATGAGCTTTAGACTTAAGCAGCCACATGGCTCACGTTAGTCTAAGGTCTGGGGGATTTCTGCTGGTCTCATTGTTGAACTGGGATGTCACTTTATAACGGGGAAATTACACTATTTTAACTTGTCTGCTTCAGCAGGGTTGTGAGTGCTACACACACACAAACACACACACACACTGCATGGTGCTATCCCACATGTTGTAGGGTTGTGCCAGCTTAAAAATACCCAAACATCCCTGTATTCCATGCATATAGTGTGAGAAAAACCCATATGAACTAAATAATATTTTATTTACTGGCAACCTGTTGCACTTAGGTGTTTTAAATATAATTTACTTTGAGTTCACATATATGTGTTTTTTAGCCTTACTGTTCTAGGATTGCACAGTCTCATCATTTAGGATTATTTGATCATGCTGCTTAGCGTCACAGTTAGGGGCCGGGCCTGTCTTCATCTGTTGAGCCTGCGTGTGTAGGTTTCCAGCGTGTGCTGCGTTGAGCTCCTACATTCCAAAGACAGCAGTTAGGTTAATTGGCAAGTGTAACTTGTCAGTACATGTGAATGTGAGCGTGATTTGGTCGCCTGTATCTCTGTCAGAGCCTTTTGATTGACTGGTGACCCGTTCAGGGTCTACCCCACCTTTCAACCAATTCATATCGGCCTGCTTTCACATGACCTCAGCCCTCCAGAATGACTGGTTATTATTATTGCATGAATATATGTTCTGCCTTCTTTTCTCACTGATGTAACTCTGTGCAAATTGTATTAACAATAGGTGTGTTTTTGTGGTAGTTGGTGCTATTTTTATTAGAACTGAATGGGTTTCAGACAAGTTTAGAACCCTGTAGGACTCCTGTCTCACACACACACACACTCAGGGACACACATCAATACCACAGACACACACACACACACACGCCCTACAGCTTCAAGGCATTTAATTTCCTTTCCTCCTATGACAATATCACAATATAATGGGACATGGTGTCACATGACAAAAGCAAGTACAAATCGGTCTTTCTGTCTCTGTCTCCAGCTTGAAGGGCAGAACGGTCAGTTGTTACATAAACTACAGTTAGTTCAATTACAGAAAAAATGGCTTGTGTGTCCTTGTCATAAGGCAAAGTGATGAAGCAGATAAAGAATAAGGTAGCTGTTGAAATTCCTGCAGGAGAATACTTGGCTTGCTTTCCATGCTCACCTCTTTCATGTAAACATAGTGTAGTAAGGCTAAGATACGTCATTTAGCTTTAAGATTCTGCATAATTTACATGTGTTGGTACTTTATCCCGACCAGCTGATTTGGAAAGAGTGCACAAATTAAATTCTTATAAGGGGGGAAATGCCTCCATGCTGAGGAAGTGACAAACTAAACCTTAAGAGTCAAGTACTAAACAGCTTTCTAAACAAGGAAATGAGAGCTCTGTCCAGAGAAATATGAACTCACCAGCATTTGACCTTCAGCCTCCTACATCCCGTCTGGTATCCTTTGGACCAGCATCAACATTTTGCAGTTTATGATTTTTCAGTAAAAAAGCTTTACCCCCAGTCAGCCACAATATTAGATACACTGGTGCAATGCAATGCAGCAGTTTTGCCAACATGTTTACTTCTATAAGGATATCATTTCTGTTTTTACGTTGAAACTGTCAGAAAGGTGATAATTCTGCTTATCATTTAGGTCGTTTAATGTATATGAAACTCAGCCAGGTTAAGAGTTTCACTTGGCTGTTTGTTTTTCGAGCATACAGTGCTGTTTCCAGCAATTAGTTCTTCATCAGCCGCATTTATTGTGGCTGACCCCTGCTCCAGGTATTCGGCGTGTGCTCCAGCACGGTGCCATCGTGCAGTTTTCAGATGAGCCTGTAATTAAGTCATCTCTGAGCCTTGAGAGCGCAAATATAAGGCACTGAGCTGAGACCAATCTGCCACTAATTGTCCCGAGTTTTAATTTCTAATGGAATAAGGGCCAGAGGGAATGCCACGTAATGAGATGCAGTTACTCTGAGTGTGCGCTTGTATGTGTGCGTGCGCTCTTTTATCTGTTTACTGTAAGTGCTGTTGGTGAGTGGAGAAACAAGAGTGAGCGAAGCAAGATGTTGAGTTTTGATTTTGTTACCTCCTCTCTGTTTATTCTGCAAAGCACTCGGGATGTCCGCGGCAGTTCCAAACTATAAATTTACACGTAACAAATGGTAAATGCACCTTACAATAAGTAACATAATTGATCGAACGTCGTCGGTGGAAGCAGGATGAGCCTTTCTGTGATACCTACTCCCTTTTCGAAAAACCGAGGCGCGCCTTCTCTTAATAACTGTGTGACAGTGGAGAGTCTTCCAAAAGTGAGAAGTGCTTTTGCCCTTGGCACTAAAGCTAATGCTCAGCGAGCGTGGTTGTACAGTGGAACTGGAAAGGTTGTTTACATAGCCTTGGGAGTGTTTGTGTCATGATTTAGATTCCAGGCATTTCAACATCCAAATAAATCAGTTTAGACTTCTGAGGACAAGTAAACCTCCAAAAGAAGAAATGGGCCAGCTGTGTTTAAAAGCTCTATAGTAGTTTTATCTGTAAGGTTTGAGCAAATATTGTTTTTGATCATTAAACACGCTGTAAGTGGGAGTCAAAGTTCCCTTAGCTTATGCCGTTTGGTACTGACAATAGAGATGTTGATCTTTTACTTATAGGATTTCTTTTTACAGTGTGATGTAAACTATCGTGCATTTGTTGTATTTTTCCAAAAGTTTTTGGATGAAATTGTGTGATTTTTGGGACACCACAGCACATACCAACAACAAGTTTGGCACCAAGCAGATAAAAAGCTACATGAGCAACACTATGAATCTTTCAAACACTTTGGTGACTTTACGGTAATATTTCTACCTTATCGCTTTTGAGTGGAGTTTGCTTTTCCAACTGACTCAAGGCCTTTCCTCTTATTGTTTCAATATGTCAGTGCATTGTTTGAATGAGGTCACCCATTACCGATCTGGCCCGGGGCCAGTTTGACTTCAGCTGATTTAATTGAATCTACAACATGAGTCAAACTCAAACAAGCATAGACTGCTTTGCCATGACAGCCTCATTACTCCACATTAAGAACTCATTTCACAATGCATTGTGACTTTGGGCTTGACAAATGGTGAATAAAGATGAAATCAAATAAGTGAGTACATTTTGGAAATATTACTCTTGAAATGCTCCGGCTGAAAATACTCCAGTACTGCACATATTTAGGATTTACAGGAAAGCCAAAAAACATGGTCTTTGTGCTGTTTTGTATAAGTTAATGTGAATGCCTTCTGGGTTAAAGTGTTCCCATGTTTGCCGTCTGCAGTAATGGAATGACATTCAATGCCATTTTCCCTCTTAAATGGAATTTTTGTCAAAGCGCTATGAATTCAACCTACCTTGTCACTCAAGCTACAGCCAGTGGTGAGAGAGGAGAAAATATGCGAATGAAACCTTTCACTGCAGATATTACTGTTAGCTGTGCACAGACCAAATAATGATGCCTTTATCATGTCTACGGCACAACAAACAAAGAGGGCTTTCTAGTGACATACCACAAGATGTGATATTAGGCAGCATAATGACATACATTATGTATATTACACATCCAAACATTCATAGCATCTCCGCAGTGCGCTTGCTGCATTTCGTCAGCTCGAACCTCGACTAAATTTCTCAATTAAGCATGCATTCTTTGAGAGCCATTGGCAGCTCAACTAGAGCTTGCGGGGGGGGGGAAAAAAGAAAAAGAAACGTATGACATGCACAACCTGCCAGGGCCTTTCTCCACAATAGGAAAGGAAATGTTGAGACTGCGAGGGCTGCGGAGCAGAGATATGGCGCTGTTTGCTTAGGGCTAGGTATCGGGCACGAAAACAAACATGGCGGCCCTTAATGAGCCTGTTTGCCTGCCAAAGGTAAAGACAGCTGTTGTTGCTCGCCACAATGGAGCAGGCCTCAGTGCCACAGAGCGCAGCGGAGCACTCTGCATCGCCATAGTAACGCGTACCTTGTGTGGACTCAAGTCTGAACTTATTAAGTCCTCTTTACAGATAAATAGTGAGTAAAATGTAAATTGTGAGGCCGTACGGCACTTTTATAAGGTCTGACTGCGAAATGAAAAGGTTTATTAAGTTTTGTCTTTAGAGCAGTAAAGTGAAATTGCTTGTGGGAGTGCGAAACGGCCGTGCACTGAGGGTAGACATCTGACTTACTCATAACATTAGCGAGTGAGAGTTGAGAAACTGTGGCTTTCTCCGTTTGATAAAGCAACACACGTTACTAGTTTGAGAGCGGATACTTACCTAGCTTTTCTGCAACAGTCTTTTGCAACTGTTGGAAAATCTTTCTAAAATCTCTCCGGGTGGGGAAAAGAAAAAGCAGGCTTCTCAAGGGGACACTAATGCAGAGGGATATAGGCAGAGTGGGGGGTGGCGAAACCTCGAAAAGCACTTTTCTCCCGTGTGAGAAAATTAATACGTTCAAGCTGTACCTGTCCAAGTAAATCAGCACTGACAGCTTCGTGTGCTCCACAGCTAATTTTAGAGTTAAAAATGTGAGTGAGATGAGTGCACAAGCATTCTGCTGAGAGCCACTGCAAAGAAACTACAAACACTAAAGGTCCAACCATCAATTGCATTAGGGAGGTTGCTGTTGAAACAAAGGCTTCCCAGCCCCCGCCGCTTTCCTGGCATTGTTTACAGTACGTGTTGAGCCGTTGAATGGATGACATGTTTTTCCATTATTATCCTTGCTTCTGTCAAAAAGGATATGTCAGATATACTTATACTAGTATATTATATTGTTTTAATGATTATGCTGTATAAGGGCTAGTTAACTTACCTCACATGTAATTAAAAAAACACAGGTAATAACTGTCAATTTGTTTTTTTTGAGAGGAAGCTAAAATTCTATAGAAACTGATGAAAATCTAACGGACTTGTTCATGTGTTGATGCTTTATTTTGGCAACACCGATCCTCGATGAAAAAAAAATTCTCTTCCTTTTTTACAGTTGGATTGTGTAAACAGAAAGATTTTTTTTGTTTAGATTTTTACCAAGATTGTTTGAGCATCTTCATGTATTCGTGTGAGAAAAACACTGACATTACAATTAGGTTGTGGTTGCAACTGTCACTGTGGTGCTGTAAAAGCAGAAAAGAACATTTCCTGTTCGGCTGTTTCAAAGAAATACGCAACTTAACCGCTGCCTTATTGTCACTGGGTTGAAAATGTCCTTGACCACAGGTTCTGACACCAAGAGGTCCTGCATGGTGACTGGTGATGGGAATGGCGCTGTCTGTTCTACATCTTTGCATTTCCACCATGCTGTGCATGTGAGTGCTCTTCTTATGGTAATGTCGGTGCAGCAGAAATCTAGGAGGGGTCTGATCCTCTGCAAGATGTAGAAAATGTTTTTACCTTTTTTGGAAAGGTTTGACCTTTCACCACGATAAAGTTAGTTACATTGCGACAACCGATAAACAGTTCAGGAGTAGCTGTGCGAAATGGAGTCTTATTCATACAAACATTTCTGATGCTTTGTTTAATGTAAACCCTGGTAGGTGGAAGAGAGCCACTAATAAATGGCAAACAAAAATTGACTGGCATTTAAAGAAAAAGTAAAACTTGTGAAATGTCTTTGTGTTGTCTGCCCATAATAAACTTTACGGAAGGGTGGGCTAGTCCAGCTGAATGCCCCCACCCCTCCTGCAAGCATTGCAGCAGCTCTCTGAGTTACATGCAGTACCTGCCACTTATGCATTGAGATTTAACTCAGTAAGTACTACCTTCAGAGCTTCTCGTCTTCAAAGAACTGTCAGTCCAACTGAACTTAAACCATCTGCAATTAATGTAGCCCTATGAAAAATGCACATTTTTGCATGTGGCCATGTGCATGATGAGGATTATGTCGGCTAGTTTCACGTACAAATTATTTTCTTTAAGTCTGAGAGATTTGGTTCTCTGCATGTCCTGTCTGGCTGTAATCTGTCAGACCCCCCCCCCTCCCCCCTTTATTTGTTTGCTGCAATGTCTTTCAATTAAACAGCAGGGCCAGTTTCTTCAGAGATTTCGTTTTCGAGTGACTCCCCAGAGAGGGAGCAGAGGAAATGGCTGAACACATCAGACACATTCGTCTTCTCTGCTTAGTTACCTTGCAGGGGGAAGATGGTGATACCCATTTCCTCCATCTAATGTGTTTGCTTTACTCCCTATGCCAAGTGTCAACATGCAGCTTCTTGACAGTCATTTTTCATTTGGAGCAAGCAGCCAGGTTGAATAAGCCAGGACATTGCACCTGTTTTTGCATTTTCTCTTCTTTTATCAGCCGGTAGATGTTTTTTAACGTGGCGAACTTCTAACATGTTTAAGGTTAAAAGTGCACTAGTCAGAGATTATTACCTAATAGCTGTGGCTGCTTGTTGATTGAGAGTAAAAAGCCAATTATCATAATAGGATATGGGACATAATGACAGAATTAAATGAGTGTGACAGACACACAATGGGCCTGCTCTGTCATCGCCTTAGCCCAGCTCGCTTATTAGAATTAATCTGGCCTGATTAAAAATGCAAATGGCTCAAAGTCATTGATGGAGTTTACATGTTTTTATAACATTTAACTGATTTAATTACACGGAAAATGAAATGGTGGGATGTGCAATTGATTTTTTTTCTTTGTCATCACCCTCTTGCCGGTTGCCACAGAGAAATGAATATTCTCTCATGCCAGGAAGAGAAGGTAATGAGATTAGTGCTCTCCCTCTCTGTTTCTCTCTCCATCTCTACAGTTCAGAAACTGATGGTTTGGTTCATCGAACCAAGAAGAGCTGTTTTATTGTTATCACTGAAAACATTTTATCTTGGTCTTAGAAGCACCTACTGTATTGTGTGGGCTGAGAGCTTCTCAGAATTTAGTTTCCTCCTACATTGTATGATTTTAAAAGAGCAGTATATGATTGTAGCTGAACGTGGGGAAAAAAAAACCATTCTGATTCATTTTGGTTGTTGGTTTTCATACTCAAATAGTTGTTTAGAGGAAGCTGCAGAGGTCTTAACGCACAGATCTAATTGTCCGAGGTGTGATGACCCGCAGCCTGAGCCTGCAAGAAGGTGTGAACATGCACAACATGCTTTGACATTTTTCAGTTGAACCCAAACGAAGGTGGTTCTGCATTACAAGAACAGAAAATCAAGAATGGTCTTTGAATCGTAGCAAAATTATGCAACATTACACCTGAACTTGGAGTTTAGCGTTATAAAATGTGTTCCTTGAATTAGTCATCTGTGTATGCAGTCATATAGTACATCACACATAATGACCTGTTTCAGTGAGACCAGCAAGTTCCTGTTTTCTGCCTCCATGGCAGTAAAGGTTTCAGGCTATTTTCAGATTGCATGCACCTTGTAGTGTGAGCTTGTTAGAAGTGCAGATTGATAGTTTTGCTTACTTGAAATGTGCTTGGTGTTTTTGCACCTTTTAGCCAATGTCATGAAAGCTGCTAGGATGCGGTGGACATGCTGTGGGGGAGGAAATTGATTTTGCTGGGTTTGTTTGTTCTAGACCGACAGGGCGACAGGCATTGTTTGGTTTTGTTTTCTTTTTCTTTTTTTTATTATTTCAATGCATTTCAGACAGATCGTTTTATTGGTGTATTAACATGTTTTATGGGCACTATGACTTTGCAGCTGTTTAAGACTAGTTTCATTTGATCCAGTGTAAGGTTTTTTTTGAATCGTAAAATGCCTTCAATGAGCAAGAGAAGCATTTGGAAGTGGCAGCAACTTTTTAAATTGGATTCATGTGAATGGGCCAGATGTTCGGCTTTGATCTTGATGTGTTGTGTCTGTGCCTCTGCTGTACCGTTTCCCACCCACCTCGCCTTACATCATCATCATCAGCAATGCACTGTGTAATATAGATATGTCAGCATCAAACTACAAAAGCTTTGAGATTGTGAGCATGCTGTGAAAACAGCTTTTTATTTAAAGACTTTTTATTTTGCAGCAGAAAGAAGACATACAGACTTAAAACTTTGTGTTGACAGGACAGGATCAATTCCAACATCAGCTCAATGTGTTGAAATGGAAAGTATGCTATCGATCTGTGTGCATTAGTGCTCTACAGTAACATAAGCAGTGAGTGGCAGAACAAAAGAGGCACTGTGTGTCACGCTGGAGGAGCCAGGCAGTACAAAGAGGACAGTTAACTTCATACAGTTTATTGGCATTTCATTGTTTATCATTTTAAGTACAAACGTATATTTGTCTTTCATGAAAGAATTTTACTCACTCACTTACATCTGGAACTCATTTGGGATAGTTTGAAATGTATAGTCCAAATATGCAGTTTTGCCCTGCAGAAAGAAAGGTAGTAAAAGACTGTTGTATAGATAAATAATACAGTTTGGCATAAAAAAAAAAAAAGTCTATAAAGCATGTTGTAGTAGAGGTCAAAACAAAACATAGTTAACATAGTTAACATCCTGGAAATGTTAGAGTTGGATTGTCTGGGGCTGGAAAGTGTATGTCCTGCGCTGATATTTGTTCCCAACGAGCACAAATAGTCCATTGTGCCTCACATTACTGCACAGTATATCACATTCTCTACATTTTAGCCCAAGAAAAGACAAAGGGTTGTGTTGGGGCATATGGCATCGTGATAAATATGCTTTAGAGGAGAGGGTTAGAGTAGGAGGTAGCAGGGGCCACAAATGAACTTCAGTATGGCAACCATAATAAATAAGAGGGTTTTTTTTTTGTGTGAACATGATTAAAAAAACAGCACTTTAGTCCAATATTTTACCCATTGTTTACAATGATCAGGCACCGCATTAGATCCACCGGATGTATAGCATACCGTAGAGAGGAAATAATGAATTAATTCATAAACTCTAAGGTGTTGAAGACAACCAAAAAATGTCAAAGCTATACTGTCTTGGATATGATCTGTGACCACATCTAAGAGACAAACAGTTAGACAGACAGTGTCAGGGCCTTTTCAGCAACTGTACCTACACCGTGATGACAGGAAACACGGTGGTGACAAAAGAAAACCCTGAGATGCCACATGGAGGGGTAAAAATAGGCCACTTGGCACGAGAGACAGAAAAAAAGAGGGGGAGGAGAAGCATGAGAAAGAGGGGAAATTGGTGCACAGTGTCTTCTTGTAGGGACTTTTTTCTGCAAGGCCCGAGATAAGAAACTTCACTCTTTAATGTTGACAAGTGGTTAGATCAATCTCATTTTCATTTGAGTTTCAAGACAGAAACAAAGAAAGGAGAAAAAAAAATGATTTTTTTCCCCCTACAATGAACACCCATCTCTTTTGAGTTTTAGAGTCTGCACCTCCTACGCCTTCGCAGCAAGAGAAAGATGCCCACTTTAACCTTTTTGCAATTGTGTATAAATGTGTGTAAATGTGTTACGCATGTCAGTTTTCAACAATAGTAAAAAGAAACAGATTTGTCGTTAGTTAACTGGTGACGGGTTACACTTACTAGATTGGTTAAGATCATGTCTGTCGGGCTTTGTGTAGCAGAGACTGAGCCAAAACACACAGGCTCTGAACATTTTACTTTATTAAATACAAATATTCTGCATCATGACTATAAATCGTCCTCTAACCTTAATGCCCATATGCAGTAAGTTGCTTGTCCCTTCCCTTTCATACAACCAACAAAAGTGTGTGTTGAAATAGTGCCCCCACATAGTGAGACAGGTGTGTGTTGAAATTACACCCCTTTTGATGCCAGACACCAAAATGCATAAACTGTTGCTTACAATTGCATCAAAATGGAGGCTATTTCTTGGCCCAAAACATCATAAATGCTGGATTAAAACTGTGCAAACATGATGGTTTACACTAAATTGTCTCACGAAGAATTTCGCAAGACCCATTTGTTACAACAAAACAACCAACGGTAGTTTCACACTGGGCTTGAACTGTAGTATCCTGTGGAAAAGTCCTCTACCCCCAGCATCCTCCTGGGGCTAAATAATACAATAGGTGACTGTGTTAGTGTCGCTGCACGTTGCCCCGCCGTAAAACATTTATGCCGGCTGTTTTGCCTTGCTTGTACAAACAGCCTTCGTTGTTGTAGTGTACAACCCACTTCGTCAGGTTGATTTTGCGTATTACAACAATCACTGTGAACAAGACCTGTTCACTTTCACATTTCCTCATTAAGCCAATAACGCACACAGGTGACTTGAGATGATGAGTGATAAAGGAAAAGAGTTCTCATATTCAGGATGTGACGTGACTGCATTACATTAATTTCACCAAGAAGCCTGGAAGCAAATGGTATGCGAGGCCTTTTATGCTTTTGGTGGCCGGTTATTGCTTATTTTGTACAGTATTACAGTTGGTGACGCAGGTTTTGTGCAAACAAAGACAACCCATACGTAGCCGTCCTGTTCCAGTAGTCAAATAACCCATATGCAGTATCTTCTATCCGGCGTTAAGATGTTTCAGGGCTGGGTTACAGACTGATTGACGTGCTGTCTGACCATATTAGAGATCATGTGTGTTTAGGGATGATCTGAGAAGCCACAGTGTAATGAGTGAAAAACTATCTCTTTGCAGAGAGACAATAGAGTTAAATTAAAACACTAATGGTTTTCAGACAGTCTCTCATTACAGAAGCATGGTTGTATGGAAAAAGCGAGAGAAGTTGTTTCATTAGGAGAGTAAAACCACCATGCAAATGGCAGTGTGAGGTGAGTGTGATTATTGGACTGTTGATTTCCGAAACTTAAGAAGCTTGCTTAAGTTCAAGCTTGCAACATGAGAGGGTGTTTCTGAAGCTTATCGTCCATCCGAGTTACTCTGCCATTGAAACCCGCTGGCTGTTTACATCCCAGTCAACCCGGCCGTGTCTGACTCGACCACCGTGTCATCGCTGGCATATGCGGTCAAGCCGTAACACTTCAGAGTCCACTCGTGGCCCTCGAGGAATGAAACACGACGTGTCCTCAGTCCCGCCCCTCCTCTGCATATCTGCTCACTCATCTGGGCTGCTCATTAAAGGGTAATTACCTGTAATTAGTGAATCATGTCGCTTTAATGAAGATGTTGAAAGCTGTCGGAGCCAGAAGGGTTGGCCTTAATTCTGAGCGATGTTCAAGATTAGCAGCAGACAGGAATTCAATAAAGGAGGACAGATTAATGAAATATTAGCATTTTTTGCCGGTGCCCTAGGTGGCTTGTATTATGTTTATATTTCACATTAATTTTCAATTCCAGCAGCGTCAACCAGCTCTGGAGGGCAAGTACGTGTTACTGTATCAGAGCTGGCTAATAGGCACAATGATGATGAAGCTGTGTGTGTCTAAGTACGTCTGTGTGTGGGGCTTGTGTGAGTGTAATGCTCGTGCTAATGTGTGCTGTGCCGAGTGTGCGTGCGTGCGTGTGTGTGTGTGTGTGTGTGTTCCCTGGCGGCGTGGTGAGTGTTTAATCTGGCCCGGTGGCGTGCCGTTGGCCCGGCTAATCACAGTGTGTCTGTAGGAGTGTGCTGAGCCAGGGGAGCACGCCGTCGCTAACAGCGCCTGACAGACTCATTAGAGAGACCTGGCACTGTGCTAGCAAGGCACACACACACACACACACACACACACACAAAGATACACACTTAAGACACTTTGAAACACACACAGTGGGAAAGGCACTCAGCCTCGACTACACAAACAGTGGGATAAATTCACACACTTACACACTTTTTTTTTTGATGTTCTTACACGTGCGCTCACGCTCATTCATATAATCATCCGTAGACGAGTGTGAACTGTCTCTTTCTTTCTTTCATACACACACGCTTCATGCTCCATGTGTGAGAACAAGGCAGGCTGTGACCCCTTGCAGTCGCAGCCCAAACACAGACAAGAGGCGAGAGAGCATCTGGGAAAAGAGGAGGGGGGGGAGTGGGAAAAAGAACCAAGAGGAGGTGAAGAGGAAGACTGGAGTGGAGGGTTACGTCTGACACAGCAATGTTTTCTCCTATTCAAATGCGCTGTTTAGACAGGCAAATTACATTTTCAGAGTCTAATTATCTGCAGTCAGGAGATCACCTGCACCCAAGAGTGTAAAAGCATAGCATGCTTTATGTGTGTGAGACTCAGCTGTATTTACAGGCCCAGGAGGAGGGTGGATCTGTCTTTGGGCCAAACTTTCTTCTCTTTTTCTTCAAAGTGAACGTTAAAGTGAAAGACGACTTATTTTTTTTTTTCAGGATTAGGTTGAATGGCATTTAGCAAAGTTCAACAAACTACTTTGACAAATTACTTAAGACTTGCTTGCCTCGTGCTCGCAGCGAGGTTAATTGCAGCTCAGCTGCAGCAGAGCCAAGTGGAAACATTAGGTTCAGCTGAATAACAGGTGAATGCAAAGCAGGTCAATATGTAGTCAAGTGTGGGCCTGCCAGCTGCTCACTCCCTCTGCTGTGCCACCGCACAATGGTGACACACAAACACACACTCACACACAGATGCACGCTTTGCACACAAGAAATAACAGGGATAGAGTTAAGCGTATAAACAAATCCAGCTGCAATCCGTTCAATTTTTATGCATTTCTCTCTTTGAAATTAAACAGAGTAAAGCATATACAATACACAAACAGATTCGATTTCACAACACGTACAAGGTTGCATTTATAAAATAGATTTACATCTGATAGCACAGTCTGGATAAGACTGGAGTTTCTTTATATTATCTTACTGTCAGCAAATCCCATGAAAACTGTAAAAGCATCACAGTCAGAGAGGGAGCTCATTCCTCTGTGCGGCTTGCCCTTAATTTCAAACATTCAAATTATTAAGCAGCTTTAGTGCTGCTTTTTTTTCCTCAACATCACATCATCATTTAGCTCAGTATTACTCCCCATCAGCTCCTGATTCTCTACCTGCTAATGACCCCAATTAGCCCACATGCGAGTTGCCACCTCTGTCTGTTGTTTGGAGCTGGGTACGTGGTAAACACCGAGTGTGTGTGTGTGTTTTTCCCTGAAAAAAGCCGCCTGGGGTGGGTAAAGTTGATGTTAATGAAGGCGGTGAGAGAGAACCACAACAGTCAAGGTGTGGACTGTCAAAGCAAAAATATGAGCTAAAAGAAGCTGCATCTGGCCGATCATTTTCTCTGCGCTTTTGACTTTGACTGACCTCTTTCACACGCTGTAATTTTATCCATATCAAAATGTTGATAACTGATGAAGTTACATATTTGTGACCATGCTTTATGTTTCCAGTTAGAACTAATGAGTCTTTTTATGGGATTATAAAATATTTACAGACTTTGTGCTTTACAGGTGATAACACCCATACTGCTCTATAAAATAAGAAGTCTTCTACAATATAATGTCTTGTTCTATCCCAAAAAGTTATGCTGTCCTTCCGGCTCTCTCGCTCTCTCCCACACTTTCTCAGTCTTTGGGATCCTTCCTTCATACGCTAACCTCCTCGACTGGACTTTTAATCAAGCCTGTAGCTGTAACTGGAACAAGTTTTGCAGACAATTGCGTTTCAACTAAAAGCCAAATCAAACTGTCTTTAATTTTCTCTACCACTGTACCATGTAACAGGCCAAATCTCTCACTCTCTCTCTCTTCAGAGTACAATAGCTGTTTTGCTCTCCACTCTCCTCAATTCTCTCTCTCTCGCTCCTCTCCAGCACAAGGCTATGACATTGAGGGAATGTGATGTGATGTATTGTAGTGAATAATGTATTCTGCGAGGATTGTACAAAGCGCGTAGAGCAGATGGCAGCAGGTTGATCTGTGTGTGTGTGTGTGTGTGTGTTTAATGATGGCAGTGTGTATATGTGTGACATGTATGAGTGTATTTTTCTGTGTGTGCTCACCCAGGATGGGGGAGGGGGAAGAGGAGAAGAAGGGAGGTAGGGCGAGTGGGGGTTGGTGTGTATGTGTGTGTGTATGTGAGCCTCCTTTGTGAGATAAAACATGCAAATGGTGGATTATTTTAATTCAGTTTTTTCTAGGGCCCCGATTCTTAATCCCTAAAGCAGTGGAAATGAAAATAGTATATGTTTTCCTTCAAACTCTCTCCCTCCCTGTCTGTTTTTATACCCTGATAGGAATTTACAGCTACCAGCTGTCTAGGAACTGGATCCTTTGCACTTTAATTTCTCTCTGGTGTAGTTATAGCCAAAGACTGATGACTACATCCGGATAGCATGGAATTGACTAAAGCTACCCAGGCCTTAACTACTCCGTTAGGCAGTGGAAGGATCATAGTATTTCTGACTGAATGGTGATAACAATGTCGATCCAAGAATAGTTTCAGTTGTTACTTTGAGAGGACTGCAGATGTAAAATATGCGCATTTATAAACACTTGCACATGCTCATGCACACTGGCACATAAACCCTAAAAACGGGACACAGAACTGCAGGACTTTTAGACTTGCATTGCTGTTGTGCTGACTATAGCTTATCAACAGTTTATAAATTAATGTCCAAATAACAGAGTTTGTGATAACATCTTTAAACAAACACAGATTTGAATTAATCTATTGTGTTTTCACATGTGAAATTGTTTTAGTGGACACATTAATGATACTGTGGAGAGATGCTGTCAACTGCTGCTATGGAGCCAGACTCATTGAACAGCGGGCAGCGAGGAAGGATTATTCACCAAGAGTTTTTTGCACAAATGCTCACCCTCTTAAGCAATGAGAAAATTTCATAGATTTCTGATTGATTAGTTATGTTTGCAGCGTTCTGTGTAAAATAACGGCTAATAGGTGGATAGGCATGTGCA
The DNA here is from genome assembly GCA_033026295.1 of Channa striata. Lineage (NCBI taxonomy): Eukaryota > Metazoa > Chordata > Actinopteri > Anabantiformes > Channidae > Channa > Channa striata. Next base: position 10,738,554 of record CM065172.1, on the reverse strand, counting down.
GAGTGTAGCAGACAGTAGAAGAGCGCAGCAGAGAGACGGAGGGCTCGGCTAAGCGGAGCAGACTGATTTTAAGTCTCGTGCTACAGTAGCGTAAGTTAAATATTGTAGCTTTGCATAACGCAGTAAAAACAAGTTTGTTTAGAGGTGTGGTTTTACTAAAGCACATAAACACACACGCACGCCTCCTTTTTTTCAGTATGAAGTTGTCCCCTATAGATGAAGCTAACAGATGGCAGAATCTATTTACATTCACTTAGGTGATGAGTTTATAATGAAGGTTATTCTACAGTTCCCTGCTTTTAGCAGAGACGTAGGCAGCTGTGCAGTCGCACACTATCCGTTTAAAGGAAAAATGTCCACCAGCATGGCTTCACATCATGTGCACTTATATTACATTCATATTGTCTTACCTGGCTGCTTCCTGCGTACAGTATTTTATCTTTTCCTGTTACCTGTTTTGGGAACATGCGTGATGGACTTTGAGGAGCCGGAGAGATGTGGCAACAACAAGATATTCTACTGGGGGCAAAGTGCACAGGCTGCTGGATGCCTGGCAACTGGCCTGCAAAACTGTTACATTAGTAAGTCTTGACCCCATATCCACAGCAAACATATTTTTATTGTATCCTCTCACACCACAGATAAAAAAAACAGAAGAAAAGTCATACACATTGCAATTGCTTCTTCACAGCAGATGTTTTATTAATTTATCATTTATGAGCTGTTAGACAGTTTTCTTGAAATATCAAGGCTGAATCGGAGCATGTGGAAGAGAGAAAAAGATAACTTGTACATCGCTGCCTCTTTCATATTAGGGCCAGTGAGTGTAATTGCGTAAATGTATTTAAGCATTTTAGCAAGCTGATTCAGCCTCCCTGGGATGGTTGATATTGTACTTAGGAAGAATATTGCCCGGGGCAATTCATTAGTGGTAAATAATTGAGAAGCTCAGATAGTGCTAAGGTGAAATGCCTGTTATTATTTTATGGAATTTGTGTTCTTAGGGCTCTTCAGTTTAAGAATATTAAAAATGCACAAAACCTTCCCACAAATTACTCACACACAACATCCACAATGGGCGCTAATGATTAACCATCCATCTTCTATTGTTTTCAAGCTCTGCGAAAACTGCACCATTATCCATTCTATTTCTACATTTGGTAATGTTCTTTTATTTTATGAAGGATGTTATTTTTACATTTTGTGCTTGTTTTATTTAGGGTAATTAAGGCCCAGTCTATTTCTGTACACATTTTATTTATTTATTTAGTTATGTCATGTATATTTTCATGTGACCAAACATGAGTACAGGACATTCAGTTTTGGCTGTTGATGTGTATGATGATTGCGGACAATACCATTAATTTAGAATGACTAAAGTAAACATCATCAATCTTGAAATGTCCCATTGGCAAAAATTGGGCTCGTGTAAGTATTGAGTGCACTTGCATCTATTTATTTGCATCCATAAACGCTTATGCAGATTTCTTGTCCCGAACTTGCATTCGGCAAAGTTTTTATCTGCTTAAAGCTTTTCTAATGGTTTCCCTTTAAACCACACTGGGGTTTTTACTTCTGTGTTTGTATGTGTCCCTCCATATTTCAGCTTCGATGAAATGTTACATGTTTAAATTTTCACCTTTGCACATTGGTTTTTTTGGTGATGCAACTTAAAGGCCACTGAGGTTTAATTAACATCTTGTACACCCACATGTCACCATGTGATAACCAAGGCCTGGGGGAGCATCTGAAAGTCTCATTGGTTATTCACAGTGCTGTACACACTATATCAGCAGGAAGTGTTTAGACACACGGTCTGTGGACACAGGAGTTCTTTGTCCTTAACAAGACAACAGTTGGTTATAGCTGCGTAGGCTTTGGTGACACTTGTGGTTGGGCTGTTTTTACAACCATGTCAATCTTTCTGTCTCTCGTTCCATCAGCCTTTTTGAACAACACAATACCTCAACTAAGGTTGAGCTATTAAATGGACTGACATTTGAAATTGAATTGGAAATATTTTTATTTAGCTTTTTTTATTCTTTAATTTGACATCCACCACTTTAGAAGTTGTCCAGCTCACCAGTGAATTCATTGTTGACAGGATAACTTTAAAGCTAACGCACGTATTTCCTTCAGACTCAGCGTATAAGATGTGCTAAAACCGCTATGAACAGAGGAGGAACCCATTTCAACTTGGTGAAACCATCTTTGGATTTTTGTTGCGTAACAAACATTAAATCCTTGTATGTAGGGCTTCTCGTCTGCCTACGGCCCCGGACTCGTGTTCCGTTCAAGTTTACCATGTTATGTACGTGCGATTGCATTAACAGATGTTTGCAGGTCCTGTTTGTAATGTACGTTATATCAGATTACTCTCGCTGTTGTTCATAAGCCAAGGATTGCTGTGAGCTGTATGCTCTGTACATGGAGAGTGCAAATCCACTTGGTGCTCCGTGATACCCCAGATCCCTGGCTCCGTGCCAGCTTTCAGCCTCGCCGCGTTGTAGTTTGTGTATATGCTTGTCAGTGTGTGTAAGAGAGAAGGGAGGTGGGCAACGGGGAAGAGGCGTGTTCGGGGTGGAGGGGATGTCAGCTCATTAACCTCCATTCTTCCCCTAGCGTGGTGCTGTGTAGAGTCACTGTGTAAGTCCCATGTCATCACTCCTCCCCCTGCACGCATGTGCTGGGCATCGGGGGAGAGAGTCGAGTAACTGGAGGAAGGGAGAAGGAGAGACAGGCTCCAGAGGGAGGGGGGGGCCCTTGACATGTTCCTTTACAAATGCCCTGCTTGTACCTCGCAAACTAAAGCCCCATCATCTTGTTTCCTTCCCTACTTTTGTCTGCTCTGTCTCTTCTCTTCTTCTCCCTGCTGTATCTCTCTCTAACCACAGGCCCGGTACAGTGCGGGTGAACGAGGGGTTAGGCTCCACAGTGCCCCCCCTACAGGCATCAGTCCAGCTAGGAAAAGACTGCCCACTTCTGTGGTGAGATACAGTAGCCAAGCCCCCGGTTTCTGTGTTCGCCAGCCAGTTGATTCGGGAAGCTTTACCAGGGCCTGTTGGTATTTTGTAGTGTCCAACTGGAGACACTGAGGTTGTAATTGAATACCTCGTCACAGCCAGACATTTATATAAAATCATAAAATCCCCCTGCAAGAACATCTTTTTACAGACTGTGCATGTTTTATAGATACATACCATGACGCAGCTCAGACATTGCATGTTGCAAGTTGTGAATATGTGACGCCAAAGGTGCAAATTGCAGTCGTGTAGCTGATAAGCTGGACCACACTCTGTGGGGATCAGTAGAAATTTAACCAGGTGTGAACCTGAAAGCACCTTTGGCATGTTTAGATATGTAAAGATAATGCATAAATGATAAATTGAGGATGGCAAACCGCCACAGAAGAAGCAAATAATGCAGAGAGTGTAACATCTTTCAGCAGCATGTTATCTGACTAAGAAGTTGCAATGTTACTTCCTGTGACTTTCATAAGTTTTGTTAAAACTACACTGATAATCTCTTGGGCTTTGCGATATTGTTGGTAATAATGTCTCACACTTCCATGTTTAGTAAGTGGTAAAACTGTAAAGTGTTTCTGAGTTCATATCTGGGCCAGTCCTTTAATTATTTGGTCTTTCAAAGCGAGCACACCACAACCCTATTTTCAACTACACTAATGCAATTTCGTACCACTTTCTGTAACTGCATTTTAAAGTCTATGTAATGTAGATGTGTAAAGGACGACCTAAAGAGTCATGAAGCCAAGATGACTTGCCACTCTCCCAACAAAAAAGACGCCCGTGGAAACATACTAATGTATCTCGCATGAACATAATTTTTTTAATTCACTGTCAGAACAGTCAAACTACAGCTTTTTTCCCCCCCCTTCTCTCTTTGCTCTTTCAAACTTTATTCTGTGCACAGGCAAGAGAGCAGCAGATCGCAATAAGATAACCAATTATATGCTAGAGGAAACCAGAGTTTTTTTCTGTTGCAGTTATCTGATGCTGCGGAGAGCAGAGGCAGAGGGCTTGGGTAATGTGACATTCACTCTGCCCTTTATCTCTCTCGTCACTGTTTACCTCAGTCAGTTAAAAGTGGCTTGTGCTCTGCATCCTCCCCTGCTGCCAGAGAAACCTCACTAACTTAGACACGTGCAGATACTGTATGGACACACATACTGTACACGCAGACATAAATGCGTGCAGAAATGCACACACACACACACATCCTCACCCCAGACACTATGTGTCAGGTAGACTGGCGGCATAAATACTTTGCTCATAGTAGCACCTATGTTGATAAGTATAGCACTACTGCACCTGCTGGGGCTGGCTGATAATTACATGTGATGCTACTGTTTGATGCTCAGAAGGTGTTTCCCAGCACTGGTTAGCAGGCAGGCCGTTGAAGGCCACCACAGCAGGATGAGGGAGAGCGTGTGGGTGGCACTTTGGTCTGACTCTTTTTTTTTCTGTTATACCTGTGCATGTGCATTTGCACGTGACCAACAACTTGACCTCTTTTACACACGGCTTTTGCTACTAAACAGCCATAGTTTTGCCAAATGGCTATGCATCTGTAGCTCAGTCGGGAAGGCAGTTGTCCACGGGCTACAGGGTCTGTGGTTTCGATCCCCGATCCCTCCTTGCTGCTTGTTGTCCTTGGGCAAGACACTGAACCCCACTTTGTCAAAGTAACCTGTAAGTCGCTTTGGATAAAAGCATCTACCAAATGAATAAATATCTGTTACTGTATGTTGTGACCCTAAAACATGCCTCATCAGATTAAAGGTAGTAAGAATCAGCAGCCATGATTCATCCACAAGGCAGAGAAAAATATAGTTTTTAGTTAAAAGATCAAACTTTATCTGATCTAGCTATAACTTTAGTATCTAAAGTATCTTCACTTAAAAAGATTTTTTTAAACAGCCTATTTAATCATCCATTGTACTGAAGTAACATTGGCATTTATTTGGAATCATGTTTGCAGCCACCTCAAGTTGAGTTAAAATCGTTTTGCTATTACTTTTGTTTTAATATTTACCAGCTACTGGGAAAAATATGTCTTTGGCTGCTAAATGATCCAGTATAATCACCACTAGTTGCTACTTTTAAATGCCATTTGGTGCTGAAATCAAAACTGTAAGACAAAGGCTTAAATGTGAAATCCAAATCTTGCATGACTTGCAAGATCTTGAAAGTTAAATACATTTCACTTTTTTGAGTACACACCATGTAGCAGGGTATCATCTCCATTAAAGGTGGAGTGCCATGTCTTATATCAGCACAAAATCAAAATAACATAGAGCTCCACTAATTTGGTGCCTAAATGTGATCCATTTCTTCATTTTCCTGCATTCAAAATGTCCTGTTGTGTGCTCAGGATTGACGCTCACAAGTTACCTACTTAATTAATAAAATTAAATAAATAAATAAGATTTTTAAAAATGGTGTAAACCAACTAGGAGATTGACACAGACTGGTTTTGTCACCAGGACGGTGTCCATCCACCCACCAGGGAATAAACCTTAGTCATTGGCAAATATCAACAGCATTTACAGTAAAGTCCATTTTCCCAACTGCATATTTTATGTTCTGTTATTTACCAAAAAATTAAAAACACTCTTCTATGGAGAAAACACTGATTAATACTTTTGGGGTTAATGAAGGAATCAGTGGTGTTAAAACGCACTCTGATAGATATTAAGACATAAAAAATGTTTCTTGCATGTTTTTATCTGATTATTCCAGGAAGTCATACATTTTTAATTTGCTGAGAGTACACTTTAAGTCTTTCTTCCTCCTCTTCCATTCTGCTCCCTTCCTTTCTTTTTTTTTTTTTCTTTTAGTTGAAGCTGATTAATGGTGTTGCTTTGGAATAAATTGCCAAATACAATAAATCCAGTACATGTTTGGTCCAATAGAAAAGTTTGCTAATAGCTGCTCTTTGAGTGAAAACCAGCCCGTTATGTTGTGACCCTAAAAATTGCTTCATCAGAATAAAGGTAGTAAGAGTCTCGTGAACTGTCTATGTGAATATTAGATTTCAGACTAATTGTCTCTTTAAAACCAGTGACAGCATGTTAGACATTCTGTCATCTAACCCAGTGTTCTTTGCAATCAAATAAATACTGTTTGGATAGTGGAAATAAACCTGACTGTTAGCAGTCAGAAAATATGACATTATTTATTGTTGGCTTACATTTTCCAAAGAATCTGAATTGATTACTCTTCTCTTTTATTGATTTGCCATGCATTCACACCTCATTCTCTCATATCATTGTTTTTTTTAACTTATTGTGAGGATTGAAAGGCGAAAACTAACTGTAAGAAAGAAAAATAAAATCAGAAAAAGTACATTTTTAAACAAGCTTTAAGCTACTGACCTATGATTGCTGTTAAAACTGTGTGAACTATCATGCGTGACCATCACCGTTGAGATTTTTATCATGCTGTGAATGTAATAACTCACAGTGAACCTGAGTTCACAGTGAAAACACAACATTATTTAGTACCGCCCCACCTGGCCTACACACACACACACACACACACACACACACACACACTTTCATACAGGTTTTTTCCTCAATCTCCCCTCCAATCTTACACCATTTCTGCTGTTGACTGTTGGTTCTGTTTTGTGGTTGCTCCAGTGCAACAGAAAGTGGATGAATGACAGCCTTAGCCTGCCTTTTTTATTCTACACATCACACTGTATAGGTGGAGCCGGAAGCGGTTGGAGCTTGAGTTGTGTCTTTTGTGAAAAAGTGTTTTTTTCCCTCTCAAGCTGTGTTTAGCATTGTGCGTTTGGTGTTATCATTGTTTCACTGTGGAGTGTTTGAGACTAAATCACGACAAACACAACTGACGCTCATTAGTTGTGAGCTGATGGATTGCACCGTCTCTGACAGTAAAACAAAACTGTTCTCTAACATCATCACTTGGAGAGGTAATGTGCATTGTCTTCTAACGCTCCTCAGAGGAAACACAGCACTACCATAACTCATATTTCCAATTCTTCCCACTAAATACTTTCTAGGATGGCACAAGGCCAGCGAATTCCAAACAAAATTCCATCAATATCCCGCAGAGTGATATAGGAAGTAGCTCTATGTTTCGCGTCCATATCTGATCGTGACGTTTATGTGGTCCCTTGACCGGAGCGCAGTGTGTCCAGATAAGCATGGCCTAAGTTTTGCATATGAAAATGAAGCATGCAGCTGATAAAAGTGAGTATATATAGGATGCTTGGCGTTAGTGGATATGACCCCAGTGGCTGCTGTAACAGAGTATGCTCATGTAGTGTGTGTTTGTGTTTGGTGTGTGTAGTTTGTGTGTAGGATCAAACTCTCACACCCAGGAAGAGGCCCTGTTTCCCTTATCTAACGACAACAGAGCATGTGTCGCCATGGCCACAGGCTGCGCTTTTTATGGTCTTTGGGAGTGTGTGTGTGTGCGTGTGTGTGTGTGTGTGTGTGTGCCATGTTCATTGTTTGCCCATGTTCATTGTTTGCTTGGGGCGTGGTGCAACACCAGAATTGTTACTATAGTCTCTCTCCTCTCCCTCCTTTTCTCTCCTTCTCCTATGCAACTCAAACAATCTACTAAAGCTTTTCTTTCTTTCTGTCGTTCTTTTTTTCCTTCGTTCTCTTTCCGCCGTCTCTCTTTCACTCTCTCGCTGCTCACTGTCATTGTCTTTCACTCCTCCTCTGTTTTTTTTTTTTTTTTTTTTTTTTTTTTTATGTGCCTGCGCATATTTGTTTGCACACAAGTGTTTCTTTCTGTCTGTCTCTCTGCCTCATCCTCTAATCTGACTTTGAACCAGCAGTGACAAGTTGGGCAACATCAAAATTCAGTGGCACATTGTCTCAGGTTGAGGTTTGTTAGGTCTCTCCTACAGCTTAATTGAGCAGAGACTGTGGGAGAGAGAGATGTAAAAAGAGAAATAAAGAGAAGAGGGGGAAGATGAGGAAGAAGGGTGCTCAAACAGGCATACATATTGCATGAGCCCCCCCCTCTCTCACCCCCCCCCCTACCTCCACCACCACCACCACCACACCCCTTTCTTCACAGAATGGCTGTGTACTGTTCTGGGCTTATTAATTCCGCTCGGTGAGAGAATTATTTTTAGAGACTTGGCATGCTGGCAAAGGCTTTTAAAGTCACAAGTATTACACATTCTGCTTATAGATTCCCTTTTATAAATTGAAAAGTTCTAAAAGTTTGTTGTGGTTGTTTTTTAGTGTGATACTGTATATTTTTGTTACATTATTACAGAAATTTTAATGGTCTGGTTGAATGTTGACTGGGTCCAAGTAAAACGTCACATAATTTATCATAAAACGGGTAGTGCAATGTGATCAATGATGTAGTTCTAAAGCCCAGTGATGAAAAATTGGCTTTGGTAAGATAATTAAGAAAAAGCACCAATGTAACAATGTAAAAATAGCTTATTGTAACATTAGCCAAGGTGAAATATTTGATCCATTCTATGTGTTGTTTATATATTTAATAATAGTCACAATTGGCACAATTGTAAGCATCCTTTTGACTATTCAGTTGGTGAAGTGGATTTTAAACTACTTCACATATTGTTGAGTAGTTTAATCTCCAACAAAGCTTCATATTTTATAAACTAACCATATACAATTTAAACAACCAACAAGTAAAGTGACTGAGGCTTGCAAATACATTTAGTGAAGTATATGAATATTTGCATTCGTATGCAGTGGAAAAGATGAAAAGAGTAGCAGAGGATGGAAATATTTACAGTCTGTCTGTGCTAAACAAGCGTTTTCTAACACGTTACCAAGTTACTTTCCATCACAGTTAAAATCCCTTTGAGTGAGGTGTGCAGTGTGAAGAAACACGTGTGGTGTGGTTATTATATCAACACACACACTGATGTGATTAATCATCATCGCTAGCTTTCAGTTTTTGTCTCATGTAATTTATGTTATGGTAAACATTGTACTATTTTGTTTCTGAGGTATTTGTTTTCTTAGAATTCAAATGAATTTTTCTCTATCATTATGAGATAATTTTCTCTTTAATGACTGGACAGTTATGGCACTACACAGGCATAACCCCCCACACATACACACACACTTATACACACACACACACAAAACAGATGTTACCAGAAGTCTTTATGAGGAGCTTATAAGAATCAATCAAAACTGTCTTCAGTGGAGTCGGTAATTTTTCCTCCAATCCTGCCATCAACTGTCTCGCTGGTGCACTCCAAGATCAAAAGAGCCCGGCCATGTATTGCACCATTAACACTGTGTAAATATTACATGTTTTCCCTGGATATGCTAGTTAGCATTACTTCCACCTTGTGGCTTCATTATTTTTGAAACGCTCAGCTTTGTCGATGATTGCGAGGCCTGACCTAGTTCTGGGACACACTCTCTGTCTCTCTCTCTCTGTCACTGTCTTTACTTTCTCACTGTTCTTCCTCATTTATTCACTCTTGGCATCTTTTTCATTCTCTCTCAGTCTCATTTTCTTTTCGCACTGAGTCCGTCTGACTTTTTCTTTGTCATTTATTCATTGTCTTTCTCTATTTACTGCCACAGCATCACCCTCATCCTTTTAGTCTGTCTCTTTTCTGCCTTTCTCTAACCCTCATCCTTCTTCCTGCTCGGGTATACATTCTTTATTTCTCAATTTGTCTCTCTCCCTCAATCTATTATTATTTTTCTCTATTCTCACTATCCCCCACTCACTTTGCCCCTCCCTCTCTACTCTCTATTTCTTCTCCGTGTTTTTATTCCTCTCTCCCAGCACCACATGTGTCACAGAGGGAAACATCGCGAGCAGTGGTCCCTGCTGAACAATTACCATGCAAAGCAATTCAAATAGAGATGTTTGCCGAAAACAACATGTGTGTAATTACTGCTTAATGAGGCCCTTGTCTCAGGCAGAATGCCCAATTAGACTGCCGATGAGGAAGTGATGCCAAGGCCCGGCGAAGAAAGAGGGGGAATGAGGGAACGAGGGTAAGGGAGGGAGACACAGAAAGAGAGGGAGGTTGCAACACGGAGAAAGGTGGGGATGGGGAGAACACGGGCAAGGCAACAGACGAGGAAAAAAAAGAAGCAAGGAGGGGGTCAGAAAGAGTGAACGCGAAAGGGAGTGGAAAGAGAAAGCTGATTTCTGCAGTAAATGTGGAGTAATGGCAGAGCTGATAGCATTGAGCCGAGGATAAATTGGCATTTTAAGTGGGAGAGCGAGGCAGTGCAAAGGAGCGCTATCGAGAGAAGAGCAAGGGGAAACAGCTTTACATTGCAATATATGGGCAGCCATGTTGAAGCACAAAATGGCTGACCTTTTCAGGCTATCTGTGGCCTTTCTGATGAATATTATATTACAGATGTAATTGGTGAAAATGAGCAGTGTCTGACTTCATTTCTCCCTTTGGAGCAGAAAGAAACAGGAGCACGTCTTTGCACTCGAAGAATCCCGTATTGAAATGGCCTCAAACACGAGATCTTGCAGTGTTTTTGTACATGGAAATGGCGTAATTCAGTAACTACGCTCTCTTTTCTCCCAGGAGAATCTTATCCTAAAGAAGCTCTCCAAATGGCTTTATGTCGCCAGTGATATCAAAGTGGATTTCAATGGAATGAAATTGCTCAGTTAGGCGAGGACAAGAGGCTTTCATGTGAGGAGCGAAGAGTTTATTGCAGAAATGTCACCAAGGTCAACATCACTTTGGCCCTCTCTGTGAGCTACAGTCGCTTCCCACTGCTGCTTTGTCAGGTTATGGATGCAGCCATGCTTCATTAGGCATATTAGCGTCTTTATCTTCAGCGTGCAGCGGCGAACAATTAGTCAGCATTCACTTCCTTTTATCATGTGAGTCGTCATGTGAGGTGTGAATGAAGCGTGTATGTGCAGCACTTGTTTCAATTTCATGTTTGGCTATGAGGTCGAATGTAAATCTCATGATTAGAATAATCTAGTGAAACCTCACAAGGCCTTCGATGATATGCATCGTTAACCAACCATTGCCCCGAGGCGTCCGCTCGTTCCCCCGGCCTTTCTACTGCGATGATGTGCAGCAATTCCTCTTTCTCACTACTCATATGCTCATTTAGCTACTTTGACTTTTTCCTGTCTACCAGGGTAGATATTAGGTTTCCCCCACAGGAATTCTGTCCATTTCCGTCCATTAGTCTACCTAGTTGGGTATTGTTCTGAGCAGGTGTATCTTACGATCAATTTGTATCCACTCATATTCAGCATGTGTTTATCTTTCAAGCTTTTTGTCGCTTTCTCCGTAGGCATAAAGCAAACCACCCCAAATGAAAAAGGCCCCCCTGTATCTTCACATCTGAGGAATTTGACATGGACTGCCATCTAGGTTTGATCGTGTTGTCTGTGCTGTCGTTCCCCGAGCTTTAGTTGCACTGATATCACAAAGAATGACCTCAGTCGAGAAATAAAAAGTAGGCTTTATTTGACATACGTGTGTGTGTGTGTATGTGTGTTGAATGTTATTATTCAATCGAGTCAAGATTTGTTCCATTTTCCGCGAGCGTGGTATGACAAAGCTCGATGCCTTTGGAAGCCAAGGGCATTTCAAAATACATCTCTTTTTAACATTTAGTACCAGTTTCTCAGTCACCTTGACACTGCGAAGGTTCAGTTTTTGAGCTAATAGTGGGGCCGAAGCTCATTTTCTCTGGAGCTACAAAGAACAGAATCAGTTTTTCTATTCTTTTCAGACCACTCAAAGCTGATCTCAGTGGAGGATTCTTCAGGACTTTACCGACACACTAGATATCAGAGCCAGCATGTTGCATGTGGTGCTCAGCTGGTGACCCCAGGGTTGTTTCCCAGCTCCACAGGGGGTCAAGGGTCATTTGTTGTTACGTGAATCTCAACCTCGTGTCAAACTGTGTTTTGGCACCTGCAGCAAGACATCTTTAAATGCCCGATTAGCTCAGTCCAGTATGTCCTCGCTGTGTGGCACTCACACACAGACTGACACCTCAGCACACACAGGCTTTACGACTGCATGCTCTCACAGATTCACTCTCTGTCGTGCACACAGCAGAGCCCACTGGGGGAAGCCCTCTCTCGTCCCTGTGCTCGTGTAGCCTAATTACCGGCCCACTGACGAACAGTAATTACCCACGCCGCCAGTCCACCACGAGGTTTAACCAAAGTGACAAAGTCATTAGTCTCACACTTCAGGCCACCCGTAAAGAGCTTTTCCTCTTTGCACCTCCTCCACAGTGCCCCCTTTTTTTTTTTCAAACCTCCTCTTGCATAAAATATTTATTTCTTCTTTCTGTTTCTGTCCACAGTTTGATGGTGACAACATGTACATGAATGACAATAACCAAGAGTTTCGGTCACCAAACCAGGTAAGAGAGCCCACATCTTTTCTTACAAGTCCTACAAACCTTCATAATGAAATGTCTGAAGAAGTTATTGTATTTGCCAGCTTTTGAGTCAAATGATGTATAGAATTAGTAAACATTTTGTTAGATACACCTACTGCAGCTGAAGTTTACCTCACCTAAGTTTCATTCAGCAGCCCTGCAATAAATTCTTCATGAAGGCGTTTTAAACGGCTGTTGAATAACAGTGCAGACATTTTGGAGCCTTTATTTATGCTCCTGTAAAATTGTGCTTTGTTATACAGAGTGGTGTTATTTAGTCTACTCTAATTGTAATTAATGGAACGGAAAGCATATTCAAAACACCTGCCACCCAGTGCAGTGCAGTTCAAAAGCAGCACAAAGTATAGTCATCAAAATGATCATACAGGTAAAAATAACTTCTTGTTGAAACAGAAATGTATCATAATCACATTAAATGCAGGATATTAGACTGACCTATTTTTTAAATAGGTTTGCTTCATGATGTTGAAATATGGGTGGCTCAGTAGTAGAGCATTAGGTTGGGATACAGAAGGCTGCGTATCCCTCTACGTGACAAAATATGTCAGGAGCTACAAAAGAAAAAACATGTAACCATCAAATAATAAAGTTGCACATGGCTAAACTTAACATTAACCAAACATTTAAAGCCCTTTATTGACTGGTGATTTAATTATATTTGGTCAAGATTCACTGCAGATTGTTAATGAGTCGTCTTTACATTTTGTTAAAGCCAAAAAAACCATTAAAAATACCATCATGGCTGCTCAGGCCCCACCACTCATCTGATGTTTAGCCCTGTATTATTTGTGGATGGCAGCAGGTCTGGATGAATCATCTGCTTTTTCACTAATCTCCAGATTAGGTGGGAATGTTAGAATCTGTTTTGGGACAGTTGCTTCTTTCTACACGGCATCTAATCGAGTTTCGTGACCCACCCACTTAGATCTCCTGGGGCTGCCCATCAGAGCACTTGATCTCTCAGACGTAGAAAAGTTGTTATTTCTAAAAATTTTTTACAAGTTCTCATTCTCAGCAATTGGGAAAAACATGTTGAAAAAAAAAACATTTAATGCAGAAGTTTCCCTTCAGCCTCCTCAGAAATTAACATACTAAATAGGTGGATTTATGCAAAACACATCAACGTTACGTCTTTCAAACCACAGCTAAATCAGATTTAAATCCTCAGCGCTGAAAGTGCTAGTGCCCTGTCAACTCACTGAGCCAGACAAGTCACTTACACCTTAACAGGTGCAACAGTTCATCACTCCGGGCTCCTTGAAGTACTGGTCCCAGTCTGGGGATTTGCAGTCCCAGTCACACACGCAGTCAGACAGGCATGATGCTGAGTGCTCCCAGCTGGTACATGAACACATGGCTGGACATATGGCAGAGTTTGGAACTCGAAGATTTGTTGATCCAGCAGCGAGGCCTTCATGTTCTGACAAAACGCCACAAGGTGGAGGCTCCTCATCGGTTAGCACCTTGCCAAATGCTGTCAGAAAGTCACAGGATGCAGACAGAAGGCTAAGGACACTGGTGCATGCGCGCACACACACATGCACACACAGTCAGTCCCGCACAAACACAGACACTCACACACATCCTGTAATAGGAAGTGACACATTCTCTGGCACAAAGTTATTCATAATTCATACGCACATGTGCCAGTAGACGTCCTCAGTTTTATTTTGTTTTACATACATACAAACTATTCTCAAACACATATGTTCGTACTTTGAGGACTTGCACCGACATAACTAATTCTCTAGTATAAAGCCCTAGTGTAGCCAACATAACTACCAAACGTCAGTCCTAATATTAATTGTTCAGTTCTTACATTTTTCACAAAACTTACTTTCTTACTATCCCCCTGTGGTGTTTACGCATGCATATACTTTTGGTTTTACATTATGGGTTTTATAGGCTTAGATTCCAGATAGCAGCCTCTGAAACTTCCGTTGCTACTCCAATACACTAGGGATAAATGAAATGTAATATGTGGTCCCCCAGTTGCTGAAAAATTATACTTTAAAAACCTTACAGGTCATGTCCTTTTCTCCAAAAACAATATATGATTACTCTAGATATTCTACAACCCTCAGATATGCTCTTCTTACTGTAGCCACCCTCTACTAAAGATTTTTTAGTAATTTATCTGAACTAGCCCGTTAAAATAAACCCAATAAGAACATGAACGACCCTAAACTTTGTCTCAACTTTCTATAAACAGCCCTGTGAAGGAGTAAAGAGCAGCCGAAATGTCGTCACTGTCCAAAAATGCGCTTAAAACGTAAAACGGGCCTTATAAAGATTAACAAACAACAACATATGCATATGCCCAGAAATGCAGACGAAACACACTCTTTACGACCCCTCAATACACACACACACACAAACACACACAACTATAGGCATAAGGTTGGATTTACTTTGATGTTGGGATTTGGTGACTATAATGAGGGGTCGAGTGGGAGCTTTAGCAGCTTATTGTCTACTTATATCACACATCACAGGCTGTGAGGTCCATCGTTGTTCGCCACGTTTCCTGCTCTGGCCTTATTATGTCACTTCGCGTGCATGCATGGGTGTGCGCTAATTGGGATAAATGTCCAGCTTTGTAGTTTCTCTGCTGCAGCGGTCATGTGTCAATCATCGACGCCCGCTCCAGGTTTGCTGTGTTGTGTCAACAAATACTTCCTTAGTGGATAAGGCAATTTGGTCTTTTCAAAACATGTCAGTTGCAGTTGATGCTCTGTCAGTGCTGTCAAATAAAAGCTTACCCACCATTTCTGGGTAGGACTTTGAACACAGAGTCCACTGTTTGCTTTCAGATCCTTTAATACAGCAGATTTAATTTGGAATATGAAAGGGAGGATGTGTGCCTGCATTTTTAAGTTGAAGGTTGCATCGAGCGCTTAGCACACGTTTTAACCTCGTAACTGTTTTAAAAATAGGACTTCTTTAAATGTAAGACATAAAACACTAAAGTAACAAATAGAGTCAAATGATTTCTGATGTGTTATGGACTAAATAAATAATGGATTAATAGGAATAATACATTGGCACAACTTTTTCTTGTGTTTGACAACTCTAATAACAGCATTTCTTTTAAATTCAGAACCATTACTTTCAGTTTGTCTTGTGCTTAATTATGCACATATTTCCTTGTAATTAAACATGTCATCTGGAACTAGAGGGGAATTAATAATTTCTGTGGATTTCGCCAGCAGTTTAGTAAAGGCCGTGCATTTGCAATCATTAACCCGCTGAAGGGTCTGAAGAGGTTAAACTAAGAATGAATATAAATAAATAGCTTCTAAGCCATCATATCCACAGAAAGTCTGCGTTTTCACACTGGCAGCTTGCTGTGCGTGTGAGTCAATCATTTTTTTATTGATGTTTAATTGTATGCATTAGCTGCACAGTGGTTTGGTACATACGACATGCTTTTGAAGTTACAGTGCAGTAACGGTAAAGCAGACAAATTGAAGTAGGAATTGAAGGTTTTGATTTCATTTTCTGCATCAATTTGAAATGGGTGAATGCATTTTTGAACTTCTTTCTCATTTTTTTGGAAATACTGTTTAAGATTTAAGCATTCCCTAGCTATGTTTGTAAAACACCAGGCTAAAATGCACAGCCCTAATATTTTCACTATTCCTGTTCAGATCCATCTGAATACAACTACAGTCTTTCAATCTTTAGGTTTCTATTTTTCTGTGGTTGCCAGAAATATAAAGAAAGAACGAGCCTTACATTATACTGCTACAGTAAGAAGCCCATCCAAGCCTTTATGTGACATGTGCCTGTGAAAAAGGGGCATGTAGCAAGAACAGAGCCTCCTTTGTTTGCACGCCTAGGCTCTTCAAAAGCATATGCACCGGGGAAGCTGTTGGACACAGGCTGGAGATTGCATTACACATTACATATCTTAGCCTTTATAATGAGAAAGCCACTGATCAGAATCGGCTTTAAAGGGTTTTTTTCTCTGTGTTTGGACTGGAGATGATGAATAATTATTTATTATAAATGCAAAAAATATATTTTAGGCAGTAATTCAGAAGACAAAGGCGTGCTGTGTAATGTATTTTACTCTGATGTAGTACCTGGTTCCTCCACTCGTCAGTGGAACTAACTGTGTAACAGGATTGAGTTAAACGTGTCTGCTGATCGGCTGTATGGACTGTTTTTACCTTATTAAAATAATGCACCTTGTGAACGTGGACCTAAGAAAAAGTATCAGTGCAGGTTTCTGTAGCATGGACGGACACTGTTTCCATTAAAGATGCCGGGTTTGTCTGCCGCTATTTGCTGTTCTCTGAATCTCATTCTCACGCCAAACAGAAGCAGCTGCTTGTTGGTGTGGGATGGAGCTGTCACATCTGGAGCTAGGGTTCAGGACTTGCTTCAGTGTGGTTGTCAACACAAACTGAATAAGAGACCCTCTGCTCTGAGTGCAGAGGGATTTCACTGGTGGCAGCGACTGTTAATTTCTTTGTCTGAAAGGTGGTTCAGCAGCTATCGGTCGCT
The DNA here is from genome assembly GCA_033026295.1 of Channa striata. Lineage (NCBI taxonomy): Eukaryota > Metazoa > Chordata > Actinopteri > Anabantiformes > Channidae > Channa > Channa striata. The sequence goes on along the minus strand of CM065172.1, from coordinate 10,721,615 downwards.
GCCGAGCAGAAGTTTTCAGCACTTGGATTTACATTAGCTACAGTGAAAAGATAAAAGTGTATTTTATAAAGTTTTATAAAAGTATAAAGCCAGTCCGCTGTTTGGACACTAATATTAAATTATTCACTGCCCTACAATAAATACAGCAGGCTCAGAGGTTTTTTGTGCGGCATCATTTGTTGTATCAAAAACTTAAATTGGTTCTTTAAATTCATAATTTACTGATTCTTGAAGTGGACATAGGTAATATCAGTGGCTATACACAATTTTATTAAAGAGAACTATATTTGATAATTTGTTACATTTCACTGATTATTGATTATTGTACATTGTTGCAGACGCTCACATAAGAACATCTTTACCCTTTGCTCAGACACAGTCTGTCTATTCAAACTAGTTGTTTTGAAGCCTGTGAATACCGGGTGGTTTCTGCTCCAGATAAGCATCGGAGCTGCAGATATGGAGCCCCTGGACATTTTAATGATATTGATATTTTCTCTTTGGTTCATCTGTTGAGGTTCCTGTGTATATGCCAAAGCGTGGGCGGGTTAGTTTGTTGATCTGCATTGTTTATAGCTGCCCACACACAAAGCTATTAAGGGGATAGTTGGTTGAATTAAAGATTATTAAACATCTCAATTATCCTGATTGACTGAGAATGTACTTGTGTGAATCATTCACGCAGTGTTAAAGACCCCTGAAATGCCGCCCACCTCTCAGATTTTTTTATCATTTCAAATACTTGCAGGCCAGGCGTTGTGCTCACCGACTGTTCATTTCACGGACAAATCAGAGCTTTGTAGAATTTGGGGGGTTATGATTTTCTATTATGGCATTTTGACTTACAGACAACTTTTAAATCTGCAAATGTCCTCTAAAAGTGTGACGAAAGCGCTACTACTGCTTCTGTCGCATGACGACGATACAAACAGACGTACCAGTCACTAGTGAGGACAATACCAGCATCTGTCCAAGCAGAAATCTACTTTCTTGATGATAAATTCAGATAAATTCAGACCCAGTAATAAATTGAAAGGACGCCTCCGTCTGATTATTAGACAATCACTCACTGTAAGGAAGGACCACAGTCAGGTCAAGATGGCTGCCTTCAACTATTCCACTTTTTTTTTACTTTACAATAAGTGTTCCTCATTTGGATTCAGATCAGGCCTGATCAGTTTGAGTGACTGTGCCTCCATGTATATTTTTATGTTTTAGCTCATTTCTTCTCACTCTGTAATCAGTCTGCGTAGATGCATGACCATGTGTGAATGTGCATATGATCAGTTAAGGAAAATTAAAGCTAAAAATGGCTGGTTAGAGAAATGGCTGGTTAGAGACGGTATAAGAGAAAATGAGCCAGTAGCGGGAAGAGGGAGTAATGCTCTGTTCCTGTGGAGGAACCTCGGGGGCCACTGGTCTTCGGAGAAGCAGCAAGTTTCAGCTTGTTTGTGCCACAGTGTTTTCTGCTTCCAGGTGTCTTGCTGAGCCGCGTGTCTCTATCGATTTGGCCGGCTGCGAGAGAACACTAGCTGATGGTCGAGATTAGAATAGAAACCTCACTCACTCCCTCACTTTCTTCATGTCTCCCTGTCTCAGTGTTTGTATTTGTCTGTAGTCCCTTTTTTTTATTTATACATTTTTTATTTCTTAATCTTATTTTTTATTTTTATTTTAGCAGACACCTTTCCTCTCACACTTCATCTAAACTCTATTCACACAAAATCATACAGAACACTTCCTATCCCTGTCAATTTGCCAATTTTTTTCACTGTCGAGATAGTTGAGATTTAATATTATTACGCTTTTATTGAAACAGATCTTGCCGCAACATACACACGATCAGTTACTCTGGTATTTATTGTGAGCAAGACGGGTGGGAAATTGGTGACATCTGACAGGCGTTAAAAATATGACCGACCTGCGTGTGGTTAGGTAATTTATAATAGTCTTGGTGGTCACTGTGCTGAAGATGCGAGACACCTGTTTGTTTCCTGTTTGATATTGTTAATCAGTCAACCTCCTCATTTTGCTAAGAAAACAAGTATTGTTTGTGCCAAAAGAAACGTGCATGAACGATAATGATCTACTGAGCCCAACAGCAGAGCAGGCACCTACTGGTCCATATCTATGCTGCTGATAGCAACAAATAACTGATATTAAATGATGTGGGAAAAGTCTGAAGCATATTGTAGCGTCCTGTTTAGAATAGAGATGTGAGGACATTAAGATCAAAATGTATTTCAAGCAAGTGACATTTTGTCAATCAAAGACCAATAGAAATCCAGATGTTTGAGCTATTCTGTGTGACCAGCCTCTCTCCTTCTCCGACTCCCGCTCCCCATCCCTCTCTTTCTTTTTCTCGTTCTTTCTGAGTCAGAAACACCTCAGTACACCCTGGCACCACACACCCAATGTGGGCGATGCTGATGTGAAAAGGCACTGTTACTTAATAGTGACTCACAGTGCACCATTATACCCCTACCACCACAACAGCATCACTCTCTCACTCTCTCTCCCCCTCCCCACCCACTACCCCCCCCCATACTTTAGTGGATGTGTTTCGCTTTTTTTCTATCCCGTATCCTTGCATCCTTTTACCTTCAAGAAAAGTTAGGGGGACATTTCAGACAAAGGATGAGAAATGAAAATTCAGGGTCTGAAAACGCCAACACACATCTCATTCCCTTTTTGTGGCCGCACTGAGCCCCTGGCAAGGTTGTAAGAATGAAGTAGAGATACATATTGTTCGCTGTGTATTTAAATTTCAAGCGAGTGCACAATTTCAGTATCGTGAATTCATGTTAAAAGCAGGTTTTCAGCTCTAAACCAGCACTGGGGCATCAATCTATGAAAACAATGCTGGAGGAACATCAGAGGAACATCCGCACAACATCAGCACCCATGCTAGGAGGGATGGGGAGTTATAGCTGTAACCAGTGGTGGCCAGTTCTGTATATCCCTCCCAGCCTGTGAGATTAATAAGTACCAGTATCGGAAATAGACGGAGCAGCAACTTTGATCTGCTGAAAATTTGTGGAAATCCCCTTTAAAATGGTACAAACCGTTTATTGAGAATAGAGAAATATTGGTGAGTCTACAGTAAACAGCAAAATGGAAAAAAAAAAAACAACGTTAGAGGGAAATGTTCAAAGACCGAGATCCATTGTGAGATATGAAGTCAATGCTTCCCCTGCTCGAAGAATATGAACAGTATCAGCGCTCTTGATGTGTGTTGATATGTGAAGTTGTGAAGAACGTCGGAGCGACCTACTGTCCCACTGTTTTCTCCCTACTCCCTCGGTCCCCCCCCCCTCAAATCCATACCCTGCAGAAAAGCAGCACTTCCCCCCCAAAAACAGCAACTTATCTGCAGCGAGAGTGCACTCAATGATTCATACACTCTTTTAAGAGAACTTGAAACCTTGGCTCTATTTCGGTCCCAGCCTCTCTCTGTATATGCTGCACAATGGAGCAGAGGGATTTAGTGGGACTAAGTAGTTTGATATTTCTATTGGTTTTCCGTGTGTATTTTCACTCCCTCTTTCCCTCTCTCCTAGTGATCTTTCTCATCATATGGAGACCAAGGTCATGGCTGATTGAAATATAATAGAAGTGTAGACATCTGGCCTAATACTGTGGGAAGTTAAATCTATTTTAATGGCCCCTGCTGCAGTGGATTCTCTCTGATGCACTCTTGCGCTTCACTGACAGTAAATCACAATGTTCTCTTATTACCCTGACTGGAATGAGGGCATAGAGAAAGAACAATGAGGGATTCACATCATTTGTTTTCACCCCTCCCTTGCTTTTGCCTCTCCTCTGTGCTCCTCCTCTCTTCCCCTCTCCACTCCGTTTGCGACTCATAAAGCAAGGGGCTTAAAGAGAGTGACATCATGAAAATAAAAATAAAGGGGATTATGGGAGAGCTATTGTGCCATATGTGATTACTGGGGCTTCCATGTTCCCTTGGGGGGGGATGAGTGACTACGAGACAACATATTTTATTTATTTATATTATTCTCTCTAATGAATAAGAATAGGAAATGTGGCTGAGACCACAGCGTTGCCCCCTTGTCAAAAAAATGCAGCCTTTGGTCCACACATTAAAGAATGTTCAGTTTCGCTCTGTTTCGGCACAAAGATTAGAGATATTTTTCACCCTTCCTCTCTGATCTCTAACATTGAGTTTTTCTTCCAAAAGAAATTGAACTGACATAAATGTGTGGCACATGGCCCTTTTCACACCTTTTGAAAATACTTCTTTGCGGCTGTGTTTTTCGAGTTCAGGTACAATCCACCGCAGGTCCACCTACATCTGCTATGGAGAGTCAGGTCCTTTTTACCCGCCTAAATGAGATCCATTTTGATGTGACATTTGAGAGAATTACCCGTCCATATGGGAGCAGGGAAGAGGCTTGCTCACTCATTTGCTATTGGTCGAAGCCCACCACAGTCCACCTGTCCTTTGGTGAAAGACGTTACCTATGACCCTGAGCTACTATCAGACATAGTGAACCCCCCTCCCTCCCCCAACACACACACACACACACACACACTTCACTTATCCTGGTTCTGTCTTTCTGTCTGTCAGCTTGGTGTGTCTGCTATTCCTTTTTCCCTTCTATTGTACTGCACTGCCTCCTTCTCCTGATACATCACCCAAATAGAGTTCCTTGTCATTTCAAAGCCCGGTCAGATCGCCTTTGTGGACCCCGCAGTAATGGTCACTTGTGCAGCATGCCTCAGCTGTGTTCGGCACCTACCCATGATGGGTTTGATTTCTGCCCTTTCTCTTCTCTGCAAGGTTGATCTGTGAAGGTGAATTTTGAAATTCCCCATAAGATGTTTAAAGATTTACTGTTGCCATCCGTCTATCCTGAAAACAGAGAGTGGACGTGAAGACCTTTATGTATGCGTGGCCAGCTGTTGTTTGTCGCCAAAACCATGCTGCTCTGTCACAAAGTAGCATATGGCTGGGTGACTTTTCATAGGACACTGTATACTCGACTCGTCCAAAGTTGTGGGGTTTTGTTTTCATTCTGCTTAGTTATCGTATATTACAGGAAACACTTTTGAGTGAGTCAGTCACTGGAGTTCATCAAAGACAGGCAGCTCTTGCCTTTGGACAATTTGCCCCCAATCAGCCATGACTGGTTCTCCAGTGCACTGTGTAACATTTTCATTCTCCTCCCTTTGACGAACACATCATTGCTCCCAGATGAGCTGTCTTCCCCTAAACACCTCATAGGCCACAAACGACTCCATCACCGAGCTAACGACTTCATCTCATCTTCACAGCCATTTGTGTCAAGAAAACTTTTAGCAAAGCTGATTCATTTGTTTCCACTTAAGATAACTTAATTACACAAGATAACTGGACAAAGAGTAGCTACGTTGCAGAACACCCAAATTCTTGTGTGTCAAAGTTTTATTTGAAAGTTAGCAACTTGCATAGACTGTGAATTGACTATGAAACATCACAAACATCACAAACTAAATAAAAGCTCCATACAGAAAAGGGTTTACATGTAAGTGTGATGACTAAAAACTTTTCCAAACGTACAAACAACTTAATGGTCCCTTAATTGCATGAGACCTGTTAATGTCTAAACTTTTTAAAAATGGAGTTAGTTGTGAATGATTTCATCATAATATCAAAGCAAACTATAAAAAACTTATTTAGGATGCAGCTTTGGGAAATAGCTATTCATGCACCTTCAAAATCCAGCTAAACAGAAATACAGTAAGTGCTCCTCGCTGGTTGGTTAAGAAGGATGATCCTCACTCCAAAACTCTCACTTTAGAGAGGCTCTCGACAGGCTCTAGGCTCTACAATCAGTCTGCATCACAAACAAAAGAGCATGCATTTCGACTGAAACAAATATTTAAAAAAGAAAGTTACGTAAGTTTTGTCTCAAAACTGCTACAGATTCAATTTTAAACTAGATGTATTTTTTTTTTTTTTTCAGTCAATGGTGTTTGTGCAAAACATCAAAATTCTGTCTGGATCCCAAACTAGACACTTTTCCCATAGGATGAAGAATTTCCTTTTTTCTAAAGAACGAGAGGCTGTTTTATGTGTGATGATAGTTAATATGCCTTGGGGCAACATATCACATTTACTGAATTAGACAATGAGCAATATGGTGTTTTGATGTTGAAGCACAGCAGATTTACACAAAAAAGGCTTCGTACAATATTTTATAGTACAAAAAATAGAGAAGAATTGACATGGAGATAGAAGGACCAAAGCACCGTCCTTGTCTGGAAAAAATGACAGATTTGCTTAAATTTCACCTCTGTGTGTGAAGGTTACTGAAAAAGAAGGCTGAATCAACATTTGCCGTTTCTTCCTGACCCTCCTGTGTTTTATCCACTCTCCTCCGTGTCCTGAAAGACAGTGTATTTATGAATTATTTATCTATGTTTGAAAATATTAAACTTGTGATGTCCTTGTCCTGGGTCTTATCTCTGAGGGCATCATAAGAACTTGTAAAGGGAAAAAAGATTCACAAAAACGATAGAAGGTGCGGCTGTAAAACAGCCTCTGACAGTATTTAAATCTTAGTACACGCGTATGACAACAGTAACGTTTCATCGCAGGGCAAAGAAGTTTCCAAAATGCATGATTTGTTCTGCTGGATCACTGCTGGATCCTTTACATCTCACAAAAAAGATCTGCTGTATGAACACTATTGGTAAATTTAGCATCATCGTGACATTTGACACATTACTGGGCCAGAAATGAAGATGCATGTTTTCCCGAGAGCTACATGTTGACAATAGTGTAAAATATTTTCCAAATGGTATTGTAGGTCTCTCTATGGTGTATTAATCGATAAAAATTTTTGTTGCCTATTCTTTTCTTTTGGCTTGTGCTCCTATCATCACCACACACATCAGTTGTGTACGCACACAGCTCCAGCACTATTTTAAAGTTGACTTTGTTGTATCAGAACAACAACCTCCATCTCAGTGTCTGCAAGACCATGGAGATGGTGTTTGGAGTTCAGGAGGACACAGAGAACATACATGCATTTCTACGCCCGCCGGACACTTGTAGAGACAGGTGACAGCTTCAAGTTCCTCAGGGTGGACATAAGTTTAAAGGGACAGAGCCTGAGTCAGTGGTTAAGGGAGCAAACTAGTGGCTTTTCTTATTTAGGAGTCTGAGGAGGTTTGGCTTGGAAATGAGGACACTCTCCTGCAGGTGCACCATCTCTCTTGGTGCATCACAGCCTGATGTGGGAGCAGATCCAAGCAGGAACGGAATGTTCTGCAGAGAGTTAGAACAACCTGGGTGCTATGGAAAAGTATAGAACAGTGTAGCTTATTATTTCGCTGTCCGGTGTGGTATTTTATGCATTTCTGGTCTAAAATGCATGTGGTAGAGTTTTAAGGCGGTTACAGAATTGATAAAATGCAAACTCACTTGGGGAACAGTGGGATGTGTGAAGACATTAAAGGGAGCCTACGAGCAGGCGCCTGATCTTTGTGCGTACTATGAAATATTATCCTGCTGGCGCCACTCACCACAATCCTTTCCTAACCTTAACCAAGTGCATTTTTACAAAACCCTTTGTAAAAGCAAAGTAGGAGCAGAACATGAGTCAGAAAATGCTCATCTGTGAAACTAATTAATTTGGGAGCATTCTTAAAAAGACTGGTTTAAAAATTTAAGTGATTATCACACCTATTACCAGCTGATTTGTATCAAATTTTCACAGCCGTGAATCACTGCAGTAAAAACAAAGTCACTGCCTCTTTATTATCTGTAGACTCATGGTTTGCATTGTTGCACAACACTGCAGAACACTACTAAAAGCAGGCATTATTGAGCCACAGGCAGAATCTGTCCAGCATATTTCCAGTAAGTTCAATGTATAAACACTTTGACAGGTGCCATTATTTGTGTAGTCAGGGATATGTGCAACAGGAAGTGAGATGTATTTATGTATGTTTGTTAACAATAACAAATCATAAGAATAACAAATGTTAGGCAACAAAGAAACAGACGTGCAATTTTTTCAAGTAAAAAGGAATTGCCAGTGATAATATTTCTGAGCAAGCAGCACGCGAGGAGAGTGACTGTTATGGGAAAAGAAAATAGCACATCACTCCCTGATAGTAAACATACTCCCTTTTATTATTATTTTTATTTTCTCCCTAATGATAGTACACATTATGAGACTTTTATCCTATCTTCAAGCACCAGTTCTGCTAGTGGGGATATTGTAGCTGTTCCTCGTCATTTCTTGCCATTTGTTTGCTAAAAGTATTTGTTTGCAAGATGAATTGCTGCACCGGCAGGCGAGATGACAGCCTACACGAAGATGATATTGAATTGATTTCTGAAATGTTGCAGAACGGACTAGTTGATGTGTACCACGAGACATGAATAATAAAAATTCTATTAAAAAGCTCTTGAATGGCTGACACTGGAATATTATTTGTGATGATTAATTTTCTTCAGTCATTATAAAGGGGAGGTGGCATCAGATTGCCTCTGACAAAATTGCTTTTCATTCCCTGGTGAATACCCTCAGTATGCTTTTTGAGAGCACAAAACCATATTTCTCAGTGCAATATTATGTCAAGATAGGCCCGGGAAAAGACAGCCACAGGCTCTGCCCATGTATCATCTCATTAGTAACATAAAATCTGTGCTGTTTTACCTGAGGAGGTCATTTTGACATGCTGGATACATAAAGAATGTGAGGTTTGTTTAGTACAGTTTTTTTTTTTCTGTTTCTAAAAACGTGATTGGCATTACAATAATGAGATTATAAAATAGCCACTGACTGTCAGTGGTGTTTTTCCATGTAATGAATTTGATTAACTGTATTTTATAGGCATGCAGGCTGACAGTTTGCTGCTTTAAAGCTGTCAAGATTTCTGAAGCACTTTATTCTGTACACCAGCTGTTGTCTAATTAATTTGCTGTGTACATTTGTGTTGAATAAATTCTTTACACTTTTGTAAGTGCAACAATTTGCATTTCTAATTATTTTATTTTCAGCAAAACAGATTGAACTGACTGCTGCAGTTCAGTGTCTCTGCAAACACAAATCTGAACAACAAAAACCAACAGGTGCATTTAGAAGCCAATTATGAAGCTTTCTTAATTACTCTGAAACATCCTTTGTTAGCTCTTTCTTGTCATCGTCATTGTCACTGGAGTTCAGTTTACCATGAAAATGTTTTTTTAGTCGATTAAAGTGTTGAAACAAGCGGACTATTTATATTTTGCCATAATTTAATGTGGCACTTATGTGAGGTGCAGGTATAAAGATTTGATGTTGTCCCGTTGTTCATGTGGACGTTCCCCGCATGTTTCCACCCACACTCCAAGTCAAACACTCTTTAATATGTTAGAACCAAAAGTGCTCATGTTGTTTGTCTGTGACTTGTCCTGACGTGGAAGAAATTATACTCACACAAACCTGAAATCGTACCAAACATTTGTGCATTAATAAATTATGAAATTTCTCTCATTTATCCTCTTTTGTTCTCTGCCTTTTCAGAACTACTCCAGTCACGGCAGAGGCAACAGTGGCGGCGGAGGAGGAGGAGGAGGAGGAGCAGGGGATGAAGACTACGAAATCCCCCCCATCACACCCCCAAACCACGCCGACCCGTCTCTGTTGCACCTCATGGAGCACGAGGCGAGTTACCCCTTCCATTCTCTGCCTCACAACGGCCTGCTCAACACCTACTCTTACCCCGAGCTGCCTGCCCTCATGATGTCCAACATGCTGGGTCAGGACACCCACCTCCTCTCCGGGCCTATGCACTCGGTGAGTACACTTTTTTCCCCTTTCTTTCCCGTGGGCCTTCGTGATCATGCAAGTCAAGCACTGTGGTCGGCTATTAGTCTTTGTGGTCAGAGGTTTGGAAGTGGGCCAGCAAGTCAGCACAAAAAGCATTTTCTTTGAAGGTTTCGCATGGTTGTGGCATGGACGGTTTAATCTTTTTAAAATGTGTCCAGTTTTTTTTTTTTTTTTATTAAAGCTATAAACGGCAGTGGCACAGTAAAATGACTAATTCTTCTGTGTGGCCCTCGAAATAGTATGATTTTCATAATTGCAAAGAGTTTCTTGTTAGAGTGATAATTAGTCTGGTTAGATGCCAGGAAAGCTGAGACAGTGACGCCTAAGCAAGGCCAGAGTTTATAATGCAGCATTTATAAATATGGAGAGCTGCTAGCACCTTAACACCCAGACCTTTGCAGCAGAGCTTCTTTAATATCTATTCAGCTGCACAACTCAAAGATTTCATTACCTCAAAGTGAGCCAAGAAAGAGAGCAAGAAACTTGGCGCTGCACATTTTCATTCCTTATGATCGGCAAAAGCAAAAAAGGAACGGAGGAGCGTTTGGTGGGGTGGGGGGATGGAGGTTTTGAGCAGGGTGGGGGGATATCCCTTGTCAGCTACTTTTCCTTTTCAAAAGAATTCGGAGGATCTCCACCTCACCCCACCCCTCCAGTGAAGGGACTTTTTCTTGTGTTAAACATGCTTCTGACTGAACATGTAAACACCCCTGGCGAACACACTCAAATGCTTTAATCATAAGATCGAACCAGATGAATTATAGATGGTCTATGTGGTGAATTATTCAATGTTATCTACTTTCATCTGACATAAATATTACTTTTTTCTCTCTGCCCTCCATCATGAATATTTATGCTTTAATGTGAGTATCCGTGGCATTTATCCTCCGTTAATCAGGTCTTATGTGATTTTCGGAATCAAACTGCATAAGTTGCAAGCTCCATTTTTTTCTGTGGGTGGTTGCTACAGTGAGGCCTCCATTAAAGCCAGTCTTCAGGATTAGGTCACAATCCATTGGTTAATGTGCTGAATATGTTTGGTACAGAGGGAAAGATGCTGTTGAGTGGAACATACGCACTGCATCTGCGATTCAGTGTTAATGGTTGGTTTGACAAAATCTATACAATAATTTGGACTATACGGCAACTTTTTCTCTGGCTGCATGTGTGCAGTTTTTTTTAAGTAAAGTACTTTTGTCACGTCCATGAATGAGTGCGTGGAACAAAGCAGCTCTTTTTGGACAGTAACATTTTAGCAGGAAACAGAGAGGGAGTGCCTGCTTCTTAAACAGCTTGTGTTTCACCTTTGCAATTATTTATTTTCAAATAGCCCTTCAGGGTAATGTTCCATTTTCTTATTTCACACCCCTTTTCTCATAAATGAAGTGTCATTGCAGTAAATCACCACACAAACAGAGACTTGCACACACTGTGAAAGGTCCAGAGATTTATGTAACACATTCATGTTTCCCACTTCCACATTTTAGTACTACTCTAGCAGAGCCTGGCTAATAATAGCCTCTATTAATATTTCTTGTTGCCTAGCAACCATAGCAAGTAATAGCTTACTCTGGAAAAATAGATGACCGATAAGGAAGATGGAGGGGGGGGGCTGGTGGTGTTGGAGTGGGGGGATTCAATTCATTTATTATCTCCTGGGACAAGAGGAGCTTATTTCTGAGGCTCAGGCATAGGAAAGTAGGCTGTATATTGAGAAATATTTTAAAGCAATTGAAGATGACGTTATTTTCATTTTGGTTCCATTAGGCATGTTTCATTTGATGTTTCCCCAACAAAGTCAATTAACCTTAATTTCATACTGATAAAGGTATAATAAGGAAGATTGAATTTATGCCTGGTGAATGCTTAAAGAATAATACGGGTGGATGGGAAAAGGCGCTCAGCATAACTGGGATCGGAAATGAAGAGACAAGCCTTTACCTTTGTTGTATTGTATTGACAAAAGCCTTACCGAAAACCCACAAAATTGAAGGAGATGGCCGGAAAACCAAAATGCTAATCATTCAGCCGTCTTCTTTCACCACGACTAAAGAAGCAAATAAAAAGTCGACGGTGTTACCTTAAGGATACACTTGTCTTCAATAAAAGCTATCCTTCAGTGCACATATAAACCTCCTACAAGTACAAGCTCAGCTGGAGCAACAGATACGCTTCATCTCAAGGGATGTTGTTGCTGGTTTTTGTACAACATTTAGCCTAAGGCTAAAGCTCTGTAAACTTCTCCCTGCTTTGGGATTCTCTTTTTCAGCGCACATCGATCCTACCGCAAACACAGTTAAATCATTACAGGAACGGGAGCAGTGGATTGACCATCATCACCGTGCTGCACAGGCACACAATTTTCATCTTCTTCTTGGTGGCATTCGTGTCCTTTCGTTTACAGTTGCCTACTAAAGCCGAGGTTCTTATCCTGCAGAGCGGCATAAGTCTCTACAAGAGTCTTGTTTTTTTCAGGCTAAATTTATTCTGTCTGACAGCCTCCACCTTTCTATCTAATTATGACTCCACAGGCAGCAGAAATATTAACTGCTAAATCAAAAAGATGTGTAGCAGAAAAACAGGTGTCAAATACATGCATTGCATAGCAGGCGAAACCAGAACTTTATGTATTTGATGTATATTGAGGTTTGGTATATTTTCACCTGGCAGATGCAGCACTTTGTTCAGGAGTAGGGGTTGATATTTTCTGCTGCAGTTGCATGTTGTTCATAATAGTCTTTAACTGCCATCTTTGAACAATTTCTCAGACTTGAAATTGCACCATTTACTAGGACTCCAACAAGCAGAAGAATCAACATCAGTGTTTTGAAAGACAGAGCTGTCAATCAGAAATGCTCTTACATTCCTTTAACTCCTCCCAACAACGCTGACCTACTCTGTCAGCTTCTGGGAACGGAGACAGAGAAAGTCACGTCTTGGATGACTGGATACTGTGAAATGCAACACGCTGTGGCGGGAATGTTCAATGCTTAGGGAGAATCCCTGTCTCACCCTCAGCTGTCAGCATTTGTGCCACCTTGGCGCTCGGGGAAGACGCGGCATCCAGGGGTCTCGTGTTCAACAAGCCCCCTTGTCGTTCAGGTCTGGCTGTGGCTACAGCGAGGAGGAAATGCCAGCAAGATCTGTCTCTTTGAAAATATTGTATAAAGGAGTGGGGGTGCTCACAGCAGATGGTAATGAGGGGTCGTGAAGGATTTTGCTGAACAGCCCCAACATGGATCCTTGAGGGGCACCAGGACGTTTAAATATTGAAACAGAGCACCAGCCTCTGCCTCATTACTGGTTTAATGAGGCTGATTAGGGAGGAGGAAAGGCTCTGTCGCCAAAGAGGAATCGCCACTTTTGCATGTTTGCATTCAGCCACAGAACGTTTGATAGGAATTTTGTTCAGTTTTGTTAAACATGTGATGCTGCATTAATAATTCTGATCCCCCAACACAGTTGCCCACCTACACAAACAGCAAGCTTGAAGTAATCATGGAGCATCGCTTTACAGTTGTGATGAAAACAAATCCAGCATATCCCCAAAAAAAGGACTCTGGTTGTCAGGTTAAACATTTAATTTATTAAGATCTTAAACCAAAGCTAAGAGCTAATGTAGACCAAACAAATGAATACTGATTAGTAAAAGGTTATCTCGGGAAAACAAAGCTCAACAATTAAAAAGTGTGTGCTTCAGAATATGTCCACACTGTGTTTGGTCACTCATTGCGACAAGGCTTTTTGAACTTGATTTAATTTGACTTCTCCTTCTGTTTCCTGCAAAAGGACTTTTTGCATCTCTTTTGCATGAAAGTGTTCACAGTATAATCTGTTGTATGCAGCAGCAGCAGTGAAGTTATGTTCTTCATACATGTTAAAACCTGTACTACTTTCAAATGAAAACAAATTTGCCAAAATATGGTTCGATTTGACTTCACGTGCACAGCTCAGCCGCATTACCTGTGCGTTTTAAATGGAAACAGCAATCTTTTTTTTTCCAGCGTAGGTTTTAGACATATCTCATATGACCTGCATTCTCTGCTGCCTTTCACTGGGATAGATATGACATCTTGGTGACATTTCAGATAAATCACTTTTTGTAACAGTAGAAATGTTTTTTTGTTGTGTCTTTTCATTTCGCTAAAAGACAGATGCCCTTCAGTGCTACACTCCATGAGAGGGGCGAACAATGTGTCTTGTAGTTGTCAAGAGAAATGACAGCGGGATAATTGGTAGGGCACTCTTGTTTCGTTTAAACAGCGAAAAAAAAATGGTCTAGCAAAGAGAATAGCGCTTTAAAAAAATAAAGCTTTGTTTTGTGCAGTTAATTATGCAGGATTCTGAGTGGAGTAATGAAGAGGAGTATTAACGGATTGAGCATTAAAAACAAATGCACATTCATTGCACTTCATGAATATTCATGGCGCTAATTCAAATAACCTTAGGCGACTGTTACAACTAATGAATATTTAAAACAACTTGGTCACAGAGATGTGAACACTGCATTACAGCTGACTTTTTGAGATCATCATGTACAAGGGTAAACAATCAGGAATGGCAAAAACAGATTTCGCTGGTGATCAAAATACGACTGGAAAACAATATGTCATGTTGTCACATTAGTCACAGACCATTGATGCTCCAAAGGAGAAGGTGATGACATGCCAGAGGACAGGGTGAAGAGTTGGTAATAACCGTGGTTATTGTTGAAAACAATTAGTTGATTAATTAGTCAGTCAACAGAATAGTAATCGACATCCATTTTTGCAAAACATTCATCATGAAACATAATTAAAAATGCTAAATATGTGCTTGTTCGGGTTTACAAAATACATGAAATGGCTGATTCTGCCCAATTTATATGACTGTAAATTCAGTTCCATATATATTTGAACAAAAGTTTGAACAAGCTATTTGAAGTTGCTTCTATTTGCTCAATCTGACCTTTTGAGCTGGCTCAGTCAGAAAGGGTCACAGTGCAGATAAACAGAAGAACTCAGAGCACAGCGTCGAACAGGCCGTGATTCACGCTCAGACATACCCCAGGGGTAACTACGTCTGTTTACACTTGCCCGACGATTGTTGTTCTGTATAAAAGTCCAGTAGCCGGCGAGTCGGAGAATCCCATACTGCCCACTTGAATGGAGGCCGGGGCTGGCTCCTTTGAGGGATCAGCGTGGTGACTCGTCCTCCTTGCCACCACCGCGATGCTAATTAGGCCCACCACAAAGCCAGCCTGTGGGGATAATGTCCCATTATTAGAGTCATTTGTTTCAATTAACCGCTCTGTGATTCTACAATAGCACTGCACAGCCCAGCGCAAAGAAGCCATTAGTCTCACCCAAGGAACGACCGAGCTTTAGGACAACAACGTTCGCGCGGCGGTTTACGGAAAACCTGCTCCTGCCAGCAGTGTTTCTGCCAGGCTCTGCATTGAGCCCTGCCACTGATGAGCTGTTTTGGCACCGGGGGAGAGCAAAAAAGGGCCAATTCATATCTTTTCTGCAGTAAAGATTGTTACAGACACTGTCACTGAAATAATGGGATTTTTGTTCTTGTGCATTTCGCTGAGAACTTACTGAAGATTAGTACAAGAGATTGTTGACTTGAGCGTTGACCACAGAGAGCTAAATGCTGTTCTTTTCCACTTCTACATGCTGAGAGCATTGTGGTTGCCTGAATTACCATCTTCCTACTGTATACTTATGCTGCGCTTGTCCTTTTTAGACTGCAATCAGGTTACTTTCTGAGATTTGTGCATGGAGCTCTCGCTTTTTCTTTTCGACTCTGAAATCTTTGTCATAAATTGCTAGAAGGTTTACTGTTATCACACTAGTGGACAACAAAATCCCCTAATCTATATCTGGGAAATGTAAAATGAGAGTTAGTGTCTTTGTGGCAACCAACCACTAACCTTTATCACAGCTGTTTTGATTGGTTGTGTACTTGTCTCACAATTTGTGACTATGAGAGTTTGGAATTTCTTTACGGTTTATTACTTCACTGTTCGTCCTGATTGTATGCACTTTAGTTTTTGACTCCTTTACTGGAAGACACCTCAGTGTTGTTGGAGTCCTAATGGCAGTGGTACAAAGACACGTATCAACTCCAAATGCTGCCAAATACAATATTTCCAAGCACTTTTCAGTCCTTTCAATGGCAGATAATGGAAACTTCGATTGATACCAAGAGGTTGCTGCCCTGTGATGCCTCTGTTGCCAGGCTCTCTCATTGGCTTTCTCCCCCTGCTGCGCTGATGTTTACAAAGAGACATCACCAGCTCACATTAAAGGGTTCAAGTTGTCCCCTCGGGCTGTTGCTATGGAGATAGCCCTGCTATGGTCAGTCATTCATGTTTGATTAATTGTTTTTTCCTTTCTGTGTGTTGCCTCTACAAAGACCTCATCATGGGAACATTTCATCTTGAAAACAATAGAAAAAAGATGAATATGTTCGAATCTGTTGCGTTTGGACATTGAGATATTCTCCCTTCCTTCTTAGTGGATATGGTGTGGCGATAAAAGTCTTTGAAACTGTATTAGTGTTGTATTATTATTGATACAGCCTTCCATGCAAAGCTGCATAATCATAAAGACTTTTCGTTTCCCAGACTTACCTGGACTAAAGATAAGCATTTTGCATTTTTCCTCTTCTAAATTGCACTGTGTAGTGCTGAGCTACAGCAACCCACTGGGGCCAATTAGGATGCCAGCAGAGCTAGGAAGTGCATAGCAGATGCTTTTGCCACTATTTATTAAAATCCAATCTGCGGGGGCCCCTCCAACAGCTCGTTAAACCACCGTTAATCTAATTAGCTCTCACTTGCCACTGTTTTCACCACATTACCAAATACAAGGGCCTTGACTTTGCAATTTAGTCTGATTAAGTAGGTCCAGTGCTGTTAGGCAAAGCTTGTAGGGAGGAGCCCCTCAGAGCTGTCAGTCATTTCCAGTATCAGATAAATCATGCAGCTTACTTCAGCTATGGCTGCGAGCTTGAGTTTGAAGTAAAATATCTGCAGTGGGAATATTGGGTAAAATCAAATCCACACTGCCAGCTCAGTAGTGTAAAGCCACATCTGAAAGGTTTAATGAAATACTCCACATCATAAAAGCTTGTATGTTTGTAATGGCACGGTACCAGAACTGGATACAAATTCCATAATATGCTCTTTATAGATCTGGTCTATATGATTCCCACCCATGTCCCTTCATGTCTGTTTGATCATGACCCACGAGTCTGTATTTCCGGTTCATTATTGTTTGGGCCAGGCTGTGTTTTTATTTGATGAGTGCTGCTCTCTGGACAAATGCCTGGTTCTACTCAGAGATTCGTTTGGCGGCTTTGACATACAGTCTCCCTCATTGCTTACAGATGGTCAGTCTGACAAGGAGCTGTAATAACTTCCAGATGAGAAGGGCACTGTGTATATTTCGAGGCAAAGTTTAAGCCATCAGGCTTTCGTGGAGAACTAAATGAGGGGAATGTACAAAGATTAACACAAGAGCGACAAAAATAATTGACAGGCCGATATGAAATAATATTGAGGAGCATCTAGCAACATGTTGTGGATCACGCCGTGGATGTATGAACTATTTTAACAACCGTCTCGTATTTTGGATTCCATTTATGGTAGCTCAGCCCTAGTGTAGAAAAGATTGAATCATTCAGATTTCAAAAAGCTTTGTTTACATTCTCATCTTGCCTGCCAACATTTTGAAAGGCAACAACACTGACAGCATTGCATCCAGGTGCATTTTGAAATGCTAGCTGAAACAGATAACTACATAAATGTATGTAACAAAAACCGAAATGAAAGCCCACATGATCCCCTGCCCCAATTATGCTAACTTAACAAAGACACGCTTCCTTTTTCTCGAAACCCACTCTAACCTTAATTCTTTCCTGCTCCATCTGATCATGGAGCTTTTTCCTAAAGGAAGAAACCTAACATCATGTTGCAATGTATTTCAAACACATAATGATGTCTGGCAAAACTTTGGATAGTATTAGTCATTCATCATGCCTGTTTTTTTAACAAAGGGAGCATTTTTTTGTTTTGTTTTTTCTGCAAAACTAATGTTGAAATGACACACAGCTGGCCCGAAAGCATTTAGTAGATAATTGTTTAATTTCTCTTGATCCCTTTTGTCCCTGATGTGTTAAAATGAAAGATTGGCTTTTTAATTTCAAGTTGAATGTTCAAAAAAACAAATAACATCATGAAAAAAACTTTCCAGATATTTAGAGGCTGGACTTCATATGGCATTTTGAAAATTACATTATTCTTACTGCCGCTGCTCTAACCATGGCCATTTATCTATTTATAAACCCACAAAGGCTTACAGCCTGCAACAGCTGCACTGAGCTGTGCTTCTCTGCTGGCGTGGAGAGATTTGTGCTTGCACTATTAAAGATTGCACAGGGGCAGATCTTTGGTTATTTGATCGATGCATTGAGCAAAAACAACGAATCATTAAGCCCTTGCTCCCTGTCAGGTTTTTAAAACAATTAACTCAAGAATATCATAAAAAAATAAAGGAAATGCAGTCACTTCCCTTCTTAAAAAGTTGTATAAAATCAGCCCCATATCACAGGCTGTCAGCTGTATGGTTCAATAGTGAGCTGATGCAGTGATTTGTAGACAGTAGAGTGCAGAGAAAAACAAAGCTAAATTTGGCCTCTTCATTGAAAAGACCCGACTCTAAGTAACGCTGCTTTTATTAGACTTTTTCGCAATCGCTCCCTGACTAATGATTATCTCGCTTCTAATCTGTGATGTTGTCGGACTTCTGTTTTTAAGAGCCTCTTCCGTATCACGCTTACCTGTTGAGCACTGCCTGTTCTTTAGCTCGTTCTTTAGGCCAGTGCACATTCAGACAACATTTCACCGCACGAATAGCATGTAAAAATGGATTTATCATGTATTCTCTGCTGATGCGTGCGCACTAACTCTGCGTAAAACTCTGAAAGCCTGGGCTGTGTGTGTGTGTGCATCTTTTTCTCATTTTACAGCTGTTAAGCTTGAAATTCATGGAAAGTGTGTATAGACTTTGGGAGCGGATGGCATTCGGATTTGATTTAGTGCTGTGCCCAGTATTTGCATCATGCTTTGGTGTAATGACCGTCACTTTAGGGAGAAAGTGTATCTGTGCATCACCTCTTGAGTAGTTCCTGTTTGTTTTTATGGCCTTTTGAAATCAATACCCCATGCTGCAGTCCCCACTTCTCTTCTCACTGTATATGATGATGATGATGCATTTATTCCAGAGGCTGTGATTGGCTGAACTCTTTTATCCTCTGCCATTCTATTACCTGGTTTTATTGTCTAATTTTCACGTCTCTTAAACTCAGTCTCTGTGCCTGCACCTGTGCTTCTTTTTGTCAAAAATGTTCTTCTCTGTGTGTCTACATCTCCCCTTCCCCTTTTATCTATTCTTTTTATATTGTCTCTCTCTCTCTCTCTCTCTCTCTCTCTTTCTCTCTTGTTTTGAATCTCATCTCTTCTCTCACTATCTCACTTCCTCATTCTGCCTCTGTCTCTCCATTTCTCTCACTCTCTGCTGTTTTGATAGTGACGCAGTTATCAGCCTGTCAATTCTAATCTTCTCTTGCCAGTGCAGTGCTGTCCATTTAGAATTACAGCCCTCCTCCCTATCTTTCTCCCTCCACCCACCACCCTTTTTCATCTCTCTTTTTCTACAGTCTCCCTGTGTCAGCTTTGCAAATGTGTCCTCTTGTGTGGAGAAAATCAGTATCCAAAACTAAACAGGATATATTTAATACCTTCTTTATGGTTAATGCTGGTTATAGGTTTTTTTTTTTTTGCACAGAGCAACATGTGATTTTAATCGTTAGAGAACTTATTAAAATTGTTGTTAAATAATATATTTAATAGTGTTGTATTGTTGTTTTGTCAGCATATAGCTCATGGAAATTCTTCCAAAAATGCTCTGTCTGTAAGCGTCTGAAAGCATGGTATATTTTAACTACATACTTTCTCACTTATTATAATATATTTGAAACAGTGAGGTTACATTTGATGTGCTTCTATTTAATCATTGCCACTTTCTACTTCACGCATTTCAATGAATTAGATATCAAACTAAAATTTAACCCAAAGTAGACCACCGAACCACTGCAGCTAATGTTGCGTCCACACAGTGTCTTACACAGGTTTGTATTTGTAACAGTTATTAATTGGCTAATGAGCCCCTTTACTATTCCTCAGTAACTTGGTAGGTAAATGCACATTGACAGATAAATAGAGATTGAGTGCGGGGTGTGGGTCTGGATATGTACTGTATTGATACAGGAACGGACAGTCGTAAAAAAAAAAATACCAGGATCCAGTGTCAGCACATTGTAGTCAAAGAGCTACTTTCCAGACTCACCATTTTGCATCAACACAGGGAGAAATCCATCATAGAAGACGGCCAGATACCAATCTCTTTACTGACAGTATCAGAAAATAGAGCAGAATGAAGTGCAGCCACAAGATGTTGCATTCTGAATAAGGGATGCAACTCTCTCATTTCTCAACAATGACAACAATAGCTGTCATAATCATTACAGTTCTCTGCACCAGCATGAAAAAACTCAGGAAAACATGCTTGGTTTAGCGTGTATGTGGTGGGTATTACTCATTATCAGTAATTTATAAATTCAGCACGTAAAAAAAACACTCTGATGAATATGTTTGTGATTAAGGTTGGAAGTGAAAGAAACACAACGACCACATGCGGTTCCAGTGTTTGAGTAAGTTTATACCCAATAACTAATATCTAATAGCTGATAGGAACTTTATTCTGGTCACGTAAACTCCACAAAACCATAAAAAAAAGTCTCCTACAAGTCTCCTCAGTAAATCTAGAGAAATTTGCTGTCACCAAACAAAAAGCTGTAAGGAAAAATACTTGACAAGATTTCTTAAACCTGACAAGCATCTTTAAACAACAGTTTCTTTTTTAATAGACTTTATTCAGACAATGAAATTTCAGACAAGATGAAGAAAAGATAAAATATTACTTAAAACATTATTTCTCTTTTAAGCATTACAGATGTGTGTGTCATACTTTTCATATCTTCATATTTTGCTCAAATATAGATTGTTGTTTTTATTAAGCAAAACAGTGACTAGTTATAGCTTGGCAAGTAAACAAGACAATTTTCCAAAAATAAAACTTTATGACTTTCTTTAATTGGTCATTTTGCAGTGAAGTAAACACCCACTCTTGTCTTTTTTATCCTAAACATAATCTGGGAAAAGTAGTGATACCCATATGAAAAACAGACTTATACAACTGACTGAGTATATCAACCTGTCTAACAGAACATCTAACTTTGTATTCCAGCTGCTACAGAAGGAAAATTGGTAAAGTTATTACAGTAGAGTGAGTGGAGTTCTGTTTTATTGTTCTCTTTTCAGAGTCAGATTAATCCATATTCATCTATTTTTCATTTGTGTTTTGCCTTTTAGCTCCATTGATATTTTACTTCCTGTGCGAGCCTTTTACACTGTTCACAAACAGGATTCTCGTACAATAAGGGCAGAAAATAAAGAAAAAAATGAAAAATATGCTGTCCTGGGTGATTGCATGTTGCTGCAAGCTGTTGTGTGTCATCACTCATTCCTGTGTATGAATACATGTGAATTTTCCTGGAGATTATTTACCCTGTTTTTTTTCTGTTTTGTCATTCCATTAGCTCTACCTTCAGTTTATTCTATTTTCACTTAAAAGGCTTGGGTGGAACAGATGTCGTTTCAAATGCCTGTCTTCTGCCTCATTGCCTAAAAGTGAGGGATGATTATTTTTTAATGAAACCAGGCGTAGTCACAAAAAAAAAAAAATATTACCTGTAAGCTGTGAAATAGACAAGCAGTGCTTTCACATCACCCTGAATAGGAACATCCATTCATTTCCACGAGCCACAAAAGCCATTTTGAAGTTTTTCTTTAGCTGCCAAATGTGCTCCTGGACCTTGAATTTTGATTAGTTAATTTCATGCTGGGTGGAATACGGCGTGTTGTTTGGCAAATGTTGTGCTGAAACAATGCGATTTTCAAAGGCAGTCATTTCCTGTTTTCCAATTGACAGTTAAAGGGGGAAACATGGCTGTTGCTTAATCCCATGATAAGTATGCATTAGATGGATGTGAACGTCTTTAAATGTCCTCAAGTTGCTGTTTGATACTCGCGCAGGGACAAATCTTTTTTTATGGTTTGTTCTCCCGCCCCTGCTGAGTTTCACCACTGAAACCCAGGATCAGTGGATTATGAAATAACATTCAAAGCTGTTTACAATATCTAAAATTCAACCTGATGAAATAGAAACTTGGCTTCCTTGGAGATGGGCTGTCTTTGCCAAAAAAAGATAGGAGTTCACTGTCACTTCACTAAAAGCCCATAACAGCATTCGACTAACTCTCCGTAACCTCTCAACCATAAATAGCGCACATAAATATCCTTCATTTCACATAATACAAAATGTATATCATTATATGTTCAGTGTGTCATTATCTCTTCTATTATATGGATGAAAATTGGATTGTTTTTCCTGCTTTTATAGCCGCCAAGAAATCAGGTTAACTGATGTTCCACGGATTCTAATGGCAACATCTAGCCATCACTCCTTTCTCGCCGTCCTCCCTCGGCTGCACCTCTCTCTCCCTCTCTTTTTTTCTCCTCACTCACTCCCCACTCCCTTCCTCTCTTCTTTCTCTCGTGCTTGATGTCCTCAGCAAAGAAGGCAATTTCCATATAGAATCACAACCAGGATCAGGTGACCTGGATTTGACTCCCCGTCAAAGCGCTGCATGGAAAATGAAAATGTATTCATGTGTATTGGATCGAGTACATCACACAGATATCAGTGGTTTTTGCCTCCTGAAAATGTATTGAGATTGCAGTGTGCCGCTATTGACAAACCAACTGGGTACATCCTATGAAAAATGTAGACTTTTGTGATTTCCTCGGAAAGTGGAATTGAATTCTTTGTGAGCTAAATGAAAGAAACAACACGCGAAGATTGAAAGAAAATCGGAAAATATCAGTGAGTAAGGGGATTTAGCAGGTGATAAAATAGTTGGACTGTAATTAGCCCAGGACCCTCTCCCTTCTGTCACATGTTTGGCCAGTTTCTCCTCTTTAAGCGCCTCCTTGCTGCTCTCTCCCAGGGGCTAACCTTTCTAACTGATGTCCTGTTAGTCTTCCTTCACCCATGTCCCTAAATTGATCTGTTTTCTCTTCTCGGAGCAAGCTGGGGCTCTTCTTCACAACACGCTCCTGTTTTCACCCTCTCTCAAGTGTTCTTTGAAAAGTCTATTTGTTTGCGACATCACATGCTGAAGATTTTATATTGCAGATAACCTTGCAAAAACCAAGTACCTTATGCAGTCAGTGCGTCATTATCCGTGAACGCGGCACACAGTGAAGCAGTGACTTGCATTCAGTAGTGGATTTGTTTTCACTTTCATCTTATCCATCCTTCCTTCTGCTTTCAGATAAACAGTGAAAAGCGCACCTCAACAGAAATGATGAAGCCCAAACCCAAACCGCAAAAAAAGAAGAAGAAGAAGGACCCCAACGAGCCACAGAAACCTGTTTCGGCCTATGCACTCTTCTTCAGAGACACCCAGGCAGCCATCAAGGGACAAAACCCCAATGCCACCTTCGGGGACGTCTCCAAAATTGTGGCCTCCATGTGGGACAGCCTAGGAGAGGAACAGAAGCAGGTACGAAATATGCAAATATTTTACACGTGGAAAAGACGACACTCATGCTTTTGACTCACCAAAAAAAATGCAAATTTTAACTGGAACATTAGAATTTACATTGCGTGCTAAAGAAATCGCTTTGTGTGCACACGTTTACATGTATTTTTAATGCTGCGTAGGAGTGTTACACGTAGGAACACATGCAGTAACGTGCACATGTATGGACGCTTGCACATCTACACCAGCAGATAGCATGTGTGCTGCACCAGCCCAGCAGCTTTTCCTTAGCGTTGTGTGCTGTGCAATTACCAGAACACTGCTATGAGATACAGCGCACCTTAATGAGCTAGTTCTAAAGATAATCCATCCAGTTATCCCCACTCCCCTGACTCTCATTAAAATGATTTTCTTTCTAAATTTAATTCTTGCAAAAGAAACGAGGGATTCTGTGTAACGGGCATAAAACAGTCTGAGGCAAACAAAGTTCGACATTTTACAGGCAAAAAAAAACGGTCAATACGAGAAAAACATGAACACATCTGGGGAGACTTCAGGAGTCTCGCACTGATATGTTGTTCAGTGGGTAACTACTGTCATAAGGCAACACAAACAGATCACTGCACACACAGGCACGCAAACTTTCTGCTATCACAATGCAAAGACGTCTTCTGAGGTTTTATTAGGAGGCAGTGTTTGTCAAAACTAAAAAGGAATTTCCAGAAATATGGTGCAAAAAAGTGAAAATCATCATCTCTGCCAACACAAAACACCCACAAAGCTGCAGGCCCAGGTACAGTCCACACCTTCTGTGTCCCTCCAGTCTCCATCGCCGATGCCTCCACACCATGCATCTTCATTGGCCTTCTGACAAGCAGGGATGTGTGAAGTTCTCATTTCCAATCTCCTTATTTATATCTCTCGCTTGCTATTTTGATCCTGCCTAGAATACAGAATTAGTGATTCCCCCCTTCACTATTGTCTCGTCCTTGGATTTCACTGAAGGGCATCTTGGCTATCCAGGAAGAGCAGTCTGTTGTTTTTTGTTGCTATTAGGCGTCATCCCAGCTCGGGAGTAATAGGTGGGAAATGCTAATGATGACAAAAGTTAAAGGAGGTCATGATGTTCAGCCTTGTGGGTATTCACCTCCAACAGAAGCCACAGTTGTTAGCTCCTTTTAGTGTAGTTGTCGTCTCGAGATGAGCAATAAAGGTTTCTTGATTTATTCGTGGTGCGGTCCATCAGCGCTGGAATATGTGCACCTAACCTAAAGATAGAGTAGGACTGGATGTCAGATCTCAGCGCTTTTTTATCCTGCGAGTTTTAGAAATTAAAGCTGGTGCTTTAATTTGCTTTGGACATGTGTCAGAAAAGCACAAATTGCCCCACTGTCATTACAGTCAGTTAACTACGAAGAGAGGCAGATGAACATTCACGCTTACTGGCAATTCAGGTTCACCATTTTAACTAGCTGTGAACCTGGAGGAAACCCAGACAATCACAGGGTGAACACACAAACTCCACACAGGAAGGGCTGCAGCATGCAAGTGGATTCAAACCTGTGAGGCAGCAGCAGCAACCACTCTACCACCGTGCTGCCCTAGTGCATAAATATGTTTTTTCTAATAACAGAGGCACTTGTCTCTCCTTTGTGTTTTGCATAATAGACATAATTTGCCTATAGCCCTCATGGCTAATAGCTCTATTTCCAGACACTCTGCTACATCCTACACTGACGCACTCAAATGTGTATATGTGCATTATAGACAAAAAAATAAGTGAGCGCAAACACAGACATGCATACATCCATATGCTCTCATAAATCCACAGTCTTTATGCAGACGCTAAGCAGTTCCTGTACTTATATGATAACAGAAGTTTGTACATCCTTGTAACAATATGGAAGGCAGTTTCAGACAAAAATGATCCATAGTCAGGGATCGCATCCTAATGCACCAAGTGACAACAACCATTCTGGTGTATCACTAATGTCAGTATGCTTATCAGAGTGTTATTGTGCAGCTAAAAGGAGAGTGAGAGACAGAAAGAGAGAAAGTTCCGGTTCATTTCTTTAGGTGGATTGGAATGGAAATGATGTGTTGCCATAATAGAGGGAGACACATTGAGATGAGGGAGTATTAGTGCTGTGATGATGAAATAGAGGTGTTCTGTACCATTGGCTCTGATGGAAAGGGAAACATTAAGGACGTGTGTGTGTGTGTGTGTGTCTGCAGGATGTAAGAAAGTGTTACATTGAGATTAAATAGAAGTGTGTGTGTGTGTGTGTGTGTGTGTGTGTGTGTGTGTGTGTGTGTGTGTGTGTGTGTGTGTGTGTGTGTGTGTGTGTGTTGAGAGATGTTTGTACATTTATGAGCATGTCAACCTCTGCTCTCACCTAAAGCCTCTTGTTTCGCTTTTTTCACAGGGGTACAAGAGGAAAACTGAGGCGGCTAAGAAGGAGTACCTGAAAGCCTTGGCCGCGTACCGAGCCAGTCTGGTTTCCAAGGTAACACTTATGACACACAGGCCCTGGTTAAGACTAATGATGGATTGGGTGGAAAATCCCTGCTAATGGGCTGGGCGGAGCCTCTTTGGGACAAGGTGGTGGTGGTGGAGGTGGAGGAGAGGGCCGTGGCATCTGATGTATAAAGCAGGCCATGTTTGGAACAATACCTGATTTCCATAGCGTACAGATGTTGGGGGTTGGGGATAGTGGTGGGTATGGTGATATAGGGCTGGGGGAAGGGTCAGCCAATTAGAGCACACAAGTACATGGCCATAACATCTACTGTAAGAAGTGGAGTGGAGAATTACAAAAAATGATTTCTCTTTCATGTGTTATTTATGCTATGCTATAAAACATAGAACAGCTATGTTTAGAAATAAGAAAGGATAGAAAAGTTAAAAAGGCGTCTTTGTCATAAACTCGAGTCCAAATCATTGCTAACAATGATTGGCTTTGCTGTTGTTCTTCGCACTAATTCAAATCCATCCTTCTTGCCGAGTGAACGATGGTGTTGTGTGTAGACACCGGTGTTGTAGGACACGGAATAAAGAAAGCCAAGGAGGAATGCTTTGGATTGCATTGTTTAGTGCCGTCTTGTATTAACAACACACACTGAGGTGTGGGGAAGATTCCTTTTGTCATTTCATTTGTTCTGCAGGCAAACAGCCTCATTTCTCTGTCTGGGGTCCTGCATCTGTGTGTGTGTGTGTGTGTGTGTGTGTGTGTGTGTGTTTGGATCCTTCTCCTTTTCCCATCTATCTGTCAAGGTGTCTATTGATCATTACCTCGGCCCCAGCTCTATTCATACAAATGGGCTCCATTACCTTCTAATCAACACTGATGGCTGGAGATGAGCAATCTGACAGCTCATCATAGAAGCCTGGAGAGGGTGGGGCAGGGTGAAGGTGGGCTATTTTATGGTTGCTTCACCTGCTCAGAGTGATACTGTCCAGAAGGAAAAAGGTCAAGTTTGGGTGATTTTGGTGTTTTCCTTTAAAGCAGCGTTTTCAGCCTTAACTCTGTTTCCCGTCTGTAAATGAATTGTGAAGGCTGTCGGGCTAAGGATAAACTGCAAATTAAATATGTACAGTCTCATTACACATTCAGCATGAGTGTACTGGAAAAAAAGATTTGCTGTTGGGATCTTTAAGTGACAACTGTTGTGTTAAATCCAGAGGAACAGGTCGCTATGCATGGAAGCAGCTAGTGAGAATTCGGACTAACAAAGTTAAGATCAGTTGATTAATGTTAATAATTTCTCTTATCGTGTAATTATCTGTTATAGTTGTTTATGTTAATACAATTTTACTTACTGCCTCTTCTGTAGAATTTAAGGAGATGTAGAGTCAGTCAAAATGTAAACAGTGGTTTCCTGGAAATACCTGCAGCTGTTTTAGCAGGCAGCATAGTTTGCCCATAATCCACTTCCTGTTCAATTTGCCAGCGGACTTACCTGTCAAAAAAGACCCGCATGACAAATAATAGATTTTGTCTTCAAAATATAGGACAATGGCCTGAAGTTTTGTTGTAAGTGTAATGGATGCTGCTATTAAAATGACAGAGGAGGTGTGTTGTGATCAGAGCTTGATGAACGATGATTAATGAGTTATTGTGATGTTTAACAGACATTCTAATGGGGAGGTTATGGTCCTAAGATTATGTATTTTTCATCCGCAGACATACAATGACCCTGAACCAAAAAGTGCCCAGCCAACCAGCCAGCCCTCTCACCTGCTGCCTCCGAAGCAGCCCCTGTACAGCGTGCCCCCCCAGCCATCTTCACCCTACCTGGGACCGCCGGGCTCCTTCACCCTGCAGGACCTCCCGAGCTACGGGCCCAGCCGTCACACACTGGCCCAGACTCTCAGCCAATCCCAGATGCTGCCGCCCAGCATGAGTGCCTCTCCTCCAGCTCCTTTCCAGATTAGCCCACCTCTGCACCCCCACACCCAGCTCTCCCTGCACCAGAGCTCCCTGCTCAACCAACCAATCCGCATGCAGCAGTCGCAGCCAATCATCTCACACCAAATGGGGCTCCAGGCGCCTTTGCATTCTCCCCCTCTCAGCCAACAGGTTTGTCTGACCTTTAATGAAATAATGAAATAATTATTAAGCACAAGAACAAATATCAGAATCTCAATTAACCTCCACATTTTATTATACTACTACAACTTTAATTATCAGTTGTTGTTGGTATTTAAAAGCATCCTAATTTCCTAATTTTCCATAACAAACCAACCATTTTTTTTCCTGTTCTGTTTAAGTCTATAATGTCTTGAGATCAGCAGAGAGTGTCATGTTGGTGTCAGACATGATTTCGAAACCAATTTTAATCAAGAAATGAGAGTAAATGGAAAGAGACAAAAATATGCTATTTCTTTTTCCCAAGTCTCAGCAGCAACTGGTAAAAATGACTGACAACATTTGGCCTCATACAGTTTTATGGCTCAGCAAACTCTAATGGCTGGCCATTCCGAAGGAGAGGAGTGTAGGAGAATATAACCTCTCCCCCCTTCTCCAACCTACAGGGATTCTCCCATATTCAGGCTGATTACCAGAACAGTGTCGGGGGCTCACAGTCTCCAGGGGCCCCTAACCCAGTGCATGGCCAGAACCCCGACTGGGACAGCGAGTACTGCAACAGGGACTGTGGACCCAACCACTGCGGGTGAGCTCATCACACCGGTTACCATTTTTGTGTTATGGAAGCGGTGAGCGTTGTGTGCGGACATGATGGCTAAACAAGAAGAAATGAACCGTGACAAGACGTGAAAGCAAACGCCATTCAGGACATGTGATTTTTGAAAATATTAAGTAGTTGTCTGGCAGTTACTCATTTTCCAAATGAGCTGCTCTAAACCGCTTCACTTCACACTCAGACTGTGTTTATCGTAAACGGTGATTTCCCTGCTTAAAGAAAAGCGTCTCCTTTAAACAGAAATGATTGATGCAGCAGTAGAACAACGCTCTTACTAAGCTTGGAAAAAGTGTGACATCCAATTAAGTTTTCCTGTGTATTGCTCAGCACACACTGCCTTATTGAATCGAGTTATTCCAGCATGTACCAGAGGACATTTGTGTTGTCTCGCACCTGAATCGTGTTATGAGTTGTGTGAGAGGCGATGGAGCTGGAAGTCAGCATCCTCTGTATTTAGAGCTGATTCATCTCCAAAATGGAGGTCAGCGCCTGGGTCTAATCACGTTTGACACTTTTTGAAGCAGACTGAGTCTTTGCTTAAACCTTCCAGTTAGATCATTTGGAGTTTCATCAGTTTGGAGTTTTAAAGCGGACTGAATTATTTCCTCAGAGTCAGTGAAGATAAGTGGAGAACAGGCTTTGTATTTAAGAGTGATCTGTAAATTTTGACTTTTGTATGTCCTAATGCTTATTGATGTCTGCTGTTTGCCGGCGGCTTTTATGCTTGTCTTTTCAGTGAGATTACAAAATCGTTTAAAAGTATTCAAACTCTCACCGGGAAATCCTGGTGAAATATAGGACAAACATGTACTGGGAATATAATTATAGTTACATGTTCCCATACAGCAAAATAAATATGAAAACACTTTTTTCTTTCTCAGGAGTGGCATGGGAGCCCGGGACAAGCCTCTCTACCTCACTTGAAGTTGAAAGACCTCCAGATGTCAGACTCCAGGGAGCTTTCCATCATAACGTCATCAATGTATCTGCTCCTTCTCGATTTTCTTTTTCTTTTGTTTTTGTTTTTGGTTTTGTTTTGTTTTTTTTTTTTTTTGATGGATTTTGAAAATCCCAAAGACTGCTACAGTAACTTCACCTATTTGCCAAGCACTTACTGTAGATCAGCCAGAAGCCTGAGGCACTTTTCTTGCTTTTTTTTCTTATCAGTGAACTTTCCATTTTTTTTGTGGGGGCAGTGAGCTTTAAGCTCATGCCAACAAACTGGAAACGAAGACTAAAAAAAAATGTCTTCTCATGTTGTTTTGAATTTTTTAAAGATGCTTTCTCTCCTCCTCACTCCATTACTCGGTGTTTGCCATGGACTGCCCTCATTGGGGAGACGAATGCTCTAAGCATACTCGAAATGTAGGGGTGTTGGGTAGAAAAGCTAATGCAAGAAACTAGAATATAGTCACCTCAGCAGGGATGGATGTACTTCAGAACAGACTGAAACACCCCAACTGAGTGAAATTTTATTGAAGATAGTCACAAACACATAAGACATTTGTAAATCATCCCCAGTAAAGGACTCCTTCATTCCCTTTATTTCTCACTGAGTGATTGTATATATCACCAAAATGGATTCCTCCTCTGATGTGTGTATTTAGCTGCAGTCCCTTGCTTTTTTTTTTTTTTTAACATTCATTATGTTTGGTTATGTGCTTTTTGTGCAGGCGGATTCAGTGAGGGAATACACACACTAAAACTTGTGTTGAAACTTTGTTCACTGGTCTTGTTTCTCTCTAAAACGAGGGAGAAACGCAACGACTGAAAAACGCTCCATTTGCTCCATGGGTGGCGGAGCTCTGATGGAGAGTGTCACTCTCTTCACATGGCCTCAGGACGTGACAGAACTGTAGAGGTCAAAGGTTGAAACCTCTTCTTTTAGCTCCTTGTACTCTTGGTCATTAAGGACCGCCTCCACCTGTAACCCCGCCCACCGCCCCTTAGTCCCCACACCACTTGTACAGGTGAATAAAAAAAGTTGCTAAATGTGAAATGTTACTAAAGAAAAAAAAAAAACATAACAGTGGGTTTTAAAGTTTTTGACTAGTTTTATTAGGTGTTTTAGAATTGTGTTGAACTCATCTTTATCATTTTTTGTGAAGAGAAAAGAATTATTGTTTTTGTTTTTCGTTTTTTTTTTTTTTTTTTTCTTTTCACTGTAGCAGGATTTATGTTTCGGAGGAGCGGACAGATATTTTAATTTCGTGTGTAAACCTGCCAAATGTACTTCTTTAATTTGTAAAGCCAGTGATGAGAGAACCCATTTTGTTTTGTTGAATATCATATGTTTTACAATATGGTCATTCTATTTAATTTGGTTGCAGGTTTCACATCTATTTATGAATGATATGAATAACATTTTGGCTTATTTTCATCAGGGTGCATTATATTATTATTATTATTATTATTATTATTATTACTATAGAATAAGAAATATTTTTTTCATAAATTGCTGTTGGTGCAAACCATTGTACCAGCATTAGATTCATTTTTGTGTCACAAATACTTTTGTTTTCTTTTGTCTGTAATAAAATGTTTAAAGTGGCCGTGCATGTCTCTACTTATTCAGAATGTCTCGCTGCAGTTTACATTTTGTAGTCACTACACATTCATTAGTAATTTGATGAGTAGCACTTTATACCTGCAGTAGCCAATAAACATAATTTTGCATTCCCACTGCATGTGCCTCAGGTTAATTGGGAGAATTATCTTTGATGTTGCAGAAGTTGATGCGACTGCTGTCACACGCCTCATTAGTTGAGGGGTTTGGCTCCTTAGTTTACGTTGGCTAAATCAACTTTGAACTTCTCCGTTTTTTTATTTCTTGTTTTCTTTACACCAGACTTAATCAATATAATATTTCAAGCCACATTTTTCTGCCCGTTGGCCATGTTTTTGGGTGAAGGTGCAATGATGAAACTCCGAGTTGATGCAGCAGAACATGGTCTTTCACAGAACTACCTGAGAAGCAAAAAAGGACTGGCTTTTACTTATGAATTTCACAGTTGGATTAAAGGTAGAATAGAAATGGAATCTATCATCCCTCCCCCTCTGGTCTCTCTCTGTCTCTCTCTCCCCCTCCAGTTTCACATGGTGATGTCTGTGGCACAGTGCCCCCTACAGCTGCTTTGGAAAAAGTGCTTCACTGTACCTTGATCCATAGAGGGATGGAACATCAGATTAGACTCTTGACTGAGGCTGCCAGGAAAGTGTGATACAAAAAAATGTTTTAATGCAGCAGACAACTTCAAAGGCCTTGTCTCACCATCATCACCATCACAATGTGCCCACAGCAATTCATAACTTTAGTCGCTGAGCTTCCACGTTGATATGTTAAAAAAAGTTCCTATTGAATGTACGCTGCTTAAAGGTTTTGAAAATGTATGTTTTAGATGCCAGCAAATTAGGGAGACTTTACTCAAAATAGACACAAAAATATAGCTGATTGTGACAGTGTTACAGCTCTGAACATGTGTTATTGATGTTCCTCTATCGCCACCTGCTGGTGATGAGTTTCATGTCAAATCTCAAACATAAAACTATATTATTTTATTGCAAAGGAAGCAAGACTTTGCTAAAATATAAAATTTGTTCACAGAAAAATTATACTAAGCACAGCTATTGATTTTCTTATAATATATAAACTAATTTCAAAGGCTGTGATGATTTATGTAAATGTAATGTGTTGAAGCTGATGATGACGTGTTTTGCAGTGAAATCAACTCACCTAGTCATTCATAGTTAATCTCAAAGCATAACTACATTTAAACACAGAGGAAACTGTGGACATGGTGCTTATTTAAAGATGTGGAACACATCTAAAATAAGATTTAGGTTGCTAATGATAAGCACAACATAAATCTTATACTTAGCATCGTATCTTTCTGATTCTTGCATTAATAAATCTCCTTTCATACCTGTTGTTGTACCTTTCAAGACTATAACAAAAGCCCTGCACATTTTCTTTATTATTAGATTCAACTCTAAATACACGCCCACACGAAACCACTCTGCCTTTATTATGTTACAGATATAATGACCTGGTCATAACCCTGTGTAATACCTTTCCTTTTTTGTGGAAGGTGTCAAAATACTGTGCACATCAGTTGTGTTATATTGGCTCTTTGCCTTTCCAATCTGCCATCACTAATATAGTCTCCAGCAGCTCGGATACAGGTTCCACCAGCATCCATCAGGCCTCTCATTTCCTCTTCAGACGGATATGAACTCTCCTGAAGGCACAGACATCACCAGCATCATCGTTTGACGGCCAACAAACAAAAAGAGACAAACAAGAAAGGACAGTGTTTCATACAGATGACTAGACAAACACTTGATGGCTGTGATGATAATCCCACTGGGCGGCGTTTGGAGAAGCTCATGCTTGTGAAACACCCTCATTTGGAAAAGAACCGTTCTTGTGTTTTGGGATTGCTCGTTCTATTTGAAACTGGACCAGGCCTTTGTGAACTGATGGCGTCTGTGCTTGCGTGACTGAAGGTTTGAGGAACGCTGCTTTCGGTCAGCTTCACAAAACACAAAAATCCCAAACGTGAGAAGAATAAATTTTTATTTTACATGTATTTGCTATGATCACTGACAGCTGTAGTAATTGATGGTACTTTAAGGATAAAATATTTAATTAGACAAATGCTGTTAAAGTCGTTGTTGTGGGGTACATACTGGACAGGTTGCCAGTCTATCACAGGCGATATGCTTTATTTTCACAGACTTTGACATTTTTAAACTTGTCCATATGTAGTAATTCCCTATAAAACTGCCTTAAACAAATATGATGGTTGTGAAAGAGCATTTGTTTCTTTAAAAATGAAAGAATACATATCGTCTCAGGTTGTGAAAAGGGTGTTGCCACAAAGAAAATGAATATGTTTGAGACATGGACATCAACATGGCTCCATTCACTCTGGAAGAGTCTCTTTCTGCTTTGTATCTTTAACCAATGTGCATCTGTTAATTTCACAATGTTCTGCAAAACCTGGACTGTCAACACACAATGAAATGCAGAGGGTGAAAATCCACTAACCAGTGGTTGATGTTTGTGGCTCCCGTCTCTCTATTCTATGGAAACTCCAGAATCCTGTCCCAACCCACACAAATTCTACTGTGCTTCATTTTCCACAGAGATTTTTGTTTTCCCTCCGTGACATTGAGTGGCTTGGAAAACTATTTGCATTAACTTTGGGGAAACCTCAGGTATTCAACGTGATTTTATAGATACAAGGTAAAAAAATAAAAGCAAACCTCAATACTTTGCCACATTCATTTAGATCTCACAGTGACATTAAAACAAAACACAATCAAATGACACATCAGCTGACACAGCTGGCACGCAACAGACATACACGCAATATAAAACACTTTTATAACACTACAGCAAAATATACTAATTGCAAACACTAGATTGACATCTATCCAGGTCTTCAGTTTCTTACACCAATGTTTCACAAACAGGTGCTGGTATTTATTTCATGAAATATCATCACACATTGAGTTCTGACACTAACATGGTTTGATAGTAAAAGGAACCAGGAAACAGACCTGCTCCACAGCTACACGTTAAGAAAACATTACATACACTGTAGTCTTTCTTTAGATTGTGCTTCAGTAATACTCAGCAGATTTATTCTACAAATGAATAGAAAAAAATACAAATATTGAAATAAATTGGCTATTTATAGCAAACATTAGTAATGGATGGCTATAATTCAGTTAGTGCTATGCCAGTAAAACAGTTCCTCTTCCAAATCTCACTTTTTATACACTGTCACTGATTGTTTCTGATATGAGGTATTTTATAAAACCTCAAAATGTATAACGTAAACTGTGGAGTTAAGTCCTCACATTTAACTCTTAGCTCATTAGCCATCATACAATATTCCAATGTATAAACTATATCAGTGTTTCGATGTTAGTAGTAAATGTAAAGAAAATAAAAAATGTGCTTTGTAACAAAAGTTACTCCTTCATACACTTGATGTTTTAAAATGATGATGTTTTATGTTTACATTACATTATATGTAGCTGTTGAGACAGTTTTTTTTTCTGTATTTAGGTATTTATGTTTTCAGTCAGTCCGCACTCTTCTGTAACTAACATGTGGAGATACTGTATAATTGTGGGACAGATTTTAAATTAAAAACTGTGGAAAATATCAAACATGACAAACAGCCTCTTTGACTTTTAAACACACTATAAAATGCGTTCAAATCTAAAGGCATACATTCATGTCAAACCCTCCGTTACAAAGAATAACAGCAGGCCACTCTTGAAAATATTATTCCCCATTTAACTTCCTGGGTAGGTGAAATTTTACAGAGGACTGCTGCAGCAGAATAAATGAATGTAAACATGGTAAGAATGACAAGACGAAAATATTCACTCAGTCCGTCGCCTGATGTTGCTCCTTCTCTTCAGGAACAGACATGAAGATCTTCTGACAGAACATTGTGAAGATTTCTGAGGAGAAACAAGTCATCGCATTACATCGTCTTACACCATATTAGCTGCGTCTGTTTTCTTTTGCTGGGACACTA
The DNA here is from genome assembly GCA_033026295.1 of Channa striata. NCBI lineage: Eukaryota > Metazoa > Chordata > Actinopteri > Anabantiformes > Channidae > Channa > Channa striata. Next base: position 10,686,301 of record CM065172.1, on the reverse strand, counting down.
CAGGTCAAAAGTTCTCAGATCTTGTTCAGACTTTGACTCCTTCTCAACAACTGAACAAACAAACCACTTGTAACAGTGTCCACAGCTTCACAGGAAGCTCGTATTCTCACACGAATTTCACAACAAACTTTAATAAATGCTTCTCCGGCCTCGGCTGAACAAATAGACACTAAGACACCATAAAAAAACATGAGCGTCTCACTCACCCAGCATCTTCTTGACCACATGGGGCTTCTTCCACTTGTAGCCCAGTAGGTAGGCCGGGATGCCTGTCAGAATGATGCTGCTGCCTATCAGGCACTCGAACGGAGCAGCCCAGAAAGACACGACGATCATGAAGACGCAGCCCAACACGAACGTCACAGGGATGAAGAGATACACCTGCAAATGAAAAGATAGTCATAATATCAACTGAAGACAAGTCCATGGAAGCTGTTTGTATTAAAATTACATTTGCAGTTTTAGACAATAACAAGCTTATCCATATGGTTGTAGAATTAAATATATGTGTTTCTAGAAGTGCCATTTACTAAAACAATGATGTAAACTATAAAAAGAAAGCTAATAATTAAAAAAACTGGCTGAGATGTAGGTTTGGAATTATTCTTTTCATTATTATTTTTATTATTAATAGTAGTGTTGTATTGTCAACATATATGTCACTGGATATATTTGATACCACATAGGGGTTAATTTGCAAATTCAATCATATTTAATAAAACAATATACTCTAAACAACAATACAACAACAACAACAATTTTTTTCTTTTTTTCAACAATACAATTATGTTACACATTATTGTATCCAATTCAATCATATTTAAAAAAAATACATATATGCTATGCAAGTACATTCCTCAAAAAGAGATGCTCAGTAACAGTAGCTGAACTGTGCAAGCTATGGAAGTGAAATGCATTGTTGCTTTGATAGAACCTCAGAATTTTGGAATATTTTGAGTATAAAATCCGACAATTTATTTCATGAAAGGCTTGCACATAAGGAGGAGAGCTGCATTTTCCTTGTTAGAGATTCATCTTAAAAACAAATTAGCTTGGAGTGCTCGGACTCAAAGGAAAGATGAAAGACTCTGGTCAGTCAAAGTAATATTCCCATGATGAAACAGAAACAAAGAGCCATGTATCCGTGCAAACACTATTCGCTTGTAAAGTGAAATCACAGCGTGGTTCCATTTCCAGTAACAAGAGTAGTAATATAACAGAACAAAAAATCCTGGATGCTTTATGGAACCAGGAGCCATGTTTATATTCAAGGCAGACAATGAAAATGAAAAGTGATGCCTCATTTGATTACTATTCGTAGGTAGGTTGCATATCATTTAAATATATATATACAGTGTATATGGACACTCTACCTTAATTGGCCTTCTGAGGTCGGGCTTGGTGAAGCGCAGCCACACCATGCCAGCGATGGCCATAGCCACACACACCCATGTGAAGAAGCTGAAGAGATTGATGACAGAGAAAATGTCCTGGGAGATGGCGTACATCATGGACAGGAAACACTGATCAAGGGAAAAGGAAGACGACACATAACCCACGTGGCTATCAAGCATTTAAAAATTTATTTTTGTGGAATAAACAACCTGTCAGTGGTTAATGTTAACAAGGCAAACCACCTCTGTGGCAGTTAGTAGTGCCTTACTGTGAAGATGAGCGACGGCACTGGTGTGAACAGGTCTGTGTGGACCAGTCCTAGAGGAGCAGGGAGCTGACCCTCTCGCGCTCCAGCATAGAACAACCTAGAGGAGAGAAAAGTCTTTCATTTTGTGATGAAATATGACTTACATAACATTTTCAACCAGTGCAAGGCTCAGATCCCAAACCTCCATTCCAAGCTGATGAAACCCCCTAACTTCAATTCCCACCAAAACTTATTAGAACAAAATTAATTATATATTCCATATTCTATACATGCATGCACTCACCGTGCTGAGGTGAAGAGGGATCCGTTGACAGCTCCAAAGCACGAGAGTCCCACAAAAACAGGAATCAACCAGGACATCACACCAAGATGATATTCCCCAAAACTCTGACAATCAGCACAGTTACAAACATGTGTATGTTAGGCATCTGACGTAAAACAAACCAAAAAGAGCCATGAACTTTACCACAAAAATATGATACTCACAACGGCAACTGCCTCAGACTCAACCATGACTTGAGGAGAGATGGTGGTGAAGTACGCCAAGTTGGTGAGAACATAGACCACAGTCACGATAGGCATTGATATGATGATGGACAAAGGCAGGTTCCTATGGAGGGAAAAATATTTTTCAAAAAAGCCTTGTTTTGTGATTGAATTTGTGATTGTGTTTCATGCATTTCAGAGTCACACGTGACCTTATAATCACATAGTTGTGTACAGTTGTCCATTGGGCTGGATAATTTCATATTTAAAGAATCGCATGCGCCTCAGTAAACTCTAATGTAAATCTAAATCTAACACAGGCAGATCCCATTTTAATTTAACCATGTCTAGTGCAGGTTTACATGTAAAGCTTTTGTCAAGAGGGTCAGTGAGCTACTGAAGCTACAGCAGCTTTTGAGGCTTTGACACTGGATTCACAGTTTCCTTTGTCCAGCCTGTATCTCCATGCAAAGACAAGCTTAGTCACAGATGAGAGCAGTCATGCTGTTGGCAGATATTTACTAGAGCGTTCATCACATTTAAGTCACCTCTCTGGATTGATCATCTCCTCAGTTACATAATTCAGGTAATTCCTAGAAAGAAAACGTAGATGACAACATTGTTTTAGGTGTCGAAAATCAACAGGAAAAGCAATGATCAAATGACGTTCATTTCTGGAATTACATCAAAATAAGCCACAAAGTGCTCACCAGCCTCCAAAAGCAAAGAGACCACTGTACAGGGCCAAGACAATGTTGTCCACACCCCATTTGGTGCCTTCGAATGCCTTATCTGGCATCAGGTACGGCACGTCACCTGCACAGACACAGACAAAACAGGAAATGGAGGAAGTCAAAAAATACCATGCAGCTTTAGTTGATAATTGAGTTGTGTGGTCTCATTCAAACTGTATTCAGATATTGGGGCCAGTCGCTGCTGTTTGCCTGTGACAGGCAACAAGGCAGCTGGGATTCCATTCAAGCAGGTTGGATTCTTTCTTATCATCTACAGTTTACAGTTTTGCATACTAAGACATTTGAATATAAACATCATTTTTTAAGTGCACCATAATCCACTCATTTAATCCAAGCTGCTACTAAACCTCATTAATAAGGCAAACTTTTAACGAAGTTGTGTGTGTGCGAACTCTCTTGACTCTCTCCTCTACCTGTCGCTTTCACATGGAAATCACTCTCCTTTCCATGGGGCCTATTACACATGTATTATTTTCTCACTCTGTCCTGAAAGAACACAGTGTGACAACAGCCGGCGAGCTTCGCCGGCTAGTTCCCATGGTAACGCAGTGTGGCGCACAATAGTGGGGGATGTGGCTTTGCAAAAAAAGGGAAAGGGGGGAGTAGCAGATGTAGCAGGGAGCAAAAGATGGCCAGACCACCTTCCCGCGCTGTTTCATTTTGAATGGAGCTGATTCAGTAACTTGATAATCATACAGTTTAAACTTATTGTTGTTCATGACGGAGCTGATATTTCACACTAATAACATCATCAGTGGCCGTTTCCGTCCACGTCAGGAGTTGCAGTATAGAGATGGATTTCATAGCTTCATTTATTTTAAGCACACCAACTTACTACAAACAACATAAACTGTATATTTCTTTCGGTAATCATCAGCATTTCCCTTATGAGCCATGTATGTAGTTAATTATGAGTACACCCACATGGACACACAGGCTCACGGCCTCACACTCATTTTTAATCACATGGCTGCAGACAGACAAGCCTTGTGTTCAGCAACTGCGTTAACAAACTGAAAGGAGGCCATCCTGCTTAGTTGTGCTCATTAGTGCTAGTCAGCAATTTGTGGATCGTCATAGTGTCACAAAGACGAGACTATAATGGCTATAATTACATGTGCTGTATATGTCCATTAACACTAGAAATAGTTTTATTTATCTTTATTTCATCATCATAATTAAGTAGCTCTCCTATGTCCCTTTGACTCCTTAATGGAGACACAGAAAACATAATAACTACCACTGACCAAAGTATGGTGACACAGTATCAGCTATACAACAAGTTCTTAAGGACTCAAATTATAATAATAGTTATATAGTTAAATAGTTTATAATAAAGTTATAATAATCCAACTTGTTTGAAATGCATTTTTCTGCCTGTTTTACAAGAGTTTTTAATGTGCAGTAATAAAATTAACTTGTCCTTATCTGATACGTGTTGCATCAAGCTCTGAATAGTAAGTGTTTCCAATACAAACTAGCCCATCTAAATAAAGAAATATGTACATTGGAAAATATTAATATTTTTACATAAGAATAGAAATAGACTGAGCTGCAAAAGCTGGCTCAAACTGTAGTCATGCTGTAAATAATAATACAATACGGTAAATGTAACACGAAAATTTGTCCACCACTAACTAAGTTAGAAAAATGAAGACATTCTGCAGTGTCCAAAGACGGCATGGCCTGGTTCTTCAGGCTGTGAGTAAGTAGGACTCACCTGTGAAAATCTGGATGAAGCCAAACAGGATGATGGTGATCAGTGCTAACAACTTAGAGGCAGTAAACAAGTCCTGGACCTTGGTGGCTGCTCTCACACTGATACAGTTCACAAATGTCAGGGAGGCTACAGGAAGTGGAAGACACAAAACAGACTCTGAGGATTTATGGTGTTACTCTAAACACTGTGTGTGCGTCTGATGTGCTTAAAAAAGAATATTTCTAATACTATGATGTGAATGAAACCCACTCACTTAAACACAGGCAGGCAATGAGCTTTGCAGCACTGTCAGGCACAGAGCAGTCTGGGTAGAGAGGTTTCAGAAGGTAGGTAGCGAACACCAGTGACACCACATATTGTGATGAAGGCCTGATGATGAGCATCTCCACCCACAGCTTCAGGAAGGCTGCCAGTTCGCCGTACACCTCCAAGATGTACGTGTAGTCTCCACCGGATTTAGCAATGGTTGTGCCCAACTCAGCGTAGCATAGCGCGCCCATGGTAGAAACCACTCCGCAGGTAGCCCAGACGATGAGCGAGAGCCCCACTGACCAGCCTCTTTGACCACACCTGTCGGCGTGACAAAAATGCCAGAGCCGATTATGGTGCCGATGATCATTCCCACGCCATTGAAAAGCGTGATGCTGCGTTTCAGCTCGATCTTCTCCCCTTTAACAGCTGGGCCATCAGTGGGGCTTGTGGCACTAGGAGCAGGGACCATCGGAGTGGATGGAGATCCTGGTTGCTCCACAATCAGACCATCTTGGTCTGGGTCTGCTTCAGCAGCTGGAGGCGAGAGAACAGCAAAATGAGCCTTAAGACAACTTCATATTTTTGTGTTGCTAATGATCTCAAGAAAAAGTAAGAATAAAAACAATAAATCTTTCATTTGTGGGACATTTGACAGTTAATTTTAAATGAATGTTAACAACAATGGCCCAACGTGACAAAACAACCCCATCAGGAAATCTCACAGTACAACCAGCCAAGTGAAGGAATTTAAAACCACTCAGACTGGTTAATCTGGTTATTGTTAAAGCCATCACATCTCTTTAATTTGGTCTTACAGTCTTACAGACTCAGACAAGGAACTTTTGTGTGTAATATATGTTGGATTCCCACACCTGTCACCTTGGTCACCTGTCACCGTCACACACAAAACAGCCCCATGATGAACAAGATGAATGTATTCTGCATCAGGCAATATTGCATCAGAACACATGGCGGAATAATGCAGCCCTGCACCATGTGGTGTCTACAGGAGAGTGAGCATGCACTGTACCTACCCATCTTCTCCTGGCTTGACGCCTTGGCAACGCTCTCCCGACTGCTCCTTGATTTCAGCTCCGGCTCAGCCATCTTTCTTATTAATCTGGATCCCCCGATCTGGTCCTTTTCCTCCTGCCACCCTTCTTTTTCTCTTCCTCCTTTTATGTCCCCTTCTTCCTGCTGCCCGGATTTCCTCCTGTCCCTCTCTCACATATGCACACAATCCCCCACCCCTTCTCTCTCTCTCTAACCCTCACTGATGCCGCCTCTCTCACACACATGCACACACACTCTCCTCTTCATACTTCGTCATTCAGCCTGGAATTCATCTGACCCTGATCCTCTTTCTGTCTCTCCCTCCCTCTCTCTGTCTCATCCAGGACACAACAGGGAGGAGCTGAACCCTTGTGATGCTGCTCCTGCGTAAGCCCACACCCACTCCAAATGAATTATGGGAAAGCTGTGATGGGGAAGTAGGATACTGGCAGGTGCCATTTGGAGGGGCCATCACGTGATGCTATAATCTTTTTGTGTGCTGCTTAATCCCGGAGTACACTGCATGTCTGAATGTGCTCCTGTGTCAGAGTGTATTAGGATGGATGTTGTGGGATTGATACTCCCTCTAGGTGTCAAAGGAAAAACAAGTCTTCTTTGTTCTCCCTCTCCCATGCGGAAAGGTGACACCGTAGGGAAAATGGAGACCAACTGGCCCCATTCACTGCAGACAGTGCAGAATAATGAGATTATTAAAAATTAAACATATGTTTCCATCACTTTATGCTTTGTCCCTTTTGTTAATTTAACATCAATGTCTGCAATAATAAGGTATCATGGTGTGGTCATCACCTGACCTACCTGATGCCAGTTTACTTTCACAGAAAAAAGCAATAATGTACTGAAGTATGTTACAGATCCAAAGATCAAAATCCACTGGAGGAACTATTTGAAAAAAATGTGCACCCTTTATTTATTGTCATAAGTAAAACTAATCAATTTTACCAGTTAAATATCAAACTTTACAACCTGTTTTCCCACAGCATATGTGTAATTGTTCACAGGGGGAAGAAGTGAAAGTCCTACAAGTTTGTACAAGAAACTAAAGCCTGTAAATGCATGTTGATTTGTCGGAAATGATGTTGGAGACACCCTGAACAGACTAAGAATGTTGCAGACAATTATTGGATGCATGTCACATTTTCCACCGCTAGATGGCGGCCGAACACATTTAAGATGAACTTGGCTGAACTTTCCTCTGTATGGATGAGACCGGATGCGGTGTAAACTGCCCCCCAATGATTTAAGCATCACATTCCTCTCAGTTAACTTAAAATATCGCAATGATTGTAAGCTACAGAAACACGTTTCACAGAATCAGTTACTATGTCTATATGAAACTGATGTTTCAGCATTAGTGTCGCAAAAAATACATTAAAAAACCACATTTTGATGTATAATTTATTTTCCTAGCATAAAGCAGGGTAAAAGAAAACTGAATTACGTTCAGCTTTTTTTTTTTGAGTTTTAGCAGGACTTGTAAAAGTAGAGCATTCGGAGAATGAGCCCCGTTCTGTTGAGCGCATGCGCACTTGCATTACTACGGACGCTGACAAAGTCGACGCGCGATCGCCAAGCTCAGTTCGCACGAACGTCTCAGCTTGTTCGAGGCGAAGCGCGGGTCGACGCTGGATCCAACCAGGGCACTTTCTGCCACGAGTCCGGGGACTTTCCCCTGGGCGAAGAGGAGAAACGGGTTCTCTGCGCGTAGCCCAGACAGCAAGTCTTCTGAATGCCCGGATGGAAAATGGCGGCGACGGAGCATTAATAAACGCGGAGACAACTGTTGTTTACAATCATGGTGTCTCTGAGTCTGGGACAGGTTTGGTTGAGTAAGAGGACTGTGTCCAAGGTGAGGGACGCATAAGATGCCGCGTTTAATACTGTCTCAATGTTTCTGACTAGAGAGTTTTTGTTCAAGTGGAAAGTTAAGCAACCGCGAGGTATCATGGGAAATTTCAAACTCACGCGCTAACCTCAAACCGGCATGTTATAAAGTTTTTTTACCTTTTTTATTTTTACATACTTTATAAAGTTCAATCCAACCTACACTGATGAAATATTGGAAATATCAGAAAGGAATTTCTTTTTTGAAAAAACGTCTTAATGACAAAGCCTTTAAAATGGTTTTGCTATTATTTTTTTATTTTATGGTAATTTTAAGACATAAACTTAAATGTAGAAAACAATTGTTAAAATTATGTATACAGGTCTGTCTCTAACTGAAACAATGAGGTATATTTTCAAACATAACAGGAAAAGGGATTAGGAAGGATGTTTAGGAAAAGTAAGAAACTTTTTTTTTTTTTAATTAGGAGAAAGTTATTAGGAGAAGGGGGGTAATAAAAGTAAAAGATAGGATGGACTGTGAGACGGTTTTCTTTCGGCAGACGTTAGTTTTTTGGACTTTGGAGGAAGGAAGTGTCAGAAACCAACGTCACAGAACGTCTACAGCTCGCCCTGTTTCCCAGCATGCAACAGCAGCATGTCCGTGACCCTGGAAAATGAATACGACTCCAACTTCTATCGCTTAAAACGATAAATTTTATCAGAAAGTTTCATAACGAGCAAATGAAACCATTTCTGTTTCAGACAGGGTTTATTTTTAGAGGAGATTCTAACACCGTCATAAGAGTTTCTGTCACGACTGTGGTGTAATAAATGCGCAGCGTCCCGCCTTCATCTCTCGGTGGGCGGAAGCTCATTGTAGAGGTCACACGCTGAGTGCTCGTCACTCCACCAATCACCTCGGGGAAGGTCTGAGACAAGAGCCAATCGCTGCCCTAGCAGGGCATCACCTGATTCGGGTGAGCGAGCGAACAGAAACAATGGGCCGAGCGAGCCGCCGTCACAGGAGAAACCGCGTGGTGCCGCTTCAGCTCCACCGGCGGATGTGGCGCTCGCAGGCTTGGAATCACTCGCGGCTGGCGAATGAGTGCGATGTATGAGGTGGGGCACAGCTCCAGAACCCAATTCAGACTACTCTCCGCCCACCTTTTACCGAGATCACAAGGATTCCTTTCAATTTGCTGACAAAATAATCATTTTAATGTCTTTACTGCCTTTTTACCTATTATACTTTTACATCGTAATAACAATAAGACCTGTACAGTCAGCAACTGGTAAACTGAGATCACCTGATTGAACTGATGGGTGTTTAAAGGACTGTAGTATAAACTCACCTGTGTCTGGACGGTCCAGATGTGGGTGAATCAGTATCTTAGGACAAAAGGTCAAGAGTGACAACTGTTCACAATTGTTAGAATTCCCTATGGTGAGTTGTGGGTGTCTTGGTGGGATCACTCATTGGGTTTTTGAGGATATAGGCAGATTTACACACGTATCACATTTTTGATGGATTTAACTGTGTTTAATGAGAGAAGCTTTCCTCAATTCATCAACTTCTGTGGAGTTACAGAATAATAAAGATGAGGTCAACTGCTATCGAGCTCACAGTTATGAAGCATTTGCATAAATGTCAGTTTTATACTATAGTAGTATTATACTTTTCACTCCACCCAATTATATCTTAAGATTTATTAAAAATTATTTTTTTTAAATCACAGGAGATAAAGTGAGCTCCACACTAACCAAGGTAAACACTATCATTATAAAGTCGTATTAAAATATTTCAAATTATATTGTCAGAGAAAAAAAATCCTTTCTGATATTGATGATGTGACAGCATTAGTGAGGTTATTTGGCCAACGTAGCTTAAAAATGTATTGCTTACATGGCTGGACTCCCATGAAAACTATACCCAGTATGTTGCAGCAGTATGATGGCCCAGTAATTACTGCTTGTCCTGACAGTGATGGCAGATGTTGATGGAAAGAAGGGTGGTGCTGCAGCCCACACGCAAGTATCTGCAGTGTGGATTTTCGTCAGGCAGCTCTGTCACAGTCAGCGCTTTATATTAGACGAGAGGCTTAAATAACCTGCAGGGAGAAAAATCCATTACATTTATTTTAATATTTAAGTTGTTATGGTTTGTGTTCATTTTCTTCAGCAGCTGATTGAAGGAAACAATATCTAAAGCATTCTTGAGATCCACTTTAAAACATATAAACTCTAGTTAAAGGATATTTAAAATTCTGACGTAAGTAAGAGGAATAATTACACAGTGAATTAAAGCTTATGAGTTCTAGTACCCGATGTATGAGTGTGTGTTCACACTGTGAAAGATATTAACATAATGATGTGTAAACAATATTTTGTTGTCGCAGCTGGTTATGATGGGACTGAGCTCAATAAGGTCTATGTAATGTAGTCCCTGATCGATGCACCTTTATATAGCATCTGATTTCTAATAACATTTTATTTAATTTAAATTTATTCTTTAGTTGTTCTTACTTCGTCTGGCTTTCTTCCAATTTCTACTGCCTTTCTTCTCACCTACAGTCATCTTGTCTCTTCTTGCAGTCATTTCACGCTGCTTCAGTCACCTCTGTTTTCAGTTTTTAACCCAACCTGATTCCTTCTATTTTCCTTTTCACCTATTTACGTTCTTTTGTCCCTCCACTCCTGCATTCTTTGCCTTTCCCCTGTTGTCATCTGTTTCGCACTGAGGAAAGATGGTGATAATATCATGATGAATGCTTTATCGCTGAGCATCAGTTTCCCAAGATCTAAAGTGAAGCTGAACATCAGAGGTGTTGGGTCTTAAAATAGTTTGCAATAATGAAAAGAAAAATGCATATTCAACTGAGGACACCAAAAAACAGAAAGAATATACACAATGCACAGTAGACAACACAAAAAGCCATTTTGTATATGTCAGTATGTAATATATTTCTTTCATTTGGAGTAAATGTAAAGGCGGGTCCAAACATATCAGTGTAATTTTCTGATGGTGAAAAAGCATTGGTAATAGCTGAATGTACATTGCTATAATGTACAATGTACAATTCTGTTATAATATAATAATGATAATACAGTCCTTTGTAAATGCACAGGAGCATTACTGTGTAGATAAAAAGAAAGTTTGCCACTGTCACATCAATAGGTCGTGCAGGCGTTCATCACATTCTTCTCATACCCACAGAGAGTAAAAGTTATTTTATTTTTCATTCAGGTCACATGCACTGCATCTCCCCACTGTTGTATATCCTCCTTTTGCCCTTTGAATTTTCTTCTCCTCTCCTTCACACGTTTTGTCTCATTTCACAGTTCCAGTCCCGTTCTTCAAAGAACTTACACAGTTTCCAGCGCCCACCAACATTTCTCTCTGTTTCATATTTCTTTTCATCAGCTGATTCCTCCGCCCCGACACAGACATTTTTTCAGATTTCTGTAAGATGATAGTGTTGCCTATTGTGTTTCTTTTGCCTCCCTCTTTCTCTTTTCACTGTTGTTTCCATTAATTTACATTGTATTTTGTCCTTCTCTTTGTCTCGTTCTGTGTTTCTACTGGCTGTTTCTCACACTCGCACTTCTGATTCCATGTTCTCGTGAACCATTGCACTACTCAGTGTTTTTGTCTAGCCACACTATACAGCTAGTGATTCACTACATAATTGCCAAATTACCAAATGTTTTTCTCCTTTCAATAAACAGACTCTCTGGTTCAGTTTTAATCTTTATTGTTGATACAGTATCTCTATGGTTACAGTGCCATTTTTGTGACCTAATAATAAAACTCATAAAAACTGAAAAAAGAAATTACAGTGTCTTTATTTAGTGCACTGCATTATATATTCAAAGGCGGGTTTTCTCATCTGCAGAGAGTCTTTTCTGTATGTTAGAAGGAGCACAACCACAAAGTCAAGCCTAATGATGAACAGCGTCACTTGTTTTATCCACATCATTAAACTGGAAATATCTCACTGAAGCTCCACACTTTTTGTGAGCTCCTTCATTTGTGTCATTTGTACACAGCAGAGCCCATCTGATAAAACACATCAAATGCCTTCTAATTCCAGAAATATATTTTGTGCCTTGAGCTGTCAGTAATCCTTCCTTGATCAGCTGTCACTAAAATGGCTTGGAAAATGCTAGGAGACATTCAACTCTACCCACTGGTGCATTCTTGGACTCCCACCTTCTCCTCCTCTTCCCTCTCTGTCTTCATTTTTTCTCTCTTTCTCTTTCCCCCACGTCCTAATTTTGCACAAACACATGTACATAAGATCCTAATTGATTCAGAGTCGTGCAGCGACTCACAGGTGCATTAACATCATGAAGAGAAAAGCCGTCATTAATGGCTGCTAAATATCACAAATGGCATCCATTTACAGGCAGTTAATCCACGTCATATCGACTGATTCACATCACTTTCGTCCCCCTTATGTTAAACAGTGTCTGCTCAGTCCGCTGTGGACTGATTTTCTACATCGTTTGCTCTGTGCACAAAAAGGCAGAATGGCATCAACTTACCTGTTCTTTGGGAGACTGGAATATATACTTTTATTTTTATGATAATTATCGTGGGAGTCCTGACTTAATGCCTGAAGCTTCTACATTCACATTGAAACATGTATGAGTTTATTTTAGTTCACATAGCATTAGTTTTGGCCCAGACATCCCTGCAGAAGCCCCACTCTCACAGAGGAGAGAATAGAAGCCGTGAGGATTAAGGTGTGAGAACTGAGACTGCAGTAGAATTTCTCTCCAACTGTGGCTGCAGCTGCAAAAGGCCCCCTGCCTTCAAAACCTTCACTCTCTACAGTTTCTATCACAGAAACTGTAGTGATTTTCTTTTCTTACATTTCACTTTGCCTTAGATTTTCTAATTCTGCTCGAATAAAAGCACATTCTGCTTTGAATCTATTTCAAGTTTTTAATGGAATCATACGAGAATCTGTATAGAACAATGTATTACGCATGAACTACTGATTGAAACAGACCTGAACAATGAGGTGACGCAACACAATGACCTATTTTTATTTTCTAAACTACAAGTACACAATAATATGGTGTTAATATTTAAAGGAAACTGTATAAGGAGATTTGTTTAAAGCACAAGATAGGAAATATCCATAGCTGTCTGCTTCTGCTTGTTTATGGTACATAATAGTCATAAAAAGATAAAGATGCTATCAAATACAATAGGATGTGTACAGCGTATATTGAATGGAAAGGTTGTGTGTGTGTGAGCTGCTGCTGCTGCTGCTGCAGTGCAACTCTGACAATCGAGTTTTTAGGTTAAAGCTGTTTCATGTTGTGTTCTAGGAGAAGCAATAAGCTTTGAAGAGTGAAAACTGGATAAAATTAACACAGAATGGGCCTGAATATATACTGTATACAGTCTAAAGCCTGATACTACAGTTGTTTAAATTATTTTTTCTCTTACACTCAGTACCCCAGAATTTTGGAAATGAATGTAAATGTATTTATACATAAATTTACTTTAATTTTATTATTCTAAAACTAAAAAAATTACTTTAAAGGTTAAAATTGTCCTTTTCCATTTCAGTGCTGATAATAATTAACATTTTGTCAGTTATAGTATTTAACTCATCTTAAGCAAAGATGACCAGTGATGCATCTTTTTTATGTCATCATCATGTCAAGAACTTTATTTCATGCCAGAAAACAAACATAACGTCCACATAACAACTTTAAATTCTCCATAAAAGAAATGATAAACACTTTCATTCCCAACCAAAGGTCCCTCACACAGTACAGTGTTTTACTTAACCAATGGTTATACAATAATTACTTACACCTTACAGTTTTCATTAACTACTGTACATGATTTCAATATACGTCCTTACATTGTCTTTAATCAGAACAGTTTCTATCTAATCTGCTTAACTCAAAATATAAACCTGTATTTATGTGTATTTGTACCAATAAAATGCTCTGATCATACACTGGAAAAATAAAACAATGGCTTTTGAGTTTAATTTCTAGATTAACAGTACAGGCACACTGCACAAATATTTGGTAAACTGTTGTTTCGCTAATGTCTCACTACATTTGAGTGCGGCTCTTGTTCACAGCAGTTAATTCTACATTTTCAATAGACAATTTACAACACATGTCCGTTCCTAACAATAAGGTCCTTGTTTCATATTTTTTAAAGTGCAGCGGTGATGCACAGACGGTGAGTGTTTAGATATGGACCGTAATCATTCTTCAGCTAAGTTCTAGCCAATAACTGTCTAAACCTTCAGCAAAAAGACACTTGGTAGCAAAGCTTTGAAGAAGACAACAAAGCACAAAATCACAGAGAGAGAAGAGGGGAAATGCAGGTTAACCCTATAACTATTTCTGTTTTTAGCCGTACCGGAGACTGAGTGATGGGCAGTGATGAATAGACTGATCAGTTGTTCTACACGTGTTTCTATTGTGGCATCAGAGCCAAGACGCGGGTTTGATTGAGGTAAAACAGCACAGAGAAATAAGAAGTCATGCAAATGTTTTTTTTAATTATTATTTTTTGTGTAGCTATCAAATCAGAAGCAGGATTTGTGCCAATACTTTAAAATGAGTGTTGGCACATGTCCTGGTCTCACAATAAAATATATTGCAATACCTTAATTCTTTCTTCCCAAGGTTTGTTTCACTTTATCTAAGTCTTATTTTTCTAATAACCTTGGAGCACAACATTGCAGAGACAATCCTGATCATGCCATGAGGAAAAGTAGGTGTGAAATAACCAAAAAGAAAACAATAATACAACTGCACGAGAGCCTCTTACTCCTGCTTTAATTTTGTTGGGCAGCAGCAGCTTTCCTCTGTCAGTTGTTGTTCATAATCCACCAAGAGGCTGTAAAATAAAACAGTAATATCCATCAATATTTCAGTTACAACAGAAAGAGAAATACCATTTATTTCTGGTTGTATCCAATATGTACATATATAATGTGCTAACCGGCTGCTTAAGGCTCCATTGTGTTCACCAGCTAGTTACTCGACACATTGTACACTCATTGATTTCATAAACCCATCATTTAAACTTTGATTAGTAAAGAACCTGAATTCTACTGTGTCCCTTATGCTCATTTGTAATCATTTTCAATGATGACCCCCTGAAAACTGTCAATTACATAAACCTTCATGTGAGACTTGTGTACGAGCAGCTTTTAGTTAGAAATAACTCCAAACTTCTGGTTTGTACCTGGGAGCAGCATGGTGGAGACCATCTCTGGGTCCTCCAGCAAGTCGATAACGCAGCGCTGGAAGGTCTTACTGATGGACGACTGCAGGTAGCTGAGAGGAAGCAGGAATGAAAAGGATGAGACTGCCATTTGCCTCCCAGCGAAGCAATTTGCTTTAGTCAGAGCTTGTGAGCAGCTCGGTGTGCTGGGAAAATTCTAGTTCGGCAGTGAAATTCTCCGAGCACGTTTTCTCTCTAATACGGCGTGAAGCCCTTCTGATCCTACCTCATCCAGGAGAGACGGTCCTGCCAAAACTCGTACATGATGAAACATGATCTGTCTGGCAGGTTCTGGACCGAAATGCTAAAAATAAGAGAGACAGTGAGAGAAAAAAGGGGCAGTGGGGATTATCTCATATGTTTGGGAGATATGAAGTGGCTGCATCAAATCACATCCTGAGGCACGGAAGCAGATCAAGGGACATACTGCAGGTTGTTTAGCTGGCTGCTCGTGGCATCTGTGTAGATTTTCAGAGCTTGTTGAAACTGCTCCACGTCTCTCTCCTTCACAGACATTTGCCTCTGGACCAGGAGAATGTTCTGACAAGTGGAAGGAAAAACATTGCGATTCTCCAGTCATGTAAAGAATTCTGTTTGGTGCATTTGTCTGTATAATGTCCAATACAATAAAAAAACACGCAGAACCCCTTAACAATTATCAGCAACGACTGAATTGATTCTGTCCAAATACATCTCAGAAAATCAGACACAATATGGCGCATACATGGATATTAATGAGCCTACTCACCGATTTATACGTCCCTGCTAACGTGTCTTCTTTCAGAGGTTCCAGACGTGGACTCTAAAAACGGGGGCATAAATTTTTCAGTCAGCAATAAGCAGAACAAGAATTGCCCAAGAGTCCCGAGTGCCCCCAACTATATTCTTGTCTGCATGGCCAAGATAAGAAATGTAATTATTAGTGTGTTACCAGCCAAGCTCATTATCCATGGATCGCTGATATCTAACCTTGGGAGATGCTTCATTTCAAATTTCAGATGAATATTTTAAATTATAACAGAATTTTTAAACCAAATCCCTACAGCAGAACCCAGAAACTTCTGCAGACCTGAAGCCAACATATGGGGTTTATATAACTTTCAAAAAACTCCAAACGTTCGTAACCATCTGTCATCCCAGAGCTTAGTCTTCTGAACTGAATCCACCCATCACTGATACATCAACGTCTGTGCAAAGTATCTAGTTTTTCAACAACCGCTGGATCTCACAGGCTTAAAAACCTCCTCTCGCTGTCCAGCCTGAGTGGAGCACAGCACATGTTCACCAGCTGATAGCTTATGGCTGACACTCAGGGTTTGTAGTGCAGATAAATCGTCCCCTCAGACAACATGCTGCTGCAGGGCAAACTGTATACGTGCAACAACAAAAAGAGCCGAACAGTATAGAAATCATCATTGAACTTCATTCATAACACTTTCCTCTCCACGCTTCCTATAAAACACATGCAATTTATCATCAGTGTACCCCCTTAAATAACCTCAATATCAACACATCTATGGGTGAGGATCGATATTACTTTAGTGTCTGTCTGCTAACATGGAGGCAGCCGATGGTCAGCTTAGCCAGGAACAAAGAGAAACAGCTCGTTTGTCTCTGTCATAAGGTAAAATCTCTCTGCTCTGATAAAATAAGAAGCTTCTGTACGAACCTCACACTCCAGTTTGTCTATGAGTTCCTCCAGCTGGTTGATTTGGGAGCCCCAGTGGTTGTCTGGCTCCACGCTGACCCCTGGCCAGGATGAGTGAACAATGACAGTTTACCCACAGTGCTCGTGTTGGGTGACCCTGCGAGCGTCCTCCTGATGTCAAGTTCTGAACACCTTTATCCGACTGGTGTTTGTGAAACATACCTGTGGTGAGCATGCCAGAGTAAGGGTCCGTAGGGGAGAGACACATGTTCTTATGGATGCGTCGGCCAGGACGCTTGGCCGCCCTCTGGATAGGCAGGTCCTGGGGCTTCTGAAGCATCCTCCTTCCAGTACAGCCCTGGTCGTGTACAGCCTCCATGGCACAGTCCAGCGAGGACTGAAGGGACTGCAGCTGCGTGGACGTCTCCCTTAGCAGGAAGCGTGTCACAAACTGACCCAGCACTGATGAGCCCTGATACTCCTGAAGGACAAGAATTTCTTATGATGAGCAAACAATTATTGAAATATCTATCATCATTATTAATGTCTTATCTTTTTTTCCTCTTTTTTGTTGAGCTGATGTTTTGTATTTGTTAATCATTTCAAATTGTCCAAATTGTTACTACAACATGAGGACGTCTCCTTTGTTCAAATTTTTATCTTGCCCCTGCTTTCAACAAAAGATAAGTAAGAGCTTTTATTTGGTGAGAGGAACCAGGCAGACAGAGTAAGCACAGTGATCAGGTTCCATGGTGCCGCTGTGTAGATTACTCTGAAATAATGTTTGCAAAGCACATACGGTAAGGTGATAATAGTCTATTCAATGAACTGGAAAATGCCATTATGATAACATATGAATCCCTGTCGCAGCTCATAGAGACTTTTCTGAAAACTAACAAGCCTGTTGCTTTGGCTGCTGCTCCTCACTAAACACATCTATTTGTTCATGGTTCAGCTCAGTTCTTCTCGATGATGAACCCCATCACCCTCACCGGCACCCTGCGGTACAACCACATAGAGTTGAGAAGGATTGATTGGGAGGCAGTTGAAAAATGACCACCAAGCTTGTTGGAATTCTTTTTTCCTACACGTTCTGCTTTTTCGGCAGCAGAGCCGCTGCACCAGATGAGTAATGATCCTCAGTCCTTTCCTCAGTTTCTTCGCTTTTTCCTTGTCAACACCGAAGTGCTGCAACATCACAGCACGTTTTCTTTATCCGGGAGTGTTCAGCCATGTTTTTGCAATGCGGGAGTCTTAATAGGAGTTGCTATAGAGCAGCTTTATTTTTGTTAATCAATAAGACTTTAATAACCAAGGCTAATCCCAGATAGACTAAAAAGCATCTTCACTTCAAGGCAAAGAAAGCTTTTTGTCTGACTAATAGCAACATAAAAGCTGCATAAGCTTAAGGCTGCATAAGGCATGTGTGAAACAGAGGAGGGGAGAGTACAAGACAAAGAGGAATACGGTCAGATCAGGAGACAAAGTCAGAGAAATGCAGGAGATAAAACAGAGAAAAGCAAAAGTGTGTGTTTCATTATTAATAGAGTTGAAGAAAGAAACGGGGGGAGGACGACTTGCAGCAACTAAAGATGGCCGTGCGTTTGTAGTGCAGCTGTGTGAAGGACATCTGACATCGGATCAGTGGAACAGCCAGAGGGTTTGTCAGCTGTAGTTACTACTATCACCATATGTTCTCGTACTTTCAGTAACACCCACTTCCTGCACTGCGGTGAAAATAAGGAGCTGCCAAACACAGTAAACAGCCACATTTTAAATCTTTGTCCACATCCTCCCAACATGATTGCCTGCCCCTGCATGAGAGAAATAAACATTCACTGGATGTCTGCAGGGTTACATGAGATCGATAAAGAGTGAGCTGGGCTATTGATTATGTCTTAGTGGAAGTTCTGAGGTGTTGATCTCGACTGCGTGTGCTTAAAGCAAGATGATTACAGCTCTGCATGTCGAGGGCAGGGTCTTTAATCCCCTCCACAGTTGCATGGTTCTGCTCGATCAGGCACTATAACTGCAGTTCATAACGCTCTAATTAGCGTGTTACAAAGCAAAGTGTAATTTTAAATGGACAACGCAATTAGTGCGAACATCTGAAGATTTATGAGCAGTAATAAAGCGAGACACTGAAAACTGTGTGCAGTCCGTGTGTGTTTGAGCGTCCCAGCATCCATTGTTTATGTAATAAATTAAAAACGTTTTGATATTTTTTTGTCAAAATTTATGACCACATATCTAATGCAACACTATCTGACTTGGTGAAACAAACTGTTGGTAGGACGGCTACGAACGCAGCACTGCTGCCAGTTACATAAATTATATCCATGCGGCTCATTTTACACTGGCATTTTCACTCTCTTTATTGAGTCACTGGCATATTTACTGTATAAGATATACAGCTGCCATGTCACACAATCTATTGTATTATAAGAGGAGGCCAACTTTTTAAAAGCACAGCTCATCTTTTAAATGCATTGTCACCGAGGCAGCGCAGATACAGGCAGAGTCTCTCACATTGGGCATTTTTCTCTTCTTCACTGTGGCAAATCCTCTGGGATCGTTTTAAACTGAATGAATATGGTCTAATGTTCTGGAAACTGTGGACATATATAATAATCTGCTGATGTAACTGCCGAAACTGTGTCTTGGCATGAAGGACTCAACACAGCGCAGGGGTGGAAACCATCTTCACCCACCTCTTTAGTTTTGTCCATGGCTTTCAAAATGGCAACATTCAGCTTTTCCAGGGCAGACAGGACACTGACGTATTCTCCCACGTATGGAATGAAGTACTCTGGGGGAGAAGGACGACAGTAATCTGTGGTATTATCCTCACAAAAATAAATAGTCGTATTCATCATAACGCTGTAATTGCAGAGTCAGTTTCATAAAATCAAGCTTGTGCACTAGAGAGAATATAATAACGTTTTCACAGTGACATTAATAGCATTTAATAAGAATTATTACCTGAGAGTTTGTCTATGTCCAGGTTTCTGTGAAGAAGGACGTCGATGAAAAGAAGAAACATACGTAGAAAATTAACAGGTACATTACGTTTGTGTTTTTAACCACCGTCAGTAATAATAATATCAGTCTGTCTGTCAGGTGGTTTATAACCTTAGTAAGTATTGAATGGTTTCCCATACAACTTTGTACACAGTGATGGTGTAAAGATGATGGATTTGACCTTTCCACCAGTCCTGACATTTAATCAAATGTTGACTTTTGAGTTTTGAATTAATGGAGCCACTATATTTAGTATAAATATTAATCATTCTTAGAGGGAAAATTCATGACTTTAGTGACTTTAGTGCTATAAATCATGTCATTATTTGCATTTTTTTATTTTATTTGTTGTTTGGTTTACCTTCAGATACCTGCAACAAATGTTATTTTTACCGGCCGCAGCTGTATTAAAAATATTCCTGCTTAAAAGAGGCATGTTTGCGCACTGATAAATGGACAAAGAGCTGGAGTGTTTGTTTCTTTAAGTTTTCCAAGTTTTTTTTCTTTTTAATTAAATTTTTGAATTTTGTCTGAAGTTGACAAAAGAAAAATTAAGATGAATGTCACATTTAAGGCTGTTTTGTATAATGGTATTTGCCAAATTAGCAAATTTTTCTTGTTCTAACAAAAATCTTTTATATTCAGCTGGTGTCACAAGCTAATGTTTCCATATTCAACAACCTTAATTGTGCTTATCAGTGTGCAAACAGAGTGCTGCAAATTCACAGGCTTTCACGTCGGAAAGCTCTGTGTGCAATGTTGACATAGTCTTCGCTGAAGTTAGGAGCTGACAGCTGACTGCCAGGCAGCAGGAGGACAGGAGGGGCTACAGATGGTAGCAGAGATGGAAGAGGAGCTTACTCTGTCTGCTGCCTGTCGATGGAGTAATACAGCTCCTGCATCTGCTCCTCGGTGAGGATTCCATCGGTGAAATATGACTGGAACTCCTCCAAGGACAGTTTGCCATCATCTGAAAGCGGAAAAATTTGGAAATTACACCTCAGTGCAGCTGAAAGATTTGATCACTTTAAAAAAGAACTTGTGTATTATTCAGTGCCTTAAAAATGCTAATTTGGCTTTGGAAAACCAAGGTAGAGTGATGAGTATGAAGGTCAAATAAAACAGCAAAGTTCATCTTTTTTTTTTAGCTTTAAAGCTCTTGTTAAATCAAAACCTGGGCCAATAAACAACACTTAAGTCTTAAATGAATTAAACTTGAATAATTTCCCCTCATCTGATTATTGACGATGCTACCGACACTCTTCAGAGTAACTGAGGACAAACGAGACCATTTCACTGCTTCTATTTCTTCAATGTTGCAAATACACTCCAAAAAAATGTGCCCACTGCTTCCATCGACTGAACCTATGATTCATTCCTGCTTTTACAATTATGTAACAACCACATAAACGCACCTTGTACTTCAGCCAGTTTTATACCTTCAGCAGCATGTTGTAAATGGCAACTCAGGATAAAGGATAACTCAGGATAAACCCAGAGACCCAGGTAAGCCACACCAGCCTCTAATAAACTGGCGCTGGGTCTGTTTGCCGCAGGACTCGGAGCTTGGACTGAGTTTGAGGAGTCACATCAGAGCTCACTAGCAGACTAAATTCCGACGATAATGAGATCCCTGCAGCTCTGTAAGCACCAAAACCTTTTGAGACGCAGCTCTCAGATCCCTCCCATGCAACAGTGCTCTGATTGATGGATATCTGGCTTGAACTAATCAGCTTGGGTTGTACTTGATGCCAGCTCACATGGATGGCTCTGGAATAAAAGCATTTTGCAGCTTGTTAACACAATCACAAAAAAATTCCTGCTTCTGAGTTAAGTGCAAAGTGTGTTACAGTGTTTATCACAAGTGATTATACACTCAAGATGTAAATCTGTGTGTTTTACTGTGGACTGGTTTTGTTAAACATCAGCTGGAAGATGAAGCTCTTAGTGGAAAAATAATTTTAATTTCTTTCTCAAACTTCCCCGTAAAAATCTTCTTTCCACATGATGTAGGAGTAAACACAATCTGTTCACTGATTCATTCTCCGGCCTTCTCCATCAGAGCGCGTTGGGTGTAGATTCACACCCAATTAGACACCCAAAAACAAGTTACAGTGTAGCTCAGATGGCACATTATGCAAGTGTTCGCTGTTTCTCAGCGAGCAGAGCTGCAGTGGTAGAATAAAGCTCCTGGCTTTAGACCATGTTTGTCTCACAAGCTAAAGAACAGTAATCTGTCTGACATGTGTTCTGCCCAGAAGATTCGTTTCCAATTTCATCAAAATGTGTAGAAATAAGCAATAGAGACACTAGATCTTGGTTAGTATTTGAATAATTCATCTGTTATTCGTTAAAAAAAAAAACACTAATAACTGGTCAATTTATCCAGAAAAAATTGTGAACACTTCTTCTTGTCAGGCACCACCAACACCAGATCATCTCTTCATCAATGCCATTAGACAAAATCTTGTGTGGTTACTGTGTGGTGTGAGGAAAACATCTGGTTGCTGTCAAGAACATGCAGCTCTCAGACAGTGGGATTTAACCGAATAATATGCATTTCTTTCCAACAATTGATCCTGAGGCTCTGTGACCAAAACCTGTCAATACCACACATCTGCAGGGATATTTAAAGGGTTGTTCAGATGCATGATAAATCAGTACTTCATGACAAAAGTCACTTAAGCCTGAATAAACCCACACTTCTACCTGCAACCTCAATGGAAATCTCTAAATGTAATGATGCTCACATGTTTCCAAGAAAAGCTTAAAGTCCATAAGCTGAATAATCAGGAATAATCACCGTGGACTTGGAGAAATTGGAAATAATTTTTTTTTACTATTTTATAAAATATACTAAACTAAACAAAGAATAATCTCATTGAGAAAATGATACAGCTGAATGTCTGTGTCTCACAAACTACTGACAAACTATCTTTTATTCAGAGCTGCAGGACTTTTGCAAACCACTGCATCCTGTGAGAAATTCTGCTGTAGTGTACAATCCTGCTTCAAGGCTGAATACTGCATTAATTAAAAAAACTGCGAATAAATGAACTCAGTACATCAGTGAGAAACCTCACAGTGATTTTTTAATAAGTGATCGTCTACGGCAAATAAGCCAAGCCACACAGCGGTCAAATTTTTCTTGGAAAAAAGACAAGGTTATCTTTATAATAAACAGAATCAATTAATATAATGATAATTACCAAAGTATTTACCAGGTAATATGTAGTTAATAGGAGGCTAAATTCACAGTGCAGTAATTAGCCCAAAACACGTGATAGTTTCTGTGTAAGAGCCATAAAAGTCCTGGAAAATGCAAAAATATCTGTTTATTTTTGTTTCATGATAATATCTGTAGTGGTAAGATGCACAACATGACAGCACCCCAGGCGTGAAGCCATCTTTAGCCATGGTTGCTGTCACTTGGGAATGGTAATTACCATGAAATCCAGCTACATCATTATTACAGAAATATTACGCCATATTATCTATATTACCTTATTTCACTGGTATAAACCTGCTATAGAAAAACAACAACTCAAAACTCCAAGAATAAATAAATGATGAAAATAGATTAAGTTTTATCTAATAAAAATAATCATTGACTTGGACAGATGTTTGTCTACAAAATTCAGCTTGATTAAGTTTTAGAAAACCAAATCTGTGATTAATCACACTTAGCAAAATGTGTTATTGGTGGTTATCTGCCTGTTATTGACTTTTTTTCTGAACCTAAATCACAAGTGCACAGAAAAATCAAATTCTAAAATCACTGATCACACTTTCAGTTTCACTGTGAACAGTGGGCAGCAGCATGAATGTAACAGAGATGGATCTCAGCACAAGTGTGTCAAGTATCCACTTTGCAGTCATACAATTGTTTTTAATTTCTCATTACAATCGTGGAGGGGAATAGAGTGCAGTGGGTTGGTAGGCAGCCCTCTTTATGTGGTAAATCCGCAGTGCTCGAGGCGCATCATGGCAGCCCACTCAGTGCTGATTGGAAGGAGGCACTGTCCTCTCGGGTGCACGACTCAGTCAGTTTGCGAAGATGAGAACCAAGCAGAGCTCAGCTGCAAAGAGGACCAGCACAAACACCCCCAACAAGTTCTGCTCTTTGAATTTCTTTTTTCTATAAAGGGTGAAAAATAGAAGCTTTCTCTGAGTGCTGTAGAGCAACAGAGGTTGAATGAAAAAAAAGAAATTGCCAGAAAAAGACTTGTTGATTCACAAAAATGCATGTAATATAAATATATATATATATAAATGGGTCAATAGCTACAGTATTTATTTCTTTTAAAATGCCACAAGTGCTGTGTTTTCAGCCGTTACGTTTTTCTATTAGTTCACAGTAACCACCTGAGAATTTTTCTTGGTGAAAGAAAAATCCGCCCACCCTTTCTTTCTATCCATTTACAGGTTCTTCACAACAGCCCCAGAGAAAAATCTTTTAAGAGCTCTTTCATAATTCACAAACAAAGGATTTTTTGTAGCCCCACACTATGAAGCACCCCAGACCACCCCTACTCAATGAGCCACATGTTGAATCATTGATCCTGCTCTTATGTAACACAGTCACCGTCTTCCTGAAGAAACTGATTTGAGTTTGCAGATACTCTACATGCATTAATCACTTGCCCCCTTTTGCATTTTCCATTCCATTAAATGGAGTCGTAGTGCATGAATAAAAAAATTACGAGAAAAGAAAACATTTTCCTGTTTTCCTAGGAGATATTTTTTGAACGATTTCCGTTGAAGTAAAGAGGAGATTTAGCTGTAACCCTGTAACACATTAATCAAATGTAGCAGTTACATTTTTGCAATACATTAAATTTGCATTAGGAGCAAGCCTGTTGTGAATTTGTGCCATTTGCAGCTAAAAATGTGTTTTCGACAGTTAAGAACACATAAAAGCACACAGAGGCAACATGTGCTACGTAACAATATTACCTACACCACCCACACCTTTGTATGTGCAGATGTTGCAGTGTCATATCATCAGATATCGCTGAGATGAGCATTGCATGGTGAGCAGCTGTACCGAGGGAGATCGCCTTGTCAATTGTAGTCAAAAAACCAAAGAGACGCAGCTGCACCTGACTTTGGTTATTTATATCCAATATCTCAAGGATGAGTTCAACCCAGGTTACATAAATTCCTTCATAGACAAAATCTGTCTGAACACAGCCGTCAAACTTGTGCCTTTTCAGTAGTGAATTGTGTGCAACAGCTCCATCCAAGGGATCTTAAACTGAGTCTTAATTAGCAGTTTACTGCAATTAGCTGCTTACTCACCGTTTTTGTCTGCCCGGCGGAGTATCTGCAAGAAAAAAAAAAGATCATGTTTGATTTTTGTCAGAATGATGGGTTACTTGCACACGTGACAAAAAGTTTAACATTAGCAATCTTGTTTTAAATGAGGAGCAGTTAGAAAATACGGCTTTAAATCTGTGGTAATTGTGAAGTCATAGACTAAAGCAGTGAGGCTACCTAGAAGGAGTTGATCCAAGCGTAAAATCACTGCTTTTGCATCTTTTTCTTGCTTCATGAGCAATGGAGGTGTAATTTTAGCATTTCAATAAAAAGGAGGCATGAGGCATCTCAGGAAATGAAACACACATCTAAATGCGCCCGAGAGCAGCTTTGGAATGATCACTATTTTTTTTTTCTCTTCAGGCACTGAGAAATGTCACGCTGCTTTAAAATGTCTCCAATGGTTTTATACAAGATCTGCACAAGGAGGAAGCGATGGTCCTTCATGCTGAGCCACTTAAGCTGTGAATATGGTAATATGATCATTATTAGCCTCTTCATCTCCATCCCTGTGTAACGCCACAACCTGTGAGAAGTCTGATCTGTTTGTGGGGCGTCAGATGTTGTTTGTGAGATCAGACTGGCACCTCATCTGTTGTTTTGCCTTTTCTTTTTTCTTTTTTTTCTCTCAATTAGCCGGAGTGGACCAATAAATTCCACTGGCTGCTTGATGAGATGTATCACTAGAGTGGAGCAGTCCCTTCCGAGTGTAACTGGACATGCTTCACTCAAATCCTATTTTTAACATCCCTCTGTCATTCTAGACACATCGACTGAGACAAAAAAAAATGAGCCCTGTTAGTCTACTTGACACTTATAGGTAAAAAATAAATAAATAAATGTGTCAAAATCTGTAAACCAGTAATTCTAGCTGCTAATGGAAATTATTACCATGAAAAATCAAAACTACACATATACTTTACATTTATGCACAATTTAAATTTAGACTCAAACACAATATGTGAGCCGGCCTGTGTTGTGAACAGTGTTGTGAAGTGAATAGAAACTAAATCATCTTCATGTATATTTCTGGCCTAATTTACGAGTGATTTTTAGGAGACTGGACTGAAACATGCTGGTATGGTCCTTTAGCATCCTGCTGCTCTGACAAGCAAGTGATAACTTTTGGTTGCAGGCGATGGCCTGAAACCCGGAGACTGCACTGTCACTGTCAAACCCCCATAAATCGCTGAAATGCCGATGTAAGCAACCTGTCCAGAGCACCTCGGAGGACGCCAAGAGGAGGCTGCACCACAAAGTCAGACAAACCAATAGTGAACATCAGCTCTGGAGAAACCCGAAGAGCATCTGTTCCTCCTTGCTTTAAAGTGGGAGGCTGGTGGAGTTGATGGAGGTGTTGAAGATGATCGTCTAAAAGCAACACTGCTTTGCCTGATGTATGTGAATGCTGCTTGGATGTAATGTCTATCTGACCCAGTACGTGGAGCTTCCTAATATGCCGCACTGAGCACTATTGATTGCAATAAATCTACAGCAGGACAAGTCAGTGACACAGTGTAATCTACAGCTTTCTGTAACTGTTTCCCATCAGGACCTGAAGCAAATGAGTGTTTCGACTCAACTAACAATAAAAATGGACAGTCTTTTCCAGAAAGTGGGTGGTAAAAAAACAAAACAAAAAGCTTCTATATATCAAAGTGAGTCATAAATCTGTACAGTGTAAAATAACCTAAATAAATTAAGCCCATTTCTCTGTAAAATACTGTAAATATAATTGCTGGGAAAGAGAAAAAGGGTGCAGGCGTGATCTTAAATTTGAAGTTTCCTTCCACTCCCTGGACACTGTAACAGATACTAAGACATGCCTGTGTGCAGCACTGAGTTGGAGAGAGTGGATGCTAACTGCATTTAAAGCGAATGCACACTGCAGTCTAATGTTCCCTTTGCAGGCCAATAATCTGCCACCAGGAAACAGAGAACTGTATTTGCAGCCGCCTGTCAGGAAGTCTAAAGCTGGGAATGTATCGCGCAGAGTGTCCTCAGTAAACCACAAGCAAAGTGGCCATAAAGCCTTCAGAAGGCTAAAGCAGTGATTTCTGTGTGCACATCCAATCCTCTGTTAACACAGCTGGGCAGTGAGGAGGAGGCTGCTCATTAAAAATGTAATTCATGTTTGATTACTGCATGTTTCAGCCAATGTCATGACCCTCAGTGTCACATCCACACAGTCACACTGAGATGCCTTTGTTATTCACGCACTGATGGGCATGCACTCACCTTTCTTACATAACCGGGCTGCTGCACATCAAGCACATGAGAATGGGAGACATGCACTGACTCAGTATAAACCATTCATAAAGAGCAGGATGGAGGACTGAAGGAGTGAATTATTCACGACACCACCACCACCACCACCACCCAAGAACAAGAAGCATTTGGATCTAGTAGTGCATAAAATTACCCAAAACATGCCTGGAAGATATATTAGAGGGAAAACGGAGGATATGGACACTGGGAGGCCACTGGAACATCCCAATCCCACAGTGTACTTACATCCTGGAAGAGAGAGATGCCTTGATTTTGGTTGTGGTCAAGCGCCTGCTGCTTTCTCAGGTGCTCGTGCTTGGCAGACTGGAGACACATGGTGATCATCTCTGTGCAGGCCAGCATCTTGCAGCTGTCGATGGGATGTGCGCCGTCCTCTCTGTCTCTGTCTGTGGGGGTTTTTTTCTGGAGCGGTTGCCCTTGTCAGGGGAGGATGGAGGGGGGTGATGCTGGTCCTGTGATCCAGTCCGGATGAGATGGACCCAGCAGCCTGCACGGAGGGAAAAGAAGCTCCGCCCCTTCACGACGATGACGAGCAGCAGCAGTAGCGATTCATAAAAGGTGAGAAACGCGCCACCTGCTGGACACACTGTTTTATGTCACCAATAATCGTTTGAAGACTTTTTTGAACATTTATTTAAAGTATCATGGTATATTTCATTATTATTATTATATAATCATAGAAATTATCTATCTGAATGTTTTAATGATTAATGGTAACACTTCAATCACTTAAACTGTTCATAAAACTCATGTGCCCACTGTGTCTAGTATTAAGTCAATCAATATGTTTCTATTACTGTTATACTTCCTCACTTTTCCTAACCTGAAACCTGTAGACACGCATCTGTTAATGTATAACTGATTATGATTGATTATTGTTCCTACACATGTACAGATCAGTCAACACCTAGTTCTGTGTATAAAACGATTTTGTTTTGTGTTTGACAAGGAAAAAACTTAAGGTTCATTTTCTTAATTATTCACAGAGATTAAAATGTTTTTATCTTTATTAATTAGGGCAAACCTATAGTCATGATACTGACATATCACATTCGATATTCAGACATAGCATTGAACATTTGGTTTGGTAATCGTATTTTTTCACCAAATATAACAAAAAGAGACTTTGTTATTATTTACATGCATGTTTTTTAAAAATGCAGCATCACTAGTTAAACAACTGTGACACGTCCACCATAAAGTTGTTAGACTTTATAGCCACAACTTTAATGGAACCCTATCAGCATCTTTGCACCTCCCACAAAGTGTGGGTGGCCCCCCTGAGTCGGACCGAGGACACCGCTGAGGGGTGGGAGCAGAGCTGATTGCATAATGCTCTTCAACATCTGACCCATAACTGCTGACACTTTCTGGTCATCTGTCTAATAGCTGTTTTGAAGTTCGTCCTCAGTGCAGGTCAACAGGTGAGCTCGCTGACACTACTTACTTCTAACTGTAATATTAATATATCGTCAGGTTCTTTGTAATTAAAAAATACTTCTTACCTTCTATTCATTTAGTCTGTTGAATTTGAACTCTAGTCATGGTTCAACTGTAGTCGTATTTGTACTATTGCTATGATAAGTATTGTTTGTAGCAGGGTTATTATTGAAAGGAATTTATTTATTGTTTATATTATATATAGAACATGTCAAATGTTCAAATGAACATGTCAAATGTTCTATAATGACAAATGACAAAGAGTGTCCCTAAACAACGTTTGCTGACAGTCAGTAAAAAAAAAACATAAAGGGGGACGTTTCTGTGAGGGAAGAAATATTTAAATGTTTCCAACAACTAAAACAACACACAGCTGTTTAAATCGCACAGATGCTTGACAGACAAATATAGAGACAAATTCTGACCACAACAAAAAGCACCTGATTCTATGAAGTGTCTTATCTTCCAGCCACTTTTTTGGAAACTTAACTACAAAAACTGGCACTTATCAGCAAGTTAAAGACTGGATCACATGTTGTCTTTTTTTCCCCCCTTTGGGTCTGAAAGTCTTTTAACAGCAGGGAAATAATAGTTACTAATCAAAAGAGTTCGATTCATCCCCGCCGAGATAGATGTTAAATTCCCTACAGTAATCAGCCCCAGCTGATGACATCTGTCAGGGCAGCACTTCAGCGCCTGCAGAGTAAAGATAAGCAGCAGCAACCTGCCGCACCCTGGAAGAGGCACCTACTGCTCTCTGCGACTAAAATGAACCGCTGCAGACATCACCGGCTCCTTTGAACATGTTTCACCTTTCGAACTACAGTAGGATTTTAATTTCACAAAAGTTCGGTCAGACCCCTTGTCATTGTCATGTTTCATTCAAATCAGCTGACTGAAGTGGGGATAAGACGCATTTGAGGAAATTCTAAATACATAATACTGACGCACACTAGACGGCATGAACCTGAGCGAGGCTTTAAGGTTTTATGGAACCAAATTAATCCCTGTTTTCTGTCTTGAATCAGAGTAAGAACAACAGGAGTACTATGGCTGCGTTTCTTCATCACTGCCCGTTTCTGAAGGCAGCTCCTAAGCCAGCTTTGAGGAGAACAGGAGCCGCCTTGCTGTCCCTGGCCGACCAGTGCCCCATCATCGCTCGCCAGATCAGCGTGAGTGGCCCAGCCTCTCTGGAGGAGAAGCTGAGCATCTCACCCGCCAAACTAAAGAGTCACCAAATCCCCACTGTGGACCACAGGAAGATGTACGCCCAACTGGCTACGCAAGTGGCTGTGTCCGCATCAAAGGGATGTCCCTTTGTCAGCTCTCAGATTGGGATGGTCCAGGCCAGGCCCGAAGTACAGGAGGACGTCAAAGAAGGTGAACCATGATGCAATGACCGTATACAGCACCAGAGTAACTACATTCAAACTGACCAACACGAATTCCTCTTTTACAGGTTTGATGACTTCTCTGTTAAATGATTTTAAGGAGTCAATCCTCCCAACATCAGGAGAAATCAACACTGTTACCCACCTCCTTAGAGACAACATGGGTATGTTTTACAGTCAGAACGGTCCAACAGCACTAAATTCATTCAGGCTGCTGGTACGTGAACGCTGAAACTGATTTAAAGTCTACTACTCCTGCAGTTGGCCCCAGCTACGACTATGACCGCTTCTTCATTGAGAAGATAGCTGAGAAAAAGAAGGACCACACGTACAGAGTCTTCAAGACGGTGAACAGAAGTGCTGAGGTCTTCCCTTTTGCAGAGGATTACTCTGTCCCTGAGAGGGCGGGCTCCCAGGTGTCCGTTTGGTGCAGCAACGACTATCTGGGAATGAGTCGTCACCCACGGGTCCTAGGTGCCATCAGGTAAAATGAAAGTCTCTTTAGAAAAGGTCATGATGCACAGAACTAAAATTCTTTCTTCGTTCGGTCTGAACAGACATGTTAGTCATGTTTCATGTACTGTATGATTTTGTTGTGGATGTTTCCAGCGATGCCCTGGACAGACACGGCGCAGGAGCAGGTGGAACCAGGAATATCTCTGGCACCAGTAACTTCCACGTGTCTCTGGAGAAGGAGCTGGCCCAGCTCCACCAGAAGGATGCAGCTCTGGTTTTCTCCTCCTGCTTTGTGGCAAATGACTCCACCCTGTTTACTTTGGCTAAGATGCTGCCAGGTAAATCCTAAACTTTGATATGATCTAAAACACAGATCATATTTATATTGTAAAGCAATAAATAAAGTCCAATAAGTATGTCTACATCACTTTTAGATGCTCTGGAGTTATTTTCAGATGATCACTTTGTGCTTCACACCAACATACATTCCTTGTTTCAGACATTGCACAAATGATAAATAATAATTTCATCTTGTCTCGTGATGTGTTCATCCAGGGTGTGAGATCTACTCTGATGCAGGGAATCATGCATCAATGATTCAGGGCATCAGGAACAGTGGAGCCAAACGCTTCATCTTCCGCCACAATGACAGCCGACACTTGAAGGAGCTACTGCAACGCTCCGACCCCAAGACGCCCAAAATAGTGGCATTTGAGACTGTGCACTCAATGGACGGTGAGAAATGAAATGAGATTGTAGAGTGTAGCTATGTGACCACTCCAGTTAATTTCTACATGAAATTGCACTGGTGTTATAAGTGGTATATTATAGTTTTCTTAAAGTAAAACACATTAGCGTATATTGGTGGCTGCAGGGCTTATTCACAGTTATTGTGAAAATGAAGAAAATGCTCATTAAACTGGCATTACAATAAATATTAGATCACAGGATGATTAAAAATGTCAACATGTTTAATTGTTTTCTGCTAATTAAAGTAATAGACCAAAATCCCTGTGTGACAAAAGGCAGTTGAAACCAGCTTTATAAATTATGCGGTCATCATCAGCAAAGTCACAGCTAGTAAAAAGAAAGCGGGCATTGCTAAAATTTTATTTCTGCAATTTGCAGTTATACACTCAGCGGTATTTGTCATTTGTCACCCAGGGGAAACTTTCCACTCTTAGCTCCATTTCTCAGTGTGATATCGCACCAGTGAGAACAAAGCACAAATAAAGTAGACTGATTGGGCGATTGTGATCCTATCCAGGGGAAAAAAACATAACATTTACAAAAGATAGTTTTGATAAGAAATGTTTTACAATTTGCAAATATTTCAGCAGGCAAATATAATCAGAGGAGCTCTCCAAATTCTGAAGCACACTGAACGATGCTAGATGTTACACAGTGATGACGTTTCCACCTCTAATATCCCGCTGTTGTGTATAATGCTCTAATTTTTCCATCTTTCAGGGGGAATATGTCCTCTAGAAGAGCTGTGTGATGTCGCTCACCAGTACGGAGCCCTGACATTTGTTGATGAAGTTCACGCTGTGGGTCTGTACGGAGCCCACGGAGCTGGAGTCGGAGAGAGGGACAACGTCATGCACAAAATCGACATTGTCTCTGGGACCTTAGGTAAGTAGCTCATGGTGTAAATACAGATTCAGAGGATTTAGATTATTAACATTAAATGTATGTTATCCAATTGATCACAGACCTTAAAGGCCAATGCTACACTGGGGCAAGGCAAACATGCCCAAACTGCCTGGCTTTCTTCTTGGACAATTCCCAAATAGTGTCGCTTTCGCAGTAACTGACGCTGTTGTTGCTGCCACAGCTGCAGGAGTTGGCTTGATACAACTCCAGGGTTGGTTAAATGAGGATAGGAGAGGAGTGAAGCGGAGGTTTTATCAGCTGGGTGGCGGCTCTACTCCGTCTCTGGCTGAACTGATAAAGCCATCAACAGGGAGTTCATGCTGTGCGTAGCTACATGATGACTGTGAGGTTTAGTTAAAAAAAAACCTCAATTCCACATAAATTAATTACACATAAGGTGTAAAATAAACTTTAAAAGTGCTATAATCCACATTACATGGCATAGACAAATCAAACTGAACTAACAAATGAACAGTGGTGTTCTAGTACTCAAAGTTGAGGCATGGTTTTATACTGTATATATTATATAATTATTTTTATAAAAATATAGTATTTAGGATTTCAAAATACAATAATGACAGTGTAATCTAACTACTGTTAAGCTAAATAAAAAAGTCATGGAGCTTTAGAATGAAGCTTTAATTACATGGTTACACCCCAACAAGAAAGAAAACTTCAGTTCACTCTAAAGTGACAGAGTAAGCCGCTATCAGATTCTTCACTAAACACATGATTAATAAATCGACATTACTTTAAGTTTATGTAACATGTTCAATGTAAACATTATAAAATACTTCCCTAATGTTATTGAGTTGCTTTTATAATTAATCGTATTACATTTTATTTTGTGGGTTGTTGGGTAGTTTTATCTATATTGCCCTCCGTCATCTGTCCCTGTTCCAGGAAAAGCTTTTGGCTGTGTGGGAGGCTACGTAGCCAGCAGCGACGCTCTGGTGGACACGGTGCGCTCCTACGCAGCCGGCTTCATTTTCACCACGTCCCTGCCCCCGATGGTCCTGGCCGGAGCGCTGGAGTCTGTCCGTGTACTGAAGAGCCCTGAGGGCCAAGTGCTCCGCAGAGCCCACCAGAGGAACGTCAAACACATGAGACAGCTGCTCATGGACAAAGGTCTACCTGTGGTCAACTGTCCCAGCCACATCATCCCCATACGGGTACGAAGACGTACTCCTGCTGCTTCCTCCACTACTGTATTATGTCTGTGCCAACTCCTCACTTGACTATAGAGCTGTGTCTCTAAGGTCAAAGCTAGTCATCTTGTGATATTTTGGATCTCTGGAAGTTACAATAATTATTAGGCATTGTATATACAGTATAAATTACATATTAAAGTATTTCATATTATAACGTATGTTAAACATTGGGAACATCAAAGCTGCAGCCTTCTGGATGAACATCATGGTCCAGGCCTTAATCATGGAAGACCTTCAGGAACTTCATGTGCTTTCTTAAATGTCTTCAGTTTTTCTCTTAGAGTTGATTACAGCTGTGCTTAAACTCTCTCAACTAATGTCATAAATTGTTGTTTTACACAGATTAGTGGCACCTGAACATCTGCATAGTCATAGTTGATCATTAGCATATAAATGCCCTAAAATAGAAAATAATTTCCATTTTCCGTTTCATTTAAGATTTATTCACAAGAATGCCACAAGAGTAAAATGAAGAGTTTCGCAGCATGTTTGCCTCAGTGAAGAAAGGAAATCTCTATGTTCATGATGTATTGCAAAACTGGATCACTCATATTTTTTTGATGTATTAGTAATACAAGTAGCCTGCAAAAACAAATTGTGATTGCCACAAATTTGTCTTAACCACTTGTGTAACAATTAGCAACAAGTCTATTTTTATAAGTGGTATTTGCAAAAGGCACCAAAAAGTGTCTCGTGTAAACTGTAATACCCAGAAAAATAACAAACCTTTTCCACTTCACATCACTTAAGTTCCAGATAATGATAAGTCAGTTAGTTAATTTAGTCTACATTTAAATGTTTTTGTGATACCATTGTTGTTGTGAGGACAAACATTTTTTTCTTATCTAATGTACTTTTGATTTGTTAATTATCTAACCAATTTGCAGCCTAATTGCTTTTTTAAATGCACTGCTTCTTAAACTGGTTGCAAGTAAAAGCTCTATTTTTATTGTAGAGGCACACGCTTCACCCCAAAGACTGTGTCAAATAGTCTCAACTCCTACGTTTATGCTAAAAGCCGATTTTGGT
The DNA here is from genome assembly GCA_033026295.1 of Channa striata. Lineage (NCBI taxonomy): Eukaryota > Metazoa > Chordata > Actinopteri > Anabantiformes > Channidae > Channa > Channa striata. The sequence goes on along the minus strand of CM065172.1, from coordinate 10,651,791 downwards.
GAGCATGTTCTGAACAGCTAATGTCACTTTTCATTGGTCCGTTTTGCAGGTGGGCGACGCTGAGCTGAACACCAAGGTGTGTGACACCCTGCTGGAAAGACACAGCATCTACGTTCAGGCCATTAACTACCCCACGGTGCCTCGGGGCGAAGAGCTGCTGCGCCTGGCTCCATCTCCTCATCACAATCCTGCCATGATGGAGTACTTTGTGGGTAAGTGCGGGGATTCTTACTGCACTTCTGGATTATTCGAGTAAACATCTAATAGAAGAAAGTGAGGACCTTGGCAGGTAAACAGAACAAATATTGGTCTCTTGGCATCCACCTGTCACCAACACTGCAATGCAGTAACAGCAGTACTTATAAATAATGCACTCAAACGTCACAGTGTGCTGGCTGGAGTCGACGTTTTTAGGACAGAGAAATAGAATAGAAATATTACAGTTTAACTGCTCATAAATACCATATAAATATTTACGTTTCACTTACAGATAAACTGGTGGAGGTATGGCAGGAGGCAGGGCTCATGCTCGACATCCCAGCTACGGCTTCCTGCACTTTCTGTGACCGTCCGCTACACTTTGACCTCATGAGTGAGTGGGAGAAATCCTACTTTGGCAACATGGAACCACAGTACATCACTGTTTCTGCATAAAACCAGTGTGTGTCCTTAACACTAGTTACATATACAGTATATGAATTCATTTATTGCCATATTTGACATTAAAGACCAACCTCACTGGGATGGGTACTGATAAATATTCTTTAATATAAAGGACTTAGTTTAATTATTTATAGGTATTTTCTTGTATTTAGGCATACTCATTTTTGTTTGGATCATGGATATGTTTGAAGGAATTTGTGCCTCCTTTTTAAAAGCATAAAACCTGCACATCAGGCACTTTCTTAAATTTCTTATCTATGTGTGATGGTTTGAATTTAACTAAGCTGTCTGGTTTGATGTTGCCTGATTTCCTTTATATCATATAGTCATGGCCATTGTGTTTTACCATTTCCACAATAACTCATTATTTTAGTCATTTAAAAATTTAGCTACCAAAATTAAGTTGTTTATATTACAAAGCATAATAAAATGTTCATTAAAATTGTGGAGTTGAAAATCTTTACCGTTCATTTGCACTTTCCGTATTCATCATGTTTTTTCCTGTGATTAAAAAAAACATGTCGATCACTACAACAAACTGTACTGTTGATACCTAATTACAACTTGGAAGACATAGTGTGCACAAAAATGTTGTGTCCTCCATCCATTGTGTCTTATAGAAGAGTGGAAGATATCGCACCATTATCTGAACGCACAGGCACTTACACGTTTCATAAGCTCAGTCGGATTTCTGTTCAATTCTCTGACCATCAACACTAGTTGACATTGCAGGGGCTGGCCACTTCCCTTTTGACCCTCGCCCTCAGTCTGCGGAGCTCTGTGTTGTCACCATCCATAAGGAGGCCACATTCAATTAACGCCCAGGCCTTACTGAGCTGCTGCTCACCATAGTGCTGCAGCGCCCCTCGCAGGAAGCACTCGGCCAGCCGCCCCCTCCCCAGGCCAGCCTCCACACACTGAACGGCCTGATCTCTGTGCAGCTCCATTGCCCGAGTGAAGTCCTCCAGAGCTGCCTTTTCTCTAGAGCAGAGCACCAGACTGCAGCCACGTCGACACAGGTCCTCCGCCCAGACGTGCGGGTCATCTAAGCTGCGGGAGTCGAACCCACCGTGTTTCTGGATAACTCGATCCAGGTCAGCAATGGCCTGCTCATGTGAACCCAGCTGAGTGAAGCAGGCAGCCCTTTGGCGAAGATACTGGACTCTGTGGTTGCTGTTTGCCTGTACTGCCACGGTCAGCAGAGTCAGGGCCTGATCCCAGTGGCCACGGATGACACACTGCTGGCCTCCTGTGCTGCTGCCTGTTACGGAATAGACGTGGAGCAAATAATAATAATGGCATTTCAAGAGCAGACTTTTTAAATTAAAAACGTTTAAATATTTTATTGTGATACTAAAAACATGGGGTTGCGCTGTCTTGTTTGTACTGTCAAGTTCAAAGAGCCTGATACAGATGCAACTTCAGCCCTTTTATCTTTTGTTTTTTAATATACTTTAGTTAACATGATGTTATGTTGGCACATAAAAAGTAAAAGAAATTGGAACAATGTCACATAAAGACATTAGGCTGAATAGATTATTATAAAATTGAATGCATTATCTTGGGAAAAGACACCAGGGGCTTTACAGAATGGTGGAGGATCAGCTGCTATAAACAACAACCACCACAACATAGACAGCAAATGGTCAAATTTCACAATTTCTTCTACAGTCTAATGTAACGTACTGTACTGAACGCTGCATACAAAATGTTAGTTTGTAGGTTTATTGTCTCTCCTTGTTCAATGACAGCTGAAAGTTGAATATATGTAAATCCAAACAAATTTATTTTTCTCTGCACCTCTGCACCTTAGTGATAAAACGTATTTGCTGACAATTTTGCCAGTGGCTGTTTGAAAAAACTAAACTCTAAGATTCCTGCATGTAGGCTTAATGTACCTGTGCCATACATTTTCGCTGGTTGACTGGGATCAGGGCCAGCAAGAGGCCCAGGCTGGATGGATCTTTCTCACTCAGCTTGCTGAGCCTGCGAGCTGCGCTGCAGTAGTTCTGCTGCCAGGCCTCCGCCACACCCAGCCTTGCCTGGGCCACTGCATCTCTTGGGTCCTGACCAAACACCTGGCACAGATGAGCAGTTGCCGCCTCAATGTCACCTGAAGCAGATGGAACAAAACAGCAAGATTAAGGATTACTGCAAACAAGGTGCAGCACGTTCAACTGTTTTATCAAAGAGGGAACTCAAAACAGTCACTTCGGTAATATCAAGGACCAAACTGAAAATTCAAGCAGCAAGTTTTGGCAACATTTCCAGCTTACCTTTGGCAAAGAGTAGGTCCACATAGAGGAGATGCCACTTGGGGTTTCTGCAGTCAGTTCTCATCAGAGCCTCACTGATTATAAAAGCCTCTCTCAGCATTTTGTCATGGCAGGGGACAGAACAGGTGACCAGGACATCTGACAGTTTGGTCCGACAGAAGTGATGCAGCCAGTCACAGACCAGCTTCCTTGCCTGGTCTTTGAGTGTCAGGATGTCTTGGGTGACTATATCAGAGTTTATCTGAAGCCCTGCCAGGATGTCATGAGTACATTCCTGCAGAAAGGAAAAGTCTGAATATTGCATGTAATGCAGAGATCCCCTACAGCTGCCCCTGACTATATTATTTCTGCCTTGCCTTTTTTAAAATGTCAAGTTTTACATGTGGGAAAAAAGCAATAATGGGAGTTAATAAATTGCGGGAATGAACTCTAAGCTCTGAGCTTTGACACACGGTGACAGTGTTTCGGTTGAAGAATACCTTTTCTTGATTCAGCATAAGGTACGTGAAGCCTCTTCCACAGAGGGCCTGGACATGTTTTGGTTGCTCCTTCAGAATGGCACTAAAATCAAAGATGGCTGTCTTTCGTTGACCCAACAGGGCATAACACCTCGCTCTCTCCAGCAAAGACTCGGTTGCCTCACCACCTTAAGACACACAATCACTCTATTTAATTAGTTTCAATATATTCACATCATCATCAGGTTAAATTTTGACTGGCTAATTGCAGATTTGTGCATATAAATCCCTGATCCAAGCACAGTTTAGTAGAGTTGTTGAGCATGCATACAGGATCTGCTCAGACTAACTGTCTTCTGTTTAAATGTGACTCCCCAGGCTTTCACTTTGTGTTTATTTAAATCTTCTGTTAAATCTTCTGTTTGCGTTTTTGTTTATTTATTTATTACTAATCATCTCAATACTCTTAATCTAACTGTACTTACCAGAGGCTATGATAGCGATGGACAGATAAGCCACAGCCTCCCGGACACTGCTCTCCTCTCTCGTCCCCTCCAGGATGCGTTTTGCAGCCCGGTGGCAGTGTCCCTGCAGCAGTGCTCGATCCTTCTGCTGTGCCACTGCCAGCAGGGGGCGCAAGCAGCTGGTGTCGCCACACTGGATGAGCTTCTTCAACAGCTGCAGAACAAAACAGCAAAAAATGTATTATTTCTTTCACCATGAAAGCTGTACAGGTAAAGAATAAAGAAATGAATTATCCAGTTGACGTATGGAAATTATTAAAATTGCTCTGTAAGCTGTAAATGCTGCAAAAACATAGAAGAGTGTGTAAAGTCAGTTTTGAATTGTTTTAACTATATTAAAAATGGTATATTAGGCTAGAAATAAGTTTATCTATACATTGAGCAGTACATATAAACAGAAAGAACTTGCATGCATCCTGGTGCCTTCATCATCAATTAAAATTATGAATGAAAAAAATGGCTGCGGATGCTTTAACAATAGATTAGACTAAATTAATGTTTCTCTTGTCAATTGGATGGCTCAGTAGTTCATGATATTGCAGCTAGGCTGTGAAATATATACTGTGATCCTGTGATTAGTGTAATAGAACACGAATAGATTTTGTCTACTCATTTGGTGTAACATGAAGTTGGACAAAAGGCCACATCAACTCATATAGAAATAAGAAATTGTACTTTGAGGTGATATAACGGCATCGTTGTGATTCCTTATATGTTCAAAATACTTTCAAGGTGAGTGTAGGATGAAAAGTAGGTGTATTTCTTACCACTGAATTTGCTATGAATGGTGAAAACCTCATTGCAGAATGTGGCAGCTGTTTTGAATACGCTCCTCTGCTTTTTAGTCAAAGCAACAGGATCTTATCTCAAGTTACTGAAACTGGCAACGACATTGTATTTACGTAAAAAGCCACTGCAAAACAATGGGTGTTTCTAAAACTTTTTCATAAAAACTATGCAACACATAAACTAGAAAGATACCTCTGGAGAGCACTATTAGATTCATATTGATTGTACCAGATATACCTGATTGGTGTCATAAAGAAAACCTCTGTGCAGCTGCAGCAGGGCGAGGCGAGCCAGGACGGGGGCCCGAGGACTGGTGGGGCTAATGGAAAGGAGTCGCCGGTAGGCCTCTTCCACCCGCCCAAGCTGGTACAAAGCATCTGCTGCCAGGATCTGAGGCCCATCAGCACCAGACTGGAGCTCTGTCAACAGCGCAGCCAGGGACTGAACACCAGCAGGGGTACTGTATTTAATTGAGAAAACACAAATATGGACATATAATAATAATTTGAAATGGTATTGAGATTGCACAACTAGATAAATCCCCAGAGAAAGTTGATTTTGGACAGGTGCAGACATTTGAGTGACTAATGATTACTAATAGGATGAGGAACCTGACAAACATCATACTCTGATCTGTGGTTCTCTCTTTTTGATCCCGCCTGTGGCTGATCCTCCTGTTGTAGCTGCGTGGAGTCTTCACTCGTTTTTGATGTGAACTCACAATCTCCAGTCCGCTCCAGCATGACTCGTCCCTGTTCCAGTAAAACCGTAAACAGCAGCCCTCTGTAGTTCCATGGCACCAAGCAGCGAACGGTCAGTGCTGTTTCCTGAGGATGCAGCCTGCTGGCTGTCACATAGTCTAGAGCAGTGAGGTAGTTTAGACCACCTATCATGCGCAGGAGCCCCCTGCCGCAAAGAGATCGCACACAGCTGGAAGGGTGGGGGGCGTTGTGTTCAATCACAGCCTGGAAGTCGTCCAATGCCCCTTTGTGGTCATCAGATAGAAGTCGTGCATACCCACGAAGAACTTGCACTGTGTTTTGATAGCTTTGACGACCTTGGGCAGCAGCGAGCTGGCTACAGATTGAGAGGGCTTCTTTGTGTTCCCCTCTGAGGAGAAGACACTCAGCCAGTCGAACCCGCAGCTCTCGGCCTCCACCGTTGGGCTCTAAGTGGCACAGGGTCCGTAACTGAGTGATCACAGGGTCCAGGAGTTCCACTCCTTCAGTGGAGCGCAGGTCTGAGCAGCTGAGTACCCTCTCTTTGTAAGCACACAGGCCCCTCTCAGCTTGCTGGCGGAGATGATTGTAAGCCGTCACCCTTGTACCATGATCTGTGAAGAGCTTTTGGAAATAAGTTCGGGCAGTGGCCGGGTGGATCTCAAATGCCTCCCCCAGATCTCCACATGCCTTGGTGGCCCTTCCACCTTCTAAAAAGCGGGCAGCCGCTCGACTTGTTAAGAGCCGAGCTCTTCTCTCAGGTGCGTCGTGACAGGAGTTGTCTGCGCTGCTCTCTGACATTTCCCGACAATGTCCTTGATGCAACAGAGCAGAGTAAACTTCTGCAGAGTCTCCAAACCTGCCTGTCAAAAACAAATAGGCTGCTTGAAGTTCCTTTACTTCACTATTACCAGGTGAGATAGCCAACAGAAACTCAATAATAGTGGAAGAAGCCTCTGCGTCAAGCTTCTCATTTTCCTTTGCTGCCACTGCCCACTTGCTGTCAACTATCAGCGAGGGATGCATGCACATCAGCTGGTCTCTGAAGGCTGTGACTATTTTTGGTAAGTGTTGAGTTTGTCTATTCTTTAACAGTTTGACAGTTTCAGATTTGTTGTGCCTGTAAGCTTTGAGGTAAAGCTTCAGTCCGCTGATGCAATCAGGCTGTGAAAACAAGCAGGCCAGCGCGCGAGTAATCTCCAAAACCACATAAGTTGAACCTTCTGGAGAAGGGTTTCGCTTCCCGTCAAGCAAAGCAGTGCAGCGAGCATAAATTTCTTCACAACTATGACCTCCACTCTGCAGGAGACACTCCATTTTGAAAATGGTGGCTGACAGATTGTTAGGGCAGAGCGTTGACAGAAACACAGCAGCCAGGCCTTTATTAAGACTTTCGCTGGGTTGGTTCTCCCCGTGATTGTCAAGCCAACCTTCTAGAGTACAGATCACCTCATCCAGGCTCGACTTCTCCAGTTTCCTCATGTGGGACACAGTGGAGGCAGCGTGAGTCCTAAAGGCAGACATGAAAAGAGACGTAGCTCTTCCCAACTCTCCAGCCTGAAGAAGCTTGTCTCCATTCTCACACAGCTCTGAAACGTTGACAGAAGGTCGAACCAGAGCCGTCATGATCGGGTTGTGAGTTCACTAGATTTGTTTTTCTTTATTAACCTGCGCAGTTGTTGATGGCACCTGATGGTTAAAAAAAAGAAAGAAGGCTTGAATAATCTGTCCTTTCAATTTATTACTTTAAAAATTAAGAATTTAGATACACTGCAAATTGTGTTTAAACAACAGGCATTTTGACAAGTCCTAACAGAACATGTGTTAACATCCAGGACAGCAAGTGAAGAGCTTTGATTTTATTAATACACATGTGCTTTTCGTTTTTACTGTGAAATGTCAAAATGCATTGAATGAAAAGAACCAATTAATGAAAAACTCCCAACCACTTGTGCTGGTTGAATATTATTTTTACTGTCAAAATGTGGCAGATTTATTAGCACATATTTTGTGATGGTATTTGACTAGCGCAATATGCCATTTTCCACCAATAGACTATTATGGATTTTCAAAATGAAACACATAACTGCTTATATGGCCAAACATGTTTGAACTTAAACCTGCTTTGCACCAGTAGGCACGATGAATAAACAATAAATGTGAATATTTATCTTATTTATCTTAAGCAGAAGACACATCTTAATTAAAAACAGGAAAACTATGACGAGTTCTCTAAGAAGTTTATTGTTGATAATGACAATTAAAAGTAAGTGGTAAAAAACCGTCAGGCACACCCAACAATAACTGAATCCTTGTAATGCTTTTTGTTTTTGCAGTCTGAGGGTAATGAGCGCCTCTGTCTGTGTGGACGGGCTCCTGGTTTTCCTCGGACCTACCTGCTCCTTTGGCTTTTGTTGCCAACAGTGGACCCACCAGAACCTGATCAAAACCGGCTTAGATCCGCGTCTTTTTCAAAAGGTTCACTGAGTCACTGAGTCGCCGACACATCGGCGTCTGTTCATGTCGTGTCACTAAATGTACCGAGAACAGAAAACACGGGCCCCATTTTTGAAATTCAATAGCTCTCGGTGCAGCGTTACCAGGGCAACGCCGCGTGCGCGCGCGCGCAACGAAAGCTGCAGCGGAGTTTTTAAAAGTCTGCAAGGAAAAAGAAATTCAAGATAAAAAAATTAATAAATAAAAAAAAAGAGCCCGCAATCTTCACATCACGGTCAACGTCTCCTGTCACGTCTGTCTCCACACGTTCGCGTGAGCACGGGTCCGGTTGCCAGGGGAAACCACTAAACGCTGATGCGTAACGGAAGTCGCCGTTTCACAATTCGCCGACTAATCGCTTGAAATCGGTTCCTTTGCATTAACAGGCTCACACCAGATAACGTTTCTAGAAACGCTGAATGCGAGAAATGGGTGTGATAGGGAGATAAAGGATGGTATGTTTTACCTCCGGAAAGGCGTTCATTATTTCCCCTATATAGAGAAAATGTGCAAAAAAAAATTTCACTTTCCAATCTATCTCGTATCTGTATCTCTGATCAAATGACAGAAGGAAAACCCTGAACTGACTGAAAAGTCTACTGACATGGACAATGTGGGACAGCTGTTCTTTGTGCTGAGGCAGAATTTGCAATTCATGAGACTGGTCTAATCTTCCTCCAGAATAAAAGCTCAAGCACCCTGCCTACATTTTCTTTGTACTGGTGCACAAGAAAAGTGCACACCAGCTGCTGCTGCTCTGCTTAAACACTCAGTCAAGACTTCCATCTCGTGGCCAAGAATTTTATTCAAAACATTTTCTCCACATATATATATACACATACATAGTCCACAATCAAAAACCACAACTATAGATCATTTCTAAAATATTGATTTATAAACTCTGTCGACTGGAAAGTCCAGAGTCTTTACTGTAAGTAATTGAACTTACACACAGCAACTCTCAAAGTGAGATACCCTAACACCACAACAGGAAACCATCGGCTTGGATGGAATATCTGTGGTAAGGAAAAACCCAGCCTACTTCACCTTGACACCATGTATTTGCAGGAAACTGAAGTTCTGACATCCTGGGGATTTCGGTTTTCTTCCCCTTACGAGGTGCGTGAGAATCAGTGTCTGGGCTGTGACACCAGGCTTTCATGTCAAATGGGAGAAAAGACTGTATGACATGATGAAATAATATGTAACAGTAACATCACAGATGTAGAGTGAAGTGTTCACACAGTTTAAACATTCAAACTGAAAACGAGTTCTTGCTATTGTACTGAAAATTAAATAAAATACGTTTATATACATTTCTTGAGGTAAACTGATCTTGTACACTTCTTTAAAATTCAAACAAGAACATTCTGATGTTCCAGTTGTCCTTGCCTATCTGCAAACACATGCACAAGTACAGAGAAACACACACAGCATTTAAATAATATTAAAATCAGCATTCAGCTCTGAGGCGCAGCCCTGCACTGTTGGCCTGTAGCAGAACTTACAAATAAAACCTGAGGTTAAGTGGTGTGCAGGGTGTTCCGCCGTTAGAAGAGGATTTCCCTAAATTCCTTTTTCTTTGAAAAAACTTTCCCCACCTACTGAAAGTGGCTTTTACTACAGTACTGCCTGAATATAAAGAAGCATGATGACTTTTTTAAAATCCTGCTGATGTTGTCAAATTCATTTGAGGAAACCTTTAACAACTAAGGCCTGTTACTTATTTTAATTCTCCAGTGTTGTTCAAAAACTACTTAAAAACATATGACCACGTGTTTCTTCGTTACAAAAATGTGACGGTGGACCCATCACAACTCCTTTGTTGTGGGTGTCCATTTCACAGAGTGTAAAATCTCATAGTTTTTAATAAGTTTGGAGTTAATATCACAGACCTCAAAACAAAGTTAGCCTAAGCTAAACACAGAAGTTACAGTGAGAGGGTGCAATTCATTATTGATTTGACTGTTTTTGTAGTATTGGTCGACAGTAACAATATGGAGAATCGCAAGCATTTTCCTCTAAAGATCCAGGCTCCAAGCTGACAGCTTCACTATATCCCACTTCTGTTGTGAATTTGATGATGATGATGTAGGAAGAAGAACAAAAAACAAAATACTTTGTAATGCAATTAAATAAAACTTCAGCTAGTAATATAAATCACATTAATAACTCTGGGTAATTGATGTATTTGCAGTTTTAGGTGGTTTTACCCAGTAGTAGTTATTTTTGTCCTTTTTATGCTTGAATTATGACATCCATTTTTCACATTATATGTTAGCAGGAAACATGGTACCGACTCAGGTCTCCTGCACTGCTCCACTGAAACCCTGGTCTGTCTGAGTTCCGCAAATGGTAAATGTTTGCTTCGATTCATCCCACCACTGCAGCTTCTCCAGGTTTTCCTGCAGCTGCTGTGCACATCCAGATAACTCCATATAGTGCAAAGCTGAGAAGACATCATTCAGGCTCGCAGAAGACCGCTGGCTCCACAGCCTGAGCATCTGGTACTGTCTCTCCATTGAGCCCACACCCAAACCAGCCTCTAGCTCAGCCCGTTCCAGCTGTTTATCATCCACCGAGAGCAGACGCAAGAACTCCTTCCACCTACGCAAAGGCACCTCCCTGATGATCTCGTAGTGGACAAAGGCCGGCAAGTGCTCTTGTTTGGCAGCTGGAAGAAGAGAAACACAGAGAATCAGAAGACAGAGGCCACGCAAAACACAGAGACTCCAGTCCATCCAAAGTGCCACTGCTTATGATATTAAGCACCTAGTAAGCATTTCCTTTTTGCAGTTTAGTAAACAGCCTTGTGCTGCATAATGTTATGGGTTGTTTTTTTTACCCAACTGTCAATTTAGGGTTGAAGTTAAACTGAATGTTCAGAAACTGAAACCCTGACAGGCGTTCAGCTCAGCCCTGGCTACAGCGTCCATGTGTTTTAAGAACCTTGCACAGAAAGAAAACTATGCACTAATCAGTTGATTATTTATGGCTAAAGTGGCCGACTATCCGCCATAGGGTCATTAGTTCGCGCAACAACTCCCCCTGCCAACGTGTGAAGGTGCCCCTGGGTAAGACACCAAACCCACAAACTGTCAAACCCCAGCCGTTGAGGTTGCGAAATCCAGCACACATGTGAGCACCAGTCCAAGGCCCAGTAAGGAGGGTTGTGTAAGGAAGGGCATGCGTCACAAAAACCCGCGCCAAATCAAGGTCCGGACCACAAGATGCGACTAGTACCCTAAACTTACAGGATGAGCTGTAAGCCGGCTGTTCAAAATTGTTACCTTCACTTTGAGTTTCTTGACATTAATAAACTAAAGAATAAGGACAGCTTCATCCTATAGCACATACTTGATGGTGGGGATTTTTTGTCAACATGGCAATGAGCACTATATCACACAAGAGGAAAAGTTGCTGCACTGTCACTTGTGGAAAAAAATCAAGATCCTACACTGCGTTTGGTTCATGTACTACATGGAAAATGTTTCTCACTCTGTACACAAAAAGCATATGGTGTAAAATATCTAGAAAACATACAGTCATTTAAAGAGCATCTTAATAATAGAAAAGTCTTGAACATACAAGGCTTGTATTAGATCTCTTGGGTGTAGGCTTGTTATGATGTGTCCACCAAACAAAATCCCCCAAAAATGCACAGAAGCATAGAAGCAAAACACACAACTACCTGTTTTATGACAGGAACAGAGAACACCATCCCCTCACAATGTCAACAGCACTATAACCGCAGGGGAATTAAAGCTCAGTTACTGTACAAATGCCAAACAAGATGAGATCACTAATGAAAAGCAACGCAGCTGTATCTGAGAACTTCCCAAAAGCTTCCATAGAAGACTATTGTTTGTTTTTGTCGACTTCTGCCTCTTGACACACGGCTGTGTGAAGTAATATCCGAATACCTAGTTATAAATACATGTATAATATGAGTAAGAGACCAACTAATGTTGTGAAAGAAAGTACGTAGGCGTCTAATGAAGTCTTATATGCCCAGAAGATTAGTAATTAAAAAAGCAGCAGTACACAAAAGTTTTTACTGAGCTTCAAACTCCACGTAGTTTATAAATCACATCTTAACAAGAAGTACAAGGATAAAATTTTAAACATGCCCTCACTATCACTATCTTTACTATTTTAAAAGGGGAATGAGATGATCAAGGATCTATTTTAAATATCATGAAGTTTTAAATGCAGGTGCTTCTCTCTCTAATAAAACCAGTAACGCTAGAACAACAGTTTCCCTACCACCACAATCACAGGAAGTATCGGATGTTGTTAAAAAACAGTTTGGTTGGTCATGACGGAACAAGTAGATTTATAGTTAAAACAGAATGTACCTACATTTTAGAACTACTCATTCATATCTTTGGGAGATTTATAAGATTTGATGATTTAATTGCCTTTCAACACTGTTCACATACTTTCGCATAACTAAAAGAATTTGTTAGACTGATTGCAGCTTGATTCGACACTTCCATGTCTCTACGTTATCAAGCTGCTTCAATTTACTGCACCACCTACTTCTTTTTTTATTATCATTTATTTTATGTTGTGCAATGTGATCATGTAGGTACAGTAATGTACCGTCATAATCTCACAACTGAACCTGCTCTGTTTATCAGGTCATGATTTCATCATATTTCAGAATACATTATAACATCTCCACACTTCCTCTGATACATGCTGTCCCCGTTTTCACACGCATCTTCCAACTTTATTGCTAATCAGTAGTAGTTTTAGAAGCAAGTGGCGTTAGAAGTAGCAACCGTATCATGAGGTGACTTGTGAAGTCAAAGAAAATGAATCACAGTTTTCATTGTTGGCTTTCACAAAGCATTTTTTATAATAAACACCTAAAATTCATGGTTACCCACTTCAAAATGTCACGTTACGCAATTTACATGCAGTAATTTAGCAGACATTCCAGGAGTTAATTGGGGTTTTGTTCATTATCCAAAGACATTTCAGAACGTGAAGCTACAGCCCTGCAGCTGAAGGACAACATGCTCCGCTTTCAAGCCAGTGAACCGTACAACTTTATTTCATTCTACAGTGGTCTAAATGCTTTGGCTAAAAGAACATAAAAGACAAAAATTAAAGTAGTGTGATATCGTATCTGGTTTTATTTGATGTCATTTCTGTATATGACTATATTCTGATGGCTGATGTTTTGGCTGAATATCCCAATTCCCAATTTTAAGCTACTCAAGTGTTAAAAAGAAAAATAACCAGCCTCAGACATTGAATGACAAATTATGCAGCTAAGAATGAAATATTAATTCTTACCTTTGTGTTCAGCGTTTGGCAGCAGAGGACTCATGTGGGATGGATGTTCTGGTGTAGATGGACTGTGACCGAGAGTCAGGATGGGGGTTTCCTCACATATGTTTAATGTCTTGAATGTGAAACAAGAAAGAGAAATGGAATGGCTTTGTTGCAGCGACATTAAAATGTAAAGGCTGCATTTAACATCTTAAAATCCCACATCCTACCAAAGCTACTGTGATCAACAGTTAGTCTTTGCTCCTGTTAACCTTTACATTTGGTTTCATAAGGGCCTCTGAGTGTCCACCTACTATAGATGTGTATCTAAAAGAACTTTAAGTGTGAGAAAGTGAACACAAACCACTGTAGTCGAGCTGTTGCCTTGATGACTGTGTTGTTCTGTTAGGAGGAAAGCAGATGTTATCAGTTAGCTTCCTGCTGAGATCACTTGAGAAGGTGCAGACTAAAAAACTTTCTGAAATGACCTTTTTGTTCAAAACCGAGAAGACTTTGTGCGGTAAAGGCGTCTTTTGAACTTGCAACAACTGGGCACCACTACAGTACTTGTTTGACTTTCACAAACAAAGTGCTGAAACTGTTTCTGGACACATCAGACCCTCCAAGATTTCATCCACAGTCTAAAATGCATAATTTCACAAAAGCTTTTCTGAAAGTAATGTGGTGCATGTTGCATTTTTTTATGATGTTTTAAATTGCAGGGATGCTCATAATTCACCGGGCAGTGGTTCAAAAAGTTTGCAAATTCCTGGAGGGACTGATTAATATACATCTAAATCTGATGAATATGATGAATCTTTTTTTTATATCAAATTGAAATTTTCCAATTTTGTAAGCCCACTGCTTACTAATAGTGCCACAAAAAGGTATTTATGTTTTTTATACATCCAGTAAATGTTATAAAAAGTTATAAGAGTTTAGACATTTCGGGTTTGCAATAGTACTTGCCTCTTAAATTTAAGCCAGTGATAATGGTTTTATACTGTATAAATTATGTTACTAATTAAATTAAATAACAAATGCCAAAAAAAAAATATTCAATTCAATATAGAACATAATAACACAACATTTTACTTATAGTAAGTAAAATTACAGAGGGAATAACAAAACTGTAATTAAATTTAATGTAATCATCTCCACGCAGACTGACTCATAACAGTGTTAAAGTATTATATTGTGTGATGAGTATTTAGCCTTCTTAAATGTCATAAGATAGAGGTAAAGGTTGTAATATACCATTGAATATGGGGTTCCTGGGTTGTTGCTGCACATTTTTCTTTGCGGTCCAGCAGCTGCCTCTGCTTTCCGGTGGGTTCTTGAGTAGCACGGGCCCAAAGACCAGCACGAGGACCAAAACCAATAAGACCACCCATAAAATATGTTCCCCTACAAAAGACACAAAAGCAACCCTAATAAGCCTCGACCAGTCATCAATTGTAAGACTATAAGATGTCTGAAAAACTGATGATGTATTCAGGAATGATTCTCCAAATAAAAACAGGTAATACTCAGGCATGAATTCTCCAATGAATTCACATACAAAAATACATTTGTTTTAACTAACCTTTTGGTGAAAGTGGAACCACAATAGGATTTAATGTGCCGCCTGAATGGGTGTTTCTTGAATGTGTGGCCGTCGTAGTGGGCGATGTAGTTAACTCAGTCGTAGATGTGGGACTAGTTGAAGATGCGGTTACTGATGCTGGACATTTCTGCTTGCATTTTGTGTCATTCAGACACTTGCTGAAAAGAAAAGACAGGCTGAAGTGGACAACAAATGTATCCATACATCCAGAAGGATCGGGTCACAACAACAGGCAGGTGCCAATTTATGAAAACAATTTTTGGTTCCAGAAACGAAAGTAAGGCTTATATATCAAAACAATATTTACAAAAGTTCACATTTTTAGTGAATGAAATTCCCTCTTGTTGGTTGCCCGACATGATGCAGTGGAAACGTGTTACACACAGTAGTAACACAAATTTCTGACTCTAAAATAATTCTGTACATACACCCCATATTAACAGAAGTTATTATAACAAACACAAACTGTGAACATGTTGAAAATGAAAATGTAAACATATTCTTTGTTTTTTTTTATGCAAAATGATATAATGCAAAAAGATATATTTAAATATTGTTTGGAAAAATTGGCAGCGAAATCAAAGAGGGTCCCTGCTCTGTAACAAGCAGATATGTCCCTTGAAATCATGACTTGCTTAATTACTTAGATCAAGACTAACAGGCAGGTTTTGTATTCTAGGATATTCAACAGATGATAATGGAAAAGAACAAGCATAACATCTAGCACATTATGAGATGCTGTAATGGCCCATTTGTAGCAGATGGCTGAGGAAAAGCAAATGACTAATAAATAAATGTGAACATTTGTAGAGGAAGGTCATCAGTCATGTAGTTAACTGGAAGTTGAGTCACGTCAAGTGGACATAAAACATGTCCACTTGACGTGACTTAACTTCCAGAGAATGAAGGTGTTTGCAGATAAATTGGGAAAGTAATCATCACAGTAAGCAAAACATAACTATAGCAACAAAGAAAAGTTGAAGATAAGTGATAGTGATAACAGGATGTCAGGCATACAAAAAAAGTAGTAAATGGAAAAACGTGCTTTAATTGCAAAATGTCACAAATGAATACACAGAGGAAACGTCTGCACTGAAGATTAACTGGGAGCTGTTTGCATGGAAGAACAAAAACCCAAACGTGCCCGGGCTTTTACATTACAAGGTCTCTTACCTGTTGCAGCACTTTTTGAAGTCTATATTTACTGAAAAACACGAGGATGAAGTATGTTTATATTATATTACCAATACGAATCAATTAGCAGCTAACACTCTAGCACTTGTGTTGCCTTTGACTTTGCTTACCTCCATCACTTTCACATGGTATGCAGTTCTTGACTGTTAGTCCATTGTTGTCATAGAAGTATCCCTCCTTACATTCACATTTCACATTACTATTAAAGGTGCAGGGCGTTATCTGGACTTCATTTGCTATGGAGAAAAAATCAAAACTCTTTCTGTCTCAATCAACCACACTGAAACATACACACACAGCATTTCCAAAAAATTTCATGTGCCACGGTTTTGTTGAAAATTAACACTTCAGCTATTTTCATTTAGTTTTACCTTGCTTCAATCGGCACACACATGATTTCTGTAGCTGTAATTCACCAGTCAGCATTGACATTATACATATCAAACATCCTGTGCAGTTTCAAATATCAAACCACAAAATGTTCCTTTTATCCCTGCAAAACTATACTGGTTTTATTTGTTTGTTGGTTTGTTTTTGCATAACTACTTGATGTTTTGAATTATTACAAAGGGAAATTGTCCATTTTTTATAATATTGGAACAAAAAGAGGTGACGGTTTTCTGCAACAAATGGCATCACATTTTAATTCATGAAAGCTCAATAGATTTCTGTACAAAAGGTCCAACCGCATGTTTCTTTCACAGACACAAAGTTATTGTATTTGAACAATATGGGAATGTACTTACTTTTACACTTTTCACACTTTAGGCATTTTGATATGCTGTTTGATATGTTCGTGTATGTGTCATTAAGACATTTTTGGCATTTGTGCTTTTCTGAACCAGCACATTTCCCAGCGCTATGATATCCTGCAAAAAGTGGAGGAAATGAGAATAAAATAAGTTCATGTAACGATTTCATTGGGACTATACAAAACCATGTCAACACTCTGTTATAACTAACCAGCTGGACATTTTTCATGACATGAATTACTGGTGTTTTCTATCGATGTTGTTTGACTGTGTCCAATGAAAAGGAAGGCAAGTGTCAGAGGAACAACCTGAAACAAAAGATCAGGTTTTAGTGTGTGTACGGATAAATCATAACTGATTAAAGAAATTTCCAATAAAACAGATCACAGGAGGCTGTCAGATCTTACAGAACTTACTAGTTGCACCACAAAATAGAACAAGCAGTGTAGTGAAAGCAACAAAGGCAGTTTGGTTTGCTGTGATATGGAAGTCTTCAGGGACGGATCAGCTACGGACTTATATACTATATAAAGAAACGTATCAAAAATCTCTGTCCAATCGCATGCTGCCAGCGCTCTGAACAAACTCTTATCTTCAGCAGCTTCTATCCGCTAATGAAAACCCTCTGAGAATGTGCCGTCGCACACATGTAGTAATTTTACTGTGATAGACCAAGCTTTATGCCTGTTGATGCGGAGTGAACGAGACTAATTTTGAATTTTGAGTTTTAAATCAGTTCCTTCTTTCAAATGTAGCTAAACATTAATAAGGCCACCTGAAATTGTCTTCAGACATTGGTGAAAACTGTGAACCTGTCCTTTAATGAGATCTAAGATGCGCACACACATGGATTGTCTCATATAATACACACTTTTGCAGTAAATCAAATTCCTAATATTATGTGCATGTTTTATACCCACTTTTTTTTTACATTTGCACTTTACTGACTCATCACATTAAAAAGCTATAGATACCCTGCATGCTTACAATAATAATAACTCCTAAACTGGCCGTATTTCCTAGGAGCCCCAACAACAACAAGTATTTGTGCAACAGCGCTTGCTGAGTTTGCAGCAGGGTGCAGATCAAAGAACTCGTCTGGTTCCTGGGGTGTCGTTTTAACTTTACAAAGCAATCCTTTATCATCCTTCTATTTGATTTCTAGATGTATGTAGATGTCCGTTTACTAAAAATGACCCTGGTATAAGAAAACAGCCAGGAATCCACATTTTGCCTCTGAGTCTTAATTTTAAAGTTTGAAACGCTTGCACAGAGTTGACAAATGAAATGAACAACTCGCAAATATGATTGTTCTTGGTAACAGCAAGACAACAGCAATGATGAGCTATAATAATCTAAAATCAGCTCTGAAATGCATATTTTGCTTGAAAATTGAAACATGCAGAGGATCCGAATAAAACATCAGAAATTGGATTACTTACCAGGACTAAGTTCATGTTGAAACAGCAGGTTTAGATAGTGTCAGTTTCACTCATTTGAAAAGAAAAAGCTAGAAAGTCACAATTTGCTGTTTACCAGGACAGGACATCGCTAAACTTATCAACAGGATGAGACATTGTGACGCTAAACCATCAAAAGATTTCCCTTAAAGCTGAGTCAAAAAAAACATTAAAGGAATCCGATGTGTTTGTGGGTCAGAGTTGTCAATTCGTTGGAGTCTTCAGAGAAGTGGTGTAAGAAACAGGAAACATAGTGAGATCACATAACACCCACCCCACACACAATGACTGGTAGAAACGTCAGCACACTGACAAATTCCTCTGCCTGACGCTTTCCTATGATTCCAGTGAAGCTTTCTCACACAAATACTGTCAGGCGCACTGTATGTAGGTGACATATATATGGGGATAAGTTCGGAACGAGAACAGCTTTAGTTGTGTATAAAGGCTGGACACATACACTGTGACACTGTTTTTCAGTACAATTCCAATATCAGTTCAGATAAAACAAGCTTTTGACTTAAAACCCTTAAACCCAGCACATATTGCAGTAGTATTCTACTTGCACTGCAAAAACATAAATAAGTCAATATACACAATAGCATATACACTCACTGGCCACTTTATTAGGTACACCTGTACATACAATCCAATCCAGCAGCTCTGCCATGAATTCTGATTTTAGAAGGTTTTAATTTGTCAGTTTTTAAGTTGGAACTCTCACAAAGGTGATAATTCTAATATGTGTTTATGACTGAGGTCAAAGTGGTTAGTGGACTTGAGGAGATAGTTCTATTTTTTTTGTTTGGCCACTATGTTTAAAATGAATGTTGTGGCCAAAACATTAGAAGCACCCTATACTAACTAAACTGTAGGTCCTTTAGAGGTGATTCTCTGGAAGCATGCCAGCTGTATTAGCCTGTTTATGTTTGAATAATTTTTTTCTGTTCAATAATGTTTTTATTCTGTCTTCTTTTTAAGGACTGTTTTTTTTTCCCAGTAGGACTTTTGCTTAAATTAACGTAAAGCAAGAAAAAGCTTTTCAACCTGAAAAAAATTCCTGAACTACAGGGGACATTGAGTCATTGCTCTATAAGAGGTGGGTTTTCCTTTCAGAACAAATTATTAGCCTAGTTTTAATCAGTTTGTTTACTGCAGTGGTTGAATCCCACACATTAAACATAGTCAGAATGAAGATTAAAATATGAAACTATGATGCATTAAGTTCACACTGTTTAATAGAACAGCTTCAAGGTTAAAACTCTTTCTTGTGGTGATTCTAATTTGGACAGAGTTGAGTGATTTTAACCTAAGACGAATTCCTTATAATATAGTTTTTTTTTTACATATTTTTCGATAATAATTGCAGGATTTGAGCGGATCTCTGTCCCCGCAGATCTGCGAGCTACAACAAGGCGAACGTGCTAAATGCACAACGTTATTAGATTAATCGGAAGTGAGCTGATCATTAAACGTGAACAAAGTAGGTCACGGTGTGAAAATCCAAAGCAACATTAGCAGAATATTTCCCTGCGTGCGTGTGTGTGTCTGTCTCTGCGTGTGTGTGTGTGTGTGTGTGTGTCTCTGCTGTGTGTGTGTGTGTGTGTGCTGAGCTTGCAGCATCACCCAGAAGTGAACAAAGCGACCCGGAAGCGGTGGTCCGACTGGAGGCAGGCAAGAAAGAACATCCAGCTTTTTATATTACAGCTGCACTCGCAAGACAGTATCTGCAATCGGGACTCCAGGTATTTGTGCATGTGTGTTCGTGTCTCCGCCGCGACGGGCCGGACCTTCCCACGCGTGTGCATCGTGCACCCGAATGCAGCTGCAGCGGCTGCAGCAGCAGCAGCAGCTGTCCGTCGATTCGTCCAAAAGTTGCAGGACGTGAGAGGAAGAAGAAGAAGCAAAAAAAAAAAAAAAAAAGAGAGAGAAAGAGAAAGCAGCAGCAGCAGAAGTGAAATGTGCGTAAGATGGCACGGCCGCCATCCGGAGCCCGAGCCTGCGTCGGCTCCGTGTCCGTGCCGTTTCTTGCAGGGCACGGGGCTTGTAGGAAGTGTCGCTTTTTTTCCACCCGGGGAGGCCGGGCTATTCAAACCTGCTCCGCCGTAAACAATCATTCACGCCTTCGGCGGGTAAACACCTTTGTGTGCGCGGCCGCCGCCGCGTCGCGTCGCGTCGCGTCGCCGGCAGCCTCCTCACGACCGACACCAACCTGAATCTTTTTTTGGGGGGGTCTGCAGAATATGGCGTCCCGCCTTATAAAAATAAGGCTGCCATTTTTGTTTCTCTTTTGTCTGGAAATGTTTTAAGAAAACTGTCTGAGAATGTGTGAGTGGCACCGGGGGCAGGCCCGGACCGGACCCCCGCGGGCCCCCCCCCCCCCTGCTCCAGTCCGGGTCCGGAGCTGCTCCCACCTCGGACCCATGTCAGAAAAGTCACAGAATGGAAAGTTTGTTGGATCATTATTTTTTTTTAATATTTAAAGCGACGTGCGCTCATCTTCAGGGTTTAGACAGCAGCATTTTATGAATGACACATTATTAATAGGTGACATTTCCAGTTTTCACTTTGAGGTGAAATTCAGGTTGTTGCCTAATCATCGTTATTACTTTTTAATGAACTATTTTTGCCTTAAAGCTAAATAAAACTATTTACTAATTCTAAATTCATTTTTGTCAAATAAAATATTATTTAGGTGCCCCTTTTAACTGCATCACCATCTTCCACAGTGATGCAGTCTGTACGTCTACTAAGAGAATCTTGCTTTAAGTTTGAATATTATTTTCATTTTGCCCAAAATATTTGTAGTTATTTTAATCATACAATCTGTTAAAACTCAAAAACTGCCCCTTTGTATATTGTTGTGTATGTGTGTGCTTGCTTGTGTTGAAAAATTATTTATATTGCAAAATGCAAAAAACCTTTAGTATTTAAGACAAGATAGGATAAGATAAGGCTTTATTGATTCCACGGTGGGGAAATACTTGTGTTACGGTTCTAAGAAAATTGGAAAAAGTCTAATATTGCTTATTAAGAGGAAACTGTAACAATAACACGGGGCTGCAACATTTCCTCTCTTTGTGCCACCTGTGCAGTGAAACTTCATCACGTGTCCCAAAACTTTACGTCTTTCAACAGTCTCATAACAATTTCAAAGCTCCTGATCCGGTTAGAAGCAAACCAAGAGCGATTTAATGTGATTAAACTGGCACGTATCCTAAATTGGGACAAAATGAAAATGTTCACCTTTGCAACTAATTATGAAACTTGTCATGTGTTATATTTTGCGGTTATGGTATCATCACATCTGAATTTTGTCTCTGGAGTTAGTCTGTCAGTTTGTAGTATTACCAGAATCTGCCTACAGGTTTTATTCAGTCTATTTAACCACTTCAAAGGTGGAAAAACAGCGCTGTGCATCATAAACCCCCCTCTGACCTAATGGCAAAGTCGTAGACAAGACTCATTAAGTACAGCTGGGCTTTTGAATATGACTAAAATCAATATTTGTATTATTTTCAGGATGGCAGAGCCTCGATTTAACAACCCATATTTCTGGCCACCACCTCCATCCATGCCAGGCCAGGTAAGTCCACTCAGAACATGCAATTACTGTGACGTTTGCAGATCCATTGCCATCAGCTTCCATGCGTGAATGTCTTTTCGGCCGTTCAGCACACGCTCATCACTGAAACCAACTCTCAGACTGTGAAGCCGTCACAGTTTGCTCTCATTAATAAACAAAATTGAACTTGTACTGTGTGCTGGTCAGTGTTTTCTGTCATGGGGGTGGTTTTTTTTGGGGGGGGGCGTGAATGACATTCACACACGGTGGCTGTTTTCTGTTGAGCATGACCCGTTAACCCTTGCAGCTGGATAACCTGGTGCTCATTAACAAGATCAAGGAGCAGCTGATGGCTGAGAAGATCCGACCCCTGCACCTGTCGCCTACCTCCACCTCTTCCCAGCAGTCTTTGCTGGTGCCCACCTCGTCCACGGACGGTAGCGCTCAGCATGGCATGTCGGTGCCAAAGCCCCAGCCGCAGCAGGTGCCGGGCCACCACCCACAGCCGCAAGGCTCTTCGCAGCCAGATATTGCTCTGCACGCCCGACCCGCCTCCAGTTCTGGACCAGGTAGTCTTCCCTTTAGTGTTTGTAGGCTGAAAATTTAAACTCGGCTTATTTTAGAATATGTTTAATCTAGTCATTGGATGGTCGTCTGTGTCAATAGAGGACACACGGATGCAGCAAGGAGTTTGTCATATGTAAATGAAAAGGGATTTGTGAGTAAAGTGTCAGTACCAAAGTACATTTACCATATTGGCACAAGGATCGAAAAATGCAAAACCATTCCCGACTCCAAGGGTCTGTGGACTATCCATGAGCTATATATAATATGTATTTTTAAAAGTCTGAGCCTCATTTAACTTGTAAAATAGTAATATAAATGAGGAACTCTGATTGTTGCAGATTTGACCCAGCAAAGAGACAATAAAGATGTGATTATATAATATACTTTGATACGAGCACGATACAGTATAACAGTATAAAGTTTGTCTATGTTTAAGCACAGCTTCACTGATTAAACTGCTATCACCTGACAATCTCCAGATGGAAATATGGATGACAAGTCAGCAGTGAAGGCCAAAGGACTGTGGGAAGACTGGCACATGAGGCAGCTCAGCGAGCAAACTGGCCGAGTCAACCATCGCTCAGGTACGGCGCGTTAGACTTTAACTTCTGCTGGCGCTCTGGTGTTGTTTAAATTGACAGCAGCATGACGACAAATTAATATACGGTGAAACACACACAGTGCATGCGTGTTACTGTTATGAAACCCACCCCACTTTTTGTGTTACCAGCTGGATGAAATGTTTAGAGAACATGAAGTGTTACTGAGGCTTGAAGTGGGGCAGTAAACAGAAACTGTCGGTGAAAAATGGAGAGAGTCAGATTTGATTTTTAAAGGTTAGTACTGAGTTTAGACAGATGCTGGTACAAACTGTAAAAACAAAACTACAGATACCCTGTGGTTAACCCAGCAGGCACGTATAGAGGACAGTGTGGGCTTGTTGAGATGTTAAATGGCATTACCAGCGGTTTGACAGATGTCTGACTCTTGTACGGCTTGCGACACTGAAAATCATGTTTTGTTGTTGAAGAAATTCCAGTGGTTCCTCCTGTTACAAACAGGTATTAGGTTGCTGAACATTGTAAAAATCACTTAACACACTCTGGGAACTAACTTACAGTAATACTTTGACAAGTACACGGATTTAGCTTTTTTAATGCAGAGGCTAATTGATTGATTTTAGAATAAATGTAAACACAGAATCACACAAAAATGTCAAACTGCCTAAAAATGAAAAAGAGGTGATTTGTTGTTCAAAAGTTAAAACATACAAAACAGTGTTGCAGTTATTGAATCAGAAGGTTTTCAAGTGAGGCGTAGGGTTACGTGTATCACTGTGTTTCTTGTTCCCACCTCCGCAGGTCTGGCTCCTTCATCCCGACCCGACAGCCACAGCACCTCAGAGGCCCTGACTCCCACGACTCCAACTTCCAGTAGCCAGAACCGTCTGGGCGGTGCCCCCTCTGTGAACATCATCTCTGGGCTTGCTAGTGGTCCCGGCATGGACCACATGAAGGCTGGAGGCCTAGCAGGACTGTTGGGCCCCCCACCAAAGGCACCCCGAGGACGGAAGAAGATCAAAGCTGAAAACTCTTCTGGTCCTCTTCTGGTGGTCCCTTACCCCATCCTTGCTGACCAAGGCTGTGTCACTGTTGCACCTAAAGAGGGAAAAACCTACAGGTAGGAAACAGAAATTGTTCTAAACTTTTACTGCACCATTGGGAAAGGAGATGTGCTTTTAGTGATGGCACATGTGGCGGTTAGACTTTGATTGGGCCCCGATGCCTCTGTTAGTGTGCACATAGATTAGGATTCAGGAGCGCTTCAGTTGTCTTAAAATTCACTCAGTCTTTGGTATCATGCTGTATAGTCACTGTTCTGAACTTCAAACAGGCTAATCTGATGATGTTTTTGAATCTTTCTGTTCTTTTTGGTTTCGTTATAAAGATGCAAAGTGTGTCCGCTCACCTTCTTAACCAAGTCAGAGATGCAGATTCACTCAAAGTCCCACACGGAGGCAAAACCACACAAGTGTCCCCACTGCTCCAAAACGTTCGCCAATGCCTCTTACCTGTCCCAGCACCTGCGCATCCACTTGGGGATCAAACCCTACCACTGCTCCTACTGCGAGAACTCGTTCCGCCAGCTGTCACACCTCCAGCAGCATACCAGGTTGGTTCAGCCTCAACCTCAAAGGGCTGGGACTCAGTCGGTGTGGGGAAAGAAATGATTAGAGCGTTTCTTTTGAGTGTCAGTTTGTGAATTTCTGCAAGGCTTTGATCACATTTCTGGCTTTTGTGAAATAGATTAAAAATAATTTTTAAAAATTCAGCTAAAGGCAAAGCTCTAAGTAGTTTGTAATTTTGTTTTTATCTGCTTCTATTGCTACAGAATCCACACCGGTGATAGGCCTTATAAATGTGCTCACCCTGGATGTGAAAAGGCTTTTACCCAACTGTCTAACCTCCAGGTGAGTACACGGCACAAAAGTTCCTGTGTGATCGTATTCTACTCTGCTCTTACAGCTATTGCCTGTGTTTCTTCCCCAACAGTCTCACCAGAGGCAGCACAATAAAGACAAGCCGTATAAATGTCCGAACTGCTACCGTGCCTACTCAGACTCTGCGTCATTGCAGATCCATTTGTCAGCACATGCCATTAAAAACGCGAAGGCCTACTGCTGTAGCATGTGTGGCCGGGCATACACCTCAGTGAGTAACCCACAGCTTTGTCCCAGATTTCCCCATTGTTTCTTCCCATGAAATACCATCCATCTCCAAATAAATCTTTAGGTTCAACAGGCGTCTTCAGTTTATAGAGAATTAAGCCAGTTTTTTTGTTCTTTTAAAGACAATGTTCGCTCAACGTATTTGCTTAAGGTCAGTCTCCTTTTGTTTAAAGGAGGAGTAAGTGGGTCAATAAATAACTGCATGAACTCAGTGAAAACAATAAAAATATATTTACCTCTTGCCCAAGTTAAGATGTTGTGCTTTGCACTGAATCTGATGCCACCCACAGCATAGTTGTGACAGTCTGTGTCTCTCTCTGACTGTACATTTATTTCATTATATCATACTTTATAAGTTAGATACATATATTTGTCTTGAATTATGAGGGGGAAGGGTCAAATATTCTGATTAATGTCAGTAATTGTAGTAAATTCATTTTGTAACGTAGTATGTTTGCATGTTTTTGCAGGAGACCTACCTTATGAAGCACATGTCCAAACACACAGTGGTGGAGCACCTAGTGAGCCACCAGTCGCCCCAGAGGACCGAGTCCCCCAGCATCCCCATACGCATCTCCCTTATCTGAGCTCCTGGGGCGCTCAGCAGCAGGTCAGAGTCAGAGTCAGAGTCTGTGTTTGGCTGGAGCTAATGAGGCCCTGCACCCCCGGCCATCTACATAAGGCTTACATTAGCATTATGACAGCTGACATAAGCATTCAGTGCTAGATTCAGTAAACAGACTGCCCCCCCATTCGTCTCAACACAGGGTGTCTGTCAAAAAATGAGCACAGCGTTATTTTGTGAATGTAACAGTACAGCTAGATGTCGTCCGGAGGATCGTGCGGCAAAGAATGTCTTGCGTCAGATATAATAAGCACTTTCGTAAGCGTCATGTAAACTGCCGGATGCATTGGCCATTAGAAATGTTTTAGGTAGGTTGTTTTTTTCCTCTTCCATTAAATGGGTTTCCAAAATGTGCCAGATGATATTAGCCCTTATAAAAAAAAATTGAGAAAGTCAAAAAATGTTTACTGGGTGTATTCTGGAGACATCCAAAGATAATCTTAAAGCACTTTTAGGCCTTGTGGTTTGGGCTCAAATTGTTTCAATCTTGTTGGGTGGGAAATGCCAAAGGGCATTACTTGTGGCAGCTAAGAGTAAATAACAGTCTTTTTTTCTGTTCCTTTCTTTGTTTTACTCACATCTTTGTTCAAATAAACATTTACAGGGTCATCCGAATTTTAATAAGGCAATCGGTAGATGACATTCAAACATGCAACAGTTCAAACATTAAATGATTGTAAAAAGAAGTTGCATTGTACACTGGGGGAGGCAAAAAAATCAACACCATAGAAAGGAAGAGAGCTTAATGTTTGTTTTTAACCTTAATATGTTTCAGTCCATATTTAATATTCACCTTTGCAGCACCTTTATGGTTCTAAACACATTAACACTGCATTTTTTGTGAGAACATTAAGTTTTCCCCACATCCCATTAACTAGTGCCATATATATTAACCTTGTTGAGGTTTTAAGAGAAAGCAATTTTGTAATAGTGCGTGTCTGCTTTCTCTTTTCAGTTAAGCTTTTATTTTAATTTTTTTTTGTAGTAGAATTATATGTTGCAGAGATTAAATACGTTGCACATGTATCAGTGCTAGCTATACTCCACTCAGCCTGCTTTAAAATACACTTCAGCTGAAATGAAATTTTACTCGAGTGGTAAATCATAAAACTAATCATTGGACCAAAATGTGAATTCATGTACAGCTACTCTGACCCAGTTAAGATTTTATCTTTAATAAGCTTTACCCATTTGGAATAAACTGCAGTATAAGTCATATTCCATAGACCTGTATGTTACGTTTATGTGAAGGTGATGCTTCTTTACTTCATTTGTTTCTCTGTAGTATTCTTTTTATTGTACACAGTATTGTTTCTCCTTTTTTTCTTTCTTTGAACTGTAACTTTAACCTCTGGATGGTACTAATAGGGTACCCTGTATTCTTCAGGGCACTTCAGAAGTGGTGCTATGGCTAGACGTTACATTTGAGATGGAACTGAGAAAAATGTAAAATAGCTATACAGTATATAGTACATTTTCAAAATAATAAAAACTTATTATTCAAGCCGCTGGCCTGAAAACAGACATTTACGCCAACAACAGACCCTGCCTCTTCAACTTACTCTTTTTCGAGATAATGGGAAAATGTACATGTTGCTGTACTGTAAAACATGTTAATCATTTGTAGTACCTATTTTTAAGTTTTCATACACATGTTCTGTTTGGGTTTTGTAAAAGTTTATGTATGAACGTACCGTAATTATTTTAGTCTATCCATATTAATTCATGTTTTATATCAGTTATTTACATGTAAGCCTTAACTGTTTTATCATCCCATTTCCATTACTCTGTATTGTGTTCTACAGTATTCAAATGTGTAAACATTTTATTTTTTCCTTCCGCATGGAGTTCCTGAGCTGTAATCTGTATGATAACTGTTTAACCCATGTTCTCTATGAAAAGATATTGTGTAGATTTATTACACTTTTTCCTGTCTTGCATTGTGGTTTCATATACAGTTTCTAGATGACTACATATGCACAGCCAAGACTGAGAAGTTAAACTAAGGTTATCAATGTTTAAAAAAGGAAAAAAAAGCTTTGTATCTTTACCTTGTTTAATAAACAGACTGTTATAAATTCAGCACTGATCGCTAGTTTATTTAAAAAGATTTTAGAGAACAAGATGGAGGAGGGGGGAAAAAAAAACACATTCTGTAGATCATATTCATTTTTATTTATGAAAATAGTTTTAGGTTTAAAAATGTACTTACACATAGATACAACATAGGTCAAAGATTCTTGTTGATTACACGTCTGTTTTGCTATTGGACATTTACTGCAGCAAGAGAAAGTTTAACACTTTGTCATTTCAGGCACATTAAAGACAAAACAGACTATGCATCCACAGTGTGTAACTATTGCTGACACAAAGTGAAAAATAGTGGTTAAAGAATGAAGAAATGTAATGGTATGTATAAACACACATCTTTCAGCTTACAGTTTTTATGGCTGGAGTTATTTCAGAATTGTTTAAAAATTTGGAGGAAGCTTAAAAAAAAAAAAAGACAAAAATACTTCTGGAATTCTGTGGCTTTTTCGGTTATTTTTAAATTACAAGCAAAGCTGCTCATTGGTAATACTAGAGTTGCTACAGCTGACGAGCAATCTCAGAAAGGAGTCGGACGATAACATTTTGTTCAAAGAAGAACTTTTTGAAGCTATAAATAAAACTTAACTTAAAAACATCACCAGGGCGTGAAATTCATTTTTCCCCAAATGTGGGGAAATTCCACACTTAAAGGCTTCACGTGGTGGGAATAACTACTTGTGAGTTTAACTGGGCCTATTTATAGCTGAAGATTGCATGTTGACATTCTCTTCTAACTGAAAGAATTCTGTGAAACGCTGCTGTAATTAGTTGTCTCCTTCTCCTTATCTATCTCTGCATTTGTTGTCATCATCGTACCTTACGTATGTGCTGAGTCGCTTCCTGTCACTTATCTGCGGACTCATCTAGCACAAAAGAAAACCGTCTATACCGCAGACTGCTTCCATTCTGATGCACACCTCAGTACAGTAGCTGCACATACGTGCTGTCTCCCTTTCTAAATTGACGTTCTACAGTTATTTAAATGTGTTGAGCTTTTTCCTGATAGTTGACTGGAGTTTTCAGTCACAACTGATATTCATCACACATTTTTAGACTCAACTTAATTTATCCTCAAAAACATGTTTGGGCCAAAGAGGCTTAGTGTTAGTTGAAGACATAAGTCATTCCTTCCAGAATTTCATGTTTCTTTTTGTGATTGTTGCCAGCTAAAATGCCTGATTTCATGACAGCTTTTCTAAAACTGTTTTGATGCAGCTTTCTGATGTTTTCAATTGCAAGGTCATACAGATTTTACAGGGGATTGTTGAATTTATTGTTGCAATCAAAACATCAAGGATTCCTGGAGGGACTGATGCATTGTATTTTAGATGTTGTTTAAACGTGTTTTCACAATAACAGCCTACAGATATTGCCACTCTCGATTTATTTGAACATTTTTTGATTTTAGACTGAATCAATACCAAGACTTCTAAGAATCTGACGGATTCATTAAAATGATACAAATAAAACAGATGATGTCTCGCATGGGTTGTGACTATAGACTCAGTCCTCGCTGAAAGTAATGCTTCTTTACTAATGTATAGTCTTTGTCTGATTTGTTTGTAATTTTTACTGGCAACAGTGACAATCAGTGCAGCTGAAAAAAACTGACAGACCACAGACTGTGCAGCAGCGAAGCTGCAATAAGATCCACAATGTTGCACATTCACTAATATATCTAATCTGCTAACAGAGGTGCAGCTGATGCCGCTTGTCCTCTCCCCTTTGGGTGGGGAAGTAGACACGTTAAGAGGAACTACTTTTTCTAGAGAAATTCATTCCTGCCCTGTTTGGGGATCCTTAGATGAAACAATAATGTTGCATTTGCGCAACACTGAAACCTTTCTGTCTTTGATAGTGAGAGAAACAGCAAAAGGGGTGAGCAGCCTTGTAAAGAGGAAGAGAATGTGTGTCAAGTTTGTTCTCATCATTTTACATCAGTGTATGCATGAAATTCGCACACTATGATTTGGGGAAGTCACTGCAATTTTGCACCATTCCTGCAAAAGCACAGTGAAATTCAGGCCTTGATCACATCCTTTTTCTTTAGAAAACACTGGCAAAATTGAATTTACCTGGAGAAATGTCTGTACCGTTGACTTTGTATTCTACTGCTACATTTCGCAACACAACTAAAGTTTCTTATAAAGTGCTCAGTTTAACCTATTCTTATTCAAATCTCCCTCCCTCAGTTAATGTTTTTGACGTTCATCACACTTTTGTAAATTACACTGACATATCTTGTACATTGACATAAAAAAAGAGAAATATTCTAGTAAGCCAGCATGAGGCATTCATGCATTCTGATTTGCTTTGGCGTACAAACTTACCGGGCATGTGCACACATAGGCGCATATAAATCTTTCATTACATCCTGTTTTCTTAAAACTATGTCATAAAACATGTGGTTAACATTCGTACAAGAGTTTATAAAAATTCGCCAAATTTTTAATTTCAGTTTCAAACCTGGATCAAAATGCAGCACTTGCAGGCTAAACAAGACTCTGCCTTGCTTCTTACACACCCTGAGCAGAACTGCAATGGAAGCCCCATTTCATTATTACTGTCTTCAACAAGGTGTTTTCCTTTTTCATTTTTTTTGCATTTTACAATTTTTTAACACCTGTTTTCTGATTTTTATCTCCAGTCGACTTGGCAAACGCTTTAGTGCTACAATAGGTTGTAATTACTGTAGGAGGATTTACACCGGTAATCCAAGACTGTAGCTTCCTGTTGCACACAAAGGCAACATGCACTTCGAATCCTACCCCCTATAGTACCTGGTCACTTTTACAAGAGCTCTCCTCTGTGCTTTTGGTATTTAGAGGGACCAGTGGGGAGGTGAGATTCAAGTAGCCCTGCTCTGGTGGCTGGTGTGTGGATAAAGACGCTTGGTTGCCATCCACCACCACACGCTCGCCCAACTTTACACGGCAGATTTTGTCCAGGATGTCCAATGGGTCACAGGAACCTGATGTCAGACTAATCACACAAATGTGAGAAATGGCAGAAAATGGGAGCGTAAGCGTTCATGTTTCTATAATGATATTATTATTATTATTATTATTATTATTACGATAATGTGTAATACACCCCTTTGGATTTCTTTGAAGACTTTAATAAACTGAACTTTACATTTTACAGCAACAGAAACTTAACCACAATTACTTTTATCAGTTATTAATCATTGGAATGCAGTGATTGAAACATTGATATCTCTCTACACTCCATGGAAATGATGATACTGTCTTCTTTTACAGAGGCACACGGCTGAAAAATACTGGATTAAATGGGATTGTTACTCATAGGAAACAGAGACCAATGTTATTTTCTTAAACACCTGGTAATAGTTGCTGGCCTCACTCAGGCCCTCATGCATTAATCTATACATATATGTTTTTTAAAACAGCCTTACCTTACTGTAGATGTATGCAGGATGTTGTCACAGAGATTTTCGGAGGGCAGCACTTTCTTGGCATTCTGTTGAGTAGTTGGACCATTTATGACCAAAACCCGTGAAGGGATTTATTAAAGTATAAGTATAAGAGACATGTCACCCATTTTACATTTGGTTAAGCAGCTTCTCTCAACTTGAAAATATCTGGCACCATTGTCATCATCAGCAAAACTTAAATTTCAAGTTCTTCATCACACATCAGTAATGGTGATAAAACAATATAAAACAAGAGCATGGATTTATGGGTGTCATCCCCCATTAAGCCATAACGATCTGCACGGCGTTACCTCCACACTGTAGAATGACTGGACACTCCTCAGGGCACGCTCTAAGGAGCTAACTTGATTGGAGAGCTTGAGGGTTCGATCCTGCAGTTGTCTGTTTTCCACTTCTAAGACATTGACCCTTAAACAGATTAATGTTCAAACTCATAAAAACGATTTACTCAGTGTGTCTTTTATGTCCATTTCTCTCTTATTCCGTAGTTAATTTAAATAAATAGTTGTAAAGACAAACGTAGATCAAATAACTTAGATTACTGACTTTTTGCTTTTTGTAGCATTTCTTCAGAATATAAACTTCTGAATGGACTTTCATTTACTGTTTTCCTTTATAATATTTCAACTCTTTGTTATTAGAGGATTTCTCAATAAAGAGTCTTATTACGCTACCTGTGCTGGACAGTTGAGGCAGTCCTCATGCCTTTGCTGCCCATTTCCTCTGCCTCGCTCATCTTCCGCAACAGTTCCCTCTTCTCCTCCAAAAGCTTCTCATTTTCCTGCATCACTGTTTGGATCCTGGCTTTTTCCTAAAAGCCCCCCAGGAGAATACAAATAGAAAAAAGTGATAGGAATAGAGACACATTAAAAACTCTCCGTTAACCCATTATTTCTCATTCAGAGGTTAATTCAGACAGAGGACCGAGATAGCATCGTGCATCATGTATGTGACCTTATGTGAGAGGCTCGCAGCCAGCACTAGGTCATTTTCCAGTTTCTGGATGGCGTAGTCTCGTTGTGCAGTTGCCTTGAGAAACACTTGCTTGGCCTGCCGCAGTTTGGTCTTGTGCTGACTCTGCTTCTCATTGTACTTCCTGGATAGTCATAAAACACATGGTGCCTTTATAGCCAGAGTACATTTTATGGTAAATATTATAAATATACAATAAATATTATTGTTGTGTGTTTCACCTGATGTGTGTGTCAAGTTGGAGGAGAAGCTGCTGCAGCTCCACCTGTAGTCTTTCACACTCCTGCTGACTGGCCGCCAGTTCCTCCTGAAGTCTATGACTTGACTTCTGGCTGTTCTTTGCCTGGAAGACACACATATCTAGGGCTGAGTATTGTTATAAAACAGTAATACTGGTATCAATACCTTGACTATGAAACTGGTTAGTGAACTATTCTTTTTTTAAAAATCCATTTTAACATGAAGAAAATTACTTTGTGCTACAAATCTAGTTTCAATTTGTTTGCTCGATGACATTTTTCCCCACTGAAATCAGTTTTCATCTTCATGAAGGCGGCTTCACTGCTGACTCAGTAAAGTAATTCATATATTGTGAAAACTGAAATGTGAAATTAAAACGGGTCCTGACATTAATCAGTAAGTTGAGTTACAAAAGGATGAGGGATACAGTAATCAATCACTATCACTACTACTAGTGGGAGAGAGACAGAGTCCATCAGAACTTGCTCAGTTTTAGGACACCCTGTTGGCTTAACATTGCTGTACACAAAGCTATTTGCGAACAAACCTTTTATGTTAACATGGGAGGCTGTGGGCAAAGCTGAAATTATCAATTTGCTGCATGTTTGTTCTACTTTTATTGCTTCTTTTCCAGAGCTTCTATATATCAAGTAAAGAAGCTGAGTGTTTCACCTCAGCTGGGCTCCATCTCTCCCGCAGTTCCCCACTTGTGCCTGTGTGGAGCTCGGCTCCACCCTGAGCCATACAGTCACAGAGAGGACGGACTACATCATTAACACCAGAACTATATCCTAGGTATTTTTCGGTTTTTTTTTTTAATTAAAAAAACACTCTCTTTAATTTTCTGGCCCTGCTTAGGTACAAAAAGAACTTTAGTATTGAATGACAAGGCATTTTTCAATAAAAGACAAAAAATAAAATTGGATACCCAGCAATATTTTAAAATAAACATGAAATAAAAAAAATCACCTGCAGTTTAATGCTAAGAAAGATAAGAGCAAAATGTCCTGGCAGCAAAATATCAACAAAAAGAGATTCTATTACCCGGCTCTGGGAATTTACTTGGCAGCATCTACTGACTAAAGAAACTGTCAAGGTTAGAAACTTTTGGATGAGCTGTCAGAACAACACTTCTAAAAGACAAAGTAACAATATTTTAAAAACATGAAATAAAAAAAATCACCATAAAAGCTGACAATCCTGGCAGCAAAAATCACCTACGTTAAGCTCTTGTACTCTTGCAACTTACTGTCCCTGGTCTTGCTGCTCAGCTAAATAGTCTGCATTTGTGGCTAAGTTCTGCATTTGTCCTGGTCAAGGAGGCCTCCTTCAGCCTAAGGGAGCGCACCTGTTGCTGCAGCTCCTCCTCACGCTGCTCTAACAGCTTCCTGAGACAGGAGTACAAAAAAACATGAATAGAAGAAGGGTCAACAAAAAAAAGCATGCCCTAAAACTTGAAATGTTGGTAATATTACTATTACCGGGTTACTCAGTCAAACCAGACAGCATGACAGTTTGTATGACCTGGTGATGTGCTCCTCCTGCTGCTGGGCTCTCATGGCTGACAAGGTGTCAGACAGATCCCTGCTGTCCCTCTCGAGGCGGCCGCTCTCACTGGCCCGGCTTCCTCCACACGCAGCTGGTGCTGTGCACTTTTTAGCTGCTGCTGAAGCTCCAACACCTGCCATTACATCAAAGCGTCAGGCTTTTCTCAGTGAGATAAACAGATAAAATGAGCTATAACATCACACGTTATTTCCAGAGCATCCCAGGTTTAGACAAATAGTCTATAATAATATCTCTTAAGCAGCGTTCAAAGGCAACTGCTTCTTCTGCATGTTCAGTTAGGATTAAATTTATTAAACCTCAAGAGCAAATCAGGTAAAAGAAAATCTCACCAAATTAAAAAGTTTGTGTTGGTTTGTAATAGTATGTATGCAAACATTTGCTCAACCTTTTTAATCCTTTGCAATGTCACAACTGTTGCCTTGCATTTTTAAAACGCCAAAAATATTTCATTTCGAGCTCCAAATGCAGCTTACACTAAGTAAGGCCTAATGGTAAAACATTACCATTAAGCATTGAACTAGAATTCATAATTCCAAACCAATGACACGCAACATCAACAGAACATTCACATCAGATCAAAAACCCTCCAAAAAAGAAACGACTTCTAAGATTGGCCCAGGTACTGACCTTCCTGTCAGCTGCAATGAGACGCGCCCTCTCAGCCTGTAGGTCCTCCTGCAGACTGCTGGTGGTGTTATGGCTTGTTGAGTTGCGTGCCAGTTCTAGCTCTAGTTCCCTGATTCTCTGCTGCTGACGTTCACATTCATCCGTCTGAGTGTTGACATTTTGTTCCACCTGGATCAGTTTGGTTTGTACCTGCTTCAGCTCTGCACAAAGCTACAGGAAGCACAAAAATGCTTAATATATAGGTATTCTAACAATTACAGCTTTGCAGTTTTACATTTGCTTGTGGTGAGTCACTTGGTCACTTTGCAGAGTGATGTGATTAAGTCATAAATATCAGCCAAATTAGGAAATTCCACATGTGCTGTAATACCAACCTTGAGTTTTTCCTGTTCCAGTAGGGTGTTGTGTCTTTTTAGATCCATGTTCTTCTCTTTCTCATAGCGTAGCTCTCTCTCTGCAGACGTGAAACAGGCTCTGGATCCTTTGCAGGTCCTGCTTCATTTGTTTAGCCTCCTCGGCCTTCTGACTCAGAACTGAGTCCTGGGACTGAAAAGGAAAATTAGAGACAAGATAGATATGCTTATGCTAGAAGAGGAGTACAGATAATGTGCTGAGTACAGCCTGAGTTTTTTGTTTTAGCAGTTATCAATCTTTATGTCATACACAATGTTAGTCAAATACTGTGCAAAGCAAAGGACCTTTGTGAGAATCATCAGAAATAATTAATATAAAAAATTGAAACACTGACCAAAAAGTAATTCAAAGCTTAACTTTTATATAACTTCCCTTTTATACTGATCAGTATAAAGAATGAAACTGCTATAGTGTGGAAATTATAGTAATGAAAGGTGTTTGATACTCAAAACTACTGAATACAATAGTCAACTCTGATTTGCTATAATATGTTTCAAACTCAAAAGTGTAGAAAAAGCATGGCTGTTTGGAAATGTATAATAATCATATGTACCTTGATGTGTGCCTGGGCTTCGTTAACCTGAGCTTGTAGGGCCAGTTGATGTTGAGAGGCCAGCTGACGTTCCTCTGCCAGCTTGGCCTCTAGATGATTTAGTTCCTGCTTCAGACATGAAATCTATAAATACAACACACACATACAGAATATGAATCATATGATGCAGATAGATTACTCTGTACCTACTTGCATTCCTCTAAAAGCTTAAAAAAACAGGGTCTTCAAGCTGGTATGTATCTAGTTCCTCAGTCATAGACACCGAAGCTGCATTGTGAGCCTTTGCTGTAATTTTGCAGGATAGTCTTTCTACTCTGGACTTTTTCCATAATTTTTTGAACATCTAACAACTCAATAGTCAGTCATGACAATTTCACGTGAGCCTTTTTGCAAATCAACCCACTTCAACGAGTTACCTGATCCAAATTTTCATCCTTAGTCCTCTCCACAGGACTAAGCCTAGATTCTCTATGAGCTGTTTGCAGTTGAGGCTTCTGGCTGTTACTAAGTGCTTCCTTTGTAGAGGAGAGCTGCTCTTGATACCACTTGAGCTGCTCATTGAGTCGCTGTATCTCAAGCTCCAGTCTCTCTCTTTCTCCCTCCACTGTCAGCTTGTCCTGGACACAGACACTCAGCTTGGCCTGTAGCTCAGCAGCCTGCAGCCGCTCAGAAACCATTTCATCCCTGAAAAATATGCGCATCATGCAAAACATGTAATCGTCAGTGCTCACATCCTGTCTTGAGACAGATGAACAGATAACAATTGACATTTAAAGCAGCGCTATCATTTATCGCCTACATTTGAGCAAATAAAACAACCTTAGTGTGTTGTGAGCCGTCTGGAGGCTAGTGAGTTCAACAGTCAGCTGGTCAGCCTGCTCCTGCAGCTGGTCAACCTGAAGTTTGTTTTCCCTCAGGTCCTCCTGGGTCCGATTACTGTCCTTGTAGCGTTCTAGTTCATTCTCAAGTCTGCTGTGGGCACGCTCCATCTGGGCAACCTGAAAAGCAGTACGTCAAAAACAGAATTATAGACAGAACCATTCTATGTTCATTATTTTGTTTATGTGCTTTTACATTTTTGTTTTTACATTCTGCAGTTAAGCAATAATGTACACAGCATAATAGAATTTTTAATATATTTGTATTTCTATTAAAACATTTCTTTACTACTGTTGACTTATATTGCAATAATGTTTTCTTCAGCGCACATGTAAAACTAACAGACCTTTTCCTCCAGAATAGCTTTTTCCCCTTTGACTTGGGTAAGGCTCTTGATAAGCGTTTTCCCCTGCTGGCATTCTGTCTGAAGACTGCTGACCTCAAGTCTCAGCTTCTTGAGCTCTCGCTCACCTATCTGCAGAGCCTTTGGTGCAGAAAATGAAGGAATTATATACTGTTACTCTATAAATTGGAATTTTTGTATGTAATATGAAAATAAACAATTACTTTTTGCATCAGGACATATCACAACGGTAAAATGTATTTTACAGATATGTGTGGGATACAACTGTGGGGTTGTTTTATTGCATGACAAACAATGTATTGCATAGGTGTGCTTGTTACCTCTTTGTCTTTTTTGAGGGCAGCCTGTGCAGCACTGAGGTCCACCTCCAGCTGTTTCCTCCAGTCCTTCTCCTCAGTCAGACGAGCTTCTAACAGAGCCAGTCTCTCCTGGCTGTTGTCCCTTAAGTGCTTAATACGTAGTAAAAGAGGAGCCCAAAACATTTACAGGTTGCACTGGGTCATTTACACTTATACAGGTTTATGTAATCAAGTCTTGAACTGTAGTGTTTTTACTGTGTTGACAAGTTCCTTTGAAATAACCATAAGAATACGTGATATTGATGAGTAAGTGATATCTTACCAACTGCAAATATGACTCAGTAGTCTTGATGTCCCCTCCATTCTTCAACATTTTTTCATGGGTGTCCTGCTTCTTCAGCTCTGCCTCCAGGCTTTTGATCTGCATAACCAGTTCAGATTATTACCCAGCCATTAGAGAGATGGTTCTAATCCTTAGCTTTCAAAATGTCAATAGGAATTTGTCAGAAAGGTCAAACTTTTATTAAATTAGGAAATGTAATCAAATATTTTATGCTGTTCATTACCCTCCTGTGCAATCCCTCCAGTTCTCCCTCATGGCGATGCCTGTCCTCCTTGCTGGCATTCTGGGCCTCCCCGAGCAGAGCCTCCAGCTCCTCGTTCCTCTCCTCCAGCTCTTCCTGTTCCTTGCGAATTCTCTGAAGTTGGCGCTGCAGCTCCCTCACTTGCACAAGCCCATCCTCCATTGCCTCATGACAGCTAACAAGAATAATGTTTTAGGTCAGAAAGAACAGGTGGGATTCTCTTTAAATCAGGATGAATGTAACTGGTAATGTTGCTAAGATTACCGTTTGTGAATGTGATCCTTTTCTTGAGCTGATGACACATCGTTTTGTGCTTCGCTTTTAGTGCTCTTGTGCTTTTGATCTCCTTCAGTCAAGACAGCTTGGTCTGCACTATTATTTATGGACAACTGAACAAATACAAACACAAACAATACTAAGTAGAACAACTTTTGTGAATTATTTCCATTCCTATTTGAATTAACAAGGTCAGGACATACAAACCTTAACCAGGAGAGTTTTCTTCTCTGACTCTAAAGCATGCACTCTCTCCCTCAGAGCTCGGTTCTCAGCGTCCAGTCTGTCATTTAGCTCTTTAGATTGGTGTAGCTTCAGCATATCTGTGGGGACAACATATATCTTTTATTATTTCGCCTTTATAAACCATAAAGTGTTACATTAACCGATAAACTGTGCAATTTAATCCAACGTAGTACAGTGGCTCGGCCATGAATTCTACTTTTACAAGGTTATAATTTCTGCGTTTTTAGACGGAAACTGTCAGAAAGGTGATAATCTGACTATGAGGAGGTAGTTCTAATGCTTTGACCACATCATTGATTTTAAATCGGGTAGCCAACACTTTAGAA
Source organism: Channa striata (assembly GCA_033026295.1). Lineage (NCBI taxonomy): Eukaryota > Metazoa > Chordata > Actinopteri > Anabantiformes > Channidae > Channa > Channa striata. The sequence continues at coordinate 10,613,192 of CM065172.1, read as the reverse complement.
CCATCTCTGTATTGGATTGCATTAAATTGCACGCATGGCGCATATTATGCCTGATGGTGCATATAATTGCATTATATCGGATATAATATTTAAAGATAACATCTAAAGTGTATTGTGGCTTTTGGGACAGGTGGTGAACTTGTCTAGAAAGCTGGATTTGCTAGGGGAAAAAAAGCCAGGAAGAGAACCACCGACCCTACAATTGTATAACCAGCACTACCAATTGAACCATTTCCACAGCGCTGCCTGTTAAATTTACAAACGTGTGGTATGTCACATATTTTGTGTTTAGCAGTTAAATGTATTGCCAAATCATAAACGTTTGTGGCAGGTGCCTTAAGGTCTGTAGCATTAAATTATTTAACGCCCAGGTCTGCCTCACCGCAGCCTTTCAGTTTGTCCACTTCCTTCCTGAGGCCCTCTACTTCTTGGACCATTTCCTGTAGCTCAGATCCTGAGATTATAAGCACATTTTAATTCTATGAATCAAGAAATGTGTTGACTAATACCAAAAATATCTTTTTTTGTAATGCTGTTAAGTATTACTTGCAGTTGACTATAATGTAACTTTAGCTCAAGTAACTACGCTGAGAAACATAATGATTGTGAAATTCCTATATTAACCAAACATACTGTCCAACAACATCATGTGTACAAATCAAGACTTTAAAAGGTTGGAGGCAAAATAGCCGTATAGACGAGGGTCTGGGCTGCCTGTGTTAAACCGGAGCATTCACTTACAATTCTTACAATTGTTACAGTCATTGTAACATACCACTTGGGTCCAGGCTACTGTGTTTTGCAGCATCCAGCTCATTGGTAAGTCTGCGGATGTCCTGATGAGCCATTGTCAGCCTCCTGGAAGCCTCTTCCAGGTCTCGCTCAAGCCGCTGCCGCTCACTTCGTTCCTGGGAAATCTCCTCACTGCGGGCCTGATGTAAGTGAAGAAAGTTTAAATGGTCAGAATAGAACAAGTAAAGCCAAAGCAAAAATCAGCATTAATACTGAAGATGCAAGGTTCTCAACATGCTGTTGTAAGAGACATGCATTATTGAGTTTGAGATTTAGTATCACTGCAGGCCTGGAAAGCAGATCAGAGTTCCAGTATAATCGATATATATCTCCCCATTCACCCGCACAGTGAGACAGAAAGGACATGCTATTACCTGTGACATGCCACTACTACCCATTTATCATTTTCGAGCGCGCATCAGTTGATAAATTACATTTACAGATACACGGCTCCACAAAACAACAAGCCAAGCTGTCTCCAATATAGTGGTCAAAGTAATACCATCACTCTGAAACAAGCCATAGACATACTTGTTTAACAAAACCTCCGTGTTAGTTATTTTATTAGTTTACGCCATAAGAAGGGGACCTACAGGGGTAATATTATGTTTGCTCTGGCCAGACCTGCGGAGCCCAAACAGCTTCTTCCATGGACTTTGGGATGAACACTGCTGAGAGGAAAGACCAGTGTGTGCAGGGTCACAGCTGAAACTAAATAACTATAAACCTTTATTTCTGTATTTTAAATGGAAAAGTTAAGTTTTTCTTTTCTTTGTAACAATCTGTAACTCTGCGAGTGCATGATGACCTCACCTTTGTCATGTTATCTATGCTTTTCTGCATCGCCTCCTTCTCCTGCCTTAGCTCAGCCCCAATCATGTGGTGAATGTGCTCCTGTCAAAGTGTCACAGAGAGACAAAGACTGACTTAACCACATTTACTCTACATAACATCTACACTTACCTTGCCATTAGATTCAACTACAAAGCCTTTAGACTGGGTAACGTAACAATATAATGTGACTAAAGTTGTGCGTATTGTTCAACATCGTACTTTGCCTCATATTCAGAGTTTATTAAAGTTTATGCATACTGTTAGTTTTTGAAACTGTCAAATGTTTGGCTCCTTTCCCGTTAAGAAAAAAAATCTAAAGAAATGAAACCCTTCTTTGTAGTAGGTCAATCTTTTACCTTTTGGTGAACATCTCTTAAACTGCTAGTGAGGCTCTGACTTTCCAGTCTTCTCTCAGCAGCCTCCAGCCTTTCCAGCAGCGTGGCCCTCTCCACCAGTAAGTAAGCCACCTGCTCACTGGGGCTGGTCAAGCCCATCTCACCGAGGTCTTCCTGAGCCAACATCTCTGCCAATTCCTTACTCTGATTATCTGGAAAAAAGAAGCAGCTGGTCAGCAGCTAGCATTAGAGAACGGTGAAATAAAATTAAAATAACATTAAAAGCAACTAAATGGTACAAAGCCAGAGCTGTACTGCAGACGTTTAAACAAAAAAAGTAAAAAAAAAAAAAAAAAAAGATATATATATGGACCATAATATACATTTGATCTATCAAGACGAATAATAGCACATTCATGGCAAATTAAAAAGGATTTTGCACAGGAATAAATACTAAAGTTAAGTGTAGTTGCATTAAGGTCACCTTGTTGTTGTCTGATCTGGTGAAGCTCATGTCGCAAGAGTTCATTGTCTCTCTCATAGTCTGCAGTCAGACACTCACGCTCTTCCAGCAGCCCACGAATATGCGCAACATAACTCTCCACCTGACAGACAAAAATAATTCAGCTATAATTTGCAAATCATTTTTAGAAATGGATGTTGTTCTGTACACAATTTCAGTAAGTGGAATATATTGATTTGCTACAGCACTTTTTATTACAAAGAATAAAAGCATCACCCTCAGTTATAATGCTGTTGAGGGAAATTATACTAAATCCATAATGTCTTAGACACTGTTGCAATGGATGCTGGTGTCTTACCTCCTTCATCTCGTTGGCCTGTTGGGTACGTAAGGTCAGCAACTCTTGGGTGACTGACTGAAGCTTTGCCTCGCTTTCCAGCAGCTGCTGCCACAGGTGGCATTGCCGATCCTCGGCAGTGGCCACTGGAGGCACGCCATCCTGCTGCAGTCTCATAGAAATCTGGTCTAGTTCCGTCCGAACCTGAAGACCCATAGAAAAGGCTTATTGTAGCGTTATCAGACGCCATAGTTATTTTTAAATTGCGGACTGAAGACCTCTCAGTGTTATGGTAAAAAAAAAAAGAACAATCCAACAATTAGGGCTATCTAAGAAATGCTTTTGGTGAATTGCTTGTCATTATAAAACTGCACTTATTACTACATACTCTATATTATCAGTTAGCTAAAATTTACAGAGTTCCAAAACAAGACATGACATCAAAGTTCGTAGCCTTGCTGAAAACTGATCCATTTAGATTATGCACGACAGCCATGTGGCGTACCAGTGTTAAACACCTGTTGCTGAATTCAGTATTGTGTTTAGTAGGGTTTGTAACCTAATCAGGCCCCCCACGCAGCAGCCTTTATACCACTCTAATGGCGGTCACTACTTCAGCAACGTGCAACAACGTATTGTCACACTCTAGGTATCAGATCTCATGTGCTGTGTTGTACTTAGAAATCAAACCAAATGGTCTACACTTTTGCCAGTGAAAGATCAGACATCAACTAGAACCGTTCTAAAACAGATGTTGATGTATTCAGTACAACAGACACTTTTCTGCATAAAAGAAAGAAAATGCAGTAATTGTTACAATGTTAGAAATTGTGTAGACTGAAAGAGTTTTCACAAGTTACACAAAATATGCCTGGTGTTGTACAGTGTAACTAAGTACCACATCAGTGACTGGTTCTTTGTTATCTCTAAGCAAATTAAAGACTATGTTACCTCTGCATGATCCATGGTCCATTAAGTTTGATGATGCTGCATCTGTGAGTGACAAGCCTTTTCCTCAGTGGTGAACATAATAATCCTTACACTGCTGAGTCTATGCAATGTTGCATAGAATCCACCTCAGCTTGGAGAAATCATCAGATGCTCTCAAATTGTTGTGGTTGTTAATCCATGACAACGTCATCTTTCAGTTCCCCTGTAAAGCCAGACACTTTAGAACAATGGTGAAAAGTCATGTTGAGACTTGCAGTAACAAGCATAGCAATTATATTATCTACCTCATCTTTGGATGCAAATTCCAGTCGAGCCACAAAGCATCGCCTGAGACTATGCAAAGCTTCAAGCTGATAAACTCTGGTGTGCTGCTAACACAGTATGGTGAAGAACTTATCACGGACCATTAACTGTATGAGCCTAATCTTCTGGCCGAACACTCTCCTGTCGCTGCACTGAAGAACAAAATCCACACTGATCCCTTGCACAGCATCGCTACCTGTCTCCCCAATAAATCTGCTCACATGTTTTACTTTTGGTGAGAGTCAAAGTCTTTATTTAGCAGCAAACCGTTTCCCAAAATGTCTGACGAGGAGGAGCAAACGAGGGGTTTTGTGGGACATCAACAAGTTAACTTTCGGGGACCACGCAAGCTCCGTAGTAGGAAAATAGCGCCAGCCTACTAACAATGATACTCTTCTTTATGAATCTGTGTTAATGATCTAGTGCATAACTGTCAGAAACCTGCTGGTTCGCGAACATAACGTAGTTCCAAAGTTGCAGTAAACGTCACTAAGTGCACGTCCAGCGATCGCTAGCTTGCAGCGCGTAGCTAGCTTTCTCTCCCAGTGACGGGCTAGCCGCCGACCGGTGAACGCCGGGATTCTTTTAGAAGTGGGACTCCTGCTTAAGCTCTAACTTCTGTGAGGGGGTGAAGTGGAAAATGCAGAGTGCAGTTCAACTTGGCTTACCTTCAAATGGCGTTAGCAGCGACAAGAAAAGCCGAGTGCTGAGTACAGGCGTGGCGGGATGAACTGGCTTCCACGGGAACCTAGGCAACGGAGCGTACCACTCCACAGATGCGTGGGAGGAGCGGATTATTGAAATTGGTTTCATCTATAGCGTAAACACTTGTGACACAGATGATGTAGAACAAAAATGATCCTTTGTATGTAACATATAAAAAGTCTTACATATATAAAAATGTCTGCGTTTGTATTTATCAAAGACATGGTGAAGTCTTCATTGTGACATGAACGTGTCCATGTAAAATACCAGGGGGCAAAACTTTCTCCCCAAAATTTATGAAATGTCAGATTTTTTTTTTTTTTTGTCGTGACATTAGCAATTACTCAGTCTATGTTTATTTTAAATTATAATACGAAAGGTTAGGTTATAAAAAAAAAACTAAAAATCAACGTTGCAATACAGGCTCACATTTAACCTTTACTAAATATTAATCACTGTTTTATTAACATATGATGAAGTAATTGCTATTTTTAAGCCTATTCATTTGTTTGTTGTTTGTTGTTGTTACCTCCACTGACCTTACCACATTAGCTAAGGCATGTTTGCCTGGTCCCAGCCAAATATTTTCTGTGTGACTTGTGGACTCTGAAAACTCATTATATTCTGGTGTAGAGATGTGTGTGTGTTTGTCATATCCACCCTAACAGGACAGGGATCATGCATGGAATGAAGTGTGCTGGAGGTGTCATTATGACAGTTAGGAGGTCTTTTCATGTGGTTATACGTTCCTCCACTGCCCATGGGTGGATCTCTTTTGGGTCTTTTTTTGGGGGGGTGATGTTGTATTTGAGGACTACGAGGCAGAGCAAAAGGGAGCTCTGTTCTGCGAGGAGGAAATGGGCGTTCTTCTTGGAAATTTTGGAAGGATTGCTTGAAAAAATACTGGGGGGTGTGGCAGACATAGAAAGGAGAGGACCATCAAGAGGGGCTCACTGTTGTAGAGCAAAGAAACTGCTCTTGAGATCTGATCCAGAGGAACAGACGTTAACTTCGGTAAGAAATTATGTTTTCTTTACTTTTAATGAAATTTTAATAAATATGAATTGCTAAGGAATTCATTGTTCTTGCATCCCATCTGTTAAAAACACAAAGTTCTTCGAAAAAAAATCTTGCAACAGACAGCAATAATGTTTGCTGACATGTATGTTTTGTTTATGTATATTTGTTTAAGTATACTATAAATTGTTTCTCATATCAAAATGATTTTTCATGGAACCATTTGCTTTTACCTTTTAATCACTCATTTGTGATGATGGAAATTCAGTGTAATGAAATAATTTGTTAGTTACCATGCCTCCACCACCCACCCAAATGGACAGCTCCAGCTGGTCAAGATCTTCACAATTTCTCTGTTTCCTATTTCCCTCTGTCCTTCTTGTCTCTGCATTTCTTCATATATTTTTTTTTAAGATTACAGTAACTACTGCTACAAAACTAAAGTATTTATGGTGCCAGTACAATCACAGGCTTTACCTTTGACTATAATTTTCTCAGTGTTTACAGTAGAGCTGCTTTGATTAAATCTAAATGTATTTTGAATTACAAACTCTTTATGGATTTAAAATACAGAAAACATTGACCACACTAAAGGGTGGCACATATATTGAGTAAATATTGTGGCAGGTTCGTCTGACATTTCATGGATGATGGCAACAAACAGGCGAGTCATTAGAAATTACTTCTTGCTCTAGGTTTTAGAGCATGGTCTTACACAACACAGAGTATACTCTGTTCACCTACTCAGATGTTCCACTCAAGGCAAAGTATGAAAGGTCCCAATAAGTGATTTTTATTGTGGAATAAATAACCATGTTAAACACTGCTTCCTTTCTAACTGCACTGGTCAATGCTGTTTTAGAAAACATAAATGTATGAAGTTTGTTTTTGGCAGGAACGTAAAAATGGTGTACCTGCTTCTGTTTGTGACCCTGCTGCATCTCATCACACTGGCCATGCTGTTCATTGCAACCATGGAGAAGGTAATACTCATCTTTAGCAAGTTTGTTTGATTTTACTGTATTAATAAAATGCAACATATCCAGCTAACGTATGTTGTGTCAAATCTCTCTTTTAAGTCCTGGTGGGTGTGGGATGGGCTGCAGAACTCCGACCTTTGGTACAACTGTAGGTTTGACAACTTCACGGGAACCTGGTTGTGTGCATCCTCGAAAGAAACTGGTGAGGAGCCTTTTCATTTTGTAGACCTCCGTATCTTTTTCCCAGGAATTATCTGACAGCAACAAAAGTTCTTTACCTATGAAAATGCTTTTGCAGATTGGCTGCAGGCGGTACAAGTTCTGATGGTTCTCTCTGTGGTGTTCTCCTCTGTCTCCTTCTTGGTGTTCTTGGGTCAACTGTTCACCATGTCTAAGGGTGGAATCTTCTATTTCACAGGGCTGTGTCAAGTTTTTGCAGGTAACAGTGGAGTGTGAAACAATGTGTCACCAACATGTCACTGTATGACGAGACATTCAGAAAAGGTGTCGCCCACTTTGTCAAAATGAGACAGGAAGAATTCTAAATCTAAAAGACTAAATCTTTTAAAACATGGCCCTTTATGTGCAGCAGAACTAAAAAATTTGTACAAAACATTTGTTGGTGGGGAAGAATTGGAAAAATATCTCTCTATATAAATTTCCTTAGTATATTTATAAATTTGCACATTTATAAAGCACATAAAACACACCTTCAGATAACGATAATCACTGAGTTCAGTGACTTTACCTTAAGTCAATAATGTACCAACTGTGTCTGTTGAAACCAATCTGTATTTTTAAAGGGTCATACTTATATTTTTTGAATATATTGAATGAGTAACCCAAACACTACCACAGTTTGCGGGTATTTAGCCTCAACAAAACACTATTAAATAGTTTCCATTCCTGTAGGTCTTCCTACATTCCGTATGAAATTAAGCAGCTTACAAACATTGCAGACTTTTCTACATATCAAACTGCTTAAACAGACATCTTATTTGTCCTCTCTTAGGCCTGATGGCCTTTTCGGCAGCTCTCATCTACACGTTACACATTAAGGAAATCCTTCAGGACTCCAGAGAATTAACTGCAGGACACTTTGGCTACTGCTTCATTCTGGCCTGGGTTTGTGTTCCAATATTGGTGTGTAGCGGTGTCATTTACATTCACCTACGCAAGAAAGAGTGACCACAGAAAGGAAAACAACCTACAACAGTATTGGACCAAAGAATGATACGGATTTGACCTTTGTGTTAATCAGAAGTGTTAATTTTGCAGAAGTTACAGGGTGATGAACGCCCTTATTATGTTTTCCTGTTTTTGAATTGTATATTTGGATAATTGACAGGAAACAATTGGCTATGTCTAAGTCACAATCAATCCAATGTAAAGGTCTAACGCTCACCTTCTGCTGTCAGACATATACTGCAAGTAATTTTAGCTGAAGAGCAGCCTTATGTATTTATTCAGCATTCTAAAAGCGCCTGCCAAATGACTAAATGTAAATGTAAATGTAAGACTTATAATGCACTTAAATGACTTTGTGCTTGAGCAAACTTAATGTATTTTATGTGTTTTTTACTAATAGTGATATTTTGAACATATTTTTTAGTTACGCTTAAAAAAACATACATAATGTGAGCAAGTCCTTACATGTAGGCCAGCCTATGTATTGTAGCCTACACCCTCATTTTTTATATTATTTGATACAAAATAAATACAAAATAAATCTGTAAACGGCCTCTGAGCTACATTTATTATTAATGTAATTATTATTGGAACCTGTCTTGTTACAGTATAAAGCAGTGTTTGTTGCAGAGCTAGTTAATGAGGTTGGTTTTATTATTAGAAAGCTTTGCCCACAGTACGTCGTTGCCATGGCGACCGCAAACGTACGATATCTCCACTTGTGGCATTAGTCCCGTCAGCTTTATGGTAAAACAACGTCAGTCAACGTCAGTGATGTGGGTGTCTGAGGAACAATGGAAGCTAAACGCCAAGTGTCCGGGACCACGTTCAAGATCACTCCTCTCGCCTGTCCGAAAGGAACCAAAAAGTTGTGCGAACTTTGTCAGAGAGAAGCGCACTTGCAATGTAGCAAGTGCCAGGTCACGTTTTACTGGTAAGATTCATATCCAGCTGTTTTATCACGACGAGCGAGGTTCTGCTCACATATCTCACACCGTTGTTTTGTGTGGGGGGCAGAAAAAAAAAATCATTTTCAAATGCAACTAGTAGTTGAAGGTTGGGCTCATTTCTGTCGAAGCGCGCCCACGGTGAGGACGCCAGATGGCAGTGTCCGCCATGTTTTCTTCACAGCAACACGCAGGCAGGAGTTCACGTGACTGTGACGTCAGGGGGATTCTCTCGGAGGACCGCTACGACACGCAAACGAAAAGTTACCTAGACTCACTGAAATAATGCGAGATTAGAGATTTATGCAATAAACTCGGTTTGTCATTTATTCATAATTGATTTATCATATTTGTTATTATTTTGTATTATAATTGTTTTACTGATTCTGCATCGAATCATGTCGCTCACATATTGTTTACAATAGTGTCGTGTCAGAGAATAATACTAGTGCAGGACTTTCTACTTTTTAAATAAAGATCCACCAAAAAAAAAAACTAAAAAACGGGATGCAAGTGATTTAACACGTGACCGGACAGTGTCACGCACGCAGATCGGCCACATCATTAAAACCACTCGCCTCCTCGGCAGCTCACGCTTCTTGTGGTCCAGGTGACCTGTGTGACCGGTGTGTATGTGCGGTAAGATGCAGAGTCTTTATGATTAACAGTGTAGACTATAGATCAGCAAGAACTAAAGACATCGTTGTAAAGTGAAAGTTAATTTGTCACGTTATTCTAAAGTTTCATTCTTAGGTGGCACAAAATAAACTGCAAAGCATATATGCTATACTTCATATGTTCTCTGTCCGTTTAGTAAGTTATTGGACGATTTGTCCTGCGTGTTCTGCTTAAAAATCAAAAACAATGACACAATGTGGTCGACACACCCAGTGTTTGATACCCAACCGTCCAACTGTGCAGCTCCACAATGGATGCTGCCAACGAGCAGCTGGCCACCATCTCCTCTTCTGCCTCGTCTTTGCGGATCACATGATTAAACCCTTTACCACTGTAGTGGTCCTTCGAGAGTCTCCAGTCGTCAGGAGGGAGAGGAACAGCTGGAAATGAAATTACCACTGTGATTTTCTTTGTTCGCGTGCCTCTTAGTAAATTGTTGCTTTGGTCTTCTTGATAATTTAAGCCTGGTCAACATTGTCCTCTTTTTATATAAGGCTACATTTCCTTTGCAGTAAGTGTACATCTGCAGATTAAATTGCAGGCCGTGAAATGGTGCTTGGTGAAATCCACATTGGCACAGGAAGGGGAGAGGAGCGGTGCATGCAGCACCATCCCTCCTTGAAGGAATTTATGTAGAGGGATGAGCTGTTCAAGGCAGTCTCATGCAGCACCATGCTGTGCTCACTTTCTCCACAGCCTTCAAAAGAAACTACAAGACAAGCAAATTTCTTGAATTACATTTAAAAAATTAGCCCAAAAGCATTCAACTATGCTTAAAATTAAGTCAAAGAAGCAATAAAAACTGAATTTCTCAGCAGATAGACAGAAACATATTATCAAGCGGCTGACCGATCAATAGTCTAGTGTTTGTGGTGACTGTTGTTAAGCACACTGAGTAGCATCGGAAAGAATTCTCAAGAGTCAAGAAATTAGCCCCATTGTATTTGTGCAGTTGTGTGTGTATAGGCATATCGGCACAAGCTGTGTCAGTGCTACTGTTGATGTGACGTGGCCTGTCTCAGATCCAAAAACACAAATACATTGGAGTGAAGACACATGCTCCTCAGTAGAAAAAAAACACAAAGAAAAGCCAAGACAGTTTCCACCAAACTTGGCAGATGAGGAGACCCAGATGAACAAAATTACAGACCACTTATGTAATGGCATAGAATTTAGTATGCCCTCTGTGCACTCACATGATGTTTCATAAATAGGATAAAGCTCTTCTTTGTAAATCTTTTCTGAATTCAGTCTTAGTAGACATTAACTGTTAATAGTTGTATGTATTGTAGGCCTGTATGTCAACCTAAAGTCAGTCTAGTGTTACACTCGGTTTAAATTCAGATCATAGCCGATAAACAGATTTTTTTATCAGCAGTGTGATTCCTGAGCCGCCATCAACCACACTGCTGATGTAGGATGGCTGAAGAGAAGAAGGGAGAGGGAAATAATTGAGAGTCTGTTTGGAAAATGTAAAATGACCTTAACCTTTGTACTCCTCAGTGATGTAGGTCACCAGCAGGCTGACTGGGTGGGGATCCACGAGAGAATCTGTCAGTTGCTTGTTCCCATTCGTACTGCAACACTAGACAGTCTCAAGCAGACTGGCTCTATTGAAATGCAGATTAAAAAGGTGAGGATGCGTTGTAGTGTTACAGTTTATGGAAAACTATAAAACACACAGTAAAACATAGACGTCTCAGAGTTGGAATCTAATTTGCTATTCACACTGTCAAAAAAAGTATTGTTAATCTAAAGGCACATTTTAAATGATTTTTTTTTTATAGTTCAGTGTAAATAACATTGCAGTCTTTTAGTTGTAGTTTCCCTCCTGTGTCTTAATTTGCCAATTTGCCAAATCCAAACTTGTAACACATAAAGAAATGTTGGAAAATGGGGGAAAAAAAGTCTGGCAGACTGTTCTACTTTTCAGGAAACTGTCATGGAAAAGTCAACAACAGAGCCATGCAAGAACTCTGGATCTTTGTTATCACTTCAACCATCTTAGTCTTATTTTAGTCTAAGAGCTAATTTAACGTAATGAAGTAATCTGTATTTTGGGTATTGTTCCCTACCTAGTTGGAGCTAATTGAGATTTGCAGGTTGGTGGCTCAGAGCAAGCTGTCTGAGAGGAAACACCGAGAGGCCCTGCCCGCTGCCCATTTCTGTTTGCGCTGTTCCATAGACGTCCACGGCCCCAGTAATGTCCAGCTGGTCCCTGCCTACCTGCTGCTAGCTGAGGCTAACATGGGTGAGAGGAGGGAGCGCAAAAACTGTCTCTCAGCTCCATTGGATTCCTTCCTCCTTTCCATATACAGTGGCGAATGCATGTGTATTTGTGTGTGTGCAATTGTAGGTTTGGGTGATCTAGACCTTGTGACGGAGCTCCTGGCTCAGGCTGAGTGGGCGGTTTTGAAGAGCCCGGATTGTGGACATGCAGTCCACCACCAGCTGCAGAGGAGCCTAGGCCGCCTCCACATGGCGACTGGAAAGCTGGAGGCAGCTTTGTTTAACTTTGCAAACGACGTATGTGTTATAATTAATAGTCACATAGAAAAATGCCACTACATTATATACCTTTGTATACCTGTTAACATACAGTAACAGTATTGACGTTTTAAGGAGTAAAATGACTAGTCTGTCCACTTACACTGTAAATAAGTTTACATGATGAACATTGTTTACCTCTTTTAGGATCCACCGTATTCACCAACAAAATAAATCTGCGTTCAGTATGTACACACAAAATTATTATTTACTATTACAATAAACAAGTGTATCTGTTGTTTTCAGATATACTTTGCAAGTGAGGAGTATGGTTTGGATAGTACCATCACGTGTGGCGGCTACTTTCTCATGGCTGATGTGTTTGCCAAACAAGGGAAGACAACGATTGCTCGATCTATGTACTCTCAGGTAAATTAAAACACTTCTCTTGTTAATTATGATTGCTGGGTTTTATCTTATGGTTTGTCTTTTTTTTTCCCTTTACCCTGTAGGTGGCACATACTTGGCATTGCCATTTGACCAAACACTTCAAGACCCACCTCCAGAATGTCCCAAATGTTAAAATGTTATTGGATACCTCTTATGGTTTGTCTTTTTAAATCCATTAGGTGCAAAAAAATTCACATGCAAACGTTTATTTTTCCATATGTAGATAATAATCTACATTTAGACCTTGTCTGTTTAGACCTTTCAAATTCTACTTTACTATTCAAACAAAATGCTGAATGAAAAACTGCATCGCCAGTGCATTTTTTAAATCCACCCAGTAAACAGCAGAGAGCTTCATTGGAGTATCACTGACAAAATAAGGTCAACAGTGCTACATTTAGCCGAGCTGTCTTTCTGTGTAGCTCAAAGCCAAAGCCCAGATTTACACTAGCATGCTTATGGCTGAGTAGACCACTGCTGACACACCTCTGGCTGTACAGCATCCGCCCCTGTATCCTCTATCACAGCTGCTGCCCTACATATGATGCTAAGCCTGTTAGCTGCAACGCAGTTTCCCAGACTTTCTGGGATGTTTCCTGAGGCAAAGTGGGGACAGAACTGAAGCGTGCTTAAATGAACGATATGGAAAATACCCACAGACCAAAATGTGTTGGCCTACACAAGCCTCACTGCTCCGGTCTGTTGAACAATGTGCTAATGAAATGCTCAAGTACCCTTTTTTTGTATAGTAACTATGACAGTGACATTATACTGAAAGGACATTTAAATCCTTTGTATCCGTGTTTGTTTTTCAATCAGAAAAACCCCAGCAAGTGGAAGTTGACGAGATGTTAAGAACTATGTTGGAGTTTGAGCAAAATTACCCCAAAAAAGACTTGTCTCAGGTTGCGCTGGTGGCCCACTGCCTGGCCATGCTGTGGTATCTGGGAGGAGACTCTCTAAAGGTGAGTCACCTGATGAAGTCACCAGGCTTTAAAGACTCAGTTTGACACAGTGACACATTTCCCTATTTCCCCTTATGTGCCTATTTTGGAGTGCTGTCTCAAGATGGGATTATCTTAATTGGTATTGCCGCAAGGATGAGGGGAGATTTAATGGCAGTTCATGTGACAGGAAGAAGGTCGGATGAGAACATATGGCTAAGACCAAGTAGCCTCAGCCCTTGCTGTGTCTTGTTAAATATCTACTTTGAATGGCAAAATGGCAGCTGTAAATAAGGACGGGGCTTTATTTGCTTGAAGGCTATTCCCAGCGATTCATGAGTGTTTTCATCTCCACAGTGAAAATAAATATCAGTTTTGATCACCGCAAGCAGGTCAAAGTGTAGAATCAGCCATTTGCTCTCATACTACCACATAACTACAAGGTTACATTTGAGTCTATCTGTCTGCTTTTTTCTTTTATTTATTAAACTGTACAAAAAAAAAGAAAACCACTTATTTGTCTTTTTATGTGATGATGCATGATGGTAATTTTGGTTTTAGCGTGACTTCTATCAGTGTTTTTGTCCACGTCATGTTTCCATTGTGGTTTGTGTTGTACTTTATTGTGAAAGTACCTCACTGTAGGGGCATCCAGTTGTGGTTCTGATGTCAGTTGTTATTCTTAGGCAATTTTGGTTAGACTCTTTGAGGAAGGAAGGGGGAAACGGTAGGTGTGTGTTAACCGTGTACACACTACTGAGAGAGTTAATATGATATTGCATGCCAGTATGAGTAACATGTGCATTTACAATGCATGTTCTCAACTGTTTACAAGCCCAAAGACTTAGCAGAAATACCATGGAAGCCATCACAAACCTCAATGACTTCCACATTGAGCTTGACGTGTTTCCATCTTAGCATGAACAGTTTTGTTAACAGTATAAAGAACGCTTGTGTGTCCTGATTGCCTCAACTACACATGACAAAGGGGACTGTGACAACCCAGCAGATCTGCTTGTCGGAAGGGTAAAATTAATCTGCTGGGTTGCTGTCCAATTTTCAGTAATATTATATAAGTCAGCTTTACTCTCCCTAGAGAATCAAACAGCTGCAGCTGCTAGGTTTGTTTCCGTTTGTCGTTCTCTGCCAGGCACTGCAATTTGGCGGCACGGCCCTGGAGGCAGTTCAGCTGATACCACACCATGACCTGACAGAACCCATCCAGGACCTGCTGCAGCTGTTGTGTGGTCAGCAGACAGGCCCACATCCTGGTTCTGAGTAGTCACCGAGTCTGCCCTGCTCACTGCTCTGCTTGGAGATCTGCTGCATCAGGACATCTGTACAGCCTCAAGATGATTCACCCCTTGTAAATGCAGAAACTGCTGAACTGGTAACAAATAAAAGTTTATGAGGATGGGTTTATCCAGATGCTGTGAATTGGTATTTTAGGCAGATAATGAAATGGAACAGAAAATACCAACCAAAGATGACATTTTCTAGTTTAATTACCAACCGTTGGTTACATATTTTTAAGCAAATAACAATAAATTTGGGTTTATATATATTTTTTAAACTTCTAGTAGAAGTAAAGAAAAGATTAGGAGACAAGTTTTATTGGTTTTGAATAATGGGTCATCTTTATTTAATCTAAAAAAAGAGGGATATATATTTACATCATTTTGCACACTGTGAATGACATGATGATGGAATCCATTTTTTAACACTGTCAGGATAATAAAAACAGAATAACGGTGAGGGCTGAAATTTATGCTAATTTCGTACCAACCAGTCAAGAACCGCCTTATCAGTTTACCATATACAGATATAATAAGGATCAGATGACATCAACATCCTTTTCCTCTTGTAAACCTTTAAGCAAACCTCAGGCTTGTTTAAAAACACACGGACATAAAAATAACCTACTGATTGCTATGAAATTCTAAAGTTAAAATTATATACAATTTGGAAATATTGTTTTTCTTTTAAAACAAAGAATCACTCTTGAAATGTCACTAGTAGTGTTGTTAGTACTGTGTTATGCATGAAAACAATTGTTTTTTTGGCATTTAAATAAATGTGTTGAGAGGCATCAAGATGCGGAAACACTTGCATTTCCTAAGATTCCCTTTTTACCTTTTGAGCCAAATACACATTAGCAGCAGTTTGGAATTAATTATTTATCTTGTGCTCTGCTTTATTGTCATACACAGTGACTAGTCCCGAGGTTCCCCACACATTTGTTCCAGCCTGCATGCACACCACACAGGCCAATACACGCCGAGTTATTTTATGATTTGCACACATTTGATCTTTCTTCCCTGTGTCACTACCATGTGATACTCCTGCTTTTTTTCAGTAGCTTGCACGCCTTGTGTTCTGTGAAAACCCAGCACAAACAAAATGATCTAGGACCTTGCCTCAACTGCAATTCTCAAATCACTTTTCCCATCAGAAACTGGAAATTGTGAAGGCGAATTAGCGCTCAGAAAAATGAACCTTCAATGGTCGATATATAAAGTACAGCTTTAAAAAGGCGGGGAGGGTTAATAGAGAAATAACATCTCAGTCTTTCATATGGATGGCTATTTAATGGTTTGATAGGATATGTTTTTTGATTTACACTTATGTACACAATGCGGAATGACGCAGGCTTCAATACAAAGACAAAGACTTCAAAAACTAGGGGACAACAACAACTGGAAATAGTTCACCCATATAAGCTTTTATGTTGCTATGTGACTTGATGATCAAGCTCTATGGCTATTGCATGTCAGGAGTGAGGACATCGGCAGATTTCACAGTTTGTCAGATACTTTGATTATATAGATACCAGACAACAATATTATGTCAGTGGAGCCACTGTGATCACTTGACAGCAGACTTAAGAGCTGCTTATCCTGCTGTCTGGTGGGCTTATATTTGGCACCCTTGAGCAGGCCCGTTAGATTCCAGACAGTGAATTTGCCCCACAAAAACGGAAAATAAAGTCAAGGTTCACAGCGGTTTCACTTTATTGAGACAATATTAGTGCACACAAACCACTTTTTCTTTAAAAATACCATAAATTAGGAAGAAACAAGCAAGGAAAAAAAGTGCATGTTAACCATGGTATACACCACACTGTTTTATACTGTAGTTGACAACCTTTTTTTCATTGTTGTTTGTGTGTCTGTCGGTGTGTCTGTTGTTTTTTGATATATCTAGCATGGATGGATGTGTTTTACTTATTGGGGTCAGGGGTGAGATCTAGGCTGCTTCCCTGAAATTGTGATTAACAGAAAGGGTTACAAGCCCAAACACGTGGATGTTACTAATGGGAACAACTGAGGGCTTTAAATTTGTGCTTCTGGCCAGAGCTGCAAATAATTCTAGATGAATGCCAGTCACCCTAGTGTTCCTTACCTCTATGCTCATAGTTATTTCAGTAGGCCTACAAGCTGTAAGTCAAGAGGAATAACAGAAACAATAAGCTCTTGGCCAATAAAATCCCTTTTCTAACAAAAGAATTTTACATTCTATTCAAAGAGACTGCAAAAATATAGGTTCCATTTTTTATTGGACATCACGCCAACATATTTTGAGGGTTAGATTACTTCATTTTTATTAAAAAAAACAAGGTAAAAACAAAAGTAAAATGTACAAATCATGACTGTAAAATCATATCTAACCAAAACCATAAATGTTAGCACCAAATTTCAATTTCAACCTTAGAAAACCGCAGGTCTGCACAATTTTCCACAATAGCTTATGAAATTGTCACCGCTGGCAGGTATTTTAGCCATTCCAGTTTCATTAGCCAAATCCATGTATGCACTATTAATTCACAATCTAAGTATTACCACCCCCCCCACCAAAAAAAGAAATAAAATAATAAACCCACAAGAAAAAAAAACAAACAAAAAAATCCCCACATCTACCTTTTTAGTTCCTATACATAAAGAGAGGGAACAGCTGGCAAATCTGTACATTGAATTGACCCATTTGAAAACCACAAGGATCCTGGCTGATATGTACTGTATTTATGAATATCTATGTCATTCTATGGCAGTGAGATATCAAATTTTTGAGGTATATTCTGCTTGTAGGTGTAGACACAGCTTTCACACTCTGTCTCATGTATCCTAAATATGTCATCTGAGTGAAGAAAAAAAATGCATCTATTTATCATAAAGTGCTAGACATTGAATGACTTTTAAAAAAGCAGCAGACTGCTAATGTTGTAAGGCCAATCAAACAAGCTATCGAAGAAATTCTGAAATTAAGTAACAACACCTATGTTTTAAATATCCCAGGTTGTGACTCAAACACAGCTGCTATTTTATCACTAGCTTGCACAGGTTCAATCCATGTTGCTAACATGTATGTCAAACTGCTTCATTCACAGTGAACAGAGAATTCATTCATACACCTTATGTGCAATTAAAATGATGCTCTGGTTCTATGGGTATGTAATATGGGTGGACAGTATTGTTTATTTACCCAAAAGGGGAAAATTATTCAGCCGTCACAACAACATTTCTCTCTTTTTCACTGTCAGTGTAGCAGCTCCAGTTTAAAAACTGGGATTTTGTGCAGAGCTGAAGTGAAGCCGGACTTCCCGGGTTCTGTTCCAAAAGAAAGAAAACCAGCCTTGGAACAGAATGTAGCGTGATGCATAATGCAAGTTTTCATTTCTTTTGAAAACCAACCTATTACCACTATTTAAGTATCATTTGTGTTTCAGCTTCCTTTAAATAACGCCATTTCCCAAAGGCAATAGATATTAACACCAATGAGAGACGGTAGTTAACGAAGATAATGGAACAGAAGGAAGCCCGGACATGACGTCACAACTTTGGCTCTCAATAGAGTTACGTGTGTTAGCCTGGAAAGAAAAAACAATGTTTATATAGAACGTTCTAGCTGGATTTACAACATACGTCATGTAGTGAAAGTTAATTTTTCATTTAAGTTATGCTAATATTTTTTAAAAAGCAATCTAGTTTGACATGAAATTCTTCCAACACCCGATGCTGCAGAATGTCCCTATCCTGTTCTGGGTCTTTGCCGGGAGCACCGCATTGCTACATTGGAACTGACAGTATAATGTGCTTAGCCTGAGGATGAATTCCTCTCCCAAGGACTAACCACATGAAAAGTAACACTTTTATTTTGCCTCTAATACAACAAACCTGGCTACAGTCACAGCAGGAAACCCTTTTATGTCATCACAGATTGTTCTTTAAATAATGTTCTTGTATTGTGCGGATAAAAACATTGCAGGTGTGTGCCTTTATGGCATAGCCACACCTACTCAACAACACAGTCACCTTCACCCTCAAATCTTTGCCAAACAGAAACAAGAAGCAGCCGCTTTGGCAGTTGTCTCAATTACTATTTCTCACACTCACCAGCATTCTGCAGTGTAAACCAAGTTTGGCTCGTGGGGTTTGCAGTTTAGGATTAACATTTTAAATAGAGGACAGTCAGGGGAGCAGCCTCAGATCTTAGTTTTGTTAAGGGTGTTAGTAGGAGAAGGCTCATGTATTTCTGTGGTCGTGTCTGTACATGTGTTCTGTTTTTCTCTGCTATAATTTAGCATGTAACACCATACATTTTTGGGCTGATATGCGTTTTTTTGAAAGGAATGTCTGTTGCCATGCGTACGTGTGTGTATTATTATGTATTTGTGGTGCTTGTATGTGCATGAAGCTGTTTAGATCTCACTCAGTCAATAACTTGATCTCATTGGCGAGGAGGGTGTTGAAGTTGTAGGCCGGATCAGGGAGGTCAGGGTGATTGGGCAGGATGGGGGCTTTGGACTGGCGAGGTGAAGACTGGGTGGGCTCGGCCAGCTCTGGGTCACTCTCACTGGAAGTGGAACCCACGCTCATGTTGCAGACGGCCTCTGGAAGCGAACCGTTTCCAGCGGGCAGAGGACACACTTCAGGCTCACTGCTGGTCTCACTGGTGCTCGACACGACAGAGAGCAAGGACATCTTCCGCGTGAGACGACTGGGGAGCATTGACAGGGCATAGTCAGCAACTATGCCTGCCACATCCATGCCACAGGCCTGGTCAAAGGCGATGAAGCCCACATTTGCATTGGCCTCACAGACCACAAATGAGCCATCATTGAGTTGCAGAAGGTCAACGCCACACACATCCATGCCGAGGATGTTAGACACCTCGATTGCAAGCTGCTTGCCCTGCTCGTTCAGTGGGTACATCATACCTACACCACCTATTGATGGAGAGAGAGACATCAAGCTGGTTAATAATCACCAAATATGAGGATCATTAACTTCACAATGTATAAGACTGAGGATAAGAACAATTTAATTTTCATCAAATATACAGCTGTTTTAAAAATATATATATAAAAGGTTCTATTTGAATAATTTAATTTTTAAAACAAACCATAACATTCAATGGGAGTGTCAACACAATCTTTTACATAAATGCAAAATAATCTGATGACTGATGTCCTAGATATGTCACAGTGGATTACAGCCTCAGTCACACCAGCACTGCTCAGGCTCTGACACTGAAAATCAGTCTCATCAGCTGGAATGCTGGTAATTTTTTTTTATCTCTAGGGTAGGTTCAGGACAAGCTTGTGGATTTGGCACCGTTTCTCCAAACTGGTTTGTAAAGCAGATGGAGTGTCATACATGATCACATATTTAGAAAGCTGCAATGACCCTTAATTATTATTATTATATTTAATTATTACTTAATTAAATCTATATATACATATATATATATATATATATATATACTTGAAGCACTAAATGCCACTAGGGATTATCAAAGTTTTCAGATTGTACTATGTTAGTGATCTTAAAGTAACTAGGTTTGCCTACCTAGGGAGCAGTTGCTTTGCATGCGACCATCAGTGGAACAGCGGAGCATGGAGCCAATGACGCGGCCGCCCACCAGGACCACTCGAACGTCACGGCCGTGCGACTCCTTGACATATTCTTGAAACAGGTAGGGGGTATCATGGCGGATCAAGTGGCACAGATCTGTCAGGTGGTGTTTGTCTCGTGCCAGGAACACAGCCTTGCCTAGGGGAAGAAAGGTGGTATAAGATGAGGATAGAAGTGAATATAGTTTTTGGGGCTGGAGCTTTTTACATTAAAATGAATATAAAAATATTGCAGGATCTGACTTTGTGTAATGTTAGCTGAGATTATATTACTTCGTCAAAGTTCTGCTGACAAGTAGGGAGCTTCAGCTGACTAAGTCTCATGTCAGGTCCTGTTTTGCATATAATGGACAAGACATTCTTCTTAGCAGGCACATAATCTTTTCTCACAAAGGGTAGAAGATGCCTGTTTTAATTAGAAGTGCTTGGCTTGGTCTCCTGGTTGTCAAGCCCTCTGATACAGCACCAGGGAAAATCATGTGGCTGCTGTGTGTGTACGTGCACATCGTGCATAAGTGACAATCCAAACAAGATGACAAGGCAATCCCTTGGTAACATCATGAAGATGCAAAGATGGACAGAGGCAGGCAAAAACAAGACACACAGGGAATTATGGTCTTGTGACTCAGTGAATCATGTAAACCTATCTAATTTGTAGTGATGACTCTAAAACATTGTTTGGAAAATGTTCAATTGAAGGTATTCACCGGGCTGTGAATTACCCTGTCTCACATCCTGTCGGGGGCAGTGCATGAAATTTAAATTTGAAGTTGACTCATGACTAAAGCCATTGCTAACGGTTAAGCACAAAGAAAAAGAAGGAACTACTTGAGATTCTACATTCCATCAACAAAGTGGTTGATCAACGGCTGCTTTCCCTAACAATGTGCTGTGATGGCAGCCTGAGCTCGCAAGGTTCATTGTTATTCCTCGAAACAATGGCAGATCCACTCAAGTGTCAATAACTATGAATAGGAAAAGGCTAATGGCTTAGAAACACTGGGGGTGAATACAAGGAAGCACAATTTTAATGAAAAGGCTCCAACTGTCTACAGTTGCCCCCTGTGCATTTAGGAAAAATGGGGAAACTGTTGTAAGTTTCTAAATTAAAGACAAAAACGGCTCACCTCGTAGTCAGTGTTTTGTGTCTGTTACAGTTCCACAGTGATAACCAATCTGTCACTCACTGAATGGGTTTACATCGACTTAAGTAACCAGGTTACCCAGAGTAAATCAGCTTTCTCAGGTAATC
Source organism: Channa striata (assembly GCA_033026295.1). Classification (NCBI taxonomy): domain Eukaryota; kingdom Metazoa; phylum Chordata; class Actinopteri; order Anabantiformes; family Channidae; genus Channa; species Channa striata. Next base: position 10,591,619 of record CM065172.1, on the reverse strand, counting down.
GGGGAACAGTGTTTACATGCACTTAAATAACCCAGTCACAGGAAACCTGCATATACATGCACCACAAGAGTAACCTGGTTTCTCCTCCAACTCAGATTTATTTTAGAGACACTTTGTGTAAATTAAAATTTCTGTGGGGCCTTAGGTGGACTTAGGTGGTTTTAAAAACAAGGTAGCATCAGCCATTAACATATTTAACTTTTCACCCATTCATTCATTGTTTCACTCAGCTGTGTGGCGTTTACTGTCTGGAACCTATTGTTAGGCACATGCGCAGTTGGAGAAAGCCTGGTTACGCATAAACATGGAAGAGCAATCAGTGTTCTCCGTCAGAAATCCACGTCTGAACACCAGGTTTCCCTAAACCCCTATCCCCATTTCAGACACCACGTTTTCCATATACATGATACTTAATACATTTGTTTTCCAGAGAAAGCCGACTGTAACCCAGTTACTTAAGTCCATGTAAACACACTCGCCGTGTTACTGTTAATTCAAGTATATTTGCAGGAGATGAGTAAGATTTCAATTATTTTCTGTTTACCCTCCTGTGGCATCAGAAAATATGAACTAAAATGATAGATTGAATTGTATGTTATTGTGGACTGCGTGGTACAGATTTTTGAGGTGGGCTATAGTATACACCTGAATACACCTGATGACAAATAGAAATAAACTGATGCTTTTACCTCTGTGACCGCGTGCATTCTTCACCACCACAGGGTAGCCCAGTGGTTCTGCCTCGTCAATCATTTTACGAAAGTTGTCATGCCCTCCTGGGAAATCCCATGCACATAAACACACACAAAAACAACACAGAGGTATGATATGAGATATAAAATTGTTTTGATAGCATGGTTCACACATTACTGCCTGCTAAGTAGGAAGGGGTAAGGAATGAAGAACGTTGCTATGGCAACAGAACTGACTCAAAACAGCAAGGCTGCAATTTAGTTAGTTCAGATATTATTACTCTTAGATATTTATTTTGTGGCTTGATTCATGAGACTGGAACATAGCACTCACTGAAGGGTACATTAATATGGAGCAGCTGACCGTGTCTGACACTGATTCACAGTGGCAGTTTGTAGAAACAGATGTGCTTCTTTTCATCTGCTTTGGCTTGAGAAATGATTGAAAAATACGTAAAAATGTTTTGAAAAATCAAAGTTTTACCAACTTAGTTCCTCTTTCTCTATCAATCTCTGTTCCCCTCTTTCTTTCCCTTTGTCCAGATTTTTTTTGCATGTCTGGTCTTATCTGGCATTCTATCAAGGGAACAGATGTTAACTATCCTGTCACATGGCTTTTTCCAGATGCGCTGATTCACATGTGTTTTCAGTGAAGGGGGGAAAGAACAGAGGGGAATAGGGGAGGAGAAAGTTTAGACACCAAATTTGAGCCTAACCATGTCATGAGCTGCTGAGTTGGAGAGCAGAAAGGAGGGAATGGTATTTTTTACAGTTTGACAAATCATGAGAGCCGGGGTGGGGTGTTACATAAGCTCTCCAGCCACATTGCATTCATTGCTTGGCCTACTGTGCAGAGAGACGAATGGAATGTAGGCCAACACCTCCCCCTTTTCTCTTTCTCTCTCCCTTTAACTGTACCCTTCACTTACTGTGGTGTTCTCACAAACAACACAGCACTGAATTTGTAGAAAATATAAAAAAAATGTGTGGTGTTGGTTGCCAGGCTTTACTTGTCTTAAAATATTTATGCTGCAACAAATAAAAGTATTAATCTGGCTTGTGGTGTGATGGCAGTACTCCCACATATCCTGCTTCATGAGTGGATAAAAACCACAGCTGTTAAAAAATTTGTGAAAATTGTAACAGTTAATGGTTTAGTGGGCAGCTATGAAGATTTGACATGGTATGTAAATGGCTTTGGGTAATTGTGGTCAAGTAGTTATTTGTCTGAGTGATGGCTTATTTATCTGCGTTATGCATATCCATGTGGACTAAAGCCTGTGATGCAATTAATGTCACAAAAGTATCACACATGCTTTAAACAGCAGTACTATAGTTTTACGTGAATATTCAATAGTTCACTTGGTCTGAAAAGTTGACCAAGGGATGCATCTGTGTAAAAGAATTGTTTTCATTTACGCTGTTCTGGGAATTACAGTCTGCATACTGGAGTGTACACAGAGCCCCAGGATGCCTGTACTATGGACAATGCAGAGAAACTGGATGTGCAGGATGGGCAGCACATATACTGTAGATCAACAAGCAAGTCTCATCCACCTCAAGGCCTGTACTTTTTCCCCACAAACACTGGGAAGACTACATGTAATCAAAGTTGGTGCATCATACCCTTAGTGTCTGACTGGCAGATGAAGTGAAAAAGGAGCACAGTAGATCAACTTAGAGTAATCACAAAAACACCTATTACTATGAAAAGTTGAATATGAATTTACCATAAGAGAAAGTGTCAGGAAGGGGTACGCCATGGCCTGCCAGCTCCTGGAATGTCCAGAATTTGTTGACACAGTTGAGTATGGCCTGGGACCGGTTAATCAGCCGACAGCCCATCTTCTCCAGGTGGCGCAACACAGTGATGTCACTATCGGACTGCACCCAGGGTGTAGGCACCCGCACCAACACCACCTGTGGATAAGATGTCACCAATTCCTGCTCCACTCGCAAACCTGGAGAGAGATTCAGGTGGGGGGATAGGAGGAGGGGTGATTGGAGAAGAGAGTTGGGGAAATGGTGGGAAAAAAGGTGGGAGTTTTTGATTTAAAGTTTTTCAGCCTGTGGATTCACAAATAACAAAAACAACGACCTGATATATATGTGTGTGTGTGTATACACACAAACATACATACATACACACGCATATATATACATATATACATACACATACATACATATAAATATATATGTATTGTTCTTATCATAGCTTGTCTGTCTCATGTTAGAAAATGACAAATTGTTTATCTCCTATTACCTCCCCTTGGGGACAGTGTTTCAGTCGACACCACACAGCTCTGACTGAAAGTTGGCTGAGTTACAGCATTGAGCAGAAGTAGTCAGCTCCAAAGTCTGAATTTGGAACCTGCCTTGTTTGCTGATATGATTATTTACATGTTTCCCATATCTTCATAAAGTACTCCTCTGCAGTGCTTCCAGCTCTTCTACCTTTTGCATTAATTCAGTTTTCCTGGTTGACAGTGAAAGAGATAACCGTTTCCGATGCACTGACACACTATGTGCTACTTTGTCTCAATGTAGAGCAGTGGAGTAGGGAAAGGTGTCTGAAAAACTTCAATTTAATCACATGTGAGCACACACTGGAAAAAAAACACAGTAAAAAAAACACTACACTGTACAGTATGTAATAAAACATTTTGTAATGTATGTCTTTATGTCCACTAATCCACCATTATACTTCAGCATGGAATGCCTGATAGAAGGAAAGCAGGCGAGACTGTATAGTTTACTGGTGAGGATGAGGCTGGCATGACACACTATACACCAACTTTTTACAAGGCTAAAAATTTGGCATATTTTACCATTCACTTGCCTTCACTAGTCACAGAATAAGATTTACACAGAATATTGCCTTGAGGTTTGCCAAACACAGATGGCAAACTCACTAGCTGCTGCCAAAGATTCAGCAGCATTTCACTCATGACTGGTGTTATTTTGCCACCCTAGATGAGAGGAAACAAAGATAGACTTAAGATTTTTGAGCAGTGCCTGCAACCCAACAGCGCATCAGGATGAACAGACTGGGCGATGACAAACTTATGCATATGCGTGGGTAAGTACAAATACTGTG